>OX421275.1:10123671-11401910 GCA_949125355.1 Agriopis leucophaearia
CTCAATAAGGTCTTGAATACGAGAATTTAATAGTTTTAATGAATAAAGCGATTACCGAAGTAGGTTACTAGATAATGTCATGACTAAAATAATACTATGTTATCACAGGTGTATTTATTCAGTAAGTAGTAGGTTTATTGCTTTTAGGAATAAAATAGTAATTATAGAATTTCAGTGTAGTTTTTGTAACTAAGCTACAATTCGCGGCACAAAAATATATATTTTGTATTTAATAATAGGCTTGGGATTCACCGTCACCTCGCGTTTCTAGAAGAAACAGATTTACTCGCAACTTAAGATTGTAACTATCGGGGTACACCCATTCAGGCAGCGCATTCCACAGACTAACAATTCCCAGTTCACCCAATAAAAAAAGGAATCAAAGCGTTTCGTTTGTGTTTTCTGAATATCAAATTATAATTGACTCAAAACAATTTTAACTTATATTTTCAGCACATATTTTTTTTGGAATTATAGGTCCAATTTAGTATGGTTCAGAGACTTTAGTCTACATGTCTAAACTTCTTAAGGGTTTCATGGTCTAAGCGCCAAATCAAAAAAAGTCCGAATGCACATTTTGTTCATATTACCAAAATAAGTAGGTATATAAGTAAATGATATAAGTAATACATAAAATAATTTCAATACAATAAATACTTCACTTAATTATCCTGTGAGCACATAAAATAGGGCTATATAGATCTGGCGATATAAGCGAAGCGAAATAGAGAAACGAAGGTACTCACAATGGCACCGCTCGGGGTCTAGATATTAACAAATCATTAAACTCTCTGATCAAACACGTCGTTTGACTTTTAACCTATCTAAAAACTTTTCACCTAGCTGAAAAACTAAAAAAAAAGATTAGTTGGCCGATATCGAATTCAGATTGGTCTAATGTCGTTGTTGCTTTGGCAGAATAAGATGCGCGTGAGTGCGGCCGGGCGCGCGTGACCGCGGGACGCGAACATGACTGACTGTCTAAAAGGCTTAACCTGGCAACTCTTCAGCCTTCAACAAATACCCATATCAGCTCAATTTTCGCAAACGGCTGCCAGGTCGACGCGCTAAATGCCCACGTAGATAAAACTAATTCATGTTATTTACTGCAAAATGCAGACATCGCACATGAGTTCCACTAACTAAATAGAAAATTTTAGGCATTTTTGTATGTTTATGTAACAAAACCACAGAATACATAATAGTACAAACAAAAACATTTAAGAATTTTTGGTGGCGTTTACTTATTTAATCTGGGTTAATTCACCTAAGTGCATTTTCGATACTATTCGAAAACATTAATCATCTGGATGCATTAAACTCACTTAATTTTATAAGTATTTATAGCAAACATTTTTTTTACATTCATGAATTTGTGTAAGTTATAATAAGTAGGTTATAAGCTGTAAGTTATACGTAGTATATAAAACTGCATGGCATTTTAATGTAGAGTAAGGTCATCTGGAATTTCATGGAAATCTGGGTATCTATATAACTACAATTGTCAATAATTTATGCTTGAGAAGAAGAGATAAAACTACAATGAGACAGCAAGAAGATAGATAGATCTACTTGCTGTCTCATTATAGTTTTGTTTGTTATTGATTTAAATGATACCTATCTTCTTTAAATTATAAAGTGACGTATCAGGTGTACTGCGATAAATAAATATAAATAATGTATTTACGAGATACTATTTGCTTATTATTCGTGACGCGCGTCATCACCATTTAACATGTTTTTCTGTATGGAATAGGTGTGTATGTTGAAGATGTATCGTTTTATCACATTATTATTTCATTTCATTAATACACAGGTATTATTTAGTTAGTCAACTAGCCTGTTTCGTGTGTTTAATTTATTACAAATAACAGGCTTATCGAAGGATATAATTAAATACATTAGACATCATAATACTGCAAACACAACAAAAAATATATTAGGGAAACTGACGTGGTTTTAGTTTTAATAATTTTAATTTCGTGCTAATCAGAGAGCGTATTATAGCAAGTTATGACGTAAAGCCGTGCGCGCGCCATACAAATGCTTGCGGGAAAGGTACTCCCACCAAAAACTTTAAATGCTTATATCTCAGAAATTTAACAGCCATTTTATTTATATTACACGGGCATTACTCACGTATGATTAAGCCGGTTACTCCGAGTATAATTTCAACCAGCTTATTCATACGTGAGTAATTCCCGTGTCATATAATTAAAAATGGCTGTTAAATTTCTGAGATATAAGCATTTAAAGTTTTTGGTGGGAGTACCTTTCCCGCAAGCATTTGTATGGCGCGCGCACGGCTTTACATCATAACTTGCTATAATACGCTCTCTGATTAGCACGAAATTAAAATTATTATAACTTATTTATCTTTGAACGATTTTTAATTTTGTTTTAAATTATAACGGTTGTTAACTATAGTTATAATTATAGTTATTTTACGGGATAACCGTTACCGTTACCACAGTTGTGAATCCCGAACCGGAGCTCCCGATATTAAGGCATAGTAACATGCACTAATCATAGACCGCATCATCGCTTAGCATCAGGCGAGTTGGCGGTCAAATGAAAGCCTATTATTAAATTATATAAAAATCATACAACGCGGTGCTTCCTTGAACATTATTATAAATAAATACTCGTATATAACCGGAAAAGTTCTAAAAGGAAGTTGTACCTTAATGTAAACAATCACAAAAGAACTCGTATTAGGTATCACGAATTCAAGATCACATTTTTACTTGTCACATTAATAAAACATTAGCAAGTACTTGCTGAAACGAACAAAAATTTATGTAAATTTTCAAAATTACGTGTCATTTTGAGAATTAGACACTTGTAGAATTGGCCATTTGATAATTAAGTATTTGAAAATTGGCAATTTTAAGATGGGCTTTGTAGGTTCAGTTGGCATTTTGAGAATTGTGCATTCTGCGCCTAAGGCGGTACAATTAGGTACGAGTAAGTTTTTAAGGTAGGTATCAGATTAGGTATAATATTCAGGTAATACCAAGAAGCTTGGAATTTCTTACACACTTTGGCCGTTTCTGCCCCAAAATCTTTCTCGGGTAAATTTTATTCGGGTCGTTTATTTCGCATTTTGCCATTTTTGACCTATCCAAAGTACTTAAACGCTATAGAAATCCGGAATCACATTCCTAAGTCTAACTTTAAGTTTTATTTTCAGAACTTTTTAAGTAAGCTGAAAAGGTCAAAAAACTAAGGTACAATAACAAACAAAAATCACGGAAACTATTTTGACCAATCCACCATATAGTAGTGAAATGAAAGACAACTTTTTAGCCTTTTAAATAATGAGCCCGGTTATCAATTCACTGCTTTTTAGGGTTCCGTACCCACAGAGTGTAAACCCTCAGTCCGCGAGTGTATACACATACGATTTACGATTACACCGTCATTTATGAAGCGATTTACTCTTTTATTATGGACAAAAACCGTCGAGGTGGTCCTACGAAAATTTCATTGGTTTTGGCTATATGGCACTAATAAATGTAATAATGTGAATCATTTTGTTCAAGCGCCTGTTAATTTGGCAATATCAATAATGTTGTTAAACGCTTACTAACTTTAAGGGCCGATTTTTCAATCCGCAGTTAAACGGTCAGATAGTTAACAAATCAATAAACTTATCTGTCCAATAAATTTACAGGTTTTGCTACGCAGATAACCTCTAACTGACTATTGAAAAATTCGATTTAAGCTATTTAGGGCCTTACTTAAAAACGTTACTCAAGTTGATCTATGTTTTAAAATGCTCTCTCAACTTCTCGCTGACGGCAATCGTCACACGCGAAAACAAGACGGAGCATATTTAAGCGTATGTCAACTTGAGTAACGTTTTTAAGTAAGGCCCCAATAGAATAAATCGTATTTGAGTATTTAACTGAAGATTGAAAAATTGGCCCTAAATGTCATATCTGAAGAATTTTTTCCTTATATCTGTCGAGATAATATGTGATAATATGTCCATATACATTTATAATAAACTACCAAATGAAATAAAATTATTGGACGGTTTCAAATTTAAAAAATCGTTATCGGAGTGGTTACTTAAGCATTGTTTTTATAGTATTAAGGAATTTGTCGATTTTTTTAATGTAATATAATTTAATAATAATAATACCTAATTTTATGTAATAATATACCTAATTTAATATAATAATACTTCTTAAAATGTATAATTTATTTAGTTTAAGAATATTTGCACGTCTGCTTGCAGACTGAATACTATGACACCAAAAATAATTTTAAGACCTCTTTATTGTAATGTATTCTAGCAAATAAATGATTTGATTGATTTGATACAATACATGTAGAGTCACAATTGTGCCAAAAAAATGACCGAACCAAAACTCCAAACTATCTCACCGTTTAACTGAGGATTGAAAAATCGGCCCTTAGTCGGTTTTTTATATTAGTAATTATCTATTTTAATAATGACATGATGCGGCATATAACGTGTAGTACCATCAGCGCAAGAAATAATAGAGTAGAGGTACATAAGCAAATTATTTATTCAGCAATTAATATGATTTTGCACGAACCTCATTAATGTAAAGCCGAGACAAAACAAAGTTATTTACTCAAAACTTTATCAGCAAGTTGGCATTATTTTTGCGTCAGTCATATCTTCAATGTGCTTATATAAATATGTAATTTATAGAGAAACGTATCTTATGGAGGTATTTTCCAAAGTATTTAATGCAAAGTACAACAAGACTTTTGATAAACAAGAGCTTGGGTAAATAGTTGCCGAAGATACGTATTTCAGTACATACATGCGACCTTATATTTCAAAATGTTTTATGGTTATATACGTATAAGAAAATGTTTTATCTATATGTCTAGGTAGTAAATAATATACTTACAAAATCTTCTATCTTTACAGGGTTACTGGTAATCAGTTAGCATTTTCTTAAGGGCGGCTTGAATACGTCAAAACAAGTCTTGTTCTACAAATTATCAAAATTCGCGAAAAAAAAAGGCTCTTCCATACATAAAAATCATTTACTCCCGACTATATAAATGTATGAAAAAGCTGTTTTTTTCTCGCGAATTTTCATAAGTCATAGCACAAAAGTTATGTGTTTTGACGTATTGAAGGGTGCTAACTGATTATCGCAATAACTGTATATAACAAAGCGAAATACCACACAGACAAACATTGACTGATGACTCGTTGCGAAATCTCGAATACTACTTGACCTACGAAGCTGAAATTGGAAGGTAGATTCCTTATGTGTAAAGATGCTAATAAATGATTTTGCGAAAGGGCCGAATTAAAAGGGGCAAATGGAGGGTGAACGTTTATATGAAACTCTACGCGTAAAAAATAGCGAGCAACAGCTATGTATGAATATTACTTTAGGTACACAACTTACAACTAACATCTGCCTATTAGTTGCTAGCATTACAGGTATGACCAATTGATTTAGAGAACATGAAATTATTCGCGCTTCCAAGTTACACTTTAACATTTGCAACGCATAGACAATACGTACGCCTTACGTGTGTAAAATACAACATTTTACTTTATATCTTTTACTCAGTACCTACTTCAAGAAGGTAAACAGAAAGGTCAGACCAGTTTCTGAGGTTTAAAGACGTCTCGAAGAGGCACATGAAGGGGTATGGGATTGAGCCCTCCAGATGGTTAGAACAAGCCATCAGTCGTGACGAGTAAAGGCAATCGGTGCAGAGAAAAGTCTACTCATCTGAAGAACAAGGAAGGCGCGACCAAACGCGAAAAGAGAACCTCATGCAAAAACAAAACACCTAATACTACGTACAGCTATACATATAATGAAATATGGTATTGAAACGTGGTCCTTAACTGTTGGCCTTTTGGAAAAACTCAGTCACACAACGGGCAATGGAGAGAGCTATGCTCGGAGTTTCTTTGCGCAATAGAATCCGGAACATGCGACACTCGCCAGAGTCACCGACATAGCTATTAAAATTGCAAGTTGAAGTGGCAATTGCCAGGCCACATCGCTTGAAGAACCGATAACCGATAATAAAGGATCTTGAATGGAGACCACGAACCGGAAGACGCAGCGTAGGTAAGCGTTCCACTAGATGGACCGACGACATTGTGAGAGTTGCGGGCATCCAGTGGATGCAGATGCCAGCAGTCGTTCAGTGTAGACAAAGGGGGTGGCCTATGTTCAGCAGTGGACGTCTTCTGGCTGATGATGATGATTCAAATTTATTACTGCATTCACTCCAATTTTTTTGAAACACTAATTACTTTTTAGGATCATGATCCAATTGCTTATCTCAAAACTCGTAAACTAGGTTACCTGTCGTCTATGTAAAACATGATCTAGAAACAAAGCAAACAAGCAGAGGCGACTGATGCGAAACAACCAAATATTTGCTTCGAACAATGAAGGATGAAAGAAGGAGGACAATATTCAGACACCGCTCAGAATCTTGAGGAGGTGGTGGTCTTGAGCCCATTAGAATCTTAGAGCACATGTACTTAGTGTTTCACAGTATTATTTATCATTTTAGTATTTCATTCGTCCTTGATATCACATATCCTTTTAAACGCTTTGCTGACCATTTTTTTTTTTAAGTTAAAATAACTAACAATACGTGTTTCTCTGAACAATGTGATAGAAATTGAAAATTTCACTTGTGTCGATATAAGAAAGCGGCGATTCGGGATTGCATCAATAGAAGATACAATCGGTAAAGTTACTGGTGCAAGAGTTAACTAAAAACTTTGGATCTCAATAGTTATTTAACTAAGGCAAAACATACAAGTTATCCACTTATTGGTAAACGTTTTGTAACCTTGGAATATTTGCTCTGTCTTCTTTGTTTTCACCGGGACTTTGAATTTGTTCAAAAGAGACAAACCCAAGATAATAATACATACTAATTAGTAAGGGATAAGTAAGAAGATAGATAAGAAAAAATACAAAAATGCTTACCATCGTCGTCTTTCCCACCCACACCAAGCACGAACGCGCTCCTCAAGAGGTGGCCCATCTTCCCTAACTGTTTACAATGCTGACTTTGTGCAAATCAAGTATACTTCACTAATAACCATCTAATTCTAATCTACATAAATGTATTACGATAATCACTACGCGACTAAGGCCAATATAAGATAATCAAAGAAGTAAACTAATGGTTTAAAACCGCCCTAGTCGGTGGAGACCAAAACGGCTACATTTCGGCCAGAAATTGTCGATCAAGCGCGCTTTCGTATTATAAGAAAGCCCTGTAATGTGTCAGCTATCGTCACCGATTTGCAAATGATGTAAACCGAGCGCTAACCGAAATTATAGATCGAGTAAAGGAAGCGAGCAGCGAAACCCGCACAGAAGTCTTATCTTTACAACTTTGTTATGTGCACAAGAGAGTAAACATTCTCGTATTGGTCGAGAACGCGACATATATCGCTGGAACACGATACGATCACGAAAAGTCGTGATCAACGTACAACTCAATTACTAGATACGACTTGCAAAAGCAAATGTTTTTGTTCTTGGTGACTAAAATTATCTGCATCTCTTTTTGTTTCAGTATGTGTGAAAAGTATGGCAAGAATTTTAGAGCTGTCAAATTTAGGTAAAAATGGTACAAAATGTATTCAGATTCTACTCTAAAAAAAGCTATAAAGCTAGAAAAATTGGTTTTATTTGTATTTCTTATAAAACATTAAATAATTCTGTTCTCCGTAAAAATTAAATCTGTTTAATAGTTGTATCTTGTAATTTAATTACGCTCATCAAAAGGGCGAACAACAAATCAAAAATGACACTAGCGCCATCTAATCTTAATTTATAAATAAATTTCCTAAAAACAACAATTAAAACATACATAGTTTTAAATGTTGTTTTTAGGAAATTTATTGTATTAGAGTGAACTGGGAGTAAATTTTTGAGGCCGAGTTGCCAGTAATCGTTGGTTACCGCAAAAACTGTAGTTAGTTTAGTTGCTCGTAGTTAGTTTTGTATTGTATATTCAATTTTTTTTGTTGTTGTTTATTTTGGTTTTTCAATTTATTATTTTCATGTTTCGTATTGGTATCATTGTTCTGTTTATTTAAACAGAACAGTGATACCAATCTTTCGTTCTTATTATGCTTATTTTATATAATTGCTTATGTATGTGTGTACGCGCACACGTATCGAGCGTGACGTCACTTGCCGGGCCCAACAGAATACCAGCGCTGGTTGTATACAACCAGCAACATGCTGAGTTGGGTCGGTTTTTGTGACAATGTACCTGTTTACCTACTTCTATATTAATATTTCTTGTTTTATTGTTCTTTCATTGTCACAAAATAAACTTTTCTGATTTCTGATTTTCAATAAAGATCTCAATTATTGCCTTAAAATAAAGTATTATGCCTTTCGTATTAATGTCTAAGCATCGGCTCCACGCCATCCATATCTAGTACAGTTTCTGTTGACATACGCTAGGGAACAATGAAGCTATCTGCGTGCGCCAGCGCAGCCTTCGTAGGCATACAAGCGACTGCGTAGCAAGCGTAAGTGATGGCGGAAAATTCTGCCAAAGCCACGGGTGATTTAATATTTATAAAGGTTATTTATGTTAAGGTTAGGTGTTAAACTACAGCTGCTCGGCTAATATTGAGTGACGCTGTTGAAGATATGATAAACACACTTTTCCTTCCAGCAGCCGCAGTACTCTAGAGTCAGTTCTGTTTCAGAACTACTCGTAGCACTCAAGTGAGGTTACCACACGCCGTTGCGCTCGACGATATATTTTCGACTACCCTTGAATAAAGTCATTCAATGTAAAGTCAACTGCTCTACAGTTTAAACTCTCTGCGAACGCTATAAACAAAATAATTATGAAATTTCTATCCGACTGCCCTGAAGAAGAATAATGATTTTCGGGTATATTTATTGGTCCTACTGTAGCAAAAACGGCTTGACAGGTTTTGCTGAAATACGAGGTGCCGTTAGATTCGTCTTCATGTCCAGATTTTCATAGGCTACTTTTTGATGTCCGGTTTTTGTTTTAAGTAATGAATCAACTTAAACGACAGAAAGTTGTCATGTGATACCCTATATTATAATTATATGCTGACGACGTACTATTCTAGACTACAAAGTCTCCAGTTACATTAACACTTATATTACATTTCCC
The DNA here is from genome assembly GCA_949125355.1 of Agriopis leucophaearia. Taxonomy (NCBI): domain Eukaryota; kingdom Metazoa; phylum Arthropoda; class Insecta; order Lepidoptera; family Geometridae; genus Agriopis; species Agriopis leucophaearia. The sequence continues at coordinate 10,132,834 of OX421275.1, forward strand.
TGGCGCCGTATCTAGTTTTTATAACTTCTTTATGACACGAGGTGATTTTCACTCGAATGACTTTACTTCGTCCGACTTGAACTTAATCATTCATACTTACATAATGATAAAATGTAAAACCCCGTTATTTATATAATTATATAGACTTGCTGAGATGATAATAGGTTCAGTATCTTTGAAATACATTTTTTACTCGTATTTTCAGTGTACGAATGTTTAAAAAAATACTTGATCCTTCTTTCCAGCCCTCAAGAGTCTCCCGTGACTAGCTGGCTAGGGGTAGTGAATAATAAAAAACAAACAATCCAATTTTGCCATATATATTTAACAATTTCAGACTATCACACTACCTAAATCAGAATACGTATTGGTTTGTATCTAAACAAGCCTCTTTTCGAGTACCGTGTAAAAAAAGTGTTTTACAATTCTCGACTATCAAGCTACCTAAATCAGACATCTTATTGGTTTGTATCTACAAGCCGCTTTACGTGAAGCACCTCGTTACAAATTTGCCATAAGTGTTTTACAATTCCTGACCGTCGTCAGGTTGGCTGATTTAGGGTAGCCTTACCCTAAATCAGCCAACGTGTTGTATCACGCTTTATCGATCTGTTCGAGTCGATTTACCTCTGTAGCGAAACTTATCTTTACTTTAAATAAATTTGCAGATAAAAAACTAACATGTCCCTAAAGTCCTACGTCCTGAAAATCCCTGAACACAAATAGATCATTTCAGCAAACGTGCTTAGCGCAAAGTAAATTGGGTGTGAAATGATGGCAGTCTGTAGGCACCGCCTTGCCGGTAGAATTTGGGTCAATTTTCGTCGCGGATCCCTTCCTTCATTCTATTTATATCTGTTAATGCCGGAAACCTAAATTGATGTTGGAAAATGCGTTACAGGTAGCTCCGCAGCTGGGTAATGGGAAATTATAACAACCAGCCAAATTTACAGCGCGCTGTAAATTTGGCTAGCTATGGCGTAACGAACCAATAAGGATAATAGAAGGTAAAGAAGAGAACTTCAGAAGAACTAACTTTTTAGAAAACTTTTGTTTCAGGTTAGAATAAATTAGAATTAATAACAAATTCTTGTAGGTGAAAAATAAAGAATAGAGCCCGTATTCCTTATTGTACTTGACAAAGACTTGACACGACATTGAAGCGGACCAAGATAATATAATACTCCTACGGAGAGAAGCGGATAGACGCTAGAGATTCGACGAAACCTTTTTTAGAGAACTTTCCTAAAGCACGGTACTTATCATTGGACCAAGGAATTCACTATTTAACGAAATCTTTCGGCAGGACATTGTTGAATAAGTGCTTATGTCAGTATTGCGTTATTTCGAATAGCTTGTTTTGCAATAATTACACTAATTTTATAAATACGGGAAACCGACTGATGGGGAAGAAAGGTTCTTGTGTGGAGACCACGAACCGGAAGCCGCAGCGTGGGTAGACCTCCCTTTAAATGTACTGGCAACATAGCAGCATAGTGGATACATATGGAAGGCAGTCGTTCAGTGTGGAACTCTAATGGGCCTCCCCTTTAGAGCTTCACATATGTTCAGCAGTTGACATCTTATGGCTGATGATGCTGAGGGAGGGCCGGCGGGTAACATAGGATATATTTTTTTCGGAATATATTAAGGTTCCTGGGGGAATTTCCACGCAGAAGAAACCGCGGGGCGCAGCTAGTATAAGAGTAACAATAATTTGGCTCTGTAGGTGCCCAAATGCATGACCAAACGTTTTATGTCCGGATGCATTTAAGTCGCGATCCATTTTCTCAGGCCATTCAAAAACATAATGGCACCTAATAAAGGCGGCATTACGCGATGGAGCAAGAATGGAAGTCGCCTGAGAAACTCTTCTCTTTAGAAATCGCGTCGTTAACGATCTCCTAACGATCAGTGTACGCGTGCCGTGGATTCAGTTATTCAGACATTTATTACACCAAGCATCTCAACCTAGTTACATTTACATTTCAAACTGTTGGAAATAGATTTTGACCCCCTCGGTGCTTGAATAGCTCTAGGCTTTTTCTAGGCAAGCGTGCTCCATCATAGACCGCAACATCGTGTTGGCGGTCAAACTCAAGCCTATAACTACCTATCAAAAAAAGCCAATGACGCAACATGACACAAATAAAAATGTCTTAGAGTAATATCATCAAAGTACGTACTGTGCAGTCTGTAGCGTGCGTATTTGCTTATTAAAAAAAACTCGTATGATTTCACACGAAAATAGCATGCGCAATTAAAGATTTTCTATCGATAGAAAGCAAATTCGAATGGTTTAAATCAAACCACTCGTTGCATTGGCAAGTGATATGATTATTACAAATATGCGACTTTTGTTTGGGAATTTGATGAAAGTTTGTGATTTAGCATATTTTCGAGCGAAATATTATGTATATATGAGACCAGAGATTCAAAATAGAGCCTAATTAAGGGTCTATATCTAATTTTGCTGCCCCGTTTTAACCCCTGACGCAAACATAGGGGTGTTATAAGTTAAACGTGTGATCTGTGAAATCTGTAGCATCGTAGCTCCCAAACGGCTGAACCGATAAATTACAGAGCCGGACAAAGGTCTTAAAACTCCGGATAAATCCGGACATATGGTAACCGTACCCCCACTACGCTCCTGCAAACGATATCAATTTTATTTTTACTTCAAACCATCGAGTTACAATACTTATAGAGTCACAATATCTAAGTGAAAACAGTCCAAAAACGTCCGAGCGTCGTTGTACATACCCAGACATCAATTATTAGTTCACAATGCCACATTTATTTCAATTTAGACGTTATCTCACTTGCATAGTGTTCAACGTTGCTTGTCCGCTAGGGCAACCTAGAGCATCGTAGCACTGGTATTGCGCGGCGTTGTAGTCGGATCGCGGTTGACTTACAAGTAACCAAAAAGTCTGCGCAATGCGTAGCGTGCGCCGAGTTTTGGTTCGGTAATTTTTTTGGCACGATTGTGACTATATTTATTGTATCTCGATGCTTCAAACCGAGTTATTTTCAGCATCACCACAGAATAAATACCAGTTCAGACTGAATAGGTAATTTTTGTTTGGGGTCTAGTTGCTAAGGCAACGGGCAAATGGTGTTAAGTACTCGGGTCGCTAACCACCTAGCCACTTTATAACAGCGCCTTGTGGATTCTCGAATAGGTTTATGTAAATTAGTTTAATTTATTGGGAATGTGAAGGCCAGAGTGGGCGAGGAGGAGTCACTGTAGGTTGTTTGTGGGACTTTTGGAGGAGTTTTATATTAACCTTTAATTTCAGTGCAGAAGGTACTATGGAAGTACCTACTTGGACTTTATTTTGAATCACTGGTCTCAAATTTGGCCATATTTTGCAAAGTATAGACTTTATAAAAAAGTGATGTATGAAACCTTACCTTTATTTTAAAAGACCTTTCTAACGATACCCAACACGAGTAAGTGGAGTGAAAAAAAAATTCATCCCCAATTCACATGTAGGAGTGCCACCCTTAAAATGCAATATATTATATTTTTTATACTTTTAAAATTGAGATCTATATTATTGCTGTTCCAATACCAATTTTCACATCTGTAACTTCAAAAACGAATTTAAAGGTTTTTACCCATTTTCACCCCCTTAGGGGTGGAATTTCGAAAAATCCTTTCTTAGTGGGTGCATACACTTCACAACAAATACACCCTCCTAATCTCATGTCTCTAGGACCAGTGGTTTAGGCTGTGCGGTGCTATCTCAGTCAGGACTTTGAATTTTATATATACAGATAAGGATTTTTTGTACTACGGAACCCTAAAAAGTTCAATTGAAACCATAAATTCTGATCAGTTTTGCTAGGTTTTTGAAAGTGAGATTGTATTCATTCATCTATTTACCATTTTATTGCAAATGTTAAAGCTAAAAGACTTCGACAAAGTATTACTTGCAATATGATCAAGAACAGTGTGATGGCCTACATAATAAATTATGATTAAGACTACATGCGTTTTTCATAACAATTTATTGAAAAAACTTACCCTTATAGTAAATAATAAGCATCACATAGGGATCTACGGTATTCCTGGTAATCCTACTTCGGCAAACAGAAATGCGTAAGAGTCGTAGTTGAAGTACGGTTCCAGTTCCCAAGATGACAAGTAAACTTCGATAAGCTTTTCATCTCGACAGTGAGCAACATTTTCTGAAACAAAAATATATTTATGTATTTTCTGAAACTAATTGAAAATTCCAGATGGTGTCCTGTGTTTAGCTCATATCATAGCACAAGCTATGGCCATCTAGAAATGTTTTACGATGGAGTTTGCTTGCCAACAAGATACTGATTCAATTGAGTTTTTATCATTTATTTTTGTTAGTATTATTTACCTGCAACTACTTGTTTCAATCTATACTCTTTCTGCATAGAAGTGAAGATGTTTTGTACATTTTCTGAGATTTGTTTCACTGACCAAGTTGAAATCACGGGGGTGTCATCGGGTTGCAGTTTGGCAAGGGATCGCAATTGACTGTTAATAATATTCACTCCTGAAAATAAACAACAATCTTTAAACAGTAGTTGCTGGTGACTTGACAAATAGCGAGCAATAAAGTTCTGTTTTAGAAAAAAAATCACTCATAGTGTTGTGTTGGATGCCCTGTTAAGTACTTAAAGAGACTGACAATTTTGTACTTTTTTCTTATTCTTATAAAATAATAGGCTTGCGCTTGGCTGCCAACTCGCCTGATGTTAAGTGAAGCATTCTTAATTTGGCATTACTTACAGTGACGCCAAACTAAGAAGTCTTAACATAAGCATGCCTATGAAGTTCCATAATTTAATTTATTGACAAGCAGCCATAGCCATATTTAATTAAGAAAACCATATTTCATAGACGCTGTTTTCTCTTTACAACAGTGAAGCAACATTGTCTTTAGTTCCAATATTTTTATTGCGTTCACAGATTATATAAAAATGATTATTCCAATTTGTATAAACTATGCACGCTCATAACTGTAAGATAACTTTATCAATACGGCAGTTTTCATATCCCATCACTTTCAGCAAACGTTAGAAGTGACATGGTAGTATGGTTTGGTAGTGCAAGGACAGGTAGATATTTTAAAAATATATCATGGTGGCGAATGCAGTGCATTGCCACACACGATTTTGAATAGTTAGTTAAAAATTTTTGCTGGTACTGAACTGTTATGGGCAAACATGACACTTGCGTAAAAAACCAGTTACGTATATTTTTTATAAAAACCCAATCAGCATTACCTTCAACAATATTCTTCAAACTATCAAGAATTTCCACAACAGTTTCCATAAGTGGCCTTAGCTGACTCGGATAATAATCATCATTGCATTCCTGTAGCTTCAGCGCTGACACTGCTTTGAAGAGTCTCGTGCCTTTGTCTCGCATTCGAGTCCAATCATCTAGCAAGCCATGAAGGTTAGAAATATGGGAGAAAACAGTCTTCGAGATACCAGGCTGATCTTTATTGGGTGATAAGATTTCTGAAATATTAAAAATAATAGGTAACTGGCAAGGGGCTTGGAGAATGGCATAACCAGAGAGAGGGATCTATGGTTATTCAAAGCTGATGATGATTTTAAGTTTAATACTGAATTCTGGTTCTTGTTAAGAGATTAATTGGTTCTTGTTAAGTTGAAGTAGGAGATAGGATAGTAGGATTGTGTAGTGGTCTGATGTTGACCTAACTATACTACGTTTATCAGGTTAAGTGTACAAGAACAAGAGACTAGAGGCATTTTAATCGTTTACCTTTAGGAATGAATTGAGAGCTTTCTACTGATGTTTTTGAAGGAGTTTTTGACATGTTGACATCAAAGTTAAATTACAGATCACGAGATATAGCCACTTAACAGGTATTTTGAATTAGTTAAGTCCCAGGACGTTATAATACCTAATGGCATAACCTAGTCCTTGGTTAATTCACAATCACAATACAATCACAAGTGTTTAATCACGGAAGAATTTTATCCTTTGTAACATAACCTAAAAAAGACAATAATAATAAACCACGGATCACCTTAAATTAATATACAATTAATACAATTTCAATTCATTATAGCAAGCAAAGCAATAATCGATCCTCAAAACCTCAGAAAAAGGCTTTAAAACATAAAGGAAAAATACATAATATATTGTGCAAACAAAACAAACACTCATTCAAATCAACCAATCCCAAGACATCAAGGAACATATTACTCACAAGGAGGCAAGACATCTCTCAGTAAAAAATATATACAGATAATAAAATAATGAGATTTACAATAATGCTGCTCGGTCTTTCGGGTGGAACTCCACTATTCCGTTTGATCAATCACCTTTGACTCCTCTGGGATGCGTTTACGGCACTTATCCAGACTAAAACTTATACTAGATGAACGATAAAACACCCGTTTTGGGACTCCACGAGGTGAAAAATTATACCGGCGAAAATTTAAACTGCCCGTTTACGGGCGTCCGCTGGTATAAGTTTTCGCCTGACTAGATTAAATTTTATCTACCTTTTGAGGTCGCTAAATTTTCGCCTGCTGTCAGATTGACAGCTGTTGAGGAGGTTAAGCCGTTTTTGATATTATTTTGTTCGAATCTTTTTGTTGTAGATGTTTTTATTTAAAATAAAATTTTATATCTATATAATGATAGATTGATATTTCATATTTTACTATTATATACCATTTTATTTTACTATATTTTACTTGACATTTATTTATTATTGAATTTGACAGCTAGTATTGACATATATGACATAAAGCTATGACGCCGTTCAGCAAACCTCCGTTAGTTTAATTTTTCACCGGTGAAAAATTCGCCGAGTCCGTAAACGCTCCCCTGAGAGTTTGTAAGATGCAATGAAGAAAAAAATATGCTTTGATGCAGTCTGTCCGCATTCCGCAGTGTGAACGGAACTAGTGTGAAGTGTCAGGGGAGCGTTTACGGACTCGGCGAATTTTTCACCGGTGAAAAATTAAACTAACGGAGGTTCGCTGAACGGTGTCATAGCTTTATGTCATATATGTCAATACTAGCTGTCAAATTCAATAATAAATAAATGTCAAGTAAAATATAGTAAAACAAAATGGTATATAATAGTAAAATATCAAATATCAATCTATCATTACATAGATATAAAATTTTATTTTAAATTTAAACATCTACAACAAAAAGATTCGAACAAAATAATATCAAAAACAGCTTAACCTCCTCAACAGCTGTCAATCTGACAGCAGGCGAAAATTTAGCGACCTCAAAAGGTAGATAAAATTTAATCTAGTCAGGCGAAAACTTATACCAGCGGACGCCCGTAAACGGGCAGTTTAAATTTTCGCCGGTATAATTTTTCACCTCGTGGAGTCCCAAAACGGGTGTTTTAACGTTCATCTAGTATAAGTTTTAGTCTGGATAAGTGCCGTAAACGCATCCCAGGGGAGCGTTTACGGACTCGGCGAATTTTTGACCGGAGAAAAATTAAACTAACGGAGGTTCGCTGAACGGCGTCATAGCTTTATGTCATATATGTCAATACTAGCTGTCAAATTCAATAATAAATAAATGTCAAGTAAAATATAGTAAAATAAAATGGTATATAATAGTAAAATATTAAATATCAATCTATCATTATATAGACATAAAATTTTATTTTAAATAAAAACATCTACAACAAAAAGATTCGAACAAAATAATATCAAAAACGGCTTAACCTCCTCAACAGCTGTCAATCTGACAGCAGGTGAAAATTTAGCGACCTCAAAAGGTAGATAAAATTTATTCTTGTCAGGCGAAAACTTATACCAGCGGACGCCCGTAAACGGGCAGTTTAAATTTTCGCCGGTATAATTTTTCACCTCGTAGAGTCCCAAAACGGGTGTTTTAACGTTCATCTAGTATAAGTTTTAGTCTGGGATGCGTTTACGGCACTTATCCAGACTAAAACTTATACTAGATGAACGTTAAAACACCCGTTTTGGGACTCTACGAGGTGAAAAATTATACCGGCGAAAATTTAAACTGCCCGTTTACGGGCGTCCGCTGGTATAAGTTTTCGCCTGACAAGAATAAATTTTATCTACCTTTTGAGGTCGCTAAATTTTCGCCTGCTGTCAGATTGACAGCTGTTGAGGAGGTTAAGCCGTTTTTGATATTATTTTGTTCGAATCTTTCTGTTGTAGATGTTTTTATTTAAAATAAAATTTTATATCTATATAATGATAGATTGATATTTGATATTTTACTATTATATACCATTTTATTTTACTATATTTTACTTGACATTTATTTATTATTGAATTTGACAGCTAGTATTGACATATATGACATAAAGCTATGACGCCGTTCAGCGAACCTCCGTTAGTTTAATTTTTCACCGGTGAAAAATTCGCCGAGTCCGTAAACGCTCCCCTGTAGGCCTAACATGCCGACCGTGAGATAGCGCGCGCGCGCACCGCCAAAATTTGTCGTTGTAGGCAGTTTAGTCCATAACGCTAACATGGCACACGCGCGAGACTATTATCTCGTCGTCTTCTCGTATAGCCAAACCACTGTAGTTTAGTTCATTCAATTTGGCTTGATTGCTTCATTTTTATTCAATTTGATAGTGTGGCGCGGCCATTAAATGACATTTTAGTGAATTTGACGTTGACGTTGACAAGTTCAGTCAAATTTCAACAGTTTCGCTAATAAAAATATTTATTTAATCACAGAATAATAATCGGCGAAAGTGTATCTTTGAATTATTCAGCAAAGTATTTAATTGAATTGAATTATAAAATGCAGAGCCCAAGGCAAAAAAATGTGAGTAAATGTTTACATTAAATATCCGAGATCGGTCAAGTACCAAAATCCTTTTTTGTATTAACACTACAACATAAAATGAAATTTTAGGAATTAATCACCTAAGCAGCCCGGAGAAACAAATTAAATGAAAAAAGAATTATCGAATTGGGCAGGAGCAATGTACCTACTCAAGGAGGAATTACTCACTCACCGAAGCGCGCAGGAGTAACGCCGTCATGGAGGAATACCTTAACCTTTTGTAAGTACACATCACATCATCAGCCAATTTAAGTCTACTGTTGGACAAGGCCTCCCTCATAGAGAGAGGTGTTGCCATAATCCCCACGCTTGGCAGGCGGCTTGGGGATCGCAGTACGTTCACCGTGTACTATTAGGATGCTGCTGTTTTGTAAGTACAACACAGCATTATTATTTATGTTCATTGTTCAACAGCGTCATGTGCATGGTGTTAACTATCTCCATTATAAATTTCATCTAAATCTATTACTGTTAAGAACTGTTGCTGAGTGTTTAAGAAGAGTAAACACATGAGTACACATTAAAGTGGTCACTCTCTGGTAGCATTCGCTTGTAATGTATAAATTCAGATTTGTGCTTTACATCAGTGAGTGGGGCAAACCAAGCATTACAGTGCGCAACTTGTAATGCGATAATAGTGAGTGTGGAGAACTGAGCATTACAGTATGCACATGTGAGATACAATTTTTAACATAAATATACACATATAACATGACTGTCTCAAGGCGCAGGCTCAGTGAATGTTAAAACAAGAGATTTGATGATACTTTCGAATCCTCACACACAGAGCTACAATTTCTAACGTTCACAGTGCAAGAGGTTAAAACATCAAATGCTCCTCAGTCAGTAGAGCTAGCGCAGTATTGTAATGTGAATACTTTAAGTTCAATCTTACATCGTTAAATAAGCGAATGCTCCCAGTGAGTGACTGCCGTTTTCACACAAACCTTTACATTTCCACATTAATATTATTTAAGATAACATGCTAAATTTGATATTTCCTTTTTTACTTCAGGCGCAGACCATAACGGGACCTGAGACGGAATAACCTTTTTGATGATGCTGTGTTGTGATTGCCCAAATGGCGGTAGTTTTAGTAGTTTATTTTGCCTGTTAAACGATTAATAAAAACTTTTTTTTTTATATTTAAGTCAAGACTGATTGAAGAAAAAGGAAGAAAAATTATGTAGGACATTTAACAATGTATTAAGACTGATTAAGTAGTATTAAGTTTTAATTGCCTTAATGGCAGTATTGATTGATTGTGATTGCCAAGTTGGTACAAAACTTAACAATTGTTGATTTTGATATTTTATTTTAATTTTATTTAGACTTAAGGAAAAAAAAACTTTTCTTTGTCCCTAGATTTAAATTCAGGGACAGATTGAGAGGACAGACAGGAGTAACTGAATTTATTAGGTATACAATCTTCCAAGTTTCTAATTTGCAAACTAACATAGGTATTTAAATTATCAAATAAAAACATTAGAAATCAAGTCATGTTTTTTTATTTCTACATGGACCCTGAGAAAGTACTCCATGCTAATGATAATTTACCGCCACATTCGTAAATCCCTAGGATGCTGGAGAAAAAGAGCAAGAAATTTCACCACCATCACATTTATTTATTAAATTTTAAATAAAATAACATATTTACATACTTGTACTAGATAATTATAACTACATTAGTAAAACAGCACAGAACCTAAGATAGTATAAATTATAATATTATACATTTTGTGTACACAACTTGATGTTCCTAGCATAACATATATTATTTTACTGTAAGAAATATAAATTTTGGAGAAGTTCTGCTCTTCTGGCTTGGGCTTGACGAAGAAGACCCACAGGTGTCTGGTTGATCGCATCGCCTACTTCTCCATCCTGCTGCTCTTCCCTGACTTCCTCCATCAACACCCTGTAATATTTAAATAATTATGAATACTGAACAGTATAAGTATTCTAAAATGGTGTCAACGATAGTTCCAAATTTTCCACATCATGTGTTTAATAAATACATAATCGTATTTGTCTAAATTAATACTTTGATCGACCAACGACATTGTGAGAGTCGCGGGCATCCAGTGGATGCAGATGGCAGGATGTCGTTCAGTGTGGAGGTTAAAGGGGGAGGCCTATGTTCAGCAGTGGACGTCTTCTGGCTAATGATGAATACTTTGATTTATAGAATGCTTACTTAAAATGTTTCATTAGATTATATATAATGCAGCAGGCGTAGATGATCTGCATAGCCTTCTCCGGTGTATAGTGGAGGAATCTGTCCATACTTAGGCATCTCAGGCTTCCCTTTAAGTAGCCATTGGTGCGCTCAATGCCATTCCTGACTTGGCAATGCCAGTCGGTGTAGCGCTGTTCAATGATCAAGTCACTTAGAAATGTTTTCAGTAAACTTGTAACATCAATAATAATAAATATCTAAGACTATTTTGCACACACGGTCATCTGACCCCAAACTAAGCAAAGCTTGTACAATGGCTGCCATATTCTGATATAAATTCTTTTTTTTTTACACATACTTAAATAGATATTAACATTCAGACAGAGAACAAACACAAATGTTCATTACATGTATGTTTGGCCTAGGTGGGAATCGAACCCACACCCCCAAATGCAGATGGTAGATTCACTACCAACAGCCACCGGAACAGTCAAGTAATTAATACATATTGAACGATCTTCACATACCTAGAAGATAGATGTTCCCTAATCTCCTCTCGGTAAGTCTATTCATCTCTTCACGAATCATAGAATGACGCCATATGAAGGCATCATGCACCCTTCCAGGATATCTGGCGTTGATGCTTAAAATCCGGCATTCGAAATCTGCCACCTATGAAAAAAGTATATGAAATTTAGTACCTACGTAACAAAGTACATATGCTAACAATAAGTTTTTCCATACAGTCTTTATATTACAATAGTTATACAATAACAGTATAAAATAGTTATAAAATAATACAATACAATAGTTATTGTATGAATCTTTGACAATGTAAGCATATAGAAAGAAGAAATTAAGATATCAGTTTTACTCTATTAGGTTGTACTACAGAAAGGTTGTACTAAGCCAAAAGGGATCCCTAATACCCATCATTGTGAACAATGTCTACTATGAGACCAACACTGAAAGCGAAATAAATATCAGCTATTCCATAGAAAACGATCATTCACACTCGACAAAACATGGAACAGCTGTTTTTTTCAGTAATGGTCTCATAGTAAAAGTTATTAATAATGATGAGTATAACGGACCCCTTTTCGCTTAGTACACACATTCCACGTAACCCTATATAGTACTATTTACCAGCTGAACGTTGATGGTATGTGCATTCTTCCTTTTGTTTTCGTATTGAGCCCCTTGGGGCCCAGACGGCGGGAATATTTTGATATGTGTGCAGTCCACAAGCCCCAATATATCTGACACATTGGACTTAGCTCCAAGGCTGAAGCCACACTTCTTCGGGCAGCCACTGTCCCAGGGAAGTGTACCCATTCATTGAAGAGCCTGCAAATTTTATTAAACTCCTTGTACTAACTAGTTAATAATAATAAACTATAAACTCTTAGAACAAAATACTAACTAGATAACTACCTACTATAAATGGAATCGGTAAACTGGCCGAGGAAGCTGCCTACTGTTGTTTGACCCTGGCACAACGTATGGTCTTGCCCGAGTTGCCGCTGGTACCCACCATTATCCAGAAATTGAATTGAGCACAGGACCTAGAACAAGATATTTTATAACTAGGCATTAAATTGACGTAACAGATTATGGTCAAAGTCAGAGAGAAAGAGAACCTAACCTTATACTATTGTATGCTGATATTATATATTGTATGATGCATCCATGTGGTATTTGAATTACCAAGATAGAATTGAATTATGTAGGAAAAATACTCACCTTCAGATGCGCTGGTAAGCCCGCATTTTGAGGCTCCAAGTCGAGTCTTAGCTTTTCTACTATAGAAAGTCATCGGCTTTATGACTCTCCAAAGTCGCTGAAACTCTTTTTCGGATATATCGAAGGGATCACACACGTCCCTTTTCTTTCAATTTTACGCCGTTCGCGCTTTTCATAGATCGTTAAGTAATAATTGTAATATGGCACTGCCATTTCGCGAAAATTGTAGTTACGTTACAGAAATCCACTTTAGTCGCACTCACTATTTACTTATGATAGGTTTGGCGTTTTTCTCGTCCTCAAAAAGTTCGACGAGAAGATTGGAGAAGATACTAGCGCTCAAATGTCAAAATTAGCCAAAAAATGGTTGCGCATGTTAGCGTTAGTCGACAAAAGTGCCACAGATAATGAAACCGTATTCATTTGTCGTAATTTGACAGAACGAATGTAAAAGATTGCATCGCCATGTTAGCGCTCGTGGACAAGGCGCGTTGTTGCTACTTTCGACGAGATAACGCGACGGCAAAATTTTGTCGTGGTGCGCATGTTAGGCCTACTGGATAAGTGCCGTAAACGCATCCCAGCTCAGTCAGTTGTCAAACATCAATCAATTTGCAATAATTTGTTCTGTGACTGTACTGTTATAATGGTATAAAAATCAGTAATTAATTTGCAGAAAATAAACTAACGACACGCCGCACACGAAAGACCAGCCAAAAAGACAAAAACAGAGTTCAAAACTGATGATAACTTGAGAGGCTTGTTTTAGTTTTGTATTGTGTTTGGATTTGTATTTATCATTTTCTATAGTATCGATGTGATCATATCACAAATTAACAAAGCAAACACAAAAGTAATAATATCGCTGTGAAGCTGCGACATGGCCGGACCCATGCAAGACGTTATCGAAGAAGATGCCGCAGATTTGCAGTTTCCAAAAGGTACACAGCGAAAATACTTATTCAAAGGCTACTCACCCATTCTACTCGCACTGATCATCTTACTGCATTGACTCAGCCTAGCTAAGTTATGTTCGTTAATTTCAAATCTATTTATAACCGACTTCTTTAATAAATATAACCATGTAAAATACCAATATCAGTATTTTATCATTATTTCAGAATTCGAAAATGCTGAAACTTTATTAATATCAGAAGTTGACATGTTGCTGGAGCATAGGAAAGCTCAGAACGAGTCCGCTGAGGAGGAACAGGAATTCTCAGAAGTTTTCATGAAAACCCTTACATACACTAACATGTTCAAAAAATTCAAAAATAAAGAAACGATTGCTGCCGTGAGAAAGTGAGTAAAGAACTATGAATAAGTAGATGATTAATCATAGCTAGATTTTTATTGAGGTGGTTTTGATTATCAAACTTCATTGCACTCTTGCACTATTCCCGCAGATATCAGACGGGTGAACATTTTGTCCTAGTATCAGTAGTCTGATTAATTAGCCCAATGATCGGGCTGATGATTTCGTCATCATTGACGAAATCGATGACGAGTCGAGGCATTGTATGTCACTCGGGATTTCTGCAGCTTTCTATCAGTAAAATAATATTCAGAATTAAGTAGTTCCATAGATAAGTTCCTATAAACTTTACCTTATACACAAATGAAATGAAAAAATTCTGAATTTTATACAACTAGACATGCTGGTGTCTATCTTGGTCTGTGTATCAACTATATGCTATGACACCAATAAATAGAATATTATCTGAACTCTCATTATCCAAGACTTTCTCTTCTAAAACTGTCATTTTGTTTCAGCCTTCTACAAAGTAAAAAACTACACAAGTTTGAAGTTGCAAGTTTAGCAAATCTCTGTCCAGAAACACCGGAAGAAGCTAAGGCACTCATTCCTTCTTTAGAAGGAAGGTTTGAAGATGAAGAACTTAGAATATTGTTAGATGACATTCAAACTAAGCGCAGTTTACAATACTAGACTTAAGATTTTACTACCTGTTCGAAATAATATAATGATCAATTGATAAGTAATTTTTTTTTATCCATTGTAGGTATTTGTATTGTATATTGTATATATTTGTATATTGTCACCAGAAAATAAGACTGTGAAGGAAATTCATTCATATTTACATCCTAATCGTATTGCCAATGTTAGGCAAATAGCCGGCAAACTGGAGAGGGCTGGCTGAAGCATATCATTCTAATGTGCAAGACTTGAGGCCTGATGCTAATGCAGTTGTGAATCGATACATGATGATGAATTCAAAGACTATTCGGATGAATGGTAAAAAAATATATATATATACTGGTGTGGGCGTCTTACATTGGCCACGGATGACAACCCTAGTCTTACGTAGTATTTATATCCTCTGGCACTTAATATGGTTATGACAATAAACTTAAAGTATTGTAAAGGAGTTTTAGAGCTAACGTGAAAAAGAACAGAGTGAATTAATATTTATTCAGTGTTCCTGAATGTACTTGAGTGTGGCAGAGTGATATAATGAAATAAAATGATTATTTTCATGTCGATTTAGAAACTGCGTAAGCCTTTTGTAGTTTTCTACTAGGTACTTTATTACACAGAGTACCTTTTTATATTTATTAGAGCAATACAGACAGTAAAATGCGGCAGACGAGGCGATATGGCCTTAATGGCTTTAGCCTGCTCAGTAATGGGCGAAATACACAAAAAAAACAGACAAATATAATTTAGCCTGTGCTAAAAGAGCACAGTGTGCTCTTTTATGAAGTTC
Organism: Agriopis leucophaearia; assembly: GCA_949125355.1. Taxonomy (NCBI): domain Eukaryota; kingdom Metazoa; phylum Arthropoda; class Insecta; order Lepidoptera; family Geometridae; genus Agriopis; species Agriopis leucophaearia. Next base: position 10,148,321 of record OX421275.1, read on the forward strand.
TATGCATTCATTAATTTCATTCAGTCAGTCATAGACAACTTAGTTTAGTTGACATGGCGGAGTAATCAGCTGTTAATTGCAATGCTACAGAAAATTGTAAATCCTTTCTTTACGTTTCCTTATTGAAATTATTTTGATCCATAGTAATTAATACGGGCCCATCATTTTATGTACTTTACCTTCAATATGTTTTATGTCCGCGATAAACAAAGGGGAAATGAATGGCGCGATGTTCCTTGTCATCTGCTGTCAGCTTCATTCATCCATTGTGCGGAAAAAATGTGACTCGTTCGCTTTGTAATTTTGTTTTTATGTAATAAGTGCTTAGTTGAACATTTAAATATAGTTGTAGTGTTTCCTATACGTCCTGCCCAACCTCCGGTCATCATATTGTGTGAATGCTATCCGCGGTAGACGCGTAAAAAGGTTCCGTCAGTGGGGTCTATGAAGTCTTTACAAAGAGAACGTACGGCGTCGGCAAATAACGTCTCGTATTTTTCTCGTGCAGTGAGTTGACTGTCAAAGAATAAGGGATTTATGTTAGTGGGCTCCTGTAGATTGGGAAGATGTCGGGTCGAGTGCGGAAGCAGGCGGATTGTCCCGCAGGGAAGCAGGGCCCAATGAGGGCGACCCTACCGGTGTCTTCGGTGATGAAGGCCAGCGGCGGCCTCAAGAAAAATGCTAGCAACAGCCCTACGCTGTCGCCCACCAATGTGTGGCGGATATCTCCGGATCACGCCCTTTCCGGTCAAAGAAGCCCAGGAGCTCTGAATTACAAAGGTACAGTTGAACACCATTTTTTTTACATTTATGACCTTTCCCGAATTCTGTATAATTTTAATTAGCATTATAGATGATAGTTTTGCCCTAAACTCTTGTCTAAAGGTCAAGATAGAATGCACTTTTTAGGGGTGTTGGCTGGATTTTCTCATATTTCAGCTAGCTTGATACCTACTTACCTATAATTATAGCTTTTAATTTGTAGAAAAAACATTCATAAAGTGTGACATGATAATCTCTTGATGACTAAAAGATAAATTATAAGATTACAATGCACTCTCAAGTTCAAGGTCACCATTTTTCTTGTGTTATTCCTTTCCAAAACTATTCACAATATCTATGAAAATTATATTGTGTATTTCTAAATATTGTTGTTTTTATTATGTAAAAACACAAATTACCTAGTTTTGTAATCTACATATATAAAAATCAATTTATATGTAGGTATGTAATCTTTATTTTTAAAGAGGTTTTGGTCAGATATGACCATGCCACCCCCATTCTTAAATGTTTGTCCTTCTCTTAATACAAAGCTTAACTATCTTGCATAGTATTCTGCACTCCTCTGATAAGGGATCAGCTAGCACACAGTTACACCACCCCACATCTTTTAAGTATGTATGTTCCCTATGGAACCTGAAACGGCTGGACCGATTTTGACGGGACTTTCATTGGCAGATAGCTTAAGTTATAAAAAGTAATCCACGCGGGTGAAACCACGGGTCGCATATAGTAGTAAAAAAATTAAATTGGTTTAAATAAATTGATATGTTGACTTTTTCCAAAATTTGAAGCCATTATTTTCAATAAAAAATACAGGCCTTATTTATTACAATAAAATAAAAATAATCTTTCTATTTCTATCTATTATATTTAAGAATTTAGATTTTTCTATTTGATAGAATCAAAAAAATCCAGTTTTCATCACTTTTTTCCAAAAAATGTGAGTGGGCTTTTAATTTAATTTCTAGAGGCACTGTTTTAAACTATCACGGTTGTTCACTACAGTTATATGAATATTTACGGGATATTTACTGTGGTAAGGTTGTGGAAGGAGCTCCCGATATTTCGGCGCAGTTACATGCACCATGTTCACGGGAAGACTGAAGAATGCGGGTGGTTGGTCGAACAGTTCAAAGTTAGGTGCAGACAAAACAATCTACTCTCTATACCTGATAACTGTAATTTCTGAGGGTTTCAAACTAGTACTGTGTATATTTAAGGAATGATTTGATTAAAAATAATTTGCCGTACTTGTAAATAATTTGATAACATCTTTATATACATCCATCATCTAGTTAGTCAGAATTCAAATAATGTAAAATACAGTGCAAACTCTACATAGCGTCACTTAAGGGACTGCGCTTTTTTTGGCGTTATTGAGAGTTGTCGTTAAATGGAGAGAAGAAAAATTTATATTATTTTACTATTACTATATAATATGTATTTACCTACCAGTAAAGTATAAAAGTTTGTGAGCGACTAATAAATTGATAACGTATAGGCAATGCATAACATAGGCAAATCCGAGCTAAACACGTGCAAAGTAATTACTACAAACAAAAGAACTAATTTCTTAGAATCTTCGGTACATATGATGCTGACAGCCGAGGTAAATACAAGGGAACTAAAAAATTTATAAGAGGTGCTAGAAAGAAGAGTTTATTGCTTAATGATGACGTATTGTTGTCATTATTTAGAGTGAGTGTGATGCTACAAGTAGCGGCACGAAACTTTAGCGCTGACCTTTATTGCGCAGAAGTAAAAAATAAGGTACCTGAGGGGAGCTAGCGGGATGAAGGGCGGGCGTGCGTAGCGTCGATTGGCTCTCCAGTCGTATTACGTTCCCCGCACTGATACGACGCCCCGCGCACATCCAGTGTACATCGCGTTCTGTCTCGTTCTGTCGCGTGCGCGACAGTACCCATGCGCAGCTATCCCCGCCGCGTATCGTTCAGCGCTAGACTTACGTGCCGCTACTTGTACATAGAGTGTATCATTGTATGGAAAAATGGAAAACAAGGTAAACTAACCAAAGTAAAAAAAAGTTTTAGAGAGTTTGTCATTAAATTCAGTTTCGCTACATAGAGTTTACACTGTACATGTGATAAAATCCATTACAAGTCTTTAATTTCAATATATTAATTTAGCTCAATAAAGCATATGTAACTGCTTCTATCCAGGTAAAGGCCGTTTCGGCGCGAGTATCCGGCGCACCGCGTCCCTCGACACTCTGTATCACAAAGGGCAATGGCCCAGGGACTACTATCTGCACGCCAGCCAGCTGCAAGTTGACAAGTCCACACAAGTATGTTGTCTCATTGTTTCCCGTTTCATACATGTTCTGTTGCTAGATTACTATGTATGTGTAAATATCCTGGATATTGATTGTAATGCTAAAACGAGTACTGCTATGAAACAAAATTGTGCTTTATTTTCTTGTCTTGTTATGGTCGGTTATGTAATATACTTAACTGATTTAGTAAAAACTGTAAGCTTTCTCCACTGAAGGCGACCAGCCTGGGGGGTTGGACCGCTAAGGGCTTATTTTGAAACAATTGTAATGTAAATAAACCCAGTTAGCTTCAGGGTTAAAACTTTATATTATATCTAACTAGCTCATGCCTATGTCATGAACTAAACATAGCCTATGTCACTCAGGGATAGTGTAGCTTTCTATCAGTGTAAGAATTTCCAGAATCAGTTCATTTGTTCCACAGATTATTTCAAACATACAAAGTCGCAAGGTCGCAAACTATCTTTTTATAATATTAATGAAGTTAGGATAAGATGTCATAAGATGAATATGGAATCATAATGAAAACATTTACTTTGACTTGTCCTGTTACAATGGTTTTAAATAACAGAGCTAAATAAATATAAAGTACTACCATCCTCATCTAGTAGGCTGGAATGAAAAACAATGAAATTTATGGGCGTAGGTGACGTCCATAAATTTGACTATACCAGTCCTTGTAGGGAGTATCATTAAACAGGTCTTTTAAAATGAAATTGAGGTTGGGTACAGCATATTTTGTTCAAGTATGCCGTTTTGCGAAATATGATCTGTCAAAAATAACCTGAGGTTTTTAAGGAAAGAAAGTTGTTTAGTTTAGTTCTGTTACCTATCCTATAGAATCTAATATTGTTATCAGTTGTTTAAAAAAACGTATCCATACATGTATGTACTTGTATTGCAGACTGAGGAAGGCGGCGGTACGTCAGGGCGCTCCTCTCGCGGCTCTGACGATGATAAGCTCGACCGCTTCCTGCGCAGCCGCCTGCAGAGGCCGCACAAACCCTCCGCCTCAGGAGACTACTCCACTCATAGTTTGAGCTCTAACATGTGTAAGTTATTATTAATAGAGCAGAAATTGTATACAGATTTGTTTCTTGAAAACTCAGCTTACAATCAATATGAATAAGTTTTCGACAGACTTCATAAAAATTAGGTTTTCAACTTTTTTTTTGTTATGATGCGCTAAATCTTCGCCAATAGGCTATAGAACCGATTTTTTTTAAATAGCTGAAAATAAGCAAACAAAATATTAAACTGTGTTTAAAATTAAGCTAGATAGTTATAAGGTTAATTGTTATAAAAGAGAGTGCACTCTACTTACTGATGACATCACATGTAAATATGTCATAAACACTCCGAACTGGCACTTACTTTGCGGGAAAGGGACAGAGCATTCCTTTCTAATCTGACCAAAAACTTTAAACGTTTATATCTCAGATCTTTATTAAATATATTCTTTACTATATAACATTTTACTTTTCACTAAGCCTGTTATTTTTAGCAAATGAAACACCGGTCCGAAAGCCTAATATGAACCAATTTTTATTGAATAAGCTTTATCTTGAGGATACTCCCATTTTTGAAGAAAAATTTTCCACCTAGGGGTTGAATCTTGTTTATTGAAATTAAATTTTACCCATTTCACATTTTGTTTTACTCAATATTAATGAAAGCACTTATTTGAGAAGCTTGGCCTGCATTTAAAAGATGTGGGCTCAGCTAACTCCTGACCCACACTTCTTATTTACTCATCAACTATCAGATCACCTGCTTGTAATTTTATTTGAAATGCATTCAGCATGGTATCTAGAGTAAACACATCATGCATGAAACTGTGAACTTAACATGCATTTCTTTTTGAATCGATTTGCAGATTGGTCTTAACTCAAGTTTATTTAGCTCAGACACGTTCTGTAGATTGTAATAAACCGGCCAAGTGTGAGTCGGGTTCGCGCACTGATGGATCCTTTTTTTGACCAGGGCCCTTATTCTTCAATTACATGAGACTGTTACCATGAAAATTTTATTGAAAAATGGACTCTTTGCTCTTAGTTTCTATGACCACTTGAACTATAAACGTGGCCGCGTTACGTTATCTGCGTGGAATTGGTATGTCAAGTTTGCTAACACGGTGAGGTTCATAACGCGCTCGTTTTGTAATTTTCTAGAGCAAGATGGGCCCTAGCCCATCCTCTTTCTGAGATAAGGCCCGTATCCCAGCAGTGGGAAAATGATAGGCTGATAAAATAAATATCTGGGACATTATTGCTCACATGGTCATCTGACCCCAAACTAAGCAAAGCTTGAAATATGACTGCCAGAGACTGATATACGTACATATATATTTTTAAATACATACTTAAATATATATTAACACCCAGACATAGAACAAACACAAATGTTCATCACACAAATGTTTGCCCTAGGTGGGAATCGAACCCATGGGGCTGGGGCCATGCAAATGGGGCTGTAATAATAATGATGATGATCAAGATTTCTTTAAAAAAACATTGCTTTATAATTACCTTTTGGATTCCAGCTGGTTTCCGGTTCAGCAGCGGTGCTGTCCCGCTGCGGGCAGCGCGCTCCTCAGTCGAGGGGCTCAACCAGGAAATCGAGCGGCTCGTGCTGTACCCAGCCAGCGGGACACACACTCCACAGCTCGACCGACTCAGAGATAAAGTAAACACAAATAATTTACCATCGTATCCTCAGCATACTACAATGATACATAAAAGACAAATAAAAATTCTAAATTGACTTTGATGGCCCAATATTTTCTTAAAATCTACTTTGTGGAGCTTTTAACCGACTTCCAAAAAGGAGGAGGTCCTCAATTCGATAGTTTAAAAACAATATTTTTGTTTGTTACCTCAGAACTTTCGACTGGGTGAACCGATTTTGATGATTTTTTTTTATTTGAAAGCTGGTGCTTCCCGTTTGGTCCCATTTCAATTTGGTCCAGTTCTACTATGTTTTTTTTTACAATATAGCAGTTTAAGTCATTTCCACACAAAAAATATTATAAGAGATCTGTCGGAAAACACATCAATACTAAATCAGGCATGCATTCTCTAAAACCGATAGTGCCTAATTAATGCACGCGCTATGGGATAGAGGGCGCATTCTGGAATTTTTATGAAGTCAGTTTTTTATATTGATAATTATTTAAATGCTTGATTCTGTCCGAGTCTGCAGTGTATGGTATTTTATCCAGTCGTTGCCATCAGGTTAAACCTAGATATGAGCGCTTGTTAGGTTTTAAGTAACACAAAACTATTGGTAAATTCCAGGTAACGCCCGAGGGTCACCGAGCCCCGCTCCCCGAGCTCCTCAGGCGCTCTGTGAATACACAAACTCCGCACGACTACTGTCACACGGCGCATTCTTCAGGTACATATTCAAGGTTCATGTTTCACATGCATCGTTTTCTAAAAAAAGTCTTATCTGCACAAAAGTATGTAATTTCATTTTAAAATACACTATTACTTTGAATTGAGGCTATATATACTTCAAAGAATGACTCTGATTTTCTTTTCGAAATGTTAACAACTAGTGTAATTGTAATTTTCTACCTTTTCTGTAATTTATTACTAAAATATATATGGTAACATTTTCTTCGTCTCAATATATTTTCATCATCTATAACCTGTTTACATACCTGGGTTAGACTCCAAAGAGATTTTGAAACGCCAACATCTGCTCTGCGTATTTTGGGATATCAATTCATATTATGTCTCTGGATGCTTCACTATGCACGAATCTGGACAGGCCATATCAGAGCCCTTGAATTGGTAAATAAAAATAAAAAACTAGCTGCATCCCACAGTTTTACCCGTGTGGATAATCCCATAGGAACTGTCCCTTACTACAAGTTATGATAGCTTCCGAAAAAATAAATCTTTTTCGTATTGTTCCATACATTTCAGTAAAGTACCTCCAGCAGAAACGCTGAGGAATAAAACTCGGCAGTATATGTTGTTTCACTCGAATAAAAATGTAAAAAGTTTTCGAGTAGCTTTTAGCCCAGCAGGAACAAAACGAAAACGAAAAAAAGTTTTCATAAACTATCAAAACTTGTACTAAGGACATTGTTCCAGGATAAAAAGTAGTATATGTCACTTTCCAGCACGACCATTGTCTCTGTGCGAAATATTACGTGGAGCCGTTGCTCTGTTGCTGTGTAAATGAAGGACGAACATACCAACACACAATCGCATTCATAATAACAGTAGGAAGAGCCATATAATGGATCATGCACAGCGCCATTTCCAATTCAAGATGGTTATAACCCGGGCTTGTGTGTTGTGAAAAATCCATAATCATGTGGAGTCCAGCCCTGGGGCTTTACGCCCAATTCTAAACGCGGACCCGAATTGGTGTAGTTTGCATGGTTCGCGTGATTTTGCAAACTGCACCTATTCGGGCCCGCGTTTAGAGTTGGGCGTAAGGCCCTGATAACATGTTTTTCTGCTGCTTTGCGAAGATGTAGCTAGTGTGAATACATGTCTAAATCAGTGATTATGGGAATAGATCCGCCGTCGCGAGGGTCGCTCTCCAGCATTGGGTCTTCAGAGCTGCTGGTTGCAGGTCCATATCTACTTACAGCTTTTAGGGCCGCTTGCATTACCTACAGAGTGTTGTTACGAGACTATCCACTAGCCCTGTGTAACATGTCCGCGATAAAAACATGCTTTAGGAGAAATAATTAAGAAATCTTAAGGTCCCGGTTCATTACACAGGTTCAAAACATGACTGCGATCATATTGGCACATGCAAAAATATGTACTTATATTACATTTTACTTAAATTAACGCTCACTAGAATGTTCTGTCACTGTTCAACACAGTAGCATGTCATGACGTTAAATACACGATTCTGACGCCTTTTCGAAATATATATGTATGTATATCAGTCTCTGGCAGCCATATTACAAGCTTTGCTTAGTTTGGGGTCAGATGACCGTGTGTGCAATAATGCCCAGATATTTATTATTTATTAATTATTTACGACTTTACTGCATTGTTGATAAGATTGATATTATTCTGAGTAGACCTATCGTATGTGTCTTCTGTTTATTTTTTCGTGTCTTGTACGTTCAGAGGTTTGGTGTAATGAACAGAATCCTTAATACTTAAAAAAAAGTTATTGGTATTGAATTGAGCGTGGGATTCATTTCTAAATTTAGTCAAAGAAAGCTAAAATCTCAAGCTGAAGAGTAAACACACAGTACAGTGTGTGTGAGAGTAGGAGATTCACTCGTACTCTTACCTCAGTAGGCACCTCATTAGCAAGAGTGCTCCATCTTAGACTACACTATCACTTTCCATCAGGTGATTTGAGATCAAACGCAAAAAAAAATATTTATTGGTGTCGATGTAATAGGGTCTTTGACTGTATTAGAATTAAGATTCATGTTGGTGTAAACCAACTTTGTTCTTAAATTACTAAAAATTACAAAATAATGTTCTGATTTTCAGAAAAATACAATATAAAAATGTTTTCATTGATCACGTGTTTGGCTGCAAACTCTATCTAGTTCAAATATCCTTATGACGTCACAGGCAAGTAATAGAGGCAACAATTGTATGCACTTATTTGCTTGCTTGTGACGTAACTGAAGTCACGTGGCCCCACAATAGTCAAAAAGATCGTTTACGCGGTAGTATAATAATTTGAATTTTGATTGTCCATTTATAATACAAATACTGCAAATTACGAGGATAAAATCACAATATTTATTTATAAAATACTAGCTGTACTTCTAGCGGTGACTTCGTCCGCGATTTCTTCAGAAAAAATAGCCTATGTCCATCCTCATGATACATACCATTGCCTTGCAGACAGTTACTTTCGCATTTATAATATTAGTGTGAATTATGGACAATTTGAGCTGGTTTTGTAAAAGCAGTCCAACTCTATTAGCATAAAAATGGCATCATGCAAACAGTGGCTAATTGTTTCGTAACAACCAATGCAAGTAGGCCTCTAGCGCCAACCCTTCGCAACTTGGGTAGTTAATGCACTCATCACATTTAGGGATCAATTACATTTATCAGGATCGATTTGCAATAAATCACATCAAAATCGATACATTCGACTGTAGTGTACTTGTTCAATCTAGACGCAGTGCTGCAATCGCAGATTTTATGACACTGGCAAAACCAATAAGAAAATAACTTCCCAAAAATTTCAAGGGGCCTCAGATTAGACAAACAGGGAGATATGGTAAGGTGGTGTGGCGGGTGCGAATGCTTCTAGCCTAAATCAGCATTCGAACTCGCCCAGCAGACGCAGACGACCTTTTCGCTCTTGATTTTGCATGAGGACTATTGGTCGCTGCAAATGTCTTAGTGTGCGTACAAATTAGTAAGCAGTTTAGCGGTATAGTTAACAAAATGTATGAAACACGGGAAACATTTTAACACAAACACATCGAGATACAATAGACATACCTATAGAGTCACAATCTCTATGTGAAAACAGTCAAAAAACGTCCGAGCGTCGTTGTACATACCTAGACATCAATTTTATAGTTCATAATGCCACATTTACTTCAATTTAGACATTATGTCGCTTGCATAGTGTTCAACGTTGGTTGTCCGATAGGGCATAGTAGCACTGACATCACGCGGCGTTGTAGTCGGATCGCGGATGCCTTAAAACTAACCAATAATTATCAATTTAATAATTAGCAATATAAAAAAGCAACTTCATCAAAACTGGACCAAACGGGAAGCATCAGCATTCAAATAAAAAAAGAATCATCAAAATCTGTTGATCCAGTTAAAAGTTCTGAGGTAACAAACATATTTTTAAAAAAACATTCTAATTTATAACCACCTCCTTTTTGAAAGTCAGTTAAAAATCTGCGCAATGCGTAGCATGCGCCGAGTTTTGGGTCGGACATTTTTTGCCACAATTGTGACTATAGTTATTGTATGTCGATGCACAAACGATAAATTGTACTAAGGCATATCTTCCTCGTTTGTCTGTTCTGAGCATGGGACTCTAAAAGCAGAATGCACTGAGTCAGAAAGGCAAGGACAGTATTGCGAATTGATGTCGATGAATGTAATTTGTCACTAAAACTGAATGAATCCTCAGCATGATTGGAAAGGTTTCTTTTATTTTTGTTTGGCTTTGTTTATTAAGTAGCATTATTGGGAATTTAGATCCGATGTAGGTAGTATTCTGATTTGTCGCAGTTATAGGGTTTCCGTTGGATTATGATTAGTAAATAACCCGGCAACATTTATCTGGCATAGCAGAATAGTAGCAATATTCTCTTTTGCCTTGCATTATTTCCTGGCTCTGATCCCAATTTTTTTCTTATTATTTACCATTATTTCCGTAAATAAGCTATTTGCTGCCACAGAAGATGTTATCGGTACCAATCATTAGTGATCACCTGTTTCTACAGTCTATAGAAATACTAAAATATTCGTAAAATGTTGCAGGTGGTAGTGTGTGCTCATCTCCAGATCTCGATGGCTCCAAACTGGGCACTTCGCCACAAATAAACCGCTTCTTGGCTCGCGAGCCTCCCGATGGCTGCGAAAAGGTATGTTTATCAATAATAATATACCATTGTTAAAAAAATATACCAAAACAATATACCATATTTTTTTAAAACGACTTCAAAATTAATAAATACGTAATTTCGTTTAATTAGATGACATACTTTTACCAGTTATTTTGATTTAACAAGTGGATAATCTTTTTTTGAAGCTGGTAAAAAATTAAGCTACTGAACCGATTTTGATGATATTTCTATGGAACAAATCTAAAAATATATCTTTTCAAATAAAAAAAATATTTTCCAAATCGGTTTATAAATGACGGAGCTCCGAAGCAACAAACATTAAAAAAAGAAACACAGTCATAGGACAAAAAAATTAAGTAGTAATTCACCTATTATTCTACAAGAGATGGCGCTGTTTTAAAATTCACGGTACAGCGTTCTGTGATGATGAGGCGAGTTCCACGATTTTTTGTTTACCCAAAAAGTGCTCAAAGCGCTGAAGGAAGTTATCACTTCATAAAACGAATTGAGAACTCCCTCGTTTTTTGAAATGGGGGAAAAAGTAGCCTATATCACTTTCTGGCCCCTGAACTATATCCATGCAAAAATCAGTTTGATCCGTTGCTGCGTGCAAAAATGAAAACAAACACGCATCCGCATTTATAATATTAGTACAGTCAAAATCAGTTATAATGACATCGAAGGGACTGCTCATATTCAGTCGTAAAAACCGATAGCCATAACAACTGGTGATGTTTAATGTGTATTATGCAAGTACAAACTCATCGATAGGTTATTATAACTGGCATGTTGTTCTAAACGATGTCGCAGTTAAAGGTTTTGACTGTATGTCGTTTAAAACGAGCATTTACTACTGCACTGCAATAAGGAGACTTAAGATAAGATTAATAAATAAATAAATATCTGGGACATTTTTGCACACTAATGTCGGGACTCTTTGAAGAAACTCAACAACAAGTCTCCAATACCACAACCCAAGACGAAATAGGGGTAGAACAGTTTAGTCAGCGACCCAAAGCCATGCTCCGTTATTTTAAGAAGCTCGGCTGGTTTGAGTAGGCTGGTAGGGCCAAATGCACAATACACCCCAAGCAGGATGTCAGTGCAAGTCTTATCACCCCCACTATTTTGACTGCCCCGGTAGCCAAGTTGGTAGTAAACCTGCCTTCTGCGCTTTCGTTTCCCACCGAGAACAAACATTCATGTGATAAGTATGTATTTAAAAATATATATGTATGTATATCAGTTTATTTTGTAACTACCCGGGAACACCCATTCAGCATAGAGCATTCTACAGACTAGCATGTTTTCACAATAAAAGTGGAATCAAAGCTCTTCGTACGGGTCTCTGGCAGCCATATTACAAGCTTTGCTTAGTTTGAGGTCAGACGACCGTGTGTGCAAAAATGTCCTGAATATATATTATTATTACTTTGAATCAGATTAGTATGTCGTTGTGTTTCAGGTGAACTTGAAAGCGGGCGAGGGCGCGTACACAGAGCCGCCGGCTATGAAAGCCGTGCCGGGGTTCACTCTGCGGCCCTCGCTGGGCTCCGCCTTCCAGCCGCTGCAGCCTGCCTCGCCGCCGCATCTCCTCCCCGATGCCGACCACTGACTGCCCATTACCACAACTAACACAGTTTTTAAGTAGCTTCACAAATGAAGATTCTCAATTTGACTGTTAGATATTTTTTTTATTTGTCACACAGACATTGCTGCAGTTGCATGTTTAAGATATCCATTCAAAAACGATTTATGGAGAAATATTCTAGATTGACAGATAGTCATATACTTTTTATTCTGGAAACATGTTTCCTGTAGGATAGCGGCTTCAACCCCTGCTATTAGGTCTGTGTCCTAATTTATTATTATTATTTATTTACTAGCTGCGCGGATTACTCCTTATAACATCAGCTATCTGATTTCATGACGTGATAACGTCGTATAAATCGATGAACGCCGGCTGCACGCACGAAAAAGAATGACTCATTGTCATTTTCCGCCTGAGGCGAGCGTGCAAGCAAGAGTGCGGAACTAGCGATAGAGAGGCACGATCGGTCTAAGCGTTCGGCTTGTGACGCATACGTTATCACATAAATTTATCGTCCGTAAACCGACTTTACAGACACCCAATTTTTTTCTTGTTTCTGTAATAAGTGGTGTGGGCAATATTTTATTTGGAAAACATACGATGATAAATAATTAGATTACTGATACATTGAATAATTAAACACCATTTAGCAGTTTTCGCATATTGAATATGAGTCTATATCTATCTGCTAGTAAAAGTCCCGTCAAAATCGGTCCAGCCGTTTCTGAGTTCATAGAGAATGTACATACACACATCGCCTTTTATATATATATAGATATATAACAGGCTTAGCGAAGGATATAATTAAACACATTACACATACTGAAAAAAATATTTTAATTTGCTGATGAATTACTGAGATAAAAGTGTTTAAAGTTTGGGTGGGGATAGACGGCTGATGCTCTGTTCCTCTCCCGGCTCCCGCAAAGCGTGTGTTAGTAAAGCATTTGTATAGCGTCCACACGGCTTGACGTCATAACGTGCTATAATGCGCTTTCTGTGTAGCATGAAATTAAAAATATTAATTTTTGAAGAAATTCAAATTTTACATTGATGCGCTCTATTTATGACCAGCTTTTTAACGAGGTAATATTTATTTTAGGACACATGCCTATTGTCTAGTTCTTTATAAAAAAATACCTTCAAATCGGTTCTCATACAACGAAGATTTTGTAACATGCTTTGTCATCTTTAAATGTTTATGGGGATTTATCGCGCATGATTTTATTTAGGTAAAAATAGGTACCTTTTGCTCGACGTTTCGACCATGTTACAATGACCGTGGTCACGAGCTGACTGAATGCTGCGGGTGAGTCCGGCGAAAAGAGCGGGTGTTTTGTTAATCTACCCTCACTTAATTTTGCAAAATCGTATGGTTGTTACTACGGCACACAACACTTACTGTATCGGTAAATGTCCTAGAATCTACAACGTGGTTTGTACACATGCTTAAAATGCTATGGGATTCCACGACGCCGCTAACTTTAATCCATTTACTTAGTCTTGAGCATCGGCGTAAAGTTGCTAGTCTATCGGTTTTTCATCGCATACATTTCGGAGACTGCATCGAATCTGTATGATCTAATTCCCTCCTGCCCATTTTCCTATCGGACTGCCAGAGCGGGCGCGAAAACTCGACACCGCTTTATGGTCGATATTCCGAAAACCCATCCGTCCGAAGCGCTTTGATTCCACTTTTATTGTGCGAACTGCTAGTTTGTGGAAAGCGCTGCGTGAATGGGTGTTCCTCGGTAGTTACAATCTGGGTGTTTTCATATCGCAAGTGAATCGGTTTCTTCTAGGCAAGCGTGCTCCATCGTAGACCGCATCAGGCGAGTTGGCGGTCAAAGGCAAGCTTATCATCATTTGAGCCATAGGTCGTCCACTGCAAGACAGAGGCCTTCCTCATCGATTTCTAAAAAAGCCGGTTGGAAGCGGCCTGAATGCAGCGTTAATAATCGCAAAATGCAAGCCTATTCCTAAATAAATAAATATTGAAAAAAACTTCCCGGTTGAAATTTCGTTGTCTTTGTCATTTTAATACAGTCAAATTGAGGTCCTCTTTATGAAATTGTGTATTATTGTAGCTGAAGACTGAGCGAGCCCGCTCGGAGCCGCGTTGACCGACACCATTACTTCACTTCGAGCAACTATCCCAAAGAGAAACAGTGACATTAGTTTGAAATAAATTCCGCTAATTTTCGTCAATACAAACTTGACTTCTACCACAGAATACATTTGAGTACAAGTAGAGAAGATTCACTCCGTAGTCATTTAAATAAGTAGCGACTCTTGTTACTACACAATATATTGCAATTTAGGACGTGCGAGCGCTAACTACCTACAGCTATATTAACCTAGAAGTTGTCTGTCTGTCTATCGTGGAACTCTTGTCGTGTTATCTCTGTCTATCGTGCGGCAGCGGACACGGCAAGTCCGACAAGACTACTTGTAGCTTCATACCTAAAGTGCGGAGTGCCCCAGGGCTGCTTCTATAATACTATTTTTACCACACCACTTGGAGGTCATATTAATTGCTTTGTATGATGGAGATTGTGAAAAATTTAAGATTTTTACACAAACGTACGCACTGATCTAGCTTGTAGTCAGCAAAATCGTTCACTACTAGTGAATAATTTTGCGGAATCGGACCGACCGCCAATACCTCTCGCGGTTAGTTGCTCGATGGTTCTCCATCACTACTATACGTTTCTCACGTGTCTGTGGCGACTCCACTCTACTGTTGTGACAATAAATTAATCGTTTGACTTATTTATGGTCCATGTATACTGTGAATATGTTCATTGTCAATTTCCATCAAATGATGAGTGAGATTATGAATGTCTCGTGTATTATTAGCCTGTCTAAACGTGCTTGCAATGACGATATAACCACTTGACAGCTCATCCTTTAACCCCCGTGATGAAAAATTACTACATTTTGAGCATGATCTTTTTCGAGCGGGCCAATCGTAGGCGCGAATAGATTGAATGACTTTTGTTTTCTCCAATCACAAGCGCCATACGATACCCCCAACGACCGACATGGCTTACGTCGTGCACAAGCAATCTATGACACATGAGCGACCAAATGGTTATATTATCTTTGCGTGCTTGTGTTTGGCGGAATTCATTGTCTTTCCGAAGTAACCAAAGCGTAGATTGTTCAAGTATCTTGCCCCAGACGCAGCTCGAAAGTCATATCCCTTCTATCTTTACTAATATTATAAATGCGAAAGTGTGTATGTGTTTCTTTCGCGTAGCAAAGCATCGTTGTGATTTTTTTGCAACGGTACAAGTAAAATATTATACCATTTTTTATCTTGGGTAAATTAATGGTTGTTTTGGTTCACGCGGACGAAACCGTGGGGCGCAGCTAGTATTTATAAAGCTGATGAAAAGTTCGTTAGTGCCCAGATATTCTGCTGGACTAGATACGATAAGTTGAAAAGACATTCACAACATGCTTTTCTACTGTCTAAACTAACACCGTGCAAATATCTAACGTTGATCATCGGAAGAAATATTATAATTATATTTAACATTTGTAAATAAACATCTGATTGCTGCACCTAACTTCTCCAATTAATGGTAAATTAATTAAGTTCCCCAGATATTTTGCATGAATGTAAAACATTGACTGTATGTAATACACAAATTAGAAGTAGCTGGCGAAAATCTTGTTATAGTGACTTATTTTTATAAAGGACCCTTTAGACAAGTTAAGAACCATTACTCCAACTTAATTTTTACTTCATGACTGGTTATGTATTTGATCTCATTTTATGTATTATTTGGTTAAAGTTTTGTATTTGTAATGCTGCCCATTTTCACGTGTTGGCATCACACGGGCTTGTAAAGAAGGATACATTTTCCCTGTGATCTGATGTTCACATTTGTATGAAAAGAGATAATTTTGTTTAACTTTCGACGTATCGCACCTTCGGTGAAACTTCGGCACAGCTGTAATAAGTTATTTTTTCAGGAGACACTTTTAACGATTTGGTGTTATTATATTTCGTGAACCAGCAAAGTTAATATATAATTTTTCTTTATTCATATATAATAATAAATAATATATCACCGAACAGGATAAGGCAGGTGCTATTTCTCATCCAATAGATCTGTTCTATTATCCACAAGGTGTTCACCTTAATAGTCCAGTTTTTTTTAAATTCTATGTTATACTGTACAATAGTTTCGTATTCCATAATTGTATTTTGTATTTAACAGGGCTTCTTTGTGTAGGTTTCGGCTTCACCAATGCCTAATAAATGTCTGGGCTAGAACTGTGAATAAGTGGAAATATTAATTTAAAAAAATCTTTAACTTAAAATTGGGAACTCCTGATATTGTGGCGTAGTTCATATAGGTCATTGTTTGGGGTCAGATGACCGTGTGTGCAAAAGTGTCCCAGATATTTATTTATTAATTATTTATTTTTATTTACTCCAGAATCGATAAAATAAAATGTCACAATTACCTTAATAACATCGTAGCTAATGTACACTCCTGGTCGTGCAGTGGGCGTACAACTGACCAAACAGACATTGTTGCTCCCAGAGTCCCTTTGGTTCAAAACCAAATAAAGATGTAAGGATAAGGATATCTTAGGGTACTTGGGACATTCTCAGATTATTTTCAAAAAATTGTAGAATTGCCGTTGTTGCATCGAAGGTGCGATATTTGTAACTTGTTTTCGGACCAATGTTAACTGGGCCACAGCATTAAAGGTCATGGTCATAACAGTTGCTAGAACATGTGTAATGCAAAAGCTTTAAATTGTGGAACTTGGTAGTGGGAAGTGGAGGATAACAGACTGAATTTTTAAACTTTACTCATACTTTGATACAGGTATCTTGACTTTGTTATTATGTAGTGTACTTGGAAGTGCCTCGTATGGATTAAATTATTGTGTATTATTTGGACTCGAATAAAATAATTAGTCACAATGATTGTGAACCAGATGTTTCGTTGTATGATTGACTGTTTAGTCAATATCTGTATCAGGTGTTTGAGTTGCTTATTCGTTTTGTAAATGATTCATTTTGGAAAGGATGGACCAGCCGGGTTTAGATCTCTCGTTTTGGCCAAAATGCATTTTTTATCATCGAGACTGATATATGTAGTATGTCGACAACACATCTGTAAGATCTGCTTTTGGACATAACACAATTATTTTTTTAACCTTTTGTAAATTTCGACGGCAGATATATATATTTTGGAAGGCTCACCTTTGGAGTAACTAATATAGTATTTTAATCTTGACATTGCTCAAATCAAAATTTTATTAAGAGCCATACTTATGATATACGCCGAATTTGGAAAATTGAACTTAGTATGTTAATATTTCCAGTCGCTAATGTAAACTAGTATCTATTGAATATTCAATAACGAATGTGATAATGTAAGTGAAATAATAGTTCGACGCTGAATGTAGCTTCACAAGTGGGGATACTGAGGACTGCTGGCGCCAGGTCAGCGAGCACCCAGTATCCGCACCTTGTGAAGGACTCTCGAAGGTGCTGCCTAGTGATTGTAAGTGTACAGAGTGACTGACTAGTGGCAGAGCAACAGGGTGTTTTGGACGCGACTATTTTGTATACGCACTGGATGGCACGATCTTTGAATTGACCATGAATCGACAACCGTAGCCCAACAATGCTAATGAACTAAAATCCTTTTTGATATGTACAAATAATTTTAATCACTGCTTCATACATCCATGTTAATCTCGAAGAGTAAGCTATGATGTGAATGCCACTCCAAAGTAAAATGTTTTCATTAGTAATAAATATTATATTGTGCGAAACATTGACATGGAAGATAAGCCGAGCCAGTATTTAAAATCCGGATTTCCGTGTAAAATGTTCTGAAGTAAGTGCAATATAAATATAGCTGTAATGTTGAATAATTAACAAGCAAATTGTTTTCGATGTAAACTGAATGTTATTGTGAAACTTCATGCCTCTTTCCATTGATCATTATTTTTCACATACCTAACGCAACCATGTATGTTGTAAGCTTGGTGGTTATATTTGCGTCGCTTCCTAAATGCTTCCATGTCGCTTCTAGATCCCCCACACTTGGAATCCAAAACAATATGCTTTACTAAAAATATAATTATTAGACGAATGTCACAGGTCCAGGTTGTATTTTAGGATTTAAATTGGTAAGGCCCGTGGTCACAGAAATTTAACATGATGATTATTTATATAACCGGTGGTTTAATGTTTGATTGCCTTGTTATGTTTTGGTGAACTTGGGCTAAACCTCTCCGTTACCTAGTATAAGGATTTAGTAAGTGACCCGAAGTATAGCTGTTTATCAATGTGTGCTATGTAAATCGGTCCCATTACTATTTAATTTTTAATAACACCGGACTGCGGAGACTTCTGAATGAAGATGTTTTTCATAACAATTTTCTATAAATATTGGCTTTTCACCAGCAATTCCGCTAAAACATTTTCGTTCGGGAAGTTTGGTTTTAAAGTACATAAAAAATATTTTTATATGTTCAGGGTAGGATAAGCGGATGTAACATAAAAGTAACTCTGCTAGGACCTTAGATTTGATAGTTCTTATAGATGGTTAATTTAATTTCAAGTTTGCTTTTAGATTGACGATGAGTTTGTAATTTTTATTACGAAATTAGATTAAAATACTAACATTTAAACTAAACCAAAAGTGCCCATTGAGATAAGTTTAATTCAAGCAAGCCTTTTGTTCGGCATTTTGTTAATGAATAATGTTTAGGCAAACAAAATTAGAAATTAAGGAAATTATCGAAGGGTTGTTGAATTTTAGTTATCTAAAATTGTTGAGGTTTATTAATAATGAAATTTGTTTAGTTTTTTTACAATTGATGTTTAACAAAAGGCTTGTTTAGTTAGAGGCATTAATTAACATCATTATGGATAATATCTACTTTAAGTAATAAAATAAGAATGGTTTTATCATAGTTTTGTTTCAGAGAAGAAATTCTAATTACTATTTTTGTTTCCAATATTTTATCACTTATCTGTTTTCACTGTAATGTATCTTGCTGTATTGCAGACATATCCAATATACAGACTGATTTAAAACATGTTTTTTATTTTATCATCATTTTTAGATCTGAATATACTACAGGGAAAAATATACCGGCCAAGTGCGAGTTGGGCTCGAGCACTGAGGGTTCCATACCACCACAAAATACAAAAAACTTAATATAACATTATATTTTTTAATTTTGCTGACTTCTCAAAATCACAGTGTAAGCAGTTATGTAATTGTATACCTAGCGGGTATACTTCACCAATATAATTAAGTAATATTACTTGAGTTCATAAACTATGAAAGCACCAAAAATTGCTCTAACGAGAAGAAATTGGATTGAGGTAGATACTTAACTTTGCCATTGGAAAACTGTTGTCCCCATACATCAGTTTATAATCGCAAAAAGGAGCTGATTTTTCTTTTTACTTGTGCTATAATACATTGCTCTTGTAAAATTTCATGATTTTAGGTCACGGGAAATTGGAAACTGGAACTGAACGGGAAGTGTCCTATAGGTTTGATTCCCTTGCGATGCGTAATTGATATTAATTTCAACTTGATACCCCCTTGATACACGTTCCTGAGAAAAAGGGGCTTGACAGACAGATGGACAATGAAATGATCCTATAAGGGTTCCTTTTGAGGTACGGAACCCTAAAAACACCACCCTAAACTTGCACTATCATCTAATGAAAGACCATTTTGTAATCTGAGAATATATTACTCATAATAACATCTACAATATAATACATAATTATTATGCTTCGCAGTACTGTAGACAGTACAAGTAAACAAAATAAATTATCACAATATAAAGGGCAATCCAAGATAGATTCCCCAAATTATACAACGCACCAAGAAAAACATAACAGAATAATAACTGGTTCAATTTGATTTTTACAACATAATGAACAAATAATAAATCTAATCTTAGACTATGGTTCCCGAGTCCATTCAAGGGGATCCTAGTATTTCTAGCACAAATAATTGAATCCAGGAAGACGCACTCCACCCGTTTATAGCTTACGAGTGTGCAATGTTCTGTTTATTATCGCCCAATTTATTTGTGTATGATCATTTCAGGCATATGACATCCACTGCTGGATATAGGCCACACCCATGGATCTCCAAAAGGGCTGGTTGGAAGTGGCCTACATCCAGCGTTTCCCTGCAGTCTTTTAGGACCACGGGCACATTTCTTGCCTGTAGTCCACCTTAGTTCACCTGGGTGGATCACGGGTACTTTTTCTTGCCTGTAGTCCTAAGTTCACCTGGGTGGACCACGGGCACTTTTTCTTGCCTGTAGTTCACCTCAGCTAACCTGGGTTACCATGGGTACATTTTCTTGCGTGTAGTGCCAACAAAAAATGGATGTGGTTCACCCAGAAAAACTGAGGTGTTACTTCTATTTTAACACAAAATCAATAAACTGTCTTTTACCAGAGCACAAAATTCCATAAAGGTAGGTAGGGAAAGGTAGGAGGTAGGTATACGACGGCCGGTATGAAATCTACGTACTTATGAATAATTAACTAGCTAGTCTAGTTATTCTTAAATGCAAGACTTAATCGGTAACAGAGTTTTTTTGAGCGAACTTGACCTTCTGTTCAGCTATCCACGTGTGAATCCTTTCTTTGAGTTCGGTGTTGGATTTCACTTGATCCATGGATAGTGGTGAACGGTTGAACGGGTCCGATTGGTCACTTAGAAGATGCCTGAAAGGACAACAATGTAAAAGATTAGTGTTATGGGGCTCTATCAAGGAAGAATAATGATCATCCTCATTATCAGCCTATCATGTTCCCACTGCTGGGACACAAGCCTTCTCTCAGAGAGAGAGGATGGGCCCTAATTCACCATCCTGGCCCAGTGCATGTTGGTGAATGTCATGTCGTTGAACTTTTGAGATTCTTGGACATACCCGTTTCTTCACAATGTTTTCCTTCACCGTTGTTTTTCACCTTCATTTCGTTTTTTACCCGAAAATCTAGATACCTAATATTGAATGATGCATTTAAATATGGCTTTTAAGAATCTGTGTACTAGATGTTGTTACCTGGCGATGGTGGTTCTATCGACTGTAGTCCTGGAACTGGGAAGTATGACAGGATCCAGCATGACAGTGCTCATGATGGGGTCGAGGAATTCCTCCGGAGTATTTGCCAGCATCTCCTCGTTGCGCTGTTTTAGCTCTGCGAACTGCGCCACGCGGGCGGAGAATTCTTGCAGGGAGCCGATTAGAGCGCCACCGCCGATGCGCACTGAAACCATTATGATACAGTTATATGATTATTAACGGGATATTTACCGTGATAAGGTTGCCGCCGAAATATCAGGAGCTCCATCAACAACCTTATCACGGTAAATATCCCGTTAATAATCATACAACTACAGTGTACAACTATGATAGTTTAAGTCATAATGATACACCTTAGGCAGAGTAAATACGTTAAAGCGAGGTTTCCCCACTTTTAAGCAACGCTACTACTTACAGATGACCACAAGGTTTAATGAATTATATTAAGTCGCATTTTAGTAGAGAAAACCATGGCGCTTACACACAGTCGTGCGTTTCGCTACTTCTATTTTGGTTTTCGTCGTATTTTTCGAAAGTTTAAAAATTATTTTTGTCTTACCCAGCACTGCCTCAGCTAGTGTGAAGAGTTGCGGCGAGTATGACCGTCCGTCGTCAGACACGGCTTCGCAGAACCGCTCGTTGGTCCCAAGTTCCACGTACATGCGGCAGATGTCTAGCACAGTCCGTGCAGGCTCGAAATCAAACTCTTTCATGTCTTTCACCTGGAAGTTCAAATACACTGTCTTCACTTGACAGTTCAAACACAAAGTAGTAACTATCACCCTCTCGCAGGCATTTTTTCATCATACCTAAAAACTTTAATTCCATATGACTCTTTTTGCAATAAATATATTCTTAATAACACATCTTTTATTGATCACTAGTGCTGTTGCCCGCGACATCGTACGCGTAGATTTTCATATAAACTTTCAACCTTTTTTTCCTCCCTTGCGCAAAATAACATAGCCTATACTTCAATCTGGTCATAGCTAAGCATATTCGTGAAAACCGCATTCAAATCCATCCAGTGGTTTAGGGGATGTGCGTGGACAAACAAACAGACAAAACTTATAAAAACTGTCTTAACGTGTTCAGCTGCTTATTTTAATAAGGCTGTTTTTTTATATCTCGCAATTACAGATTTTTTATCTCTACGTAATCATCATTATTTCAGCCTATCATGCATATTCCCACTTCTTTGACACATGCCTTCCTTCAGAGAGATGGGCCGTAACTATCCATGCTGGACCAGTGCATGTTGGTGAATGTCATGTCTTTCAACTTTTGAGATTCTTAGAGTTTTTTTTATTGGGTCCGACCAAATTACTTAAAATCAGGAGATTTAGGAAGATAGGCCGGTAGAAACACTGCTTAGAAAAAGAAATTTTTCGAAGTAAGTATGTACCTTGAAATTGTCTTTGAACTTTTGAGGTTCTTGGAGAATATTTTTTATTGGGTCCGACCAAATACCGTAAAATCAGGAGATTTAGGAAAACTGGCCGGTAGAAACGCTCTTAGAAAAATAAATTTTTCGAAGTACGTACCTTAAAATTGTCTTTGTACTTTTGAGGTTCTTGGAGAACATTTTTTTATTGGGTCCGACCAAATGCCGTAAAATCAGGAGATTTAGGAAGCCTGACCGGCAGAAACGCTGCTTAGTATTTTGTTTAAATAATAAGTACGTACCTTGAAATTTTTTTTATTGGGTCCGACCAAATTTAGTAAAAAGTAGTTGAGCATCGAGGCGATACGTTCGACCAACGTCGGATGGCAGAAAACGAACGGCGCATGAGCCGAGAGCCGCACTAGCGTCCGCACCGTGTCCCGCCCGAGGATGTTGTCGAACCGAGCCATCATGCCGATGTGGGAGAGGTTGGAGAGGTTCTGTGTGCGCTCTTGTTGTGTCAGATTCGTCCATTCGCCGTTGTCCCTGTGTAGGGTACATGATATCATTATAACCGTGGTGATAGCAACATAGGCGTAGCCAGGTTTTAATTTAGGGTGGGGCAAAAAGTATTTAGTATCTAGAGTAAGTAGCAATGATGCCAACGACGCACCACGACAAATAAAAATGTCTTAGTGTAAGCGCCAGTGTGTAAGAGCCACCTTGTACGACACGACAAATTAATGAAAACCACCATAGAGGGTAAGGTAGAAGGAAAGAGAGGACCGGGAAGACCAAGAAGAGTATTCGTAGACCAAATAAAAGAGAAGGCAAATGTCATGTCGTACAGGGAGGTAAAAACGCTGGCAGAAGACCGTCAAACCTGGATGTTACTCCACGGACAAGAGATACGCTCTTAAATGTTGAATGAATGTAAGAGTAATATCATCGAAGTATGTACGTACTGTGCAGTCTGCAGCGTGCGTATTTGCGCCATGTTCCCGAGCGCCTCGTCCAGCAGATAGATAGCGTCGTTTATCAACAGATTCACGAAACGCAAGAATATCGGAGGTCGCACCGCCTCCATGTTGGCTTCCGCCTCGCGCGCCAGCCCACTGATAACATTACGTTACAACAATAATACATAGTTTTTTTTAATCCCCGCTAGAAAAGCTTGTAACCTTCAAACGGCTGGCCTTTCTTGCATCGTAGCTAAGAACACTCTCAAACAAGTTACATTCAAACATTTTTTAAATGACTTCAAAAAGAAGGAGGTTCTCAATTCGACTGTTTTTTTTTAATGTTTGTTACCTCAGAACTTTCATCCGAACCGATTTTGATGATTCTTTTTTTATTTGAAAGCTGGTGCTTCCTGTGTCATGTCATGTCTGTGTATGTCCATTTCAATTTGGTCCAGTCCTGTCATTTTTATGAAGTCAGTTTTAATATTGATAATTATTTACATACTTAAGACATAGTCCGTTAGTACTGGCAATGATGATCTATGAATCCTTGGTACTATTGAAGATAACAAAAGCGTTTTGAAAAGAAATGCATAGTGTCTCACGTGAGAGCGTTCCTGTGCTCCTCGATGGCCCAGAGGAAGTCCATGACGAGGTACATGGGGCGGCGGTAGTTGAACTTCTGCTCGAACTGCACTGTGCTGCCCGTCATCTCGATACCCACAAACACATCTAGTAGGCAACGCATCAACTGAAAAAAAAAACATGCAACTAATTATTTGTGTCATACTTTATCACCAAGATTGGTTCACTAGTGTGGATTTTGGAAAAAATTAATAGCCTGTCCTCATTATGAGGACAGGCAATCACTTTGTCTAAGGAAACGGGGTATAATTTATTACTTTTTAAATTCAATTAAAATACATGTCATTTCAATTAATATATATTTTGTTTCAGAATTAATACATTTTTGTTTTCAGATTTAGTATTATCATATTTCATGTGTCAGAATTAATTAATTTTTGTTTCGAATTACTTTAATAATTTTATAATTAAAAATAATTCAGAATTAATTAATTTTTGTTTCAGGTTACGTTAATTTTCAATTTATGAAATTAATATTTTATATCAGGTTAGGCAAAATTAAACTCAATAAAATTAACATTACCAACAAATATTTACCAGGTAAATTTATCACAAATTCCTTATTGTACTTGAAGCGACGTAGAAGCGGAATTACACTAGAAATTCATCAGTAAAACAGTTTTGAAAATGGACTTCCGCAATGTAACGCCTGATTCAATCAACTATATAGTTAGACAGTTAAAAATTTCACAGATGATGTATTTGTGTTGCTGCTATAACAACAAATACTAAATAAACAGAATAAAATAAATATTTAAGGGCTAAGGCTTAAGCTTAAGGCTCCCATACAACCAAAGTGATTTTTTTGCTCGACATTGATAACGGCAACTGGTAGACGCTTGAAATATTCACAGAATATTTAGTTATAAATATATTCACTTTAAAAATATATAATTAAAAGAAAATTAATATTAAAAAAGGGGGGGGGGGGCATACAACAAACGTTATTTTTTGACGTTCTTATACGATATTCCCTATTTACCAGATCTAGCCCCCAGTGACTTCTATCTCTTTCCACGACTCAAGGAACACCTCCGAGGCAAGAAATTTGACGATGATAGCGACGTGATGGCCGCGGTTGAGGACTTTTTTGAGAGTCAAGATAAAGATTTTTTTTCTAAGGGAATTTTAGGTTTAGAAAAGAGATGGACTAAATGTATAGACTTGCTAGGAGACTATGTTGAGAAATAAATTTATTTTTTTATTTTATTCATTGTGTTTATTATTGATTATCATTACTTTTGGATCACCCCTCGTAGATAATGGTACGGAGACCTTCGTGCGCGAGTCCGACTCGCACGACCGCACTTGGCCGGTTATTTTTAGATGACATCGAAACTGCACATAATTTATTTAGGTACTAAATAAGTCTTTGGTGCAGGGTCGAGGATAGAACCGTGTACCGTCGGATTGTAAAGCGCACATGCTACCGCTCGGCTACCATCGCTCTTAATACAACCATATTTATAAATAAATAAATATCTGGGACATTATTCCACACATGGTCATCTGACCCCACACTAAGCAAAGCTTGTAAATATGGCTGCCAGAGACTGATATACATACATATATATTTTTAATATCTACCGTATAATTTTATATCTATTTGTTAGCAGCTGTATGTTTTCCATGTAAAATAAACTAAATACATACTTTAATACATATTAACACCCAAACATAGAACAAACACAAATGTTATCACACAAATGTTTGTACTAGGTGGGAACAGAACCCAAGCGCAGAAGGCAGGTTCACTACCAACTGAGCTAACGGGGCTGTCAATTTTAACTTGCCTGTAGTCTATGTGGATGTTCTTTGAAGGTCTGCTCTCTGTAGAAAGACTCCAGGCTGCTCAGCGGTTGCTGGTCGTCCGGATGTTTCGGCAACATTGCTTCTAAGCATTCCGCTAGGCGCGCTCTGAAATACAATACGTTGTAATAAAACGTACTGATTCAGGAGTGTTGGAGGCAACGTCAAAAAAAAAACACCGTAATGTATTATTTTCCTAAACTTGTGTATTTACAAGTGTTCTATCTATACATCTATAAATATCTAAATAAATATTCTAAATATTCTATATATGTATATAAAAAAACTGTAATTGGGACCCACACAGGACGTCTTAAAATAAACAGCAGAACATGTTAAGACAGTTTTTGGAATTTTTGTCTGTTTGTTTGTCCACGCACACGTCCTACACCACTGGACGGATTTAAATGCGGTTTTCGCGAATATGCTTAGCTATGACCAGATGAAGTCGCGGGCAACAGTACTAGTATTAAAAAAAATAAAAAAAAAATAAAGGATTTTATATTTATAAAATCTCTGTTAACGCCACTACATGATAAAAAATAATATTCTATTCTATTTTAAGGGCAGATAAGTCGGGTTAAGCAAAACAATGTACCTCAAGTGCGGGTTGTTGGCTCGATCGGCATCTCCCATGAATGTTAGGACAAGAGTAAGCACAGGCTGCAGTAGACCCCCTGCGTCAGCACCTCCCGCGACCCCCGCACCTCCCGCTACACGTCGCGCCATCAGCATCACCACCACAATGTTTTCCAACACGAACTCAGGAACGCATCTGATTAGAGACAAATAATTCTCGCACATTAAAAAACTAAAGAACACTCTTTAAAATTGCTAATCCTGAAGATCCTGGTAATGATAACGGGACAAATTATTTAAATTATTGCATTGTCATCGGTCCTTGATAAGTGTGCAAAATTTCAAATCAATTCGTCGCTTTGAAAGGAGTGAAAATCACGTTCAAAGATTCCGTTGGTACATACCAAACTAATAAGTTAAAAATCGTAATAACGACATTGATTTCTTGATTATATTGCGAAAAATCCAAATGAAGTGCTTTGCTTTGATTCCATTTGCATCGTTCACATCGCTGGACTGTGTGGGTGTCCCTGATGGATACTGAGTATCTTCTAATCGCGAGTGAATCGGTTTCTTCTAGGCAAGCATTCTCTGTCATAGCATCATCGCTTAACATCAGGCATGATGATAACCAAAGGCAAAAGCCTATGTTCAAATTAAAAAAAAAACTATTTTAGACAAAAGTATGACCAGCACGAAAACTTCAGTCTTAATAGCGGTATTAAGTCTTAGATCAATGCAGGGGTTTCCATGAAGCAGTTTCAGTTTTAATAGCCGGCCTTAATTTTTTCCAACTACTTTTTATAAATTTATTAAACTTGAGAATCACATTTCCTTTATTTTTAACCGACTTTCAAAAAGGAGGATATTATCATCTTTTTTTTTTATAAAGTTTGATACCTCAAAATAGAATCATCAAAATCGATTCATAGTCGAAAGTTCTGAGGTAACAATAATATAACTTTTTTTTTTTTTAAACAGTTGGTCAAAAACAGTATAGAATATTTTAAAAGTATGACTTGCCTTAAAGTATCTGGCGGTGGAGTAGTAATAGGCAGCTCGACAGGTACAATGTGTCCGGGCGCGTAGGTCACCTGGGGCTCCTCCGGCGTAGGCCGCACTGCCACCTGCACCAGCCACGTGCAAGTCATCGCTTGCAGACGATGCAGGTTGGCTAACATGTCGCTCTCCACGAGAGCACAGCGGAGGCTTACAAATCTGGAAAATCAATGGTACATTTCAAAGAAACATAACTATTTAACCAACTTCTAAAAAGGAGGAGGTTCTCAATGCGAGTTTTTTTTATATTAAGTTTGTTACCTCCGAACTTTGGACTGGGTGAACCGATTTTGGTGATTGTTATATTTTTTTTTGCCCCTGGTGCTTCCCGTGTAGTCCCATTTCAATTTGGTCCAGTTCTGAAATTTTATGACGTCGGTTTTTTATATTGATAATTATGTCATTATAATCAGAACCATCATTGTAATTCATTAATTCAATGCTATAAATAAGGGTACATCCCGTTTGGTAAGAATCCCATTTGGTAAACCACGTCATATACCTACAAAAAAGTTGCGTTTGGTAAACATTCTCTTTTACATACAACAAGTTTCGTTTGGTAAACTTTTAAATAATTCTATGTATTATAATATCCCATTTAGTAAACTTTCTGTAGAAGTTAGTACAGTCAGGTAAAAAAATATATAACATTGTTATTATTTATCTCAGATCATTAAAACACTAATCAGCGACAAAATCACAGTTGGTATTTGACTATAAACTAAATATTATATAAAGATTTATTTAAATAAAACACTCGTATCATAAATTCAAGTACATGAGCATATTTGACTTAAAATTTAGGTAGGTAGGTATTAAACAACTACAAAAATTCTGATTTGACAATAAACTAAACATCTATTACTTGTACTCATAAAATCACAGATAGTCATCAGGTATTTAGATATTACTTATAACCAAATAAATAAGTAGGTTGCACCGAACCTGGTCATAAGATGCATCGCTCTTTGCTGTAGATGTTCGAAGAGATGGTTGGCGGCTGCCGATGCGTCTGCAATAGTTCGTTGCGCCTGCCCCAGCTCCTGCCCGCACCGCCATAGCTTCTCCGCGCATACTCGCACACCTAAAATCAAATTTTAGCTAAAATGTGCCTTCTCGTTTTCACGCATGACACTTCACACGTTGACACAGCACTTTATAACATAGATTAGAGCTACAGATAGTCCTCAGGAAAACGAGGCTGTGGAGCATCTACTACTGCACTGCAAGGCCACAGAAGACACACGATTAAAGAACTTGTTGAAGAAACTTCAGAAGTCTCCAATACCACAACACCTGACGAAACAGTGGTAGAACAGTTAAGTCAGCGACCCAAAGCCGCACTCTGTTATTTTAAGGAGCTCTGCTTGTTTGGGTAGGCTGGCACAATACACCCCAAGCAGGAGGTCAGTGCAGGTCTTATCATTTAACTTTTAATTAGAATTAGTATAAATTCGGTAATTAAACTTTTGTAAATAAGTTACGCAAGATTTTTTATAATTCAACTAACTTTGTGTTTGACATAATTGTGTTTTAGATAA
The DNA here is from genome assembly GCA_949125355.1 of Agriopis leucophaearia. Lineage (NCBI taxonomy): Eukaryota > Metazoa > Arthropoda > Insecta > Lepidoptera > Geometridae > Agriopis > Agriopis leucophaearia. The sequence continues at coordinate 10,177,630 of OX421275.1, forward strand.
ATCAAATGACAGAGTCGTCAATTGTACATCGAACATATTAATATTTCGTAACGTCAAATATTATTATAATACCCTTTCTTCAAAAGGACATAGAGAGAAATGTGACACTAGTCACATAAGCCACAAATCAAAGAAGTCAAGTTTCCATGTGTAATAATAGATTATTAACTATTTAGCGAGTGATATGTGCATGTGTGTAGGAAATGTAGGCATATAATATAAATCAGTGAAACATGTCTTCTTCTTATTGTTTTCAAATCTCCATAGAAACCTATAATAAAGTTTTCACCACTATACTGTTGGCTTTGACTTGAACGTGACTTTCTTTGCTTGCCCTATTTGAAGACATCTTTTCAAACTTGAAAAATCTATTAGAAAAGAAAAATAAAGTTTTACCGATCATGACAAAGATATAGTGGTACTCATCAAGGCTATAGGCAGGGGGGTTCAAGCCCCCCGTAATGTATTAGTCAACCCACCATATTATATGTAGGTACTAAAACATTGAAAACCTCGAACGCGAAGCAGAAAGGTAGCGTTCCTGTTTACAGCCTTATCCAGAGCTCGACCCCCCCTTCCCTTAAATAAATTCCTGGCTACAACCTTGATACTATGGGAGGACATAGTACACTTTTATACCGAAAAAAATGCGATTAATTGGTAAAGTAGCTTTGTAAGGAAACTTTACCTAAATCTATGCACTTCTGCGTCATAAAGAAGCACTCAGTGACGAAGTTGTAAGGCGACTCCGCGGTCGGCCTCTTCATTGGTTGCTCATCCTCTCCGGTGAGCGCCGGTAGTAAGCATGTCTCGTTGTATAGGCAGTCGAGATGCACTGATTTTGCCGCGGCTTCTTCAGGCTGAAATAAAGTACAAAAACGTGAACACTAGCAGAGAAAAAAAAACGTTGTCTGTGGTGAAAACATAGACAAAAAAAAACAGTAGAAATAGAATGAGTAGACTTGAATAACATTAAAACTTCTATCCATATTATCTATTATTAAAAATAGTAAAATTCCAGTAGATTCCTGCAGTCAGACAACAGAGGTATAGGCGAAAGTGAATATGCAGGTCAAGGAGTATTCAAGGCCAGCATACCTCAAGTATGATGAATTCCTAGTTACTGCAAAAGCTTATATAGTAGTTTTCTCAAACATTGGTCAATTTTCATGTTTCATTAAAAGGCACCATGACATATAACAACCGAATAACGGAAAAAACGATGGCCATTGGTTGCACTACGAGCCAATCACAGGACACATGCCATAGCCAACAGGAAATTTCGATTATTTATTTGTCTGTAATTTCTAATACAACCTCCGTGGTTTTGTATCCTTTTACAGTTGGATACTTTTTAACCTCTGATGCAAAAAGAGGGGTGTTAGGAGTTAAGAAATGTGTATCTTTGTGTCTGTGTATATGTTTGTGGCATCATAGCTCAGAGACGGCTGAATCAATTTTGGTAAAAAAAAAAAAAATGGTTGAGAAGTGACTTTATTTGAGTGCTATAATAAAAAAAAAACAGCTCCTTTATCGGGCAGCTAACAAAAATATCATCTATAAGAAAATTAACTACTTTTCCCATATAGGAGAAATACGGGAAAAGTGGTTCAGCGAGGATAAAACTGTAGGGCGTTGGTATTATTTATTCAACTAATCATAATTATATATTTTATATACTTTTATATATTAGTATATTATAGTTATTTTAGGTTATTTAAGTATTAGAATGTGTTATTATTAGAATGTAAGTATCATATTTTTCACTATTTCACGCCCTGCCTTCTACCTTCTGTATGAATCCTCTCCATCCTAAGGTTGCCTGGAAGATATCGCTCTTAGCGATAAAGCCGCCGATTGTTACACTAGTTTGTTTTGTTTAAAGCTATTTTATCGTGTAATATGTTATTTGTGGTGTGAACAATAAAGAGTTTATCTATCTATCTAGGGCGTAGTTAGAGATAAATTCTATTAACAATTGAAATGTTACCAGCACAGCACCATAAGTAGGATCAATCTTGAGTGATTTAGTGTCTTCAGGTGAAGTGCAGAACGGCTGACACAGCTGCAGCAGCACTGCTCCAAGGTTTAACATGAAGCCATCGGAGACACATGTCATTGAGTTTGCGTCTGCCTGAAACATACAAATTATATATTTCATACAAGTATTGTAAATACGAAAGTAGCCATATATATTTAAAGAAATTATTAAATTACTTGGACAGGGCAGGTTCAAAATCCCACTGCCTTTCAGCCAAATCAGATCCTGGACCATATACATTCCAAAAGACTACACAAATAATACTGGGCTTGTACTGAAAACTGCACACAATCAAGCGAGGCGTTCTCAGGGTTAAGCTCTTGAAGACTCATAAGCTTCAAATCAAATGTGGAAACTCCCGCATTCCTAAAATCGTCACAACACTTACTCACATCGTCCCTTACCAACAGGCGAGTTGTTGGTTTAACGCGGACTTATTCGGGATAAAAAATACTTTTTTTTTTAAATACAGGTAATTTTTATACAATGGCATGGAGGCCGAAGTAACGGCCATGCATATGCTGCTGGAGTGTGGCAGGGTGGTGGAACATCAAAATAACATTTTCGGGTCACCAAGGATACACCCGGAGGCCTCTACCAGCAACAATGACTGCTGGCCATCCTGGAAGTCACTAGGTGGCTGGACTAGCTATAGCCGGTTCAGAGGCAGCACATCTGGCAGCACTTTTATTCTCAGAAGAATTTAGGAAAAGCCGCGGGGCGCAAGTGGTAGAATTGTATGACAAGGCGATGGTTATCCTGGTATATGCCTGTCTCGTTTACTTATAATTAAGAATTGACAATTTTTTTTTCAGTTGCTTGCTCGGCCAACATAATATATCATACATCTTCATCATTATTGATAGTTACTTTCTAGGTATCTTCCAGTTGTAAGTGAATCAGTTTCTTCTAGGCAAGCATGCTCCATCGTAGACTGCATCATCACTTAACAACAGGCGAGATCATATGCAAGACTATTATTTAAAAAATAAAACTTTTACAACTACTTTGTCCACTCACTTGCATATTCCAAAGTTTCCCTCTTGCAGTGTTCGTTTTCAAACATTTGCCAATCCAAGTGAGCAGACGATTCCTCATCTCCGGCCCTCCTTTCAGCAGAGCGAGGAAGATTTTGTGCAGATTGTTGTTCAAATGTGACAATGCATTCGAAATTGAAGACTCCATTAATGAGGTTGATGCCTGGAAATTTTAAGTTTTTTGTTCTAAAATGAATACGGGCTATGATCATGCAGTTTTTATAATCTTGGTACATTATGTCAAAATACAAATATAAACTCGTCATCGCAAAACAACAAATTGGTGACTCCATCAAAAAGAGCTAGGATGATTGGGGCTCTTTTTATGCTCCCTGTACTCTAGGTACACCCTCATAAGGATCAGGCATCAGCGAGGTGCTGGCTTTCCTGGAGGAGACCGGGTGGCTGAACTAGCTGCAGCCGGGTGATGCAAAATGGGCCAATGAATGGCCTAGTTGTGGAAAATGCCCACTACACAAGTAACCTTCTTAAAGATGATTTTTCACCAGATGTGCGAGGTCACTAAGCGTTGTGCGAGAAAAAAATCTACCAATAGGATGTGAGTCGAAGCAATGTAGCAATGCTATTTTTCGATTTTATCCTCGCGCACTGCACATCTTTTACACATCTCTGGTAGATATGCAACTTAATACTTTGCTGTTCCTTTTACTTTGCTGCGTAACTATGCATAATAATCCAATCTGTCTTATACCTGATCTGTAGGGTTGTCAAAGAACTCGTTTATTCCTGTCATTGCTTTCGGCAGCGGTGAGAGACTCAGCAACGCACCAAGCACAGTATCTTGATACACTTTGCCATTCTTCTCAATTTTGACTTCACAAGCTTGCATCAATATTGGCGCTAGATGAGGATTACCTGTAAGGTTTTTTTATTACATATGAAGTAAGCCAATACAAATAATTGTGAAAAGCTTAATTCAACCAGTTTTGAAGCGGGGAACTGGAGTAAAACAATGGAGGCTCATGCTCTGCAGCGGGTGGCAGTGGCGGATTTACCAGCAAGCTGAGTAGGCTGGAGCCTAGGGCGGCAGATTTTAGGGGCGCAAATTTGGGGCCACAGTTATTTTTTATCTTACTGAAATTAAAAGATTCATATTTATATACCAAAATGTTATTAGGTTCACAAAAAATTCAACATTTAATAATTATGTTTCAATACTTAGATAATTCTTTCTAATCTTTATTATGTAAGTAGTCTAGACTATTATACCTAACCAAAACTATTTCTTATACAAACTGAATCAATGGGTTGTAAAAATAATATAGGAACTGACACATCGATTCCCTATAGTTTACAATCATAGGTATCTATTAATTACGGCAAAAAGTTAACATAATTAGGACGATAGTGCTCAAAATCAAAAAGTAACGATTTCTTGCACAAAAATATGTAACTAATGTGATTGTGAACTAGGGTATCGAATTGTAGAGGTCGGTAGGGGCGGCAAAATTTTAATAGCCTACTGGCGGCAAATGTGTAAATCCGCCACTGGCGGGTGGGAACAACCTGATAATGCAAGCATCATTATCAGGTCAGTAATGTGAAGCACTACCATTTATTCACAAAGATCTGAGATTATTTCAGACCATATAGAAGGTTATGTGTACGGTGTCTGAGTGTCCACTGGGACAAATCTTGATGGAAACACGACCAAAAACTGAGTGACGATGTGCTGACATGTGACAGTCTCTATCATGATCTCAGGCCAAATGATCATAATCTCGGCAGCCAAGATACTGGCACCTTGACATCAGGTGTGCTGTGGACACAGTTTTAGTCACTATTTCTGAAACTTTATCTAGATCTTGATGATGGCTCATTGACAGCAACAATGGACAACCGCACTTCTGGCTTGTAGACCACCAGTTCTGCTGAGGTATATAGCAAGGCTGTTGTTGTGATTTACATGTATGTGTTCAGTGTAGGTAACCTGCACTGTTGCCATGTAAATTACAACCACAGCCTTGCCTATCTTTACCTACACTGATGTCATGTGAATTATAACCTTGCTTACCTTAAATACCTCAGCAGGAATGATAGTGGTCTAGAAAAGGGGGCATCTTTCCACATTCTTACTAGCTTCCGCCTTTCCTTTAACATGACTAGCATTTGCAGTAATAATTATTTTAATATTGTTACCATTAATTCATGAAACGGCACACTAGATCTACAGTTTAGTGTTTCCTTTTTATTTATTTAGCAACTAAATTTCTAAATAAATGAAAGCAGTTTTTTTAAATTCATTAATAGCCTTGTGTTTTCCCACAATCTGGCCTGATGTTAAGCGATGCAGTCTACCATAGAGCATAGCTGCTAGAAGACTTTTATTCACTCACGACTTGAAGAGACTCATAATGTGTCTATCAGGGAAACTAAACTTACCAGCAAAAATTTGTATGGAGGGTAAAACATAGATAGGTAAACTGATCAAGTTTGCTTTGTTGATGTCTATGTGAATCAGCCGCAACACTGGGAGCATGGCGTCCTGTAACTGCTCCTGGTCACCTGGCTGACCTGCAACATTGGATCATACTTATTTTATATATGTATGCATAGGTAAGCACAGCGTAGGACGTCCACCCACAAGATGGAAGGACGACCTAAAAGAGACTGTAGGAAAACACTGGATGCAGGCAGCTTCCATCTGGCCCTTTTAGAGATCGATGGGTGAGGCCTATATCCAGCAATGGACTGTTCTATGGCTGAAATGATGATGATGATGTATAGGACCTTCCTCTGTAAATCAGTTTGTAATGTTATTATTATCAAATATTACCTAAGCTGATCTTGATGAAATTTGGCAAGCATAGAGCTTAATATCAAGTGAGCGATCTGAAGATTGCGTCCCAATATGATTAGCACTTGAAAAATGTGGGCTGTCCTACCCCTCTAAATCTAAAGTACGTTGCATTATGCTGTAGGTGTTTATATAATATATACTAGAAGACCGGATGAACTGCGTATCACCTACAATTTATGTATATTAGTAAAAATCTATTGCTGTTCTTTAGTCTCTCTAAAACTCAAAAACCGCATGACTGATTTGAATATTTTTACTGTAACTATTGATTCGCTATATGAAGATCACAGTGATAGCTCTGGGATAAGGGAAGTGAGGATATATACAGACGGATCTAAAACAGATAGAGGCACCGGGTCTGGTACGTTCTCGGAAGACCTCAACATACATATAACAAGACCCTGGGTGAATATAACTCCATTTTCCAAGCAGAATGTGTAGGTATCATCCAGGCGGCAACAGCAGTACTATTAAAACAGGTAACTGACCAAAACATCAGAATTCTCTCAGATAGTGCTGCAGTGCTGAAGGCGTTACAGCAATATGAGCATACCTCAGGACTAACTCTACAGTGCCACGACCTGCTGGAGACCATAAGCAACCAAAATAATAATAATCTTACTCTCCAATGGATCAAGGGGTACAGCGGATCTAGGGGTAATATTGCGGCTGATGAACTAGCACGGAGAGCCTCGAGCATACGACCTGTAGGGCCCGAGCCGATAATCCCCCTACCTTTCAGGCAAATCAAATCATGGATTCGACAGCACACTACAAAACTTCACAAAGAATACTGGGCTAGTACCAAAAACTGCAAACAATCAAGGGAAGCTTTCCCGGAACTCAACCCGAGATACTCTCGTAGGTTGTTGAATTTAAAACGTGACAAGCTCCGGCAGGTAGTTGGGGTTGTGACAGGTCACTGCCTTTTAAACAAACACCTTTTTAAAATTGGGGTTACATACAGTCCCCTATGCAGAGGGTGTATGGAGACTGAAGAAACAGCCGCGCATTTGCTGCTGGAGTGCAGCAGCGTGGAAGAACATCGAAATACTATCCTCGGATCACCGAGGACGCTCTAGGAGGCCTGCACAGGCATCAGCGAGCTGCTGGCTTTCCTGGAGGAGACCGGTTGGCTGAACTAGCTGCAGCCGGGTGACGCAAAATGGGCCAATAATTGGCCTGATTGCGGAAAACGCCCGCTACACAAGTAAGTAAGTATTGATTCGCTATAATTAATCTTAATCAAACTTTCAACTTCAATTGATGGAGATCAATAATAGTGGCTATATTTTAAACGGTTTAGATTTGGTTTAGTTATTAAATGATTTAGTTTTATTTTATATAATTGTGAGGTGGTAGTCCAGGCATTTGCAGCAAATTAAAAAATTCTGTGGGTTAGTTTACTTACATCATGACATGATAGTTGACAACAACTGTGTCGAATGATTTGAAGGAAGAAAACTGTATGTGTTTATATAATATATATATATTTGTATATGCCTAATTCATACAGTACGTACTGTGTGCGACATCCTATTAATTGGATCCAAGCCTGCACCTATTGATAAACTATGACAACTATGCATATCATAGTACATATTGTTGGCTATCATACAACACTATTTTTTGGCTACCTGGCTATTTTTTGTAGTGGCCACACCTTTGCCAGTTATACAACCGCCAAGCAGTAGTGTGCAAACACTACTGTGTTCCGAATTGAAGGGCAATGTTTCCACCGAAATTACAGGGCACACAGAGATTTGACATCTTATATCTCGGGATGATGAGCGCAGTGCATTGCCATCCAGGGTTATGAACTAGGGGCAAGCGTAAAAGCCATCAGGCGAGCGACTTTGCTCGTTTCGTCACTCAGTATCATAAAAATAAAATAAAAAAAACACCTCGCAAATATTATTATGCTCCTTTACTGGCAAAAAATTAAACTGTGCGGTATTTAAATAATGGTTGCTGATTAGTTGCAATACTTGAACCTGATAGGTAGATCAAACCACACATAAAATCTGCATCCAATGGAATAAAATTTTTGGAAATGTAAAATTTTGACAAAAGCAAGTTTTTTTTTTAGTTGTTTGCTACTCAACGATATGCAGGTTATAATGAATTATTATTATTCCAAAACATTCCTCTAACTTCATCTGTTTGGTATCAGATAGATTTAATTTTACATGTGATTACAAATTCTACTAAAAAGAATTATAGAAATAATCATAGTAATATTTACCTTCTGCCATAAATACTCTCACAATATCTGTGAAAAATGTATGACTTTGAGGATCAACATGCTTTAGCATTTCAACTAGCTGATTTGTAAAATCTTGGCCTTCAAATAACGCAGGCTGTTTCAAAGCTGTCACTGCATTTCTAAATATTAGACCTTGCATCTGTTCCAGCGCTCCCTTTATAAATGGGACCGTCACATTATCATAGCTTTGCAGGGTTTGCATTGAACTAAATAAATATGGAAACACTTGCTTCTGTACTACATGCTCCTTGAATATTCTTGAAGTTTTAGGTATCACACATGCTTCAGGGTCGACTAGAAGTAACCTTTCAAAAAGTGCTTGTTCCAGAGCCTCCAAATCTATATAAACTCGAGGCTTTGTTGCCTCCGCGAGTTCATCTAATAAGACTAGCTGCCGATCCGAGGAGCCTTCGACTGCTCCAGGATTAATAGTAAAATGAAAAACACATTCCACTATGTTGTTGATTGTTTCTACTTCGCTCTCTTTGGATTTTACAGACGAGTTTTGCATTGACAATGTCTGTTCATTGCATGGTGGTGCAGACACTTCTGGTACTCCTAATAAGCCTGCGAATGGATTATTTGGATCTGACATCGCGAAGTTTCTAAAACTCTTGCAGCATCAACAACAAATAAAACTCCGGAGTCAAGGAATCAAAAAGTTATCATTGCAACGGTTTGTTTTATACACATAGTTCAGTCCCTTACTGTGCAAATTGCTGATCACTTATTGTAAGTCAAACAAGCTCCCATACATATATATAATATTCCTCAAACCCTCACGTATTAATTTATAAAATTTTGCTGAGTTATCATGAACGATGGTCACTTATCACAAAAACGAATTGATTGATTAAAAAAAAAGTGACAATTATGACATTGACATCACAAGAATCGCTCTTAATGGGTTCCCAAGACGGATCAACTAACTGTGAATCAGTCAACGCTACGTGTCTGACCCATTCAATAGGAAGATTAATCCTTAACCTTGGTAATAGCCGTAACAGACACGTCAGCCAAGTTGACATGTCTTTTACGGCTTTAATATGATAAAAGCGAAAGCTGTTTGTTCTCTTTTCACAACTAACGGCTACGCCAATCTTAACATCTGGCAAGATGATAGTGTAACAGCCATAACAGATTTCCTCTTTCTCTCCCGTTGGTCAGACGGCGGTTTGTCAGCCAAGTTGACACGTCTGTTAGCTACTTAAGATAAGATAGTGTTTGTGATAAGCTCTAACATAGGGTACTTTTGGCCCCCGAAAATGCGGAAAAAAATGGAAAGTCGCGGGTAACACCGCGAGATTCAGCTAGTTAAACTAAACTAAATTGAATTTATTGAGACATAACACGGTCAAGCTCCACGGACATTAATGCTGTGTATAGTTCGTGCAGTAATCTTGCACATAAAAAGTTTCGCTCTCACTACTGTCGTGCATTTCTACTAGGCGTAATTACTTTCCTCGTCGTTATCATCATCAGCCAGAAGACTTCCACTGCTGAACATAGGCCTCCCCCTTTAATTTCCACACTGAACGACATCTTACCATCTGCATCCACTGGATGGCTGCGACTTTCACTATGTCGTCGGTCCATCTAGCTACTGGGGTGCCTATCTACGCTGCATCATACGGTTCATGGTCTCCACTCAAAGCCTTTCTTCCCCATTGGTTATCGGTATTTCGAGCGATGTTGCCTGCCCATTGCCACTTCAACTTGCAAATTTTAATAGCAATATCGGTGACTCTGGTTCTTTGGCGTATATCCATGTTCCCGATTTTATCGTGCAAAGAAACTTCGAGCATAGCTTTCTGCTCTCTCCATTGCGCGTTGTGTCTCTGAGTTTCTTCAAAAAGCAAACAGTTAAGTATTTATTTTATTTACCCGGAATTCAGGTGATATAATTTTCTTCGAGAGGCCATTGTTAAAAGCTGGCAGTTCATATCTCCCCGTGATATAGCTTACCTGAAGTTGCAAAAAAAAAAGTGATGTGAATACTAAAATATTAATTACATAGGTACCTAATCTTCAATATTTTTCTCAAGCATGCTGATCGTCTCAAGGAAGTGTCCGTGTAAAATTCTTGTTCAATAACTAGGATTGTTCTTGACACTTTCTCTCTTTACAGTTTCCTCTTTCATTCTTTTCAGATTTACTCTTGGTGCCTATTTATTAAATAAAAGTCAAAAGGTAGAAGAAATATTAGAAAGACGGAAAAATAAATATTGACCACTTGATTACAAAAAAAAAGATTATATCATTATAATGTGTAGCAACACTGTCAAATACCAACCAGGTTACTTTTAATTTATTCAATGTATGATATTACTAAAAATGCAAGATACGTATAAACGTAAATACTTTGAAACAATATCTTTCATTTTCAATGTCGAGTTATGTATTCAATATAATTACTAGATAAAAAGTTCTTCAATGATAACCGGATATACAATCCCTATGTTCGAATACAGAGGGCGCTGGCGCGCCATTTGCAACTTTGCTTCACAAGCGACATCCGCAATGGTGGTAGACACTGGAACTAATCAATTTCAGAACCCCCATTCTTTCTCTGCAGTCGTAGTCGTCGTTCGAAATCATAATAGCGTACTCGATTCGTTACCTACGCCTCCATTTGCAGCAATGCTATGAAATTTTTCCATTTTATATGGCGTAGTCGCACATAGTGAATCGTTCATTAATGTAAGATTGGTAACACTTAATAATATTATTTACTCGCTAGGCCACATGAATGCGTGTCCCTATTACATAAAGTGCTTTATCAGCTAATCAGAGGTATATTACCAAACACGTGCAACATCCATTTGCTGCATATATCGGTACCTACTAATTTCTACGCGATGCGTAAATCAACAATACAAAATAGCGTAGGTAAAGAAACCAAAATCATTGTCATGTCAAGTGAAAACTTGCATTCGATGCCCCAAAATGGCGGCGTTTGTCGGGTACACATTTTATGATTTTTGTGAACAGCAGGTACTATTTATCAATCAAAGTGGTTATTGTCTCCATTTGCCATACTTATTATTTTTTTATTTACATATTAATGCATGTTTTTTATGAATTATCTAATCTACATTATTTTAGTTTTCATCTAAGTTTGTACAGTCCAATAACTAAGATCTGGGATTATCAAATTATGCTATGGTGTCGGTAAAAATTTTACGATCATTGTGATCATCTTTGTTTATTGTAATTATATTTAAAAATTGCTCTACATATTCCTTTATGTACCTACCTAGGTGCTTGTATTTTTAGAAATCTGGTCGGCCATAATGCATTATAACCCTACCAAATTTAGAAGGCCATAACAATGTACTGTGTAGGTATACACTCCGCGTCTTTAGGTACTTTGTATGTGTTAGTGTGAGTGAGCGTTACTTATATATCGCGTGACCTCAATGAAGGAAAGGACACATAGATATCAAGCCGTTCTAGAAAGCTGACGTCATTCGAATCGTGGCTAGAGCGCAGCGCACACATCAGCAAGACATTGTGAAATGTGAACGGCCACCCACAGCCTGCTTAGCTCTGCTAAATCATCAAGATTATTTGAAAGTAGTGGCTATGCACAGTTACTATACTGACTTCTGCCATACATGTTGAATTTTAACTGCGCAATACTTAGTAGTTTGTGTTTCTTGGAGAATTTAGTCCCAATGCTAATTGTTTCGACGAATTTTAGGTACAGTATTTTCGAAACAAAGAAGAGATTTTGGTCTTGTCGTGTAAAAAAATCCTTTACACGTTACTACCACGTTCTATATCCTAACAATTTAATTTTTTAAAGTATTCTACTTCGATTTTTTATAGGACTAATAATTTTCCTAATTACGCAGCAGGAAGCTCTGGTGAGAAGAGCTTGAATGTGTGAGAAAATGTGTGGTTTTAATTATGATGAAACTTAATATCGTGCCCAGAAAGATTGATTATTTTATGTGATAAAATCTATTTATAATAATTTGTTGTGACGTTTCATCATCGTTTTTGTTCCATATGCAGCGACCGTGGTAATTTTCTAACTACCTATTCAATTTGGTTGGGTTATACCATTATGGCGGCCATATTTCTGTTGAATTCATTTAGTTTCTGTTTGCATGACACATTTGGCGTTGCAAACCGATAACTTCGTTAGTTTCTATTAATAATTATTTAACCTTCTTTACCATCTCAATCCACAAAGATATAACATTTACGTATCAAATAATAATTTAAATGCATACTAGTATTACGCATGCGTGATGACCTATTTCCTTTCATACCTACAGTACATATTTACGTCATTATCTTGGGGGCGTTGTACGGTTGTACTTTAGAGTTAGACATACTGCGTGGTACCAATAAAGAATCTAAAGCAAATACATAGGTACAATAAAATGTGTAAGTACATCTATAGTTACTTAGTGTATCATAAATCATGAAAGTTTAGTACGTATGATATCCCTGACTATACAGTACGGCTGTACTATATGTAATTATTTTTTTCATGTACATAGGAAGGAAGTGTTCACACTATATAACTCCGTTTACTTCCTGTGCGACACGTACCTAAAATAACTGTCGATAAGGTTATAAATATAAAATATAAGTACACATATTTTATTAGCTCGTTCTTTTACTACTTAGTGCAATCATAAAACGTTAATTTACAGGAAAAGATAAACATTTTCAATTGCAGGTGTTAGATAAAACGTAGCATTCAACGCATACATGACTACTATCACAACCACACACATCAAAAGATAAACTTTTCTGTACTTATTTGCTTTAACAGATTGACGTAGAAAATTACTTATAAAATTCAGGTCGCTTATCTATTTATTTTTTCGTTTTCCGAAACCTTCGGTATATCTTTAAATTCTGGGTAGGTAATAGTTTCATGTAAAAGACATAAACGCGCGTGTTTTTCTCGTAACTTGGTACTCTGGGCTACTTTCGGTTTGCTTTGCACTAACATTCTCTTTATGCATGTCTAAACTTATAAAAATCGTAGATAACCTCGTAGAAGGCAATTGCTAGATTTCTCTTTGTCACGCGATTGTAATAAAGGGGTCGAAGCGATCTTTAACGAAAAAGTACGCGTGAAAGGAGTTGATGGAATTAATTTGCTCAATGTTTCCTCAGTCAAATAACGGATTACTGAATGAATGTTTTTATGATTCATGCACAGCCTTGCAGAGAGCGTCATGATGATGATTCAAATTCACGTTGCACGATCGTACACCTACCTATTTATCCATTCTACCACTTAAGTACATATTTTATTAACCTAACTGGGATAAAATTTACCATATATGTTAGTAGGTACCATATGTTTTAGGTGTGGCTTTCCAATGGGTTTATCTCATAGAACCTTAGAAGCCGGGTGACCGCGCTCCGCTCGTTGGCAAAAACAAGTACCAAAAACCATAAATGAGAACCCAATTACATTGATTTTCGCCCTAAGTGCATCCTTTTCTTGTGTAAATGTTATCGAAATCGTTATAAATTGTTTCTTAATCAACATTTTAAAACAAATAGGTACCCACACAAATCTCGTTGTAGGTACACCTAGTACCTATAGGAATTATAATTAGAAACTTTTCCATATTAAATATTTCTAATGTATGTTATGCAAAAAAAAAAGAAATATGACATAAATTGTTACATTTTATGCTAAATATCATTAAAATTATCACCCGCAGTAGGTTTACAGTCTACGTCACTGTCTGTACGAATATACTTAGGGGTGCTTTTTTTTTGTAAAAATAATCAAGCATAGGTTTAATTCTGAACCTTATGGATACAGTATTTAGCTCACTTATCACCCCATGTACTCGAATGTTTCGTTATAGTTTCGAAAGTTTTTTATATGAATATTTATTTTCTAATTTCAGTGATTCGTTCAAGATGGCAGAGTCTGCATCAAACATTGAAGACCTTGAGGACGGGGAAATTGAGAGCGGAGATGAGGAAGTTACTGAAAATCAAAATGAAGAGAAGAAAGAAGAAAAGATGAAACCAGAAGACCACTTACCACTTGAGAAAATAGAAAATCAAGAAATACAGTATCAAAAACAAGGTAAGAAAAAGAAAAAGTCCAAAAAATCTAAAGAACAAAAATTCAAAGACAAGCATAATAGTAACCGCAAATTTTCTAATCCTACTGAAGATGATTTCGCTGGACATATTGAAAAAGCTATTCGTAAGGCGATGAATAAAAATGATAACGGTGAAATTTATTTTGATGATGACGCTGATGAGCGCCGTAAGTATAAGAAAAGGAAGAAGTACGACGGTAAAGACGGCCCCGGCAAGAAAAGAAAGAAACAAGATTACCCTGACGAAATGGACGAGAGCGAGATGATGTGCGTGAGAGGCGCGTCTCCTGTTCAGAAACAGTCTCCCGATGAAACGTATCCAGATGATGACAGAGAATCGTATACTTCCGAAAGCAGTGAAGAGTCGCGTGGTCACCAGAATCATCGTAATCAGAGACAGCGACCGCACCAACGTGAGCGAAACAAAAATAACAATAAGAATGACAGAAGAAGAGGAGGCGCCCATCCTATGCAGGATCCTGATGGAGTTTGTTTATATTTCATGCAAGGCAAATGCCACAAAGGCGATGACTGCATTTACTCTCATGATGCACACCCTCCTCGAAAAATGGAACTGTGTAAGTTTTATTTGATGGATTGCTGTGCTAAAAGAGATAAATGTTTGTATATGCACGCAGATTTTCCGTGTAAATATTATCATACTGGGCTTCCCTGTGTTTACAAAGATGAATGTAAATTTGCTCATGGAAAACCATTAACTGACAATTTAAAAAATATTCTTTTAAAACATATAGAATCCGCTCCGAAAGAAATATTAGGAGATTTTCCGAGACTAAACAGAGAAGGTGCTATGAAAATGATACAAAACACCCAAGCAAAATTAATGCAACAGTTCTCAGAATGTTCAGAAAACCAAGATAATCACATACCATCTCTTTTTGACCTCAATGTGCATAATCTTTCAAATTCAGCGGAAGCTATGCATAATAGTGTATTGAACAACGATAGGCAAAATAAAATTTCCCCTAAAGTCCGACAATCAAGGTGGCAAAATGAAAATTTAAATCAAAATTATAATAATATGAATTTATCACCAAATAGTAGTAACACAACAAATGTATTAAGCATTAAAAACCTTACAGGAGTGCTAACATCTCGTCAAATTTCAGATCTCTCAAAGATGGGGATAGAAAACTTGGACCAGCTGGGTCAGTTGACTGTCTTACAGTTAAATAATATCGGCCTGTCACTAAAACAAATCACAGAAATACAGCTAAATACGATGAGCATCCAAAAACTGGGTCTAATTAATAGTAACAATGAACAATATCCCCAATCTCAAACATTCCCCGGCCCAGGAACGAAAGATTTGGATTTAAGAGTCCCACCTGCAATCACAGTAAACAATCCCTTACCAGTGTCGTCTGATTTGCCAGGGCAAGATATTGATATGCGATTTCAGCCTGTTGTTGGACTATCTTCAGAAGATAGCACATATAGCAAACCGACTCATAGGGATCACCAGCAAACAAATAAAGATTTAATTGATATAGACCAATACACAAAAGACGCGTTAAAATTTGCTTCAAAAGAAAAAGAAAATATCGACATCTCTAACGAGGGTTTTGACAATGAAAAGCCAATAGTTTCAAATGAAATTAAAGACATTGATCACAGAATACTACCATTTTCAGAAGACTCTCTTATGCCTATTGAACCAGTAAACATTAGCCATATTAAACAAGAACGAGACACAGATATACGTTTTCTACAACCAGAGCCAATTTTCAAAAATCCTGAGAAAAGACATCGTCGTTCTACTACAGACGATGAAGATAACAATTTATTAATCGACGAAAAATGGTATTCTAGTGACGAAGAAAAGGGAAATAAAATTAAGAAATCGCCAGCTTCATCACCACATAAAACTTTGTTATCGCCTCCGGCTGCTGTACCTCACGTTATTGAACCGTCTGCTGTCCTGAGCAGGCTCGGTGATCTCTCTAAAATTGACATAAGTGAAGAGGTAACTAAACTACTGAATACGATGAAAAATAACTTAAATGAAATTAAACAAGAAGGTGCTGAGAGTAATGATTCACAAAAGCCTAAAGATCCAAGAAGACTATCGTTAGATAAAGTTACCGATAGTCCAAAATCTCATAGTCATAAGAGACCACCAAGAATTTCCATTTATGAATGTGTAGACGGGGAACCTACAGATGGACGGCGCAGGTCAGATGTAGATTTGCGTAAAACTGATTTTAACGTACCTGCTTTTGGCGACACAGATTTACGTACAAATACCAGTGGAGATATAGATTTTAGATTGGGTTTGCCTTTTAAAGCTATACCAAATTATACTCCCGCGTCTGAAATTGATGGGTCTATTAACAGCCATCCACCCATTCCCTATAAAGTAGTACTTATTGATATACCACGACCTGATTATACAGATATAAGAAATAGTACCGCAAAATCGCAAGCTTTATCTGACCCAAGACTGAGAAAAGTATTTCGATTATCTGTTGAGGAATCTAATAGTGATAATGAAAAATCGTCTAAAGCCACGACACCAGCCGGTCCTCGGGTAGACCCGAGAAGAAAGCCAAAAGACTCCGTCGAAAGTTCAACGCAAGATGTCATAACAAATTCTCTAGATTTACAAACAGTGTTACAGAATTCTAATTGGTACAAAGAATTAAGCTCCACACAGAAAATTTTTGTCAGCCAACATTTAACTCCCGTTACACAAATGATAAAACAGTATCATCAAGACAAGATACCTGGAAAGAAATTAGATCTCGGTTTTGTCCAAAATAATACAATATTGTGTAGCATATTTACTAATTTAGGAATTTCTCTTAGCGAAAATGGCGAATTTAGTTACTTACCAAAACCCAAGGAAGCCTTACTCAAAACTCCAGTTAGTTTTAACCAAAATCATTTTAATATGAGTGGACCTTCTGGACCAATGGATTCTGGTAACATGAATATGATGAACATGGCGCCAATGGGAATGGGAGGAATGAATAATATGAATATGGGTAATATGCACGGCTTCAACTCGTCGATGCCCGACCCTCGTGGCGGACCTACGCCTGGATTATTGGGCATAGCTCCGAACATTCCTCATAATTTTAATAATTTTGGTGGTCCTAATAACTTCGGTAACATGCCTTTTAATGGCCCAGGTCCCGGTAATGATTTTAACTTTATGGAAGGCGAACAGAACTTCCCCAGGTTTTCAAACCGAGGTCACCGTGGCCGTTCCAACGAGCGATGGAACCGTGGTGGTCGGGGGAATAGAAATCAAAAGAACTTTAATGATCGAGGGAATTGGAAACATGATAGGAGCTAGGTGTGATTTGTTGCAGTAAACTTTTACGTTATATTAGACTTGTAATTTATTTTAGTTTTAAAAAAGCTGTATAGAAGTATCCTTCCACATATTACGAAATGTGATCAAGGTGATAATTAAATCAATGACAGACTTATAATATTGTAGTTATGTAAGTACGTCGTTTTTTATAAATTTTATTCTGGTAGACTTAGATTAGATTGTAATGGTTTCCGTATGAGGTCTCGTCTACAGTAGGTACTGTAAATATTTATTAATGAGTAGGTATGATCAATTTCAATATCTTATTTTAAGTATTGTAATTAAGTAATTATTTAGTAACGTTGTAAGGTGAAAGTACTCATTTATAAGAGCCAAATGTTTTAAGACTGAGCGAAAGTTCACGAGCGTAATAATAAAATCAGTTAAATATTTCAATACATTAGTTGGACTTTAAATAAAATAATAAATAGGGAGATTATGGTCGTGTTTGTATAATTTGAAATTAATTATGTGCATATTATTTGTAAAATGTAAATAACGAAACGAACTATTGTATTGAAATGTAGTAACGTTTTCCGTGGTCACAATATAAAAGCAATAATTCTTATATTGGTTTTCTTTGATATTTGAGATTTAAATGTACGTGAAATATTTTGGCTGTATAATCGTTAGTAAATACCACTCAAGCTTAAAATAAACATCTTTATATTATTTACACGGTATTCTCTTGATTTCATATCCAATCACCATTTTGGTATTTTAATTTTAGTAAAAAAATATGTCGTCATTATCCCGCCAATATTTATTCTGAGAAGTAGCTACAAAAATATTTTCGTTGTTTTTTTTTGTCTTAGCCATCATCAATAACAAAACCATCAAGGCATTCACAATGAAACCCAACATAAATCGTAGGTAAATACTTAAGGATTACTTAAAATAGTATCTGGAAACGTATGCCGTTTATTTTATTGGTTGAGTAAGTATCTATTCTTTATTTCAGAGACAAAATATGAAATGGATGATTTTCAGATAATTTACGTTTACGAATGCGACATGGGAAAAGGTGTTAACAAGTTACAGGTAAGTTGTAACTAATAGGTAAGTACTAGAAGTCACTTCATGGTCACACACTGTTGACCGTTCCCCCTCAGTGGGGTAAGTACGAGAACTTGCGAAAAAGTTATCGTTACGTAAACGATAGCAAATGTATGAAAAACTCACGTTTCCTTTTACGTCCGATAGAGGCGCTGTTCAATTTTTCATACATTTTGCTATCGTTTACGGAACGATAACCTTATCTCAAGTGCTCGTACTAAGGCCACATATCAGACAAACAAGGGGTATATGTCAAAATTTCACTATACCGAATCGTTTAACGCAAAAACTAAGTACGGTTCACTTACTCATTTTTCACGACATTAAGAAACTTGTAACGATACCAATGAACTACATAATAGTCCACATGTAAATAAAAAAGGGTGACGAAGTTGGGTTTTTTGGGTTAGTTCGGATAAAGGTTTCAAGCCTGATTTAGGCCAGTTGCATTCGCACCCGTCATGCCATCTTACCATATACTCTTGTTTGTCTCATCTGAGGTTCCCGCATTTGTCGCTGCGGTATCGTTTATCTCGGTATATGTACCATGCTAACGGTATTTTACAAATCGACACAGTTAAATTTTTCATTGACAAAATCAGTTTTATCGATCCTAAATGTCGCATATTTTGACATTACCGACTTTATCGATCAATAAAATACCACTCCACTAAACTACTACTTGCACTGCTAATTCGTTACAGTACCCATAATACAAGATTTGATAGTTTACGAAAACTTTTTTCGTTTTCATTTTGTTCCATACATTTTAGGAAAGCGCCCCCAGCGGAAAATCGGCGGAACTAAAATCGGCAGTATAGTTTGTTTTGCTTCACTCATATAAGAAAAAAGTTTTCGTAAAGCTTTCAACCCAGCAATGTATGGAACAATACGAAATCGAAAAAACTTTTCGAAAACTATTAAAACTTGTACTAAGGGTACATATTATTAACTGAGCTCCTATAGTATAGATATAGGTAATTTAAAAAATGCTTCTTGGGAACTATTATTCCGCGTAACCAGGGTTTGCGCTGGATAACATTAGGAAGTAAAATACCACTTACAGATACCTTGCCGCATCCGCACCGATAAACGGGGGAACGTCCTTTATTGATGTAGAGCTTTTCATGAAAGAGTTCCCCCAGACGCGGCGCTGTCATCGCGTATCAATCGCTATCAGTGTCATTTCTCGAGCAGCACTTTTACCAACTTTATGCATCGTAACGACTCTTTAACGATGGCTAACTAATAAAAATCTCACTTACGTATAAACACAGTAACGACACTTGACAACTACACGTGGATCACATTAAAAACCGACTTCAAAAATGTATGAAAAACGTAATAAGTGCCTATTACATTTGAGGGTTGCCCTCGATTTCCCTGGGATCCCATCATCAGATCTGGACTTGGTGACAATGGGACCAAATAGGAAGTATATACCGCACAAAAGTTTTTTTTTTAAATCTTTCAACAGTTGGCGGAGAAATCGGTGAACATACAAAAAAAAGTGGAACATAGAACCGTCCTCCATTTTTGAAGCAGTTTAAGAACATGGCAATTTAGTTGCGTTGTTTGCCGTGGGACTTCTTTCATGAAAATAACTAGTCTCTATGATGTCATTATATAAACTGAGGTAAAATCTCATTAGTTAGCCAAGCGAATAATTTAAGGTAGGTATGAGCAGTACATATTTTTATAATGTCATATAAAATTTTTGACATCATTTACAATCGCCCGCTGCCTTCAAATCCTTATCTCTAAGATCTCTGCGAAGGGTTTGTTATTATCGGTCATGTGGTGGGGCCAAAGACCTAAAATTTTTTTTGCTAAATCTATGGGTGGGGCTGAGATTTGATCGCTGAAAATGACGTTACAAAAATCAGGGGCCTTACCCCTAGCTTCATTTTTGCGAGCCAACTTTTAGTAGGTACCTGATAGGTACCTAAAATTAACCAACTCATTTAAGCTGCATCGTTTAAAAGCGTCTAACTTGCATGAACGAAAATCCGTTTTACTATGCGTGTGTGCCTGAAAATAGCAAAGCTTCTGGGGACATTTTTGCACACACGGTCATCTGACCCCAAACTAAGCAAAGCTTGTAATATGGCTGCGGCGGCGGCTATCAAATAACTACCGCTTTTCGTAGTTGATGGTAGCGTTTAGACAAATAACACCCATGCGGGTCATCTTTTTGAGCTAGGGGTAAGGCCCCAGGTTAACATTTTCACTCGCCGAGTAGTAAATGTCTAATGTTAAAAGAAAACATTTTTGCTTTAATTATCTTTATTTATCGACTGTAAAACCGATGTTATGTAGTTGGAAAAATCAATCTTCAAGCGGTTGCCTCCAGCCTTTAGGTTAATCGCAACTCGAGAAACTTTTGAGAATGTCGGCGCTGAAAATTAATAAAAAATTATAGATTAGGTAAGTAGCAGACATTTCTTTAGTACCTAGTAATATTGAGTTTAGCATAGGCAAATTCACATTTCAATGTCCGAGACATTGAAATGAAAATGAAATGAAAATATATTTGAAATGTCATTGAAATGCGAATTTGCCTGAATACAGGTGGTATGGGTCAGAAGTGTCAAGTGTCTGTTATCCACTGGTTCCCTAAATCCTTGCTTGGACTCTGATATTAATGTAAGCTTTATATCCTGTAGCATAGGACAGAAATTATAAAGACAAACTACTTCTCGTTTTTACGTAGAAATCCCGACGAACATTCAAAAATCACACAGCGTTATTGGAAAATTTCTTATTAGCCGTTGATGTGAATCACGCCTAACTACTAGGTACTAGGAAGGTGCATACATAGCGTCAAAGATTCCATGTCATCGTGGTCATCAGAATCAGTACAGTTATAAAAGAGAACACATTGTTTTGCCGACAGCTTGGACTGGGATACGAAATAGTTGTATAGAAGTTCCATCTCTCTAGTTGCTGCTTGCTGTGTATTAGGAGAACACACGAGAACCACCCCTTGAACTCCTACTCTGAGAGCTGGCCAGCAGGATTCAAATCTGTAAATATAAGCTATTATTAAAATATTGCCTAGAGTAAGAGACCCCAGAAGTACTAACTTAGGTAAGTGGGTAGGTACATAGGTTCCTACTTGAAACTGATATATAGTATACAGGGTTACGCATATATACACTGCAGGTACTAAGCCGAAAGGAGGTCATTGTACTCATCATTATGAACAACTTTTAATATGGGACCAACCCTGAACTTGCAAAAAAAATGCTGTTCCATACATTTTGTCGAGTGTCAATGACCTTATTCTTTCGAACAGCTGTTTTTTTTGCATTTGATACCCTATTGCTAAGCCCTCTAATCCTACGATGTCTGTCTGTCTGGCCTACCTTTTAACGGCTATATCTTTCGAACCGTAATAGATAGCCAGTTGAAATTTTCACAGAATATATAATGTTACAGCGGATTAAGTAAGAAATAATAATAAAGTCAATAAATAATAAATAAAGGAGGGTACATACAACAAATGTTTAGGTATTTTAAACGTCTTTTTTTACTGACTTCCAAAAAGAAGGGGGATCTCTATAAGTTTTTTTTTTTTATGTTTGTTACCTCAGAACTTTCGACTGGGTGAACCGATTTTGATGATTATTTTTTTATTTGAAAGCTGGTGCTTCCCGTGTGGTCCCATTTCAATTTGGTCCAGGGGCCTTACCCCTAGCTTCACTTTTGCGAGCCAACTTTTAGTAGGTACCTGATAGGTACCTAAAATTAACCAACTCATTTAAACTGCATCGTTTAAAAGCGTCTAACTTGAATGAACGAAAATCCGTTTTACTATGCGTGTCTGCGTGAAAATAACAAAGCTTGGCGGATACCAAATAACTACCGCTTATCGTATTTGATGGTACCGTTTAGACAAATAACACCTATGCGGGTCAACTTTTCGAGCTAGGGGTAAGGCCCCAGTTCTGAATGTATGAAGTCTGTTTTTTATATTAATAATAGTATTATCCTAGTGTAAAAACGGTAATACATACAAGCGTCAAAATTGGCATGATTATAGTAAGTACACACTCTTATGTAAAACAGAAAAAGGAGAAGTGGGAGTCAGTGACAAATTTATGTTTAAGCAACGTCGGGCGCGGTCGTAACTTGGATGGGTGACCGGCTGACCGCCTAGGCGTGATGTTTTATGTGGTGGTATTTATATGTATTCTCTGGTGGTGGTATGGCTTCAGGGCGCGAGCCCGTATGCACTTGGTTGGTTTATACACTGTGAAATCTGGTTGTATATTTTATTAATAAAAAAAAACAGTAGGTATTTTAGTTTTATTTTTTTGCATAAGTACTTAATTTTAGTTCTTGTTTCACTCCCTTTAGGGATGTGCAGTCTGAAGAATTACACTGAATACTTACCCATAGCTACCTATCGATTCTTTCTGGAGGAATGAGCTGGCTTAAGGTAGGTACCTACTTAAAGCAGGTACCTAAGTAATTACCTACACAAACATAGGTACTCAGATAAAATAAATAAAATTACCAAAGCATAGATAATACAATATTAAAGTAATATTCATTTAATTATCGTGTTTAAACGTAATTTCAAAGAAATGCCCTTAATTAATGCGTAGTCATCATATCTCTCCGATTATTTAATTAGCCTATTTTATGTGAAGGTGTAGGTACCAACAGAGTGACACGGATTGTAACGAATATGGATGAGGGTGCTAGTGAGGCGTTAGTAGAGACTTGGTAGATACAAACAAAGTAGCGATGTTACTGCATTTGTCACAGAGAAAATAAGACTGCTGTAGTCTTTGATAATATATAGTTTGGATCTGCCTTATAGGGACTGTTCCCATATGCAGCTCTTACGCTCGCGTATTTTCACATTATCGAAGACATGAAATCAGTGAGTGTGAATTTTCAAAAAGTGACAAAAAGACAATTTTTTTATGTTACCATACCAAGACATTAATTTTGATCTATTTTAATTTGACGGAGTAGTGATAATAAGCAAAAAAAAAACTTGTTGACATTGCACACACTGACATAATATTCTTACTATACAAACGCACACTTCAATAGTAAGTTGAATAAAGACAGATAGGCAATGCGTTTACCTGAGATTTGTACTGATTTTTATCCGGGTTAAAAATATCCTATCCTTCCTACATAATTTCGTGTCATATAAAATATGCGACTGCAGCGCTGCGGCTAGAGGGCGATTTAATTTGATCTAACTGTATAGCACTGCGACAACAGGGGGCGCTGTCTTCTTGCTGTGCTGTGGTTGTCTATTTACATCGTATTCTCATCATTACGAGTGTAGCAAGCGAACAGCACATAGTAGTTAAGAAAACTCTCGAAAGAGGACGCTTTTGTACAAGTCGGGGGAGTAAAGGACCTAGGTATGCTTCGTTAGTTTAA
The DNA here is from genome assembly GCA_949125355.1 of Agriopis leucophaearia. Lineage (NCBI taxonomy): Eukaryota > Metazoa > Arthropoda > Insecta > Lepidoptera > Geometridae > Agriopis > Agriopis leucophaearia. The sequence goes on from OX421275.1 coordinate 10,201,704, forward strand.
TAATACATATTATATTAAAAATATTATGTGAAAGCGGGAGCACGGCGGTTTTCTATACAAACTTATGATCTCCGCTGCAGTCCCATAGCTCGATATCAATGTTTGTGGTTTTCCCATTGACGTTCAGATTGGAAAGTTCGAACTCTACTATCCTGACGCCCTGAGTTGGTCTGGGGGCTCCTGCTTCTTCGACGTTCATCGACTCAGATATGAAGTTTGCTATCTGAGTTTTCCCACACTGTAAAAAAACAATTGCATGTGTTACTGTTGATCAGAATATCAGCAAAAGTTTATTGAAAACGTATTAAAAAGTAGCAATACATAAATAATTAAATTACATGAACTACGTACGTCTGTAGGTCCTATCATTAATATTTTCAGCTTATTTGGTTGCATGACGCTAACTTTATTGACTCTATATAAAATCCAAATTTTGTTAGTAACCAATATATTCAGTTTCCATAATTTGACAGCGACTTGTTTACAGATTGATTGCTAAGGCAACAACCGTTCGCTTGGTTAAAAAAATCACCTACGTAACGAATCGATTATTAAATTTGATACTAAGAAAAAAAAAACAATTTATTTTGATAAATAAAATTAAAGAATATTTTTATTCTTTAAATAAAAAAAAATTGGTGAAAGGTAAGGTACAAAAAGAACAGGTTCCACCGAGATTTGAACTCGGATCGCTGGATTCAGAGTCCAGAGTGCTAACCATTACACCATGGAACCGTTGAGAGGGATGATGAAATGCTCGTATTTAAACCGTGACATTTATTATGAATGAGGGGGATATAAAGTTCACTGTACATTAATAGGACCAAAGTAAACTTTTTCACAAAATGACTGTAATCCATGTTATTTTATCGGGTAAAAAATCTCGGTCGGTGTTTGACCACCAACTCTCCTGTTGGTTATCAATGATGTGGTCAAAGATGCACCACGCAGATCTAGACTAGAAGATAGATATTCACTTTGAGGTCTAAAAAAGACTTGTCCATCATGGCTATGGTATAACGAGGATAGATTTGTCTTTTCGTGTTTTTTTTTTTCAAAACCCTATCGAGGAGCACGCATACACACACTCGCACACTGAGGGTTCCGTACCACCACATGAATAAAGTACAAAAAAAATTTGCAATAAATTATTAATACAATAAACCAACTTCATAAAAATGTCAGGACTGGACTAAATTAAATTGGGACCTTGGGGATTGGGGGAACAGTACCCACACGGGAAGCACCAGCTTTCAAATAAAAAAAGAATCATCAAAATCGGTTTACCCAGTCGAAAGTTCTGAGGGAACAAAAAAAATATAAATACAGTCGAATTGAGAACCTCTTCCTTTTTGGAAGTCGGTCAACCATCCAAGAACCGACTGCACCTGACGTTGCTTAATTACGGTGAATAGAAATTTGTCACCGACTCGCAATTGGACAGTAATTTTGATTTATTGTTTTACTTTAGTAAGAGTGAGTACTATCATAATGAAGCCGAGTTTGATGCTTGTACGTATTACAGTTTTTACACTGGAGCAAATACAAAAATATGTTGGAAAAAACTTAGGTAATCCTCCGTAATATTATATACTCTGAAAATTTCAACTGGCTATCTATTACGGTTCTAAAGATACAGTAGTTTAAAGGCAGGACAGAATGACAGACAGACAGCGTAGGCTTGGTAATAGGGTCCCGTTTACACCCTTTGGGTACGGGACCCTAAAAACACCGTTACGAACCTAGTCAATATGTTTCCCTATATAGTATTTATTACTTACTACTAACATACATAATGAAGTGTTAACGGAGATTCTACATTACATAAGTATGTGGTTTTACCTTGCTAGACCCTCTTGGTTAGGTAACCGTAAGACCTAGACCAGGTTAAGTATTACCTATCCAGTTAACATAACGGAGTACGACCTTGCGGCTACCGGCATTTCAGCGAAAGCTGGTGCTTTACATAATCCTATTGCTCGTGGTTATATCATTAATGTCACTTTAAACCTCCTTGTTTTCAAAATATACAAGATAATTATAGACAGGTAGAAGTGTGTCACATTTTTAACCGACTTCTAAAAAGGAGAAGGTTCCCAATTCGACTGTATTTATTTTTTGTTTTTATGTTTGTTACCTCAGAACTTGCGACTGCGAGAACCGATTTTAATTCTACTTTTTTATTTGAAAGCTGTTGATTCCCGTGTGGTCCTATTTTAATTTAGTCCAGGGGCCTTACCCCTAGCTTCACTTTTGCGAGCCAACTTTTAGTAGGTACCTGATAGGTACCTAAAATTAACCAACTCATTTAAGCGGCATCGTTTAAAAGCGTCTAACTTGAATGAACGAAAGGCCGTTTTACTATGCGTGTGTGCGTGAAAATAGCAAAGCTTGGCGGCTATCAAATAACTACCGCTTATCGTAGTTGATGGTACCGTTTAGACAAATAACACCTATGTGGGTCAACTTTTCGAGCTAGGGGTAAGGCCCCAGTTCTAATATTTTTATGAAGTCGGTTTTTTATATTGATAATTGTTAGAACTAGGTACGTACAATACAGGCGGGACTAAATAATTGTTTATTAACTAAAGCAGCATACAACGCCGATTATATTTATCAACGTTTTATGTTTTGCATAACAAGTGGATCACATTAAATGCCGACTTCAAAAATATATGAAAAACGTAATAAGTGCCTATAAAATTTGAGGGTTGCTTTCGATTTACAAAGGATCCCATGATCAGATCCTGACTTGGTGACAATGTGACCAAATTGGAAGTATATACCTACCAAACAAACATTTTTCAAATCGGTCAACACTTGGCGGAGAAATCGATGAACATATATTAAAATAATTCTCAATAAAAAAACCGACTTCATAAAAATGTTGGAACTGAACCAAATTGAAATGGAACCACACGGGAAGCACGAGCTTTCAAATAAATAAGAATCATCAAAATCGGTTCATCCGGTCGTGAGTACTGAGGTAACAAACAAAAATATATATATATATATATATATATGGAAGTCGATTAAAAATATACAGTGAAACATAGGGCCATCTCCTTTTTTGAAGTCGGTTAATAATAAAAGAATATAAAGCAATGTAAGTATTTTTTTGTAACAATACAAAAATAAAAAAATAAAAATTTAACAGCCTATATTAAAATAAAATAACTTAATATAACAAATAAATTTAGTGAAGGGCTTGGTTTTTTAAAATAAAATTCATACATTTTAACGTCAGCATTAAAAAAACATATAACTTGGTCCAATGCATCCTCTATTTCCGCTTCCACCTTGCACACCTTCTCGCAGTACTTCAGACACTCAGACAAAATACACTTCTATTCAGCCGCAAACAGATCACAATCAGATGGCTAGGAGAGAGTTGAATGCAGAGAGAATATGTGGGACAGGAGGAGAATGACATAGAAATTGATACATTATACAGACTTATACAGAGAGGATGTAAGCCGAATAGAGCTCATTGTTCTAATAATTATGTACGTAAGTAAAATTTCTTCTCCTATGGGACCAAAACTAAATATGCGAAAAAAAACAGCTGCTCTATAAGAAAATGTCATTCAAACTCGGCGAAATAAATGGAACAACGATATTTTTGACACAATTTCAGGGTTGGTCCCCTAGTAAAAGTTTTTTATAATTCAATTATGAGTACAATCGGTTTATTACATTACCCTTTTCCATGTAACACTGTTTTGTTGAGCGCAAAATAAGGGTAGCCTATCTTGGTTTTAGACCTTTTTAAAGATAAGTTACAAAAGGTTTAAACAAAAGCGTGAATCTAGTTTCGTTCATATAAGTATAACACCATGCAAATGAGTCTGATCATTATGAGGAGCGAGCGCTGGCTCCTAAACGCGCCGTTTATGGAAATGTCTAGATTTACAAGAGTTTTATGTTAACTCTGATGCGTTTAAAATGTTCGCTAACCACAACCATTACCCATGAATGTGGTAGCTGACCGCAGAGATAGCAAAGTACATTCTTAGACATAATGTAATTCGATAAAAAATGTTAGAAGTGCTTTTTTGGCAAGGACACTCCATAGAGTGGACGCGCTACAAAGTAAAATAATCAAGGATCTTCATAGCATACGTGCTAAGCGATACGTTAGCTGGCGAAAACAATGGACAACTCTAGTAAAAGACGCGATTTAGAGCAACCACTGTCTACATCGCGTGACCTTGTTTCCCATCCCTATAACAGAGAATCCTGGTTTAGGTTTGTTGTTTGAAGGTAGAAGTACCTACTTATCTACATATTTTTTTAAAAATTAAATTTTCACCTGACTGTCAGTTTCTTAACTTTGATGAAATTTGGTAAGGAAGTAGTATGCATCGTTATATATGACATAACATACTTACTTGTCATGCTAGAGGGAAACTTTAATGAAGTTATTGTGTAGCTATAGGTTTGTAATGGTGGCAAAGTAGGAAATACCTATAATAGGTATTTTGCACCAGATAAAATTGCAGTTTTTTTCTTAAAATTGCACAATTCGTTAGTATGGTACGAAATATAATGACATGCGTTCTTGGAGTGGGTGTTTCCCAACAAATATAATCATGGTGTCTGAAGTAGGGAGTGAATAGGTATCTTCTAAGCAAGCGTGCTCCCGTGACTTACCCTTGGCACAGCTGCGTGACACCACCAGACCACCGACCGCTCCATCGTAAACTGCAACAACGCTGTACATCAGTCGAGTTAGCGTTCAAACGCAAGCCTATTTCAAGTAAAAAGTAATTAGATATTGTTATTAGATAGGCTACTTTAATATTGTTTTGTCTGCTATAAATTAAATAGATACTTAAATTAGCAAAAACTTATACGCGTTATCCGAAGGCTATAGCGTCCGTCGGCTCGCCGTGCCCGTCGTGTGATTTTATGCTCTAACGCAGTATTATCTTCATAACATTAATGCCTCCGCCGTGAAATATTGTTATAGCTTGGTGCACCTATTGACTGTCAGAAACTATGAAATATTATTTGATACTTATCAATTTAATGCAATTTAGCATCTTGAATAGATCGAGAGGAGTGCATTCAATTTGTTCGTTGTTTTTTTTATTGAGGTAGCTACTGGGTTTATTCTCTACTTTTAGACACAGACTCTACTTTTTTACTATGAACTTGACAATCAAGATCTTTAAGGCCTCGCTTACAGAGCTGCTCTATCGCAAATACATTTATTTACTTACAACATTTATAGAAAAAAAAACTGTGTGAATTTTAAAATCTATTGGGTATTTATCTTTAGGTTAACAGAACATGCAGGCGTGTCCGTGGTTTTAGTCACGTTTTTCCAGTTTTTCAGTATTTTTGGGGGATTAAAAAAAGCTAAGTAAGTAAGTTAAGGTTGCCTGGAAGAGATCGCTTATAGCGATAAGGCCGCCAATTGTTTCACTAGTTTTTAAATTGTTTTTTACGTTACCTACTATGTACGTATGTAATTTTTGGTGTGAACAATAAAGAGTTATCTATCTATCTATCTAAGTACGCTCTCGTCACACCCTATACACACACACACACCTACTAAGTTTCCTATAATTATAATAGTATCTATGTATACATCAAATTTGGTTCGACTTTATTATCAGTGAAAAAGTCTGAATGTGATATGTAAAAACGAGTTATATTTTGTATGCATACCTTACCAACAAAGGTGATAAAACGATTTCGGATTCAAGACAATACAAAGGAAACAAATTCTTTCATACCGCATTACGACGTGCATGCAAAAACGAACATAACGACAGTCACATGCCTGTGTAATATAACTTAATAAGAATATTAAACAATAAACAATTCTATGAGAAGATATCTAAATATTACAACAACAAAGTGCTAGTTATAAATGTAAAAGCATCCGGGTTCGACGTGCTATCCTACCCGCGCACCTTAAACCTAGGTACCTATGGACCTAGGTACCCTAACGCTGTTCCTAGGTCGTCGACCGCCTCCAGACACGGAGGCGGCAGATTTGCAGGATACGATAAATTTCAATAGTGCAATGACTTTGTGCATTTCGGTCCTAGGCAACGGGAAGTCTGATATGGAATCGGCTGTTAATTTCCTATCTCGATTTCCGTGGGCGTAGTAGCTATCAGTATCTTTAGCTGTGCAACCCAGGCTTTGTGTCAGTTTTATTGAAAAATCTGTTGTAATAAAGATCATTTATTTGCACAAAACACGAATAAATCACACACACCTATATTATATTAGTGACTTTGTATCATGTTTTGCTTAGTTATAGTAGGCGTTTAAATCTAGAGAGATGGCATAAAAATACCGTAAACATAATTTGAAAGTTTTTTTTTTTAAATTAGGTATTCGAAATAATGTCTATAGTTAAAAACTTATATTAAGCTAGATAATTAACACATAGACATTTCTATAATTGCAAAATAAACAATATGACCTACTGCCGCCTTAACTAAAATTTATCATTTATATCAATGGTTCTTAAACTTTTTGTAGCCACGGACCACTTTCAATGTTTCAGTAACACTACGGACCCCTTGCGAACAGAATCCCTACCATATTATAAATGTGTAGATTAAATACCTTCACACATGACTTCTAACTAAGTAGAAGCAATACCGGATATCGGTTTAACTTGCAAAAAAAATACCGTTTGCGTGATTCAGGTAAAGTGTCGTATTTACCTATAATAGACGCACTTTTCATATTTGTGAAACTACGATCCATTTACACTCATTCTTTTAGGAATTATTGAATACCTTATTACGTTTTTAATAATATTATTCGTAAAGTTTAAGCAAATTTACAATTTTTTCGCAAAACATCGTTTTAGTACGCAATCTATTTTCAAACTATGGAACTACAAATCTGACGGCTGTCAGTTTGTTTGTTTGTCCGCGCACATCTTTTAAACTACTAGAAGGATTTCAAAGCAGTTTCCATGAATATGCTTATAAAATACCTGATTGAAACATAGGCTATATTAATTTGTGATAATAAATAGTAAAAAATTTTTTTTTAATAATTATTTATAACGCCATCTAGCTTATTTTATAGTAATGTTGTCGTAATGACAGACTTCTACTCGCAGACATGGTAGGTAGGAAGACTGAAGCGGCTGTTGCCATATAATCTATATGTAAATAAAAATATAGATATTCGCCACAGAACCAGAGTCACCGACATAGCTATTAAAATCTGCAAGTTGAAGTGGCAATGGGCAGGCCACATCGCTCGAAGAACTGTTAACCGATGGGGAAGTAGGTAAGGTTCTTGAGTGGAGACCGCGAACCGGAAGACGCAGCGTAGGTAGGCCTCCCACTAGATGGACCGACGACATTGTGAGAGTCGCGGGCATCCAGTGGATGCAGATGGCAGGATGTCGTTCAGTGTGGAGGTTAAAGGGGGAGGCCTATGTTCAGCAGTGGACGTCTTCTGGCTGATGATGATGATGAAATAAAAACGAATCGCCGAAATGTATGTACCCGCATAACTTCCGATAGACTGCACCAAATAGTTTTTTTTGTGTTTGTTATTTTCAGGACAGCCAACTGCTTTTGAAGAGGTTTTACAGTTTATTATGGCGTAATTTAAAGTACGTTTATTTTTGTATTGACTTCTGACGTGCTAATATACCAAGTCGACGGAGATTAAAATGAATACATTTGTTTGCCAGGATCAAATTTAAGACCAATAACAGACACGCAAAGTAGGTGAACTCGCGGCAACTAATCTGTTACTGATCTATGATTAGCAGCTATTTTGGATGTTATGGTGGTGAACGAAAGCGATTTAGTTGTTGGAAGGGTCGAGGCGCAGAAGGCGGGCAAAATTTATTTAGACATCATTGATTGGCAGTCTTTACGCGGAGTAATGTTAAATAACAGCGATTAATTATAGATACCGCTCCATGCTTCCTACTTACTATTTACTAATAATTCAATAATAACGTTTGTCTTGCATGACATTTCGCTTGACTTATACCATTTTTTTTTCCTTATTGGCTCCATGGCTCCACACTTCCAACGTATTTAACCAGTGAAAGTAATATATTATTTGCTTGAAATATATTTGAAACTATGGACATGTCGGGATACCTGTATCGAGTCAGATTAAAACTAGACTAAAATCATACTATGACGATAGTATGACAATCCGCATTAAAATGGAGAGCAATAAATCTACAATCATGTCATATGTGTAGGTATTATCTATAAAATATTCAGTATAAATAATCCGATGGATTTGTGCCTATTTAAAGTTCCGTTCGTGTTCGTTAGTGTAACATTTATATTTGGATATGTCAGTCTAATCGTCCACCCACTAATTACTTTGCGCTACGCGTACGAAGTCGCGGGCATTAGCTAGTTTTAAAATAAAAAAACAGTGTTACAATTACTTGCTTTTTGGTTTTGTTTATTTAAATAATAGAACTGCATACTTCAAACGAATTCTAGCAAATAAACCTTGGGAATGTGGACCCCTAGCACTCGCGTCATGGACCCCATAGGAACTACACTTTAAGAAACCCTGATTTATATAATCACTCTGTAATAACAATGCTCTACTAATTATTTTTTGGTGGCATGTTAAAATAGACTCGATTTTAGATCCCTTAACAAGTTCGGTATAGTATTGTATATAATAGGTAAATAGGTAATAGTTAGGTAGGTAGGTAATAGGTAGGTATAGGATGGTCTTACATGGACGATTAGACGATTACTACGTCTGTTTCGGTCTCTACGATTTCTTACCGCAAGGACGTAGCCAGGATTTTCTTGAGGGGTATGCAGTTGGGGGCAAATGCAATGTTATTTAAAACTATTTACTCTTAGCTTGAGAAGCTCTTTGAACGAGTGCTTACCTATACCATCGACAAATTATAGTTAATCCATGCCTATACCTACTCTCATGGGTTCTGGGGTGGGGGCAGATGCCCTGCCCGTTTTGCCATGTTTAGTAGGTAGGTATTAATTTGCATTTTTTTTAATTTTTTTTATTCCTTCATTTCATTTACTAGTAAGTTACTGAAATAAACTTGTATATCTAAGTATCGATACAAACATCTTAGTTTTTCGATACTTATTGTTCAAATTATTATGTATACTATGAAAGAATATGAAAAAAAAAATACATGAAAAAAAAATTGATTGAAAAGATAAACTTGATTTGTTTTCATTCACGATTCAAATGGTAGAAAAGTTCGATACACTTAGGTAAGTTTTATGCATTGTACTAAAAGGTAAGTAGTAATGTGTTATTAGTTAATGTTGAAGACGCATTAAACTGCTGAAAGATAAAATACATCTACTCAGTGCATAAGTACCTACTCATCGGCGCCGGATCAGTAAGTACCTATTTACTTACTCCCACTTATTTACACTTATTTTGTACCTGTGTGTGCATACCTACTTACTGACCTCAACCTTATCTACACATTCATTTATCACAACTTAGGCAATACAATGATGGATCTGCAAGAGCCTTCAATGATTCATGATAAATGTGCATACGCACTTCGTCTGACGCCGGAATACCTCTATTTTTACAGTTTTGTATTCAAGTGGGAGGTCTAAATATGAAGCTTTGAACCTGCAAAGTTGCTTTTAGTAAAATTATTGTTAGCGTTGCGTTAACTCCAGTTCAAGTATCAACTTGAACTGGAGCTGCTTTCTTGAAGGGTTGCTTTCTTTTTCTTTGTTTTATTTTGATATTATTGCTGTAGGTTCAAATACAAATAATCAGAGTCAGTCTGGGTGTCTTTAAGTTACGAGTGAATCTGTTTTTTCTTGCGTTGACAAGCGTGCTTCATCGTAGACAGCATGATCAGCCGAGACAAATTGGATTTTTATAGTTTTGTAAAATGAAACGTTTGATTTTCAGTCACGACCCTCTCGCAAGCGAATGCGAGATGGTGTTGGATTCCAGTTGGTGTTTTAGCAATGCGATTGTTACTGAATCAGTGTGTGAGCTTGTTTTTCGTTTTTTTCGAGAGATTTACTCATTCATTATTAAGAAATATAACACGTACGAAACAGTGAAAAAAAGAAACAAAAACCATAAAAAGCTATTGCTTAGTGCTATAAAAAGACCTATTCCAGAAAAGATGCCTATTTTATATTGAGGATTATAGTATGAGGTTCCTGATTGTGTCACCCAGTTTGCTGCCGTAAAATAAAGCCTGAGACAAAATATAACTCGCGGGAGTCTTCCCGTGAACATGGTTCATGTAACTGTGCCACGTCGGGAGCTCTATTCACAACCTTACCACGGTAAATATCCTGTAAAAAATTTGTATAAGTAACTGTAGTGAACAACTGTTTATAATAGTGTTCACTACAGTATAGTTTAAAATAGTGCGTTGTTTGGATCTAATTTACATTGTACTTCGAACAAAAGAAAATATTAACTTCACGTGTTTAACAATTACGTAATTGTTAGCGTAGTATAATTAGCAACGACAGAATTAGATAATTCTTGTGCAGAGTATGATAATGTCATGGAATGGCAGGGACTTGGCAGCGGGAAGCATTCTTCACAAATGATCGTCGACGCGTCATGTTGGCGTCAATTTAACACCACAGTTAGGTACGTACCACGTCGTTTGTTAAATTCCAGTTCCTAGCTACCAAACCAAACCCCTTAATTCAGTATTTATAACGTTTCCCCTGAATTTACTTATTATTTCTTATTTGCACTCTACGGATACATCTATCTGCTAAGCTACCCCCACACCAAAATTATTCAATTGACACACTCCACACACTTAGGTACACCTCCTTCTCGGTTATTTTGCTTACTATTGCTTATGTGCTAACGGGAAGAGATCAGCGTGTTTGTTTGTATGTTTATCAGTTTTTTAAATTTATAGATAACTCTTCATTGTTCATACAGTTTATTACTAGGCATATTATATAAATAAATATATTAAATACATACTTTTCAACATAATGCGAGAGCATAACGACACAGTAGCTATTCCGAGATATAGTGCAGTTTCACACGACGACGCTTCAAGATTTCCTGTGAGGGTGCCCGTTTGATTACTGTAGGTAGCTTATTCCACAGTTTAATAGCTTCTACCGTGAAAGAGGAGCTTATAGTATGAGGTTTTGTGAGCAGGAATATCTAGTGAGCATATTTGATTTAGTGTAGATTAAATGCCGATACTTGAAACGCTCCTAAAGGTAGCACGGGGAATAAGGATTGAATAGAACATTGTAGAGTTTGTATATTCGGTTTTTGTGAAATATTGCATGCAAAAATTTTATTCAAATTTTATTTTTAGAATCGAATATGAGTAAAATCGGTATGAGGTTAGCGAGGTGACAGTTCGGGGCTACTAAATAGTTTCGTGACATCTGCTTCCATCTACGACTCAAGGTCCGAGCTTATATTATTGTCAGAGATTTTTTACATCAGTACACCAACAACTTTGAGAATTCGTAATATACTTACCTTTTATAATTGTGATTTATAAAACAGCAGACCCAAGGCATTGAATTCGTTTACTTCATTCATTTGAAGTGATCTGCTCCACCGATTTTAAAAATAAACTTCCCTACTTAGGCGCGTCTTATGCTAATCTACTGCGGATGCCAGCTATTGTAATTGTGACCGGAGTCCATAGCTTGACATAGACATGATTTATGCGCTCGATTTCCTTAGCTTTGAAAGCTTCCAATACAAAAGGCCCTATTTATCATACGTGTATGATCTGTAGAGCGACAAACTTTATTGTAGACTTGGCTATATGAAGGAACTTCAAATATTCTACGGTAGACTTTCAGTTTTATTAAGAAAATATGATACAGGCTCCCCCACTGAATATTACAGATAAGTGTGTCGCTTTGTACCAAGTCTGAGAAGCTGGCAGTCGGCTAGAGCTTGTCTCGCATGTCATTTGTATAATTTAGTGCTTGCTACTTGGATGAAAGTGCCTTTCGAACGAACCTCTTCGGATATTCTTCGTTTTGAATTATGAATCTTAATTTCATGCGAATAAGACTAAAATGGATGGTAATGTCTATTACTTTAGAAGACACGTGAGTTAAAAGGATGGAATGACTTAGCAAGACCTAAAAGTGCCAATAATTTTCACTAATAACCTGAATTAATGTGGTAGAAAATGTCTTAATTGAAAAAAACGTAGACTACATCATCGCTTAACATCAGGCGAGTTGGTGCTCAAACGCAAGCCTATCCTACTAAATAAAAAACATGAAATAAAACATACAATATTGGCAATCGTCAAAAAAAAAACTGTCTTTTGTTTTCCCACTGCTGGGATACAGACCTTCTCTTCAATTAATTAAAACCGTATAAAAACTACAGCAAAAGTTTGATATAGGTACAGCCGATCCCGTTTCGGTCCATCCTTAATCTTTAGAGATGTGATAAAGCATAAAATACCAAGTACATTTATTTATTATATTTATTTATTTAAGCACCAGTACTTGTATTTAATTAAAGATTGTCCCAGCTCGGTCCTAAATAAACAATGTGTAATGTATTGCTCTATTTGTTTAAGGACAATCGTATTTATCTCAGATCGCATGTAACGAGTGTTTAATTTTCGCGGCGGGTGCAGCAATAAAAATGTATTGCTATTGAATAGCCCCTAAAAAAGGACTGTTGGTGTAGGGAGGCGGTAGTAATTGATTGCCGTGGCGAACACCGTATCAGCTTATCTGAGATCGAGACGTACGCACAATGTCCTATAAACTAACTGATCGTATCAGACATTGTAAATGGATCAGTCCAAGTACCAGGACTCTACCACTGATCTTTGGGCTCGTGTAAACACATACGTGCAAAATTAAAAATAAATAAATAATAATAACACATAAAAGAGGAAAACAAAACAAAATTAAAAATACATGCATTCAAACCTATCTAGCTCGGGCTAAGTTATCGCTTTAAGTAAGCAAATTAAGTGACTGTTATTGCCTGAAGTTATCTTTTCGGAAACTTAATGGTGGTAACCCCCTATATGCACATCTCATGACACACTAGACATTTAACTGCAGATAGAAATGCGAAAAGAAAATAACAATTTGTAATACAGCAGTCAGATTCTTTACGTGACAGCTCACAGTATATTTTTAGCCTGAACCTCTCCACCTACAAAACCTACTTAGCCATACAAAGCTTTTGGTTCTGGTGTCCACCTACGCATATAATTTACGCTTTAAAATTTTGTCGTTTCCAAGTTTAATAAAATAAGATGCTAAGTATTTTACTCGTTTTAAAATTGTTAATATTACTACCTAATTACGTGGAGTATATTTAATTTAAATATTTTTTTTTGGAAATTGATAATTTTGGTGTGGCAATAACATGGCCTATGGTATAGTTACTTTGCAGGTTTTTAATGTTTCAAAATATTATTTTCTATGGAGGGTAGACTAATTGAAGGTGATTTTTAACCCTATATTTTTTAAGCGATTTCGAAAACTGAACAAATGTGCCATTGGATTCTACCATTTACTTGTCATAATCGAATTTTTCCAGTTCGGTAAAAAACGGTGTCTGATCCTTATACCTTACCTTACTTCATCAGATCTAAAAATATTATGAAACTGCTCTTGGGAGACAAAGTAATTACAACAAATTCTAAGATGTTTACATGATTATTTCGAAGAATGATTACGCGCTATACACTTGCGATTAATATGCTAGCCATCCAGTACGTAATTCTATTCAAGATTCAGCCTAATAAGAATTCTATCATGGTCTTGAATATATAGGGATTTACTGAGATTTAACTAGCTTTACATTAACACTAGTAATACTCTGTGAACGGAGCGCAAACATGGTAATAAGGCTTGATAATAGGGCTAGTAAATATGTTAGTTGGATGGCAATGCCAAGAAAAGGTGCGTAAAGTGTAATCATGGCGACAAAAAAAGCTTTTAAGTTTATCTACTTATTGAACGAATATACGAAATTTTTCACACCCGATACGGTAATATCAGAGATATTTGGCGATAAAATAGGTGGACATGGCGATAAAATATGTGTGGGGTTCGCTTTGTGTATGTTTTAAACACCGAAGTTGGTTTTAAGCCATTTTTATGTTGGCAAGTAATTTTTTTTTATTGGACTGCATGAATTTTTGTCCCTCCATATTCAGTTTGTATCTTAACTTAACTTATAAGTATATTATCTTGCCTACTATAAAGTTTCTGATTTGTGATTTTTTATCAAAGAAATATAATTTTGGTTTTAGTATCTACGAATGCACAATGTACATAACTAATAAGGTATATTTTAAATAGCATAAAAATTTCATGTATTTTTATAAACTAGATATCAATCCCCTTTTGGTTCCTGTAGTTCGGTCCTTTCGCAATATAATTTCTTAGTCGACGTCTACACCCCATTAGGAATCTACTTGCCAAATTACAGGTTCGTAGTTCCATAACTTTCAACACAACATACAAACTGCAAATCCACCTACTTAATTCGATTTTTTTTGTAAAAATATTACATCATCAGCCATAAGACGTCCACTGCTGAACATAGGCCTCCCCCTTTAACCTCCACACTGAACTACAACCTGCCATCTGCATCCACTGGATGCCTGCGACTCTCACGATGTCGTCGGTCCATCTAGTGGGATCTCGTCATCGGTCCTACCTACGCTGCGTCTTCCGGTTCGTGGTCTCCACTCAAGAACCTTTCTTTCCCATCGGTGTAAAAATATTACAAGAGTATTTATTTATTTTGAACCATAAACCTGAATACCAAATTTCATGCCCCTAATATCAAAAACAAAGGCCTTTCATACAAACTTTCAACCTCCATTTGCCCACCTTAATTCGGACCTTTTGCAAAATCCTTTCTTAACGCACACTTCATAAGGAATATATCTGTCAAATTTCAGCTTCGTACGTCAAGTAGTTTTTGTAACTTCGTGATGTGTCTGTGAGCGAATGAGTGTATGGTATTTCATTTTTATATATATACTAGCTGTGTGGATATGGATAGATTGAATATATAGATAGATAATGGCCTTTTGCCATGTATCTATCTACGTGTACTTATTTATGGTAGTTGAGTTTATAATTTCAGCCGCTTTACTGATTCGAGACGGCAATGATTATCTTAATATGGAAATTGTCCCACGCATCATTATAATAACATTACCGATTTATGTTGTTACACACCATTAAGCACAAACATATATATATTTTTCAAAGAATCATTTCACAAGGCTGGAGAAGGATGGTAAATCATATCTTACGTATTTTTTGCAAACATACGAAGACTATGGCGTGATTTTCTTCCACAAGAAAGCTGTCTTCTGTTAGGATGGGAATCTTCGAAGATAAATAAGAATCTTCTGGTAGGAATTGTTCGTGTCCTAAATCATAATTGTTTCTCACAAGAGAAGTTCCACGGCAATGAGTGGAACTAAATTATATCAATAAACTATTTGGGGAGTTAAAACAGTGGAGGTAAGTAAAATAGCAAAATGTCGTCACATGAGTGAGCGCCGCGTCTGTGAGACATCTTTCGTGAACATAGCTATCTTATATCCTACTAGCTAATGCCCGCGACTTCGTACGCGTAGCGCATAGTAATTAGTGGGTGGACGATTAGACTGACATATCCAAATATAAATGTTACACTAACGAACACGAACGGAACTTTAAAAAGGCACAAATCCATCGGATTATTTATACTGAATATTTTATAGATAATACCTACACATATGACATGATTGTAGATTTATTGCTCTCCATTTTAATGCGGATTGTCATACTATCGTCATAGTATGATTTTAGTCTAGTTTTAATCTGACTCGATACAGGTATCCCGACATGTCCATAGTTTCAAATATATTTCAAGCAAATAATATATTACTTTCACTGGTTAAATACGTTGGAAGTGTGGAGCCATGGAGCCAATAAGGAAAAAAATTGGTATAAGTCAAGCGAAATGTCATGCATGACAAACGTTATTATTGAATTATTAGTAAATAGTAAGTAGGAAGCATGGAGCGGTATCTATAATTAATCGCTGTTATTTAACATTACTCCGCGTAAAGACTGCCAATCAATGATGTCTAAATAATTTTTGCCCGCCTTCTGCGCCTCGAACCTTCCAACAACTAAACCGCTTTCGTTCACCACCATAACATCCAAAATAGCTGCTAATCATAGATCAGTAACAGATTAGATGCCGCGAGTTCACCTACTTTGCGTGTCTGTTATTGGTGTTAAGTTTGATCCTGGAAAAAAAATGTATTCATTTTAATCTCCGTCGACTTGGTATATTAGCACGTCAGAAGTCAATACAAAAATAAACGTACTTTAAATTACGCCATAATAAACTGTAAAACCTCTTCAAAAGCAGTTGTTGGCTGTCCTGAAAATAACAAACACAAAAAAAACTATTTGGTGCAGTCTATCGGAAGTTATGCGGGTACATACATTTCGGCTAGTCGTTTTTATTTCATCATGATCAGCCAGAAGACGTTCACTGCTGAACATAGGCCTCCCCCTTTAACCTCCACACTGAACGACATCCTGCCATCTGCATCCACTGGATGCCCGCGACTCTCACAATGTCGTCGGTCCATCTAGTGGGAGGCCTACCTACGCTGCGTCTTCCGGTTCGCGGTCTCCACTCAAGAACCTTACCTACTTCCCCATCGGTTAACAGTTCTTCGAGCGATGTGGCCTGCCCATTGCCACTTCAACTTGCAGATTTTAATAGCTATGTCGGTGACTCTGGTTCTTTGGCGAATATCTATATTTTTATTTACATATAGATTATATGGCAACAGCCGCTTCAGTCTTCCTACCTACCATGTCTGCGAGTAGAAGTCTGTCATTACGACAACATTACTATAAAATAAGCTAGATGGCGTTATAAATAATTTAAAAAAAAAAATTTTTTACTATTTATTATCATAAATTAATATAGCCTATGTTTCAATCAGGTATTTTATAAGCATATTCATGGAAACTGCTTTGAAATCCTTCTAGTAGTTTAAAAGATGTGCGCGGACAAACAAACAAACTGACAGCCGTCAGATTTGTAGTTCCATAGTTTGAAAATAGATTGCGTACTAAAACGATGTTTTGCGAAAAAAAATTAAATTTGCTTAAACTTTACGAATAATATTATTAAAAACGTAATAAGGTATTCAATAATTCCTAAAATAATGAGTGTAAATGGATCGTAGTTTCACAAATATGAAAAGTGCGTCTATTATAGGTAAATACGACACTTTACCTGAATCACGCAAACGGGTTTTTTTTTGCAAGTTAAACCGATATCTGGTATTGCTTCTACTTAGTTAGAAGTCATGTGTGATGTTGTGAAGGTATTTGATCTACACATTTATAATATGGTAGGGATATATATAATCTTTTGTCACAAAACAAGTGAAGCTGCAGTTTCATTCTGCAATGACTAATATCTTTGAGGCCATCAAATCTATCACAAATTGAGAGATGACTACGGTCACGGATATATACTCTACCTTATAAATATTAAAAACTAGCTGTTGTCCTTCGTACACGTAGACTTTCATATAAACTTTCAATCCCCTTTTGCTCTTCTTAAATTGGCCTTTTCGCGAAATTCTTTGTTACGGACCTTTTACCCTATAAGGAATCTTCTATAAGTCGTTTTCCTATGATGAGTCAGTCAGTGAGTGAGTTTGGTATTTTGCTTTCGTATATAATATATGTATATTCTTTTTTGCATCTACATCGCAATCGTTCGTGCCTCTCAAGCGCGTGTTCGCAAAAATATTACAATCTTTTTATGGAAATCCTCTTATCTCCAATCTGCATCATAATTTTGCATACCCATCTTTTGTTTTCTGAGTTTATTTTAATACCGATGCGTAGATGTATGTAGACGTAATAACAAAGTGCTATCTGATCAGATGGATCGTAAAGATTTTGGTTAGGTCGTCAGGATATCAGTGAAGTCAAACCGTATAAGCCTCGATCGTTTGGTCTGGATACTTTTGCCATGGAGATCTAAAGACCGTACCCTCGTAAGACTTTATGAGTGCTTGAATTTTCTACGGTTCCTGCGGTCAACATTTCTTCTTTCGATTACCCTTTATATTATACCTCTTAATTGCCGTGGCTCGTAATCTACCTGAGATCTTGCTACTTTTCAATTTATATTCCTTTAATTAGCACTAGCTAATACTCCTTACTTTTATTCCAGACTAATGACGCCCAGCAGCTCTAGGAAGGATGATTTTTGCCAGGATAAAAAGTAGCCTAAGTATGTGATCCTGGGTATAAGCTGCTTGCATACCAAATTTCATTTTTTTAACTGTTACGTACTTGAGTACGAAATCAGGCAAATAATGCACTCTTACAAACTTTCGCGTTCATATATTACTAAGATTTGTCAGTTTTCACGCATTTTTGAGACAAAACATTACTATTCTATGTCTGTTTTCATGATACACTTTGCACTTGGCACTTTGCATCTTGCTAAATTATTTAAAGAACTGTTCACTAATTTAGCGTGAAAAGGTAACAAGATTGAGAAACAAAGTCAGAGAGTTACTTTCGAATTTGTATATCAGTGCAGTGTTATAAAAGAAGGATGTTTTCTAATGAAATAAAAAAACCTGAAAACAAAACTTAGGTAAGTACATTAAGAACTAATTGATATAAAAAATAAACAGCAGTTTTACGAAAGTAGCATTTATATTCAAGAGCAGAATGTGTCGGCTAGAGCTGATAGTAGTCGACGATGGAAACGCAATGCAGAGGTGTCGATGCGAGCCCGACGACCGTACCTGGTGCATTCTGCTAACATTGTTGTGTTGCATGATTCCTGATTTAAAAAAAAACACAAAATCATTATGAGGTAACAAAACAAAACAATGCTAATGTTGCTAACACATTATTGACTCATACTGACTGAATTTTTCATCCTGACTAAACATTGAACAGTGACACAATTTATTACTCTGTGTTTCTAGATATTGTAAAAAAGCAAAGAATTAGGTTAATTGGCGTACGTTAGAAAAGGCCTATGTTGGAATTGAATGATGTGGACTGATGACGATGATGTTTGAAAATTCTGAAATAATTATCATGCAATGTTAAACACAGGGGAATTAGAATTATGTATCGTATATATTATAAGTTTTAAACCTTTCTCACCTTATAATGGTTAAGCTGTACCTCGCTGAACGGTGCTGGCCATCCAGCAAACCCAGCAGTGCCAAGGCTGGCCAGTGGGTAATGGTTGAATGCTGTCAGTACTTTATTTGTCACCATCAGACTCTTGGTATAGAACCCAATGGGACTCACTATTGCAGAGCTCACAAGGTGCCTTGCCAGTTTTGGAACGGGCACCACAGTTCCACAAGCAGTTTTGTGATAAGACTTAATGGTATCGCTATCATCTATGACTTCATCTATGACTTCATTGTTTACATCACTAGTTTCATATACTAATTCTATTTCACCTATATCTAAGTTTTTTGATTCTTTTATCCGAACATCGTCACGTTTGACATAAGTTTTGTTCTCGGATCTGATATTTTTTCTTCTATAATTACTTATACCTTGCATGAAGTCAAAGAAAAATATATTCCTTATCATTATGGCCGAATCTTTGGACGAGTTCCATCCGTGGCTTTCTAGGCGATTTACTAATTCAGGCAAAGTTTCCGCCACTTTAGGTAAAACAATTTCGTCTACATCTAAAGGAATGATGAATTTCGATTCCTTTATATTCCTATACAGACAATCATTGTATGTAATAATATGATCTCTTCTCCTTTGCCATAGAGATCTATTTTGTTTATGCATAATAGGAACATTAAATAATCTAACAAATCCCTTATCTCGGTAGTGTCGCAGTATATCTTCTGTTTCTTTGCTTACATTGTCAACATACATGTCTATTAAATCTACTCCAAGTATGTTGTTAGTTTCTATCCACTCTATTAAATTTTGCGAAATGTCTTTATTAAAATTCATGTCTTTGACGCAGATAGTAAAGTTTCTTTTATGTTTATTACTATTTTGAGTTGGATTTAAAGGAAATGCGTTTGTGGGATCATCGCAGGGTTGCGTGACCACTGACACAACAGAAGGATTGAATAGTGGTTCTGTGAGTGGACAGGAGAGAAGTAGCGGTGTGTCAACTTCTAAGGGAGTAGCATCCCATTCATGCCACCATATTTCAAGTGGTCTTGCTGCTACTACTTCTACGGAGTCTTCGTTTGGCTTTAATGATCTTGTTTGGCAGAACAACGTGTCTTCAGACGAGAAGTTGCGACCTGGGAACAAAATTATGGTATCTTAGTTATCTTTCTTTACACGGGCGGACCTTTATAAGGCATCAGTGTGACTGAAACCAAAACCGAGAAACTTTTAGGGTTTCATAAAATTTAATTATATAGGTTGTGTAGATAAATGGACTATTGATATTGTCATAACAATTTTAAAAGTATTTATTTGGGTTAATGTTTTACAGTGCTCGGCTAGCTAGATAAAGAGTAAATATGTCTCCAAGCGCCTAACGGTATGTTCTGGCAACCTCCTTCGAGTCAGTTCGTATGCAAGGTTATATGTCTTTTCTAAATTTGACTACACCGTACAGGTTTTAAAATCAGATGAGCTAAAGTAATAGCGTATAAAAAAATAGGGTCAATTACTAAAGTCTTACTTAGTTAATTTTCCCACGTGGCTTTCTTATGTAAGTATTAGCTCTACAAAAGTATCGTTGGTCGATAGTTAAATTAAATACGTATAGGTGCTTTGTGCACCGTTTTAACAATTCCCACAACACCGTCATTTCATATCGAGATTCCATTACTAGAGTTATATAATAGTAATTTTCTCGAGTCATTTCCTCGAGCTCCATCGCAGCGGTGCTTTCAAGGAACCATCGTTAAAACGGGGCTTGAATTGCAGGCTCGCGGCTCACAGGATGGGAACTTCTTCCTATTAGATACAACTGTTTGAATTACAAATCGATTCCGCATTATGTTTGTAAATAAAACTTTTACTGATGCTAGATCTGAAGAAATAAATTCGCTGGACACAGTTTGCTCCATTGATATGGTATTAGTTTGAAAAGTCGTAATTCAGTACCGTACTACAGAAAATATAGCTATCATACTGTAAAAATATATGAATGCGTAAGTGTATTTGTTGATTTGTCCGTTTGTTTGTCCTTCTTTCATACAGTAACATATACGATAATGGCCGACGACCGGGATCTACGTGATTTTTTGCATGTATATAGTTCAACGGTTGGAGAGTTCCATAGGCTATTTTGATTTACGAAAAAAGTTTCTGTAAGATTATCAACGTGTATGAAACCGTGGCGCGCTGCTAGTCCTAAATATACATATATATTAAAATCAGACTGAATAGGAGTTGTCAAATTAGTCAATTTGTTTAGTGTTGTAAATTCTACCTACATATATTATTGCTTTCTATACACAAAAGATAAAACATATATGTTGGCCAATACTCAAGAAAATCTACGTGCCGCTAAAGAACCTAACATGTAACCAAATACTGCAAAGAGAGAACGTATTTGAAAAGTAAGGGCGTTTAATACCTCATTTCTCGCCAGAATATAGGAGTTGGTTGGGTTTATCTCGCTGCAAGGAATTTACACGACACGACGCTCGCCTCGAGTGACAAATGAGTGCAGGCTTATCTGCGCACGAGTGTCGCTGGCCGCGCACTTTCCACGCGCACTTTTGTTTGCAACCCCATAAAGTATACCTCTTAAATCGACAACTTAAACTATATTTAATGCTGCCTGTCTTTAATGAGACATTGGCCACGTGACTTACTGCAACTCGCTCCGCAAATAAAACAGAAATGGCCATGATTAAGTTGCGAACGAAATACCCGTTTTTTTCACCGAGTTGGACGGAAAATACGCACGGCGATCGGGTATCACGCTCTCGAATAATTATGGTGTTGTTTTATCAGCACTTGAGATTTCATGGATGTCTGTATTGACCAAGATTGTTGTATTTACTTAAAACATTTATTTATTCTGGACTCCCGACCGCAATTAGTTGCCTTGTGTTTGCGTCGATCTAGAAAAGAGCAGCTCTACAAATTTGTGTTTTTTTTTTAAATTAATATTTGTGTGTTACTCAGAGTATAATGATCTAAACAAAGTAACTTTAATGGTGAAATACTTCCCTAACTTATGATATGCAATAAAAAAAACTTTAACTGTGTATTTATGTAATGTAATCTACTTTTTGAAGATCTCGCTTCTATCAAACGTAGTGGCAAATTTTTGTCTCCTCTGATTAACTTGCTTACAATATTTCATTTTGTATATATTTTTCACTAAAAAGAGGCGAATGCATAAAGCTTATGTTAGAATTTACAGACAAAAAATAAAAGATATATCCTAATGTTGCCCTGTGTTTTATTCATGTTAAAAGCATGGTCGAGCTAAGAGATCGCACCAATATTTCGAGTAGAGGTAGATTTCTATAATCCCTTGGTAAACAATCTACTCCTTTACGCAATGTTAGGTACATTGTTTTAATGTAAAACACAAAGATAGCAGTGAAGTCTAATGGCTACTCCGCTGTCTTCAAGACTTGGAAGCGTGCTGAGAAATTACTGTAACTTCAAAATTACCCACTCGTTTCATTTCACAGATGCGCTTGCGGCGACGCGTGCGTAGGTTTCTACTCAAATATAACTTAATTGCTGATTAAAGGTACCATATAAAGTTTTATAAAATCTTTTATTATTTTCAAACATTTTATTTCAAGATCGTAAAATCAAAATCTTGTTACAAGCTCAGTAATAAAAGGTAATGTAGGCAATTGACCAACAGGAAATTGTAAAACGATTCTTAGAGGATTGACTATTAGCTTTTAAACTTAGACATTTAAACGAGTAGGTCTTGTAAGCTAAGTGTACTCATTAGTTACAGCTTGGTAGCAAAATGTAGAAAAAAAAATATTTGGGCGCCACTATCGCAAATAACCTTCACATTGAAATAGCTTATACGGTTTAACACTCATCATAAAAAAATGACGCCTCTATCGCAAATAACCTTCACATCGAAATAGCTTATACTTTAGGAGACATACTGATGTATTATTTATTGTTAGTATTCAAAACACAATATCACCGCATTCAATATATTTTTTGATTTTACTCATTCATTTGACAGATAAAAAGGTTAGTTCCATTTCACATCTTATTTGCCAATCCAATGCCTGTCTAATAATGGTTTTTAATGCTACTAAGTGACAAACGAACAAGTAAAACTCACTTGATGGTAGGTAAGCGTCACGTTTGCACATAGCAGGTCAAAGCTACCCAGAATTTAGAACTTGGCAACACGGTTGAATGGTGATGTATCATTAAGTTTGATAATATTTAGATAGCTTTTTTATGCCATAGGTGGCAAACAAGCAGACCGTCCGCCTGATGGTAAGCAGTCACCGTCGCTTATGGATACTTGTAACACCAGAGGCATAACAAACTCTATTTTTACTCGACTTCAAAATAAACGGAGGTTCTATGTTCCACTGTTTTTTTTATAATGTTATTTCACCGATTTCTCCTCCAGGGTGTCAATTCTGCTATTTGTCAAACGTTTCAAATGAGTGTCGGTAGTGTCTCGTCGGAATTATTTTCGACATTTGGTATTCTGCTAATTATTTAAGACCAGTTGCTTTCCAATGGCTTGCCATCGAACTGTCTGACAGTTCTTATTGACATATTTGGTATTCTGTACGGTAATGGCGTGCCAGTGTCACAATTGTTGTTAATTTGGTATTCTACTAATTATTTGACATTTGCATCAATGGATATTTTGACATCAAAGTACAACTGAAAGGCCATTGGACAAACACACAATTTTTCGTAGTGGAGTGGAGTTTATTTTGGTTATTACTGCAGTAGAGGCCCTTAAAAGTAATAGAAATATAGTTTAACAAAATGACGCCTGCAGTGCCAACATTACGTTGGCGTATTCTAGTATTGGCCAACGCCAGTGACCGCCGACGCCGACTGCTGCTCCAGCGCCGGAAATCCCGTGCAGGTACCATGTAAATTTTTATCAGAATCGGTTTAATAGTTAGGGTTGTAAATCAAAATAACCGAAAAAAAAAACATATCATCCAAGTAAACAAAATTGCGTATTTATTGATTATGAAGACAGTTTTTAATGTGATGCCCTTGTTAATCATATTGTTTTGGCAGTTTTAGTGCTTCCTAAAAAACTTGTAAAAAAATGAAAAATTGTTATTCTGATCACTTTCTAGATTTTTGTATGTAAGATTGTAGTTAGTAACCGTTACAGAGAAACTGTTTACAATCAGTTATTTTATTTCTTTAATAATAGGCTTGCGTTTGACCGCCACCTAGCCGATGTTAAGCGATGACGTGGTATATAATGGAGCGCGCTGGCCTAGAAAAAACAGATTCACTCGTAATGTATAAAAAAAATATTATATTTTTTACAATGTTATTGAAAGAAAGAAAAAATTAATGAAAAGAAATATTTATTTTGTAACAGCAGCTTAACATAAACAACATAGATAATATGAACCTTAAGCTGGAAACAAATTATCAAACGCAGCTGACGGACGCGACATAAAGGTATCTAGATAATGAATGTACACTGAGCTGTGCAAACTATTGGACGTAATTCGTGGCCGTAACGTTGGCGGTTGGGCTGACCTTGAGCGTTCGGACGTCCGACAGAAATCTGGCGCGCCGGATGTTTTTGTCAGCCGTTGTTGTTTTTTGAAAGACACTTATCAGTCGCGTCCATCAGCCGCGTCCGATAGTTTGTTTCCAGCTTTATGCCTGATTTACACTTTGTTAAGTATCAAGTGCGAGTGACAAGTGTAAGTGTTAAGTAATTAGTAAAAGCAGCGTGTAAACGGACGCGCTGTTAAGTGATAAGGGCAAGTTACAAGTGCAGGTGCGAAGTCAAGTAAAACCCGTGTCTATTTTTACTGTCATGGAGCCCGCCCGCACTCCCGCGTTCTCCCCTCCTCCGCTGATCATCCCTGCACTACTACTTTGGACCTGCAAAACCGACTGAACACTGTGTGAACATTCTGAATACACTCAACACTTATTTCTCGCACTTGCACTTAACAATAAGTAAATCAGGCATTAGTAGTGAAGTTGAGTCACAAAAATGTGACACAAAAAGAAGTTGTGTCACGAAAACGTGACACAACTTGTGTCACATTTGTAAATGGTGTATTGCTACTACCAGATATAAAAAAAACTTGAACCATGTATAAAAACTATGTAATTCTTAAGAGCACTCTCTTGAGAATTACATAGTTTATGTGTAAGATGTACATGTAAGATCATGTTTAATTTAAATTCACAAGCAGCAAACGTGCAGTTACTCTTTAAATGACCTAAATGTAAACAACTGATTAAGCTACAGGTGACAGGGCTCAAGTACGCGCGTATTTGTAAATGTTAAGGCTGTCAATTATACCTTGGCATGTCAAGTATCTCATTACAATATGCATGCTGGTGCTGTTTTGGCATGAAAATAATGTGAAAAGGTGCTAAGTATATTTGGTTTAGCTCGTGGGGATTTTTAAATGGAATTTTAAAAGTATGAATCTTGAAGCAAGCTAGATAAGTAGAGTCAGTCTTTTATCTTGGTACTGTGTGTATCTACTAGTGAAGCAAAATAGCCAAGAAGTTAGTATGTGTGTTTTAGCTCATGTTGTGACGAATTTTTGGACATAAGAACCCAGAAACAAGCTTTGATAGTACGTTTTCTTTTATCTTGATCTTGTGTGTAAGTCTACTTACGAAGCAAAGTAGCTAAGAAGATAATAATTATGTTTGTTTTAGCTTATTTTGTTTTTGCGACGAACTCTTGAAAATATAAGAACCTTGAAGCAAGTTAGATAAGAAGAGTCAGTTTTCTTTTATTATGGTCTTGTAAGTGAGTTTAATAGTGAAGCAAAGGAGCCAAGAAGAAATGTATGTTTATAAAAATCGCCGAATATTTATGACATGTTATAGTGGACTCTTTTTTAAAGGCCGTATGGAAAACTCGTCTTATGAAAGTCATTCAGACATGAAACAGTAGTGTGTAAACTATTTTGTATAACAGATTAAAGGAAAATGTTTCTAGTTAAATTACAGGACGTAAAGAGCTTTTAACAGCATTATTTCAGGGTGTCGAGCTCAATGTCGTGCTGTTTTGGGGAAGCATGGCAACTTGCTGGTCCCATCACTAAGTTGCAAAACAAAAACTCACCATGAAAAGTGGCCAGTATCCTAACATAGCGCTGTGGCGTCCGCTCGTCATAATATGCTGCGAACAAGGATACTCTCGTTCTTGCAACCGGCTGCCACGACTGCTGCTTTACACGCGGAGACCACGAGCGGTCCTGTAATTTAAAAATCAAAAATTTCAACTACCGATATGGTTAGGTATCACAACTAAAAAAGCTGTCGTTGTGTTCCAAAGGTCTTCTGTAAGCATTTTCTCAATACAGACAAAAAGTGTTCACCATCTACAACCACACCATAAGTTATCGCCAGATAAGCATTGGTCAAACGCCTAACCTGCCATTAAAAATATACTACAAATGACATGAGTTATAAACCTGACAAATTGTGTATAAGTATATGAGTTGTAAGTAAGAAGTTTGAATTTGCTTCAAGAATAAGCTGTTTATTTTCTGGACTATACGAAAAAACACTGGGAAAGTTCAGGTTAACTTTCGAATCCAGTGATTGAAGAATCAAGAAGGAAGCCAACACATAAACGTAGTGTTTGTTCACTGTTATACAATTAAACTTCATTAAATTTGTAATCGGACTCCAAACCAAGTGTCACATGTAAAGCATTCAAGCACAGGTGCGGTCGTATTATGACGCCGTACAAAAAGCAATGCTAATTGATCCAAGCATCTTACTGGCTAATTGGATCATTTACATTTATTGAGCACGGTACTTCTTGCTGTGAAACGGGCGACAGAAAAACTCCTTTAAAAATTAATACCAACTGGTACTTTGCACCGTTCTTGTCGAGAATATACCGTTAAGTATTTAAATTGTTTTAAATCGGTTGGTGGAATCAATCTTGTTTTCATAGAAGGTAAGGAAATGATCGCATGCAAAATAATTTACATGTTAATTTAGTTTGATAGAGTCAGATAAAAGTTTTTTTATTGTGCTTCCACCTGTTCAAAGTTTTTTGAAAATATTCCTTATCAATCGGTTATTAGTAATCAGCAGTCAGTTTTATGCAAGACCATCCTGATGCTATGTTTTTGAAACTTCACAGCAGAGTTGGAAAATAAAGACGCGCGTTGATGTCTTTTCAAGGCACAAAACGTCAAAATATTGCAATGCAAAATTAGAGATATGTTTTGAGTATTATTATCAAAAAATAATCTTTAGATAGTAGGTAGGTGTGCAAAAATTTAAATGAATGTATTAAATTAAAATTGTAGAAAAGCATTTCAGCACTTAAAAGTATTCCTTACAAAAAATATTTTATAATATGACTTTTACATATCGTCTGCCTCACCTGTTATGATCATTTTAACGATACCATTCTTATCAATTACAATATATATTCCTAATTAGCAAATTCAAGCAAAGGTATAAAAAGCTGCCTTCAATTATAAAAATTACATCAACATCCTCGGTTAATGTTTAAAATGAGTACACGGAATTTTTGGTAGCCTTTCATATAACAGTTTCATTGATTTTCGTAGAATGGGATGTTGAATCGTATATTATAAAATATACAGTAGCCCAAAAAGCGAATACAAACTTTGTATCTCTACATATTTTTACCTCCTATTCAGCTTTTCTACTTTTTTCTAAATCCTTAAAGCAAAAACATAAGCTATATTTTTGCCAAACGTCTTAACAGTTCAGCCAGATTAAAATTATATGCAGACAGAGAAACAGAAGTTATTTCATTATTTAAAATGATGTTGTACTTTGTTGGAGTACCTAAAATATGGATTACGAGTAAGTTCGGTTCGGTTTTATGTTCAAAACGAATTCGAAACTTTTTAGGTATATATAGTTTTGCTCTTTAATACAATACAATATAAATTTATAACCCACCAAAAATAGATATTAAACTAAGCCTAGCGTTAATGATTATTATACCCTGCAGTATAATGCTCATCAATTTCCAAATGTATTTGGAAAAAAAACTGTTACTTAATATCGTGTCATATTTTTGTTTTATTCTAAGTAATGCTAATAGTGCTCAAATTTAAGGCTCTGGCGCATGTAGCAGTTTAATTACTAGTAGAGGCAGGCAGTTCTAAACATTAACAACAAATTTGTAAATTGTATGTACTCTTATATTACGGATAGTTCGATTAAGTTGTTAAAAATATTGTTGTCATAAAATTTTGGGTCCATAAACTATTATTATTTATCTAAAGGCGGGCTTATCGCGTAAAGCTGTTTCTTCTAGACAGCATTTGGATTGAATGAATTGAAATACAGTCGGTGGTTCACACAAAATGATTTAACAGTATAGGTAACTTATATCCTAGCTAGAAACTACTTCCGATAGACTGTGCGTAAAATAACACGAGGGCTCAGGTTTAACTGTCAGTGTATAAAACCAATCGGTTCAATCGTTTTTATTTTTTGCCGGAGCTGATTACAGTGTGAATTAAACATGGAAAGGGAGGATTATATACAATCGACGAGATGTCAGCAAAAAAGTTCTATCAAAAGAATGGATTATACCCAGGCTACGTGCGGTATTGTAGCAAGCACAAAATGAGGCAATAGGCTAATTTTGAATTTGGCGTTTCAGCATTCTTTTATTTCTATCCAATACCAAAAAGTTGCCCGACTTTATTTTTGACACTTGTCTCATTTTTTTATGCCATAGGCGGCAAACAAGCAGACAGGCCACCTGATGGTAAGCAGTAACCGTCGCCTATGGATACTTGTAACACGATGCATCACAAATACGTTGCCGACCCTTTAAGACTCTATTAACTCGCCTTTTGAAGAACCCCATGTTGTAGCTTCTCGGAAACGGTTTGCATTATATACGTCTGATTTATGTAGCACTAGTTTTATCTGCTTTTCTACAGAAACCGTACGTTTTTCGATTAACATAAGCTACTTACATTCCAAGTTTCCTCTAAATATGTTCAGCCTTTAACGTGCGGTATATACTTACACACAAAATTTTGAATTTATAATATTACAATTAGTGTAATGCAACAATGTCGTACGACGTCACCTAGATGTAATAGCTCCTTTATACAGACGTTGATCGCCGTTCTCAGGGATTAATACGTCAGTATAATAGTGTATATGTGATTAAATACCTACGGCGAGTGATTGCACGGTAATCACTGCGTGTCATGGTCAGTTAGCCCGAGGGATATTAACCGGGGTTTAATTACTCATCTCTCAAATTAACACCTTCGGTGGTGTTGCTGCATAAGATTCTCACACTTTCGGATGTAAGGGCGGTGACAGACATATAATTATATTTTTTTATTTTATTTTTAAGGCTCCGTAGCAATACCTGGCCCTACCTATGTAGGAATACCTACTTATAGTTTATTTAACCATGTAGGTAATGACTTTTGTTGGTTTAAGCTGTTTGTACATTAGGGATCGATTTCAGCGTAACATGTGACACTCAATATGTTTGGCAATGTTTGGGGAAGTTCCGCGGCATATAATACAGCGTGATGAGAAACATTTTGATGCGCAACATGACAAATATAACGTAACAAAAGTTCGGCGTGGTATTTACCCCTGACGAAAAAAGAGGGATGTTATAAATTTGGCGTGTGTATCTATCACAGAAAATACTTTTTTTTGTTCAAATTAGAACGGCTGCCAAGGCATTTTTGTAAGAAATTTGTTGTAGCCACTTGCACCTTTATAAACCCATAGCAACTGTGTTAGAAACTACAGCGCGGAGTTCGACGCGTTGACATTTATTGTGTTAAATAAGAATGTTCATTCTTATTTACCACAAATACACAATACCTGGCGACAGATTTTCCTTCTCATTTCCGTTCTATTTAAATCTTTTTTCTGTGGTATCTATGCATCTGTGTGTCTGTCTGTGGCATCATAGCTCCCAAACAGCTAAATCGTTTTTTATTTATTTATTTAAAAGGAATACATAATGTCAAGTTACAAGATTGTCATTTTGTTAAAACCATGCAAAAATTGAAGATTTAAAAAAGTTGTACATTCAAATACAATATTTTAAATTTGAATATGAAACAAATGTGTTTAAGCAAAGATATACTTAAAGATTCGAAAGCTTACAGTTTGAGGTGAATAACTAGTATAGTATAACCTAAAAATAAACAATTTAGCTACTGTAGTAATAGGTTACCGGACTGATTTTTAAATGTTATAAAAAAGATGACCATAAAAATAGTAAGAGCCGATCACCGGAAAACAAAATTAATATGTTTAAAATAAAGAAAGACATAAAGCATTGTAATTTTGTAATGTCTCGCTAGACGGAGAGCGCACAATACTTACAAATTACGTCACTAGTTTGTACGCCATATTGACACTTTACGGGATTGGGCAAAGGGCATCCTTTCGTAATTTAACTCAAATCTTTAAACGTTTATATCTCTGAATTTTCTTTAGTATACATACAACATTCAATAATATTTTTCACAAAAAAAATTTTAGTAGATCAAATTAAAAATACAGACGGATTAAGTTGTACTGCCAAAGTGAAGTCAAAATCGCTTCCAAAACTACGTGAATTCCCAGTATAAATACACGAACTCACACCCACATACGCATTCAAAACTACGTGAATATCATACTGAAAACGTCAAACGACTACGCACACATGTTTCAAAAAGTTGCTTCACATTTCGTGTTCGCCGTAATCCATCTGGCTATTTTTATTTCATCTGAGAGTAGACCAATCAACTGTCCGATAGCTTATTATAAATATTCTGAGCTTTCCTATCACAGTCGATCTCTCATAGTTGTACCATTTACCGAACTACACATAATGTTTATGCTCAGTACATAAATCTGACCCACGTTTCCCATTGTCAGTATTGTACGCCATTCTAACGACTTTTGCCGGTCCCTTTCTACCTTTGTCTACTCACAACCAAGTGTAATTGATTTAAGGGCTTGTCAAGTTTGAAGATGCTTTGCATCGGGCATTCAATTTGCATAAGTCTAAGCTTGTTCTATCCCACGAGAGGGCAGTTTTACTACGCTGATTTATAAGCAGCCGTGCAACTAGTAACTCCAAGCCGAAATATGAAAAAACAGGACGAAATATTAAAAATAATAATTAAAAGTTACTTTTGTATCAGAAGGTTTGGTATCGGTTGCAAGGACAGCTCAGAAACTCGGGTGGTGCAGGTTCGAATCCTAGCGGTCGTTAATTTTTTTAATTGTCTTTAACATTGAAATAACAATAATTAACTGGCTGCATTCCGCGGTTTCTTCAGCGTGGCGATATTTATATTTATCCTATTTCACCCTACGACCCTTCTACTAATATATGCTAAAAATCTCACCGATCGGTCCATTTGTTGTTGCGTGAAAGACAAATAAACAAACCAACAGAAACTATTGCATTTGTAATATGAGTAGCATGTACCATTTCAGCGAGCTAATTTTCAGGCAATACCTATAAGTTATCTGTCATTTTCATTGAGATGGACACGGGAGTTTATTGTACTATTCTTATTTCCGAGTACCTTACATTTCCTTCCCTCGTCATAAATAAACAATTGATCATTCTATCTGTCCAACTAAAGAATATTAATAACAAATCTATATGCATTTTAAAACCATAGAAAATATATTGGAAAAAAGAGATCAAATGAATGCTCGTTCATTTCTTGAACACTGTCATTAGCTAGTCCTATAAGGCATCTAATTAAGTTTAAATTCCACAAAAACGCATTCTTAGTACGCGCCACATCAATAACTTTGTCGTTTCTCATTAGACGATACAAGTCACTGGTCAAATGATTATAAAAAGCACATAGTGCAGTAAAAACCACGTTTGCTGATAAACCTGGCCACACTACGGGGGCGTCGTGCAAGATTAGACGTCGTGCATGGATCGCGCCAAAAAAGGCAGCGTTGCTCTTTTTGCTAGCGTGGTGGGCAAGGACTGAAAAGCGTGTAAAAAATAAGATTAATTAATTTTAAATGAGAGTTAAAGAGGTACACGTGTTGGCGACAGATAGCGGGTGATGCTAAGTGAGCATGATAGTTTACTGGTGGCTACTGGTTTGAAAGAAAGAGTTTTAAATTAAGCCGGGTCCGCTGCGGCATGTTTTTGTGTTAGCTAACACACTAACATGTTACTGACACGAAAAGTGGATGTGACTTTGGTGTTAGCTAACAGTTAATATGTTAGCTAACATGAAAACATGCCGCAGCGGATCCGGCTTTAGAAGAAAACTAATAGTTAAATAACAAAGACAGCTTGGGAACGTGGAAATCAACAGGAAAGTACTCTTAGCTTAGCTTAGGGCTACCTGTGACCACGGAACCACTTGTACTAGTGGTTCGAACCGTCAGAAATAAAAATAAAATACAAACGACACAATCTGTTAAAACCGTTTAATTTCAATGCTTAGCTTATACGGTTATAGCGCTCGGAGCGTTTACCCGGATTGCGTAGATTAAAACCGCGTGCGTTGCGTAGGTTGACTGCCTCGGTGGCTCAGTTGGTAGTGATCCTACTTTCTGTGCTTGGGGGCATGGGTTCGATTCCCATCTAGGACAAACATTTGTGTGATGAACATTTGTGTTTGTTCTATGTCTGGGTGTTAATATCTATTTAAGTAAAGTTAAATGATTATTTACGGGATATTTACCGTGGTAAGGTTGTGGAAGGAGCTCCCGATATTTCGGCGCAGTTACATGCACCATGTTCACGGGAAGACCTAAGTAATTCTACTAATTCTATTTAAGTATGTATTTAAAAATATATATATGTATGTATATCAGTCTCTGGCAGCCATATTACAAGCTTTGCTTAGTTTGGAGTCAGATGACCATGTGTGCAATAATGTCCCAGATATTTATATATTTTTTTTTTTAAATCCTACTGGTCGTCAAATTTAACTGTATATAACATATAAATTGAGTTTTTTTTTTTTTTTTTACTTTTGTTTAAGCCCAGCGAAGGTCTTGTTTTGAGGCCGGGAAAGGTTCGGCATTTGTGTACATTTGTTCGACGATAGCTTGCGTACCATTGCTCCGATCTTCATAAAATTTTATAGGCAAGTAGTGTATGCAAATACAATTTCCAAGATTAAAACATGAGGCAATTCGGTAAAAAGAAATAGGAAGTTTCAGTGGTCTCAAAAGTACAGTTCGGGGTGAAGAATTGAATATCTACTTTATTAATTAAACTTAGCTATACCTACCTGGTTATCTACAAGTCGCGAATAAGTAAGTGGATTCGAACAAGATTCAGCATAATGACAGAATCACTGTCATTAAGTTTGGTCTATTGTATTGAAAACCTATTGTGAATGAAAAATATAAATATATTTTTTTATTTATTTTTTATTGTAGAATAGGCTTGCTCTTGTCCGCCAACTCGCCTGATGTTAAGCGATGATGTGGCCTACGGTGGATCACGCTTGCCTAGAAGAATCCGATTCACTCTTGACTTGAAGACACCCAGATTGTAACTATCGGGGAACACCCATTCAGGCAGTGCTTTCCACATACTAGTAGTTCGCACAATAAAAGTGGAGTCAAAGCGCTTCGTACGGGTTTTTTCGGAATGTCAACCATAAAGCGGTGCCGATTTTTCGTGCCCGCTCTGGCAGTCCGATATAAAAAAGGGCAGGAGGGAATTAAATCATGCAGATCTGATGCACACTCTCCAAAATGTATCCTTATATATATTTCTTTTCCTTTCCAAGCTTTAAATTGCTTTGCATCTATCAATGTTACCTGTATGTCTACTAATAAGCGTTTCATTCACAACACTGTGTGAAAGTCAAAATCATCAAACTTCCTTCATAACAAAGGTCGTGCGACGAGAACAGGTAACGGCACCGTGCAAGTCGCACAATGTAACTGCTTTACAATTCCATTTCGGAAAATATCCCATTTCAGTTGTGCATGACACACAACTTGAAATTACGACAAGGCCATGACAAGCCAAATAAGACATGTGACCATGTTTTTTGTAAAAAAAAGGTATAAAACAAGCAGACGGGCAGCCTGATGGTAAGCAGTCACCTATGGATACTTGTAACACCAGAGGCATCACAAACACTTTGCCGACCCTTTAAGACTCTATTAACTCGCCTTTTGAGGAACCCCATGTTGTGAAGCTTCTCGGAAACACAGCACACAGTTTTTGTCACAGTACAGACAGTCAGACACATTAAAATGCTATAACCACTATAGATAAAAAAAAACACCTATATTTAGTCACTGCTGTGGGAATACAATTGCTACTTTATACCACAAAACAAATAGGTATTGATAACATCCTCCCTCATATAAGATGTATAAGACATATAAATACTTTTAAATAAATAAATATCTGGGACATTTTGCACACATGGTCATCTGACCCCAAACTAAGCAAAGCTTGTAATATGGCTGCCAGAGACTGATATACGTACATATATATTTTTAAACACATACTTAAATAGATATTAACACCCAGACATAGAACAAACACAAAAGTTCATCACACAAATGTTTGTCCTAGATGGGAATCGAACCCACGCTA
Organism: Agriopis leucophaearia; assembly: GCA_949125355.1. Lineage (NCBI taxonomy): Eukaryota > Metazoa > Arthropoda > Insecta > Lepidoptera > Geometridae > Agriopis > Agriopis leucophaearia. Next base: position 10,236,444 of record OX421275.1, read on the forward strand.
TTTTATAACTATTGTATGTATTACTACTTATACTATTTTGTCTTCTATGGCAACTAATCAATAAATTTATCTGTCCATTAAATTTACAGGTTTTACTCCGCATATAACCTCTAACTGACTATTGAAAAATTCGGTATCATGCTATCAATGCAATGAATCCTATCTGATTATTTAACTGAAGATTGAAAAAATTGGCCCTAAATGTCATATCTGGATCGTTTTTCCTTATATCCACCGAGATAAAATGCCTATAGAGTCACAATCGTGTCAATAAAATGACCGAACCAAAACTCGGCGCACGTTACGCATTGCGCAGACTTTTTGGTTACTTGTAAGGCAACCGCGATCCGACTACAACGCCGCGCGATGCCAGTGCTACGGTGCCCTATCGGACCAGCGACATTGAAAACTATGCAAGCGCATAACGTCTAAATTGTGGTAAATGGCATTGAGAACTATATATCTGATATCTAGGTAGTAGGTATGTACAACGATGCTTGGACTTTTTTTGACTGTTTTCACTTAGATATTGTGACTCTATGTTTTGTATAAAAAACTTAAACTATTATGAGTCTTGGATCTGATATAATCTAATAAAAAGATATTATATTATACTAGTTGAATCCCGCGGTGTCACAAGCTATTTTACAGTTTTTCCAAAATTTTTGAGAGAAAAGTTCCCGGGTATCCGTCCTCACGATGCACACTATTTTCATGCCACATTTCTTTAAGATCAGCCTAGGTATTTAGTCGTGAAAGCGCACAAACAGACACAGAGACAGACGACTTTCGCTTTTATAAGGATAGTATTATATAAGCGTAAGAAAATTATAAAACTTACTGAGTCATAGAAAAATATGCAGTAGACGTAAGGGTAGTTAAAGTTTACGAGCAGCTTTTTGAATATTATGCCATTATGCCTGGGAATATAACACCGCCTATATAAAGCATAAAGTTACAAGCTAACACTTTCTTGGAAAGAAGACATTAAACTAAAGTTAATGTAGAGTTTAGTGTCGTGGAGGTATACATTACCATTTACTTAGAACGACATAATATTTAAAAGTTCAGTATAATATTAAGTGCCTACTCAGTTTTACGTTTTGGTGTTAGATTGTATATAAATTGATTGCCCGTTTTGGAATCGCAATGGTAAAAATTTATAATACAATGAAATGAAATAGTTTAATGTCCAGATTTGCATTCATAGCTAATAAAAAATAAAATACGAAAATTATAATACACATTAAAAATAAAATAAAAATTAAGATTAATAATTATAATGTAGAATCTTACATGTACAAGTACGTAATACGTTCAACGCAAGTATAACTTATAGTTTTTTAGTCTGGATCAAATAGTCTCACATCAACACACATTTTTTTGTTTCTTACAAGAATATTCAAGATCAAATAAATAAATAAATAAAAAAAGATAATGACGGCAATAATGTGTAATAATCCACGATCGCAAAATACGTGGCCTCATTTCACACGAACCGAAATATCACTTACTCTATAATGAACCAATAATAACGCTATCTATAGCAATAATAACATACAATCACAAACATGAGTAGGTACATTTCTTGAGGTTTCTAGTTTTTGCAGAGAAAACTAAAGGCAAATGTTCCAATAAATCACTTTAGCTAAGGCTGCCCATTTTTATAATAGCAGTAACCGAAGTTTGATGCTATTATAATGGTTTTTGCGATATTAAATATGAATTTCGTTTAAAGTCGGTTGTTTAAAACCATATAACCATTAAGTAGCTTCGAGATATAAATTGTGAATTGCTATCATCAGTGGAGGTTATTTCTAAGCAGAAGATTGAATTTGGCAGTCGCAAATAATATGAAAACCTAACCTAAACTAAATGATTTTATCCTCATTGAGCAGGAAATAATGTTATACTGGTTTAGGATTATTTGTTTAGGTTGATATGTGTTGTATCTGACTCTTGATTTGATACAGAAGGTTATCCTAAATAATATGAATGGGTAATTGAAACTCCGGTAGATGGATTGAGTACGTGCGCTTTATTTGAGCGCCAGCGAATGACTGTTGAATGTCGGTGCGCTTCATTAATTTGTTTATATTATATTAATAACAATTCTGTGATGTAGTGGGACTCACAGGCCCTACACTGGGTTTTATTATTTATGTTGTTTCTTTTATATTTCAATGATGTGATTTGAAACTAAAAGCTCATTTGTACGAAAGCTCATACCATAGAGACTACATTAAATAAAACTTATTCTAAAATAGATTTGGCCGCTTGTACACTATACTATCTCAACGTCAATAAACATACCCAATAAAAAGATAACTTTGTCTTTTTACGGCTGGAATAATGTCTATTGACATTCAATTTTAATTTATATATTATACTAGCTGCGTCCCGCGTTTTCACCCGCGTGGATTACTTCCTATATTATCAGCTATCTGCCAGTGAAAGTCCCGTCAATAACGGTCCAGCTGCTTTGGAGTCCATAGAACATGTAGAACATACACACATCGCCTTTATATAACAAGAAGAAGAATCAGATATAACATATATAAAAAAAATATGTATTTGTTTATTTTAACTAGCACGGCCAACACGCACGGCACGGCTTGTAACAAAATTGTATGAAAAATTGTTATTCAAGTTACCTAACTAATAAAATGACTTCTTAGTTCTAGCCTTGCTTTTTATTTTCTCGCAAGTGTAAAAGTCGCTGGTAAAAGTAGAGTATTACCCTCGGGATAACCTGTCTTCATATTAGGCGACCTTTAATCCCTCGCTGCACGTAGGATTCGATTCTTTAATCCCTCGCTAAGAATCCTTCTTTTTGCTGTTATGCTTGGGATTCAATATTTCTCGATGACTGGAGACATTGCTTTATTCCCTTGGTGAATAATCTTTACGTTTAAGAAAAAAAAACTTTTGTTTCATTTTAACTACAATTTTAATTTAATTTCTGACGCGTGACGGACGGACTATTTATTACAATAGACTTGAATTGTTGGTTTGTTTGTTCCTTCTGAAAATGCACCAAGAAACCAACGGATCGATGTAATTTTCGCATAGGAAGGTTGGGAATTGATATATGATACTTATTATCCTGATGGAAAAAATGTACGGTTTCTTATGTCCACGCGGGTGAAACAGCGGGGCGTAGCTAGTAGATTTACAAAATGTCTCGTTAGACATACCTATATTATTTCTGTCAGGTAACTTATTAACATTAGATTGGTTTTCTACATCCCAGGCTTTCATCAGATTAGACGTGACTCGGAGTGAGTTCGGCCATTTCTATTTGAGTCACGTCGTAGTGGCTTGCATGTCATAAAGCTGCATCATACCTACCTGGACGCCGATGGTAATCACGACTCGGATTGTTATCTCTTTATAAAACATGCCAATCTCAAGTGTTATCATAAATTATTATGCTAATATTTTATTAGCTGGGTACATTATGAAGGTATAGGAAAGTGATGATAAGTTATTAGTTTTAAGTGTCCAATATTATTAGCTACTAGCTGCAGACATTTCTCAAAGAAAAAATATATATCGTAAGTCTCTCGTCGCCCGTCAACTACCTCTATGCAAACAAGATATAGGTTGAAAACTAAACCCGACTACATACCTATTTATGTTAAAATAAATCAATAGCCATCAATATATAAGCCTGCCTCAGCTTACATAGAAGAAAACGATTCACTCGCGACTTGGACACATCCAGGTTTTATGTTTTAAATGTTAATCAGCACTTTTCGCGCATTCTTTTATAGTAAAAATAAGCACCGTTTACGTTTCAATTGTACACCCATTCAGGCAACGCATTTCACAGACTACTCGTAGCAGTTCGCACAATGTAAGTGAAATCAAAGCGCTACGTTCAGGTTTTCGGAACATAAAATATGAATCGGTGTCTTTCGCACCCACATACTGCTTAAATCGTCTGTAACAGACGTAAAAGTTAATGTAAGTTTTATAAGCCATTAAAATAACAATTGTAATAAATAGTTAAGAAGCTGTGGGTAGATACCTAATGGATGCCTGAGATTATTAGCCAGGAATAGCTATTACAAGTTTCATCATCATCATGATCATCACCGATGTTTTATCGCAAACGGTACACCTGAATATAACATGATATACCAAACCTCGTTTTCATATTAAAAGACCTATTAAATGATACATCACCTAAGGAGCTTTAGTCAAATTAATATTTTTATCACTTCTGGTCGCCATCTTGTTTTCATTATGACGTCATAATTTTTTATTATATAAAGTGGACATACCTACAATTAGAGACAACTATCGACACCAAATTTATCAAAATTGTTTAAGATATTAAGGCTGTAGGTGTACATAGATAAGAATACCCTTCTTTTTTTTGCGTCGTCGAGTAAAAACTTGTTTTAATTCGATAGCTTTAAAGAGACATATGTTCAAGCGGACAAGTGTTGGCATTAGGTGCCTGCCATGTATGCAGTCGCTGGATAGTAATTTATTAATAGAGTGATGCATCGCTGAGAAAACTACTAGGAGTTAGTGCCCTCGGCCATTTACCGGAAATAGCTTTATCTTTTAAATGCAAATGCAGTTGCTTATAATATCAGATCTGCAGTTATCTAGCTAGAAACTGGTGGATAAACTGTGTGCTTTGTTACTCTAGGCATCTAGGCTTCGGCCGATGGCGGCATGCTATTAGAAATGCCCGTAGAGGATATTGATTTCGATTTATTTTCCATTCGTGACTAGCATTGGAATAGATTAACTGAAACAAAGCGAGGTGAGGTGAAACTATGCGAGCTACACAAAGCAAGGTATAAGATCGCGTCGCGTTTGTCGCGTTCGAGATAGGGCAAGATTCTTATCCCAGCCAAGTAATTTGTATGCATTGAAGATATTTGTCGTTCCTTTAAATGTATTGAGTAATCGATTTTAATTAACTACGCAATGTTATGTAAATGAGACAAAAATATCGGTGAAACTTTGAATACTTTGTCTTCGAAGTAATTTTGTGACGATTTTGTAGCTTACGTTTCTTTGTAAAGGCTTCCTTTAAACTTTCCATGGCTAAGCAAGACATACCTACCGCAAATAACAGAATGTGTGTAGGTCTTAGTTTATCAAAATGTCGTGGGAGAGGTAAGTTACACAACCGCGACTAAATTACGAGCAAAAAGTAGGAAAAAAGTCAGAAATCGAAAGGCGACAGAAAAAAGCAGTTACTAATTCTACTGAGGAGAGTGACAGAATCAAAGGAACGCTTGCGCCCAAAAGTGTTTTTTTAAGTACTCTAAACTAAGTTAGTTTAGTTTATTTAGATAATTTTTAAGTAATTGTAGGTTTTAGTTGTAGTTCATTAATAAATTTTTTTAATTGTAAATATATGATACCCATAATAATATAGGTACACAATAAAGAAAATAAAATGAAAATAAAGCAATATAGTTTTTATAATATATGTAACTTCCATTGCTAACGCCGTGGTAGCCTAGTTGAGAGACCGCTAGACTTGAAAGCGTGAGGTCACGGGTTGAAATCCCGGGCCCGTACCAGTGAGCTATTTGGAGTTTATAATGGTCTTTTCGGTGAAGATAAACATCGTGAGGAAATCTGCATACCTACGGAGAAGAAATTCAATGGTGCATGTGAATCTACGAACCCGCAAATGGGCCAGCGTGGTGGATATGGCCCAACTGCCCTTTCAGGGATAGGCCTAAGTCCAGCAGTGGAATTTTTAAAGGCTGACTAGGTTATGCTATTGGCAACGCCTGTAGTAGTTCCAGTATTTATTATAGACTTTATGGAGCTATAGTTTAAGAGTATGACAATTACTTTGCTATAAAATTATAGATGCGATAATTTATACGATAACCGTATTATAGAACATCAATCTATATTTTCTAACAGTACATTTGCCACGGCAAGGAAGTTCAGCCCACAGGTTGAAGCGACAATAGATCGTATTTTACGGAGGGTGCTGATTTCTCATCATTCTTGTCTGCCATATTTGCATACTATACGCATTTGTATACCAGTTTACAAACAAATGCTTAAGTTCGTAATTTATTGCAAAATAAACTTAAATAAGGTACTACATAAAGTTTTAATGGAACACATTTTGTTTTGTCACAGCTAAAATTAATCTGTTTGTGTTTATACGAGTTAACAAAAGGAAATGTACAATCACAAATTCGAACGTTGATTTCTTTAGTGATTCTCTCTTCTTTATAAACAACATCATATTATTCTCCGCCACGATCACCAAGTTAATATACCATGTCGATGGCTACGACATTTCTATTTATTATTATCTAAGACCGACGCACGCGAGGTTGCAACTGTCCTCGGCAGGTCTCTACCACGAGCTAGGAAGCAGCTTCATTTGCATATCGGATGCTCTTGTCACTGATGACAACGATGCATAACAATTTGTTTGGTAAAGTGACATTGACTCGCATATTTACGGCCAATTTTTAGCTCTGATGCTATAATCATGGCTATTTAAATTAATATGTCACGTTTCTTCACGGCGAAACGAATTTGCATAATTTATTGAGATAATAAAATTATTAAGCGGATGTTGCCCCCATCAATAGGCTATAGATGCGAATAATTTGTTTAAAAATTAATAAAAATAAATTATAAGCTGTAAACAAGCCTGTTAAACATAAAAAAAAAATTAAATGTGCTAACGATGTATGGTAGGCGCGGAAATGCAGGCAGGGTGTTGCAGGCCACGGGTGAGGGTCGCTCCAACTCAGCTTGTTTGCCCTCGGAGTATGCCACGATGGTTCTGATAGTGGCGGGCCGGGGGCTGCGCTGGCCCTCGTGGCTGCTCCACCGGACCCCTGGGTGCCACTCGCTCACACAAGCTATCCAGCTTACGCAGAATACAGTCACACCAGCCAGCAAAAACTTTGTAACACGCACAAATTTTCTCGCTTTTCCCGGCATTGTAAGTTAATTTCAATAAGTGTAATGAAGTCATTGAAGTGTTATCTCAAGTGCGCCGGAGTTGGCGGAGGTGTCGTCGTGATACGTGGTGGAGCGGTCGAGTCGCTGCGCGCGCATGCGCTCCGAGCGCGCTACCATGCCGGACTGCGGCGCATCAGCTGATAGCGTATCAACAATGCGCGGTTAATCATTCTAAACGCTAGCGGACGTGGAAATCTAGTTTTCTGTACCAGTTTTTACTCGCAAACCTTCTTTCGAGAGCTGGAGATGCGACCATGACGTGAACGCACTCCTAAATGCGACTAGTTCTCTATAAAAAGCTCCGATTGTAGAAATCTCACACGGAACAAGAAATTTTATAGCGCGACTAGGACCCGTTCATCTGGCCATTTGTTTAATTGCGTTAGATCGATTATACACGGCTCGCTGTGTAATTATTGGGTTAAGTTTATGGCACAGCGGCTGCAGTTTACACGGATGTGGCGTATTATCTCGGTTCAATCAACTAAATCCCCGCAATCAGCCTCATCATCGCCACTCATTGGCGCCCACTACGAACTCGTTCCCAGTGGATAATTAGGGCAAACTACATGGATATCGAAACGTTCCATTCTGGATTTTAATACCACATAATTGTAAGAGAAAAGAGCTACTCTGCGTCGTCAGATTCGATTTTCGCAGAGTTAACGTGATGGATGGTAACGAAGGAACGCACACGCACCGATAAGTAAATCAACAGGTTACCGAGTCTCGATCGCCACTCGTACATCACTTTTACATGTTAAGACAAATAAGAGCAGGCACGCACCCAGTGATTATATAAAATACACGAGTTTATTGTTCCATCGTAAATTACTTACGACAATTTAATAAACACATCAAGCTTTAAACGCTTTTTCAATAGCTTCTGATTACATCTTCAGTATTAATTTGACATGCCGTATGGCTACTGGTCAGATCATAATTGTATGTGTTGGAACGAAGCTCTGCACCACTCTTGATTGTTCGTTGGTGTGTAATTAACAAACCATAAAGTATAAAGCAATTGTTTCGCTAGTTTTATTTGAATTTGTTATTATTTTATTTGAATTTGTTTTATAACAGAATTGGTCAAGGTTGATGAAACCTCCGTTTATTTATAGTATTTTTATACCTTTTGGCCTGAGAACAGACGGATCAGATTATAGAGTTATTAATGTTAGATGATTTTCTGAAACAGACTGCGGCGTCTATGCGCGTGTAATCAAGTGAAGCATAAAATTATTTCCTGTGTGTTAGCAACTGGTCTTCAATCTTCCCACAATATTTAGATTTGTTTTTCATTGAACTGCGTAAAAAGTTAAATCACACCTTGTGGTTAACGAATATTATTTTAACCGCAACAGATGTGTTTGAAGGCCTGTTGTTAGTCTCCAGGCTTGTTGCTCTTGTAGCGATAATCTATATATATATATATATACATATATTGATATACATATATTGATATATATATATATTGATTGGTATATATATATATATATATTATCAAGGAAGAATATCCATCCTTGATATTATATATGTCATAGGATAATCTAACTAATGGAATCTTTGCGATAATCCTAGGAAGATTGCAAAAGACCAAATATTTAGAATCTAAGACAGATTTTCGCAATAATCCGAGCCATTTTTAGGATTATTGTAAAAAAACAGCTTATCTTAGGTAAGTCGCGAATAACCGCTCATATTGGGAGTGCTGATTGACTGATATGAACGTTATGCGTTTAGCATTCAAGAGCAACGTTAGAATTAAGAAAGTCATAGTTAAGAAAGTCATACAGTGTCGCCAAGATAAATGTACGAGGCGGGAAGAAATGACGCTGATGAAATTTGTGCCTTTGTTAATGTGCCATGGTAGTAAACTAACTTTTTTTTGTAATTTTATAGGTAAAATACTTTATATTTGTAAATATTGTTACTTAGTATAAACATATTAATTATAAATATTACAATATCAGAAAGAAATTGCAATTTATACCTACTAAAAGTATAAATATAACTTTGAATTCGAAGCTACTCGTACGATGCCACAGACAGCCACAGAGACGCAGATAAACAGATACATAAATACACGCGTTAAACTTATAACACCACACTTTTTGCGTCGGGGGTTAAAAACACGTCCAGTTGTTGTTGTTGTTGTGTATAAAAAGACAAACAAACCAACATAAATACTTTCTCATTTATAATTAAGTAAAACCACGGGGAAAAGAAATTAAAAAAAATCATTTGCAGTATGATTTTGATTTTGAAAAAAACCTGTTTTTTTATATAACATATTGAGGGATAAATTTTCAAATATAGAGGATAAAAGTTTGTGTGGCAATTCGTAATTTTTGAATTAAAAACGTGGAAGTTAGTACTTAGACTTCTGGTTACAAGTAAGACTAAGGTGTTTCATCATTTTTGGAAACTCATCGGCTGAGGGGGTTTAATGGGAGATGAAAGTTTGTGTATGGAAACTTGTCATTTTTGAAGTTAGAAACGTGGAAGTTGGTATTAGACTTCTGTGTATCAGTACAAGTTAGTTGTTACATTGTTTTTTGGAAACTTATCCCCAGAGGAGGTTAAATGGGGAATGACAGTTTGTAAGGAAGTTCGTAAAATTACATAAGTTATGCACGTGGAAGGTTTTATCAGCTGTATAAGCGTTTTCAGAAATTCATCCCCTGAACGGGCATCCAGTGGATGCAGATGGCAGGATGTCGTTCAGTGTGGAGGTTAAATAGGGAGGCCTATGTTCAGCAGTGGACGTCTTCTGGCTGATGATGATGATGGTGATCCCCTGAACTGCCCCTGAAGGAGTTAAATACAGGAGGAAAGTTTGTTTGAGATTCGTCATTTATTATGAAATGATTACAATTAGAATTTACATGTGGAAATAGAACGGAGCGGGATAGAACCTGTGAGTGTGTGAGCTACATAGGAGATTGATCAGAGTGGGGGCGGGATTGTAATGTAAGGGGGTGGAAGCGGATTGGGTGCTGGATGTAATGATGATGGGAGTTGGAATGTAGTGGAACTACGTTGGGAAGAGTGTAGGATAAGAGTTGGAAAGTTACGAGATCGAAGTGGGAAGATAAAGGACACGCGTGTGAAAATCATTGGTTGATATTCTTTTCTTCGCGTAAGGAGTCGCGGGCAACATCTAGTCATTAAAAAATAATTCATCGCTGTAAGGTGTACTTACGCACCATTACTAATTCTGTACCATTATACCATAAAACTAATCCTAGATTTACAATAGGCCTATATCGACTGTGCATTATGCAGTTCGATCCCGAGTGAAGTCCGGCATGCAGTATTGAAATGCAGCGTTATCTTCGCCTGCGCATCTGGTTCGTTAGGAGCACGCTCGCTGGGTATTGAACCCGCTATCGGCGTTAGAGAGCCAATAGCCGGGGTGTTCCTTTTAGTATGAGAGCTATTGCTTAAACTTATTACTAATAATTTTAATTAATACAAATAACAATTGCCTACACGGGAAGTTCAATTAACGGGATTCCCTCTAATTTTCTATCATGAAATGTGGAACATTTTCTTTTTTATTGGAATATTTTTAATTGTGACCACTCGAAAATAAAGCTTATTCACTAAAAATAATATTATATCCATTAAAATGATGATAATGATACACAAAAAACCAGTCGAATTGAGAACTTCTTTCTTTAAACTCGGTTGGTAACTAGTGCTTTGTCGGTGAGATAATTAATTTATTTTTTAGATAAAGATAATGATGATGAAATAAATATAATCTTGATATTATTACGGAAAGCCAAGTCACGGGCTATCATAGATTGACTTTTATAGATTATACATTTAGGTATTTCTAAAATGCCTACTTTTCAATTGTGCTATATAATGAAGAAAAAAAACGGCAAAGTGCGAGTCGGGCCCACGAGTGGTTCCGTACCATCTAAATTACAATAATTATCAATAAAAAACGGACTGCAAAATTAGTAAAATGTGTCATTGGGAGTCGGTGAAAGAAATTATGAGGTCGTCCAAGAACCGAATTAATGAACAGAAATTTGTGACCGTCTCGCAATTAGCCCCTATGTTGTTATACTTTAGAGTGTGTACTATAATCATACCAAATTTGACGCTTGTACTTATTACTGTTTTTACTTTACATTAGAGCAAATAAAAAATAAATTTGTTCTACGTTAAAAAATACGTTTGACTTTCTTATTATTTCTCAGTTAATCCGCCGTAACATTCGCCGTATTCTGTGAAAATTTCAACTGGCTATCTATTACGGTTCGAAAGGTACAGCCGTTAATATGTAGGACGGACAGACTGACAGACAGACACCGTAGACTTAGTAATAGGGTCCAGTTTTCACTTTGGGAAAAGAACCTCAAAAAGGGCTCATTTCCATGCAATGAAGATTTGTCTACTACAAGACAGGACAGCCTAAATTTCTGTTCTAATCTATACATCACATCATCAGCCAATTAACGTCCACTGTTGGACAAGGCCTCCCTCATAGAGAGGGGTGTTGCCATAATCCCCACGCTTGGCAGGCGGCTTGGGGATCGCAGTGCGTACATCGTGTACTATTAGGACGCTGCTGCCCATCCTCCGGTGGTTCTGGTCGCAGTTTTAGGACATACCCGGGTCCAATCTATACATATAAAATCGGATTTGTTCGAACACTTATAACTCGATAACGGCTGGACCGATTTGGATGAAATTTTGTGTTACTGGAGTGGCTCATAGAACACTTGTGCGAAGCCAGGGGGTCGGGTCGCTAGTTATATCTAAATTACTATAACAACTGCTTACAATCACATATCATCATACTAGTATATCTCATTCAACATATTTTTTTTTTTAAGTTTCTCATTATAATATCCGACGTCGTCTCCCGACCTATTCATCAATTCTTTTTATTTTCTTCGAGCTGCAATAAAAGCACGCTTCAACGCTTCATACAATTTAAAGTGCAATGCGTGAGCCCAACAGCAGTAAAGTATTACGTTAAAGGAAAGGTAAACTTTGGTATCTGACACCTCTTAGCGTTATTGCGGGTAAATTGCCTATGTATGGGGATCCTATCCCATTATGAAGTGTCATTGAACGTATTTTGCACTTTATCCGGTATTTATATGATATGCGCGTCTGTGTGCGTGCGTGTAAACCTACTCTTGATCTATGCGTATTAGGTAGGTACAGGTCTATGCATGCAAGTGTACTCGTAGAGTATCTTACTTTACCGATTCATGTCATGTCATGTTCAAATTGTGATCATGGCTATTGTGACATGGTTGAAACGTCGATCGAAAGGTACCTATATTTTTCCCTTAAGTCCCGATAGACAATTAAAATATGTGACCGTAGTGTTTTAAGACTTCGGCTTTCTTGTGCAGTGATAACAGACCGTAGCATTCTGAAAATATGCGTTTTTTAATGCCATAAGTGGCAAACTAGCAGACCACCTGCGTAAGCGAGTACCGTCGCCTATGGATGCCTGCAACACCAGGGGCATCACAGATACATTGCCGACCCTTAGAGACTCTATTAACAGCACGTAAAGTCATACAAAGAACTGTGGGAGGAGTACGAGTACAATTAATATTTAATCCGTAAAATATGTATCGAATTCCACACAAATTTCAATTCCATACGTATTGATATTCGGACTTCGTCGACTGTCCTCCAACGAAAACATATGTGTACTGTATGTGTGTATTATGTACCCACTTAATCTTCATCAACATGAGTATATACTTTTTAATCTGGCCACCTAACAAAATACGGTTTTATAACCGAACCATTAAGCTCTGTCTATTTTCAATTTATTTTAATGTACGTCCATTTCTTACTTTCTAGGCAAAACAGACATTAACTAAGCGATACATCGCTTAATTAAAATGTTTCTTAGTAGGCATGCATGCATATATGTATATATATATATATATATATATATACACGTAAAATGTATACTAAATATCGTTGATAGTAGTTAGCTTGATGTCAAAAGCGACAGTTGTTTTGTTACTTTCGCACAGAAACACCTCTATTTTATTTATTTACTAGCCGTCCGCCCCGGCTTCGCACGGGTGTAAGCTCGGCCTTCGGCCTCGCTACAAAATATAATATAGCCTATGTCACCCGGGGATAGTGTAGCTTCCCAACAGTGAAAGAATTTTTCAAATCGGTTCAGTAGTTTCGGAGCCTATTCATTACAAACATACAAAAATACGTACAAATCTTTCCTCTTTATAATATTAGTGTAGACTAGTGCTGTTGCCCGCGACTTTATACCCGTAGATTTTCATATAAACTTTCAACCCTTTTTTCTTCCCTTAATCCGGCCCTTGCGCAAAATAACATAGCATATACTTCAATCTGGTCATAGCTAAGCATATATTAGTGAAAACTGCATTTAAATCCGTCCAGTGGCTTAGGAGATGTGAGTGGACAAAACAAACAAACAAACAGACAAAAAATCTAAAAATTGTCTTAAAGTGTTCAGATGCTTATTTTAAGCCTCCCCGTGTGTTATGTTTGCTTGATATCTCGCAATTACAGATATTTTTATCTCTACGTTTTTATTATAATAATATGTATAGATATAGATTCTGAGTCTATTTTAGATATTTGCAGCAGTTTGCAGAGTATTCTCCACCTTGACAAGTATTGGTAAATTTTACAAGAATAATAAGTAAATTTGAAAACTGTATGCAATCAATAAAAATAAAACTATTTCATAAACTGTGTGCTAAAAAAAAGAAAACGTAAACTGCAACTAAGTTTACGTTTCCTTTTAAATACATTGACATATTATTTTTCAAGTTTCCAGTTATTTACAAAATCATATTATTAGAATTAGAGGAAAACATTGGTTCCTGCAAATTATAAACGGTTTCGTGAAGAATAGAGTTTTCCTAGAAGCATTATTTAAGAATTTCAAACAGTTTGTAAGAGTTTGTTTATATAAGTTAAAGTCTAAGGAAAAGCATGTTGGGTCAAAGACTGGCGCCCCCGGTCGTGGGCAAGTGAAGTGTAAACGCTTTAATTGGACAATGTCGTGGCCGCGAATACTTGCGCGCAGAGCAGCGCTCACGAACTTCTAATTCCAGTGTTGTTTTCTTAATATATTTACTTACTGAGAAATGTATTCACTGTTTGGGAATGAGAAAAAAAAACTTGTTTCTTGTATGTCATACATTTTTATAGGTATACTAGTGACGCGCCCCGGCTTCGCACGGGTGTAAGCTCGGCCTTCGGCCTCGCTACAAAATAGTGTCCTATGTCCGTCTCCTGGTACTAAGCCACCTCCCCACTAATTTTCAGCCAAATCGGTTCAGCCGTTCTTGAGTTATAAATAGTGTAACTAACACGACTTTCTTTTATATATATAGATTTATCTATTGCTGAAGAATTGTAACTGACTTTAAAAAAATACATCATAACGCGTGCGGTTATTCGTTTCTACTTAAATGATACTGAAATAATTGGATGATTGAGAAAATCTATCTAAGATTCCGGTCTCTTGCAATCATCCTAGGATATGTCTAAAATAGTCGAATTGTCCAATTATCTTAGGACAGATAGAAGATACCGATTCATTGCCGACATTAAAACACATCGTAATTGAAACAGATTGTATTTATCAGTTCTTAGACATATTTTTTTAATTTATTTACTTAGGTTGCAAAATGTAATAATACAAGAGTAGACAAAAAATAATACCTGTTTTTTTTTACATTCATTTGTTCTACATTTGGACAACTCAACTTGCATAATCGTAAGTGACGGACGGCGAGCTTAAATAAATCAGCAAGAAAAAAACCAGAAAATTTTTACAGTGTAGTTTTAAAGTCCTACATAATAATAAACCTATTATTATAGTGAATCTTAAACATTGTAAGCGCAATTCACAGGTTACAGCGAACTTGCTTAAAGCTGTGATTATGGCTTAATTGTGGAGTTCAAACGTAAAAAGTATAAAAGTGAAGCAGCTAGAGTGGTGTGTTCATGTCCAGCCTCGGTTGCAGTTTCAATAAACCAATTTCCGACGATTCCCGATGCCGGTTGCCGTGATGGAACTTTATGGGCCTTTGTTCCTGCTCCGGAGACATGGTATAAGACCCGGGGCCTTCTATGGCGGTCGCTTTAAATGACCATTTCGTTTCGTCCGTTGTCATTGGTATAAATTCTTTTTAGATAAATAAATGTTAAATGTGAATACTTATGTTACAGTAAAAGCAGAAATTAAATTAATTATAAAACGAAATTCTGGGGTTGTTAGCATGCCTTCATTGTAAATACGAGGCATGCATGGGGTCAAAAGTTAACGAAGAAGGTCTTGGTTGCTTTGCTAGATATACCCAATTAAAATGAAAATATAGATATTTATGTACGCTGTACGTTTTCCATCAATATTGTTAGGAGAGTGTCGTGACACGCTTTAGTGGTATGGTTGCATACAGCACAATATCACTCTTTGAATAAAAATATCATAACATGCACAGACCGACATGCTGCTACGGAAACATAAAAAGGCTGAAGGTTTAATCATGTAACTGTTAAACTTATGAACTTCTGCGTTATTTGAACTTTGGCCGAATTTCTAGATTTCAAGGCAACAGAAACTCGTGCTATTTTTACGCCTACAAAACTTTTCACGGTCCCAGCTCGTGCCCTCAATATTTGCACAAAACGTTTTAAAATGTTCACGAACCTAATTGACTTTCCATGTTTTGTGCAGTTTAAGCCAATATTGGTTTTATTGACTAGTGCGTGGGACTGTAACTGTTTCACGACGATATTGTGGGTACACTGCACCAGCTTTTATCTCTAGAGTTGAGTGGGGGAGCCACCTTAATATTTGCTTAACAAGATTGACTGGCTCCCATAGACATTTTTTAGTTTCTTCATTTGGCCACTTACTGATAGTCGCACTGTACGTAGTAGGTCATACGTTTAATAAGACATTGTTTACAAAAGAGGTCGGAATTATAAGAAAGTTTACATACGTTGTAAACGAGATCAATCTCATGACTGCAAAGTGAAAGGAAACGCGTTTTCGATGTCAGCATCTCTATCTACACTATCTACACTAATATTATAAAGAGGAAAGATTTGTACCTATTTTTGTATGTTTGTATGTTTGTAATGAATAGGCTCCGAAACTACTGAACCGATTTGAAAAATTCTTTCACTGTTGGGAAGCTACACTATCCCCGGGTGACATAGGCTATATTATATTTTGTAGCGAGGCCGAAGGCCGAGCTTACACTCGTGCGAAGCCGGGGCGGACGGCTAGTATAGTATAAAATAAAGTCGCTTACCGCGTCTGTCTGTCTGTATATCCGCTAACTCCTAAACCACGCAACATTGTTGTGGTTTTCACCATCACAGTTCGATAATTTTTCACGAAAGGCTTATATTTAAAACCTACATCCATGCGAAGCCGGGGTGGGTAGCTAGTTATAAGTATATAAAAGTTAAGTAGTTAAGTACTAGCTTCCCAAGTTCTTATTTTCTTCTTCTCATTGGGTCCTCTCATTTATACTAAGCGTACGTCGTCCATCTGTCTGTAGCCAGTTGAATCGAAGCCTATTGCAGTATATTACAGTATACGTCAAATAACTAGTACTTACATATTATATTACCTATAGCCTGAATAGAGCAGATATCAAAATTATTTATGCCCATAACCTAAAATGTTTGCTATCTAAAATTCTAAAGACGCTCGTATGGTTGTACTGTCTACTCCTACCTTTGGTTGTTGTATATATACAGGGTTACGTGGAAAGGATGTAGTAAGCTACAAGGGGTCTGTTATACTCATCATTATGAACAACTTTTTCTCAACGACCAACCTTCAAATCGCAAAAAAATTGCTGTTCCGTAGAAAATTGTTATCCACGCTCAACAAAATTTATTTGCGAATTCTGAGTTATAATCCCTGTTGTAATAGTTGTTCGTAATGATGAGTACCTTTTTGGCTTAGTACACCCTTTCCGCGTAGCCCTGTAGAATTACAATACCAATCTCATACATGTAACACAAATATTCAGAATAATTTTTTTTTGTGGTTCAGTTTCCAGTCAATTTATCACGTGTATTCACAAATGACTGAACAACTCACAAAAACTATTTAGGAAGCCAATGTTTTAAATTTTGACACCCTGTCAAGATAAAAAATACTTCAGGTAGATACGTCGTAGAAAGAACGTTTCTTAGATTGTTATATTGTGAAAAAGTTCTTTATTGTCTTGTTGTAATAACACGTAGTGTAAGGCAAAAGATAATAATTCAAAATACGTTAACATAATTTGATTTGATCTTGATGAATGGTTCAAAGAAATGACTTATTGAACTCGGACTAAAAGCTTTTTTGTTATCATTAGCAATGATTCCACTATGATTATGTTGGGCCGGAAATCTTTATTTGATCTTATGTCACGCATTATATCTTTGAGTGTTTAGGCAATGGCAAAAAACTGGTATTAAGTTAGACTGAGATTCAAATCCCTCTCTATCCCTCCCTATGATCCCTATGATCCCTCTCTATGAGGGAGGCCTTTGTCCAACAGTGGACGTTAATTGGCTGATGATGTGTGTGATGTGAGATTCAAATGAAATTAAACTTGAAATTTCATGTGAATGAAAACATTCATCTACTTATGGGTAAGTGTTTGAAAATATGCCTGAAACACTTTTTTCTGTTAATAGCTCTACGTTATTAGCGATTAATCTGATGATCCTGCCATCTAACAAGCAAGGTGATTTCAAATTAATTGCAAATAATATCTACAACTGGTTTACTCAGAAATAACTATGCTTGACAGGCTACCATCATGTGCTGTAAAAATTATATTTATGTTAGGATCTGCGATTCAATTTTGTTACGATTTATAATCTGTTTTTTATGTTTCTTCTTTTCTCTGAGAGGATTTAGGCATTGCACGTCTTGTGCATTTGCACAACACGTATGCCAGAACCAAGTATTGAATTATTTTCAAGTTTTATTACATAATGTCAAATATCAGTCATAAGTAGTCAGAGTAAAGCAAAGTAAATCAAGATCAAGTCCTAGTCATACCGTAGTAAAGCGGTGGAGACTTTATTAGAGATCTTTATGGAGTTTTGGAAACATCACGAAAAGACATGTTCACCTCGTCATATCACTCCCAAACTTGAGCACGTTCACGTACATTTAATAAATAATAATCCACCATTATTACAGTATTATACAAGGCTTGGCGCTAAACGGGTATTTATCGACTTACGTATGCTGGCCTCAGCTACGCATCAACCCATATTTTACCGTTCATCAATTAATGCTTTTGTTGCCTGTCGCTGCAATAATGTACCTACTATTTCTCAAAGAAAAAAGTTGTAATCTATATCCTCTTAGAAAACAGCAAGCAGATTGCGGGACCCATAGTATAAAAATTATGTTATAGATATAAAAAAAACATCTTTTTGACATATAAGTCAAAACACACCTTGGTGTTCTGGAAATAATAGGTCGGGGAAAAAGTCTTTTCGTATTTTGTATGTATAATGTTGTAGTAAAAATCTCATCCGTTGTACTGTTTGTATCTGGCTGGTTTTGATACCATTAAAAATATGACATTTTAAAAAAGGAATACAAAAAGTAAAAAGCAATTTCCCGCCATTTTTCAATTGTTTTTTTGTTTGATAAAATGAGTGAATCTAACGAAGAAATTTGATATATTGTAAAATTTTATTACAAAAAAGGGAAAACTGCGACACGAGCCGCGAAAAAAATTTGTGACGTTTATGGACCTAATGCAGTGTCATCAAGAGTAGCACA
The DNA here is from genome assembly GCA_949125355.1 of Agriopis leucophaearia. NCBI lineage: Eukaryota > Metazoa > Arthropoda > Insecta > Lepidoptera > Geometridae > Agriopis > Agriopis leucophaearia. The sequence goes on from OX421275.1 coordinate 10,255,237, forward strand.
ATGTTGGTTCAAGCGTTTTCAGTCCGGGAATTTTGATGTCAAAGATGCAGCTCGCTCTGGTCGCCCTGTTACGGATAAAGTAGATGCCATTTCTGAAAAAGTGGACCAAGATCGGCATCTTAATAGTTACGACGTAGCTGAAGAACTGGGGATTGACCACAAAACAGTTTTGACCCATTTGAAAAAAACTGGGTATACAAAAAAACTCGATATTTGGGTGCCACACAAGCTCACTGAAAGAAACCAAATGAATCGTGTACTCATTTGCGACTCTCTATTGAAACGTAAAGAAACCGAACCGTTTTTGAAAAGATTGATCACTGGTGATGAAAAATGGATCACCTACGACAAGAATGTGCGCAAACGATCATGGTCAAAGGGCAGTGAAGCACCACAGACTGTAGCGAAACCCGGATTAACACGTAATAAGGTGATGCTGTGTGTATGGTGGGATTGGCAGGGCATCGTTCATTATGAGCTTTTACCGCCGGGCAAAACCATCGATTCGGATCTCTACTGCCAACAGCAGATGAGACTCAAACAAGAAATTGAGAAAAAACGGCCGGAATTGATCAACAGAAAGAGTGTGGTCTTTCATCATGATAACGCCAGACCGCACACATCTTTGGCCACTCAGCAAAAATTTAGAGAGCTTGGTTGGGAAGTGTTAATGCATCCACCATATAGCCCTGACCTTGCACCCTCAGATTTCCACCTGTTTCGATCTCTTCAGAATTCTTTGGGTAGTGTTAGATTAACATCAAGAGAGGACTGTCAAAACTACTTGTTGCATTTTTTTGATCAGAAGTCCCAAAAATTCTACAGCAACGGGATCATGTCACTACCTACAAGATGGCAACAAGTTATCGAACAAAATGGCACATATATATTATAATTAAATGTAATTAAACTTGAAAAAAATATGTCTTGAATTTGTTTAAAAAATACGAAGAAACTTTTTCCCCGACCTTATATAATTAAACTATGTAGAGAATGTTATGTTATGCACATGACATAACATGTCGTCTCATTGTATATTTTCCTAAACTTGTGGACTAACTTGTTTTGGAGTGTTCATGCGTAATATAGTCGAGCTCGAGTGTGGGTGGTGATATAACGCGGTGATGCATGTATTTTTATGTTGTTTCCAAAGCTCAATAGAAGCCTCTTGTAAAGTCTCCACCACTTTATTAGAGCATGACTGAATATTACTTTGCTTGACTCTGACTGACTTGTTTGACTACATTTCGTCAATTTGATAATAATTTAATACTTGACACTGGCAAATGCACAAGAGTGCGACGCCAAATTCCTCACAGAGGAAAAAAACAATAAATGTTAAAATAAAAGTTAAATGCTTCCGTTGCGTGTGGCTTTTTCTGTGTGGCCCTATTCCATAAATAACGCACAGCCCACCCGATGCAGCACAATGGTGCCCTGAAGTGATTTAAATGACACCTAAAGTCAGACTTATCACCGACACTTGGAACCGATCGTATTAAAATTTTAATTGTTTTCAGTACTCATAATTCTGCGGTGAGACTGGCTCTTTATAAATTAGTGCTTTTAATTTAAATCTCTTTTAAAATGCAATAACTCTAGTGATTTAAAGAGATGGGTCATTTGCAATGAGTGTAACTCATGCAAAAATAATTATGGCATGTACTTTTATTGTGATTGGTGCACTCGATAATAATGCTGCATAAAAAATATATTTATATTTATATATTCATTATTTAGACGTTGTTTTATCATAGTAACAACGACTTACTAAAATCATGAGTTTTAGAATGGGTTAGAAATATCCTATTTTAATTTTCGAAGCGAGATTTATATTTATTTTGATAAAGTGTAAAATCCACTGCAATCCGCTATAATGACGTCATAACAATGAAAAGAAACACTATTTTGTTTGATACTTTCTTGTTTGTATTCATAATAACTGGCCAAATGCGTGTCGAGACACGCATATGGTAGGGTTCGGTAACCAAAGCCATAAAAATGTACTCATGGTTCAGAAATTGATAGTTATTGAAAAATTCGAACGATGAAACTTTGTGGACTTTCAGAGATGTAGGTATCGTATCATACCGACATAGCATATACTTTTTTAAAAGATTTTTTTAGTTTACTTATAAATAAAATAAAATAAATAGATTTAAGTTTCTTTTTAATGGAAGGTTAAAAAATATAATATCGTAGGTATGTTTTGAAAATTAGTCATTATGCCTATTATAGCTACCATCCTAGTCGTTGCTAGGGTAGGTAGCCCTTGTTCTTGCAGCCAGGCTGGAACTGATGTTTCCCTGAACATACTCATATTTGTCAACACTACAATAACTAGGATTATTGTTTTTTTATTTGAATCATTATGTATTATGTGCCTTTTGATTGGATTTTGGCGTCTCACGTCGTGTGCATTTGGCAGTGTCAAATATTGAAACATTTTCACGTTTTATTAGATATCGGCAAAGAATAAAATGAGGCGATATGTTTTTTCATGTTGGCGTCAAAACTGCTCATAACTAAGATTAATATATTTCCCCTTTCATAAATGGAAACAACTCGTATATTTTATTATTTCTGTGAATAAAACCGACAACAGGTGAATAAGCGATCGTGGGCCGTGGGCAGTTTCTGGTACTTAACTTACCAAAAGATCTCCGAAGATCTGTACATACTGCAGACATTTCTGTCATCCATTATTGCCCTGAGTATTTATCCTCAGTGTAATGTCGCCATTCATACGTCCTAAATGATAAATTGCCCTCTATTAGCATATAAAAGGCTCGGAAAATTAAAAGTCAGCGCCTAACATTGTCCCCGTTGGAACCCTTCGTAGAATCGTGATAGCGTATACTTATCGCACATAAAATCTAACATTGTTTTCAATTGTGATGACAGTCCTGGAGGTTTGTTATGCCGTCCGTAAATTACACTTGCATACGCGAAAACTACGCATATCGTATACTTAGTCCGTATAGGTTAGCGATGGCAAACCTATGGCACGCGTGCCCTTGATGGCACTCTACAAAACTATTCAGGCAGGTCAAAATTAGGAAATGTATGTATCTACCTGATCGGAAAAAATATTGTTTCCTTTACATTTTACGTCATGTAGGCAAATAGTTCATTGCGTACCTACGGGGCTACCAGTGATGCCTATAAAAGTTTGCGAGAGACAGGCCCTACAGGTTACTCGTAGAATTTGCTGACAAAGTAGGTTCCTAATATAAGTTATTTGACACCTAGCAACAGAAAAAAACTGAAACTTTTTCTTCAATAAAATAAACATTTAATATTAAGTAAATATTACAATTGCTCTACAAAATGCTTATTTCGAGTTTCAAATAAAGAGTTTTTATTTATTTATTTAAGGACAAATGCTTGCTGTGCTTACAGCGAAGCCAATACGCACAGCAAGCCAACATTAAAATAATTGTGTTCTGCTACGCAGAACAGATAAAGTTATGTGACAATACTACAATGAATTATACAAAATATATTAGGTATATTATTTTACATTAGATATTGTCACTTAAGAAAATTACATATACATTTTAGTTTAACTCTTTCTTCATTAGTCACTAAAGTCAAGGTTCTATGATGGCACGTCCTAGCCTAATTTTATTTGATAAAAAATGGCACGTGTACTTATAAAGGTTGCCTTCCCTGATACTTACAAAGGAACGCATGAAACTATACTATAGGTTCATGTTTCATGCGTTCCATGGATTGACTAATTTTGTTCAAGCTTTATTATCCGACTGCCCAAGAAGGAGGGTTGATGTTTTTCGGGCGTTACATTTATGTTTGTATTTTTTTATTGTTCTATTCCTCCTAATAGCCTAAACGGTTTCACCAATTTTGGTGTCGTTAGATTCGTTTTCATGACCGTCATAGTAATAGAGTTTGCAATGCGGTATTTTATATTTATTTTAATAACTTACTTGTTTTAGATTTGCTTCGAATACTTCTCTCGCACGTTGCATTTTTGATAATACTATGTCCGAACTCGGGGTCTATCAGCGATCTGTAGAGCGCAGTATACTCTGAGGAAAATTCGTCTACCGGGCTAGGAACTCAATACTTAAACTAAGCAAAATTATATTATTTTCATACTTTTAAAATTGACAACTATATTGAAACTGTAACTGTGCAAAGTTTCGTGCACTTACCTTAATAACTATAGAAGATAGAAGGTTCTAAAAAATTAGGACGGATGGACAGAAAAACAGACAGGTGGACGGACAGAACGAACTTATTTAGGGGTTCCTTGTCGGGCTAAGGAACCCTAAAAAGCACTTTAATTCAGCTTGCGAGATTTGACCTAAACAAACTAAGAAACATTGAAGTTAAATGTAAGCTTGTAAAACAGGAGAGTTATTAAAATTCATGGAAGTTGTTAGGTATATGATAAGGGTAACCTGTAGGAGGTTTTTGGTAGGTATTTGGTAAAAATAGCATTGTAAAAGCCCTTGCTGGTTGCTACTCAAAGGTGTATGAACTTCCTATCCTATGAAAGGGAAAACACTTTTTGCAACGTTCCACTCTTGCGTAACTTGTTGGGTACAAGATGATTCCACTTTTTGTCCTAATACCTTTATAAGCGAGTTTCTAGTTACATAAATTATGCGAGAGTGTGCTTTTGAAAAGAGAACCCTAGTTTAAAGTACGAAGAGCATAAAATAGGTTATAAGATACCGAGAACTTAGTTTTTACTCATATCATAAATATGCACCCGTCACACAGCCCTTAAGTATGTCTCGTAAAAAATAAAGAAATGTACAGAGCTAGCTTCAGGTTAGGGTTCAATAGAATAGGTACTTTAGATAAATTACAGCATTAGAGTAAGAAGCTCTTGTAACGCGACGACGCAAAGCTAAAAATAGGGTGCCTATTGTAGTTAGTGTTGTATGTATGTATGTTTTTTTTATCTTATCTCTTTGCGTTGCATGTCTTGTGCCTAATGTTTCATTTATGACAAACTAGATGCGCCCGCGGTTTCACCCGCGTGGTGATGAAAATCAGTGATGATGATAATGATGAAAAGTAGCCTATGTGTTAATCCAGGACATAAGCAATGTATATTCCAAATTACAACCAAATCCATCCAGCCCTTTCTGCGTTATTGAGTAACAAACATCCATCCATCCAAACTTTCACATATGTGATATTATATATAGTGAGATAAAAGGCTAAGCCACAGTCATGGCGGCTCCACATTAGTGCCGTGAATTCACGCGCGAATTCTCGGCACAAGTCGTGCCCTCCACATTCACGGAATGTTCACAGTCGTTCGTGAAACCCGCCGCGAAATGGACGTAGAATCTGCTGCTGCAATAACTTTGTTTGCTGTGGCAACATATTACTATTTAGACGTCCAAAACAAGAAAGTTATTAAAAAGCGTTGGAAAAAAAGAAGATGGTAGATGACGTCCGTACGCCTTTATAGACCGGAGTAAACAAGAAGTAAACTGGCGCGGGGCCGTGAATGTGGATGTGTACGAGTGAACGCCGCGCGAACCCTTTGTCGCGGGACAAAATACCGACTCTGATCGGGGAACAGGCGTGAACGCGCGTGAACCCCGCGAAAACCCTCCACATTCACGTTCACGCTTGTTCTCGGAGCTTCACGGCACTAATGTGGAGCCGCCATGAGATGTAATAATAGAGATGTTATAGGCGAACAACACTGCTTTAGAAACTAACTACGACACGCCGCCGGTCGTGGTGATCGCCTGAACTCGGCTTTGGTCGTCGGTTATGCTGCGAGCTCTTTCAATCTCTCACTCAAGACGATCTACACATCTCGCTCATCCACTTCATAGTGACAACAGACGCCTAAGATAAAACAATATTTTTTTCTGTTTCAATTTCAATAAAAAATACAATACTTACGCGTGAAATAAAACTTGTCTTGTCTGTCACAGTGTGTGTGTAGTTTGTGCAGTTTATAAAGACACAGAAAGCCATTTTATTACAATAATTTTTGCTAAAACACTTAATTACCTGTGATGTTTTACCGGACACTTGGAGTGCGTGACTGAGAGACGGCTGTAACGATTACGGTAATGTACCTTGCATTCGTCTAGTCAATATGGTGGCAGGCCCAACCTATCTACAGGTAAAAATATCTTAGCTCAGCGAAGGATATAGTTAAATACGTACATTACACATACTTACTGAAAAACAATGCAAATTTTCTGAGATAACAGCGTTTAAAGTTTTTGGTGGGGTTTGCTATGTCCCTTTTCCGCAAAGCGTGAAGCGTGAGCGTTGTGTTATTATAGCATTTGTATGGCGCGCGCAAGGCTTGACGTCATAACTTGCTATAGTACGCTCTCTGTCTGGCATGAATATAAAATACTTGTAACTACTTTGTAAAAAATAAAAATAAACTTTATACATATATGGTTCCTGAGAGAAAGTCCACACAAGTGAAACCGCGAACTCAGCTAATTCAGATTTCTGTTCTGTTAAAAGTTAAAAGTTGATACGTACTATGCTACGGAACACTAATACACTAATAGTGTTTCGTAGCATATTTTTATACGGTTTATTATTTGATATACGTGCCGTCAGATATTATTAAAATAACACAACAACTCACTAGTTAAATGTTTCAGTAATGAGTTTGTAATAGGAATGGTTAATTAGTGATAGGGTGATTGCACTGTCATTGCTTAGTATGGAAACTAAAGTACTGGCATAAACTATCTCATTACAAAGTTATTTTAAACTATGGTTAATCCATGTCGAAGACTATGAATTTAGAATGTCGGTGTGCTCAAGCGAGAGCGGGTTCTTTGTATAACACTAATGAAAAGCTGAGTATGAGGCTGTGAAAATTAGCAAGTTGTAGAGAATTGCGAAGATTATAAAAAGCAATGTTTTATGTAAAATGGTCTTATGCTCGACCTTGCATCACTATCACCGAAGTGCAAACGAGATTTCTGTGAAGCGTACCGAGAGTAAACTCCTGAAAAGCGCTCTAGATTGGAATTCTTTTCGAAAAAAGCAGCCAAATTATAGAACATTTTAATATCGTCTATACTGAAAAGTGTTATTTTTTCATGGCTCTTTATGGTTGTCAATTACATTCCGTTATATGTGGATGGATATCCACATATAACGGAATATATGTATATAATAGGTCGGGGAAAAAGCCTTTTCGTATTTTGTATGTATAAAGTTGTAGTAAAAATCTCATCGATTGTACTGTTTGTATCTGGCTGGTTTTGATACCATTAAAAATATGACATTTTAAAAAAGGAATATAAAAAGTAAAAAGCAATTTCCCGCCATTTTTCAATTGTTTTTTTGTTCGATAAAATGAGTGAATCTAACGAAGAAATTCGATATATTGTGAAATTTTATTACAAAAAACTGAAAAATGCGACACAAGCCGCGAATAAAATTTGTGACGTTTATGGACCTAATGCAGTGTCATCAAGAGTAGCACAATGTTGGTTCAAGCGTTTTCAGTCCGGGAATTTTGATGTCAAAGATGCAGCTCGCTCTGGTCGCCCTGTAACGGATAAAGTCGATGCCATTTCTGGAAAAGTGGACCAAGATCGGCATATTAGTAGTTACGACGTAGCTGAAGACCTGGGGATTGACCACAAAACAGTTTTGACCCATTTGAAAATAACTGGGTATACAAAAAAACTCGATATTTGGGTGCCACACCAGCTCACTGAAAGAAACCAAATGAATCGTGTACTCATTTGCGATTCTCTATTGAAACGTAAAGAAACCGAACCGTTTTTGAAAAGATTGATCACTGGTGATGCAAAATGGATCACCTACGACAAGAATGTGCGCAAACGATCATGGTCAAAGGGCAGTGAAGCACCACAGACTGTAGCGAAACCCAGATTAACACGTAATAAGGTGATGATGTGTGTATGATGGGATTGGAAGGGCATCGTTCATTATGAGCATTTACCGCCGGGCAAAACCATCGATTCGGATCTCTACTGCCAACAGCAGATGAGACTCAAACAAGAAATTGAGAAAAAACGGCCGGAATTGATCAACATAAAGAGTGTGGTCTTTCATCATGATAACGCCAGACCGCACACATCTTTGGCCACTCAGCAAAAATTTAGAGAGCTTGGTTAGGAAGTGTTAATGCATCCACCACATAGCCCTGACCTTGCACCCTCAGATTTCCACCTGTTTCGATCTCTTCAGAATTCTTTGGGTAGTGTTAGATTAACATCAAGAGAGGACTGTCAAAACTACTTGTTGCATTTTATTGATCAGAATTCCCAAAATTTCTACAACAACGGGGTCATGTCACTACCTAAAAGATGGCAACAAGTTATCGAACAAAATGGTACATATATATTATAATTAAATGTAATTAAACTTGAAAAAAATATGTCTTGAATTTGTTTATAAAATACGAAGAAACTTTTTCCCCGACCTTATATATATATTCCGTTATATGTGGACCCGGGTATGTCCTAAAACTGCGACCAGAACCACCGAAGGATGGGCAGCAGCGTCCTAATAGTACACGGTGAACGTACTGCGATCCCCAAGCCGCCTGCCAAGCGTGGAGATTATGGCAACACCCCTCTCTATGAGGGAGGCCTAATCCAACAGTGGACATTAATTGGCTGATGATGTGTGTGATGTGATGTGATATGTGGATAATGTCGGATATTGGAGTCGCGGTCATCCAGTGGATGCAGGTGGCAGGATGTCGTTCAGTGCGGAGGTTAATGGGGGAGGCCTATGTTCAGCAGCGGACGTCTTCTGGCTGATGATGATGATATGTGGATATTTTAATTAAGAGGATATTATAAAAAGCGCTAATTTGAACGCTGAGCTTTCATTAATTGGGCGCTGATGGAGACGACAAAGCGTTTCCAGACGGTAAAAACCATCTGGGAACGCTTCCGTGTTTATCTGCAAACACTGACTTTTTTGTTATAAGTATAACAAAAATAGTAAATAAAAGTTGCGGATAATTTTGATATTCATTGACTTACTGCTATTATAGTTCGCAAATTTTCTTTGCCATTGGTAGATAGTTATATTTGTTTTGTGGTGTAGGTATCTTCAGTTAACGATCTGTTATATTTATACTGATTATGACTGATGATGATTATGTACTGGTTCACACCAGCGGGGCTATTATGGATCTTTGATCGGGATCAGTCAGTGTCAGAATTGACAGAATTTTGACACTTGAAAGGGGTTATGACGCAAAAAAAAAGCGTTGTCTATTTCCAATTTCATACTACGAAATTGGAAATAGACAACGCTTTTTTTTTTGACAAAATTTTGACAAGTCACCGTCCCGATCAAAGATCCATAATAGCCCCGCAGATTATCATAGCCTTTAATCCTAATATTAGTAGTTACGAAAATATTTTTTGTCTCACAGCCTCCTTTGGCAAATTGACAAAAAAATTGTCTGCTTTATCCCCGAAGATATGGCAAAGTTATGAGTAGGTACCGATAACTTAGTCTCAAAAATACATTATTAAAAAAGTATAACATAAGAGTAAATAAGTATTTATTTATATGAAATACTTTTTTAACCAATCATTTATAGTTACATTTTATAAGTAACTAATACATATAAAAGCCACAGACTTTTTTGAAAGTCTGTGATAAAAGCGTTAAGAAACTGTTATGAAACTATTCATTACGTAGATTCAACTAAGTTTGGAGGTAAATGCTCAAGAAAATTACGTCGTTTCCAGTAATAATGTAGGACTAAATTTTACATAAAATATGTTAATTATCAATACATTTTTATGCATCGTATAAACATGTAGCGTGCGCAACGACGCAACGCTTCAGGCGATGGTACCGTGCACGCGTAGTTGAAATACGCGACCATTGTGAACGAATCGCTGAATAAATATTTAATATAAACATTCAACAAAAGTTAGCGTACCATCGTACCACCCAACGCGGTGCGTACAAAGCAAACTTGGCCAACGGACACACTGAATCGAACCCCACAACTACATAAGTTCTAGAGATCTCGATTGTCGAGAAATCAAGAAACGACGATAATCGTAAATCTTGAGGCGACGATAATCTAATAGTTGAATTTTAAACATTACAATTGTAGAACGTTTGGAGATATCAATTACTAAGAAATCGGAAAACTAACACTACAATTAATCGTCTCGATATGTCGATTATCCAAGTATTTAGAAACGAGCACTACAATAACATCTAGGAATATCGATTACTTATAAATCCGGAAACTTACACTCTAGCTACGTCATCGTCTAGAGATATCGACTATCTAAGAATTCGGAATATAGCACTATAACAATTGCATAGCCTTTAGAGATATCGCTAACTCTAGAATCAGGAATCTAAAACGAAAATCATCTATAGATGTCGATTAACCAGAAATTCGGAAACTAGTACTATGACCTACTGCATAGTTCGATAATATAATGTTAGAATGTCTAGCCAGATGTTGATTACCCGGGAATCAGGCAAATGACTTTGAAAACACCGCCAGGTAGCTTTGCTATGACTGTGTGCTTTTTAATTAAGGGCGCAACTTGGCGCCCAATACTTGAAACTGTATCTGGAGTCTCTGGAGAACAATACTTTTTCTCCAAATTTTTAAATTCCGTACCTACCCATGCAAAAGGTGTCAACGGGACTCTATTACTAAGCCTACGCTATGTGTCTTTTTATCTTACCTTTTAACGGCTGTATATTTTGAACCGTCAAACTTGGTATGATTATAATAGTACACACTCTAAAGTAAAATAACAAATAATAAACACCGGCCAAGTGCGAGTCGGACACGCGTAAAAATCCTGAATCTACAACATTCATTCATTCTACAATTAAGAAAAAAATTATTCTCGGTGCAAGTGTCTGCCTCGCACTTGGCCGGTGTTATTGTATTCATTTTTAAATAGCAAGATGTCCGTGATTATGTAAAACTAATCATCATTATCACTGACAGCTTATTCAGCCCACTGCTGTGTAGGACATAGGCCTCCTTTCACTTTCGCCAATGTTTTTTTTCCGCCAAAACTTTCCACTTTCTTCGTAACGCCAGTCTCGTCCATGTAAAACTAAATAAAACTAGTTATACACCCCAAACTGAGACTTCGCGACTCCTATATAATATTATTATATTCACAACCTCTTGAAAAATTTCTTTGACCGACCTCTGTTCACTCGGATAGCAATAAGACATACTTACTTTTAAAGTTTTGTCTGATAAATGTTAAATGAAAATTAGGTGCAAGATTGAGCCCATATCTACCCAAGACAGCTAAATGCGTGCAACCGCAAATGATGAGAGGACATGATCGTCGCTTAGGTATGTCAGAAGCGCTATTCGGTCACTTGGACCACATGCGTGATTGATCCTTGAAAGGCAGAATAATATCAGTGCTTCTTTCGGCCATTTTTTGCTTTAGTTGGGCTCGAGTCTCATGAGCGATTCGGCACCAGACAATGCGCCACTTTGTATTTATCATGAAGTGCTTAATTGGATTTCGTATATAAGGCAACCAGTTGTTACATTACTTTTAAGTCTTTTTTGTCTTATGTACGTTATTTCTGGTGTATGCAATTTAGAGTTATCTATGTACCGTACCTTACCTTAAAGACCATGCCAAAATGTTATCTTTTTGCTTGATACTAATTAGCCACCAAACCAACTCTCTGGGTAGTTAGCTTGGGCAACCATCTTTTATATAATAGTATTAATTAATTTGCAAGAACTCTTTCTTTATACACGCAAAATTAGGGTTAGGACTCGGCTCTTATTTTTCATGATATACCGTAAGAAACCATGTCCTCATACAGTGAAATTACTTTTTTAACACATGCTGTTAATAAGGCATTTCTTTACAAGAGTATTTTACCAAATGGTTCGCTTAATTTTTAGGTCAATCTACCTACCTACCTTATTTACCTACTTCTTTTTATCTTGATTTGAGTAAAAGTATTTGCTGACAATTTTTTATATAAAGTGGGTAATTACACTGAAATATAAACCTGACTGTTCTCGCTGAGTCTTGCCTTCCAAAACCAATTCCTTCCAATCACCAATCCAAACCAATCCAAAGTCAGGATAAATTTTTCAGTGTGTAATACAACAAATCATTCCATCACATAACCATAGCACAATATGATAAATAAATATTTTTTTGGGTTCCATTTTAACGAAGCATTCTTAGCAAGACACAAGATGTCAATCAAAGTACCAAGACGCGAGCGGGGCAAAAATCACAGGATGTGGTCCCGCTATTTATAGCCTTAATTGCAAATCATAAATTCACATCGATGACAGACAAGCCTTCATGATATACATTCAACAGAGTAAATAATGAGCTGAGAAATTTCGAGGGAACATACACACATTATATAAACACATCGATCTGGTTAGATACCTAGTTGCGCTCCACGGTTTCATCTGCGTTTATATACCTTCTTCACGCAATCTCTTTCTACTTAGATGTTTTCTTCTCTATGATGTATTATGTCAATGTATGTAGACTTCAATTATTCTTCTTTTTGTTATTTTTTGTAGGGAAATTACTTTGATTACATATACCTACATAATCAAAGGGAAAATAATAAGACACCAGTTTTTTTTTAGTTGAGACGATCGCTATCAAACTTCGCAGGATCACGCTGGGCTAATCTGAAGATTGTCTAAAAATTTCATCAAAATCAGTTCAGCCATTTCGGAGTCCATAGGGAACATATATACATACACACATCGCTTATTATATAATAAGCGATGTGCACAGCAGATACATATCAAAAATCAAGTCAAGTTTCAATCAAGTGTGATACGTGTTACCCATCATTTTGCTCAGTGTATAGGTAATATCGTCCTGGTATAAAAGCATTTACTATTATCATCTTTCTGTCACGCCACGTATTTCTCAAGTAGTTACCTATACCTACCTAATATACCGTATAGTTAATGTCGTCACATATCGGCACGAATAAAAAGGATTTTTATGTGCATTGGTGTAAGCTGCCTCTCAGAAAGTACAAAAAGATTTTGCGTCACTGCAAAGGTTAAGCGCTTTATGCAGCATTATGCTTTGAGAAAGAAATATGAGCATCAGAAGGCCATAAAAATATATTGAAGATGACGCGCGAAGCTGTCTGACTTAGCTGGTTGATCATACGAAAACAGCTCTACTATCTAATATAGTATTAAGGTTATGCAAATTCGCTAGGCGCGGGCAAGATATTAAAGTTCTATGGCCCCAGATACCAATGGGTGCCATAAAGAACCTTTTGCGATTATTTGTATCAGGTATCGATAGCGAATTATATTATGAGCATATCGATCCAGATTTATGGTTGCAGATTGACAGAAAGCCGTGTTGGGTTTTGTGTGTCAAATTGGAATGCCGAACGAGAACTTGGAGTGCCAGTTTTATTAATACCATAATTTAGTCAATAATATTAATATAATATTTATTTTCAAAATAACACATTTGAACATTTAATTTATAAGGAACGGGTATTACTCATTTACTCGAGTATGATTAATACGGTTACTTCGACTATAGTTTAAACCACTTTCGGCCGTCTTTTGCAAGGTGCATGCACGCGCGGCTCCGTCTCTCTTTGCTCGTTTCGTAAAAACCACATCAGCTTCCATAATACACGTAGATATAGCACAGAAAAATTAAAAAGTAAAAACTAAAGAGGGTACAACAAACTTTTTTAAACGTATTTTTGTATTTGCTCTAATGTAAAATCGGTAATAAGTACAAGCATCAAACTTGGCATGATTATAGTACACACTCTAAAGTATAACAACAAATAACAAATAATGGCAAAGTGTAATTCGGTGACAGTTTTCTGTTCATTACCATGTTAAGCAACGTAGGGCGTGGTCGGTACTTAGATGGGTAACCACCTGGCTGTGATGCCTTTTTGCACTACTTTTTGTATTTTGTGGTGGTACGGAACCCTCAGTGCGCGAACCCGACACACGCTTGGCCGGTTTTTTATACAATAAGTTTCAAAATAAGCGACGGGCCACCAGATGTTAAGTGGTCATCGCCGCCTATAGTCACCTACAATACCCGTATTTTTAGTACGTTGCCTACCTTTGAGGACTCTATTCTCTAATATCTAATCAAAAACAGTCGGATAGATTTATCTATCAGTTTGTTGAGTACGGTTTAAATAAGGGGATAAAAAGATCGAGTGGAAAACCACTGGATTTTTCTGTCTTTATCCGAGATCTGGAGCAATTATTCGCAATTCACGAAAAAATAGGGAGAGCCCCAGGAAAGCCTACACTTGTAAGGCTATTACAAGTTTTATTATCCGAAGCGTATTAGTATCGAGCCGGGTTAATTTGACATGTCCTGACGCCCGACTCGACTCGCTCGGTTATCCTGCGAGTCTTGTGACAGCTACAGCAATAGCATTAATCTTGGACGACAGCTCAATTACAACAGCCTTTGAGCCCTTAGGTAATGTACGAGCAACCTGTGACAGTAACCGTTTAAAGATGAATACAGGATGCTCAAAATTGTACAATTGTAATTGTTTTCTAAAGTTATATGATTATTTACGGGATATTTACCGTGGTAAGGTTGTAGAAGGAGCTCCCGACTGCTGTAACTGCGCCGAAATATCGGAAGCTTCTTCCACAACCTTACCACGGTAAATATCCCGTAAATAATCATATAACTTTAGTGAACAACCGTGATAGTTTAAAACAGTGTGTAATTGTTTAACTTTTTTTTTGTTTTCGAGGGCGAAATCTTCCAAAGATACCGGCTGCATTGGAGTGTAGCCCTGGTTATGTGGGATTATTCCCTCTAAAACCCCCCCGGACCAGCCTTCGTGCTATATATATATATATTATTGCATTATATATTGGGTGTGTTTGTCTGTTACCATTTTTCTCTAAAACATTTGGATAGATTTGAACGTGGTTCTAATTATTTTAGCAAGTTTCACTCCGGTGGTTCTTAGGTATGGTTGATCAAAATCTGATCAGCCGTTTCAAGTTATGAGCTCTTTTCCGAATGGTTTTTTTAATTTACATTTACACTAATTGTTCCATACAAAGCCTGGAAAGTTTTTTAAAATATAGTTAAGAATGATTAATAACGCATACTTTATTTCACTTATTATTTTTTGGTAACATATTACTTAAATGTCTTCTATAACTTCGACCACATCGTCGCTTACCATCAGGCGAGTTGGTGGTCAAACGCGGACTTATACGCGATAAAAAAAAACTTACTGTCAAAAGGATTGCTTTTTAAAGCCTAAAAGAGGTTTATCAGGGCAATGTTTAGTCTTCACATGACTGATAGCTGCAAGCCATACTTTTTAAACATAGATTTCTTACATCACCATCTCTGTACATATTAGAAAATGCTGCTTTTGATAAAATCAAATCAACATCTCTTTGGTAACTGGACTGATGTTTGTATTCGAACTTGCACACATGCCGAGATGAAGCTTTACGTACCTACGGCTAAAATTGCACACATGCCAAATTTGTTACATCTTTAGTTCGTGTCGAGGATATGATCGTTCTTGGTGTAGGTAAGTAAAAAAAGACACATCAGTCATAAGACTGCACGTCAGAAGTGAAAACTTAAGTAGTGATCCACCTATTCTACAAGAGATGGCGCTGTTTTAAAATACACGGTAGGTACCTGCTGTGTACTCGTATTATGTATTTTGTGACCAGCGTGACGATGACGCGAGTTCCATGATTTCTGTTCTCCCAAAAAGTGCTCAATGCGCCTTAAGAAGTTTTCAAAAACCTGTGCATTTTAGGGCCTTACTTAAAAACGTTACTCAAGTTGACATACGCTTAAATATGCTCCGTCTTGTTTTCGCGTGTGACGATTGCCGTCAGCGAGAAGTTGAGAGAGCATTTTAAAACATGGATCAACTTGAGTAACGTTTTTAAATAAGGCCCTTAAAGTCATGGCATCAACCTGTATGGAAAGATTTATTTTCTTTGAATAGTGCACAACATATTGCAATACAATAATCCGTAGTATTGACCCTCGGCTCGCGTCTGACAGCTATCATAAACGTCGGAGCAAGGCTGCCTCCCGCCATGCGCCATGACGCCTGTTTATTGTGCGCATAATTGCATTTCTTTGGATGTTTTTGATTTTTTATTAAGTTTATGCCATTGAGATATAAGTGATTAAGATGATAAGCTATATTATAAGTTTGTTTTGGTTATGACGCATTATTGGATATGTAAATTGTGATAAGTAATAATTCCATTGCATTAGCTAGAATGTTTACATGTCCCCGATGTTTACAATCTGGGTGTCTTCAAATCTCGAGTGAATCTGTTTCTTCTGGGCAAGCGTGCTCCATCGTCAGGCGAGTTGGCGGTCAAACGCAAGCCTATAACAGAATAAAAAAAAAAAAGTTGTATTTATTTGTAGTGATTATTTAGTAATTATGCATTATTACCTACTTGGTTTTACTTACTATAGAATAGGAAAAAAGTAGACGTTTTGTTTGATTGGTTTTTGGTAGGCGCATTCATTTGTTCCTATTGTTTTTAATTTTGGATCTCCATCTTCAACAAATACCATGTTTACAGTTTTAGCTAAGACTTTTCAAAAACAGTAATTGGAATAGTTTGGGAAAACTGCTCAGTTACCTGCAAGTTAAGTATCAATAACAAAGCAGTAACAATACGGGATAGCTAATAAATAATACGCTTCCTGATTCTAATACTGTCCTACGCACGAAATAATCTTTATTTCGTGGTCCTACGACTGCGTAGCCATGCCATCTGACAAAATCGAGCTAAAACTTTTCTAGAGCTTTGCTATAGGGTTTTGAACTCGGTCTTTGCTGCACTATGTTGAGGTTGGTTGAGGTTTCTTTATTGCAGGAGCTTCAATGCAGTTCACGAAATCTTGTGCAGATGGCGTTTATCTACCTCGCACCCAGAGTTGGTTTACTTATCTTTACCCAGGGCGCAACGCTGAAGTCGTATAATTCATGAGACATTTGAAATCTAATGTATATAAACATTTGTTAGTAGGTACATAAAAATAACCGCAGGTGAACATACATTAAAAAAGAGTGGAAAACAGAACGGAACGGCATGTTCCTTTTTTGAAGTCAGTAAAAAAATGTGGCATTTGCAAGTGAGACAATATGAGGCATTATGAATTGTGCAGAAGCTACTTACGACTTACCTAATTCTTTATGAAGTGTTATTGTTTTTTTTTTCTATTACATATAATTCAGAATAACTTATACTTCTCCCCTCAAAATGAAATATTTATAACCCTTCAGCCGCTTCTTCTAGAGATTACGAAAGCTCTGAGGAATAAAGATTATTTCACATCATCAGCCAATTAACGTCCACTGTTGGACAAGGACTCCCTCATAGAGAGGGGTGTTGCCATAATCCCCACGCTTGGCAGGCGGCTTGGGGATCGCAGTACGTTCACTGTGTACTATTAGGACGCTGCTGTCCATCCTCCGGTGGTTCTGGGGCCTTACCCCTAGCTTCACTTTTGCGAGTCAACTTTTAGTAGGTACTAGGGCATGCAAACCGGGTACCCGAGTACCCGAAAAACCCGATTAACCGACTGATTTGAAAACCGGGTTTTTAGGATTAAAAAACCGGGTTTTTCGGGTTTTTCGAGTTTCTTTTATTCACGATTGTTTATGTTAAATACTACCAGTAGAACATTAATAAACAATGAAACTTCATAAAAACTTACTGTTTCTCTATTTCTTCTCTACTGATCGAATAAATTTAACAGTTTGACCACAATCTATAATAATAATTAGGGATTAGGGAGTAATATATGGTTAAGCTTTGGTTTGACGTTGCCTGAGTGAGGCGCTGTGAGCGCTACTAAGTGCTACTAAGTGTTATTGTATGGTATTTCTATGATTTTTTGAAAAAAATTCTAATACTACGTATTTTAATGTATAGTCTTTTTCTTTCTCAATTTTCATGTTTTTGTGTTAACATAGCTAAATCAATAACCATCATCATCCCATATTATTATTTTCAATATTTTGCTAAGCGTACGTTATACTAGTTCTTCGTATCAACAGAGATAAAAAAAATAAGAGGACTGCCAGTGCCGATTCAGCAACATTAAAATATATAGAGTACTAGCGACGCGCCCCGGCTTCGCACGGGTGTAAGCTCGGCCTTCGGCCTCGCTACTATAACCCGCTTCAGGAACACAAAATTTCATCAAAATCGGTCCAGCCGTTTCTCGCCGTAAAAACCATCGTTGAACTTCAACGAACATTTTAAAAAAAGATTTGGCCAAATTGGTCCAGGCGTTGTTGAGTTATGCGCTTACCAACACATTTTGCGATTCATTTTTATATTATAGAATAAAAAATCTGCTTGTGATAAATCATCAGCGTGGTTTTAATCATTGCATGCCACGGAAGGAAGCAGCTCCAAGGGTAAAGAATGTAATAAAATGCTGGAGATGACAGGCAGTTCTATTGAATAATCCGTCGCGGCTTTTTACACTAAAAAGTTTAACATGCCCCAACGTAGACTAATTAGTGACTCCCGCTGTCTATCGTCATCGTCATCAGCCAGAAGACGTTCACTGCTTAACATATGCCTCTCTTTGACCTCCACACTGTACGACACCTTGCCATCTGCATCCACTGGATGCCCACGACTCTCACGATGTCGTCGGTACATCTAGTGGGAGGCCTACCGACATTGCGTCTTCCGGTTCGCGATCTCCACTCAAGAACCTTTCTTCCCCATCGGTTATCAGTTCTTCAAGTGATGTGGCCTGCCCATAGCCACTTCAACTTGCAAATTTTAATAGCTATGTCGATGACTCTGGTTCTTTGGCGAATATCCACGTTCAGGATTCTATCGCCCAAAGAAACTCCGAGCATAGCTCTCTCCATTGCCCGTTGTGTGACTCTGAGTTTCTATAAAAGGCAGTTAAGGACCACGTCTCAGTACCATATGTCATCACACATTGATCAAAGACCCTTGTTTTTATGCACTGTGGTATCTTGGACGAGAAGATTTCACGCAATTTCCCGAATGCTGCCCATCCGAGTTTGATTTTTTAGGCGACCTCTTTGCCTAAGGACTTACCTAACTGAACAATCTGACCAAGATAGGTGTAATGGTCAACAACTTCGAGAGTATCGTTCCCAACATTGACCGGCACGGGTACAACATGGACATTGGACATGATTTTTGTCTTATCCATGTTCATTTTAAGACCCACCTGTTGGGAAAGGCTACTGAGGTCGCTGAGCATTGTATTGAGATTCTCCAGTGACTCTGCCATGATAACTATATCATCGGCAAAACGAAGGTGAGTGATGTATTCGCCATTGATGTTGATGCCGAATCTGTTCCTAAGCTGTCTAAGTCTACGTCTAAGCTTGAAAACAACCTCCAATGCGTTCGTGAACAGTTTTGGAGAGATAACATCTCCCTGTCTCACGCCTTTCTGCAATTGGATTGGTTCCGTGCTCCTTTTATCGGATTGACATGGTAGCGTATCTTTACAAACACTTCAGCACTTCGATATATCTATAGTCGATATGACAACGCTGGAGGGACTGCAATACTACCCAGGTGTCGATTTACTCAAAGGCTTTTTCATAGTCCGCGAACGCTAGGCATAATGGCCGATTACACTCCTCAGTCTTCTGTATAATCTGGCAGAGAGTGTGTATGGGGCTTATGGTGCTCCAGCCTTTAAGGAAACTGGCTTGTTCGGGAGGCTGGAAGTCTCAACATTATACCAAACGTTACTTGATTAATCTCTTGTTAGAGCTAAACAATAAGAATACGAAAGTCTAAATACATATATAATTACATTTTAGCATTTTCTTTACACTGCACACACTAAAACAATATTTTTAAGGCTTAAATAAAGAAAAACTCGAAAAACCCGAAAAACTCGAAAAAAACGGTTTTTGAAATTGAAAACTCGAAAAAACCGGGTTTTTTAAATTACTCGAGTTTTGCATGCCCTAGTAGGTACCTGATAAGTACCTAAAATTAAGCAACTCATTTAAGCTGCATCGTTTATAAGCATCTAACTTGAATGAACGAAAATCCGTTTTACTATGCGTGTGTGCGTGAAAATAGCCAAGCTTGGCGGCTATCAAATAACTACCGCTTATCGTAGTTGATGGTACCATTTAGACAAATAACACCTATGCGGGTCAACTTTTCGAGCTGGTCGCAGTTTTAGGACATACCCGGGTCCATTATAGATTATTTAGTACCGTACCAAAGAAATAGCAATAAAATAATAGATAGGTAGAGAACAAATGATGTTTAATTAAACCGGTTATTACCCAGTGGAACACCGCGAACCATGCAATCTTTGCCATTTGAAATTTGTAGTACTTTGTAGAAAAGACTTTGTTATATTTGATTACTTATTGAGATTGTATTGTGGAATAAGTTGATGAGTATTTCTTAAGGAGAAACAAAATATGTAATTTTGTTTTTGAATATTATCATAGTATTTTGACATAGAGGTACAGGGGCCTTACCCCAGCTCTTATTTGATAGCCGCCAAGCTTTGCTATTTTCACGCACACACGCATAGTAAAACGGATTTTCGTTCATTCAAGTTAGACGCTTTTAAACGATGCAGCTTAAATGAGTTGGTTAATTTTAGGTACCTATCAGGTACCTACTAAAAGTTGGCTCGCAAAAGTGAAGCTAGGGGTAAGGCCCCTGTACTTACATCATTATTTGTAATTTGGATGTCAGCCATTCAGCATGGTAGATTAAGGTCCACCCTCTCACGCTCTCTCACCCTGAGAGAAAGCCTGTGTCCCACCAGTGGGAACATGATAGGCTGTAATGTAATGATGATGACGATAATGATGTTTTTCATGTCCCGAAATAGATACGTTATTATTAGAGTAAGTAGATTACCTGTATATATACCTAATTATTTTAGCTTCAATAAGTATCTGATGAAGTGTTTTTATTTTCCACGATAAACCACCAGGTATTTATTTTGATCGTGTGATTACGAGTAATCAAATCATCCAAGATCTCCCAATGTATAGCCCGATTGCAACTCACGTACCGCGTTCAAAGAACAAGCCTTGTTTACGCGAAAAGAGAATACCGGGAAAGCGCGCAAATGAAAATATTTCTATGAAATATTTTAACATTTTAGAGAAAACAGCTCGTGCTGAAACTCTGAAAAGAATTGGAAGAGAACAGCGTTAAATTTCGTGCTATAAATAACTACGTAATGTGATGTCAGATGTTTCTAACTGAAATTTTGGTATTCCTCGTGGTCTTTCTTACGTTTGGATTTATGCTAAACGTTACCAACTACCGATACCGACTACTTAATTTTATAATATTAGGTCTTGGCTTATTTTTAGGAGTCAGGTTTTTTTCTTTTCTTTTTAAATTACGTAGTTATCGAAATAAGTTGGACAACCGTCAGTTTTTTTAAAACTTTTCTTGCTTTGAATACATAATACAGAGTAGCGGGTAGATTCGCAGACGAGAACCGTTACTTAAAATTAGACCATTAGTACAATTGAAATACAGTCGAAACTCATGTTTATTAAGAAAATAAATCAAAATTACGATGCGAAGAAGTCAAATGGCAAAAATAACAAATAGATAATTAACTTTTTTGCAAATCTTAACATTATGTTTCATGGGTCCATCCATATACACATTTTTGCAAGAAAATAACAACCGACTTCACAGGAAATTCTATAAATGCATTCTTAAGGAAGAGTTTTTCTTCAATTTTAAACGAAACCATTATCGATATATAAATATATTATAATCTATTTTACAATAAATAATCATTAAAATCAATCAATCGACGAACATAATAGCGTAACAAACTGACGCAAAAATAGTGCAATAAATTTTTTCAATCTTTCTTTTTTAAGTAGGTTGAAAATGTAAGGAAGAATAATTATGAACGTGATTTGCAAGCGTAATAAAGACTTCAATGAATGGAAAAAAGAAAGAACGAGAAGCAATGCTTATGGCAACACCCCTCTCTATGAGGGAGGCCTTGTCCAACAGTGGACGTAAATTGGCTGATGATGTGATGTGATGTGAGAAGCAATGCTTATGAATCACATTATCATTCCTTATTATATGATCACATCACACATGTATTTATATAATCACATTATACTTACTGTGCGAATATCTTATCTGTAAACCTAATGAAAGAGCCACTATCATATTTTTTTAACGAAACCCGTCAGCCATCCGTATACATTTGTTAGTTCCATAGTTTTGCTAACTCTACGTTTGTTGGTTGATATAACAGCTCAAATCACCCTTCCAAATTGTCAAATGGTGAATGGGGGAAGTACAAATCAATAGCCCGACTATGAAGCATAGCAACATGCCACGGTCAGTTTTAATTTGGCCTGTCATGTCCGTGCACTCTTTCATATCAATATCGATTTTGGATGAGCTTCCATGACTTCATTACTATGTCACTATTAGTTTTCCCTTTGAAACGATATTTTGAATGAACAAAAATTCTAGTCTAGAGGCAAAATCTTGGATACATAACTGCTAACTGAATAGAAATGCAAATATATTAAAAAACATACATACAAGTCCAAACTAACTAACAATATGTTATCTTCTTATGTATGGCGTGAAAATCTTCTCTTTCCGGTTTACCGTCGGTTCAATTAATATAGTTTAAAAACACGTAATCAATAGTGAAAAAAAATTACCTAGCCATCTAGCGGAAAAACGACAACATGAGCCACGCCACGCATGGTGTCTATGGCTTCTTTCTGCTAGATGGCTCTATCAGTATCACTAACGCCATTGAAAACTTCAGTTCAGAGCAGTTTGGTGGTACCAAATTATTGTATTGTTATCCGAATTACACATACATGTAAATTTTCAAATCAATACGATAATTATTGTTATTATTTTGGATGGAAGGTGCTGTAAGAGCCATTGCTGTCAGTGTGACACGCCAGTCTAAACTACATCTTACGTAGGGCTTTTTCCACCGCCAACGTTACAGTTGTGCTTGAACCTAGAGCAGTCTAGGTTCGCCTAGATCGTGGCGATGGAATAAGGCCTGATTGTATGACACTTGTTCCCTGGACGTTAGGACGATTCCTTGTATAGGACGCAACTGGTGCCGATACTTTGGAACTGTCACATCTTCCTGAGATACAAGGCAGGGCTAGTGCAACGGCCAATTCGGCAGAGTAGCACAAGCGGCGTAAATATGCTAACTTCGGCAGTGGTTACATATATGAGCGGTTTAGTCAAGACATTGGGCCCTTGGAGATCGGGAACTAACCTTATTTTCAAAAATCTTTTAGAGCACTGGCGTATTTCTGGCTTAACGTATAAGCATTGCCATTTAGCGTGGTAATACCGCCAGCATGCTGGGTACACTGCCAACTGATAGTGGGCTTAAGCATTTGGACTGTCTTTAGACTTTCAGAGGTTTATTGGCAATGTCACTGTTTTTGTAATATTAGCTGGTATTTGGTTTAGTTAATAAAGGCACATGACTGTTTGAAAAAATATTATAAGAAGTAAGTTAAACGAATTTCGAAGTTTTGATTACAGTTTTAATTGAAGCTAATAAAACTAAAGCGTAAAAAAAATCATCGCCCCTCCGCCACGTCTCGATTTTTTCTAAGCTCTAGTAAATGAGCCACAATTTTGAACCTAATGTTAATCTCAAAGAGTTGACTTTTCCACGGCCGTTTGTATGCCGTGACGCTGTCTCTACTCTGTAGTCAGTGTTGGGCCTTAGACCCTCATTAACTAAAATTAAACAATGTCAAATTTTGTACTATGATATTTAAAAAAAGTGCGACTCGATTAAAGGAATTAAAATGTGGTAGAGGTCTAACCTCCAAACTTGCACCATCCAAAGGGCGTATTCACATTGGACGATAACGATGACTACACGATAACTACACGATATCGTTGGACTGGTAGTTTCATACAATCACTACTAAACGCTTTCACACTGTGTCGTTGTACTCAACGTTATCGTCGCCGACAGATTGTCGTGCCGATATCGGATGACGACACAATGCGGGATGAAGCAGGATCGCGGGGGGAGTGGCACGCAAGCAAGCAAATGTAATTTGTTCACTGCTGCCATTATTACCACTCGAATATTCAATTATACTTTTGGAATCGTGTGGTTACTTTTGCTGGCGCAATGCGACTAACCGCATGACAAGTTGTTGGTTATATCGTTTTACATACCGATATCGTCGGACGATATCGTTGTCGTCCGAGCAGACGATATATGAGTATCGTGTCGGTGTCGTTATCGTCGCAGTGTGAAAACGGCCAAAGTTACCATCTGCACACGAGCCTTGAGACAAAAGATCCGATACTACTGTTAGGAATTATAGGTATTTATACATTAAATATTTATATTCTTAATTTAAGGTATATATTTATTATTACTTGATGATGATAATAAGGTTAAGAGTAATCCAAAATGTAAATAAACTTCGTAGTTTTGATTATTTTCGAATAGCAACACTTGGCTTTTTCATGTACTGTCGTCTCGCTCTTCCGATCGGCCCGATCCGAGTTGACTCGAGTATCGGTGACAGATCGGGTGCGGCGACAGCTTGTATGTTTACTTTGTTCTTCTGATTGCGGCAGCCAAGTCGAGCAGACGTGAATAACCAAGCGTTGGATAAGAAGATATTATCGATAATATTAGGTACGTACCGTGCACTTAAGTAAGTTCTGATTGCCTACCCCCAATATATAATGATATAATATGAAATTATAGATTGATCGTTGTCAAATTATGTTTTATTTATAGATTATTAACCCCTCATTATAACTCAGAAGTGGGATTAGCGAGTGTCTTCTCTTCTAGTGTTGGGAAACTACTCGTTAATCCCACGTCCATGCCCACTTGGTAATTTTTCCAATTTTATGTTTTTTTTTTTCTCCTCTTTGTTTTTCTACCTCCTCATATCTTAATAATTTCTTTGGAGCTAAGCAGGCTCGTATTTGGCCATGTTAGCTTCATAGCAATCATAGTGACATGGTCATCAAGTAATATATATGCGTATCTATTATCTACCCTCACTTATTTTGCATTATTTGTAAATTTCTTGAATTTGCTTTGTTCTCTTCCCATTTACTTGGCTGTTGCTTTATGTTATGACAAAATAAACAACGTTTACAATGTACGGATGAATGTGTTATCCTATAATGGCGTATTGATGTGATATCACTGCATTATCTAGATGCGCGGGAGCGCGTCAGAGCCAAGCTCGAGTGGTACCGTGTGTAATATTACATTAAGTAATTACGGTAGCTTACCGTTACTGATGTAAAGCGCTATACTTTGAACTCAGCTATCGAAAGTGAAAATAGTTTTGTACGTAATGACTGGGGTTGATGAAAATTTTAAAAGTTTATTGAGGCGACCCGTACTCTGTTGAATATTTCTGTAATATTGATGTGCGACATCCGAGTACCTATGCGAATATAAGACGTAGAAAATCACGGAATACAACACTGCATTTTCCTTTTCATTGTGGTTGCTTCTACGCTATGTTAGTATACGAATAACTACTTTAAAGCAGTAATGCAGGCTTTCAAGTTTAAATAAAAACCCCTTTATGATTTAAATGCAAATAATGCGAATGAATTCTAGTTTATTGGTCGTTACCAAACTATTTGATCACTATTTGAGATCAAGTTATAATGTAGATACCATTATTCCTACCTCACACATATCATTGACGTTTTCGTATAGTTTATTTATTTATTTAGTAAACATATTTATGTGGTTAAAATATTTTTGTTTCGGAACCAGTCCATAATCGTGAGTTAAATTATCATGAATCAAAATAATTACTACTACCTACTATCAATTACATAACCTTACATAATTATTCACAACATTTATTCATATTCTTAAAGTTAAGTTTTTTTTTACAAATATATATTAAAAAAAATACAACATAATTAGTACTAAAATAAATGACGCATGTTTTATTTTCATACCGTTTCGTAAAACATAAACTCGCTGCGTTTAAATACGTTTCGTACGAAACATAAAGCAAAACATGATGCAAGTTTCAGACGATGGGAGATACTGACGAGGACCAACCTGGAGGTGAGCCTGACGACCGCATTGAAGGCGGGACAAGGCAGACTTCAGTGTCACGTCAGCGCGAGGGAGTGGAAGGGAGCCGGCGAGAGCGGCAAATCCACAAACGCGTACGAGATCCGAGCGAGGGAGTGGAAGGGAGTCGGCGAGAGCGGCAAGTCCACAAGCGCTCGCGAGACCAGAGCGAGGGAGTGGATGGGAGTCATCAAGAAAGGCAAGTCCACAAACGCTCTTATAATAATTCTAAATCGCGAAGTCCCAGTATGGGCATGACACAACGTAGTAATGAGCATCAGCCGTCCCGACAGTGGCGTCGAGACTTGGCATCGTTAAGAAAGAGTACCGATGATTCGGATTATGGCGAGTACCGTGATCGTAGGAGATCCCGGTCGCGACTGCGCTCTTATAAGAGGAGGCGAAACGATCACAGCAGGTCACGTAGATTATACTATAGCTCATCTGATGACGGAGCGCGTGCGGTGGGACGGGAGCGACGTCGATCTTATTCCGATAGTGATGATGATGCAAGACTAACAATTAAACGTCGACGACGCTCCTCGCCTAGCCGCTCGCGCTTGCCCAAAAGCAGAGCTGACAATACTAAGGATATGACAGGAAGTGATAAGAGTATCTTAAAGAAGTTTTTAAACATATTAAGCAATGTCCAGGGATCATCGAGCTCTAAGCTTTCTTTGACAAACGTCCTACCAGAATTTGATCCTATTTCCAAAGACCAAACTATATTAACATGGCTAACCAAGGTGGAAGAATGCGCTGAGATATATGCCTGGAATGAACGCGAAATCATCCATTTTGCTCTTCCAAAATTGTCGGGTATAGCCAAAACATGGTATCAGGGTCTGGATACAGTACTGTACAGCTGGACCGAATGGAAAAGGAAGCTTATTGAATCGTTTCCCTGTAGAACCGATTACGCAGAACTGTTAACTAATATGCTGGCCAAGCGTGCGCGTTACGGTGAATCTTTAGAACATTATTACTATTCTAAAATAAATTTGCTTAACCGATGCGGTATTAAAGGTAGAAAAGCAGTCGATTGTCTCCTAAATGGCATCGAAGATCGCGCCATCAGGGTCGGAGCCCAGGCTGCTCAGTTTAGAGAGCCAGAAGACGTGCTATAATATTTAAAAACGGTTAAAGCGGGAAACGTTAGGGACGTGACCAATAGGACGAAACAAGACCGTAGGAACTCAAATGTGACAAACACGCAAAAATCTAAATTCAAGATACTTAAAAATGTTAAATGCTATAATTGCAACGAAGAAGGCCACAAAAGCTTCAAATGTACTAAAGCACTTAGTAAGTGCACTATCTGTAGTAAAATCGGGCACTTAGGCTTGTTTTGTAGAGCTAAACCAAACAATAACGCGAATGAGAGAAACCAGGGAGGTCCAACAAAATTAGAAAAGCAAATTGCTCTTTTAGACGAATCCGAAAACAGTAATGGTAAGTACCTGATAGAAATCGAAATGCAGGGAAAAGTGCTCAACTCGTACGTAGATCTAGGCAGCCAATGTACTTTAATCAAAGAGTCAGTAGCTAAAGAGTTAGGCCTTAAGTACACCCCAGATAAACTTCCGATCTTGCGAGGTATAGGAGGCCACGGCGTTCAACCTTTAGGAAAAGCTTATGTCGACGTATTAGTGCAAGGCATAAAAGAAAATGTCGAAGTTTTTATCGTCGACGATCCTGTCATCAATTACTCAGTCTTACTGGGCCACTCCTTCACGGAGAAACCAAACATTATAATTACAAAAACTCCAGACCAAATCATTTTCGAGAGATGTACTAACAATAAAATTGTTCTAAAGGTTGGTACTGACACTGTTATTCAGCCTAATAAGACTGCAGCAATTACAGTTGAAGCTTACCCCAAGCTTAATGGGCCGATATTTGTGAACGGAACTGTAAGAGGTGAGGACAACAGTGAACATTATTTGCTGCCTGGAGAATACATCGTCGAAGATGGTTCGGCCAGGGTCCTCATCCAAAACTTAAGCGCTAAAGAAATTAATTTTCGAAAGGGATTTCTTGTTACGCGTGCTGTGCGTTTAGATTGTAGCCTCGATGTATTACCAATTTCTCTTGACGACGATGCAGTAAGGGAGTCTATCCAATGTGGAGAACAACTCACTGTGGATCAAAAACATGATCTGCAAAATGTGCTTGCCAAGTACTCAGACTGTTTTTCCTCGGGACTTAGAGATTTAGGGTTCACGACCGCGGGTGAGATGAAGATCGAACTTGAGAATTCTGATCCAGTGGTATACAGGCCATACTGACTTTCTTTTGGCCAAAGAGCGCAAGTGCGTGAAATGGTGCAAGAAATGATGGATGCAGGAATCGTCAAGGAATCTTCATCTCCATACGCGAGCCCGATCGTGCTAGTCAAAAAGAAAACCGGCGAACAAAGGCTATGTGTTGACTACAGAGCCCTTAATAGACGCACTAAGAAGGAACATTACCCGCTTCCTCTTATTGAGGATCAATTGGATAGGCTATCTGGAAACAAGCTATTTATTTCCTTAGACTTAGCCTCTGGGTACTACCAAATCCCAATTGAGATGAGCTCACAGGAAAAAACCGCATTCGTTACCCCTGACGGTCAGTTTGAATACACAAGGATGCCCTTTGGCTTAGTAAATGCCCCATCCGTATTTCAAAGAACGATTAACAACATCCTTTCGGACGTTAAGTCCTATGCTCTTGTATACATGGACGATGTCCTCATTCCAGCCCGTTCCTTCGAGGAGGGAATGGCTAGACTCGAAGAAGTCCTAACTCACCTAAAAAAGGGTGGTCTAACTCTAAAATTGGCTAAATGCCGATTCTTCTGCGAATCTATTGACTTTTTGGGATTCCAAATAGGGGCGACTGGTATTCAGCCCGGTTCAAAGAAGGTCGAAGCAATATCCAAATTTCCAGTGCCAAAGTCACAACACGAATTGCGTCAGTTCCTCGGCCTTGCCAGCTTTTTCAGGAGATTTGTGAAAGGTTTTGCCTGTATGGCAGCACCTCTCACGGATCTCCTCAAAAAGAACGCTGATTGGACATGGGGGCCGCAACAAAATGAGTCATTTCAGTCAATAAAAATGGCGCTGACCCAAAAACCCGTGCTAGAGCTCTACGATCCTAAAAGGGAGACACAAATTCATACTGACGCCAGCAAACACGGCATCGCTGGGATCCTGCTTCAAAAGAATGATGACGACTTATGGAAACCAGTTTCCTATTTCAGCCGAAAAACCACTCCAGATGAGCAGAAATACCACTCATTTGAGCTGGAAACACTCGCAGTAGTGTCATCTCTTAATAGATTTAGAGTGTATCTTCTCGGCATGCCTTTCAAGGTGCTGACAGATTGCAACGCTCTAAGAACTACACTGACGAAGAGGGACCTCGTTCCACGCGTAGCTCGGTGGTGGGTTCAAATTCAAGAATTTAACTGCGAAATTGAGTACCGACCGGGCTCCAGTATGAAACACGCCGACGCTTTGAGCAGGAACCCAGTAGGTGACGCAGTCGCGGAACAGCATGTTCTAGACGTTCTGAATATAGGCAATGAAGACTGGATTGCTACTGTACAGTCTAGCGATACCGAAGTGACCCGTATTAAAGAAATATTGACTGATTCTGAATCAGTTAAAGTCGTAGACATTCTCAAAAATTTCAAGCTCAAAAATGGTAAAGTGTATCGTGTTATCGGTAAAGGGGATAATGACATTCGTTGGTTAGTGCCAAAAGGGGTTCGATGGCAGATTGCAAAAATGAACCATGATGACGTAGGGCATTTCGGTTTTGAAAAAACGCTAACTAGGGTACAGCAGTCTTATTGGTTTCCTAAAATGAGAAAATTCGTTAAAAAGTACGTCAATTCTTGCTTAGAGTGCGCTTACCATAAGGGTGTTTCAGGCAAACAACAAGGGGAATTGCACCCAATTCCGAAAATCGAGATCCCATTCCACACCATTCATGCTGATCACCTGGGACCATTTGTTAAAAGTAAAAGGGGAAATTGCTACTTGTTAGTAATCATTGACGGCTTCACCAAATATATTAATATTACGCCTGTGCGTAACACCAAAAGTGCTACCTCAATTAAAGTTCTTAAAGAACACATGAGTTACTTTGGCGCTCCGTCTAGGCTTATAACAGATCAAGGCACGTCATTTACAAGTAACAATTTCCGGACTTTTATAAAAACAGTTGGCATTAAGCATGTCCTGAACGCAGTGGCTACTCCACGGGCCAATGGTCAGGTGGAGAGATTCAATAGGACGATTCTGGAGGCTCTATCTACCAAATGTCACGACAAGGACGATAAAAGCTGGGACGAGTACGTGCCGGATATACAGATAGGTTTAAATACTACAGTTCATAAAACAACCGGCAAAACTCCGTCCGAACTCTTATTCGGATTTAGAATCAACAACGGCTCCGAAAACATACTTAACGAAATCATTAATGACACTATAGAGACAAACTCCAACACTATAGAACAGGTAAGAGAGGAAGCTAGTAATCGAATAAGCAAACAACAAGATAGGGATAAAGCTAACTTTGATTCCAAACGAAAAAAGACCCATAATTATGTTGTCGGTGGTTTAGTAAGCGTGAAACGTGAGGTTCCAAGTGACGGCAAGTCAAAAAAATTGGTGAATAAATACCAAGGTCCTTACCGCATATGCAAGTCGTTACCTAATGACAGGTTCGTAATCGAAGACACGCCGCTAACCCGCAAGCCTGGCCGGCCTCGGTATGAAAACATTGTATCGATAGACAAACTTAAGCCTTGGCTAGTTTTCAGCAAAAGTCATGATCCTACATCTGAAAATTCCGAATCAGACTCGGAAGATAGTAATGATACATCTTTTAGAGATGATGAACAGAGAGTCGACAATGATTCAAATGTAGAACCCTCAATCACAACATAATGTTTATTGGCTAGATCGATTCAGAATATAAATTTAATTTTTTACTTTTATTATATCACGAAATATATGTATTTATTGTAATAAAACTAACTAAAATAAGATAAATTGTGTAATAGAAACATTACGTAATAAAAAAAAAACGAAATGATTTATATGGGTAGAACAGTAATAATATAAAATTATTAATTTAATATTATTACTGTCCAATTAATATTATTACTGTTCAATTAATATTATTACTGTTCAATATTAATTAAATATTAAATATTTTACCTTTGATGTAAAATATTTACTAATGTACGTAATACGATTATCATAATATGATAATATCTAGGTAAGCAACATATTTAATAAGAGACAACATGTTTATAAATTTATCGACAAGCTGTGTCAACTTCAACTTCTATTTTTGTTCCTGGCGTAAGCTGTCTATAATATAATTTCGTTCTTTTTCTTTTTTTTTTACTTTGCTGTGCCTACCTGTCAGACTCACAAACATACCATGAGCAAAGGGACTTGCTCGGACATCAGGATGACCGAGCTGTTAGGAATTATAGGTATTTATACATTAAATATTTATATTCTTAATTTAAGGTATATATTTATTATTACTTGATGATGATAATAAGGTTAAGAGTAATCCAAAATGTAAATAAACTTCGTAGTTTTGATTATTTTCGAATAGCAACACTTGGCTTTTTCATGTACTGTCGTCTCGCTCTTCCGATCGGCCCGATCCGAGTTGACTCGAGTATCGGTGACAGATC
The DNA here is from genome assembly GCA_949125355.1 of Agriopis leucophaearia. Taxonomy (NCBI): domain Eukaryota; kingdom Metazoa; phylum Arthropoda; class Insecta; order Lepidoptera; family Geometridae; genus Agriopis; species Agriopis leucophaearia. Next base: position 10,287,079 of record OX421275.1, read on the forward strand.
GGGTGCGGCGACAGCTTGTATGTTTACTAGGCATGTCGATTCTTTCTGAAAAAAATCGATTTTTGAATCGATTCGAATCGAAGTCCACTGAATCGATTCTCGATTAAATCGGCCTCTGGAAGATCGATATTCGATTAATCGATTCGATTTCCAAAAAAAAAGTTTTTTTTTTTAAACCGATTCGATCTTTTATTTGGTTAGATTCTCGAGGACAAATCTATGCCTACTATTCAATTTAAAAAGATTTTTATTTTTATTTGCAGCAAAATAGATCGAATCGATATCGATTCGATCTATTCTGCTGCAAAACGATTTTTACATTGAATAAGTATTCATTGCAAGAACAACTACTAGTTTCCGGTGAAACAAAAATATCGATCAAGATACAAAATATATATATATATATATATATATATATACTTACATATTACATACCTCCTCCTTATTGGAAGTCGGTTAAAAATTATATTACGATTTAATGATAAAGAAGTTAATAATTAAATGGTCACCTGCTGGAAACGTGCTTTAGCTCACTTTTTTACTTATAAATACAGAGCAAATATATCACAAAACAAATTTAATGTACACTGTTCATAGAACACCATAAAGTATAATAAAATTATTATACATTCCGGATACATTTTTGTTTTTGGGCTTATAACTTGGTATGCTAATGCCATTGAGGCCATACTGCCTCGTCTTACGTATTTTACCTCAGAAGTGGTTTTTTTTTAGGTTAGATTCCCTTCTATTTTTTGTGTATTTTAGTCATTCTGCCCCAATAACGTGGTGAAAACTTTAATAGAGGCATCTATGGAGTTTGGGAAACAACATGGAAATACACGCTCTCAAATACTTCGAATAAAATCTACCATTATTATTTCACATTAACAGTAAAAATACAAAAATGAAAATAATACCATGTGGCAACATGTTTTCTTCGCGTTGGTGCCAAAACTCTCATTACAACAGAGTATATAATATAATATACTAGACTATTAAGGATTTTTATTCGCGGTTCTGATGGTGACAGTTGTCAACCTGTTCGCGCGCTTAAGGATGATAACGTTACTTCTAACATAACTACCGTAATAAGCCACGCAATTTGCGCATACTATAGTTCGCACAGACTGCTAGACTATTGTTCGATAATTAAACTTTTACAGCATAGAGATACTTTAACGATCTAGAAAACCGATTCCATAGATAATCCCGTGAAATATTATCGATTCTAGGTGGAATGCACTGCATTTCTACGATCTATATTAGCACCTCAATATCAACATCGTGAATCGGTCCGATTCTCAGGGTTCGAGAATCGATCTAGTGAATCGATCCACTCTGTCAGATCGATCTAAAAAATCGATTTTCTGACCTCAAAAAATCGATTTTCCGATTAATCGATTAAAGATCGACATGCCTAATGTTTACTTTGTTCTTCTGATTGCGGCAGCCAAGTCGAGCAGACGTGAATAACCAAGCGTTGGATAAGAAGATATTATCGATAATATTAGGTACGTACCGTGCACTTAAGTAAGTTCTGATTGCCTACCCCCAATATATAATGATATAATATGAAATTATAGATTGATCGTTGTCAAATTATGTTTTATTTATAGATTATTAACCCCTCCTTATACTACACTATTTCGTATTTCGTGTCGCTATAAATAATTAGTTGGGGACTCGCCGATCTCCAATGTGTGATGTCATTTGTATGGCCGGCGATGTCCCAGGAAGGTTGGTCGAGGGCGCGTAACCCAGGTGATCGAGCTAGGCCTTAATAATGTATGGTGCAGTTGTAAACAACTTATAAGTATACACTAGTGTACACTAGTTTGCCATATAATTAAAATTCCAAAAACGTGCACATAGTTTTCTGGTAATTTTTACATCTTTCTCTTTTGGTTTTTAAAACGCAATCACCGACAAATATCTACTATATATATACAGCCGAACGCAATATATATAGAGTTCAACCTACAGAATAATGCCTAGTTCAACGTCGTATTTTTTTTTTACGTCTGTGGGTTTACCTCTGAAGTGATTTTTTTTTCTAAATCTCTTTTCTGTGGGTTCAACCAACGTAAACCAAGGTCGTTTTAAAACCTTATAGGCCTTACAACGTTTTTGACCTAAACTGACAACAGCTTTCAGTGAGAAAAAAAATGAAACGTCACGGACCGACTAACGGTTTTTGCCCCAAAGTGCGAGAATAAAAAAAAAAATTGCGATTGGATGTGAACAGAAAAGGAAATCAGATTAGCTGGCTGAGCTTAAGAAAATATTTACTTGTACCTACCTATCTAATATAACTGAAGATAACTAGACTCAAATTATCTTGAAACACAATAATTTTATAACCAAACCAGCTTATAAATGAGATTTGCATAAATGTTAATTTCCCCAGTGAGGTGGATTGAGGGAAGACTACGGAAGCAGTACTCCATTTCAAGGGATGTTATGAGAAAATAAATATTTCTGAATAATTTATCAAGAATTACATTCTCCAAGATTAGAATAAGAACGAAATTAACCATAGATTTATAAGTTTGGACGTGGCAATGTATTTTCAAATTGAAATAATACCTAATAATATTTTCGGAGACATTTTTTTGGGACATTTTTGCACACACGGTGCTCCTCTGACCCCAAACTAAGCATAGCTTGTAATATGCAGCCAGAGACTGATATACGTACATATATATATATATATATATTTAAATACATACTTAAATAGATATTAACACCCAGACATAATATTGCGTTTAGCGGTATTTGTTTAACTATCTTGACTTTGAAATAAACCAAAAGCTTTTCAACTATACCTATCCATAAAATATTTTCAATAAATTATTCTAATTTATTTATTTATTCTAATTAAATATACATACCTATTTTTAACTGTACATATCTACATTTTCTCCAAATTTTGAATTAAGATAATAGTAGTATATTTAAGAATTAACAACGTATGTATATATAAAAACAGATAATTCAATTCAATTCAAATTCATTTATATCAGGTTTATAATACCCATAAACACAAGTTAAATATAAAAACTAATACAAATTACAATTAAAGTCACGCTTAGATAAAAAATCCATAAAATCAAAAACTAAAATTAATACATGCTAATATGGTCAAAGTTTCTAGCCCATCATTACACGCATCCATTTATTTTGTATGGGACAGTCCATGCGTGCAACAATCATCTTCAGGATGCTGTTGCTGCTGCCTCGCACCCGCTGTCGTAAGGATGCGACTTTCTTACGAATGAGTGAAAGAATGAGATAATGGCAGTCGGGTTTCGATATTGCCTATGAAATATACTAAAACCTCTAACTACGTATATCCATTCCGATTTTCTCTAATTGGCTCCGAGATCATACGTTAACCTAGTAAAGTTAAAACATAATTCATCCCTGCTCCTAACTGGGTCGCGGGCTTGCTTCATAAATTAGCATATAGCTAATTACACGTCGTTATGCGTGCAAAAAGTGCCTCCACACTTAATTATGCACAAGCCACTTCAAAATATCTCAAACTAGCTTTGATCCGTGGTTTTGCCCGCGTAGTATACAAAACAAATAGGGTTAGGTTGCTCATTAAAAAATAACGACTTCAACAATGATTTTGTTTAATTGGATGACATAATTTTCCAGTTATTTTGATGTGAAAACCAAACTATTCAAAAAATGTTTGATGTTTTGATGAAATTTGTATGGGACCAATATGAAAATACATATATCCTTTTATATAATTTTTTTTTTACGAAAATGGTTTATAAATGTCGGAGTACTGAGGTAACAAACATAAAAATAATGATATGAGAACCCCCTTCTTTTTTGAGGTCGGCAAAAAAAAGAATTGCTCAGTATTTTCTGGCTATGATAGCTCAGTGGTTGTCACATTCGAGTGCCGAAACAGCAAGGCGTGGGTTCATATTTCGACAATGAGCTTGAGATGCCGGTGAAAGAAAGCAGGTGGAAGGTAACTTAGGTACTTACTTAACTAATCTACCACTAGTCGGGCACTGTCACTCTAAAGTTGAAAATATGTCACCAAACACAACTGTACGTTCTGGAAGTGTCATTTAAGTGCCAGTTCCCATTCCAGACTAAGCGTATTTATCATCATCGACTACACTTTCAATTAACATCAGGTGAGATGTAGTAAAACGCCATAAAATCATGAGCAGAATATATTTTTTTACTTTATGGCTTTATCTTCAGTGGTTTAGGTTGTGCGTCGATCTGTCAGTCAGGACTATTTTGTTTACAGATAGTAGATGTCTGACGGGACGATTACCCATTAAATAATTCATGAGCTTTCTGGGGCAGTGTCACAGCTGCCACTACTGAGCTACTTCCGAGCAACTTAGAGAAATAGGACGCTTTGATTTCCTCTCCCTTTGCGAATTATGCCGCGATTATTTCTATAAAAGGAACGCGATCAAACGGGTTTGTAAACTTAGAAGGAATTTTAACTGAAATGAGAACTTGTTACAGGATGCTTTGTAAGACTTCGATTTGCATTTTACTGATTAAAACCAATGGAATAATGAAGTTGAGATGAATGTTTTGGCTGCAAGTAACAACAGTAAACTTCTAGGGAAAACGAGATATAAATAAACGTACTCGTACATATTTAGAGCAAGCATAACTCCGTGCTAAAGCTTTTTCCGCAAAAAAAACTTATGAGCATGTTTCGCAAGCCTAATTAGGCTTAAGTGGCGGTATTACTGCTAACATAAACTGTTTATTGCGGGTAGTTCCGCTTTTGTGTTAACACTACCAGTAAAGGAGGTTACCTTGCACAAGAACCTATAAATCCTCTACAAGTACCAATTAACTTCTTTGTAGTTGCTCCGAGCACCTAATGAAATTGATGTTTCACATCTTGAAAGGCTTTTTTATATTGGTTTCTTTGTCTTTAAACTGAGAGAAAGCGATGTGCCAATTAAACATAGGGCTAAATGTCAAAAGAGGGTAAAGGGTGAAATTTACTACCCAATGTTTAAAAAAATTGTGCGCTGTCTGTCGAAATTTCAACTAATACATAGAATTATAGCGTGCCTATTTTTGTATGTTCTCAAGAATGAGCAACGACCGCACCAACGATGCGACTGATTTTGCACTATACGCATATACTTATACTGCGCACCAGTATGAAATCAGTAGCACCAAAACGTTCATTCGCCCCATCCTTACTTTATAAATCAATACAATTAAATGAAAAGCGTCAGGCGTCTCTAGATGCGAGCATATTTGCTGCTTCATTTACATACGACGTTAAAATTTCACTTGAAAAGTGTTTTGGTTAGAAGCCCTTAAACAATTTGCTTGCATACGGAAGTGAGGTTCATTTAAGCAGGTGTTATATGGATTAAGATAGGTAAAGGTGGAAAGGCTTTGAGGGGTTTACGAGAGGCGGAATGCGTAGGCATCCTCGAGAGACTACACATGTTGGTGATAAAATCAGCATATATTTCTGCCGCCTACGCGTCTCCACTTACTCGTACGTTATTTATCTACAATTCTCATACTTGTCAGTGTGGTTCTATGCATTACATATTTATGCTTGATTTTGCTTTAGTTAGAAGATTTTTAGTTACTGCCACAGGGTTTTTCTTAACAATGTAAAACCATAGTTACGATAAGTACGAATACATTACGCCTGAATTTTATTGTAGTATTTTCAGCACTGAGACTATTTCTTTACTTAGAAATGCTATTGTGTGCCTGAAGCCTGATGCAGTAGAAACTGTATATCTAAGATACTGTATAGCACAGATGTGTTAGTAATGGCATCGAGTTATGCTAATGTGGTACTCACGTCTACGCCATGAGGTGGCCGATCGATCATACTGAGTAAAAAAGAACGCTAAGTAATACGCCACCCTTGTAATCTTGGTAAACAAACTCAAAGCAGTTATTTCAGGGATGTGGTGAAAAATATAAAAGAGTTGATTTATGTTTACAACGCTACGTAATGCCATGCCTACGTATAGCATAGCTGCTAGTCTGTGGAATGCGCTGCTTGAATGGATGTAATCCGTTACTTATAATTTAGGTGTCTTCAAATCACGAGTGAATCGGTTTCTTCTAGGCAAGCGTGCTCCTTCGTAGACCGCATCATCGCTTAAAATTAGGCGAGTTGGCGGTCAAACGCAAGCCTATTACTAAATAAAAATAACCTATTTGTAGTGATTCTTAAAAATAAAGTCAATATTTCGATTCATAAAAGTGTTTCAAACGCAAAAAAACTCCAGAGAGGTGTAAGATTTATTTTACTGCTTACAGGAGCGTTTGCACTGATATATTGGTAAGGACAAGGCGATTAAACTTTTCCTATGACCACCTAAGTGGTGCTAACAAGTATACTTACTGCGTACCAGTGTGATGTCAGTCCCTTGGCAATTATATTAAACTAGCTGCGCCCCGCGGTTTCACCCGCGTTATATACCTCTTTGAAGTAACCTCCTTGGCAGCGAGAGCAACATCTATTGACTAAGATGACAATTTCATTTTTGAAGTGAAACTTCTTTAGGCACGTTGAGGACTTTTTGGGTGAACAAAAATCATGGAACTCGCGTCATCGTCACGCTGTACCGTGTATTTTAAAACAGCGCCATCTCTTGTAGAATAGGCGAATTACTTCTTAAGTTTTCACTTCTGACGTGAAGTCCTATGACTGATGTGTTTTTTTTCTATGATGTAATATTATGTCATCCAATTCTTGCCGTTTCTTACAAAATTTATGGGAAAATGAATTTTCTTCATAAGTTTTTTTTTTCGTGAATTTTTCCGATATTTTATTTTGCTATTCGGGGCGGAGAGAAATCTAACCAATCAAAGATCATGAAAATCGGTCCAGTTGCTCTTGAGTTATAAATGGTGTAACTAATTATTTAAGTTTTCGACAGACGGTGTCGTTTTTTCCAGTACTAATGTTTGGATTACTCTTTTTTATATTTAACTCTATAGTACAGCCAAAACACAATTCAACTTTAAGTATTCCATAAAAGATAACTTCTTCGTACCTTTTCATTGGATAGGCATAAACAAACGTTCACCATAATCCCTGGCTAACTGCTCTGCCACTTCCTAGCGTAGGTACTAGACAAATCCTCTTATGTACCTAGTTGTCAACTGTAATCCCAATAGTTGTTTGCGGCTACAAACCTTCAATCCCATTGCTATCTAGAGCTGTAAATTGGTATCACATTGAAACAGGCTTGGGTAGAGCAGTTATGGCTCCAGTACAAACACTATGGGGGTAAACTTAACCTACCTTATATCATCATCATCTGCTTGTCCACTGTTTGACGTTAACCTTTCTTGTTTAAATCAAAGGCTATTTTCAAGGATAGAGTGAATAGATTTCTTCTAGATCAACGTGTTCCATCCTCGGCCACACCGTTGCTTACCATCAGGCGAGTTGCTGGCCAAACGCAGATCTATTCTATACATTAAAAAAAAAAACTGTCTACACTTCTTTTTTTGCTCTTTGCTTGCTGGACGCAGATTGTTGTCAAAACACCTAGAATGACTTCTTGGAGGTAAATTTGAATTTATATAAAATACCAACTAATGCTGACCTGTCCGCCCCTAACAGCTGCTCTATATTGAGGCTCTGTACTTGATCCAGTGCCTAAATTGCTGACATTCAATCGGAGCGACAAACGTATCGTGGTCGAATCGATCTCGAATTCCAATCGCGCGTTGAATGGAATAATTCCGTATTGAGGTCACTCGACAGCTTGCAGTGCAATGGAATTGTAGGAATAGAGGCGCTACTGCATGCCTTGAACGCCTTGCTTGCGGTGAGAATTGTGTCACCATCAGCACTTTGCATAATATTTTCACGAAGGTAAAAGTTCGCCGTGCGTACCTATGTTAAATAATATTTCATACCTGCTACGGTTACAGCCGCGTATTTCCATAAGTAGGTAACTAAACGAATATACGATAAGATACTTAAAAATATAGCTCTATTATTTCAGCATTTCTATTATTATAAGCAGATTTTAAGTAGAAATCAAAATTTGAAGTGGAAAGCAGAAGTTGGATATCTACGTTCTGCGTGATAAAAACAGCTTTTAGTTGCGTCGTAAAAACTAAATCAGATATTATTACCGAATAAGCCATTCTAAAACCCATAAAACTAACCCGTGATAAAACTGCAAGCCACAAAACTTTTATATGATGTACGAATTTTACGACTGGTTGATACTTAATTTGATATAAGTAAGGTTGATAGCATTTAGTTTAAAAAAAAATTTGGTTAGAATGAGTAGAAATAATATTAGCCTGACGAAGAAGAAATCTCTACGAGGTCAAAGCTGACGTCCTCGTAGAGATCGCCTAGCATGTTACAGCAATGCCATGCTTTGAAGAGCCCTACCTTTGTATTTATTTGCATGTACGATCACATCAATCTGCTGGATTTAAGCATCTCTTAAGGCACACCACTTAGCCCAATCTTTTGCTTTAGTCATCCAGTCACTGCTAAACTGTCTATCTATACTCTAAAGTAAAGTGAAGATCAATCAGGAATTTGTAATTATTTCACAATGAAATTAAACACTTGTAACGGACTTTTTCGCGTGTATTATACATTATTTTAATTCCTGACCTGACGAAAGGTAGACGAGATGACGGATGTCTGAAGAAATGTTATGAAATTATTTATAACCACCGCCAATGACTTTTTTATTTTTACGTTCGCTATGTATGCATGTCTGTGTGTATGGCAAGTGACTTTATTAACTTTTTTAATGCCATATGTAAAAATATGCAAAAAAGCGGTCAACATCGCCTTTTGATAATATGGATACCTGCAACACCAGGGGCATCATAGATACGTTGCCAACCCTTAAATACTCTATTAACAGCCCTAACTAACCAAAATACAAGTTAACTAACACTACAAAAACAATTAGACTGCCCATAGACTGTTGGAGGTCTAAGGATGATCCTAGTGCTCAAGCCCACTACCAGTTGGCAGCGTACCCTGCATTCTGGTGGCATAACCACACTCAATGGCAATGGTTCTGCGTTGAGCCAGAAATACGCCAGCATTTTGGTCACGCGTCGAAATAACCAGGAGTTCTGACGTGAGATCCCGATCCCCAAGGGCCTAATGTCTCGACTCCAAACGGCTATATGTAAGAATGTGCGTTGTAAATAATTTTATAACATTTCTAAAGACATCTGCTATCTAGTCTACCTGTGATCACGGACACTGCAAAGTGTTCGAACCGCAATTAATGTACGAAAACGCAATAAATATACGTGATAAAATCGGTTTAAAGTTTTTAATTTCAATAAAGTAAAGATCATCTGTAGAAGAATCTATCTATACATATCATAAAAACGTAGAGATAAAAAAATCTGTAATTGCGAGATAACAAAAAAAAAAACACACAGGGCGTCTTAAAATAATCAGCTAAACACGATAGGACAGTTTTTAGAAATTTTGTCTGTTTGTTTGTTTGTTTTTTTGTTCGCGCACATCTCCTAAACCACTGGACTGATTTAAATGCGGTATTTACGAATATGCTTAGAAATTACCAGATTAAAACATAGGCTATGTTATATCATTTATTTTAATTCTTTATTATTACATAAAAGAAATTAAAAAATCAATGATTATTTTCTTCGTTACCCGAAACGTAATATGAGGATCGTCACATAGCCTCAAGCATGGAGGTCCAAAGTAAAGAGAATGTTATTGACATAAAAATTTGAAACTGTCAACTGTCATTCAGATAATCAGTTTAAATTTAAAGAAGGTTCCTTAACCTTCTTAGATGAATGAACGTGTAGATCAATGATGTTATAAAAACATAGGCCTTACAACCTCTTTGGTGATTCAATCTAATGCATTTTGCAATACAAGCATATGTCAGGGTTCCGTGGCCAAAGCCTTAACTTGTGGACGCCTTAACCTGTAGCCTTGTGGTCGTATTCATAGTTCAGAAATTGCATGGTCATAGAAAAATTCGAACGAGCGAAGCTGGACAGTAAAATTTCAGAGATGTATCATCCCGACATGACATGATATACTTTTTATGGTTTAAACAAAAAGAAAACTTCAAAACATGCTCTGCACTGTGGTCACATTATCTTTTTGATTTGATAACTGTTGACGGTGTTTTTACTGTTATGCTTCTATCACTACTTCACACAGGGCGACTTAAAATAAGCAGCTGAACATGTTAAGGCAGTTTTTAGAATTTTTGTTTGTTTGTTCACCCACATCGCCTAACTCCCTAGAAGAAAATGCGGACGGATTTAAATGCGGTTTTCAGGAATATGCTTAGTTATGACCAGATTGAAGCATAGGCTATGTTATTTTGCGCAAGGGCCGGATTAAGGGAAGAAAAACTGGCCAATTGCGAGTCGGACTCGCGCACGAAGGGTTCCGTACCATTTACTATAAAAACGGCAAAAAAAACGCGTTTTTGTATGGCCCCCTTTAAATATTAATTTTAGTTTAATTTAATAATTAATTTTTAAAGTCAATATATCACTAAATACCCCCTAAAATTTTTTTTTTTTTTTTTTTTTTTAGTATTTGTTGTTATAGCGGCAGCGGAATTACATCATCTGTGAAAATTTCAACTGTCTAACTGTCACGGTTCATGAGATACAGCCTGGTGACAGACGGACGGACGGACAGACGGACGGACGAACAGCGGAGCCTTAGTAATAGGGTCCCGTTTTACCCTTTGGGTACGGAACCCTAAAAAGGGATTGAAGGTTTATATGAAAATCTACGCGTACGAAGTCGCGGGCAAAAAACTAGTTAGTTAAATAAATCCTTTAGCTTAAATAATATTTGTACAGTAGATGGCATAGTGAATCCACGAGTTTGCACGCCGGGATGTCAAGCATTCCAAACCGGATCGAGGTCGTCGGAAGGGTATACTGCTCCAGATTATTATGAAATACCCAACCTTGTACCTACGTGATGCCGTTGTCATAATAATTGTGTCGGATGTCAGGCTTCCCTGAAAATCTGTAGGTGAATTGCATTGAGTTTACTTTGACAAATGAGACGATAAACAATAAATAAACATTCAGCGTGGTAATACCGCCAGCATGCTGGGTACGTTGCCAACTGATAGTGGGCTTGAGTATTTGGGCCTTCAACGGTCTATTTATTATTTTGTTTAGTTAATAAAGGCACTAAACAATAAAAGTCTTTATAATAAATACCTGCTAATATGCACAATTTCTTCGACATGTACAAATAAATTAATCAAATGGTGTAAACAGCGATAAAAATTATAGCAAAAGAAATTAAAACTTAAAAATTGCATTCAAACATTGCACTCATTCACATCAAATTCATTCAATTCATTTTCATCAAAGTCTGTGCAATCGTCCACAAATGAACTCTTCAACCGCGAGACGCTTGCAATGATTTATTGCATTGGTCACACGGCCCACGATTCTGCAATTCCAGTCCAGATTTTAATGAAAATGTTAACAGCTTGCAATGATAAGTTTTTCCTATAAAGTTGTGAACGACGTCTTTGCCTTGTATTTAGATACGACGATGCGATATAAAACTAAAACATTTTGAAAAGGACGATTGTGTGTATTGTGGTGCGCTAGTATTGACTTCTTAAGAGGCCTCTATTCGTCTGCAGCTTTCTCGCTCGCACATTTGTAAATTATTGACGATATAAAATGACTGAGTGTGAAGTGTGTGAGTCTGAACATTTATTTCAGACCTGCATGGCTAGCATGCGCACCGCGACAAACTCTTGTCGTTATTTTGTCGAGTGAGAACGCAACAAGGTGCCTACGGTTTCATGTACGCCTGTCTCGCTTTGGCATGATAAAAAGAGTCGACAAAATTTTGTCGCGGTGCGCATGCTAGGCCGACAGGTGCATAATTACATTTTGACACAAATTAGATTAAAAACAGATAATAAATTAAAACAAAATTAGATTTAGGTTAACATGTCAATAGTAACAATAGTAGTAAAAATGTAAGGTAGGTAAATGTCAATAGTAACAATAGTAATTACAATCGTTCCATTAATAACAAATATTTTCAAATTAAATATGAATAAGTTTGTTTAACAATGTGAGAAAATGTCCTTTTCATTACTCATACTCTGAAAGTAGGTCTGAATTTGCCTGAGGAGCGGGTTGAAAGTAATATATTTTTGAATCACTTTCAAGTGACAGACACTCAAATAATAAAAAAAATATTGTTCTATTTTCATATTTGTATTGAACCATGTTCCAACTTTTTTTCTCCTCCTCAGAGGATTATGACCCCGCACTTCTCGTGAATTTGCCACATATTTTCTTTAGTCAGTTCATGTTTTTATTTTTAGTTTCCTTTTATTCGTAATGAAAAGCACAGTGTTTACCACGGTGTTAAATACTTATTTAGTCCCTTGAACAATTAGCACACTCGCTACGCTCGAGCGCTAAACCCTGTCTCGGGACTAAATAAATTACTTTCACCCCTAGGATAACAATGTACTATTTCAGTCATAATGAACACGACTAACGACAATAACGATTTCGTTGTGTTGCTATGACGAAAATTGTGAATACTTAGGAAATTCTTCTGATAGCTACTATTATAGCATAATTTGCTATGCGCGATGGTGGCCGAGAGGTAGCATGTGCACTTTACAATCTGACGGCACACGGTTCGATCCTCGGCTCAGCACTGGCGACTCATTTAATGTACAGTTTCGATGCCATCGCTCCACTATGGTAAAGGAAAATATCGTGAAAACCGAAACCGGGTAACCGTGAAATATCGTGAAACCAGTATATCCAAGAACCTCAAAAGTTCAAAGACATAAATGACATCCACCATCATGCATTGGGCTAGCATGGCAGATGAATGGACCCTACCATCCTCTCTCTTTGAGAGAAGACCTGTATCCCAGCAGTGGGAACATGATAAGCTGATAATGATAGCATAATTTATTCTGTCGCTTATGATCGCCGATGTCTCATTTTTGTCATGTCAAAAGAAGGCGCCCCTCCGCCACCCACTCACCTTCACATAATTTCAAACAAAGTGATTCTTTATAAAAATCAGGTATAAAAAATATTCGCAAATGTTTGCATGCTTAATTCAATCGCGGCATATAAAAAAGACGGTAAAAACGCAAAGCTGGCGGAAGCCGCGTCCGTTTGCGCCTAATTCTAATTAGTTCCAGGCCGTCGGTACATCAAAGTTGGGATAAGTTCTTTCGTTTAATTGACCGTAAACGCGGACGACACGGATAAATTCACCTGGAAAGGACCCCAGATGGAGGGCCTGGGATGAAGGGGCCCTTGATTAATGCCTTTCATTTTTACCAGCTTTGTCTTATTTACCGTATGAAACCTTAATTCTCCAACTGCGAGATACTTGTTAAAAGCTTTGAAACATTCGAGAGATAAAATTTATTTTCAATCAATCACGAGGACTTAAGAGAGAAGTTCTAAATTGATTTTGAAAGTTCGTCAAAATGCTTTGGTAAATATGCTTTATAAATTTATAAGTTACTACATCACATCATCAGCCAGTAAACGCCTACTGAGGAACGAAGGCCATCTTAGAGAGAGGTGTTGTCATAATCCCCATGCTTGATGGCGGCTTGAAGATCGCAGTACGTTCACCGTGTACTAATAGGACGCTGCAGCCCTTCCTCCGGTGGTTCTGGTCCCAGTTTTAGGACAAAACTGGGTCCATCCCGGGTCCGGGGACATTTCAGAACTTATTGAACAGAATCAGAAAAGTCTTTCACTGATAAAAAGCTACACTATTATCAGGTGACATAACTAGGTTAACACAGGCGAAACGGAAGGCAAAGGCTAGCAAGCAAATAAATATAGTTCTTCCAGAATACTTTTTGTTCGCATTCCGTAGTACATGTCCGGGATTGTTCTGTGGAAGGCGGGCAAGCCCTTAGCGAATAGTTAAACTTAATGAGGCCGCGGCAATGTAGCTAGCTTCCTCTGGTGAGAGTGTGCTCCGGGGAAAACGAGTGAGTTGAAAGATTGTTGCCCCTCTACAGTTAAATATGAAAGGGTTATGTAGAACATGCGTAGTTTTAAATGTTTTCACAACTACTGTAAAAACAAATCTTGGAAATTAACGCCATGCCTAGTTTTTTTTTTAAATATTTGAAGTGTTGTTCCACACTTTATTATTTACTATTTAAATGTCAAAGACTTCAAAAAAAATACGTCCGGTAGATTCCATGTCCCAAGTGCTCTATTCGCTAAGCTACGGTCGCTATATTAACCAGTTTTTTATGCCTAGGAATTCCAGCTGCTTAAACCTATTGAATAATGTGGACTTTAACTGCTGGTCTTTCGAATAGTCGCACAGCGGGCAATGGAGAGGGCTATGCTCTAAGTTTCTTTGCGTGATAAAATCCGGAACGAGAATATTTGCAGAAGAACTTCAGTCACCGACATAGCTGCCAAGAATTACAAGTTGAAGTGGCAATGGACAGGCATTTGGGCCGGATATAATATTATATATCGTTATTAGGCAGGCCACATCGCTTGAAGAACCGATAACCGATGGGGAAGAAAACTTCTTGAGTGAAGACCACGAACCGGAACAAGCAGCGTAGTCCTCCCACTAGATGGACCGTGAGACTGACATCATGAGAGTCTTAGGCATCCAGTGAATGCAGATGGCAGGCTGTCGTTCAGTGTGGCGTGCTTAGGGGGAGGCCTGCTATGTTCAGCAATGGACGTCTTATGGCAGATGATGGTGATGAGGACACTATCTATTCCGACTGAAGTTTGGACCTGTAAGCGGTAGGGACATTATTTTTACAATCACGTAGATACTTGACATACTGTAAATAAATACCTACGTAAAATAAAACTGTATGAAGTACCGATTTTACTGCGGATTTTGTTTCGAGGCTTTTTCTTAACCTGGAATTCATGCAAGGACAGACAAAATACCTAATATAAACCCTTCTAAACCTTTTGAACCTACAGGCTCTCATCGTCAAGGCTCGGACTTACCCTCCATCCGACATACCTGCCTTGCCATATAAATAAGATAAATTTTCTTCTTACATATCAAACAGGGTAATATTTTATACTTCAAGGGTGGATCCCATTAATACAAATATGACATGTCTTAAATATCACAAAGAATGTCGCAATAATAATGATTTTTTGGATGGGCTCATATATTATGTATGAATCGGGCTTCATGTATGAACTCCAAATGTTCGGAACTAGGTTTCAATTAATATTCGAGGTTCATCTTGAGATAGACATATCTGGGTAGCGCATAAATTTGATTGCTGTGATGTAAATTACTATTATATGAGGAGTAGTTCTAATTTAATTATTCTGCGACCGTTTATGCAAAATGTTATTTAAATTACTTGGAACTTGCAATTTTCTTTATTTGGAATACATACAGTGATAAATAACTAGATTACTGGTATATACTTAATTAAACACCATTTAGCAATGATATGAAAAGTCTTTTCTCGTACCTACTTCAAAGCTAGCCATAGAAAAGGCAGAGTTTAATGCTTACAGGAAGTTTATATATATAAAAGGCGATGTGTTATTAGGGTTTTCCATTTCTCGACGTATTTTATTTCGCGAGTCTCTAGAACTCTCGACAGCAATTTCTCGAGGTTGTGAGATTTTTTATGTATATATAAAAATCGTACTTAGCATCAACACCATTCATTATTTATTCATGAGATCAATCTTAGGAATGATTCAGTCGTTTAATTATTAGGGTTTTTTGGAATAAAATAGTAAGTAAAACGTTGTCCCAAAAATAATAATATGGTTTTACATTTCTTTCATATATATTTTTTTCAACGTTTAGGCTAATATTTGACGGCAAGGAGTACGTAGGTACTTTGGTCCAGCGTTTTGTTTTGTTCCTAATCCCTAGTTTTCTCACTACTAGTCTAAAGGTTTGCTAATAATTCGAGATCTTCACTTCGCGTGGTCAGGTAACAATATCTGCTGTACATTCTGATACTCCCGCGGCCTCTCGTCCATGCTAACATCTATCCCAAATGAATAAAACAAGTAGATACCTAGCTATCTATGAACAGAGCTCCGCAAGGCGGAGGTTTCTCGCTAGACTTCAGCTTCAGAATTAACCATGAGATCGTGATTTCAAAATGTTTACGAGGAACTGCTAAATATTTACTAATTAAATAACTGGAGCTGATCGTTTGCAAAGTTGGTTAGTGACGTTGACATTACGAGTACAAATTCAAAGTTTGTAATTAGACATATTATTTATGTAAATGACGACATTATTTTTAAGTAAGTTTTACTCCATTTCACAGTTTAGACTCGTTATACATTGCCTTATCTACCTATATTTTCTAGTAAGCAGAGGGTGAATGTACAAATTAAACGGCAAACACCTGGCTTTCCGCTAAGTTTATTACAGGGTGTCTGCCAGACGTGAAATATTTTTCTGTATAAATGACGGGAGTCGGGAGGTGTCGTAAACTCCAGACATTTATTACTTTTGATGTCGTCTGTGCGACGTCTTACTACAGGAGCTAGAGTCTGTTTTACCAATTTTCGAACAAAGTACAAGTCCATATAAAGAACATCAAAATAATACTAAGACAGGCAAACCTGCAACAGTTTGACCTGTACTGACCGGATACATGCATATGTACATTGCACACACATGAAACACCAGTATGTTTTGATTTTCACTTTATTTCAAATTGCGTCGCATGTCTACATTCAGACCGATATTATAATAATGTCTACTCTGCACATGGTACGGATTGAATCAAATCAGGTGGCATTGATAGTACAAGTAAAACCACAGAATAGGTATTAAAAGTATGCATGTATGCTGGGCCTACACGTGGGTCTTTAAATGCTTTCATTTCGGTTCACTACTACAGCATATACTAAAAATGTATTGTGGAGTCGTATAGGTTTTTGGTAACTACTTTAAAAAAGACAATTAACAAGTAGGTACATAAAGGTGCGTCCAGATCTAATAAATGCGCCGTGATTTGCCTCAAGCGCACTGCACGCGTGCTGCACACGTGCTGTTGTTACAACTGTTCGGTGCGTGAGTAAAGTTAAATAGTAGCACAACTCACGCAAGGCTCGCATAATGCGCGAGCGCAAAGTTAGCAAGCTTTTTGCCAATATCGCGGCGTATTCGACAGATCTGTACGAACCTGAACAAGACTTGTATTTTTGCAAAAATACAACTCTACAAGAGTTATGCCACGAGGGAGTCGATCCTTATAAGGATAACCGACGTGTGTGGCAACAAGTTGTCAAGTTGGGAGTATTGTAGCAGCAAATAAAAATAAATTGGTGGCGTGTGTATACAGTATACCTGTATTTTCATAATTAATGGGTATTTAGTAATACTGGGTATGAAATTTATTCTTTTTAGTTCATTTTTATATTCACCAGGTGACTGAACCTTTTTTTTTTATAACTGATCTCTATTATATCTATTTTATAAACATACTAGATGGACCCGCGACTTGCCTATGTCCGTCCTCATGATACATACTATTACCTCGCAAAATTTTATCGAGATCGGTTAAGCCGTTTAGCCGTGATTATGTAGTAAACAGACAGACGAACAGATTTACTTTCGCATTTATAATATTAGTGTGGATGTGAATACATAACTTTTACAGGCCATTTATGTTATGTTAACCTTCAAGGAATTAAAAACGTACATGTATGACTAGATATGAATTATGTTACTTGAAACAATGTCCAATCTTTACGTTCGTTCGTTCGTTCGTACTTCGCACGTTCAAATTCAAAAGTTTGAATTTGAACTTGCGGTAGGTTTATGTCTGAACATAGTATATATAGCTTTACTTAGTTTGTGTAATTAAAGTTCTATCTGGTTTAAATTAGAAACTTCAGAAAGTGACACTTGAATGCCGTCCTAATGAAATAATCAAAATCAATCCGATCGAAAAATCAACATACATAATCGAACAAAGGCATCACCGATTCTAAGCGGAAAGGGAACGTCAAAGCGAGCGGCGGCCTTTCAAAAGCGGCTTACATAGAAGGAAAACAAAATTTTCCGGGATTTTCATGTCAGTCACGTTCCAATTTTTTTCGTCGTGCCAAAATGAATTCAAACTCAACAAACAAATCATCGCAAATCCAATCAACTGTAGCAGTCGTGACGGCAAATTTTCGTGTTGATAATATTTTCTGTCAAGTTATGCACTTAATAAATAATAAACATGAGCAGGATCTATTTTAATTAAACCTGCTTCACGAAATTATTATGGCAACATTATTTCAGGTAAATCACGAACTAAACGCTTTGCGAATACAATTTTGTGAGTCTCATAACATTTTATGATAAAGCGTGCGTTACGGACATTCCCCTAGAACAATATCATCGCAAAGTATTCCTAAATGTATGTTGCTGGTAGGTACTACCACTTTATTTTTATTGCTCGACAACATGGAAACGATAAATATTTTAGTGGATACCAATCTATAATAGATAGTTGTACTCGTATTTGGAGGACATTGTGGTATTGGGTTCCGAAATAAATTAGGTTTATGACTTGTTTCTACTAGTGCTGTCATTTTTGTATCATAGTTTTCTGATTTAACATTGTATTCACAGGTATTTAAAACTGTAGATGTTGGATCCATAGTCAATGATCCATAGTTAAGTACAATGTCTAAATTGGCGGGAAGCACTTCACACAGTATATTTTTGGAAATTGGAAAATTAGTCTACAATATTGGTACTGTTTACTGGTGACTAGCTGTGCCCCATGGTTTTACCGGCAATGATGATCACGCAGGAATTGTAAATTTGAAATAAAAATTAACCTATGTCACACCGGCTCTTAAACTATCATCCATTTAAAAAATCGTCAATTCATTGCATTGTTGTTGCGTAAAAGAGAAACAAACAAACTCATGTTCGCATATATAATGTCAGCATGAATTATGATCTTGAATCTATAGTTTTAAATATCTTTTACTGTATATCACCACGAAGCCGCATCCCACAAATACCAGCCAGTAACCAGTCTATTTACGGCTTGCTCTCTGTAAACAGCTTGAAATTGATTTTGAAGCTTATCGAACTGGTGCCTACCCCAGGCTGCCGTTCGCTTTATTGATGGAATTTTGTAATTTCGATCTATGTACCTTTCGCCGTGCATGCGGGATTTATCATTCCCTATCGGGTATTAAGAACTTACCTGACAAATTAAATCTGCGGAGCTGAAACTAAGTACTGTTCCACAGGCTTATAGGTTGATGCTTAGAAATATGTTTCAGTATATGGTTGAACAAGACAAAGAATATGTTTGGGTTCATCATCATCATCATCTGCTTCTAGCCACAGACTTCATCAATTTCTAGCCCCGTGACTTGCCGATATCGTTCTTTCATATGTCTGGTGTACTGGCTGGCCTACGAGGTCTTGTCACTCCTCTATATAGACCACCATTCTGTTACTATTTTTTCACCACACACTCGGAAATAGGTTAATTCTTCCTGCTAAAAGTGGGAACAAAGCTATTCATTATCTAACGCATTATTTAGAAGGAAGAAAAAGAGCTATTTAAATTTGGCACAGAATTGGGCACTGTAATTCTTTTTTCCACATCAAATATATGTTTTTCGGTTGACCTAAAAAAATGGTAAAATCTAAGAAAGTGTTCATGAATTTCGCCACACAACGTATTTTTAGAGGTTTTCCATTCCAGGCCAATATTTTTTACGCAGCTCAATCCCTCAAAATGTTTTAAGAAATTGAAAAGAAACTGAAACTTGAAATGCCTCTTGGAAATGAAGTCACAAAAGTCCCCCGCGACCGACCGAAAGGTTAAGCCTTTAATTACACCTTTGACACTTGGCAGACTTAAAATTCTCTTCGGAATCGAAGTGGAGGTAATTCTTGAGAAGTTTTATGGCATGTTCATCAGATGGAGGTTTCCGAATGAATTTGCTTCTTAAACGCGTCTTAACAACCCTTGGGCTTCGCGGGCCATTAAACATGGGATTAGTTGCCAGCTTCGACGAATAAAAAGAGGTGTAATAGTTGCAAGATTGAGGTGAGTTGGCTAACTACGGTAACTGAGAACGGCTATTTGCGAGAACTTAGCTTCCCCTCTGCTCACCCTTCGTCACACCAACGTAATTAACTCGCCGGGAACTACTTCGTAGACCGTTCAAATAGGTGTTAATAATACTGTCTTGCTTTATTTTATGAAAATACCTTGTACAAAAACGGTTCTATTAAGACGTTAAATAGAGTTTTAAATGAAACTTTATTTTAAATTGCTACCGTTTTCCGTTGTGGTGATTTAATCGCTGGAAGCAAAATTTATAGCTAGATACTGACGCCTGTAAAACCGCTCGAAGCTTCCCGTTTGATTGTAATCACCATCATCATCCACAGCATTCCTCGTTCCACTGCTACTAGACGTTTCTCTTGCTATGCCATCTGCCTCGGTTCTGTGTTAATCGATGGTGGTTAATTCGATGGTGATAGTGGTAAATTAATTGTTAATTTTCGTCAGTACTTAGTCAATCAATCTATTTTATTCCATAAAGAAATACAATAGGTACTAATAAACATTGTTTACACGATAAATTAAGTCTTTGAAAAATAATAAAGCTCTATCAGACCTAATGATTAATACAGACTGGCGCAAGATTGCGACTACATAAATGAGCAGGCAATCTTTCCTGCAAACGGGTAATTAGGCTCCACACAGCGCCTGGAGCAGTACAAGGCGCCGCAGCCAACCCTACTTCATATCCTACTGAAATGTACTTGTTTTAATGGAATATAAAAAACATTGCCCAATTACTGCCAGGTTGTTTATGTCTAGATACCGAAAGGAACCGAAACGCATAGAAATAAATAGTAGCCAACAAGGCCTTTATCACTGCACACTGTCAGACGCGGAATCACGTGGTTGTCATAACAATCGTGGCAAATTTTTAATTCTTTAACATGAATCATCCAATTATAGTGTGCCGAAATTACAAAGATAGCATTAAAATAACAAAAAAAGACCCTATCATTGGTAAATAACATTACTTTGTATTAGTTCCTACAAAATATGGAATTGAAATTATATGAAAATAAATAAAGATATAGTTCGTTATTTTATTTGACTTTGTGGTGTTGCTTGAAACTCAACTTTCCCATAATACTACAGTTTTCTGGAGTAATTTCAGAACGACTGTACTGTTCCTACTGTTACTGTTCCCTGTACCATGGAACCCTAAAAAGGACGCATATATTTGCCAATATTTTTCACTTGTGTCTATGTTATTTGCATCACGCTTCCAACTCATGCATTGTTTGCATTGCATTGCAATACGTATAATCTAATCGAACGTGAACAGTAAACCTACTAGGTCCTGTATCTAGTATCGCATACTGCCACGGGCTTGATACAAACAATGTAAAGTTAATAAAACCGACAGAGTTGCAATCAAACTAGCGGGGAACTGCGCTGTAATTCCTTGCCCGGCACTAGTTGTGCACATGTATGTAGGTATCTATTTTATACGTATCTTCTGCACATACGGAAGTGGTAAGAGGGGTAAGGTTTTATTACGCTACAGCAGTTTAATGAAGCATTTATTAGAATCTGCCTGACAGCAACAGTGAAGAATGTACTTACCTACTTCTTGATACGAGTAAAGATTTTTTTCGTCCCACTTTTTGTATTCACGAATTTAGGTAACTTTGTCATGCGCCAGAATGTAAATCAGACAGATGACGGAATTCACCTTTTTATAAATGCACAAAATATATATAGGGTCAAACCAGAAAATATAAGAAAGTACGTTAATTGCATCAAAAGTTACTATTTGCTCAGACAGTCTATGAACAGTTGATGTTTGTGTAGTGTGTAGATATCTAAGTTTCCACGAGTAAAGCCCATGGCAAGCCAATAATCTTCAACCAGCACGCCCCGTCAGCGCCTGAGCTACTCTTGATTGCGGAGGTACCTTACAACTACACAGCGTACATACAACTATTCTAATATATTATTTGAGGTAAACAACAGAATTTGCGAGAACGTACAAATCCAACTACACTCAAGCTTACGGCGCTTTCGATTCTGCGTTGTTTACACTATGTATGAACCTTATATAAAGTTGATAGAATATTTCGCGGTTCTCTATCAAAATAGCAGTTTCATCTAAACATCGTATGTTCAATGACTTGTTCACTTCGTCATTGCGAGGGTTTTGGATTCTGGAGAGTCAGCAAGTAATTTTGTTTCTTTGTCATCCTTAGTGGAACACAATACTGTCGGTGACTCTTAGTGTTGGTTTGACTTATATAGCAATACATATTATGTAGGTAGGTATTTTTTTGTATTAAAGAAATATATTTACCTGCTACAAAATATTTTTTCAAGCAAGTGCTTTTATTAACTAAACAAAATAGTAGCGAATAGTTAGTGGCTAAACTTAGACCCATTTTATGTGTATAAAAAAATTACGCTAAATACCAAACAGCCTAAAAACCAACCTATTTAGATGTTATACAAAAACAGCAAAATTGCCCGTAAACTGCGTAGAAATTACTCCACAAACTCCACTACAATCCAAATGCTCAAGCCAAACACCAGTTGGTAGTGTAGCCAGCATGCTGGCGGGATTACCTTGCTGAATGGCAATGCTTTAGTCAAAAAACGGCAGCATTTTGGTCACGCGTCGCATTTATTGACTCTAAAGTTTTACTCTATCGATGTGCAAACTTCCGGCGCAGTTAATTATTTATGTGAACGAAAAATAACTTAAAAGATACTTAAAAGCAGCTATATGGCCTCGATTTTAGCGGTTGAAAAAAAAATTAAAAAAAAAACAAAAAAATTATAGACGAACGAATTATATCGTCATTGTACGCCCTACGTCGATCTCGATACCTGCCCTCACCCGCCGGCGGGCTATTGTTCAACAATTTACTCTCCCTTTGTTTCAATCCACATCATCATAAACAAGTTTTCATGTTTGTTTGCACATCAAGTGGAAAGGTTCAGGCGCTTCATGTTAGTTTGTAGATGGAAAAGGGTTTGATGGAACGAATATCCATGTTTAAACATCGGATAGACAGCTCTCTAGTGCTTGAATTTGAAATGCTCTCTCTGACCTGAAAATGGTTTTAAAATGTTTTATTCCATTGAATTTGTAGACTAAATATTTAAGTTTCTGTTTACGGACAGTTTCAGTTAACACTTATTATATAAAGCTGTGCATGATACCATTTTTGTGCTCTACTCAGTGGAAAATTTATGATTATCGTATAGTCGCTTTTTCAACAGTTACATTTTGAATTACCACGAATGGTCTCTAGATAATGGGATGTTTTTCCATTGCCTATGAATATTATAATGGATGGAAGCGAAGGGCCTTTGAGTCACGATGACCACGCCGAAATTTGTGCTTTTACTACAATCTTATGAATAATTTATTTGAAATATTGCTAGGGGTTCTGCAAGGGGTCACGTCGCAAAATTGCATTTCGTTATTTTACTACAACACCAAGACAAAACGTGTAATAGTTTTTACATAAACCTTCTTCACTAGGTCGTGCTCTTATGGCCGTGAAAGCAGCTTAATTTTTTCCAAATAAAAACCAATGTTTACCTAGTATCGCGATTACCTTGCACAAGATTGAGAAAGTGGAAGACCGAGCCACATTTCGGGTCGAAGCGCCAATTAAGTGCTAGAATATTATAATACTACGTTAGTGACTAGCCCCCATATTTATAGACGATACTTTTCCATATTCTCATCCTTAAGGTTCACAAGTAAAGTACCTCGAATCCTCACCTTGAGTGATCACTTTGTTAAGATTCCCTGCGTTAGTCTTCCAAGCCTCACTCAAGGATTCGAAGTACTTTTATTGCGTTTATAAATATATAAAAAATAAGGGTATATCACGCCCTCTAGTTGCACAGTAAACTTTGCAAAATATTTTACCGTGAATATGTGGTGTAAAAAAGGTTGATAATCAGATTACCTCACGTTCCCTATTTGCCGGTGCAGCGCCGGGAGCACGTAAACTCGTTACATTTCGATTCCGCGAGTTCTCAATGACAAACATTTGTCTATTCTGTGGTACGCTGGATTCGAATGAAAATTCCATTCGATTGTTATTCGGTTATTTGTTGAGAACGTACAATTCAAGAAATACTTTAAATCTTCATATATTTACACACTTAACCAGAAAAGTTAAACTTGTCTAACTGATGAAATTAAAAACTTAAAAAAAAAACGGAAACTTAAATAATCTCGATAACTTCCCCAAGCAGCCGAGAGAAAAAGCAATTGTACTCGAAACTTTATTCTCGAGTACCTTCAGCAACTAAGAAAGCCAATTTCCAGCGGCTTGCAAACTCGCTCCTGTACAAAAATGGAGCTTAAAAATCAACCAGCCAAGATTCTATTCAGGCAAAAGGTGTAAAACGCTAGTTCCTGAATGCAGCGCCCGCTCATTGCGTACAATTGAAATGGTAATACGACCTCGGCTCCCGTTCTAATCGCTATGCAAATGCTGCTAGGTCTGTAGGTTCTTACCATTGTGCCTATTATAATTATGACCCCTCTTGCACTAGAATCACATAGTTTTAACAACAGTCACCAGAATTGTATATTACTGCAGTAGCCGGCAACCGAAGCATTTAGCAACGTAGCCAAGGCCATCGTGAGTCCATAAATACTCAGTTGCGGCCATGGCTTGTATGGTAGATACTTTTCTCAGATAATGCGCGGAAATTCAAACCAAGTAGTCCTGCGAAAAACGTTTTATTTGAAAATACCTGTTCATTTTGATCGAAGGAAAATACAGTCGTTGAATATAAACAATTTGAAACTAAAGGTGGACTTTCCGGCATTTCAGGTGGCGTTGAAATATTTTCATCACACACACTCATGTTGTCAAATTAAATCAACAATTGTAAATTCCAGAATCAATTATGAACAACAATAATGTATGCTTATTTGTTTCTCGCCCATAAATTAAATTTACTGTCATACATATGCCCCAGTAAAATAGTGGAGACTACTAGATGTTATGCTCCTATAGAGTTTTGGAATCGACATTAAAATACACGTGTTACCCCATTATAATCACTTACCCACGCTCGAGCACATTGCCGAAAACTTAATAAATAATAATACACCATTATTACACATTAACACTAGAAAATACACAAGTTTAGGAAAATAATACATGTTTTTATCCACGTTGGCACTCTTCGTACCAATTATGTTCATTTCGTTCTTTTTTTTACCAACATTAAAAAGCTTTCTATTTGCAAGCCAGTTCGAAATTTAAATAAAATCTTTGATCAGTTACCTTCTTGATTGTCATGTTTCGAAGTAAAAAGTTCGTTCTATTCTTAAATAACAGGACAGTTGTGAGTTTTCACTGCAATTCGACAGATATGTATTTTCATACTAACTTTGCCAGCTGCTGCTTGCGTGTATTTCACCCACTGAAGTGAGAATTTTTTACCCTTCTCTTTTCTATGATTTCAACAGTACAGCAAGTAGGTATGATTTATCTTGAAGAAAATTGTAAAATTAATGATCGAATTTCCTAGCAAATTTGAGAAAATACATTGTCTTCAGCTCTTTATCACCCTGCTAACTTGCTCGCTTGTACAAGTTAAACCAATCCAGAGGGAGTTTGTCGAGTTTGTTTAGCCGAAGTTGATCGGACGAGATATAAGTTAATTCAGCTAACAGCTGACAAGTCAACAGTCAGCTCATGAGTGGAATCATAATATCCGGAGCACTTATGTTTAAATATACCTAGTTTGTTTTGATCCTGAATTTAGCAAAGGGTTAATAACAAGCGGCATGAATATAAATGCGAGCTGCCTGTGAAACTGAAACGTTGAACATGCAAAGCACGGTTGCGCGCAGTACAAACAATAGACGCAATACAAATAAACTATTCGGTGAGTAGTCGTGCCTACATTTTAAAACAGTGTGTTCAGAGTTGAGAACTTTGCCCCGTTTTATACTGGGTTACGCGGAAAAGGTGTATTAAGCCGAAAGAGGTCCATTGTACCCATCATTATGAACAGCTTTTACTATAGGACCATACATTGTGTCAAATGCTTCGTCAACTACATGTAAAGAACCGTAAAATATGTCTAAAATAATTGGCTAAGAGCGTTTCGAAACACGCATATGGTAGGGTTCCGTAACTAAAGCCATATAATTGTAGTCATAGTTCAAAAATTTATAGTTATATAAAAATTCGAACGAACGAAGCTTTGTGGACTTAGCCAAATTTCAGAGATGTACCATCCCGACATAGCATATATTTTTTATAGTTTAAACATAGAGAAAACTGATTGAGAAACATTATTTGTTAAGACCATTTTACAAAAAAGTCAATGACCTTTGAACTAGAACGCTTTGAATTTATTACAGTTTTATCGCTGTTACTCAAAAAGTCATCATCAGATAATGTTCGAAATAATTTTAAATGAAGGTTTTAAATATGACCTATCTGTATTGTAAGACTCAAGTTTCTATGTCTTATAGTTTAGAAATGCAGGGCGGGGGGGACCAACTTTTTGCCAGTTTGGCGGGCCATATTTCGCAAAGTATTGACTTTATAATAAAGTGATGTATTAAACTTTACCTTCATATTAAAATACCTTTTCAACGACACCCCACACGAGTAAGTGGAGTGAAAAAAAAAACATCCCCATTTAACATGTACGAGTGCCACCCCTAAAATGCAATATTATATATTTTTTATACTTTTAAAATTGAGATCAAATAATCAATTAAAATTGATGAATTGATTATTACTGTTATTAAACAAAATTTCATTCTATTATCTTAATAATTATAGAACTTAGGTTTTAAAAAATTCGGACTGATGGACAGACAAACAGACAGACATACAGACGGACGGACAGAACGAATTTATAAGGGTTCCTTGTCGGGCTACGGAACCCTAAAAAAGGTTCATGATGATGATGATAATCAAAACCATAGCTGTATTGTTTAGCTCCGGTTCCCAAAACTGTATTGGTACAGCATGTTTGTTTTGTTCCATATACAAGTTTTAAATGTTGAGTCGTGTAGTATGTGTAAGAAAACTTGTCAAATTTTATGCCACGCCATACCATATTGCAGATGGACACCGTGGTTTATATTTATTTGACATTAAATTTCAGAGTGTACCTAATAGCTATGAGGTGTTTAATTTTAGTCGTAAATTAACCAAATTTACTAGCGATTGAAGCATTCGACGACACCGTCTGCCTAATATTAAGCTAAAATTATTCTACGGCATGTTCTCAAGATTATCTCCAAGGTTATATTAAATATTTAGATGAAAGTACAGACAGCAAGTCTAGCGTTATGGTATAAAATGTGGCAATGTCCCTATTTATACATAGTATACGCGTTACATCACCAGCACAAATGAAACGTGCTGATATGTGCGTTACATAAATTTCCGACGCTCGCAGTAATATTTTTGCGTGTTTCCTTTTCCCTGGAGTCATTTCATTCCCATTTCCCTATTGAATTTCGCTGACGGCACAAAATGTGTAGATTCCACTCCAGTGAGATAGCTCAGCGTTATATTACCTTATATACTTGAATATATTAAAAAAAAATTTAAAACCTATACACTATACACTGCTAGGCAAAGGTTTCCCCCATTTCTTTCCATGAATCTTAGTTCTCCACCACCTCTTGCCAACCTCTCCGGAGTCAATATCATTACGCCAGCATTTATAAAGCCTTCCTTGACTGCGTTGTCCATCAGGCACCCACTGTGTGACAATCCTGGTCCAGCGGTCGGGATGTATACGCACCACATGTCCCGTCCAATCCCATTTTGGGAAAGGGATGGTATATTTTAACTATGAGAAATTATTCTTAAACGATATATTCAAACCAAATTCACTGGCTCTTATTTTAAATTCAATAGAATAGTTTGGCTAACTGTTGGATGCAAGTTGGTCTGCTGTGAGTTGCATGGCACCGAAGTTCTGAAGCTTTACCCCCATATAAAGTTTTAGCACTTCAGTTCTATGCACATCCGAACTTTCTTACCTTGGAGAATTAGTTCAGCATCCGAATATTGGTATAGAGCCGATATTCCGCCCCCAAACATTTTATGATGAATACGAACAGCGATGTAAATGTCATCGCCAACTTTTCAGTAGTTCAGTAGGTCATATAAAAACTTTTTTTCAAAATTATTTCGAACATTTTATGATAACAAATAAAATAAAATAAAACACGTTTGTTGTATGGAGCCTCCCTTAAAAATTTTTTTTTTTTTAAAGTCTAACTCTTGCCGTTTTTAATATCGAGCAAAAAAAAAACATGTTTGTTGTATGGGAGCCCCATTAAATATTTATTTTATTCTACTTATTAGTATTTGTTGTTATAGCGGCAACAGAAATACATAATCTGTGAAAATTTTAACTGTCTAACTATCACGGTTCATGAGTTACAGCCTGGTGACAGACGGACAGACAGACAAACAGACAGACAGGCGGACAGCTGAGTCTTTGTAATAGGGTCCCGTTTTACCCTTGGGTACGGAACCCTAAAAATTACTATTAAATGTTTGCAATTTTATTCTAAAAAGAAGTACGTGTTTTTTTAAATTAAACTTACCAAATTTTTATCATTTCAATAACCAAAATGAGCGAAAATTATAGCACTTACCGGTGAGCATTGCCTTAACTAAATCTTATAGAGTTTTTTTTAAACAGCAGTGGGTTTAAAATAAAGTAATTACATATACTTCCTCGAAGATTATCTTCAGTTCGACCAATCTTCTCAATTTATTACGCAAGAATACCCCAAAATAGAGCTACAAATACGCGTAGACACGGTCTTATAAGCAGCTATAATAAAAATATCAATATCAGTCGTATTTACGCAGCGGGCTATAAACCAGTAGGATAATGGGCAGTCCGGCTTATCGAGTCGTATCACGCACTTCGCAGGACAATATCGGCCCCCGTCGACGTTATTAGGAGCTGGAATGGGGTCTGATGTGCTGTGGTTATTTTTCAATATGCGACGAGTATAGCGACGAATTCTTGATCTGAAACGGTGGACGGCTTTATCTACTCGATATCAGAAATGGCTGGTGGTTGGATTGTTTACGTTTTATGAAGTGAAGTTACTTGCTGTACAGCTTCCTCTTATGGTGTTCAGGGTTCTGTGAAACTTATAACTGGGGAGCGTTCAAGTATTACGTAACGCAATTTTCGGAGATTTTGGACGTCCTTTCCCCCCCATGTAACGCACCGTAACGATTTTCGGAACCCCCTCTCCTTCCTAGTAAAATGTTATGCAACCATTAAGTGGCCATTTTTACTTAAAAGTCACAATTATGCGGCGTCAAGTACCGGAAAGTCGCTAAAATACCTTTGTTATATAAAAAATGCGCGAGAGAATCTCTTTACGCGACCGTTCTGAAGGGTTAAAAAAAAAAATGTTACGTAACGCGTAGTTCAAACATCCCGTCCCTGTAGCGCATCGTAACGTTTTACTAGCCCCCCACCCCCCAAATTCGTTACGTAATACTTGAACGCTCCCAAGGCCTCTGACATATTTTGTTCCAAAATTTTTATTTCCAGTTACTTCTTTACCCATACGAAGCGCTTTGATTCCACTTTTATTGTGTGAACTGCTAGTCTGTGGAATGAGTGTTCCCACTTGATAATATATAGTTTGGATATGCCTTTAAACTCGAGCTAGTATATCGAAAAAGTCTCCCAAAAACTGAAGGGGGTGAGGCAAACACGTATTGCGCAAGCTGACATATTCTTACTAGTTCTACAAAAGCACACTTCAATATTGAGAGCACACAACTGCAAACGATGTGATTAAAATGTATACGAATGGACGATTGAGGGTGTAAGTGGTAAAGTAGAAACTGTAGGTATAACGCTTCCATTTATTTATTTTTTCTGAAGTGTTCCCCGATAGTTACAATCTTGGTGTCTTCAAATCGCGAGTGAATGGGTTTCTTCCAGACAAACAAAGCTCAAGCGTGCTCAATCTTAGACCGCATCATGGCTTAACATCAGGAGAAGTAGTGGTCAAACGCAAGCCTATAAAAAAAATGCTGAACCAGATCTGAACAAACACTATTTGCCATATTATATTGCTGAAAACTGGTGTTTTTTCCCTACCATATTTTGCCAAACACCAATCATCACACTGGTTACGTCCCACGACTTTACTGGACATTGTCTAGTTTTCTCGCCATTCCAGAATAAAAAGTATACTATGGTGGTTTTCATGATGTTCACTACTTATTTCTTTGTCAATCTTCATCTTGTTTGGTTCAATATTAAGTCCTGAAAAGATAACTAACAAACAACTGGCAGATATCGTTAGAAAATTTAATTTAACATTCGTTTGTTACACTAGTTAACGCCAAGATATAATAACTCAGATTCCTTTGAGAGCCTTAAATACTCTGAAATTAAGGCTAGCCACTTAGCCTATTTAAACCTAATAAACTCGGTCGAAACATTTATTTGCTCTCTCAGCTGCAGGCCGATTTAAAACCACAAATTCTGATCACTTTAGTTAGTTTTTGAACGTACGGGTACGTCGGGTATATAAACAGATATACCCGATATACTTCAGTGAAACATTAAAAGAAAATATTTTTAAACAGCTTTTTACAATGTTAATGCACCTGTCAGAGCAAATAAATGCTCAGACCAACTTTAGGTATAATAAGGTCAGTAAAATATTACTTGCCTATTATTTGTTATTCAGGAGAAGTATTACCAATTTCAGCACTAACTACGAGGATCGATAGTTGGGAACCAGTTTTACTTCCGCCTTGTCGCTGTGGCCGCCGGCCGCCTGCCGCCGCATCGGAAATGAAATCCTTCTCTTTACTGCATTGAACTATTTGTTCTACCTCTGTACAATGTGTTTTTTTCTTGTTTTCTTTTGAGAGGATTATTGCGATACATTGAGATAAAATATCTATAAAGTCACATGTCTAAGTGAAAACAATAAAAAAAACGTCCGAGCGATGTTGTACCTAGACATCAATTACATAGTTCGCAATGCCACATTTAATTTAATTTAGACGTTTGGTGCTTGTATAGTGTTCAACGTCGCTTGGCCGACAGGGCACACCGTAACACTGGCATAGCGCGGCGTTGTAGCCGGATCGCGATTGCCTTACAACTAACCAAAAAGTCGGCGCAATGCTTAGCGTGCGCCGAGTTTTGGTTCAGACATTTTTTTGTCACGTTGGCGCTAAATGTTCTCATATTTGATAATATCGACAGCATTTTAAACTAGACAGAGCTAGTTTTTATTTTTAACACTAAAAATTATTAGTATATTTTCACAAAAAATAACAACCGCACTTTACTTGAAGTTCAATAAACGGGATTATTTCATTAATTTTCCACACTTACAAGTAGAATGTTTACTTGTAATTGAACTGGGTGGCCCTTGATATTTAGTCTATTCAATAAAAAAAAAACATAAAAATCGGTCTGAAATCAGCGTAGATATCGCGTAACATTCAGACAAAAAATAAACAAGAGGATCATATTAAAAACCGACTTCAAAAATTATATGAAGAATATACAGTGGAACATAGATCCTTTTTTGAAGTCGGTTAAAACGTAATACGTGCCTATAAAATTTGAGGGTTTTCCTCGATTTCCCTTGAACCCCATCATCAGATCTTGACTTGGTGACAACGGTACCAAATTGGAAGTACCGAACAAAAGATAAAACAATGGAAATAGAACGACGGTTCTTCTATTTTGAAGACAGTTAAAAACAAAAGTGACACAAATGGCATCACAAAAAAAGGAAAAAATAACAATATAGTTATTATTGTTAATTCAACAAAGCTTCGTATCAAAAGGTAACGAATCCAATTGGAGTGCTTTTCAGTTCTTTTATAAAATTTGGACAGATACCTACGTCCTACTTACTTCATATTCACTTCGGGAACGGGCACAACTTTTCGCGTTACAAGCTTAAAAAGTTGAAGCTTTTATACCTTTCACTAGCAGTTTCCTGCGGTTTAATCCGCGATTTCAGGAACCAGGATTAAAAGTACCTACGTAACCTAAACTAATTCATTCAAACGTTACGAAATTGTCTGGGCTATAAAGTTAGGAAACAATAGTACATTGTTACATCGAGCGCAAAGTGAGTTATTAATGCACGAGTGTTATGTTGGTACTAAACTAACACGAGTGCATTAAATGCGTAATCTACTTTTCTTTCAACTAACAATCTACCTACTGTGATAAAATATATCTACTCAAATTAAAAACTAATGCTAATGAAAACAAAGTTTAATTCATCTTTTCCTCAAACAAACTTTCAATTAGCAAGTCGGTTTATTCCGGCGATTTTTATTTACAGCTAGTATCTTTTTGATCGAATGCATACATTTCACATTAAACTTAATGGGATACATTAAACCGCTGTGGTAAATTTATATCTTATCGGGACTTGGCCAGGCAATTGGTGGAGATGTCGGGTGTTCAGGATGCTGTCTTCTATTTCGGACAGAAATTGAGCATTGCCATTCAACGTGGCAATGTGGCAATGCCGCCATCATTCTGGGGAAGTTTCCCTCCAGTAATCGTCTTTTAGTTTAAAGTTTTTATATAGTTATTTTAAGTTTTAGTTATTAGTTAGTATTTTAAGTTTTCGTCATTTTCTGTTTTATAAGTTGTGCACAGTAAATTATCTATCATAATAAAAAAATAAAAAACAGTGCAATAATGAAAAACTGTGCAACCATAACCTTCTGCATTGTTTTGGTTCTAAGCAAAAAATACGTCCTTTGTTTAAAATACGGTTTTTTACTTATTAATGATACTTTACATTTTTTACATTACTATGTAGTTGAAAGAAAAAGTATTTATTTGTATTACAAAATTGAGTGATAACACAAAAAAACTTTCGTACTAATATTACTTACTGTGATTCTATTACTTCAAAAAAATACCTTTATCAAAGAAAAATCTTTCAGTACTCATAATAATGTTTTGATTTTTGGCGTTATGTGACAATATTAGTAGAAAAATACGATCAAAATATTATTACACCAATAAAAGCGCAAATATATTTTAAGCCTGCAAAGTCCTGAAACCTTATTACTTAAACATTTATTTTGAAGTAATATCAAAGGAAATCCTGCCTTTACTCCATTGATATTCTCAAAAAGTTAAAGGCCCAATTTCTTTTATCACGGCCCCTCTTGTAGATCCTTCGAAATGAGCTTTAAAATAAATAGCTAGTGGCCACAACAGATAAAAGAAAACGACCCTTTTTTATCTTGGAGAGAGTTTGGCATAAGTACGTAGAGATTGAAAAAAATTAGACCAATTCCATTTTAGGATTTTCTTTTTCTCCACATTTTCACTCTGGGTTTGAAATCCTATAAAACGATACTTAGAAACTATAAGAAAACGTTCAGCAGTTTGCAGATAATTTTGCATTCAAAAGAACCAGCAGGATGGGCCCATAAAAATACAATAAAATATGGAGATTTTTTAATGCCTAATGGCAGAATATTAAATAGATAAAGGTAGTACATTACATCCGATTCTCTTTATGGGAGCAACAACTCTTTCGGAAAAGTACAGAGTATGTACAAAAATAAAAACCGGACATTTCTTAAAAAGATTAATTTATTCCAGAATATTACAAATATGGTAACTTAAAAATATCACAAAATAAAATCACAAAGTTGAATCATGGTTAAATAAAATAAATAAAACAAACCTCAAATAATAAACAAATGCAACATGACATATATTTAAAAATACATTTTACATCTAGGACTAAAGTAATTTTAGGTATGGTTTAAAAGCTCGATGGAACGTTTTGGTAAGTATGACTATTATTTAATAGAATATAATATGTTAACCTTTGGTAAGTTATGTTATGGTACTGAATTTTATTTCATAAACAATTAATTATCCATCGAAATGGTCTTTCACGATCATGAATTAATTGGTAGGTACAATCATATAATATTACGTATCAAAATGAAAGCTCATGTAAATGACCGTGCGAGATTCTATGTATCACAGTGAGGCATCCAAAAACAGTAAAATATGGAACTCCCTTTTACTTACAAACATTTTGTTAGTTAAATTATTTCTAAACAGTGCCTAAGTTAGAAAAAAAACTAAAAATAAAACAGCTTTCAACGACCTTTCGGAAACCCATTAAATTATTCTAAAATTTTGTAAAATAGATTATGATATAATAATACAGTTTTAAATTGAAAACAGTAGACAAATTAAAAATCAAGTATTTTGCAGTCTGTTAACTATGATTTTTGGAAGTCAAATTTGATATGTGACTTTACACGATCAACATGGAAACCTTGATATATCTTGTTCCCTATTTTGAATACAAGTCATTTTCTACTTACATAGTTATTTATTAGTCTACCATTCTAATAACGAGTAGTCATGAAATTAAAACGTGACTTTCGTACAATAATTTCTTGTGCTACTCGCACTGATTAAAAAAAAAAACTATAAATTACATCACACAGAAGTTTTGCTACATGCATTGATGTCTCCAATACTTTTGACCCTCCTGTGTCTTTTCTGCTTTATTGCCGTGTCATCAACAGATTTGGCTGGTAGAGGTGAACTTACCCTGTGCGAGTGGTCTGCCCTAGATCCATACCTGCAGTATAAATTAAACTAAATTAGAACACAGAAAACTAAGATCCGGAAATCATTCAAGAATCATACTATTCTTAAAATTAAGACTAGTAAAAAAAATACAAGAACGCATTATTACATCTCTTCAGTTATGTTACTGTTGGGATTATACTGTGGCCTGGAAGCAATGTAATTTTGCAATCATTGTCGTATCGACGTGACCTAAAAATAAATAAATATTTTCAACAACTCCGACACTCTTTTTAAACTCAAATTTTCCGGAATTTCCGGTTCGGCCTGTATAATTCAACTCTATTGGGACGACCATCGTCGTTATGGAATTTAGCTAAATCCAAAATTGATTTAACTTTATGAAGGGGTTTAACGCAATTTAAAAAGCGAATGCTTCGAAGCTAAACTCAGTTTCAGCTGAAATTAACTAGTTATGCTGTTTCTCGCCTCAACAGCTGGTTTGTTACCGAATAGATAAAAAACCGTGACATAATTATTATTCCTTAGTAAAACTATGAGGCTAAGTATAAATTGAACACTACCTTGTACTACCGAGATGAAAGTCTAAATGAGTATTTAATTTTTAGTTAATTTGAACGTTACGTTTCAACGGAAAATCTAAAAAAAATTGAGATATAATGAACAAGAATGTAAATTAATTTTCTGCTTTGTCTACAAATTTTAATAAAGGCCTTGTTTACTTTATTAAACGCAAAATTAATGAGAAGGTATTTAGAAAACTCCGCGCCATTACTGCAGCCAACAATGATGACTCGGCAGATTGATCGTAAACCAGTAATCAACAAGGCGAGTTGATTACTGGAACCAACGAATTCGTACCTATTTTATAAATGAGGTTGATTGATTAATTAATCAAGGCTAATGAACAGTGCCTTTGTTTATACGAGTACAGCTCTTGTGCGAACAATAAATTTATTCATCAAAACGACCAAATCGAGTTTAATGGCTTATAATGCTGTGAAAAGTTTTATATAATTGTGAATATTTTAAATAGGAAATTGTAATTTGGTTAACCGCCAAGTTAAGGTTTCCATCAAACTTTTGCAAACTAACAAACCCAATTAAAGCAATGAGAGTTTAAATTTAATTACGCAAATAACGATGTTTGTTTTGGAGGGCCGAATATAAAATTGTAACGGGAGAAGGTTTGGGAACCGATATCGTGTTTTGGCTTTCATAATGTTCCTAAACGGCAATTTAAGAACCGTTTGACTTATAAGTAGGTACCTTCATTAATTTGGCTATAAAGTTTTGTTAGTAATCAACAAATAATCGAGTATTTTTTACCTGATTGAACATATGAGTAAGTACGTCTTGAGACATCTTTAGATCTCGTTTATTCGAGAGCTATCGCCTTTGCAGATTTTCTACATACATAAAAATTCACTGAGAGGGAATGAAAAAAGCCATTGGGCATAATGTTTAGATAAAATTCTTAAAGTAATGTTTCATGTTGTTTTTTTCCGATATCGAAAAATGCTCGAACTTTTTTTTAAAGATAAAAATAACCCTCAATTGATTATTTAAAATCTCACTATGTGATTTTTATCTTCAAAAAAGTTAAAATGGGAACTGGGCTTTTAATATGTAACCCCCGTCGCAAACACAGGGGTGTTATAAGTTTAATGTGTATATCTATGT
Source organism: Agriopis leucophaearia (assembly GCA_949125355.1). Taxonomy (NCBI): domain Eukaryota; kingdom Metazoa; phylum Arthropoda; class Insecta; order Lepidoptera; family Geometridae; genus Agriopis; species Agriopis leucophaearia. The sequence continues at coordinate 10,323,459 of OX421275.1, forward strand.
GTATATCTGTAGCATCGTGGCTCCTAAACGGCTGAACCGATTTTAATTTCGTTTTTTGTTTGTTTAAAAGGTGTCGATCGAAAGTGTTCTTAGCTATGATTCAATAAATTCTATTCAGCCATTTGAAGATTATCAACTCTTGTCGGAGGTTTTAAATATGTTCAATTCATGCCCCGCCCCTTGACTGCCCCGGTGGCTCAGTTGGTAGTGAACCTACTTTCTGTGCTTGGGGGCGTGGGTTCGATTCCCATCTAGGACAAACATTTGTGTGATGAACATTTGTGTTTGTTCTATGTCTGGGTGTTAATATCTATTTAAGTATGTATTTAAAAATATATATGTACGTATATCAGTCTCTGGCAGCCATATTACAAGCTTTGCTTAGTTTGGGGTCAGATGACCATGTGTGCAATAATGTCCCAGATATTTATTTATTATTTATTATTATACTTGTTTTGAAAGAAAGTTTTGTTTTTATGGTAATTTTTGGTGTGAACAATAAAGAGTTATCTATCAATCTATGCTAGATCAAAATAATTTATTTATATGGGATATAATTTTATAGACGTTTTACAAAGTTATGTCGTACACTTTGTATGAGCTGTCAAAAAGCTATTAACATAATGGACACACTAGAGTCGAAAATTATTCTTACACAGTTTTGTAGAAGCAAACTTGCCTATGAGTGATTCCAGTGTTCTCTTTGATATCGTTGAGTCGAGTCATGCTGTCCCGGGTAGAGACGCTTGATTGCGAGTAGAGACTTAGCGGAGTGTATATTGGCTCGTATTCTTGCAGTGTCGGCGGCGGCGCGTACGTCATACTCAGCTGGGATAGGGTTCTGTGGAGGAATAGAATATTCTCATAAACATATTATCACATCAACGCGACAGGTTTTTCTATCACATAGGTACAGGTGCCTTACCCCTAGCTCGAAAAGTTGACCAGCATAGGTGTTATTTGTCCAATTCCAATGTCCAATTTGTCCAAGCGATAGTTGTTTGATAGCCGCGGCTATATAAAACAACTACCGCTTATCGTAGTTGATGGTACCGTTTAGACAAATAACACCTATGCGGGTCAACTTTTCGAGCTTTTCACCTGAAAGTTTATGGTGTTTTAAAAAAATGTTAGCACACTAGTCTGGATTGGGAACTAGATTTTAAGTGAAGCGGAATACGCTGTATTTTGCGACAGACTTAATATTGGGCTTGCAGCTATAGTCCGCAAGCACTAGAAAGTGGTTTTGCTCTACCACTACGCAACTCTATACATCTCTTAAATTTTTGCGATGAACACACGTTCAAATCGCGAAAAACCCAGCGATTTTTCAAGATCAGGTGAGGGTAAATAAACACGACACCCAATTTTCTCGCCTGACTCACACACAGTTTTCAGTTAGCTCGTGACCACGGCCATTGTAACATGGTCGAAACGTCGAGCAAAAGGTACCTATGCTTACATAAATAAAATAATGCGCGATAATATATAAACAAAAGGCTAATGGACTGATTGTTTTTTATTCTTATTAAAAAACTGACCATAAACAAAACAGAGCACCGATAAAAAAATTTTTTTTTTTATATTAACGAAGATATTATAAGAATTGTAATGTCTTGCAAGACAAAGAGAGCATTTACTTATACAAATGACGTACGTCACTTATAAGTACGCCATACTTTGTCGTCACAATAAGTTCTGACGACCGATTATCTCGGCCCTTCATCAGCCGATTTTAATGCTTTCTTCAGTATCACTATAAAATTTAGTTATTATTTTTCATTAAGTCTCTTATTTTTAACAAATAAAATACCTATCCGGTAACCTATTGAAACTATTGGGTTTCATTGCGTTCAATGTTTTAATGTTACGTTCTAAACAATAACAACAGTGACCCTAATATTCTCAGGCGATTTCAACTCGATGACACGTGAAGCTGAATGAACCGAAGATTGTACTCAAAGGCTGATCTTGTAATATCGTTAACGACGTAACCGGAGTCTACAAATTTTCTTTGCAAAAAATATTCAGGTTTAGAAATCAGTGTAATGTCAACATAAAAACTGTTGTTTAACACTTAATATACTAGGAATTTCAAGATATGTTTTAATTGATGTGGCCCAGTATGAGACTAGTTTTGTGTGTAAATGTAGATAAGGTCTTTTTCATCCTGTCGTAAGAACATCCGCTCCAGAGCGCAAACACATCCTTAGCACGCACTGGCGCACTAACGCAGTGCTGGCTACGTATGACAGTTTTAAGGAACGTGTAGGAGTAACCAAGCAAATCTAATATCTTACCTGACGGCTATCGGAGGTGAATAAGACATCTGGTACGGTGTCGTCAAACTCAATACGCTGGAACTTTCACTAGAACTTGATGGGGAGGTCCGAGAATCATGCTTGGGCTTTAAAACGCCCAAAGCACGAGTTATTGAACCCTGAAAATAAGCATAGCACTTAGTTTAAGTTTATTGTTTTAGCTGGACAGTCAAATTTCAGAGATGTATCATCCCGACATGACATGATATACTTTTTATGGTTTAGACAAAAAGAAAACTTCAAAACATGCTCTGCACTGTGGTCACATTATCTTTTTGATTTGAAAACTGTTGACGGTGTTTTTACTGTTATGTTTCTATCAATACTTCACACAGGACGATTTAAAATAAGCAGCTGAACATGTTAAGGCAGTTTTTAGAATATTTGTTTGTTTGTTCACGCACATCGCCTAAACCCCTGGAAGAAAATGCGGACGAATTTAAATGCGATTTTCACGAATATGCTTAGCTATGACCAGATTGAAGTATAGGCTATGTTATTTTGCGCAAGGGCCGGATTAAGGGAAGAAAAAAGGATTGAAGGTTTAAATGAAAATCTACAAGTACGAAGTCGCGGGCAAAAAAACTAGTTTACTAATAAAGTTTTTCATACACAGGAAAACTATATAAGTACAGAACAGGTGTTTATCGACTGTGATGTTATTGCTGGTGGGCAGTATCGCTTTCATAACGCATAGCGTAGCAAAACGTATGCTGAACAAATGGTATAGATGGAGTAAAATAGATAGAATTAAGTGTTCTGAATAGGGAGAGAAAGTAATGTTTTATTTGCACAAAGACAACGGTATACACCACAGATCTGACATACAAGGAAGATACAGTAAGGCCTAAATCAGAATTGATGCATTAATCACGCTCACCCTCCAGACAATCTTGCGGCCCTTTTTGCATGTGGTTCATGAAAAATTACTAAATGGGTCATACTCATAGTTTTTGCGGTAAGCGGTTAGCGGTATAGTGAAAAAAGTGACAAAACATGGGAGACATTTTAACACGAAGGATAATTCTACTAAGGTATATCTCCCTTGTTTGTCTTATCCAAGGTCTACACCAAGTATGTAATCGGAGTTCTGAAACTTAACACATTATTTAAGTGAGGTCTAATTCCAAAAAGTTATCCTACTTACCCTTAAACTATGTCGTCGAGAATCTCCAGTGAGGTCAATGCCTGGCAACCCAGTGGCAACAGACCTCGAGAACGGTCTACCCAACATCCTTATTTGGTGACCGAACATATTCCTGGAAGTTTACATTGTGTTATTTTCGCTGTTTTGTTATCAAAATATAAAACCGAGATTCCACGTAAGCCAGGCAGAGCATTTGCTTTTAATTAAACTGAATTTAACTCGCAAATTTTACACTAGTTTATTTTAAAATTTATTTTTATCTGCTAACACAGAAAGCTCATGCAATTCCTGTATTTATAATTGGATTGCTTCATTATGGAGCTCTTAGCAAGTTATGCCATAGTGCCTAGAGAATACTGTCATATAAAAACGAAATATTCGTATTCTCAGAATTACGTTAATTGAAAGCTACAGAGAAATAATGTGACTTTTAATTTAATAACATTTGCATAGACATCAAAAGCATGATGCACTTTGCCGGAAACGAGTCATGCTGTGTACGAAATATGATTGTAAATAAAGAGTTAATGAATAAACATTTAAAATTGGTATGACAAAGAAAAGTACTGACAAATATTTCAACAGTTCGATATAATCGAGAACATTTTACGTCGAGTACTTCTCCCTGCTCGCACGAATCAAAATGACGACAGTAATAAAAATGTTCCAAGTAAATTAACTAGAGAAGCACTTGATGTGGCGCCTGAAATCATTGTCACAAAATGAAATGTTATGTTGTACGAAGAAGAAGGGTGGGAGAATCGATTGAGGTGCGAGCTAGTGATGATGACAGACAGGCATTCATGAAGTATCGATGTATAAAATGGTCGTTACCGTTCTGTCTCGATGCAAGGGTCGCCGAGATAGGATGATGTATAAACTGACAAGATACCCTTCATGTTCCATTGTTTTATCAGAATTTATTCACATTTATAGAATCGATATCGTTACAGGTGAACCTAATATACAATGTATTCAACTTTACAGTATGAATGTATACAAGTCAAAAACATAATTATCTTACAGTATTAATAAACGCTATTATTGTTATAATCCTAAAGCTATTGTGAATGGTTCCGTTTTTATTACTAGGAATATTAAATTCTTTTTAATAGTTTTTAAATCTGTCACTATTACAAATACTTTTAAAATTCCTTGTTAAATTGAAAAGATCCAAGTTTTAATGAATGCATTTTAATGGGATACGATTTACCCCCTATGAGTTACGAAGCATTTCATGCTTTATCGAATATTGGCTAAGTTGTATACATTACGTTTACTAATTATCGATTGATCAATCTCGAAGATACATTAACGTGACGAATCTAATCTACGTAAGATCGGGACTCTATGGGGCATGTGTCGACATCCAATCTAACATTGACGAAGGCGAAGGTACAAAAAATATTGTGAATGTTTCCGATCGCGACAACTTTCGAGATTCTTCCGCTTACAAACCACGATCCCTACGATATCTTATCAGTCTTCACCGCTCGTAAAGTTTTCGATCAAAAAAGTTTCACAAACGAGCGAGCTTTGACAGGTAGACAGGTACAAAAGTATATATTAGCAAAGAAAATACCTTTCGTAAAAATAGCAACTTTACAAACTTTTTGATACAGGAAATTTTACATACAATATACAGGGGTTTGGAAATTGGGCTCGAAGCGTTTACTTTTTGAAGGAGAGTTTTTTAACTTTTGTCGATTTATCTTTGTTTTGTGGACAACATGGATGCTCGGGCAGCCTCCACTTGCAGTTCTTCCACCTGGCAAAATATCGTATACCTGCAGGATTGCACCTCACATTATAATCAACTACAGCTTCCTCACTTGCGGGACGTGACTCGGTGGCTACTACATGCAGTGCGCCTTTCACTCGCTCATTCAACTCGACTCTATCGCACCCGGCTCACAACCTAGCAATGCATTGGAGGAAGTTACAAGTGCAATAGCACCAAATATTCTGGCATGAGTTCAAATTTAATATTTATCAATAAATAAATGAAATATTTGCTGTTTTATAACTGACAAGTGCAAAGCAAATATAACATTTTAATTCAGTTAAAGTACACAAGCGAAGCAGTAACTCACCTTGCGGGAATGATGAGGGCATCGAATTCCGCAACGAGATGCCTTCTGATAATGCTCTTAGAGGGCGGAATACCGAGAGCCGTGGCCATGGTCTCTCCGGTGAACGACGGCTCTAACACTACTAGCCCACCGTGTACTCCGCTATCTGTTTTATTTTATAAACAACATATTGTTAAATTATGCGTTAAATTTGTCGATCTATTCATCAAAGAAATGCAAAGTTCGTCACACGATGAGAGAAAAGGGATATGATTGTCTTTAAGTCTTTTAAGCTGATTAGTCTGACCTGGGAAAAGATAGGAATGCGTGAAGAGACCTTTTCCCAGCAGTGGATCTGTATAGGTTAAGAAAGTAAAGTAAAATAATAAGTAATTTAGGTTTTAATAAAGATAAAAGACGCACCTTTAAGATTCTCGGCAAACTCCCCTAAATCGATGTTATGAGCCCACCGCATAAATCTCTGGTTGGTCCAGACTAATGGATCGGCGTCGACGTTCTCGCACTGGTGCCGCCTCACGGCCAAAGCCTACAATAAACAACGCCTTTGTTACACAGTGATTGATCACGAACACAATGTAAATTGTACTAAAATGATCGAGCGAAGAGCCGCCTGTCATCTTGAGAAGGGTGTTTTACACACTAAGCTTCGACACACGTTATAAATAAATAAATAAATATCTGGGACATTATTGCACACATGGTCATCTGACCCCAAACTAAGCAAAGCTTGTAATATGGCTGCCAGAGACTGATATACATACATATATATTTTTAAATACATACTTAAATAGATATTAACACCCAGACATAGAACAAACACAAATGTTCATCACACAAATGTTTGTCCTAGATGGGAATCGAACCCACGCCCCCAAGCACAGAAAGTAGGATCACTACCAACTGAGCCACCGAGGCAGTCAAGTTATAAGCCTTGATAACACCTTTTTCGCGAGAGGGATTTCAAGAACTTTCAACTGGTACGGCTGAGGTCGTGAGCTCTCCTATACGTGTATTAATTTTTCACGCGTGCAAGATTTATTTTGTATTGACGTCACCACGCAGGGACGGCTGCCGCACGAGTCTTATTCGCGTTAATCATCCAAAATAAACAAAAATACGTATAAGATAACATATACGATATATATAAAGCAAAGGAGCAGCACTTGGATACATTTTTTTTCGTTTATTATATAGAATATAGAATACATTGATTACAACCTTCGATAAATTATTTTTGCCAAAGCGAACGCCTACTCTCCATCTATGAAGGATACAATAATAAACGAGGCGTAACAGGTCAAATTCAGCTGTCGAGGAATGAATGAGAAGAGTACACAAATGATTAATGAGTTTACCTAACAGGGGTCACGGCAGATGGAACACTGGGTACATAGTATTACAGCAGTGGGAAATACATCCAGACGGAAAAGGTTGCCCAGTGTTACTCTAAATACAGGATGTTGAGGTGATCAGCACGCTGCGTCAACATATTAAGTGAACGTCAAACTCTGGGCGGGCGGGCATGATGGTTTTTGCTATCATAAACCGTTACCATACCAAATCGGTCACAATTCATATTTTATCAAAGAAAAGAACAGGACCCTTACATTAGGGCTGGTCGCTCAGCTTAGACGAATTTAAACCATGAGAATTGAATCAATAGGCTTTCTTAAAATTCCTAGATAACTTTTTTTTGGTATTTTAGATGTAGCAATTTGTTTAGGAACTTTTATTTTTAAATTAATGAACAAAACGATAAGTAATTTACGGAATTTCATCTTCAGGTACTCGTGTGAGTGCGAGGTGCTGTTAGTTAGTAATATAAAAGTATCGCCCAGCATTTATTTAGTCACGCACTCAGTACAGAGGCTGGACGTCACTATATAAAGCGTCGTTAAACGTTAGTACGTACATTTGATACCAGTTGTTTTGAAAATCACTGATTTGCTTAATCTCGTCCTTTCATCGCGAAGGAACGCAGGAAGGATTCGTTTATTATTACGTACATATTTTATAAGAGAGATGAGTCGGAAAATTTAAGATAATTTTGTTTTATCGAAACATCTGTTGACGTAAAATAAATATGAATCGTTATCTGTTATCGTTTCATTAAAGTCGGCCGAATGGCCTGGCGATTTATCAACGTCTTGTCAGAAATATGACTGGGGTATTAATTGTCAATCGTGGTGCCGTTAAGTTGGTCGATAAGCTACTGTTTTGTTTATCATTAGGGTATTTCAGAAACAGTTTAATTTGTGTAACTGTGGAGTTGAACCTAATAAAACTAGAGATTGATAAATCTATGCTCATTTTTTTCTCTAGTTTTAAAGTGGTCATTATTGGATGTTTAAAAATGCACTGAGACTGACTAATTACGGAACTCTTTTACTGCGATCATGAGGATTTCGTAGCTACAAGAGGATTTTCAGGAAACATTCGAATGGTGAGGTCACTGGTTCTGATAGACGTGCTTTTTTTGTGTGCGTGGTGACCTTACATCGTTGTATGCGGGAACCATTCCTTAATACCGGGGAGCACTTTGCAATGACGTGCGGGACTCGCAAGAAGTTTTATAGACCACACCCGTAATCTCATCCCAAAACATAACTTACGAAATATAAGGTACTTACTTGTCTATCATACTTCATTATCCTGAGCAGATGGATACCGTGAACGATGGACGCCTGGTGGAATTTGCGAGTCACTCCGAGGTACTTCTCCAGTTCCTTCTTGCTTATAGTGTCCAACATCCGAGCGTCTACCAGGTTTGCCATGAATGATTCTGTGTACTGTATTTGTGAAATATTATTTGGCTACACTTTGGAAGATGGTAAGTAATTTGATCAACCTTAAAAATTTTTTTTGATCAATCTTATTTTATGACATTGTAAAAATTAATCCATAAAAATGTTTTATATATATATATATAACACAACTGCATTAAATTAATAAGGCGTCGTACAACATTATACCAATACGTCAAGATGAAATCATTTGCCCAGCAAGGGAATGAATAGCAAACAGAAGCGTTATTTACGCCATAGAAATATAAAACAGAAGGTGGTAATACAAAACAGCTGATAAGGTGAGTGACCTGTGCGAGTCCTAAGTCAGGCAGCCACTCGGCGGCGACCCAGGCGTGTGTCAGGTGTCCGATGGCGGGGTTGCGCACGAGGTCAGGCCGGCGGCGCTCCTCGATGGCGAGCCGCAGCTTCTTACGGTGCATGGGCTGCGTCACGCCGAGCCCCACCTCCAGCTCCGCGTCACTCAGCTCGAGCAGAACCTGCCCATTCAAAGCACGGATCTAGAACCAACCAGAACACAATATTTGACGCTTTTGTCGCGTCAGTGCTTGCCTACTACGCGTGTTGTGTTGGTGATAGAATGCATGGTTGGTAATGACAGACATATTGATAGATAAATGATTTGTTTATCAAAATATCAGTTCACATTTTGTTGGTTCACGATACAATAAAGTCCTTATTATAGTTTGTGAAAAAGAGACATGCAGGAAATTAAATATGTGACGCAAGGTGATTTCAAATTAAAACACGAAGTTGGTGCAAACAAACAAAGCTAGGGATGAATTTATCAAGGCATTCCGCACCTACAGCGTCCCCATTTCCATACAAACGTAATAAAAAGTCCGAATACCGGATAATGAATGGATACAAGGGTAATGAAAATTGGCTTTTTATGCCATTTGTTTGGTCCAATAAATAATTCTGGCTGTTATATCCAGAATTACGATACGGCCGTTTGAATATTATAGATTCACACCTGGCTGATAATTCTGGCGAACTCTACTTTATTTCAGTCCCTGTCACTCAAGTTACCAAATACATCTCAATGAGAGTGACAGGTGACAGTAATAATTTCTCTTCTCTTAGAATAGCTACGTGAATATAAACGGTGGCGGGTTTTTCGCAATTTAAGTTTCATATTTTCATTGATTTGTGCTTTTCATGCGGCGAACTTTAAAACATATTTAGTATTAAAAAAATGTCTATGTGGAATCTGCTAATTTTCACACAGTAAGCTAGGATTCATATCCATAGTGAAGCAAGATGGTGAAATAAAAGTAAGTAAAATATAAAAAAAAAAAAACTTGTCTAACGAGCATAGCGTTCAATTCAATACTATAATATCAATAGCAAATATCTCTTTACCAACCACTTACCTTGCCACTTTTGACATTGTCAGCGACAGCAGCGGCGTACTGCGGCATGCCGAGGGCCAGTTCAAGCCACGCAATGATGGCGGGAGCGCGCCACCGCGACAGCGGGAGAGATAACGCCTCGCGCAGCGCCGCCTCGCTGCCGAGCGGGGACCACGCGCGGGTACTGCCTGTGCCGGCGTAGATCGGCTCTGATTGGAGGAAAATTTGTTAATATATTACGACATTGACTTAATATTCGTTAATTTTCTGCAAACATTTTCGAAACAAAGCGAATTTCTTGACAGCGGCCGGTAATGGTAGTATGTTAGGTACGAGAATTCATTTTAGTTGAGATTTAGCGGCCGCCAATGTGTTATCAAAATCCTTATCTATTTATTTTGTTTAAACACCTTTTCCCGCTTTGTCCTGTCCTGTCGCGAGGGGTCTCGTAAGTCTGTAGATTTATAAATTGGATTCTTTTTAATTCAAATAAGGGAAGTCTTGTTCTGGAATTTAGAAAAACGTTTGACAGAATTCTGACTCTAGAATTCAGAAATAATCTCACACTGTTTCTTACACAAGTAGATACAAAGGTCCTCACCACTCTCGTGACCACTGGCGTTTGCGCTGCCCGACTTGGTGCGGTGCCGGCTGCGAGCGAACACGCGCGATATGGAGCCCCAGGCGGAGCCGCGTCCGCGCGCGCCCTTGCCGCCCGCCCGCCCTCGCATACCGCCCAGCAGCGCCGCTTCGCATTCACCGGGACTTGACAGCTGTTCTACTGATCTGATAGTCCAAATGAGTGAAAATGATGAAAAAGTTTATATTTTTTAATACAATGCTTTTGGAGTCAGATTTACTTTTCGACAACATTTACGTCTTTACTACCTTTTGCAGGTCATTGCTCCATGCAACGATGTTCTATACTCAACGTATCCCTATACGCGGTTTCAACACTAAAACCCGTATATTACTATCTTGGTTCTTCTGCAAACATGACCAGCCGTGCTACTTTCTGTTATGACAAATAAGTGACAGTAAGTTGATACCTTGACAGTGATCCAGCATCGATGGAGCGAGTGAACGGAGAAGCGCTGTTGTGCGGAGATAGGGTCGGCGGGCTACAATCCCTCGGAGTGCTCACTGAGAACAAATGAGTACAATAAGTAAGTTAATCAAATGAAAACTAGTACAATCGATGTGAAATTATAATTAAAAAACTAGATATATATCGCAACAGAGTGTTATCGTTCAGTCAAAACAGTGGCCAAATATAAAATAAAAACATCGCGACTAATTCTAGCAGCTAGTGAAAAAAATATTTACGCTTATAGTCCACCACGGGTCAACACGGATTTATAACATTTCTACGCAGGTACAATGAGATAGACAACCGCAATGGCAATTATCTAGCCTGTCACAAAACGATCCAATCGAGGTTTCTAGCTGAATTATTTCTATGTTAAAACGGTTGTCACGCAAACCAATTTAACGGCTGTGGTTTTTGTATAATACTTTATTTATAGTTTGATAGAAAATGTTTTTTACGGTATAGCACTACCGTTCGGTACCGTTCGGTACGTACCGGTTTTAAACTACATTCTCCGCTAGCTAATGAATGTTTTAGAATGTAGACAAAGGCATAGGTATTGTTCTCAATTAATGCCAAACATCGCAAAGGAAATCGTTTAAATGGGCATTCTCTATGGTTAAAGTAAGAATAACACAAATTGAGTTCACGGCCCTTCGGAAACTGAGTACATGTAAGTAAAATGTAAAGATCATGGTCCATTAAACACCCAAAGTTGGCCACCGCATTGAATTGATATTTTTGTCGCATACTGTACAATGGAAACTTAATAACGAACTTCGCTTTCACAAAGAATTCAAAAGCAATTTGTGTCAATGTTTATTTGAGCGTAAGTGAACTGATTTTACAGGACTATAGTCATGGAGTCTCGAAAGAAAACATATTATCCGTTATGCAGAACGTTATTATGAAGTCGTTTCAGACACGAACAGGTTGTGATCCGTTTTCTCGTATTTTCCAGTTCCATGATTCAGTTAATTATGAAACAGAAATCATAATTTGCTTTGAGCAATAAAGTTCTGGATTTACTATATTCAGACTTACAAGTTATAATAATTTTAAACGCAGTCTCATTATTATAACAACCCAGTCTCATTGTTATCAACAATTCAGGAAAAAAGCTGATAACCGAAACCATCCAATAAGGTCTAATTATAAACATAAATTGATCTTACCAACCGGCGCAAACCACTAAAATCTCTACATAGCATAAAATAAAGTCGGTTTCCGCGTCTATCTGTCTGTATATCCGCTAACTTTTCCTAAACCACGCAACGGATTTTGATGCGGTTTTCACCAGACCCATCAGTTAGATAATTTTTCACGAAAGGTTTATTTACATGTCATAATAAACCTTACACCCGTGCGAAGCCGGGGCAGGTCGCTAGTATATAATAAACTACCAGTGCAGATATAAAACAGAAAATGAGAATAGATTTGTAAAAACCAGACATACTTTTCGCAAAATGTTATCTACAATAGCCTAGACGAGTACATAATAGACAAGCATTTTGTTGCCATACGCAAATTATGTTAAATTATTACACCCATATTAATTATTCATCAGGGTTATTATGTGATACATACTTTATACATGCTACCTAAAATGTGCATGTAAATTTCATAAATAATGTGCAATAAATTATTGAGTATTGAATGTCAAAAATATATAAGTGAAAATAGTCATTATTTGATCTAAAATAAGGTTGGGTATGAATAATCCTATCTCCATCGTAAACATTAAATACTAATTCAACATTATAATTGAATTATTAAGCTGATAACGTTAATATTGTAATTAGGTACCTACCACAAGAAACGCTGGAACTATTTGCTCATTAAATTAGTCCCCAGATTGCAATGAGCGTATATATAGGTAAATTGTTCAAAGGGCGCTCAAAGGTTGTTCAAACGGTCTGGATACCCGACTGTCTGATTATATTTACTGCTATTCAACTATATTCTAACTAAACATTTGATTTGTGCTCGGAGCTCAACTCCATCGCGATAATTATCGGTTCGGTAAAACAGATTTTAATTATACAGAAAGCTCTGAACAAATATAAAAAAAAAAAACGGAAATATGGTGAGGTACAAGGTTTAGTACGATAAAAAAATACGGCCCATAAAAAAAAGATAATCGAGATTGTTTTATTAAGTCAACGTTCAAAAACTTACTTGCATACGGACTATTAGTTCATTGGTGACGCTATAAGCACTTAGTGTGAGTGAAACGGTTTACCTGTATAGTGATTTTTTAAATGAAAAAAAAGAGACATTTGAACACGAACCATACCTCCGTTATTTGTCTGATCTGACGTTTTTATGTTATTGTAGTTTTATAGTTCTAAAATTAAAAAAAACCTTCGATTACAAAATTTCATTTGAAACAGGGTAGAGCCCCGTGTGACAGGGTCGGACGTCACTTAGCACCTACTTGTTACTCTATAATCCTTGTAAAAGGTCCGCGCATAAATTAATATCGCACTAACTACCGTTGTCTTTTACGCAAAACTTGAACGGATTGTAAATAAAATTAAGTTGGGCGCCAGACCGGTAAGTTAAGAGCACTAGAGAGTTGTTTAAAAAGGGCGAAAGGACGGACTGTCTTGTCGCGACCTCTAATCGACTTAACCTTGACTCTGTTACCTACTGAAATTTAAAACCAGAATAAAGCGCAAGGTGAAACCAGAAATGAAAGTTTCGTGCCGTCTACAGTTTCAGTCTTGCTACGTAGCGTTTAGTATCGTGTTAGTAATTCTTAATTCTACGACGATTGCTACGTCGCATCTCGTAGCTAAAGGTGCACATTCAGCCTTAAAAAATACTACAACCGTATACAGGGTTACGCACAAAGGGTGTACTAAGGCGAAAAGAGGTCATTATACTCATCAATAAGAGCAACTTTTAATATGAGCCGAAAAACTGAAATCGCTAAAAAATCCAGCTGCTCCATACATTTTGTTGAGTGCGACTGACATGTTTCTATGAAACCGCTGATTTTTTGTTCATATTAATGAGTACAATGCTCCTTCTCCTCCAATGCTGCTCCTCCTTTCGGCTCAGTACACCCTTTCTGCGTAACCCTGGAGACTGCATGTAAATTTCTAATTAAACCTCGTAATTTATATGATAGTGAATTATCAACTAGATCAACGTGTTCCATCCTCGGTCACACCGTCGCTTACCATCAAGCGAGTTAGTAACCAAACGTAGATCTATTCTACTATATACATAAATATAAAATCGGGGAGTTATTTATTTGTGTTATTCTTATCTTAGATGATCTGTTTCTGTTGTCAGTTTTACCGTCGAAAATAAATACTAAAAAAGTTAAATAGCAAAAGACATTTCAAGATAACCAAATACAGAGCAACTTAAAATTCAGACATTCACAGCTCTTAGGCTTTCATGTTCCAGGACAGAAAGGATGGTACTTACACTGATAGATATGATGCGCCGAAGACACCAGTGAAGTAGCATCAGTGTCGTAAGCATCCATTGTCGGAGGCACACCTTCTGCCGTCGAGTCGGAGAGATTTCCTCCGCAAACTGACGTGGCGCCACCGTCGCTACTTCCTATAGGGAAGTCTAAAGCAATTAAGCGTTCACTCAAATACTAGATTCCCTGTTTTACTACAGTTTTGTATAAATATTTTTGTAATGTAACGGTGTGGTCTTACAAGTCAGAATGACGATAACTGATAAAGCATTGGAGGCAGACATAAATGGCACGCGTTGTTTTGACAACTCTATTCATTATCAACTGGATATTATATCATTAGAAATGAGATATATCACTGATTGTGTCCATTAGATATAATTATTAGTAGTAGTGTTGATTAAATGAAAGTCTTTCTTTCTGTCTTAGACAAAGTTGATGAAGACTTTCCTGTTGAAAAATATCACACCCTATAAAATGTGATTGTATGTATCACGTTGTAGTTGATCTGCTTTCTTTCAGAAACAGCATAGTTACACTAATTATCGGCATCATCATTAACCATTTTCCAGCCACTGCTGAGTCTTTTCTTTGTCCTGTGCCAGTTTCATCTTGCCACCTTTGCAATGTCGTCCGATTTAGGGGTGGTCTTCTGCCTGGTGGTCATTTTTATCTTGAGGTATTTTGATGCTCACGGGACCAGAATATTTTAATCGATTTTGCCACATAATATAACAGAGAGAAACTCTCAAGGTAATTATAGATCTTTTCTCACCTCTAACACCGGAGTCCGCGCTGCAGCTGCCCCGGTCTCCGATGAGGCCGGAGGGCCCCAGACCAAGCATTGGAGGCCCAATGCCAAGTGACGCCACGCTCTCACCTTCTGACAGACACCCAGCTGCTTGGAGTTGCCGTCTTGCCTAGTAAAATGATAAAAAGATCATTTTATAGTAAATATTTTAATAATAATAATAAATTAATATTTTATGGTAAAAACGTGACTGCTATTACGTGGTTAATTATGAAGATTCTAGCGACATGTTTAACACTGCTTAATCGATCCAGGCATTCAGAACCTGCAGTGGAATAAATAAGCTCACATGTAACTATGAAAACATACTCTTTTTTTTATAATGTTAATGCTTATTTATTGCTTGCTAGAAATAAAACATAACCATAATCATACTTACAAAATAGATAGCAAAGACTAGGTACTTGTTGAGTTAATTGAATTGTCGGCGAGCCTCTAAGTAAGCACGAACCTGTATCTTGAGGCTCGAGTGCAGTTATACAAAACAAGATTTTGACTAACTGTTAGAAAATATTTATATAGAGTTGGTACTTGGTTAGTATTGACTCAGCAACAAAAGTTTATTGTATATGGATATGAATTTTATTTTCTGATATCAAACAAATTTATTTTAATCAGTACAAATCAGTACATTAGAGTGACCTTCAAGATCACTTCATGCATTAGTAGAGACGATAGTAATAAAAATGTGTAATTTTTCTTAACTTTCAGTAACTCCTCTACAACCACTTGATTTTATAGTGCAACCAGGTAGTATTTGTAGAGTTGACAGGAAAAGCCAACATTTATTTTCCAGCCTTTTTAGCCACGACATCTTAGCCGTATTTTTTTTAGTAAAATCGTGCAAAAATTAGGTTCAATAATTTTGCCACCTCTGGAAATAGTTGGTCACACTTTTATCTAGAAAAACGGAGGGTAGATAAATAACAATAACGCAGTTTCCTCTTCAAATTCTGATGAATGGAGTGAGATGGTGTCAATAGACCTTTTCAAGACTCTGATATTCTTCGAGCCTTTGGTCCTGACATTCGGTTCAATAGTCAGTTTGCCTATTCTACAGAAGGTCTGTAGGGTATTCCTATTATGGTACGAGTCGTCCAACTGAACACGGGAGAGAGATTACTGCCGGAAACGGAAGTGGGCGAACCCGGGAACGGAAGCTAAAATGGACAACCAATGGAACCTGTAATATATACAAACAGATAAATCCATGGTATACGCCTGTACGTTATTTCTGTACAAGAAATGTAGGACCTCATATGCTACAAACATAATTTGGAGTACCGATTCCAATTAATGGAGGGTCGGATATACGATTTTCAGTATTTGACAGTTTAGAAGATGAAGGTTTGGCGCTTGATGTGGGACCAAATTGAGAACGTGTTTATGCATAGAACTTTTTGGGCCCTTGAAAAGCTTTTCAAGTTTGGAACTCAATTACAGCTGCCTGCCAATGTATGTATCCTTCAGGATTACCTTCTGATGAATTATTCAACTGAGCTTTGCCTATGGCTCATGTAATCATAATTTGATTGGGTTCCCTTGCGAGCGGGGGCTGGATTACGGACCGGTTAAGTGTATTGGCGGCTTTATAGGTACGATTAAGTTCCACACGCACCAAACACTTTGCTTTCTAGTTACTCCATTTCCTAGTGTAAAACGTACTTCTCAATTAACAGAGTGTGGTGGTCTTTGCCACAGTTTTTTTCTCTCTTTTGTGGTCTTTGCCTATGAATTACAAATGTAAGTGTTTCAGTTTATGTTCGACAATCCCTCCTATATTGCTACCTACATGGCATCAAATCTAAAATTCGTGTGATCGCAAAAGCTTTTCCCATTACAGCCGGTAACATGTCGCAAACCGCCATCTGCCCAGTTCACGGCTCAATTAATTTCGATTGGTAATTTAATTTGAGCAGGGTTAGACCTCTCGAATAGCTCGTTTCAACAGCCCTGTGTAATGAGACCGAATGGTCGCATTCGAGGCTGCAATGATACGGATTAAAAATACATTCAATATTGGATAGTTGAAATGAAAATATGTCTGAACACATAAATGGTTGTGATATTTCCACAACGTTAGCATTAGAGATTTATTATACGAACGAGCTAATAAAAAATTAAAATAAACTTACGAAAAATAAATGGAAGATGAAATTTAATTTTATGAAAAAAAATATAAGTAAAAAAAAAAATGCGTACCTATACAACATTTCGTGTCTGTGCTGTTAACCGTTGAGTTCCTTAGTCAGGACCCAACCCTGAATTTAGCAACTAACTCATGGTAAAATGTAAGACCAGATATCATAATAAAATGCGTACACAAAATGTTATGTCTGTGCTGTTGACCGTTGAAGAGTTTCTTTACCTGGAGCTAATCCTGTATGTCGATTTAGGTCATGCTAACCTTATAAACAAGGTTTTATTAAATGAACTTTATTAAAACAAGCTTTGTTTTTATTTCGCCGGCTATTATGAAAATATTACAATATTGGGTAGTTATTGCATATTGTATTGTCACCAGAACTAAAGGTTTATGCAAAATTTCAGCTTAATCGGAACCGGAAAGTGGGTCAAATTTAACTTGCAAGATTTGATTACAGACAGACACCGGGACAGACTATATAAAAGCTTTTCTTTTCACATTGTCTTTGGAACTGAACCAACATGTAAAAAATCAACTCTGTAGGATAAAAGGAACTGGTTATAAGTCAGCTTGCAAGATTTTAACAAACAAACATACAAACAATTCAAGTTAATAAAAAACTTCTATATTGAACCATATTTCAAGGGCAAAGATCATAATTATAAATTAAAAAAACCAACTTCAAAATTAGTAAATACGCAATTTTGTTACTTGGATGACATATTTTTTTCAGATATTTTAATTTAATAACTAAAAAACTATCCACCAAGATAAGGGCTAGCGCTCAGTTTGGTGGCTAGGGCCGCGTCGCTTAATCTATAGTGATGTACCTAAATGTTAAATAAATAAATTTTAATTTGAAAAAAATATTATATGGAACTACCTCTGAAGTATGGCCTACAAAATAAAATCATCAAAATCAAAATTTATAATTGGCGGAAAAATCGGTAAACCTCCTCCTTTTTAGAAGTTGGTTAAAAATAGTATATAGATATATCAGAGAGAAAACCCGGTCCAAATTAGATATCCAATCTGGGAGCACTCTCTCTCTTTCTGGCAGGCATGGCCAATATGGCCGATTACGTTGTAAAGCAACGTCATATTTTGATGACACTTATTGCAATTTTTTAAAAGAAAGAGACAGGGCTCCTATTTCGCTGGACCGATATTTGATTTCACGCGCACATTCCAGGTTAGATATAAATTAAGTTTAAGGTTATTTTCTTGCAAATTCGCACCAGACCACAGACCGAAAAAAAAAATCTACGTTAGCACAAGACAGATAAAAGCTACGGCCAGTTTGACAGTTAGCAACCCCATTCTATTTTTATTCTTTTCTATATTCTATAATTTTGCTACCTTACTGGACTAGACTATAGAATATTGAATTGACTTTTGAATTAAATTTACTTGTATATTTTATTGACATTTTATTTCTGATGACAACTATTTGATTAATAAATTTTTATTTATGACTTTATTGTGTGTGAAATGTGACCTTAATGTTTTTATTTATTTTTTAATTGCCTACTGTGTTGATGTTTTAGGTTGCTTATGTTTTGTTTGTGATTATGGGTTTATAAGTAAGTACCTGAAATAAATGAATAATAATAATTGACGTTCGTTCTAACTAACGGAACAATTTAAAATTATAATTAACAGGGGACTAAGATTGATATGTACGCTTTGTTGCCCATCAGGTTGGTTAATCATCATTTCGTCGATACACACGTACCTACATGTTAAGTATTCGTCATTGTTTCCGAGGCACTTCATCACACAGGTTGTTATCGGGAAATGGTCCCTATTCGTACTGATCGATCGGTATAGGCTCTTTCTGAATAGCCTTGCATAAACGTTGATGAACTTAATAACATCTAGAGATTGAATATTCATACTGCTTATATTCTATGGCTTAGAAATAATCACTTTCTTGATAGACTTTCGTCCGGCGTCCGGTCTAGTGGTGGAGGTATTGTAGCCTCACTTGACAGCTAGTCCCAATTCTAGACTAGGCGTGTTTACCATCTCCACCACACCATAATTTCACATCAGGTGAGCTGTGATCAAAAGCCTAGCATGTCAATCATAAAAAAATGTGATAGATTTCTGAGTATTGTTTCACTCTACTCATGTCAAAGGGCGCTAGGACAACGCGTATCCTATTCGCGCTCCGTTCGCCCGCTCTCAGCGCACATAGTGCTTTACCTCGCGAACGTGCATCATTTCCTAAAACAAGTCGTTTCTTGGCATTTTTATGCTGCGTTCGCTGTACTTCCAGCACTGACGAAGCGCCATCTCGCGAACGCATCTTTGTAACGCAAATGCACTTTACCTCAAACAGTTGTTCCCTGGCATGCCTGAGCTGCGTGTCACGTGCGCTTAGAGCCGCCGCAAGTTGCAGCGAGCGCTCTGCCTCGTCCCGCGCGTGACGTAATAGGGCTGCTCGCTCCCGTTCGCGTTCCGCTCGCTCCGCTCCCAGCGCCGACGACGCACCGCCCCGGGAACGCATCTTTGTAAGCACAACAACACCATTTTAGCCTTTGTTTTTTTATCAGTATATTATAAAAATTAACTAAGTAGTAAATATACAATAAGATTCAACTATTTTCCTGCAATACATCTCAAAATAAAACCAAAAAGTAATAATTAATTAAACTTTTGCAGCCGATTGAGATACAAAAGAAACATCAGAGTAACAAAGTAAGTTTATCGCTGGCTTGTTGTTCAACAGTAGGTCATTAACTACTGGAATCTTTCTAATCTTAACTGAGTCTTTTTTTCATGCATTTGCTTAACATCAAGTGGAAAATGATTTATTCTTTGTTCACGCTTGACCTTTCTTTTAAAAATTCAACGATATTCTGGTTAAAATGTAGTCAATATCTTTACGAGCAGTAGAGGCAACTTATGACAGTACTCCACTTACATTTAGTATTCTCTCACAAATAGAATACAATAGTATACATTCAGCAGAATACCGTATGCAGCGAGAACTACGCCAAATCAACAATTTATTGAACGGAACGAAGCTTTGAGCTCAAATTTAAGTACTCAAATTTGCTCAGAGGTGCTACAGTATCAAACTGTTGCATACATTCAGAATCATTACTAAGACAAATACAGTAGAGTGATAAGTAATCCAGCGCGCGTGACCTAAAGAGACGCCTAGAGATTGTTTTGATGGATAGGTACGTGATACGGAATACGTCTAGAAATGTAAACAGGAGAAATGAAACGTTACCTGCTCGTAATTTCTGATAAAGTCCCGCAGTTCCTTTTCTTTGTCTTCGAGGGTGGCGTAGAGTTGCTTCATCTGGTTCAGTAAATCAAATTTTTCAGCTTTCAACCTCTTCTTGTCTGCTTTCAATGCTGCAACAGAAAGCTCTTTTTACCGCTTGTGAAACGAAATTGTTACTTTATATTTTAAGTGACCCAGTTGTCGGTAGATAAAATATTGATATTGTATGCAATAGCCCGTCAACAAACGTTTCATAGTAGGTTTATAGTGTATGTCTGCACAAATCGGAATACTAACGCGAGCCCCTTTGAGCATTTATGTTGCTCGTTTCAGAAGCTTGTGTCCTTTGTAGCTCCGTTTTAAATGCAGATACATTCGGACAAAATATTATGCACATGAAACATTTGATGCGATAGAAAGACTGAGAATTGATGCATATTTTGGTTTGGAAACATTTTCTCTCACAGACTACACATGCAAAAGTTTTCGTTTTCAGGGGTAACGACAAATCGCTGCATACGTTCGACGAATATGACAGAATATGTATCGGTAAAATAGTATCAGTTTATTCCACACATTATACTAATTAAACACTGTTTTAAACTATCACGGTTGTTCACTAAAGTTAAATGATTATTTACGGGATATTTACCGTGGTAAGGTTGTGGAAGGAGCTCCCGATATTTCGGCGCAGTTACATGCACCCCGTGTCTTCCCGTGAACATGGTGCATGTAACTGCGCCGAAATATCGGGAGCTCCTTCCACAACCTTACCACGGTAAATATCCCGTAAATAATAATTTAACTTTATTATACTAATTGTTATTGAATAGCAAGTCAACGCGTCCGATAGAGGGATTATTGGCTCGTATGGATAGAGCAAGCAGTCTTTGATCGATGTTAATTAAGCATGTTTCAAGCTAATACCCCAACGTCTATTTGCGATGGTGTCTGTTGGGGATATCAAACGCTTAATTATTTGAGTAAAGACTGGTAATTATCACTTGCAGACAGGTAATGTTGTATGATTGTTGTGAATTTATTTATATTTTGTTATAAAAAAACCAATTGGTACTATTTATTTCCGGAAAATATAATATGACCCTTAACTTATAACTAAATTATAACTATTATCGTAGGTAATAAAATTATTAAAGTAGGTATGTGTTTGGGGTCGGATGACACTGTATGCAAAAATGTTTATTTGATGTTAAGTTGAATGTGACAACTTAAATCTTCTTCGTTGACTCTTTGTTGACCATCATCTGCTCAAACTGCATTTTTTTAAACGTTTGCCGCCGTCTATCTGCTGAATATCTAAATCGACACTAATATCATAAAAAGGTAATCTACACTAATTTTATAAAAAGGTAAAGTTTGTAATATTTGAGGCAATCTCCGTGACTACTGATCCGATTTAAAAAAGAAAGTTATTCTATTCCGGAGTGACAAGGCTATGTTTATAGCGCGGGTGACGCTATGTGTAAAAGCTATTAATTATAACTTGCTAAAATAGCACGTTGTGGTTTCATAATAATAACTGATATTTATTAAGTACCTATAGTAGGTAGACTGGATGACGGATGTTTATCTAACCGTCATCTAGTCTACCTGTGACTACAGACACTGCAAAGTGTTCCAAACGCCCGAAATTAAAATAATGTATAATACACGCGATGAAACCCGTTAAAAGAAAATCCGTCTTTAATTTCAATGTTTAATAATCGCGTGAACCTAACATTTCATTACCTATGTTACTGTCGATTTCTCAACTAAAATAGGAAAATCACAGACCTATATGGTGGTATGGAGGAGGATACAAACATATTTCATCAAGACTTATCTAACTTAACTTATGTGTTCAGGTAATGTATGTGTAAACTGGAGCCATATGCGTTAGAGACACCACGCACGACTCCAAAGTTCGTCAGGGTAATGACATTACCCAAAATACTCCTCTATGTATGTATCAGAGAAGTTATTCTACACCCCGTGAGAACGTGCCTCGTTTCCTGATGCCAAGTTACGAAGCGATGTTAAGGCAGGTATCTCTGGCATGTATGAGTATAGTTTATCAAAAAGCTGTGATGGCAGGCGCTGTTCGAAATGGTATAAGGCTTTATATTTCACTGCACGAATAGTTTACGATAAAATACTGTTTTAAACTTTCATGGTTGTTCAATATAGTGATATTATGATTATAGACGGGATATTTATCACGATTAATATGTGGATGGAGCTCCCGAAATTTCAGCGCAGTTACCATGTTCACGGGCAGATATCATTTTTATGCACTGACATTGACGGGCCTGTGTTGGCACTGATGGGCAGGCACTGTGCTCATGAACATGGTGCATGTAACTGTGCCGAAATATCAGGTGCTCCATCCACAACCAAATCACAGTAAATTTATCCAGTCAATAATGTTATAACTGTTACGTATTTTACGACAGTTTCAATGTAGGTATGGTAGGTAGGTAAATTACGAAAAAAAAAAAATGCTTTGTGTCGTTTGAAAAATCAAAATAAGATAGTATTTTTTTGTTGCCTTTTACCTTATTACTAAGGCTATGTTGACTGTTCTATCTATAACGAGCTATATCTATGGAACTGTAATAAATTACTGGTTTTAATTCACAAAATATGCGTAATTATGTCAGATTTGTCAAAAATAATCTATATCTATACATATAATAAAAACGTAGAGATAAAAAAATCTGTAATTGCGAGATAACAAGAAAAAAATCACACAGGTCGTCTTAAAATAAGCAGCTGAACACGATAGGACAGTTTTTAGAATTTTTGTCTGTTTGTTTGTTTGTTTGTTTGTTTGTTTGTTTGTTTGTTTGTTTGTCCGCGCACATCTCCTAAACCACTGGACGGATTTAAATGCGGTTTTCATGAATATGCTTAGAAATTACCAGATTAAAACATAGGCTATCTTATATCATTTATTTTAATTCTTTATTTTTACATAAACGAAAATAAAAATCAATGATTTATTTCTTCGTTACCCGAAACGTAATATGAGGATCGTCACATAGCCTCAAGCAAGGAGATCCAAAGTAAATAGAATGTTATTGACATAGCCATTAAAATTTTGAAACTGTCAACTGTCATTCGGTTAATCAGTTTAAATTTAAAGAAGGTTCCTTAACCTTCTTAGATGAATGAACGTGTAGATCAAGCATGTTATAGGCCTTACAACCTCTTTGGTGATTCATTCCAGCGCATGGAGTAGGAGTATTACATTCTCTTGATTTTATTCTATGTTAGCATTTAAAACACAAAATACACCGCATCCTATTTTAATTCATTCCCGCGAATAGAAATATTCAAAAAAGGCCCTTTGTACATGAAAATAAACCTACTTATACAACAAAATTCCGGACGCAATAAAGAAAGAAAGAAATAATAACATTTTTCCAGAACCAACTTCGTAAGTTTCTAACCCAAAAATGTTATTACGAGATAAAAGATTTATTCGACGATAAATTTTAGAAAATTATAATTAGAAAATAAATATCGATATATAAATAGTTAAGAATGTAGCGTCATAAGTTTTGTATCATCTCATATATAATTAAGTAACCTATCACACTAAGTATGTTTTTTTTTTGTTTTGTAAAATTACTTCACCCTAGGTTAAGTTTGAATAGTATATATAATATTTATGTAATAGATTTAACTATACTTAAATTTATATGTTTATGTCTGTGGTCTGGTTTTGTGAACAGCCACTACATAAGTCATTGCTGCACCCTTTATGCAGGGTATATAAACTTAGCTTTTAGAAGAATACAGTGTATATTTGCAATAAGAATAAGAATATAGAAATAATTTTATTTTACTGTGATATTTTAACAGATAAATAGAGTAGTTCCATTTCATGGCTTTTTAATCAAGGTATACATACAAATGCACGCGAAATAAGAAATAACTAGCCAAGAGCGTGTTAAGACAAGCATTATGTCAGGGTTCCGTGGCCAGCGAAACTGGACAGTCAAATTTCAGAGATGTATATCATCCCGACATGACATGATATACTTTTAATGGTTTAGACAAAAAGAAAATTTCAAAACATGATCTGCACTGTGGTCACATTATCTTTTTGATTTGAAAACTGTTGACGGTGTTATTTATTACTTATATGCTTCTATCAATACTTCACACAGGGCGACTTAAAATAAGCAGCTGAACATGTTAAGGCAGTTTTTAGAATTTTTGTTTGTTTGTTCACGCACATCTCCTACACCCCTGGAAGAAAATGCGGACGGATTTAAATGCGGTTTTCACGAATATTCTTAGCTATGACCAGATTGAAGTATAGGCTATGTTATTTTGCGCAAGGCCGGATTAAGGAAAGAAAAAAGGATTGAAGGTTTATATGAAAATCTACGCGTACGAAGTCGCGGGCAAAAAAGCTAGTGTAATAATAAAAAAGTGAAAAATTAAGTGTAACCATACATACACATGTTTTTTAGTTTGGTTTTATCGTAAAAAAGGTAAAATGCACACAAGCGTCAATCTTGGTGTGATTATAGTGCTAACTGCAAAACAATAAATAATAAAAACTGGCCTAGTGTGAGTCGTGAGGCCTTATTATTGTGTGGTATGGGTCCCTCGGTGGTCGTTTGCTCGGGGTTCGGTGTGGGTTTTTTATTTCAATTTCATATTTATTTACCAGAAACATACATATTATACGAGTAGGTACAAACCTCAGTGTACATTAATATTAGCGGTACAAACATTCAAGATCCCCGATGATGCGGTGTGGATGCGACCCGGTTATTTTGCATCAAATGCTTACAAATATTATTAAAGTGCACAGAGAGTTATATAATTGCTATTGCTTAATTAAATATAATTGAATCATAAAAAGATTTGAATTTGTCAGAATATTATCAGTATCGGTAGTTTCGGTCGGTGGTAGTTTTGATTATTTACTAACTAAATATTCTCCAGAATATGATATATGTAACTGTGACGACCTCAGATCAGACACACAAGGAAGATAATATGTCTAATGTGTGTTATACATTTTATATTATTGTGTTTTTATACCGCTAATCCGCGTAACGCAAAAACTGTAAGTACAACTCGCTTACAATTTTTTACGCAAACTAAGAAACTTGTAGCGATACCAATGAATTAACTAGTCCATTAATAGTCCACATACAAAATAAGGCGACAACGTTGTCTGTTGAGTGAGATCTAGCTGTTGCCTGCTACTTCGTACGCGAAGATTTTCGTATAAATTTTCAATCGCCTTTTCCCATTATTTCGCAGCGGACCTCTATCATCCCATAAGAAATCTAGGTGCCAAACTTCAGCTTCATAGTTACAAAAATTTATCACAAAATTAAAACTCCTATTACATTTCCTTAATCCATCCTTTTCGGAAAAATATTGCTACAGTATTTATTTATTTTAAGCCATTATCCTGAATACCAAATTTCATGTCCCTAGCTTTAATAACAAAGGACTTTCATAAAACTTTCAACCCCAATTTGCCCTCCTTAATTCACCACTTTTGCAAAATCTTTTATTAGTAGACCTCTACATTCTATAAGGAATCTACCTACCAAATTTCAACTTCGTAGATGAAGTAGTTTTTGAGATTACGTGATTAGTAAGTTAGTATTTCAGTTTTATATATATAGATAGATCAGTGCCTATATAATTGGAACGAGTGTAATTATGAGATTTAAGACGTTATTATTTATAAAATTACTGAACATACACGAGTATTTACAGGCTGGCTCAACCAAAATCTACCCTCGAAGCTGAGAAGTGAGTAAAGACGACGCCTCCGATATTTTGGACGGCACTCAACAAATTGGCCACTTTCGCGGGATCTTCGGATTATTGTGTGAAGAAGCGAGCATAAGTTACAAATTGTGATTCGAGGTAATGTTCCCCGTCTCGAAGCTGATGCGGGTTTTGAGGTCGACCCTATTGTGTCATTTTTCGATATGAGATATGTGCTAGTCATATTTTCGTATTTGGTTTGTATTGTTTGTCCAATCGAAAAAACTAGGTTGAAAAAATTGGTATATTTTTAGGTAGATATTTTCTTATTTTCAAAACTGAATCATAAGTTAACCCGGGACTTAAATGGTAAGTTATCTTTGAAACCTAAGTATAAGCAAATAGGTAATAATTTAATTATGTAGTTTTGTTAAAGAAAATATTAGTATTTTTTTTCTAAAGACAATCAAGTACATAAACATATATATTATAGAATACCCAATTTACAAATAGTATGTAAGTAATTTTCATGTTGTAATTTTATAGGATGACGGAAGAGATCGAAAAAAACTAATATAATAGATTTTTCCAATCTCTTCCGCCAAAATAAAACATATCAAGATAAAATTAGAATAAAAAGTTTGTAATGTTATTCTAAAAATAATGCCCAATCGTGTTTTTTTATTTGCAATTAGCGTTTTTTTTTTGTAGAAAATGTGCAAAAGTGATAGCTCTGGTTGGTAAATATGGCCTAAACTTACAGTTGACAGCTTCTCTCGCGAGAAGTAGTTCCTTCTCGAGCTGCAGCGGGTCGAGCGGTGCGTCGTCCACGGCATCTCCCTTGCTGCGCTCTACAAGCGCGGAGCCGGCTTCACCGCGCTCCGCCGCAGCGACAAGCAGTCGCCTCACTCGGGTTAACTCCGCCTGTTATGAATTATAAAGAAAAAACTGGTTGTCTGTAAAGTCAGTTTACGGACGATAATATTACGTGATAACGTATGCGTCACAAGCCGAACACTTAGGCCGATCGTACCTCTCTATCGCTTGTTCCGCGCTCTTGCTTGCACGCTCGGCTCAGGCGGAACGTGACAATGAGATGCTTTTCCGGGCGTGCAGCCGGCGTTCATCGGTTTATAAGACGTTGTCACATCAAAATATTATTTTAATCAATTTGTATTGTTTATAAGATGAGGCTACATCAGTGTTATCAAAATTATATCTAGTTGTTCACCCTAAACTGAGACCTCGCGGCTCCTATATCTTCGCTATCACTTAATCAGTTTTACCCATGTTTTAATTTAAACATTTTATTGAAATAAACTGCTTGCCTACAAAATGTTATGAAGATCGGACCAAATAATATTTAAGTTATCATTGAACAAATATATAAACATACAAATGTACAAACATACATAGAAGTGCCGACTTGTCCCTCTAGTATCTGAGATTTCTCTTCGCTCGGTAAACTATGTTATATAAGACAACACCACGGGGAACAAGTCATAGACTTTTTTATCATTAGGTATTATATTTGTTACTAATAGTGCTAGCAGACGTGTGAATTTAGTAGGAGTGAGAGTATTATATTCTTACTCTTTCTCTCCCGTTTTGGTGAAACGGCGGTCCACCAAAACCAGACGTTTGTTATCACCATAAAACTCTACAGAATATAATAAACATTTCTAAATATGGGTAATTTTACCACAATATAGTCAAACATTGGCAAAAGAGAATTTATTAACATTATTTCCGAACAATTCCTAATCATACCAACCAAAATTGGTTCACTTCCGATTGGCATAACAACCATCCGGGCTATCAAATAAATATTTCAGGAGCCAGCATACCCGAATGACCCATTAGGTCCTTACAGAAACCAATTTTATACGAACCGTAGTAATATTTAGGAGTATTTATTGAAGGCAGTAAAGTGAAGCCAAGCGGAAACCCGACTTAGTTACTAGATGTCGATAGAAAGTAATGAACTTGAGTATCTGAGTTACGTGGGTACTAAAATCCTTGAGTTTGATCGAACGGAAGATGGTAGAAAACCACTTAGCTCCAAATTGTACGAAGATCACCAAGTAAGCTGGTATTCAGTTTATGCACTTTACATGTACTGAATATATCATTTACATTGCATTGAGTTAGTGCTATAAATTTCAATGAAAAACAGCTACCTTTTTTTGTTTCCCTTTTTACTCTCGACGCAAACAGAGAGCTATTGGTTATAAGATTAACGTGTGTATGTCTGTGGCATCGTAGCTCCCAAACGGCTAAATCAATTTTGATTTCGTTTTTTGGTTTAAAATAGTGTTTTAGTGTTTTATGTAGTTTTATGTCTAGACTTATCACAAGTTCAGTCATGCATAAGCGCAATTAAAGGTTACGCGAGCTTAACCCCAACAATTAATAAAAGCCATTTTAGGTTACACAAACTGCTAAGTCAATTTCATAAACACGTTTATTTTAATTAAATGAACATGTAAAGCGTAATCTTATTAAAACGAAAGTAGTTTTAATTAAAATCACAAGGCACGGCTGTTTAGCCGTATTGCAGCATTTGACTGGTTTAAATAGGTACTAGCAAAAGTGGGTCATAATATATTGAATCAGACTATCTGAAAACAAGTGCTAGTAATATTCATCATCACGTCCACTGCTGAACATAGGCCTCCCCCTTTAACCTCCACACTGAACGACAACCTGCCATCTGCATCCACTGGATGCCCGCGACTCTCACGATGTCGTCGGTCCATCTAGTGGGAGGCCTACCTACGCTGCGTCTTCCGGTTCGTGGTCTCCACTCAAGAACCTTTCTTCCCCGTCGATTATCGGCTCTTCGAGCGATGTGGTCTGCCCACTGCCACTTAAACTTGCAATTTTTTTTGCTAGTAATATTACTACTATTTATATTGTTTCTTTGAATGAATATTTTGTAAAGAGAAAATAAGTACCACACACATAAATTTATGCTTATTCTTTGTGGAATCTTTAGGAATTGGATATTGGCTTCCAAAAGAATATAAGTTAATATAAAAAAAAAACTACACAAGCTTTTAGCT
This sequence comes from Agriopis leucophaearia, assembly GCA_949125355.1. Lineage (NCBI taxonomy): Eukaryota > Metazoa > Arthropoda > Insecta > Lepidoptera > Geometridae > Agriopis > Agriopis leucophaearia. The sequence continues at coordinate 10,352,725 of OX421275.1, forward strand.
TTAGCAAAGAAAATGTTATCCGCCATGTCATGGTGAAATTTAGAATGGGTTATCATAATTGAAAAATGCAAACATTTATGTGATGAACATTCGTATTCGTTCCATGTCTGGGTGTTATTATCTATGTATTTAAAAACATATATGTACGAATATCGGTCTCTGGCAGCCATATTACAAGCTTTGCTGAGTTTGGGGTCAGATGACCGTGTGTCCAAAAATGTCCCAGATATTTAGCGAGATAAATTTTTCCAGAGGTATTTCGCTTTTATATGTATATAGACTGAAGATAAATGGGTCATTTCAGGCCGAGCATAATAACTGGGACATTATTATAACTATATCGCGACATAACATCAGGCAAGATTGTGTTAAAACTCTTTACCTGCAAGTAATCCTAATCCTTAACTAATATTATGACAGTGATAGTAACACTGTCTCTGTCTGTTTGTACGCTTTTCACGACGTCTAAGCCAATCTTAACAAAATTTGGCAGAATGATAGTGTATACCTATTATCATAAGGATGGACATATGGAAATATTTCCTCCAGAAAATGTGAAAAAACTGGAAAATTGCGGGATTCAGCCAGTTATATATATAGAATGAAACTTGTAACAATACCTGAAGCCTCTCATTCTCCATCCGGAGCCTCCTTGCTAGTTGAGCAGCGGTCAGCATCCCTGGAGAGGCTGGCACCTCTTCCTGCCTCGACCGGTCCGAGCGTCCGCCGGGAGAGGCCGCTTCTGCCGATAAATAGGCTCTGTGATTACAACAAGTACTCTATTATCATCGGACTGATCTGCAATAGACGGATGATCGCAAAGGACATGTTATAGGATGTTCTACTAATTTTTTTTACTGGATGGGCAATTACTTTAGAATAACATTGCAAAATTAGATGTAGATGTTCTGGTAATGTTTATGTTATAATATTTTATTTACATATAAATTTTTAACAATTCCCATGTTTTTTTTAATACCCACTCAGTGTCTTTTTTTCAAACATGTATGTTAAAAATGTGCGAAAAAGATAGGTCTGTTCGGGGTGCTAGCTCTTAAGAAATAGTTTAAAAACATTACGTAAAGCAGTCTTGGAGAAATAGCTCTACCAGAAAAAGAAACGCTTTCAATTTAGCAAAATGAACAACCAGAAAATTTTCGCGCAAAAGACTAATAATCTCTCGAACAAAATGCAAAGGCACGCCCATAAATTTATTTCAACTCGACTACCTAATTCACAATTTGTTTACTTTTCGGCATTGTCTCGTTAATAGCTTTACTTCGACGAAGTTTTGTCCTTGTTTCGCATTCAAGGGCTCACGTTAGGACCCTCATTATTAGCTGTTGTGATATAATATGAAAAGTTAAGCAAAGCACGGCGCCGGCAGTCGTATAAATGGAATCGGTTATGGCAACGTAAACGTTGTAATAACGTAAAAGTTGTGCGAGTCACGAAAGCCGCGGCTGGGGCCGGTCCAGACAAATCGATAGCTCGAATGTTACACGCGTCAGGCGGCCGCAGGTGTATGCGAAGCCTGCATTATTGTGCTATCCGCTCGGAGAGACGTATTGACTCCACCGTTCGATATTACGCCATTGTGTAACCCGTAATTGTTTCCAGACACCCGTCAATTCCGTGGAACGAATACAAAGAGAATCTTCCGGAAATCCAATAGCGTTATTAGCGAATAAATCTTGCCCGAAGTCAATGAGTCCGCGAAGAAACAATAAACTAAGTTACAAATGAGCTGACAGCAATTTGCTCTACGTTATTCAGGTTCCATTATTGCGAATGAGGCAATAGTCAGGCAGATAAATTATGCGGCGGCAGACAATTGCGTTATGAACCTATTATTCCACTAGCTTTGGTAAATCAACTCGACAAATCATTAGATCTGCCTTTTAGTACTTACTTCATGAGCTTTTACATGCGAGTAAATAACGAAGAATTTGTAGGGTACCACTATAAAATTTATCCATAAAACTAGGTAACCGGTCATACAGGATTCCTACAGTTATGTTAGGGTATAGATTCTGTAAATTTTACACAACTTTGACCAACCAAATTTGTAAAGTACTTACCTCACCTTATTTACCTCTTTTATTTTATTTTGTTACCTTTGTCATCATCATCATCATTGATAATGATAATGATAACTTTATTCATAATAATAATAACATGTCAACAGTCAAAAATAAATCATAAAAATGATAATATTCAATAACTATAATATTAAAAATGTCATTCTAATAATTTTATTATAATAGGCATTAATTATATTTACTGCAGTTTTGGAATGAATTCCTCTACGCTGCCATATTGGTCAGAAATACTTTAAGTTTTTATTACAGTCATAGGTTACCTTAACTTAACTTAACTTAACTTAACTAAACTTAACTTTTAACTTAATCAAGAACATACAGAACAGTTAACAGAATATCTAAAATTGAACGCGGTTTTTTTGCAACAAAAATATTTGCGAGGATTTTATTTACTTTTTAGTTAATAGCATTTCCACGATAATGTAAAATTAGAAATATCTAACAAAATATATATATTATACGTTGACGAGAGCCTCCTCCTTTTCGTTTTAAACACGGAATAAAAATAGTATGTTTTTCAAGTTTTGGCTGTTGTGTAAAAATCATATTTTATTAGGTCTGTGGTAAAAATAAAGCTGTGACTTGCCGCTTCAATAATGAAAACTTGCGTAATAATTGCATTCTTATAATTTTTCATAAGTAGGTATTATAAGTACATACATTTTTCATTATTTAAGAATCTTTGTAAGACAAATTTGTATTGGACTCATTGGATAAATTATAGCTTACGACCGGTTTTTACTGTCTTTGAAAGTATACTTTAGAGCAAGTGTAATGAAAAGTTTTTTTCAGTATTAATTCAGTAAGCCTCAGTAAATAAGCTAATTATCTGCGAGCTGCGAGTTAATTTGTGGGAACCCGGTAATAACAATCTGGGTGTCTTCAAATCACGAGTGAATCGGTTTCTTCTAGGCAAGCGTGCTCCATCATAGACCGCTTCATCGATTAACATCAGGCGAGTTGGCGGTCAAACGAAAGCCTATTCCTACAAAAAAACTATTGGTAAGAGTATATACTGTAGTGAAGTGCGCAATGCTTATGCCATCTTTTAGTGGAACTATGAAGAATTAATAACAACACTGCAAGCTGCAACATCGGTCGAAAAGTTTCTTACGAACTTCGTTGATTGCAGCTCATTAGTGGCGCTAGAGTAAGTTTCTCTGAGAACAGCTGATTTTGAGAGAAAACTATAACATCGGGCACTAAACTTTTCTGATGAGTTGATTTTAGCCCCCGACGCAAAATGTATGTTTGTCTGTGTATCTGTCTATGGCAGGGGTCTCCAAACTTTGAAGCCTTGGGGCCATAATATTTTTTTAGGTATGTTGCAAGGGCCGTAACAATTTTAATTTTTCTGCCCACCTAAGCAAACATAGGCTTTTATTGCATTTCAATTACTATTGATTGTGTATTGTGACACGTAACTACATCTAGTGTCGAGTAGTGATACTATGTACGGTTCTAGGTACTATCTATATCAGCTACAGTCTTCAGTCCTTATGCGGAAAATGTTTGGAATTGTCTGAATTTCTAAGACCAGCCATATCAGTTGTTAATTTTATCAGATCCACAGGGCTGAATCACCGACAATTCCGCGAGTTTCAATTCCTGTCGCGGGCCGGATTGATGGCAGTGGCGGGCCGGATTTGGCCCGCGGGCCGTAGTTTGGAGACCCCTGGTCTATGGCATCGTAACACTCAAACAGCTGACTCGATATTGATTTATTTTTATATTTAACCGACTTCAAAAAAGGAGGAGGTTCTCAGTTCGACTGTATTTTTATAAAATGTTTGTTACCTCAAAACTTACGACTGGGTGAACCGATTTTTTATTTGAAAGCCGGTGCTTCCCGTTTGGTCCCATTCAATTTGGTCCAGTTCTGACATTTTTATGAAGTCCGTTTTTTATATTGATAATTATTGTTTGAAAGGTGACTCGTTCGATTTTTTTTTTATAATACTGTAAATACGTAAGTAAATACTGTACGGTGACGAGACGAGCGAAGTCGCTAGCCTGATAGCTCTTCACGCTTGCCCATAACAGCTCAACGCCACTCAGAATTTTAAACTACAACAGTTCAAAACCCTGGATGGCAATGCACTGCGCTCGTCACCCTGAGATATAAGATGTCAAATCTCTGTGTGCCCTGTTTCTTAGATGATTCATGAAAATCTGTTCAGCCGTTTGAAGATTATCAGCTCTTTATCGGGAGTTAAAAAAACTATAACGGCTTAGAGCTTATTGCATATGGAATTTTACAGTATTTGATTCTAGAATCCTTTCTCATTATGCATTGACAAGTTTAATTCCAAACTTTGATGGCTCCATATCTTAAGTTAGTCAAACAAACTCATAACAATCTGACTAAAGTTGCTGTACTTATTGAAGAATTTCAAACTAACCCTGAAGCTCAAGCTTCATCAGTAAAACAAACATACCGACCGACTAGTTACGAACTATTATCTCGTGGATTACAGGCTCTTAAGACCAACGTAAACGAAACAACTTTACCTCCGGCATGTTTTATTTTCGTTTTACTTGGGTATCCATATTTAGCAAATATTTTTGTTTGAAAATAAACCTAGCGTATATTGTGTTCAAACAATGACAAATGTGATTTCTTTTAATACTACTAAACTATTTTAGACTTATGGAGAATAAAAGTGATATGACGCATTTTTTTATTGTTGTATTCTAAGATTTATTTTACACACTAAGATAATTTCAAATAAATAACAATAATATCACACGGAAGATGAAAACAAGTATCATAATTGTAACTATTAGAACCTTAAAATAGAATTCGGCAGGACACATTTGTAGTCTGGGAAAAGACAGGTGGGATAAGATACCAGAATGAGAGAAAAGAAAAATGAAAGGAAGGCTAACAGGGGATGTGAAGACGTGTTTAGGCAAATCCATGGAAAGGAGTGGGTGAGGACAGCAAAATACAATTTATGAACAAATCTTTGACAAAATAAAACTTAAATTCGTGATACTAAAAATAAAATAAAAATAAACGTTGAATATGTATGAGGTTTCCTATAACTACAATGCGGCCGATGGTTTTTTTTTCTACTTACTTTAACAAAGATATTAATAAAATTAATATCATTGTTAAAGTTTCGAATGTTTGTTGACCGAAAACTATTTATCTAACTAGGCGCATGTTGGAGTTGCAACGGGGTATTTACACAATTCAAGTTCGTATTAGTGAAAACTCTTTTGGCGTTTATCTCATATTTACAGTGTAAATTAACAGCTGTTATTTTTCCATGTAAAATTAAATAAGAACAAAAATTAAGATACTTATTTCGATCCCAACTGAATGATAATAGTAATAGTTAGGCTTAGCAGAATAAGTGAACACTTACCACCATCAAGTGTCGCTGTAATATCAGCTCTAGGTTCTGGCCCGTCGCTACTTCGGCCTGGTGACGTGGCGTCAGGTAGAGGCACTTCCTCTTCAGAACTGTCTTCTGGATCAAGAATATTACGTTCACTAGTGTGGCTGTTTCCCCCAGTACCGATCTCAGCGTACGTTCCACTGTCGCTGCCATTCTGATTCCACTTCACTGGAGATTCTAATTTACCATTGGCCTGATTTTCTTTGTTGTCGTCATCTGAAGGAGAAAAAAACACTATAGTTTTTTTACTTCTACGATACATAAAATAACAGTTATATAAATAAAAATATTTTTAAGGTAATTTAAAAATCGATATTGTAATCATTGCGAAATCATCAAGGGAATGTTATTCGAGTTATTCGATGTTGATCTATATATATATGTAGATCAACATCGAATAAATATATACATATCCTTATGTAAGCAACCACCGCTATCGGATGATTAAAATCACGCGTATTGAAGACCGTGTCAATAAAGCTCTGTGTCAAAACTTACTACACTATTACCCGTTTTCACTAACTCTTGGAGTCGCCTAAATCAGATGCCTAAATATTTAGGAGTGAGCGAAAGCTAACTTTCATCATTAACATATAATATAAGCCTATGGTACTCGAAAATAGTGTAGCTTTCTATTGGTGAAAATAAATTCAATAGGAGTAGTACCGGAGATTAGCTAATACATCCAAACTTACAAAGCTATACAAACTTTAAACCTCATTAATATTAGTGTGGTTTGTAGAAGTGAAGATTAGTTTAACACATTTCAGAGAGATAATTTGCCCCACATTTATAAGAAGTTAATGTGTGGCAAATTATTTCTCTGAAAAGAAATGTTGGACTGACATTTTATGAATTATAAACATAAAGTTCATATTTTCATGCCATAAATAAACATAATAACCCTTATGTGATGACTTTCAATAAAAAACGATAACAAATTCATAACTAAATTAAAATATTGGGTAACTTTTTGTATATTTTCCATTTAAGTGACGGTGTGGTTGAATATGATAGTAAAAACGCTTAATTACAGTGTTACAACTGAACTGGCATAGTAGCAGAACCTGGCAGTTGCAGTTTATGCAATTAAAGGGAAATGATAGGGCGCGTTTCCGTACATAGAACGTTATCTATAAATTCCATTAGTTATTAAAGCAACATCGTCAGGCAGTGCGCTACGACGTTTTTTCAATTCTGGTCACGCTATAGATGGATTTCCGATCGGATCGAAGGCCCTTCCGTAGAGTATGGCCCATTTATCTTCATTTAGGGAAATATTTCCTATTTGGATGGCGTACCTGCTACTGAGGACCCAATGACGTTCGCATTCTTGAATAACGTTTGCGCTATGAAATATTATCGGCAAAAAGAATAGGACCTTTGGCATGTTTTATTAGCTAAAGAAATATTCTTCAAAAGAATGAGTGAACAAGTCTACCGTTTCATATACGGAATTTGTAATTTCATACTACGCCACGCCTGTAAGAGTAAATAGTGTTTCCTAAAATTTTATAAGCAACCCCGCGAGTCTACAGCTTGGTCTTACATTGCTTCGGAGAATTATATCTCAGAAATAACTCTCTTGTGATTTCTTGTATCAAATGGTAGTGTAAAGCTTAAAGCTTTTGAAGTGTAAAACGTGGTGATAGGGTCAGATATTCTTGTCGTCCCCCTCACTCTAGATTTTTTTCAAACATCGTTCTCCTTTCTAAAAAATTCCGCCTTTTTTGGATCTGCCTATGATCTTTGATCAGGGATGGAAAGGTATAGTGCTATAAAAAGAGAAAAAATATTATTATGAAAGAATTACTAACCTATGAAAGGGTTATCTTTTCCGTTACGTATCGTCAGCCTAGTAGCTCTGTTTATAGTCGCCTCCTTGTCTCCGTTCAGCGAGCCGTTGCGCTTGTCCAGGGTCCCTATAAGCAGTCTTCGTTCAGGCGGCACGGGGCGCGGATCGAAGTCCCGTTCAAGCGCCGAGCTGGCTGGCGTTATGAGCGGGTCCGCGGGCTCAGGCTCCAAGTCCTCCACTCGAGTCCCAACAGACACCTGCTCGTCCACCATCTTACGTAGTTTCGCCTGACACACCATAGAAGTCAAAGTTATTTGCTGACAGCAGGCGGATACTAAACCAACCAATATTGTTTTTATTCCCGTCACTTGTAGACAGTATATGTCAATAATTATAGTGACAGGAGACGAATAATATAAATGTAACACATGGACGTAACAATGACATTAAGTTTTGTTACGTCCATGATGTATATTGCCTTTATCAACTATCACACTTTTTTTGACGGAGACAGAAGCAATGTCGATTAATTTAGAATTACGCTTAAGAAATAAAATGTAGGTAAATCGGGATCAGTAGAGCACTAAAAAAATAAATCCCTTACCTGAAAATTTCAGTGAGACTTTATACGAGGTGTTACAAAAAAGTGTAGTAACTTAAGTACACATCACATCTACACATCAAAGTGAACACCTTGAAAATACAAGTTTGTTAATTTTATGTAAAAAAAATGTCCTTATACAACGTGGATCACTTGATCGGTCATTTTGTATGATAACACATTTTTTTGTTGGCGCGTCTTGTCAGTAAAACTGACTTGTATGCCATGACGGCAAATGACGTGACGTTCTCTTATTCCGTCATGTTTCACATCAGCCAGGAGTTCCGTGACGGCCATTTTTTTTTATTAATTTAGCAAACCTGTGTTCTACAAGTTATTCGCTTTGATAGATCAACACCCTTCATTATTATTAATTACATCTTTCTGTTACACGTTGTTTACTGGTGACAATTTTTACTGCAACGGGAAAAATACGGTACATATTAGGTACACGAATCCTTGGTGAATCCTCAGAATCTTCCTTTTTATGGATGACAATCAAATCTTTCCTCTGTATAATATTGGTATAGATTGGCAAATTTTTGGTAATTTTTTTATGCCACAGAAGATTGAGAACGATTTTTTTAAACAACTGTGATAGGCTTCTATTCCATGTTCCTGTCACATCCTAATTTGTCCGATTCGGTAAAAACACTTACTCGGTATAGTATGTTTTGTCTATTATATAAAGGCAAGCTTTTACGAAAAAATAACTAACACCATACTGAAAAGGAAACATCAAACTCTAACTAAAATATCACATGCAATAAGTAGAAGTTTATAACTAACGTTGCTGACGTGCAAACTTTAGAGGCAACTACTCACTCCATCTCGAAAATGAAAAGGCGCTGAAACCTACATAAAACACAAACTAACAAGCTCATTAAAACACGCTCCATGATAACGGCAGAGCTATTTTGGTCATCCAACGCGGCCATATCTCTAGCCATTAATCTAAAGCTATACCTCCACCCATTTAGTTAATTCACCTGCCACCGTTTGATGTAATAGACGTTTAAGTCTGCTCGCTTAATAGCTGCATTTTAGGGTTCGGTCTGATTCCATGGGAACATTGTAATTAATGGTGATACCACCATTTAACTAAGCGACTAGCATTAACCAGATATCTGTTGGGTAAAACGATGTAATAATGGAAAATGCATTTGAAAGTGTGAGATAGGGTGAGTTGAAGCGTGCACGTCTGATATCACACTACGGTTTTGTCAAGAGTTGGTCCGTGAAGCGGCAGTTTGAGATCGTTCATGTACAAGGCGACGAAAGTATGTGATACTCGGCAATTTGTTAACATAGCGACGCTCGTAGTGTGCTTTAAAAGTACACCCACCGAAACTTTTTCGGCTTAAGTGCATTGTGAGAATCGCGATGCTAAAGTTGTTTTTAGGTGCCCTGCCATTAAACATGCAATGGCGTATTGTGCGTGGATGTTATGAAAGGGCGCGCAGTTTTAGGCTAGAAGATCTTTACACGAGTCGCCTTGTATCAAATACTTTGGTCGCTTCGTGTACTAACGGACTAAGTGTGAAGTCCGTGGAAGTATGGCATGGTAATCATGCATGCAGGGCAGGCGGTGCTCACCTGGGCGTCGCCTAGTATGCGGCGCACTAGCGCCATCAGGCCGCCGTGGCAGGCGCTGTCATGCTATCCCCCACCCCCACCACACCCCATCCTCCCTTTGTCACCTGCCACGCGCTCGTTACACCCTCTATTCACCTCTAAACTTGCGATACAAATTGAAACTATTCCACTTTGTAACGCTCCCCTTTCGCTAACTGACGAACGATAATGGCGAGGAATGCGGGTGACGCTTCTTCAAACTGAAACAAAAGAAAGACACAATTGAAACAAAAACTATATTATAATAATTAATATCAAAATAATAACTTTCAGAAAAAATATCTTGTGGGAAAAATAAAGCTGTGGTCACTGTTGATTTTTGAGCATACTCGAAGTGAGCATGCTTATTATAAGCAAAATTCTCAGACATATGCTTATATTCAAAAATAGCATGTGTGTCCGTAGTTTAAGTCTTAATATTGTACTCTATTTGACAGCATAGTTTTACCACATAAACCCACGTTTTATGAACATTATGCTGCTATTTTGTTACTAAAGATATTTGGGCTTTCATTGTGAAAGCAATGTCGTTTCGTACCATATTTACTATCAGTAAAAACAACCCTTTATATTCCATTCGCATTACTGATCTTTATAGCTGAGTCACGTATTCATGTGTAAACGTTGCGTGAAATTATTCCATATTTTTCAGTTCATTTGACGATGGCATTCCAATATTAATAAAAAACATGTATGCCATTAACGAAATTATAATGCTTCACAATCATCATCGTCATCATTTCCCTTAAGACGTCCAATGCTGTACAAAGACCGCGCATCGGTCACCAAAAGGGCCGGTTGGAAGCGGCCTGCATCCAGCATTTCCTTCGGTCTCTTTTAGGTTGTCCCTCTATGATTCATCCTGTGAGACGTCCTATGCTGCGCTTACTGGTCCGTGGTCTCCATTCCAAAACCTATCGGCCCATCGACTATCTGTTATGCGTCCTATATGCCCTGTCCACTGCCACTTTAACTTGCTAATCCGGTGGACTCTGTTGGTAACTTTCGTTCGTCTACGGATCTCCTCATTTCTGATTCGATCTCGTAGAGAAACCCCGGTCATAACCATCTCCATAGCTCTTTGTGCTACTTTGAGCTTGGTTATGAGACCCATATCGAGAAACCTCGTTTCAATGCCGTAGGTATGCCATCACTGGCAACACACACTGGTCGAAGACTCGTCTTAAGGCACTGAGTTATTTTGGACGAGAAGACGTTGCGAAGATTACCGAATGCTTGCCCAGCAGAGTTGGATTCGCCGATACAATATAATAATTATGCATTTTTTTTATAAACAGCGTTTACAATTCAGTACGGTACTTAAATAAAATATGTGCAGTTTCAATGTCATCGCTTAAAAACGGTGAAGGTAAACATCGTAAAGAAAACCGTATGTCCAAGAACCTCATAAATTAAAAGACATGCACTAAGCCAGTGTGGTGGATTAGGGCCCATCCTCTCTCTCTCTGAGAGAAAGCCTGTGTCCCAGTAGAGGGAACATGATAGGATGATACTGTAATTATAAAGAAGGAAAAGGAATACATGTACTTTCATGTTTTAGTCAGCTTCCACCTTTCTGTTTCAAGAGAGCTCATTTTCCCGAGTAACCCGTAACTAATTACCACGTCTTGAAAGAAAAATATTAAAGCCCTTAATTGCCTGCTAAGTAGTAACCGTAATAAAGTTCCTTCAAAATACTTGTGAAACTCATTATTCAGGGCGCCCGAGGCAACTCCGCCCATACAAACGAATCTTGTCTTTGACGTCACGATATTTCCTATGCCCGTTTTTGTTGGCGCCTCCACAAAACGTTCCAGTACAAAAACGAAAAGGATTATGCTGCTCTACCTCGATTCAAGGAAAGTTTACACAAGAAAATTCTTGCAGCTTTTATATCAACAGGCGCAACTACTGAAAACGAGTAGCTAAGCAAACGTGACTGTTATTTTTATGTGATCAGCCGTGTTAAGTAAATTCGATAAACGAATTAGGTCTTTTTTTTATTTGAGAGGTTTAATCCTGACGAATATAGTCAGAGGAAACGTTTTAAGGCGGTAATTTGCGAAGTGAGGCTCGTTGAGCCACCGGCTCCAGTTATTGGCCACAAAATTGATTAAAATTCCGGCTGCGTAAGGGAGTCTCATCTACTCTTTTTTATTAGATTGCGTTGCGTAAAGACCGTTTCGTTTCAGTGACTTTCAGGCTTTGCTTCATCTCTTCTTGTCCATTTGATTTTACTGAGTCCTGAATTCGTTTGTATTGGTTCCAGAAAGACTGCAATGAACTGGAAGTACTTACTATGATCCACATTCTATGTAACTCTAACTGTAGGTATGCGCAAATACGTAAACCTCGAACCCTAGCGATAGGGCGTTTCCACTGATGCCAGGAATACTTGTACGTAGGCCGGGATTTTATATATAATAGGTCGGGGAAAAAGTCTTTTCGTATTTTGTATGTATAAAGTTGTAGTAAAAATCTCATCGGTTGTACTGTTTGTATCTGGCTGGTTTTGATACCATTAAAAATATGACATTTTAAAAAAGGAATATAAAAAGTAAAAAGCAATTTCCCGCCATTTTTCAATTGTTTTTTGTTCGATAAAATGAGTGAATCTAACGAAGAAATTCGATATATTGTGAAATTTTATTACAAAAAACTGAAAAATGCGACACAAGCCGCGAATAAAATTTGTGACATTTATGGACCTAATGCAGTGTCATCAAGAGTAGCACAATGTTGGTTCAAGCATTTTCAGTCCAGGAATTTTGATGTCAAAGATGCAGCTCGCTCTGGTCGCCCTGTTACGGATAAAGTCGATGCCATTTCTGAAAAAGTGGACCAAGATCGGCATATTAGTAGTTACGACGTGGCTGAAGACCTGGGGATTGACCACAAAACAGTTTTGACCCATTTGAAAATAACTGGGTATACAAAAAAACTCGATATTTGGGTGCCACACCAGCTCACTGAAAGAAACCAAATGAATCGTGTACTCATTTGCGATTCTCTATTGAAACGTAAAGAAACCGAACCGTTTTTTAAAAGATTGATCACTGGTGATGCAAAATAGATCACCTACGACAAGAATGTGCGCAAACGATCATGGTCAAAGGGCAGTGAAGCACCACAGACTGTAGCGAAACCCAGATTAACACGTAATAAGGTGATGCTGTGTGTATGATGGGATTGGAAGGGCATCGTTCATTATGAGCATTTACCGCCGGGCAAAACCATCGATTCGGATCTCTACTGCCAACAGCAGATGAGACTCAAACAAGAAATTGAGAAAAAACGGCCGGAATTGATCAACATAAAGAGTGTGGTCTTTCATCATGATAACGCCAGACCGCACACATCTTTGGCCACTCAGCAAAAATTTAGAGAGCTTGGTTAGGAAGTGTTAATGCATCCACCACATAGCCCTGACCTTGCACCCTCAGATTTCCACCTGTTTCGATCTCTTCAGAATTCTTTGGGTAGTGTTAGATTAACATCAAGAGAGGACTGTCAAAACTACTTGTTGCATTTTAATGATCAGAATTCCCAAAATTTCTACAGCAATGGGGTCATGTCACTACCTAAAAGATGGCAACAAGTTATCGAACAAAATGGTACATATATATTATAATTAAATGTAATTAAACTTGAAAAAAATATGTCTTGAATTTGTTTATAAAATACGAAGAAACTTTTTCCCCGACCTTATATATAATCCCGGACTACGTTTCCACTGATGCCAGGAGTACTTGTACGTAGTCCGGGATTATATATATAGCAACTGCAGTAGATAAAACAAATACGAATGATAACCATAAATCCTGCTCACTAGGGTTCTAAACGTATTAAATTTTTTGTTGATAGCCGATATACTACTGCTAAATGTTTTAAGATGTTTCGTTAAGATTATGACAATGTTATTGGAACTGTCAAAGTACTAAAAACTTGCACCAAGTATCAGTTGAAATGCTCAATTCTCGAAACGGATATTCATTCATATTCATATATGCATTTTGTTCTCTAACCCATAATCACACAAAACACACTAATTTCATATATTATGTGAAAGTTTGGATGGACGTATGGATGTATGGATATTTGTTACTCAATCACGCAGAAACGGCTGGATGGATTTGTATGAAATTTGAAATATACATTGCTTATGTCCTGGATTAATACATAGGCTACTTTTTATCATCATCATCATTGGTTTTCATCGCCACGCGGGTAAAACCGCGGCGTGTCGCTAGTTAGTAATAAAAGGAAAGTTTTTTTTTAACCATCACTTTATATTAAAACCTTTTAACCAGCTGTGAAACTCTTAAATCAATACCTGGCCTTTAATTCAGATTAAACCACCCGTAGATCTCGCTAAGGGCCACGTCATGGATGCAGTATTCATCAAAGTAATTGCGCAGTTTGATTAAAAATTCCAGCATCCTTCAAGATTTACATAAAAAGGTCTCTGGATTTGTCGAGTGGCACTCTCGTTTAAATTAAACAATGATTAAACGTCACATTACGTGACAATGACAATCTAATCATTTTAATGGAAAGCAGATAAATTAGCTTAGAAGAAAAAGGACTTCCTTTTTCTGAGTAAATAAGATGTATTTTCTAAGGGGAGAGGGACGAAAAACATGGTCTCGTGATGTGCGGCAGGTTCATAGCTCAAAATGGCGTTTTTCACCAGGAATATTTATTGTATTCGATTTGCAGGTATGCAAACATGCTGGCCCAGATGCCTATAGATCATGTTACTTATGTGTTACGTCCACTTTATGGCGCATAAAGTGGACGTCAAGCGGACGCGTCAAAAAGTAACATGACCTATACACATGGTATAATACTACATGGCCTTCCTTCATTGAATAAGTATTTGTAAAGCATGATTGATTGAGCGATGGTGGCCAAACGGTAGCAAGTGTGCTTTACAATCTGACAGAACCCGGTTCGATCCTCGGCCCTGCACCAATGACTTATTTATTACTTCGATAAATTATGTGCAGTTTCGTTACCATCGCTCAAAAACTGTGAAGGAAAACATCGTATGGAAACTGGTATGTCCAAGAACCTTGTAAGTTCAAAAACATGACATTTACCAACATGCATTGGGACAGCATGGTGGATTAGGGCCCATTCTTTCTCTCTGACAGAAGGCCTATGTCCTTGCAGTGGTAACATGATACGCTGGAAATGATGATGATGACTGATTGATTTTTGAAGACTAAAGAATTTAGAAATAAAGAAAGTTACTTTATCAATTTCACTTTATACACCGAATAAAATACAAAGTAAGTTAACATTAATTTACCAAAAAAACCGGCAGTACCTAGTATAACTAGCGGCCTAACGTTGACTCGTCGTATGGGGTGGTTTATTAGAGTGGAAGTGTTGATTTTTTATGCGTGACCTGAACCGTACTGAGTTTAATCATGAAATAATGTAAGGAAAACTTGAGCAAGTACTGTATAATTATTGGTTTAATAATGAAGTGCTTAAGTTCTGCACGTCGCGTTTAATTTACGAGCTGCCACAGAACCCGCGGAGTACCCAATAGTTTCAGTTTCACATCCGTTATTTAAACAAAACTAATGTACACTCAACCTCAAGTACAGCACATGTTAAAGCAATAAAAATAACACTTTTTTCTGAATCAGGTGACTCGTACAAAATTGTATCCCCTATTTAACTTTTTTTTTATGATACTGGATGACGAGACGAGCGAAGTCGCTCGCCTGATGGCTCTTCACGCTTGCCCATAACAGCTTAACGCCACTCAGAATTTTGAACTTCAACAGTTCAAAACCCTGGAAGGCAATGCACTACGCTCGTCACCCCGAGATATAAGATGTCAAATCTCTGAACTTCTTAAGAGGATGAATTTCTAAACATACTTTTAAAGCTGACATTTATTTGTACACAAAAGCCGTAATACTAACTTTCTGTTTCTAACATAAAAGGTTACGAACTTTCATACAAACGTTCATTTCTTATTTAATATGAGTTTCCATAAAACGAAGATACACCAATTTTTACTTATAAACAGAAGCCTAAGTACCAACTATCACTTTTCTAAAATAACAAAAACAATGAATTTCCATACAAACTTTCATCCCGTATTTAGCTTCTATGGGGGATGAATTTTCAAAAATCCCTCCATAATGCTCATTTACATTACATAACAAATAATTGTGCAAAGTAGGCTGTGCGTTGTCTGTTAGTTAATGAATGTATGAATGTAAGGTTTTTATCAAGTAAGTGGACAAAATGATCTCAGTATGGCATACTTTTACAAGTTACTTTGTTGTAATTTAATTTACTGTCTTGTTACTGTACCTTATGTTTTATTTTTCCATGACCTCATTGACGACCAATCCAATCGAACTTTTTCAATGTTACCGATTCAGTGGTGCGCCCAAGCAAACACCGCACCAGTGTGAAGTGAACCCAAGCGCTGACTTTTTTGGTATTCGGTTGTCGTATTTCAGAGCAATGCGACGTAGTTACTTGAGAACACACTGGCGTAAGTAAAGATTTCGACAAATAACGCTAATTTTGCGAGAATAACATCTGGGACGCAAATGTTTGGATGGGCATATCTTGATATTAACGTTTATGCCTTACCCGTTCTATATAATACTACCACCAATTTCTCGAAATTCTAATGGAGTAGGTAAGACAGCGCTACACATATTTAAGTCCTGATCCTGTAAACATGTCAGCCACACTTATGTGGCTGACTGTACCAGGTCATAATTCACGCAAACTCCTCTTCGCTCGTTATTACAGTCTTTGAATACTTCATGTTTTAATTAAAAGTGAGTCACAGGGTTTTTATATTTACACATGGCAGAATATTATAGATAATATATATAGATGGCAATGAATAGTAAGGGACTTGTACTAAAAAAATCGCCTTACCTACGGACATACCAAAAGTAGGTAAGTACTTGCGAAACGAACAGTTAGTTTTTTTAAGTTTTTGATACAACTGAATAAATCAATTTAAAGGAAGATTGCTATCAAGTTATACTTACTAGTGAAAGCTTTAGTAACAATGTACTTACTTAGTAATTATACATAGGTATATATTTTCACGCGTATTCTATTACTAATTTATTGCAAATTGTTAATTTTAACTGTAATCAAAAGAAATGCCTACATGATTTTGTATCAATGATAGCTCAGTGATTATCGTGTTCGAATTGCAATCCGGAGCAGGGTGTGGATTCAAATCCTAACAATGAGTTTGAGTTGCCAGTAAAGAAAAACAATGCGATGAAACCTTATCACCATGCTATGGTTTCTTCACGAAACTTTGTAGTGCCCGGCTACAAAGGTCGGCCGGCCGGCCGTTACTACGGCAGGTGTAAGTATAGTATATAGTTGAAAATCTGTCGCCAAGCACCTGTTTTCCGGAAGCATCGCTTGATAGCCAGTTTCCATTCCAGCCTACGCCTGTTTACCATCTTCGACCGTACCGACACTTAACATCAGGTGAGACACCTTATGTCCATAAAAATGAAATATTATTTACACGTCATATTATAAATAAAGAGAGACGAATGATGAATGAAGACCAGAGTAGGTAGTTTTTTTTTACTTTAACAATTTTTAACCAAGTTCAAAAAAGGAGGACGGTTCCATGTTCCATCCACTGTATTTTTTATTATGTATGTTCACCAATTTCTGCCAACTGTTACGCAATAAAAAAAAACTTTTGTTCGGTAGGGTATACTTCCAATTTGGCCCCATTGTCACTAAGTCTGGATCTGATGATGGGATATGTCATCTCAGGAAAATCGACGACAACCCTCAAGGTTTATAGGCACTCATAAAGTGTTCCTTCTATTTTCGAAGTCGGTTTTTAATGTGATCCAATTGTTAATTATTATATTTATGCAGCTGCAGAAAATTTTAAGATACAAATAAATATGTGTTAATAAATTTATGTCGACGGCAGATTGGACCGGCACAGGTGACAAGAATCATCCCAGGACCGCGCAGGGTCTTTATTTACGACTAAACTTGTAGGCCTTCTATGCACAGCTGTGCCATTTATAATGAACTGAATAGCCGAAGTTAAATCCTCCTGAGTATCGTCAGAACCACGCTATGTAATTTATTAACTAGCATGAAAACTTATCATTTCAATGCCAGAGCAATAACCTAAAATCTATGGTAGTTTTCCTTAAAAAAAAATGAAGTCTACAAACAAAGGAACGATTGTATTAAACCATTTCCAATTTTGTTTTGAAAAAATATTAGCGTTTCGCTTTTAAAAAAACATCACAACTAGTAATTTTGTAACTACTTGAAACTGCAAATAAATAGATGCAAACTTTTTTGATTCTGGCAAATACGCAAAAAAGTGCGACGCAAAAATCGTCTCAGGAGGACAAAGAAAAAATCGGATACCTTTGATTTTTTATCTAGGCGACCAATTACGATAAATGGACGGACTCAAAATAAACTGTGTAAAGTATAAACCATGATTTCATTAATAATATTACTAGCTAATACCCGCTACTTCGTACGCGTAGAGCTCGGCCTTTGGCCTCGCTACTATGACCCGCTCCGGGAACACAAAATGTCATCCAAATTGGTCCAGCCGTTTACTCACCATTTAAACCTTCCCTGAACTTCCACAAATATTTCAAGATCAAAATTAGCGAAATCAGTCTGATTTTGATATATGGATAACATCCTTGCTATATTGAAACATACATTTTTAGTCTGAAAAAAAACTCATTATTCTCGTAATAAAGTGGTAAGTGAAGTTAGTGAGTGTATGTACTTGGTCTTTTTTTACTTAATCTTTATTAGGTAAATTCTTCACAATTTAATAATACGGACTTGTTATGAGCATAATCGAAAGGAACATAATCTAAAACTTCTGACAGTTTGACGTAACAGTTCATAAAGTATGTCTGAAATAATGCACTGTTCGCAGTCATGTCAGCGGTAAAAGTAGCTGAAAGTTTCGTAGCGGCGTCGCTGCGTGCTACGAACTACGGAGTCTACGGGCTACGAAACTTTTAGGCTGAAAATGGTGGTTCACTTGATGAATATAATTTGCAGCAGGAAAATATGAACTTGAAATCCTTGAACATATAACACACTTTGGTAGCGTTGTTGTAGCAAAACTTTGCTAAATAAATAATTATAAAAAGAATCCTAATGAAAGCGGAAGCTCACCAAGCCACAAGCCACAAGTTTCTTACTTTAAGTAATCAAAAACCCGGTAGCGGTATTTTTGGCGGTTCTTTGCAAACGGTACCCCTAACCAAAAAAAATATGTAGCAAACCTTATTTATAACCGACTTAAAAAAGAGGCAAAAATTGTATGTCTATTTTACATGTCCCATCTCTAAACTTACATGAATCTGTTTTCTCAACATCGGTTGAGGCGTTTAGGCTTTAGACGGAAACTTAAAAAATATACGTATTTATACATACACGCTCACTACAATCTTCTTTTTATGGCATTGTGTCGTTAGGTAAAAATCCGTTGCAATTGGTACAGGTATAGACAATTCTTTTAGCGTTTTTAGGGTACAGTATTACTACAAGGAATCCTTATAAGTTCTTTCTGTCAGTCCGTCTGTCCGTCCGTCTCAATGATATTTTATTATATGACTGAGAATTAACTTTCTGACTAAACAAATCCACCTCCACATTTGTCAAATGTAAATGAGACTTAAGTGATTACGTCGACTTAAATCAAAACTAAACCGAACCACTTTGAATAATGGCTAAAATAAAAATCACCTTTGCTCCCCTTTGCTAATCCCTAGTCTAATAATAAAAGACCATGACTACTCCGTCACGGAATAAAACAATTAGTGGAGCGATAAGTCAGTGTAATATAGTCCTAAAAATATGACTTATCATAAAGTGTTGTTAATAAGGGCCACAAAGGTGAATTGGCTCGTTGGAATACAGTTTTACTGAACGTGTGATGCGTGATTATAAACGTAACACCTTAAGCCGTCTACACCTCTATAGACGATCCGACGTATTTGAAAGTAGTTTACTACCAAAGAGTACTTTATTTACTACACCTCACCAGTCTCCAATACTATTTGGCCATTTTTATTTTTTGTATACTCTGTTGTCGTTTCAAGGAGCCAATAATAGCAGATAAGAATAAACCAACCTCGATTGGAGTTATAGCGCCAACCTGAAAAAAAAGATGTCGCCGCATCCTATAATTTTCATAAACTTGTGTATTTTCGAGTGGAATAATCGTGGTTTATTAAGTTTTTTGTGGACGTGCTCGAATGTAGGTAAGTAATATAACGAGTTAAAACATGTTTTTCCGTGATGTCTCTAAAACTCCATAGAAGTCTCTAGTAAATCCTCTTCACAAATTAATACAAAAGAATAATTGCGGTGAAGGCTCAAGTACGTATCCTCGCTAAGAGCTACCATTGATTTTATTTTTGGACTAAGATTGTTGAATAATTAAGAATACGTACAATAGTGAATGGTTTTTTTCTTTGTCGTAGGTAATGGGAACGTATTGTACTAAACACAATATATCACCGACGAGAATTTATAGAGCACAAATACCAACTCCTTTTAAGTCTGATCTATACTTAAAAGTTTGACAATAAGTAAATTAACAAAAAGGCTCGTCTTACTATAATAATACTTTTAATAGGTTAGTTAATTATTTGTTACTATTACTTCTGCTGTAATTTATAAATTATATAAATGTCGCCAAGATAATAGAAATCCAACTGAAACAATTTAGAGCACAGGTCCAACTTAAAATTTTATTTTCTTTAGTTAACCAGTTTTTTGTTTCTTAAATTATAAGTTTTTTTTTTCATGCACGCCTACATACCATTTGTTCAACCCGGTGGATGACTGGTAGAAAATGTTTAGCATTAAGTCCTCCAATTGTGCATTGTACTTAGTTTGTAAGTGTGCAATAAAGTATTAAATAAATATTAAATAAATAAAATGAAAAAAAAAAAAAACACACAAAGTAAGTGAACTCGTGTTGTTTAACCTGATACAGATCTGTGGTATCTGTTCTATACTCAGTCTCAAGCACCATAATTGAAATGTCAGGTAGGATTTCAACTCGATTTAATAAGCAAGCTCGTTGTTATCTACGTACTTACATGATACACGAGCTCCGAGCTTATGCTTGCCTTTGTCTCATTAGGAGATAAAATATAGGAAAACATTAGGGGGTGGTATGTGAAGCTTGAGAAACTGGCCTTAAAAACTATATGTACTTTCTTTTTATCGAAATTAAAGATCTATTTGCTACAAGTTTAGCTCAATTAAGAAATCAGAAACATTTTGTGTGATGAACATTTGTGTTTGTTCTATGTCTGGGTGTTAATATCTATTTAAGTATGTATTTAAAAATATATATGTATGTATATCAGTCTCTGGCAGCCATATTACAAGCTTTGCTTAGTTTGGGGTCAGATGACCATGTGTGCAATAATGTCCCAGATATTTATTTTATTTATTTATTGGCCACAAACAACATGAGTCCTATTAACACCCATATACAGTACGAGTCCTAACATATTACTGTTTTTTTAATGCCATAGGTGACAAACAAGCAGACGGGCCGCCTGATGGTAAGCGACAACCGTCGCCTATGGATGCCTGCAACACCAGGGGCATCACAGATACGTTGCCGACCCTTAAAGACTATTAACAGCCCTTTTGAAGAACCCCATGTTAAAGCTACTCGGAAATGCCGCAGCAGGAATGCAAAAAGGAACGCGTAAAACGCACACACGCATAGTGTGCGATCTCCAACGATCTACGATATGTGGATGATCTTTCAGAAATTAGGCAACGGCAACGGACAATCCAGTCACTCTACAAAATGGTATATGGCTGGTATCATGTGATAAGGTCATATAATAATCTAAAAACGTAAATTTTGTTTGTTTGCAATTCTATCATAACAGAACCCCTTTTGCCTCATTTTAGTGAGAAAACATAGTCAAACCTATATTCATATTGAAATACGTAACGTTAACAAGAAATTAGTAGAGACAAAAGCTGGCCGTTAATTTATTAACGCCCTAGTCATGATCATCATCATTTCAGCCTATCATATTCCCATTGCTGGGACACAGGCCTTCAGAGGATGGGCTGTAATCCACCATACTGGCCCAGTACACGTTGTTGAATTTCATGTCTTTGAAATTTTTAGATTCTTGGACATACCGGTTCCCTCACGATGTTTTCTTTCACTGTTTTTGAGCAATGGCATCGAAACTGCTTATAATTTGTTTAAGTAGGTACTAAATAAATCATCGGTGCAAGGTCGAGGATCGAACTGGGTGCCGTAGATTGTAAAACGCACATGTTACCGCTCGACCACCATCGCTCCCACGTAGTACTTTAATTAACATTTAATTCGAGGTATGTTCTTAAAATAATGGCTACTATCTCAAACTATGTTTAAGTAAATTATAATTTCACCACGCATTACTTTCACTCTCCATTATCAATTTTGCGTTTAAAATTGAGTTAATCATTTTACACGGGATGTTCCGTATAAGTTGAACAGTTAACGAGGGCTGAAATCACGATAATTATCAAAGTTACATAATGGTGAACAAACTTACGACATTAACCAACTTTTTGATACATTAATCCAGTTAAGTCAACCCATGCGATGCGTAGAACGAAATATTGAATAGATAAAATCGGGTGGAGAAATATTAGGTGCCGTGAAATTTGAATGTTAGCATTATATATGCAAACTTTAAAGTATTTACAATACACAGTGATGACTTGTCACCCACTAAATGGGCCCCCCATAAAAGGCTTCCGTATATTGGCGCCGGTGCACATTGGCGTGAGTGGCTTAAAGGTGTCGAGAGCTGTGCTGCACTTTCACTAAACGCTACTCGTGGCGTTATGCCCTTTAACACTTCCACCCTGAAGCTTAGGTTCTTTGCTCTTGCAGTTTCCACCCCCAGACAGCCTGTTAAGGCAAACCAGGGGTCGGGGTCTTATTTAGCCCCATGGAATCGGAGTACTCAGTGTCGTCACTCACCGACGGCTCGCCACATAGCCGCCCCTGCTTATTATTATAATAATTATTACCGGATGGCACGTTCAATTGGAACTCCATCACCATGTCTATTCTGCATGCTAAGTGAACGCGCAAGTGAAGTGATAAGCTAAGCTAATTCTGATACAAAACTAAATTTACTAACAATGTACCTTGTCTACGCTACAATTTTATCTAGTGGCTTAGAATTTTTTACACTATTACATTACAATACAATTATGTACAATTATATACAATACAAAAATATTATACATGCAAAAAGTTTGTGTGAAAGTATGTATGTTTGTCTGAACTCAACTTGGTAACATCTGAATGGATTTTGATGAAATTTAGTATGACGGTAGCTACCCTGGATTAACACAAATATCAACTACTTTTTATCCAGAAAAAAATAAGATTCCTGTCGTATAACGGGCGAAACCGCGGGATGTAGCTAGTTGTCGATTAACTTAACATTACACCATAATTAAGAAACTCTACTTATTTGCATTTATCAACGACAACAATTCACAAAAAAGCTTCCAAGAGACTCATAAATCAAAAACAATAGGAATTTTAACGCTGAACTTTCTCCACTTCTCTTTAAAGCAGACATAATAATAAATGTAACTGCAGTTTTAACCGAGACAGTTTCACGTAAAAAGCACTTTAGTACATGTATAGATGGTAGGTATTGCTTTAAAATGGTAATTGTATAAATGAAAATGTAACCCTTGAGGCGCTTGCGAGGAGCTGGTTGGTAAGTTCAAACCAAAGGTTGTTTTTGAGTTGGGTTTCTAGATTTGCCTCTACTCGTATATCTAGCATAATCTACGTTTCGTTGTTGATAGCTACTCTAAAATAAGTTCGTATAGGCTGAGAAATTTGATGATAGATCCTTTGTTAAATTTGTTACACTAATTTAAAAAAGCAAAGGTGAATTTTAAGTTTCGAAATTTAAATCTGTTTGAAATTTGATAGGAGTCGAACATTCGTACTTCGCACCCAGTTTTAAAATGATACAAACAGTCAGTAGCCTTAGTATAAGAACTTGCGAAAAAGTAATCGTTATGTAAACGATAGCAAATGTATGTAAAATTCAGTTTACTTTCACGTCCGGTAGAGGCGCTGTTCAAGTTTTTATACATTTAGCTATCGTTTACGTAACGATAACTTTTTCGCAAGTGCTCGTACTAAGACCACAGTTGCTTATATATTAAAAAAAAAACGAGTTGAGACCTTGATTCTGAAATTTAATTATTAATAATTCTAGACGTTACTTCGCTCAGTGACCGGTCTTGATCAAATCGCGGATTTACAACTTTTTTGTGGATGAGAAAATCTAGAAAATTTCGAGTAAAACCGCGGTGTGCAACTAGTGATTTAATAATAAAATACAAAAAGTTCCACACAAGAAAAGGAAGGTTTCCATTTCATAAAAGAGTATCACATGGACACAGTATTCTCTGTATTTGCAATGTCAACTCGAGAAAGTAAATTGAACAATGAAAGTAACAAACAGCTTCCCAAAATAGCATCTTAGATTAAGGTTTATCTATTTTACTTTTATCTGTAGTATATAGACATAAACTAGGTTCGGAAACAAAGCTACAGGCACCGACACAGCCGTTTCGTGGCAAAATCTAAATTATTACTGAGCAATTCTCGAGGCGGAGCATTTGAGCCATATTTACTGTAAGAATTATTTATGTTGAAAAACGTGATGCCTTTGTTATTAAACACCTGAGAGTTTCAAATTTTTTATTTACTTTCAGTCAAGGAATTCATGTTGATCTATATTTTTGCTGCGCCCCAAACTTTCTTACTATTTTCCAGAAAACGTATATTTTAAGGAATAAAGTTTTCTCATTATTCATTATTATCAATGTTACTAATTTTATATATATTACACGGGAATTACTCAAGTATGATTAGGCCGGTTACTCCGACTATAGTTTCAACTGCATTGGGCGATCTTTATCACGGTAAATGCGCGCGCGCGGTTGCGTCTCGCTTTGCGTTTGCGCTTTGTAATCTTACGTGAGTAATTCCCGTGTAATATAAATAAAATGAGTGAAAACCACGTCAGTTTCCATAATAAGTAACTAATGTTCAGATTTTTATTTTTGAAAAGATCACATAAGCAGATAAGTTAAACTCCCAAGAGAAACGAACCAGAACGATAAGAGAAATAGCACTTCCGTCTAAACGTGGAAAGAGTTCTGTTTGTGAAAGTTCAATAGTGTGAATTTAATTTACTTAGGTTATCATTTCTTCAGACTACCTCAAAGATAGCAACACGAAGCAAGAATTGATATAGAGACAACTACTCGCAAGGTAGGGCGATATTAAATTAATCTTGCAAGCACTTTGACGGTAGATTGCCGGAGGGCTTCAAATTCAACTAAACAAATTCACTATGTAGTGATTTGGTAAAGTAAATAGCTTTATTACGTATACAAACTACATGGTATGCTCAGACGGTGGGCAAAAACTCTTTAGATAAACATTTTGCGAGTCAATCACTTAGAATCGTGAACTTAATATCCTTGCCGTTCCTGAATAAGTGAGTTGACACAATATATTCTAGAACAAGTGGATCACATTAAAAACAGTCTTCAATAATATAAGAAAAACGTAATAAGTGCCTATAAAATTTGATGGGTGCCCTCGACTTCCCTGGGATCCCATCATCAGATCCTGACTTTGTGACAATGGGACCAAATTGGAAGTATACCCATCGAATAAAAGATTTTTTTTATCGGTGAACAGTTGGCGGATATGTCGGAACATACATAAAATATAATATATTATTATATAGTGAAACAAAGAACTTCCTCCCTTTTTGAAGTCGGTTAAAAATAATAATTATTCTAGTGCATATAGTAGAATGAACCCTAAGATCAGACAAACAAGGGAGATATGCCTTAGTACAATTTTCGATCGTGTTCCAATATCTCCGTGTTTCACCCACTTTTTTCACTATACTGCTAAACTGCTTCACGTACAAACTGAAATTACAGCACATTTACTCATTTTTTTGCACACACTAAGAAACTTGCAGCGATACCCGAATAGTCCACATGCAAAAAAGAAGAAGGTACCTGCAGAGTGAATTCGACTAAAGCCTGATTTAGTCCTGATGCATTCACACCCGCCACGCCACCTTACCATATCTTCTTGGTTTGTCTGATCTGCGGGCACACCTTTACAAACATTAATGTATTAAACTTTATATTCATTTAAAAATATCTATTCAATGATATTCTATTATATGATTCGTGAGAGCATAAGAGGAAGCAGTTTATTTTTTTCATAATATAACTTCGCTTTTTTACGTCGTCGGGTAAAACTCGTTCCATCCTTATTCCTAAATGTTTACAAAACTGTAATATCTCGAATACAAATATATTTAGGTACACTTCCATATTCAAAACAGTGTATAGTGACAATGAAAAGGTTTTCAATAAAGGGAAAGCGCAAGCTACCTTTATATCCAGCACCTGTGGCAGCCATCATGAAACCTTTTACCTTAAAAACATCGTTAGTTAAGTTTTACTGTTTCATTACATCGCTCTCGCTCACTAGATCTTGCTGAATAAGATAAAACTTCAATAAAACGTCAGTACTTTATAGGTAAAGTTGGTAGTAAATAAGTTTTTACGCTCTCATTGACGTAAAAAGTAAGCATCGGAAACACTTACCTACTTTGTTTATTTTCAGTAAGAACTGATGTAAAGAATCAAATTACTCTGTGAAATCATGCAATGTCAGTAAAATAAAATGATCTTGGAGTATAGAATGTTACTGTAATCTACCTTTACAAAAATAGCTTCAGTAAAATGTATACGATTAAAGCTTGGTTGTAGTAGTTACTCGTAAAGTTAAGGTTTATGACAAATTTGACAATAACGCTGACTTCAGCAATTACTGCAAAACGCGTTGCACCAGCGTGCACTAGCATAGTTAAAGTTACCAGGGTTACAAGTCAAATGACATGCATATGTTACATGGTTACACCAGATGCATAGCTGGAAACACTTTGATTTATTGGGAGTACCTTAAATAACATTCCATCTTCGTAGTAAAAAAAAAGGACAAATTATTATCTAACTACTAAACTCAAAAAATCTGGCAACGTTGTATGGCAATGCTCACTCTTTGAGCAAAGTAGAAGCCAGCATTCTGGTCACGAGTTGCATCGACCAGACGTGATTACAAATCTTAAAAAAAACTATACTTTATCTGAAACTATATTTTATGCATCTGACAGATATTTAACACAAACAATAACACTAACCAGCAAAGCGTGGGCAGTTAAAGTTAATTTTAAGACGTCACTTAACAATTGTGTCCGATGGTGCAACAATTTTTTTGCCTAACCGGTACTTTAACCGACATATCGATGTTTGTTAAAGCTAAAGTAAAATAGTACAACCCACATGGTACAACTTTACATACAAAACGTCGGTTATGTTAAAATTGCCATATTGTTTTCGTGCGTGACAACTTTTATTTACGAGATATTTACAGAGCAATTTTGGCATTGATTAACTTAACTAACATTTTTAAGTAACGCCATCAAGTTATTATAACATGTGTTCTTTTTTTTATGCGATACATTTTTCTTCTGCTTCGAATTATTCTGTAATCCGAATAAAATATGTACTAAAATATTGGACGCACAAGTGACACGTTAAGTTTTAATGGTACATCTAGATGAAAACGTGCCCATCGCTAATAAAATCTTATTGTGGCAATTCGTCAAAAACTTACCCGGCGACCTACAACACATTCCGGCCGTAAAATCCAAGCGCGCCTACAAACGCCTTTGTTCCTAAAGCGCCCGTCAAGCATTTTTTTTTTAATTTATTGTCACCGTCCCGTAATAAAGTTTATTGTCATACGAAACATTAATTTCCTCTGGGAGGGACGAAGAAAGTGTCAGTAATTTACACTGCTGCTCTACGCCTAGGCCATACTGCCCTACCCCGTTTGAATGTTATGTTTACATATTGTTTTCAAAACGCTGAAAGCACGTATTTCGAATGGAAATTGCGCATATATTACTAAATTTGCTGTAAACTATTTCGACAAAAAATGACTGTTCTATGTATCATGATAATAGGCTACTGGACTAATGTTTAAATATTTATTTTCACTTATCACGCATTATTTTATTTACATAAAAATAGGT
This sequence comes from Agriopis leucophaearia, assembly GCA_949125355.1. Classification (NCBI taxonomy): domain Eukaryota; kingdom Metazoa; phylum Arthropoda; class Insecta; order Lepidoptera; family Geometridae; genus Agriopis; species Agriopis leucophaearia. The sequence goes on from OX421275.1 coordinate 10,380,510, forward strand.
ACCTTACGCTCAACGTTTGGACAATTCTACAATGGCCGTGATCACGAGTTAATCACGACTATAATATAAGACGTCAAATAAAGTGCGATAACATTTATAACGTGTTCTAATCGCGAAAGTTTAATGGTTACTTTTGGATACCGGACTGTTTATTTTTCATTGCCTTCTAAAAAAGCTGACCATAAAATAAGCTCACAGAAAACAAACTTTGAATGAGTTCAAAATTAAGGAAAACCTAAGCATTCAATGACTTGCTAAACAGTCAGCACTATATACTTGCAAATGACGTCACTTTTAAGTATGCCATACAAACTCCACACTGGATTTTACTTTGTGGGAAAGGGACAGAGCATGCCTTGCTAATCCGACCAAAAAAATAATTTATACGTATAACATTCAATAAAAATAATACTATGCCTGTTATAAAAAAATTAAACACCTGTCCGATAGGATGCGCAAGAAACCTCTAAAATCACAAGCAACTAATTTATTGCTTATCACTCTAATCATTATTTTGTGTGTGTATTTTTCCAGTCTACTCGGAAATAGAAACTTCGGCGTAGAAATAAAGCCACTGGTTTCTGTCTGGGCTGAACCTAAACATACAAAGTGGAGTGTCTTTTAATGTGTAGGTTATATATAACTCCAGATTTATACATAAGGTTTCATTCTTTAGGCATAGGTATCTATAGAAACGAGAATTCAATGGAGAAGCTTATAGTACCGGGCCAAGTAAAAGGCATGCGAAGTACTGTTGGATCACCAAATCGCTGGACCAAGCACATAAAAAGGCACGCAGTACACCATGGTTCACAACAAATCAAAAGGTGCGGTGTGCTCGCAATGTAAACAGCTGCCAGAAATGGAGAAGCATTGCGAGACGAATGGCAACCCTGGGAAGAGACGACAGTGAGAATTCTATGTGTACCATCCACGCAACCACGATAACTCTGCCAAGATTGCACGACTAAGAAGAATACATAAGCTACTATGTGTTCTAGAACATGTAAGGTTTCTGTAGGACAGCTCGTAAAACTATAGGCGCAATCAATTATAGATAGATATATAGTAGAGATACACATATCTGTGGTTTGTGCACCCCAACATTGCGCTATTACATGAAACAACCTGCTCTAGCCAAACAGGACCCTCAGGCATGGCTGTAAGCGGGCTCTTCTGTGAAGGACTACACGCAGAGCCCCGTGTTATGATGCCGTATTAGAGCCCACTTGCTCGTTGAGCTTTTTAATTAAACAGGGGTTAGAGACGGGAGTTCCACCTAAATTATAATTACACCTAGTTTGCATGTTAACAGAATTTTATTATTTCCATAGTAAGTACCTAATTGATTTAATAACAAAATAGACGTAAGTTTTCGTCTCGAAGTTCATTTGCTGCCTCCGGGCCATATTTTGGGCTAAATCTTTTTACAAAAAGTGTTGTTTTTTTTATCCAAAGTGGAGGGTTCTGTGGAGAATATTTTTTGTTTTACCTTGCTGTGTTTTGATCCTTATATAAATTTTAAGGTTCCTGTAACATATTGTTAGTGATTTGTTTTATATTTCAATAAAATATTTTATTATCATACTTAAAGCGAGAAAATTAATGTAACGTTGGTGTTTTGATCTTTTACCACGTAGATTATTCCGGTAAAAAAAAAACATACTATTTTGGTATTTTCACTCTTTGGTTATTCAGTCTTGAATGTACCAATATTGTAATCTCCATTGAATAGAAGTTTTTATAATAGAAAATGTGTATGGACCCAAGCTCTGTTCAATGTTCACGTATCACAAATTTTATTTATCGACATTCTGAGATTGAATAGAAGCATCACGAAGAGTGCCGTTCACACAAAAGTGCTTTTAGCGCCTCATGAAACCTTTGGGCTCGTGGAATTCTTTGCGCACAAAACAAGAAAATAATACTCCTGTTATGAACCAAATTATTTAATTTATAACAATATAATATATTACTATATATACCAATATTTCGTACAATTTAAATCCATTAAAAAAAACTGTGTTTAAACTCTTACTCTAAGTTTTGGCTCCAGAAACCATTGTTTTGTATTTATCCTGCCAAGTATAATTTCGAATGTTCAAGTTAGTTTACATAAATTTTTGAAAATAATTATACTAAACTAAGTCACATCAACCCGACCCATAGACCCGGGTATGTCCTAAAACTGCGACCAGAACCACCGGAGGATGGGCAGCAGCGTCCTAATAGTACACGGTGAACGTGTTGCGATCCCCAAGCCGCCTGCCAAGCGTGGGGATTATGGCAACACCCCTCTCTATGAGGGAGGCCTTGTCCAACAGTGGACGTTAATTGGCTGATGATGTGTGATGTGAAGTCACATCAAAGCCAAGAAAAGTAAATCAGGGTCAAGTCTAAGTCACGCCCCACTAAAATAGTGAAAACCTTAGGTTTCTGTGAAGATTTCGGAACAACACGAAAATACAGGTTTCACTGCATTACATCATATACATTACTTATCCTTTTTTTTGGGTAATACGAATGCATCATAAACTCTCTGAAATGAAATTGCTTTTTTAACTCACGATCCTCGCTCTGGATTTAATTAAAGCTCTAGAACATTTTAACATCGGTAATAATTGCCAGCCGGATGATTACAAATCCGTTTGTAACAATTAATTGGAATAACTTAGTTGCAATGAGCACTTAAAGGGGTACACCCGCGAAATTGTCCTTTTCAATTAAAGGAGTTGAAGGGGAACGGGGTCGGATGAATTAATAATGTTGCAGTAATATTATTAGGGATGGTTTGATCTTGACTGGTTGATATTTCGGTAGGAACATAATTATACTGCTACATTGTCTTCAAAAAAGTTCGTAACATTTGTTTTTGTATATTCATTTATTTATTCAAATGACTTACGAAGAACGTCATTTAATTAACAGAACATTATTTAATTGTTACCAAAATCAAAAAAGTAAAAAAAAAGATCTTTGATGATGGACTCGTAAATATGACGATTAAAGTCCGCCGCGTTATTTTTGTGTTAAAATGAAACCATTGTTAGATAGTTCTGTAAAAAAATTACAGCGTGGTTTATGTAAGTATAGGTTAAAAGTTTCACGTATTTGTTATCCCAGAACCTTTTATTAAATTGGTTTAAAATATAGTAGATTTAATGCCTGACAAGATAATGAGGATCTGGTAAACCATATTTTGCGTGGGCAGAGTTCTCGCACAACTAATCCGTAATTTTATTGCGTAGGTGGGTCTCTCGCTATAGCATAGCACTCACGTTTGATTATCGTAAAGTTCTATAGAGGAATCAATATCATAATTATTTTCTCATTTCATAGCTCGATTTACCTAAATAACCGTACCAGTAAATACCAGAAGCGAAGTTAAACAGTATATAAAAACAAAACGTAAATAAGTTAGGACCATGCAAATTTGAATCTCCAGTGTATTTCCGCTTTAATTGGTAATAAACCGCCGTAATAATTACTGCTACTATTGTTGGCTTTGCTGTGTAGGCTTATAGAATTAAAATTTAAAATTACTCCAGTGTTTTTTTAATTTAATAATAGGTGGCAGTCAATCCCACCTCACCTGATGTTAAGCGACGATGCGGTCTAAGAAAATATCCGAGTAAATTTACTTTCATGCAATGTTTATTGCATTCAGAAGTACACTGTACAAAAAAACGTATTGAAAACAATCACACCAAAATCTTAATACCTAAGACAGTGTATAACCCTGTTTTTTGTGAATAAATTTAATTTAATTTAATTTCATCACTTCAGTACTTCATTCTAGTTAGTTTTACACACTTTTCAGTTATGAAAACTCCATTATTTTAAGTTTTCAATAAAGTACACGCATGATTTTTCTAGCTATAAGATCTAAGGTAAAAATTGACGACTGAAGTTCGAGTTTTCAACAATTCCATGTAAAATCGATTTCACAGAGCTTTAGATAGAGATCTACCCAACTTCGGCAATCTTAGCACACATTCCGCCTTTGAAAACAAAGCAGTTTCTAAATTGATGGCGGCCCACAGGGTCGTCCATCTTAATTCACCTCTTGAGCACTCCTGTGCCATGAATGGAAGATGAAGTGTTTGCCGGCGCTTCTTAGAAGTGCCTACAGTTTGCCCTCAGGGCACTAGTGAGGTGGATATCGGGGGCCAATAAATAGTGCTTTGTTGAGTTCGTATTTTAGTAGAAGAGTTGTAGGTAGCTTGAAATTTTAATTATGTCTATCACAGATAAATAATAGAAGATTAAACTTGGTTTCACTGATTTGCACGACTAATTAAAAAAATGTCCAAAGCCAATGTCCAAAAGTAAAAAAAATCTAACAATAAAAATGATTTTGTTAGTCTCAATTCATGTCTACTCAATGAAATGCACGAAATAATTATTTATTGCCCCAGAAGTTATACGGAGCAGATGAACAATTTTGGTTACTATAGTATTTCTCAAACAAATATAAATTGTTTCAAACTAATCTTTTGATATATTATATGAGGCGAGTGTAGTAACGCCATAATTTAACCAAATCAGCATTTTGCTACGAACGAGCTCAGAGCTAATAGAATATTCATTTGTTTTGAAGTTTGCTACACTTCGCTGAATAGCAAAGTGGTGTAGTTTTACATTCGTGCAACTATACTTATCATAAATTACTATTGAAGCTTATTTATGAGCTCACGGATTAGGGATAACATAAAAATGAGAGATATCGGAGGCATCCGGAGCCTTTTTGGAGCCGGAAATTTTTTGAAGAAAAAAGTCTAATTTGATGTTTGAAAAAAAACCGGTTGTGCATTGACTAGAGAATGATATTGAAAACGTTTCTAGCTGTAGGTAGTAATTACAAGCTTATGTTTGTATGTTCGTTTGTTAGTTTAGGTCAAATCTTGCCAATTAGATTAGAACCACTTCCTACGGATTTGAATTTTTACGTTGTTTAAGTTCCGATGACAATGTATTTTTATGGTAAGCATAACCTGAATCGACATCCAGATTAGCTCCAGATAAATTAACTCTTCAACGGTCAACAGCACAGACACGAAATTTTGTGTACGCATTTTATTATGATATCCAGTTTAACGTTTTACCATGACATGGTTGCTGCACTCGGGGTTGGATCCTGACTAGGGAATTCTTCAATGGTTAGCATCACAGACACAGTGGGAGGCCTACCTACGCTGCGTCTTCCGGTTTGTCTCCATTTGAAAACCTTTCTACCCCATAGATTTTCTATTCTTTAAGCAATGTGGCCTGCGCATTGCCATTTCAACTTGCATATCTGAGCAGTTCTGTAGGTGACTGTGGTTTTTCGGCAAATATCCTCGTTCTGAATTTTACCGCGTAATGATACTCTGAGCATAGTTCTCTCCATTGCCCGCTGAGTCCATTGCATTCTGAGTTTTTCTAAAAGGCCAGCAGCTAATTACCCTACACAACACTCACACAATTAAACCAATAAACATAAACACAATAGAGGTATCTTGAATCCTCACCGTAAGTTCACCTCACCTCACTTTGCCAAGGTTCCCATTGTTGGTTCTCCAAGTTTGACATTGCTAGTCATCTCTCAAGGTTCCTCAGTCTACCATCTACCAAGTGAGACATTACGTCATAGATGACGTCATCAGATCTGTGGACCTTTATTTAGGTAACCTTAATTTATCGGCTAAAATTGACAACCTCAAGGGTGAAGCTAACGCCACTAACGTCTTTAAAATATGGGGGTTAAAGATCCTCTTCAAGCTCAATACTACTGCGGGTTTATTCGTTAGAGTATGATATTGAAAATGAAAATACTTTTATTACTGCAAAACACATTAGTACATTAAAACAAGAAAATATCCTATTAGAAACATTATATAAACAAATAGAATTAAACGTGCTTTGCAAGAGATTTGTATCCTTGATGGAAGTATCTGATGATCCTCACACTAGGCACAGCCTGTATCGTGAGGACCTGTATACGATTACAAGTGCCTAATAATTAAATCTCAGCTGATTTTAATTTACAATGACTGAAATATATATATAAAAAAGAAGTACTTAATAATAATTTGAAACTACTACAAACTTGAACTTGAATATTAAAACAGCTTCATAGAAATAGCTGTAAATAAATACGTGATGATACCCTTAACCTAAGAAGGTAGCGGCTGATCTAAAGCTGTTTCCAAAGCAATTAATCACCCATTAAACATGAATTACCTGTAGATACTCAGGCATAGATTCATTAATCGCGATAATCCGCATCGGGCCGACCTGTCCGCCGCCAAGATAAACGTTGGCTACATTAAACTAGATCCGTAGGCTTAAGAGTTTAAGTTTTCTTTCGATGGATTAACCCGAACAGCCATTAGAAGCAGACTTTAAAAAGCACAACTTAAAGGTTTCCAGATACGAGCTGAAACACAAATACGTTTGTAAGTGTCACGGTTTTGATACAACCCCGATTCTAAATTCGAGTAGCTAACCGATCCGAATCAAAGCATTCTAATTCGAATTCCATTTTTTCATTTAATTTTTTGTATTGATTTCTGTCATCTACATTTATTATGTTATTGAACTTCATTCAAGATATTTTTCGTATTTGTCAAAAACAATGATACACGGTCTTATACGCCTATTGCCGTTGTTCACCACTTTTTTCTCCCACTGGTGGATATGCCGTATGAAACCACATAGCGCACCGGAAGCGTGTAATGAAACTGTAAAAATGGTTACAAACCACAAGATCATGATTACAAAATAAAATAAAAAACGTGTCTTTCGATTGGAGGCTTTATTCTCTTTATAATCGCGCACAGCACGCGCTATCTTAAGCCGTTAGCTAACACCAAATCCACACCCACTTTTCGTGTCAGTAACATGTTAGTGTTTTAGCTAACACGAAAACATGCCGCAGCGGACCCTGCTTAACTCTACCTTATTTTGCCAACTTGACATTTCCAATTACACGCATTACGTGTTTCTATGGTCATAGAGCGCAAAGTCAATTTTTCAAGCTTTTATTTAGTTTCACCTGTCCCGGTGTCTGTCTGTAATCAAATCTTACAAGTAAAATTTGACCCACTTCCGGTTTCCGAATGAGCTGAAATTTTGTATACACACATAATAGTTCTGATGACAATACAATATTTAATCGGTAGATATTCTTATAATATTTTCAAAATAAATACAATAAAAATTAAAAGAATCGTTATATATACAAAAGCTTGTTAAAAATTGCTTTTTAAATAATAGCTTGCTCAACTGCATTTTTATGTTATGACGTCACGCGTTTAGGACAAGGAATCTCATGTGAAATAGGGAATAAAGGCCCTGATGTTTTTCTCATATTTCACAGGTTCGGGTAAATCCAGGTAATTAGCATGAATTTTGAATTCGTTGAGGCGCAGACGTAATACATCGTTTTAGCGCTCCCGTATCATAGCTGCCATTTGTTAAAAAAAAATACAGTAAATACAGTATTGGGTATAGTCTGCAAATAATGGCTACTTTTCTATACCTAAATCTACTTTAGCATAATAGATAAAAAATAAAAAAGTGATAGAATTCTATAGGCAGATAGATGATGATAATACATTTTGCCAAGAAGTAAATGGCACTAAGAATAAAACCTAGCAAAATGCGAGCTGGTCTCGCTCATTGAAGGTTCCGTCCTACTACAGAGTACAAAATGTAATATAATATATGTTTTTTTAATTGTTTTAGTGTGTACCATAACTATGCCAAGTTTGACGCTTGTACGTACTAAACTACACTAGAAATAAAAATACGTTTGGTTTATGTAACTTTTTTATTTTATTATTATTTTTTAGTTAATCCACAGTAACATTTACGTATTCTGTGAAAATTTCAATAGGCTATCTATTGCGGTTCAAAAGATACAGCCGAAAAATTTAGGACATACCGAAAGAGACAGACAGTGTATGCTCAGTAATACGGTTCCCCGTGACACTCTTTGAGTGGGAAGCCCTAAAAAAGGTACTTTATCGATAAATATTAAATACTGATGCCAATAAAATACATCGCGAAAAGTCCATACTACTTAACAAAAGTTTAGCTGAAGTTCTATCAACATCTGGCGCAAATTGGGAGTACTGCCAAAACTAACAGATAAAGTTACGAGAAAATCCGATACGAACTTTGCAGGAACTGTAAGGAAGCGCGAGCCTCGGTGTAAAACATAAGTGTATAAGCACTTTATACACCTATGGTTGTTGCTGGTCTAATGAAATATTCCCATAGAAGCTCTTAGGTTGCTTTTTTGGTTGTTTTGCTCTAGAACTTTTATGAGGGTAGTTTTTTGATTGTGGATTAATTTTACTTGCAATTTATGAAATTGCAAATAGTTAGAATTGTTCCAGTAATTGCTAAATAAATCTACTAACATTGTAGTGTATTAAAACAAAACTCTCAAAAGAGAGATTCTTGATTCCAAAACTTCTAACTACTACGAGTAGAGCGTCCAGAAAACCGACTGGATTCCCAAGTAAAATAATTATATGAAACTGTGAACGTGTACATTCATTTATAAAACACTTTGTTAGTTGGTATAATATTGTACAGTCAATACTTTACTGTACAGTTACGTAATAATTCGAAGGTTGTTTATCCTTGTAAAAATAAAATTTTACAATAAGAAAAAGAAACCCACAATCTATAAACTTTCATAAGTACCAATCTAACCTTACACTTAAACCATCAAATAAATCACTGATCCCTTTTCTGAGTATACACGAGAAAATAGACGACATGTACAACTTTTCCGTGAACTGACGAATTCTGAAACCCAAAAGTTATATTGCGTAGTTACGTAGAACAAAGAAACTTGCAAAAGTTTTGTCAATGAAACGCGACGCTGAAAGTATTCCTTCGATATATTATTTATTATCTTCTGTGATGTAACATTATAAAGACAAAAGCCTGATCATTTTTGATGTGAAACGTCTATTGGCGCGCCTTAGCAGTAAAATAGACTCGTATGCCGTCATGTTCCGGTGAAGGGCATTTTTTTTTTGGATAAATTGAGAGAACTAGAAAACACGTGTACTGTGTACCGACGAATTATGACACCTAGGATCACAGACTAGGTAAAGCTACTACGTAGCCAGTCTTTGCCTGGGATAAAGTGTGAGAGTTCTAGCGCTACATAGATGATCTAAGAGCGCTACAAACGTCCAATAATAAGATGGCGACGTGTTTTTTAACAGCGGGTTTCCAGCTATGTAGAATCGAGGCAGACCTCGAACCTCATTTTTAGAGTTCTATAGTACTGCTTTATAAATTCGTTTTTCGATCTGTGTCTGATGTCTTTCCGTCTGTCCATTCGTTCTGATTCTCTAGAAACTTTCTAATTTCTATAGAGTTATTAAGATAAGTGCATCAATTTTTGAACTAATAATGTGACCACAGTTTAATAGCATTGTCTACGGAACCCTACCATAGGCGAGATTCGTCACGCTCTTCGCCCGTTTCACTAAATTTCATTCTAGAAACATCGCTGCTAAATACGCTATGTGTCAGCTATATAACTATAATTCATTGTTTAACAATCTTGTAAAAAAGATATAAATCTTCTGTGTCAAGCTTAGGCAGATAATTTCTATTGTTTACCTATCCGTCCTTTAATTAAATTTTGCCTGTTTGTAATATAGTTTCGATCCATGTTCCAAAGACAATTTAGATCCGAGCTCAGGGCCTGAGAAATCTAATTTAGAAAGGAGTGTCTCACGGCGGGATCCTCAGTGTTGGATTATTGATGTCGCGAGTGTATCTTCCCAGATTATTCCACTTTAATTATGAGCCAATGTTTGGCGTCATTTAGTTTCACAGTTCCCAAAGTGGTAGGTACTCAATGTCCCATATACAACACCTTTGTGTAATCTTATGATCATACAAAGTTGTTGTTTGTATACGTATTTTTTCATTCAATTTTGGCTCCAGAATGTGTATTTAGCCAGTATCAAGTTTATTAGAATTTTGAAGTATTCAATTGTTTTTAAGTTTTAGAAGATATCTTCAAATAAATCGTAGCCACAGTCAAAGTCAAGAAAATTAAGTCAATGTGTAGTCCAAGTCATACACCCTAGTAAAGTGGTGAAAACTTCGCTAGAGACTTTTATAGAGATTTATAAACAAAACTACAAGCGACGTTTCACTTCGTTATATCTTTAATTATGCCTAAACTCGTGCACGTTATTGATCACTTCGGTTGATAATCCATTTTTACGCGAAAAAGTGCCAGTTTTGAAAAAAAAATACAATGCCACGACGTGATACACAAACTATTGCATTTCAAAATACAGTGTGATTTCGATTTCTGGGAATTCTTTGTTTATGACATTCAATAATTAACGTGTAAGCGAATTTTGGACAGTATTATATCGGGACATCAATATCTGGGACGTAATATCTGGGACTCTCGGACTGGGGAATCATCTGATTCAAAACTAAGCAAAGCTTCTAATATGGCTGCCAGAGACTGATATACATATATATATATATATTTGTAAATACATACTTAAATAGATATTAACACCCAGACATAGAACAAACACAAATACTCATCACACAAATGTTTGTCCTCGGTGGGAATCGAACACAAGTCTCCAAGCGCAGAAGGCAGGTTCACTACCAACTAAGCTAATGATAACTTTTAATTTATTATTACTCTGAATTATATTTTTAAACCTAATTTTGACTATAGTTGGTCTACAACGGTAAGCTTGCATAAATAATGTAATTGATTGAACCGTATTACTTTTCATCTAAATAAATGATTTCTTAGGTTGCCACGATAAAAGACAAAAAAAAAACATATAAAAAAATTACGCGATTAGTAAAATCTGTTAATGTTTTGTCTTTGTGCAGGTACGAATATTCATAATTTTATGGTTAAATAAATAAATAAATAAACAAATAAATAAATATCTGGGACATTATTGCACACATGGTCATCTGACCCCAAACTAAGCAAAGCTTGTAATATGGCTGCCAGAGACTGATATACATACATATATATTTTTAAATACATACTTAAATAGATATTAACACCCAGACATAGAACAAACACAAATGTTCATCACACAAATGTTTGTCCTAGATGTGAATCGAACCCACGCCCCCAAGCACAGAAAGTAGGATCACTACCAACTGAGCCACCGAGGCAGTCGGTGGGGTGCTTAGTTATGTTACATAGTGAAGCGTAAACTTAGTAGATACAAGTAATGGTTAGGAACCCAAAAAGTTTGAGAGCCTGTGATTTAGGGCAGACTCGGCGAGAGTGGTGCTTCAATTTGAGCGGTTTTCGGTGGTTAAAATGGATGGTATTGACGATTCGAGAAATACGATTCGTGTTATTGGTTTTCTGCTTCTAGAAAATTAGTTTTCATTCTATTGAGGGTAAATTAATGAAATAAAATTAGTTCATTAAAATATTATTCGTCGTGGCGTCTATATATATTTTTTAAAGTGGATACAATTGCTACGCTACCCCGGTTCACGTTACTACGAAAGTATTTATTTCACGATCCGCTATGTAAGATATTATCAAATAAAAGCGGCCAAGTGCGAGTCTGGTTCGCCCACTGTTCCGCCGGGTTCCGTACCAAATAAATTGTTAACTACTAAAATGTAAAAAAGGAGTGCAAATAGATATCATGCACGGGCGGTCACCATCCAAGTACCGACTGCGCCCGACGTTGCTTAACTTTGGTAATCGTACGAGAACCGGTGGTGAGTAGAAATTTGTCACCAACTCGCACTTGACCAGTAATTATTATTTGTTGTTTTACTTTAGAGTGAGTACTATAATCATGCCAAGTCTCGAAGCTTGTACGTATTACCGTTTTTACACTAGATCAAACACAAATACGTTAAAAACACGTTTGATGTATGGTGGGCTCCCTATTAGTTTTTGCTTTTAGACTTTTTTTAGTTAATTCGTCGTAACATTAAATATTCTGCGAAAATTTCAACTGGCTGTCTATAATGGTTTGAAAGATATAGCCGTTAAAAAGTAGAACAAACGAACAGACGTAAAGACGGACAGACAGACAGCGTAGGCTCAGTAATAGGGTCCCATTTTTACCTTTTGGGTACGGAACCCTAAAGTCAAATCGTCGGAATACCAGTAATGGAAAACAATATTCCCGTTCCTTCACCAATCGGAGGACAAGGAATATTCCAAAAAGGCATCATTTATATTAGATACATCACGTTGCTGCGAATGTCATAATTCCGATTTGAAATAAACCCACAATTTCCACAAGGTATTATTAAGACCATGTTTTTTTTTAAAGTCTCCAAGGCCCAATTAAAAAAATGCTAAAGTGAAAAAAAAAAACTATATTGAAAACATCGGAATAAAATTGAAGGATCATTTGGACTGGTAGAGCACCAAGCGCATACCTTCATCTCTATTGAATCAGTGACTTTAATCACAATTGTGATATCCGAATCAATAGAGAAATTTTGATAGAATTTTATCACAGCAGTATTGTTGCCCTCCGATTTTTATTCACTGACGCCATTGTACGTGTTGGCCTCTTCGTCGGCACAACGTTATTTACAGCGGTGCAGGATAGCTTTGACCGACGTAATCCCTAGAGTGCTATGTTATTACAGCGAAAATTGCTTTGTTGCCTTTTATTTGGACACGGAATGTAAGCACGAAATGCTTTTTGTTACAATTTTATGAATATGTAATTCGTGTATTGGGTATTTTATGAATAAATTATCTTCATTGGTCACATAGGCGTTTTTGCTAACTTGGTAAAATATGTGAGATCTCACGACGCGAGTTTGTTAGCGAAAAGAACACATACCTAAGCGTATACATACAGTATTTTTGATGCATCAAAAATGTTTCGCTTTCCTACTTTATGCATAAGAACCTTTGTCCTGTGACATAATAATTCGTCTTTTATTTATATCATTCAAAAACTCAAATGTTTTTTTACATATAGCTATATGGTAGTAATTTTAACAGGGCTCAAATGATAAAGAACTTAGACAAAATTTAAGAGCCAAATTTTACACCCACAAACAAATAAAAAATTGTAAGTACCTACAAATCTTTTTTCCGACTTCAGGAGGGAAGATTCTCAATTCGGACCGTATTGTTTTATGTATGATTACACACATTATGTATCACAAACATTAACCAGAGCACAGGAAAATTGTGCGGCACGTCTTGTGGATTAAATAGACTTTAAACATAATAAAAAATGTTTTCTACTCTTCCAGCTTTCCATAAATTAATCGTCAAGAAAGTTAGACAAAGTTCCGCACTCTCGATGAGTAGGCGAAGAGAAAATGTTTGATCGATTTCTTACAAGTTCTATAATATCTCTAGGAATAATGCCAGAGTTTCGAAGTCTCGTTAGCAGTGCATGCATACTTCCTCGTACTTTTTGAAACTATTACAGCAGCAGCATATGTCGTGAATAGGCAAAACTACGAATGTATGAAATAACTAAGAATCAACTGGTTTGCTTCTTGTAACGTTTGCGGTGGTAACTAAAGTTAAAAACCGTTTGTAAGATTTTTCTGTAGTGTCAAGTTAAATAATTATATTATTTAACATAATAAAATTCTACTTGACCAGCTGCACTGATAACACGTGGCATTATTCGAGATATTCCAGAATTACATATTTTTCTGTGTAAAATTATCCATGGAAAAAAAAACTCAGCCGAGCCATTACCATATTATTGTCTACTAAACAAGAAATCAAGTCTGGTACGTCTGGGTCTTTTTTCTTGGTATTTTTTACATCTATCGGGGACTTAGTCTGAGAGACAGCTTTACCAGCAATACTGGAGAAAACGTAATTGGACAAAAAACGTTCGCCGTTTGCTCAAGTCATTACCTTAACAAGCCCTCAAATTCCGTAGACCTGCCGGAGTTATTCACAACAGATTTCATCCACGACCCAACAAAGCAGATGTTACCTTCACCCTACCACCTTTCCAATAAACTCCAACTTGGCTTTATGAGACTTTACAGTCGTTTTTAATAAAAGACCTCTCGAAGCTCTGTTTTGTTTTGTTTGTTTTAAACTTTAAGCGAAAAGTTTTTAATTGATACCTCTCTTTCTTTGTCTTTTGAATTCGGGTAGAACAAGTGGAAGTTTTGAGCCGGATCGATAGTTACTCGTACCTGCGTTGCCATGACTACTAACCCGCTCAATTTTTCCTCTTCGCGTGATTTATTTAAATGGAGAGTAAGTAGGTAGTGTAATATTTCGAACGAACATAATAAGTAGTAGTAACAATGAAACGTTATCTTTTTTATGTGTTTTTACGAGTGAGACGTTAACTTAACACAACTAGGAATGGAAGACAAGTGACATCGCATCGTTACTAGTTAAGTGCGTCACTGCTGTAATCTCCTCCCTCCTTTTCCTTTAAAGATCTTCCTACTTTTCTACAACATGGAGCATTTTTTAAAAGTATCTGAAAACACGTGATACACCAAAAGTATAAGTCGTTTCTAATCTAAATAGCCAGGTAATCAAACAAACTGCCTGTCGGCTTACATGCTTCCTGAGAAATATAATCTAGGGGTTTTCAAGATCAGAGTAGGTATCTTCTAAGTATATGTGTGCTCCATCTTTAACCATATCAAAGCTTACTATCATGTGTGATCATCGTTGGTGGGCAAACGCGGACTTGAACGCAATGTTCAAATCCTCTCGGCATCCAAATTCATGAGCTGTCTTTCTAACTAATCAAGTTTTGATGACGCCATCTCTAATTATTGCTACATGCAAGTAATTACTCAGCTAGAACCTTTACAGGCCCCAAAGTTAACTGAAAGATGACGCCTTTTACTAACTAGTACTAAGTAAGTTTTATACTGATGTGTTGTATTTTTACAAGTTTTTATTTATCTGGCCTTGTTAGTAAGGGTCAAATCTTGCTTCTGAATTTTAAAACAGTTGAGCCAGCCGATTGAGCTGAAATTTTGCATACACGTTTGGTTTGAATGACAATGCATGGTTAGCTAAGTGACACGATTCTAAATCCAATATGGCGGACTGTCAAAGAAGGCGGACCAGGTATTTTTTATGCACGCTCATGATATGGGTATCAAAAGAAAGGGTTTGCGAAGAGAAATAAGAATAATTAAATTACGTTACTTACACTAAATTTAATTTAGCGGACGGCCCATGATGGCGGATTACATTTTCAAAGCTACAGCTAAAAGATTGTTAAAAAAAATGTTTATTACTAATACCTTACTTATTATATTATACATAATCCAAAAATTTGGTAACTGCGGCAGGATTTGAATCTCCGCTATTCGGGTAAACGAATACCCGAGCGCTATAATTTGCGTCATAACTACATTGTAGTTAGCAACACAGGAACTTATGTTAACGGTGCAGCTTACTGGAATGCAGCACATACGTTACATTAGCTTGAGAGATACGACGTTTCTTTTTAAATGCTACTAATAGTGCTATTTAACTTAACAGGTAGTAAAAAATATGTATATTAAGTACCGATCGAAATTTTATTAGTTTTTTTTTGTCATTTCTGTAAAGTTAAAATATAGGTCAATTTACAAACTTCCATTTTGAAAACCGTAATTCGCAGCTTATAACATTTAAATTTTCTCACTATTCTTACTAGATAACAAATTTACCTACTATTACACTAAGCTTATCACAAAGCTTAATCTGCACTTAGATACATATTTGCGCATACACACCTGCGGTTTCTACACTAACATCTTTGAAACCCAACACTGAGCTGTTCACTGGAGCATATACTCCAAACACTGAACATAATATATTAAAGATGACGCCGACGATACATAATGCAAGTATCTTCGAACGGTAGTAAAGCTTGGGAGATTTAAGCTGATATAAATTCAATGTAAACTGCACTAAACACATAATATCTAAACTACATCTGTGCTACTCCAAGAAATAAGACACGATAACGGAACCCTCGTTTATCGTTTATTTGTGACGAACTTTACTTTAACTTTAGCGGAGTTAGAAATATATTTCTTTTGGCGCCAACGTGAAAAAAACATATTATTATCACCTCATAATATAATTTTCCTAAACTTGTGTATTTTCGAGTGTTATTATATAATAATGGTGAATTAACATTTATTAAGTGTTCGTGTACATGCTTGAATGTGGAAAGTGTTATAACGAAGTGTAACATCTCTATTATGGAAACTGACGTAGTTTTCACACATTTTATTTATATTACACGGGAATTACTCACGTAAGAAAAACCCCCTAATCTTACGTGAGTAATTCCCGTGTAAAATTAATAAATAAATATTCGGGACATTTTTGCACACACGGTCATCTGACCCCAAACTAAGCAAAGCTTGTAATATGGCTGCCAGACTGATATACGTAGATATATATTTTTAAATACATACTTAAATAGATATTAACACCCAGACATAGAACAAACACAAATGTTCATCACACAAATGTTTGCCCTAGGTGGGAATCGAACCCCCGCCCCCAAGCACAGAAGTTAGGTTCACTACCAACTGAGCCACCAGGGCAGTCCATGTAACATCTCTTTCCGTGTTGTTTCCAAAATTCCAGTTTATATTAGAGTTAGTTTTTTTTTCTCAAGTACTATAAATCAGATTATGTTACCCGGAACTATAAGATCATTGCCAGTAACTATGACGTCAAATCACAAACTAGGTAAAGCTACTACGTGGCTGTCAAATGACGGCTTCCAATAGGTATTATATATGTTATCTGTGAGTAATACTTTATAACGAGTATTGTATTTAGTCTTCTGGGCCTTGAACTTATGTTATCAGTTATTAATCTGCTCATTTCGTTGCTTGTTAATAAATATTATTATAACACATGTGTTACGTCAATGCTCTTTTTTATAAGGTCGGGGAAAAAGTTTCTTCGTATTTTTTAAACAAATTCAAGACATATTTTTTTCAAGTTTAATTACTGTTAATTATAATATATATGTGCCATTTTGTTCGATAACTTGTTGCCATCTTGTAGGTAGTGACATGATCCCGTTGCTGTAGAATTTTTGGGACTTCTGATCAAAAAAATGCAACAAGTAGTTTTGACAGTCCTCTCTTGATGTTAATCTAACACTACCCAAAGAATTCTGAAGAGATCGAAATAGGTGGAAATCTGAGGGTGCAAGGTCAGGGCTATATGGTGGATGCATTAACACTTCCCAACCAAGCTCTCTAAATTTTTGCTGAGTGGCCAAAGATGTGTGCGGTCAATCCGGGTTTCGCTACAGTCTGTGGTGCTTCACTGCCCTTTGACCATGATCTTTTGCGCACATTCTTGTCGTAGGTGATGCATTTTTCATCACCAGTGATCAATCTTTTCAAAAACGGTTCGGTTTCGTTACGTTTCAATAGAGAGTCGCAAATGAGTACACGATTCATTTGGTTTCTTTCAGTGAGCTTGTGTGGCACCCAAATATCGAGTTTTTTTGTATACCCAGTTTTTTTCAAATGGGTCAAAACTGTTTTGTGGTCAATCCCCAGTTCTTCAGCTACGTCGTAACTACTAATATGCCGATCTTGGTCCACTTTTTCAGAAATAGCATCTACTTTATCCGTAACAGGGCGACCAGAGCGAGCTGCATCTTTGACATCAAAATTCCCGGACTGAAAACGCTTGAACCAACATTGTGCTACTCTTGATGACACTGCATTAGGTCCATAAACGTCACAAATTTTATTCGCGGCTTGTGTCGCATTTTTCCCTTTTTTGTAATAAAATTTCACAATATATCGAATTTCTTCGTTAGATTCACTCATTTTATCAAACAAAAAAACAATTGAAAAATGGCGGGAAAATGCTTTTTACATTTTGTATTCCTTTTTTAAAATATCATATTTTTAATGGTATCAAAACCAGCCAGATACAAACAGTACAACCGATGAGATTTTTACTACAACTTTATACATACAAAATACGAAAAGACTTTTTCCCCGACCTATTATATATTTTATACATAGATAACGTACTTAACTGAAAGAAAAAAAAGAGTATCGCACAGATTATAATGTTATTATTGTTTTCTGAATCTTCCTGTACAAGGACTGCTCAATGAACTTAGAACATAATAAGACCGCAAAATAAATATTTTGAAAATGAATTTTGAAGACGTTCTAGATCATAATAACTAAATGTTACAAATTTATTAATAAGAAATTATTCTCCGCTTTATGCCTAATAGAACTCAACTAGTCATAGTCTTCCCGTGAACATGGTGCATGTAACTGCGCCGGAATATCGGGAGCTCCTTCCATAACCTTACCACGGTAAATGTCCCGTAAATAATCATATAACTTTATTTTATTTTATAGAACTTCAAGGTCGAACGCTACTTGCTGATCCATATCTTGAAAACATTGAAAGATGAAGTACAAGTGCCACTGAATGTGAAACCCGTGGTTGAAGGCGGCACTGTAATTGAAACACTAGCAGTTCACAACAATACTTATAAAACTGGCCCAAATATCCTAAACTTATATGGATCGATCACAGCCTAGCTATTAAAGACCGATATATATGAATCACTTGATAGTCGTCAACCTACCAGTGGCCTTAGTACGAGCACTTACGAAAACGTTATCGTTACGTAAACGATAGCAGGATGTATGAAAAATTCAGTTTTATTTCACGTCCGATAGAGGCGCTGTTAAATTTTTCATACATTTTGCTATCGTTTACGTAACGATAACTTTTTCGCAAGTGCTCGTAGTAAGGCCACAGTACGCAACTTTGCGCCGTTATTGCGTCAGGTGGTTGTGGACGCCAGGGGCACTACGTAAGGTCAAAAGAACGCAGCTACCAAGGAAAACCGAATGAAAACCAAATATCCGTTTGATAACCGAAAGGAATTCGAAAGTTGAAATAGGAAAAAGGAATTATACTAAGTTCCCAAACTTATCAGAATGGAAACGCTTATAAGCCAATCCATAATATATTTGGATCGTACACTGTGCAAAGAAATCATGTATATGGATCAGGAGTAGATGATAAAAAAGCGCAACCGTATAGAATAAAAATACCTTCCTGATGGTTTTGATTGATGGTATAAGTTATTACTTTGATTCGAATCGACAAAAAAACCAAAAAGGCACAAAATACCACAGAAAAGGTGCTAAATAATACGGAGAGTCAAGAAAACTCTGTGAAGCACTGCAGAAATCAACTCGTGACTGAAAAGCAGTTCAATATTTTTATCTATTCCGTACGCGTGTCCTTAATATCATATTATCTTATTGCAAACAAAGTATATGATACCTATTATGAGTCACCTATAGAGACTATGACAGTATGAACCTATGTATGACAACATGACACAATGACGTGATGATATCTTTACAGTTCCGTTGTTATTGTATTGGCCTTATTAGTAAAACTTAAATAAGCTGATAACGCCGTATCAAAGTTCCGGTAAATCTAACGATGGACCGCTGAGTTTCAAGCCTCTGATTGGTCGAATATTCCACGTCACGTCCACGTCCAGCTTTATTTGTTATTTTATTTAAGCGGCAACGACTCTTATAGCAAGCCACACGTATCCAGGCAGTGACATCGTTAATATCCAGATAGTCGATCGTTACCATCTTAAAACTGACAACCATGGACCTCACGAAGACTTCAATCTTTTTATTCTTCCTTATCATCGGCACATCAGGTAAGTTAGAATACTATTCAATATCTATTCTATACATATAATAAAATCTTAAAGATTGACAAGTGTGTAATTGCGAGATATCAATTTAAAAAAACACATAGGCGCCTTAAACAAGCAGGACAGTATTTTAGAATTTTTGAATTTTTGTCTGTTTGTTTTTGACATGCACATCTCCTAAAACACTAGACGAATTTAAATGCGGTTTTCACGGATATGCAGATTTACTCGCAAGCTATGTTATATCTTTTATTTTAGTTTTGAAGTAAAAGAATTAATGATTATAATTATGATTATAACGTAATACGTAACGTAATTGTTACGGTAATCATAACATACCTCAAGCAAAAAGGCCCAAAGTATAGAGAATGTTATTGACGCCATCGACAATTTATTACTGTCAGCTGTCATTCAGATACCTTAAATCCGACGTATTTTTTTTTATGTACTATTCTAATAGACTTGCGTTTGACCGCCAACTCGCCTGATGTTAAGCGATGATGCGGTCTACCTTCTATCGGATAACTTTTGCTGAACAAATGCATCACTCAAAGCATAGCCCTTCAAGAAATAAGTCTGCAACATCATCACTCTGTATTTATATAAAATCTAAAAATACAGCGAATATACATACATACGTACAGACTGACTGATAGGTAGATTTCTTATGGGGCGTAAAGGTCCGCTAAGAAAATGTTTCGTGAAAGTGCCAAATTAAGAGAAGCAAATGAAGGTTGAAAGTTTGTATGAAATCTACGCGTGCAAAGTTACGGGCAATAGCCTTCGACCAAAATAAAATGAATGGACGGGCCCAGTAGAAGAGCATTTTTGAAGATTACAAAATGAGCGCCAGCTCTCATTTCGTTTCAGTCGGTCTCTAGCCGTAGGAAGTGAAACACGAGTCTATTGTTACGCGATAACGAAACATCTGACAAAATTATGAATTCGTATGCTTTACCGAAGTGTAAATACACAAATAAAACCGATATCTATTTTTTGTAACATATATACTGTACATTTTTATAATTAGGTGTTGAAGTATATGTCCGACGGTTTTGACTCGTTTTTACTGATCAAGTTCAATGGTTAGGGCCCGTCCATTCTTTTATTGTGGTCGAAGGCAATAGCTACTCAGTAATAAAGCATTTCCAAATGTGAAAACCATTCACTTCAGAGAGATCATAATTTTCTCGTAAATTATTTAATTCTAAATGGTCCTATGTTATTCTGCCAGGTGATATATTTAACTTTTTTTTTTATTTTCTACTAGCTGACCTGAAAAACGTTGTCCTGTTCAAATTCCTTAGAAAAAAGCACTGTCAGTTCTCCCCTAATTTACAAATTTTTCGGACAAATTCAGGCGAACAAAACTAACAAAAAATTCGAATCGGTCAAGCCATTTTTGAGATTTAGCGAGACTAACAGCAATTGATTTTTATATGTGTTGATTTAATAATAAGCTTGCAGTTTGTTTTGCATTGTGTTAAGCGATTATGGAGTCTACGCTGGAGCACGTTTGCCTAGAAGAAACTGAAGAAACTTTTGACATTTCAGAGTTTGTGTCGGTAAGCAAACATTATTGAGACTAGTTGTATTTCCACAGTGTTCCCGAACAGCAGTTCAACCGGAGTAACGTATGCGAAGCCTTCTCCTAAGGTGAGGCTAACGGGGATCTTCCAACAAACAATGAATATAATTAAAACATTAAGGTGGAAATCCACCAACCCACCAACTCCACCAGGCAACAATTTCAAAGACAACCCGATTCCTAAAAACTACGGAACATACTCGAACATTGTTGGCCAAAATTTGCATTTTGAAAATATAACTGGTTCACTCAATTTTGGAGCAAAAAATGTTCAAATTAACCAACGTTTTTAAACTTAGTCTTTTGCTTGCTAATTACTTTTATGATAATTTTTGATTTTCTTCGAGACGATGGAGTCTCACTAGTTACTAAAGTTAATATTGTAAGTAACCAAACTATTATAATGAACGTATTTTTTTTTTTTTGAAATCTATTGTTAGTGTTTATAATCCAATTCTTATAGATATGATGCATCTGTTGAAATAATTCTGCCGATACGCTTAATTTTTGTAAGGAAAATTTTTATACAACATGTATAAATCAAAATACATTAAATTGTTTTATTTCCGAGTAGAGAACTGAACTTGAATAGTTTTAACCGCTTTAGAAAATCTTTGAGTTACAGCAAGGCTCCTGAATTCTCAATCCGTCAGGGCAAAGATTCTAAGTATACGAATATTGGAAGAGCAAGAAAAAGTATTAGTGAGGAAACCTAACGCACAGAAAGTAGAGACTAGGGTAGTCAAGAATTCAGGAGCTCTACTGTATGTACTAGGATATTGATATTTCCAATGCGTATATATTGAACACCCTTATTTCAACCCTGTCCCTTAGGTACTTTGTCATACTACATTAGGCATCAGAGGCCAACAAAAAGAAACGTTATCATTTAGATGTCATAGAGTTAGTATGTGTGAGTGCGGCAAACGAGGTGTGAAAAGTTAGAAGTTTAAGAACTGAGCTTTACTGGAGCTACGTCAGGCGGCAGGGCGGGCGGCAAGGCGGGCACCAGCGCGGGGCGTCGATCTAAAGTCACGTTAAATTTTACGACCCCATCAAACGGCAACGTGCACCCGCTCCGGTCCTAATATTGTAACGGCAGCTACCAGCTACAATCTATCAAACATTTAGGTTAACTTCCTGTAATGGAGCGAATTTCGCCCGATAAATGCTGGTACCTAAGGCTGCAAGCTTGCAGCGTGAAATATGTGTCCTCATGTATGGCACGAGGTGCAGGATTATTATTGTACATTGGTAAGTAGTGTATTATGGTGCAAAGATCTTTGTTTTAGTAACACGACATAACTACGGTAGGTACTAGGTACTTGTTTGTATCACATACCGTTTCTTTATGAACAGGTAAATGATCAGCGAGCAACAGCAGTAACTGCAAAAAAGAAAACATAAATTAGAAAGAAGTTTTGCTTTGGTATAAAAAAATCTCTATTTACTTAATTAAAAGTGCAGTGTGATAATGATAATTCGGCAAAATATTAATAACTAGTCGGCCGTCCCGGCTTCGCACGGGTGTAAGCTCGGCCTTCGGCCTCGCTACAAAAGATAATATAGCCTATGTCACCCGGGGATAGTGTAGCTTCCCAACAGTGAAAGAATTTTTCAATTCGGTTCAGTAGTTTCGGAGCCTATTCAATGCAAACAAACAATCAAATCTTTCCTCTTTATAATATTATAGTATAGATATATTTTATGCGTCTTAACTATCAAGAATCGCAATATTTACACATGCGTAGAGTCTTTGCGAAAATGCGCATGTGTGAAGTCGGTTTTTTAAATTGATAATTATGTCGCGTTGATAATACTGCTCTGTCATTGTCAGCACAGCTAAATGATATATAACATAGCTGAATGATATTTAATTGGTACCTACTCAGTCCTAACTAGTACTCGGGTGGTACTAGGTAGGTACCTTCAGACGTGAATGTTGAATGTTAGTTCATCGTTATGCCACGACGGTTCTCTTTTTGCACATACTGTAGTATGAATTACAGACATTAGTACATTGTAGTCACACCGTGTGTTCACTGTTGTGATCATAGGATCGATCAATAAAAAGTACAACCTAGGTCTCTTCAAGACAAAAGTGAATAGGCACCTCATGGGCAAGCGTGCCCCATCTTAGACCGCATCACCGCTTACCATCAGGTGAGTTGTGGTCAAACGCTAGCCATTTACATCATTGCTACATAGTATAAAATAAAGTCGCTTTCCGTGTCTGTCTGTCTGTATTTCCGCCAACTCCTCCTAAACCACGAAACGGATTTTGATACGGTTTTCACCATCAGTTTTTTTTTTTTTCGGAAGGTTTTTATATATATATATAATAAAACTTACACCCGTGCGTAACCAGGGTGTGTTGCTAGTAAAAAAACACTATTAACTAGTACCACCGGTACCATTACAGGTATAAATGGGACAACATAGTATCATTTATGGTACAATTCAATTATATAACTGGTCCGAAGCGCTCTTGAGATGTTATACGCACTATCACTTGTTATCTATTATGAGTGTTTAATAAAACAAAAAAAAAATGCAAGAGCTTAGTTACACAAAATGAAACAAAATAGGTTAATGACAAAGCTACTTATGTCCTTATAAAAAATAATAATTCAATTTCATCAGCCGTAATAAGCTTAACAACCGATGCGGCGCTCGTTTAAGACTGATATAAATCTTGGAACCTCATCGTTTTCTGGAATTTTCCATTAGATTTTATGGATTTCTCTCTTGTCCGCCATTAAATTATATCTGGAGGGAAAACGATTTTGCTGTAACCGAGTGGTAATATCTGCGAAAATGTAACAATGAGTTATTGTGGAACTAATTTGGGAGCAATTTACAGTTAGGGGATATACTCGTAGATCTGATAATTTGGAATTTATCTGTAGTAAGGCTATCAGGAAAAATAAATACCATAAACAAACCAGTACCTAAATAGCCTTCATAGATAAGTGTCGTTTGGTGTACCTACTTTTGTGGTTTCTCGAAAATCTCAGCGCCAAGCATCATTTCGCACAACAAAAGACCTTATTTACTTAAGGAAGCACTTCACAGTGATTAGGTTATGAACGACTAGGGTGACTGTTTGTCCTTTTTCCCCGACTGGGTGCCTTAATAGCCCTGGGGTGACGGACAGAAATAAAGAAGTACCTGAAAAAATAAGAGCAAGTCGCTGCGATGTATGTGTTCTGCCTTATTTTACATTTTCGTTTTGCAGAATTGTCCTACAAAATTGTGAGATAATTCACCTGTGCAAACTTATTTAGATGCTAACAATGTTTTTTTTTTAAACTTTTTTATACTTCTTTTCTTTTCAACTCTACTTATTGTTCATATTTTTTTTTCCATTCATTTGGTTAATTTCCAGTTTCTAAAATGTAAAAAATTATATCACTGTTTTACACAATTAATCACATTTATATCATCACATACTTTATTATTTACACCAATTATGTGTGTATGTGTTTGTTCTCAGTAAAGTCTGAAACGGATGTACGCATTAAAAGGAAATTGAATTTGGAGGATAATATACTTAGGCTTAATTTTTTCCGCTTCAGAGAATTTCGGCGTCACACGATTTGTGCATTTGTCAGTGACAAGCAATAAATTGTGTCCAAATTTTATTACTTAAATATTGATTAACATGTTATAGTCACAGACAGAGTGAAATAAAGGAAGTTACCAATAAAGTGGTGGCTTTACTAGAGACTTCTTTAAAATTTCTGTTTTGGAAACAACATGAAAATACACGTTTCACCTCACTATATCACTTGCCCACACTCGAATATATTCACGAAAACTTAATTACTACACATTATCACTCGAAAATACACAAGTAATACACAACGTGGATTTATTCCCAATAAAAAAAATAACAATCGTTATGTCAAATTTTGTGAACCATAGTAAGCAAGCAGGTTAAATAGTGAAGAGGTAGTAGTTATGAACAAAATATGTCGAGTTCTGGGCATGTTTGTCTAGCAGTTTTAGCTTAAGTCATGGTAACCCTAAAACCGATTCTCTTTTCTCCCAAGCACTGAGGGTAACAGACTGAGACGCATTTAGGACAGGATCACTATTATCTACCTATAAAAAGGGCACGAGGATAAGCGAAAACAGATTTAATCTGCGCCCTGCTTTGAGTGTTTCCCTTTGCTTGAATAACATCAGTTTTAATGGTTACGACTTTTTTTCTGTTTTGGTTTAATTAACAGAGTTATCAGAGCCGAAGGAAGGAAAACCGAAGCGCTATAACAACAATAAGCGCAGCGGAACTTTATTTTAATTTATTTTTTTATGTTTATAAACGAACAGCCTGGAGATATTGAAAAGATTTCAACTTTATTTCAGCTATTGCAGAACGTTAAAAAAATAATGACTGAATTGAGAGCTGAAATTGGTTAAAAAGTTAAATTAGTGTCATATTCTCACAAGCGAATGCGAATCGGTTTATTCTAGGCAAGAGGCAAGCGTGCTCCATCATAGGCCGCATCATAATTTAACAAGAGGCAAGGAGGTAGTATAACCATAGATTTAGGATGTCAAAGATAGCCTATGACAATTTGATAACGTAACAAAAAAACATTTGCGCATGCGTGAGTAAATTAGTGTTGTGAAACGTACCAATTTTTTTTATCGATTGACCAAAAATGGTCCTCCGGGTTTTTGTCGATAAACATAATCGCATCACAATTATAATTGCGTTGTTTTCTTGTTCCAAGTGACACTGCTACAGAGCCAAAAAGAATAAAACCCACTATAAGGCTGCTGAGCTAGGCGGATGAGTTAGATGTCAGTGTCACCATGTATCGATATTTATTTATCCTAGCACACTAACGTACGAACATACCAATCGTTTTGGTGGGAATTTAATCCATAAAAATATACATATGCAAAGATATGGAAATTTAAAATCAAAGTTAAATAAATCACTTATTATTATTTTTGTTGGAATTGCTTCCCCAAATTTTCACTTACGAGTACAAATAAAAAAGGTATTGAATCTTTCATTCACATGCGATATTGATTTCATTGAATAAAACATTTGTCTTCAAAATGTTTATTGCAAATTGTTGAATTTTTGTTTTCTCTACTTATAACCCGTATCCATTTTTCACGTATAAGGATGGAATACCTCAAGTACATATTAGAAAGAATTACAAATTGAATTAATTCGTAATATTATGTTTTATCTACGAAATAAAATTATGTAAGTACTAGCAATGGGGCAGCGAGTGAAGCCGTGAGCCACTGCTAGTATTTGATTCATATTAACATTTTGCATTTATAATATTAGTGAGCGTGCTTTAAATATTAAATAATTTAACCGTCGGCGTCGTGCGTGAGTCCTAATCGCAATAAATGTAATAATAACAACATTTTATGTAAATGTTTAACAATATGCACGCGTTGCCTAATGATATTTGCTAGAAACTATCGACTCGATATCGATAATAATGACGTCATCATTGTGTCCATCTCTAGTGATAACAGAGCGTAAACAAATCAAATCTTTTTTGCTTAATTTTATCATCAATTTTACTTCTACCTATGAAATAAACACATAACGAAGAAAAGATATAAATATACTGTTGTAAAATCGGTTTTTGCAATCAATTTAATGTTACTGTTTGGTCAAAATTTAGATGAAATCATGTCAATGGAAAGATCATATATTTACCGGTGAAACTTAAAATTTTGCAGGTTTTTTTTTTCTGTTTACATCACAATTGATAAATGCACAATACACCATAATTGCACTTAAGCACTATTGCCCTTTTTTCAGTAACTTATAATAATTTTGAAAAAATATTATTATCACAATGCAACCCGTAGCGCATGGTAGCTATTTGTCAATAGCGATAATAGCGATGTCATAACAAAAAGCGATTTAGACTTTATTTGTTGTCGATCTCTTTCTCTCTTGTGGAGTTTTCATGTGGATCGCGATATCCCTTTCCCACGCTTTGTTGGTCTTCTGCGTAGCAAAAAAAATTTTGAGTATAACACAAGCCTATAAAAAAATACGAATTTGACGTCACTTAGAATGAGACCTGGGGCCTCACGCCTAACTCTAACCGCGGCCTCGAATACGCGCAGTATTCAAAATCACGCAAACGCGAACCTTGACGCGCCGAGATACGATTTGCAGTCGCGCATCTTCACCTAAACTGAATCGTTTTTAACAGGTAGACGTAAGGGATTTTGACCTTAGGCCGATTTCGCCAATTGGCCGAGGCTATTACCGATTTATTGTTTATCTTAATAAACATAAAAGCGGTGCTTAAAAATCATTGGTGGTTCTTGTAAATTATTTTGTATAATTTCTATAGACATCCGTCAATCTCATCTGGGACATGGGACATTATTGCAGACATGGTCATCTGACCCCAAACTAAGCAAAGCTTGTAATACGGCTGCCAGAGACTGATATACGTACATATATATTTTTAAATACATACTTAAATAGATATTAACACCCAGACATAGAACAAACACAAATGTTCATCACACAAATGTTTGTCCTAGGTGGGAATCGAACCCACGCCCCCAAGCTCAGAAAATAGGTTCACTACCACGTCTAAACAAAGACATTATATACCAGTAGCTTTAATTTACCTATTCTGTGGTTTAAAACGTTAGGAATTAAAATAATGTAAAATATACGCAAGAAAATCCGGTAAAAGGGTTTAATTTCAATACTACATCACTTGGTTGCCAAATACCTTCATGTAGCGAAACTATTTATCTAACATTGCAAAAATTCCCAAGTTCTTAGTAAAGTATCCAAAATTCTTACACTAATAAAGATAACGGAGGCCATATCATGTAATCCTGTTAATCCACGTTTACTCTCGAGCTGCGATTAAAGCCACAAGTCAATTAAGAACCTCTAATTAGGGGAGATATGGCGACTACGATAATGAACAAAACGATAGTGTGCGTAACTTAGAGAATAGCGTAAGTTATATATATATATATATATATATATATCTACACTAATATTATAAAGAGGAAAGATTTGTACCTATTTTTGTATGTTTGTATGTTTGTAATGAATAGGCTCCGAAACTACTGAACCGATTTGAAAAACTCTTTCACTGTTGGGAAGCTACACTATCCCCGGGTGACATAGGCTATATTATATTTTGTAGCGAGGCCGAAGGCCGAGCTTACACTCGTGCGAAGCCGGGGCGGACGGCTAGTAATATATATATATCTACAGTGAGGTCTATCTATTTTTAAAGGCGATGTGTGATTTGTAATGTAATGTAAAAAATATCCGTTCTGTTTTACATTTGATTTATGGTTTGAGATATTTATTTTCTCAAAGAATTAATTGAACATTCACTTATATGAGAGAACACAAGATATCCCTAATATTAAGGTAGTTTTTGGAATTACAAACATTAGAGTGAACGAAAAACAACGCTAAGTATAATTCTAACAAATGTTGGCTTTATCATAATTGTTTACGTTTGAAACTGTAAATAGATAAACATGGTTCAATCAGGTAATCGTTATTATATATCTATGTATAGTCATATTCTAGATCTTTCGTGCATTTTAATTGTGATATTTATTTATAATACGAGGTACCCACACAAAAAGAATTTAATGTGGTATAATATGTATTTGTATATGTTAAAGTATGAGGTTGTAATAATAAGTAATACATATTGGTTTGTAGGTAACAAAAATAATTATTGTCATTTCAGTTATTTCTGAATGTTATTTCAGTAACTTAAATAACATTCCAATAAAAAAATGACAAATGAATACCTAACTACTAAACTAATCTATTAAACCGCTACCAGTGGGAAAATTGTCCCCAAAATGCTGGCCCCATTACCACGTTGTATGGCAATGCTCACTCTTTGAGCAAAGTAGAGGCTGGCATTCTGGTCACGAGTTGGTCGTTCTGTTTAGATTTCGTATAATTACATTCAATAATTTTATTTTCATAAATGTTGAAATGCGCGAGCGAAATTTAGGTCACACAAAGTATAGATTCTTCAAACAACCAGACTCTAAAGTAAAGTAAATTTTTATTGCATATAATTGTGTAAAATGGTGAATTCATTTAAGGTAGTATCAACAGTAGGTATATCCTCACGGACGTGCAATATTTGAGGGTATAATAGGCACATACCTAATTATAACATAATAATAATTTACATAACAATATCATACTTACTCTAATACGAAAGGAAAACTAGTCTTTTAACATGAAAAGTATGACAACCAAACAAACATAAAATTATACAAACTTAAAATTAGGTACCTACATTAAAAAAATACTGAGATCAGTGTAGGTGAGAAATAATTAACGAAAATATTTACAGCAGCATAATAGTTACATTAATATGATGATAAATAAATTGTTACCATCATTAAAATACTCTTTCAAGACATAAAATGCCTTTCGTGTATTCCTAGGTTGGACTAGGTTTAGGTCTAAATTCCATGTTCGCGTAATTATTACTAACAAATTCCCCAGCACGTCGCAAAACGTGATCATTTCCCCGTTTTAGAAATGCAGCAGACAACAAGCTCCTAAAAGTAAATGAGGACAAGAGGAGAGGCACGGTTTCCAGTTTTCCTTGCAGGCAGTATTTACAGAAATTTAATTAGACTACCGACCCTCGAGCCGTAATTCCACGCATTTTATTAATTTTTCCTTCTTTTCTCGGTCACGGCAACGTGGTTTTAAACCTGATTTAAAAAGGAAATGGATTAGCCGAGGGGCTTTATAGAAAAGGTTTATAATGGGTTTTGACAAAAATTAATGGTTAGGTATATATGGCTCTACTGTGGAAGTAAACTAAATGAAAAGCCACAATAATCATCCAGAACCACAGATAAAACATAATTAAACTCGTTGAATTCCGTATTACTCGTGTACGTGTCGTTTAATTGTATGTAACAAAAAAAAACACACGTGTTATACGGAATATGGTATGTGTAGATTTTCTTCTGTTTCAAATATGTATTTTCTCACATTTTGCATATTTCTAAACGAAATGAAACAAATTTATCACCTAACAACTCTTAACGAAATACAATTTCCCTCTCGTATGTCTTCCGTTGAACGTTTTAATAAAGAAAATAACCCTCGTCGTAGTACCGACTATTGTTTGTTCTGTGTCCACGTCTTTATTTGGTTTTAGTCTAATATCCAAGGCACAATATTTTTATTTCATCCGTTAATTTGGGAGATTTAGTGTGGCTAAACCTGAGATAGAAACCTGCCTCCTTGAGCGCGCAGTGCCACTACACTACCTTAGTATCCCTAACCCAAAAAGGCTGTGGTGTGAGATGGCTTTAAAAGACTGGGCAAGTGCGTTTCAAGAAATGTATATAGTGGTATTCCGTAGCCAAAGCCATATAATTTTGGTCATATTCATAGTTTAGAAATTAGCTCAAAAGAAAAATTCGAACCAACGAAGCTCAGTGGACTTTTTAAATAAAGATTTTTGTATAACTTGCCGCTACTGCGTTGCCAAGTTATACGTTCTAATTGCACATTTCTACGTCTAATAGTTGAGAAACGCAGGGGATGGGGGAATTTACCCCACTTTAACAACGCAAAAAAATCATAGTAGAGCCACTTTTTAATACAAAATATTTTTTATTTTATTATAATTGAGCCGTTACCGTAAGTTTTATGCATTTATCTTAATAACTACAGAAGTTATAAGGTTCTAAAGGATTAGGACGGACAGACAAAGGGATAGAAAGAACTTATAAAGGTTGCATGTAGTAATACGGAACTCTATATGAACAATTAACATCGATACATTGACGAGTCATCGGGGAGCATAATTAACCCAAAAACAATTTCTTTACCCTGCTCGACTATCCAACGAAGGAAATTATCGACCTCAAGGGAAATACACGAAGAACTATTAAGAACGGATGAATACATTTGGGTTACACTCTGCACTAAAACTATGAAATTCATTTGACTTAGACAGATTACGTTATTTAATACATTCTCGACCAACAAAACAAAATGCGAAAGCGTAGGTTGCTTTATAAAATCACAAAGATAATTATTGTCGTCTACCTTCCAATCTCATAAGATAATAATTTATTAGCATCAATATCATTGAAAGATGAAAGGATGGTATTTGGAAAATGTTTCCTTTTAATATTGTAAGTGGTATTTGTAAGGGTCGGGATAAAGCATCAGGATAAACAGCCACAGTAAGACAACTCACAACAATATAAATAACAACTTCAAAGCTTATAATGGAACGCATAAATTAAACAAGCTAGGCCCATGCTACAAGAACTGCTTATTGGCTATTTTACAACGTAAAAAACAAACATCAAAGCTTATAATGAAACGCATACGATATATTAAATTTGCCAAGTCCGTTGGTTATACATTCTACAAGAATTGTACATATAATTTTTACGGGATAATACCTATATTAACAAGGTTTAAAAGTGCAGCCAAAATAATAAAAAAAGTGTGGACTTAAGTAGTGAATTTTTTCATGTCTGATAAGTTTATGAAAAGTTTTCTCACTCTCTCTATTCATGACTGCTGTGGCATTTTTTGTAGGCATTTATGAAAAGCATCACAAAGGGAGATGTAAAATAATGTAAATACGCTTGTTGTGCCGGCTTTTAAGTGACTTTCACTCCTTATTTTTCGTTACAAAGAAAATGTTACAAAGAATTTGTTAACGGCCCGATACTGAAAGGAGAAGGTAATAAATATTTGTGTATCAGCTTAAAATAATTTGGGGTGGCAAATATCTTATTTCAATTATTATCTTTTGATAAAATCAACTGAGTATATCGTTTGGTTTTACTTGTTTATTCAGAAATGTTTAGTGAATATTTAAATGATATAGACAATAAAAACAACATGATTTTGTTAAATAGATGGCGTCACCAACACTAAGTTTATCTTTTTGATGATTTTGAACTGTTGTAAAAACTGCTGAAGAATTTGGAGGCTGACAGGAAAGCGACCGAAGTTTAGCGGTTACAGCGTTCGCGCTTTACTTAGATTGAGCAGGTTCGAATCTTGCTAGTCGTCAGTAGTAAATCCTAAAGCGTGGAACAACATTTTTTTTATTTCAAATATCGTCGCGTATCATCCTTAGACTCCTTGATTTATACAGCGCGGTTACTTGGTTTTTCACCCAGATTGTTTAATCATTGATGTGTAATAATGTAAGTGCGAAGAAGCATCTATATCTTAATTTTACCTAACAGTGCCAAATATTTAATTACCACGGTCCTGAAAAATACACCTAATTAAAGTATATTTTCTACAATTTTTAAGAAAAATAATTGACTTAGTGGAACCTTCCCTTGGCTTCTTTTCACATAGATACTGTTCACCTCACACGATAAAATTTATTGAGAGAAAGTGCGTACAGTTCAGTCAGTGAGTTCCGCAGGTGATAGCGAAGATCAATTGGATTCGTAGGGAAATTCCGCTTGTAAGATTTCCTCCAAAAGTGGAACATGAGTAGTTATTGAGTTTTGATCAAATATGAGAAGGATTTCCTGTTTCCTATATTTTTTCCTCGAACTAAAGAACACAACAAGGGGATATGGTTTCAATACATTGTCTATGAAGTGCTCGTAGCTTAACATGACTAGATGTTCCTAGAAGATCATGGAAATAAAGCAACGAATAAACCTGTCAGTCCCTGGTTCTTACAACTGAGAGGTACCGTGTGTTGAACGACACGTTGAACAGATCTCGTTTTTTTTGTCTGAAAAAAAAACTATTCAGTCGTCAAAAGCCTTCAGTTGGCCTAAACCTCTGACATCATGAGAAACTCAGTTTATCTTTACGAAATTACTAATTATTTTTTATTGTAAGACTATGGAATGCGCTAACTGATTGGGTGTTCCCCGATAGTTACAATCTGGGTGCCCTCAAGTCGCGTGTAAATCATTTTCTTCCATGCAAAAGTGCCATCGCGGTCAATCGCAAGCCTATTTAAAAATATTTTAAACTACTATCAAATACTTAAATTACTTTAAAGTACTTCGAATTATATTGAACCACTGATATAATATAGAACTAGATGGAGGGTCAGCTTCTGTTTGATTTGAGGTCTCAGCCTATAGAAGCCAAGGAAAATATGACTAACAAAAGTCTGGTCATATTTCAAACTATGCTTGACCGTACTACAGCGAGCGTGCAGATGCCTCAAAATGTATCAGTTTTAGTTCAACGTTATGAATATTTATATTGATTTAAAAAAGTTACTAGCTATATGTATAGACAGGTAAATATATCTAAACGCGGCCGAATTTTATGGATCTCCATCCAGTCCTAATATAAGACATCAATGTTTTGAACCCATGTATTTTTTTCTATGTGTCTAGAAAACCAAGTCCGACATATCAAGTTTGCCAAAATAATACATTTTAACACCCTAAAAATTTCCCATAAAATTTCTAAAAAACTGAGAAACAAGCAGTATAACTTGCACTAGGTAAAGAGTACCCAGATCAATACTCTAAATTGCACAGCCACAAAGACAAAGACGTTTAATTGACCGGCCAGTAGCTGTCGACCCAAAATCAATATAGCTACGTGGTCTCCAAAGGTACGTGATGGGAAATAATGATGAGGAAAGATTGCCCGACCACCCAGAACCATATTGAGCGTAAGGACGTCTGTTTGTTACCCATCGCCTTTGTCACTCCTTGCTTTTGGCAAATAGCGTGGTTAATACTTGACAGTGAAAGTTTCAATCATTCAAATGATGTGAAATGTAATGTGGGGGCCATGCTATCCCAAAGACAGGTGAGCAAACGGTCTTCACGGACTGTGTGGTACCGATCAGTCGAAACCGCAAGTTGGTCTCGGACCTGATGGCGCAACAAGCTCAAATTTCACGGTACAGGCCCAGGATAGAGACAAGTACAAAGAGTTAGAGGAGCCCTTTGCCCAGCAGTGGGAATGCGTGTTAACATTAAAAAGTATGTCATAAAACCACAAGACCATTTACTAACTAACTTATAGTTGCTGGGTTTGGATGAGAAACAAGTTTTTTTAAATAAAATAATTAATAAAGTTGTTTATATTGATGAGTACATACATACCCTTCATTATTACTACATGTTTAGTAAACACGTTGTATATTTAGTGCCAGTGTACTAAATAAAGAAAATAGCCTTTTACCCGAGAAAGGTCAGCGTATTGGATCAACGAGTAGTGTCGCATTTCCAATTAGAATTAATCTACTATTTACGTTATCCCACGCAAAAGGGAAAAAATAATAGAACAAAACTTTGTGGAAGGTCAAGGCTTCCAACAATAAAAAACGTAGTGAAAATGTCTTCAGGCCTTCACGTGGGTAGCCGCGTAAAGATTGCCTAAAAAATAACTTTTCTCGAAAGCGCGCCGTAAAATCACGGAATATATTTCACCTTGGGACCGAAGCTGACCGTAATTATTTAGGGGGAGGTCTGCAATAGTGTTCGATCGCCACAAACATTAGTATCTTGGCCTCTGGCAGGAAAATGAGTGTACGTGGCGTGTTCCTTTTCTTATTAGAGCTTGTGTTTTTCCTAATATTTTTGTTTGCATTTTTTCTTCTTATTTTCTTATGAAATACAAAAATGTCACTCATAACTATTTATTTCTTAATTGAATACTTCACGAACTAAAAGACAGGTAGCTATATAAGTGTTATGACATTCTTCACTTAAGTTTACCACTATGTCCAATTCTCTGAACGTCGCATTTTCACCTGAATTCCCATTCTTCATTAAGCTAAAGGTACAACAGAACACATTTACAGTACAGTACATATTTCACTACAACAGAAGCCTATACGGTTGTATAGGCTTCTGTTGTAGTGAAATATGATAAATTCTACCTGCAACTAAAACAAACTAAGGGAAAGTAGTTGGTAAGTGCTTAATTTTATGGGTCTGGCAAGTTTGGCAAAAAGAATGTTATTTATTTGAAAATGCTAAAAACTTATGAAGTTTTTATTGAAAATGATGAAAATTGCGAAGCAGCTTTAAAATTTTAATCGGTCGCGCAACCCTGCGGCTGCAGACGCGGGTATTTTTATCCCTTCGCTTGGAATTTTTCTCTCTCAGCGAAGTTACAATTTTCGCGCTCACTCAACCTTGAGCGAGGCGAGGCAGCCGAACATTAGCGGGGGGGAAATTAGATTTAACCCCGACACCGTCGCAAGAGGCTTTGCCTACACGTCTATGTCCCTTATCTATATATCTATACTCCACCCTGCCAGTTTATCCATTTTATATTTCCCTCGGCCGCGAGAAATTAAGCTAGTATATCTTAGTCTGAAAGACGATAAGACTCCTTATTTTCTATTTTTGTGTATAGCTGCGCCCCGCGGTTTCACCCGCGTGGTGATGAAAATCGGTGAAGGGTATATATATATATATAAAATTTCCATGTCACAATGTTAGTTACCGTACTCCTCCGAAACGGCTTTACCGATTTTTACCAAATTTTATATGCGTATTCAGTAGGTCTGAGAATCAGCTACTATCTATTTTCCATACCCCTAAGTGATAAGGGTTGCTCACCCTTTAATATTTTTTTGTATTTTTTTGACGAATTTTTTTGTTTTTATTTTTTTATTAATTTATAAGGCAAAACAACGTTTGCGGGGTCAGCTAGAAGTAAGTGGGAAACGCTGGCACCTAAATCGTTTATGGTTCTCAAGGCACACGGCATGACTTACCACCTTCGGTTTTTTCTCCGAAGTATAATTTGGACTGCTTCAAACGAAGGGTGAATAGAGTCCTCAAAGGTAGGCAACGGGTATTGTAGGTGTATATAGGCAACGGTGACCACTTACCATCAGGTGCCCCGTAGCTTGTTTGCCACTTATTCTATAAAAAAAAAAAAAAAAAACACGGTAAAGCCGAATAGGACTTAATTTATGTCACGTGGTAAACACTACCAAAGTAGATTTTTTCTATTGTAACGCAATATATATATACCTTGCATTATATTGTACTAGCCGTTTGCCCGTTGGGATTTCCTATCGGCTTCTTCTCAGGAGTCAACATATTAAGATTTTCGTGATAATTATCCATACTAAAATTAGAATAAAACGGGCTTTATGCAAAGTGCGGTTAAAACCTATATCCTGTGTATTTAAATTAATAAACTTCCACAATGCCAACTTAAAAAAAAAAAACTTTCATACACCTTTCATCACCTATTGAACCTCTCAGGGGAAGAGTTTCCAAAAACGGATGATACAACTAACCTTTACTTATAAACAGAAGTCTAAATAATAACTTCGCTATAACTAACTTCAAAAATGAAAAACTTTCATAGAATTTTTTGATCTCTTATTTAACCCTCTCACGGGATGCGATTCCAAAAAACGATGATGCAACCAACCTATACTTATAGACAGAAATCGAAATACCAACTTCCACGTTTCTAACTTATTAAATGACAAACTTGCATACAAACTTCCATCCCCTATTTAACCCCCTTAGTGATTGAATTTTCCAAAATCCTTCGATATAATTATGAGGAATACTTGTGCTAAATTTCATGTTTCTAAGCTAGACGGTTTAAGCTGTCAGGGAATGAATGAATGAATTTTAGATTTTTATTTGTACCTACTCACAGAAAAGAGAAGTAAATAGAACGGAAATGAGAAGGAAACTCTGTCGCCAGGTATTGTGACAGATATGTAATTGAACATTCTTATTTATGTCAACGCGTCGAACTCCGCGTCACAGTTGCTAACACAGTTGCTATGGGTTTATATGTGTGCAAGTGGCTACAACAAATTTCTTACAAAAATACCTTGACAGCCGTTCTATTTTAAACAACAAAAATTTTTCTTTTCTGTGTACCTACTCGTATTTATGTATGTTTTTACTTTCATATGCTGCCGCTTCGATGGTATTTCACGTTTGAGAGGAAAATGTCAGCACGTCGCCTGCATAAACAAGTACGTTTTTTTTTCGGAAATGCAATTTGTTTTAGGAAGCGTCGCCGCCAGACTGCATAATTAAATTTTCGGGTGCAAAGAAAACAATTTAAATGGAAATTAACATTTACGCAAACAGGTTCCAAAGGGTGGAGCGAGTACTCTCCACGCTTACCGCGCCCTTTGTTATACACTAAAAGGGTTAACTTTAACGTCTGAGCACTTAACCCTTCAGTACGCACCTCTACGTGCTAACATGTGTTCAACAATATTTTTACCCCGCATTGAGCGCTAAAATATTGTTTTATAAGCACAATGCCGTACTGCTAACGCCAGATAGTTCTGCAGTGGTGCCTATACAAAGATATTATTTTCCACTTTGATTTATAAGGGTGTGTTATGAACAAAACACGGAATTCACAGCTTGTTTTGGAAGCTTTGTGTGTAGCCTTAATTATGTTAATGAGTTCAAGATACGCCTTGTTTAAAGCCCGCGAATTAATACGGAATGAATTTTGGAGAATAGCTGAAGCGAGTGCGAACTTTAGCCGTTGGAATTAAACAGCCTATCGCCTTGTAAGGGTTAAAGCTGACTGGGTCAATCACCTGACAAAAACAGACAACTGTAAATTTTTGCTACAAATCTCACCTTTACAAATATTTATTGATAACACTAATGTTACATATAAAAAAAAAAAGTATTATAATAGTTGTAATTTTTTTATATTATTTTTGTAATGTTACAGAACTAAATAACGTAAGCGACAAAAATGATAAAACTCCAGTATACTCAAGAACTATTTTAATTTTAAGTTTATTTAAAATGTACTTACTTTATATAAATGATCATTATAATAGAAACAAATTAATAATAAAAACTTCAAGATTCGGCGAAAAAAAATGAACGTGTTTTAGAAGGCCTCTTTTCGCCTTATTAGTATATCAAGAAAAGTTTCAGCACTCATGTTTATGAAATTACATTGAACTTATTTATACTCTTAATTAAGATAAAGAAGATAAGATTCTTTATTGCTTAAAAAGTATCACCTCAAAATAATATTTTACTATTGGTCCCCCACACTAGGACAAAGCCTGTGTCGGGGGGCCTTAAAACAAATTAACAAAAATAACATACTTAACTATTTTCTACGAAAATACGACATGAGCTCACAAATAAAAAAATAAAAAACATCACATTAAGAAATAATTTTAACCGAATTATTATAACCAAAATCTGAATTCGGTACTATTTGCAATAACCACGCAAATTTATGCAACAAACCCCTAGTTGACGACATATCAACTCATATTGACACTGGCTAAATAGACAAGAAGTCTGGAGCCAAAACTGAAATATATAAGGTCGGGGAAAAAGTTTCTTCGTATTTTTTAAACAAATTCAAGACATATTTTTTTCAAGTTTAATTACATTTAATTATAATATATATGTGCCATTTTGTTCGATAACTTGTTGCCATCTTGTAGGTAGTGACATGATCCCGTTGCTGTAGAATTTTTGGGACTTCTGATCAAAAAAATGCAACAAGTAGTTTTGACAGTCCTCTCTTGATGTTAATCTAACACTACCCAAAGAATTCTGAAGAGATCGAAACAGGTGGAAATCTGAGGGGGGAAAAAGTCTTTTCGTATTTTGTATGTATAAGGTTGTAGTAAAAATCTCATCCGTTGTACTGTTTGTATCTGGCTGGTTTTGATACCATTAAAAATATGACATTTTAAAAAAGGAATACAAAAAGTAAAAAGCAATTTCCCGCCATTTTTCACTTGTTTTTTTGTTTGATAAAATGAGTGAATCTAACGAAGAAATTCGATATATTGTGAAATTTTATTACAAAAAAGGGAAAACTGCGACACAAGCCGCGAAAAAAATTTGTGACGTTTATGGACCTAATGCAGTGTCATCAAGAGTAGCACAATGTTGGTTCAAGCGTTTTCAGTCCGGGAATTTTGATGTCAAAGATGCAGCTCGCTCTGGTCGCCCTGTTACGGATAAAGTAGATGCCATTTTTGAAAAAGTGGACCAAGATCGGCATATTAATAGTTACGACGTAGCTGAAGAACTGGGGATTGACCACAAAACAGTTTTGACCCATTTGAAAAAAACTGGGTATACAAAAAAACTCGATATTTGGGTGCCACACAAGCTCACTGAAAGAAACCAAATGAATCGTGTACTCATTTGCGACTCTCTATTGAAACGTAACGAAACCGAACCGTTTTTGAAAAGATTGATCACTGGTGATGAAAAATGGATCACCTACGACAAGAATGTGCGCAAACGATCATGGTCAAAGGGCAGTGAAGCACCACAGACTGTAGCGAAACTCGGATTAACACGTAATAAGGTGATGCTGTGTGTATGGTGGGATTGGCAGGGCATCGTTCATTATGAGCTTTTACCGCCGGGCAAAACCATCGATTCGGATCTCTACTGCCAACAGCAGATGAGACTCAAACAAGAAATTGAGAAAAAACGGCCGGAATTGATCAACAGAAAGAGTGTGGTCTTTCATCATGATAACGCCAGACCGCACACATCTTTGGCCACTCAGCAAAAATTTAGAGAGCTTGGTTGGGAAGTGTTAATGCATCCACCATATAGCCCTGACCTTGCACCCTCAGATTTCCACCTGTTTCGATCTCTTCAGAATTCTTTGGGTAGTGTTAGATTAACATCAAGAGAGGACTGTCAAAACTACTTGTTGCATTTTTTTGATCAGAAGTCCCAAAAATTCTACAGCAACGGGATCATGTCACTACCTACAAGATGGCAACAAGTTATCGAACAAAATGGCAAATATATATTATAATTAAATGTAATTAAACTCGAAAAAAATATGTCTTGAATTTGTTTAAAAAATACGAAGAAACTTTTTCCCCGACCTATATATCAGTCTCTGGCTGCCATATTACAAGCTTTGCTTAGTTTGGGGTCAGATGACCATGTGTGCAATAATGTCCCAGATATTTATTTATTTATTATTTATTTATTTATCATATTTTGTATCTTACTTGGCACATGATTAATACGGATTCACATAAATGATTTATTTA
Organism: Agriopis leucophaearia; assembly: GCA_949125355.1. Classification (NCBI taxonomy): domain Eukaryota; kingdom Metazoa; phylum Arthropoda; class Insecta; order Lepidoptera; family Geometridae; genus Agriopis; species Agriopis leucophaearia. The sequence continues at coordinate 10,420,829 of OX421275.1, forward strand.
AAAAAAGCGATTAAAAATCATTTCTCCCCCCATTCTCATTACAACTGCTTGTTGTGATTTCGTAGAACGCAACTATACTGTTCCTGACAAAACGAATTCCCCTATTTTTGTCCTTCAATTTAATTTACTTACAGAGTTTAGTCAGTTTACAGCCTTTTGTCTAAAGAAGGGATTAGAAGCTTTTCATTTCGCGGGTGAATGGCCACGGGTAGGACAAGGTGGCGATTAGCCAACTAGGTGCTCTGTACAGAGGTTATACATCATATAAGTGCGAGTACTGTCACCTGTGAAAGGAGGCTGAAAGTTATAAAACCTTATAAGTATTAAAGAAAAAGATAATACAAATAACACAGACCTACTACCTATAGATTTTCAATGAGCGTGGCTAGCTCAGTGCCTCTCGCTTCAACAAGGTGTGTTGCCACATTAAAATTATTTGCTTTAAGTTAGGGTAATTTACATACTAGACGGGTAGTGAATCTCTTCAATGAGTAATTTTGGAAACTTTGGAAAATCTTGTGAGATGGAAGGATATCTGAAAAATACTTATGAACAAAAGAAATTAATATTAAGATCCAAATCCATCCGTTTAAAGGTAAGACAGCTTTAAACGGCTGTATCTTTCGCGCCGTAATATCGTCAGTTGAAACTTACACAGAATATGTAATGTTACGACGGATTAACTAAGAAATATAATTAAGTCAAAACTAAAGAGGGTACACATCCACACATACAACAAACGTTTTTGTTAAGGTATTTTTGTATTTGCTCTGGTGTAAAAACCAAACGGTACGTAACGGTAATCGGTACAAGCGTCAAACTTGGCGGATTATAGTGCACACCCTAAAGTAAAACAACAAATAATAAATACTGGCTGCGTGCGAGTCGGTCACACATTTCTGTTTCCCACAAGTTAAGCAACGTCGGGCGCGGTCGATACTTGGATGGATGACAGCCTGGGTGTGATGTTGTGTATTTGCACTACTTTTTGTATTTTGTGACGGTACAGAACCCTCAGTGCACGAGCCCGACTCGCACTTGGCCAGTTTATTTATTTTCATAGATGGAATTATGGATAACATCCCAATTAATGAAATACTTAGATAAAACTCTTTATTATTTACAGTACTCATATCACACACGATAAATCAGACTTCAAAAAAGATTATTTTGTTTTATTTGAACAAAATCACGCTGATGATGATTTATGATGATATATTTTCTTTGATTTAAGTACATTTAAGTGTGTTTATTAGACCCTGAGCAGCTGCAGTTGCTCAAAAATATAATTTTTCCCTTTCTGATATTGGATTCGGCATTGAAATGACTGGAACAAATTCTACTATGTTTTCCTGGCACCCAATTTTCACAACCAGTAGCACTGATCCATTTTATTCGTAAGCCAGGATCAGTTGGAAACCTGCAGAACGAATAATTTATGTTAATTGTGGTGGGTAATTTCATTTATAAACTGGCAACATTGATTGTTATTCTTCTCAGTTAATATTTTGATAAAACTCATAGGAAATACCACAAATCGACCAAAAAACGGACTAATTATGAATAAAATATTTACGCATTGATATCCTGAATTTATTTAGGTGATCATTACAAGCTCTATATGTTTACTTACGTGTGAAATGATATTTCATCGTTTTTTCTCTCACTGCGGTACTTGCAGCCCAAAATGATACAACCAACCATTGTAAATGTTTGTTTTACAATTATTTCTCAGACGAAACACGCATTTATCACATAAAATCACCAAAAAAATGCAATAAACAATATTCAGACCCGTTTTGTTTGGCACAGAACCGTCAGATTTTGACATTACTGATCCAAAAAACAGGCCACGCCGATAAGGACAAAAAAGTCTTGTTATGTCCTTTTTGTACTTGTGCTGAGCCATATCAATTTGTCTCTTTCACTTGCTTTCACTGAAATATATTGCCGATCTGTATATCTGTGACAAATAATATTATGATAAGTGACAACCTAAAAAGTTTGCTTCATGAAAAAAAATGTACCTATCCGTATCCCCCTATCTACAACCATCTTGAAACACCTTGATTGCGCAGTAATCGACTTTAGGTGTCTTTAGTGGACTAAAGACAAATTACAAGGAGATTTCGACCGCATGAATCCGTGTGGTTGTAGTGTGGGCATGTGTGTATACGTGCACCAACCTTTCTCCAGTATATGCCGCTTTTTGCTCTAGATGTTTGGCAGAAACAAGTTTTGCTTATGGGATGAATTCTTTGAATTAGTCGTAACCTCAGATCAGACAAAAAAGGGAGATATGCCTCCGTACAATAATCGTTCGTGTTCAAACGTCTCCGTATTACACCTACTTTTTTCACTAAACCGCTTACTCTTTGGTAACTCATTTTTAGATAGTGATATCAAAATGATACCTGCTGCTTTATCATAAATTTGTGGTTTTATTACTCCTCCTTAACATGTAATCATTGAATTATATTAATTTTCCCATACCAAATATGCCAGTAATGTAATATCCCTATATTTTAATCGCTATTACAATTTAGCGAAATATCAGTTTGAAATTCATGGGAACCGCGACGATATTTAATACGTTAGCTTATCATAAATATTATACAGCTTATATGTGTCAGACCGCAACTCACATAACTTGTTTAACAACCCCGCTCCGTATGAAAATTAGTTTTGTTTCCCAACCGAAAATAAATTAAAGTACCCTTGATTGTTTAGACAACAAAGTAAGATTTAATACCGCTCTGGGCACTGAAACGAAATTAAACAGTTACAAACATTCTGCTGGTGTTTGATGTACTCAAACAGTAAATGGAGAACTTTGGATTGTTCTTTGATTACAGTAGTGACATTTGATTATCCTAATCTACCTTTAAACTTATCAATTCAAAATACTACCTATTCATTCGCTGATTGACACATCACGAAATCGCGAAAACTAGTGACTTAAGCTGCGAAGCTGGGCAGGTAGATTCTTTATGGAATGTAGACGTCAATTGAGGTTTTTTTTTGAGAAAGGGTTGTACTAAGGGGGGCAAATAGATTGAAAGTCGTAGTTGCAGGCAACAGCCAGTAATTGAAAAGTACTCATGAAACTTTGTTTTACCCATTATACTTTTTTGTAGTCCGCTTAGGGAAGTTCCACACCTTTGGCAGTTATTCATCTATAGCAGTAGTGTGCAAGGATTTTTGTGTTTCGGATTGAAGGTTAATGTTTTCAGAGTAATAACTCGGCATAATGGTAGATTATGCACTAAGGGAATAAAACAGTGTCTTACGTCGCGGGCGTCATATTGAACCCTGAGCGTAACGAGGGAATCTAGAGTTCAACTCCCGAGCGTAGCGAGATAGTTATATAGAGTCCTGAGTGAATCGAGAGGTTCAAGCTGCCCAAGACGAAGACAGACTTTATTCCAGCGGAGCATACTCTACTTTTCACACGTTCTGCGAGACAATAACAAGGCAGGTTCCCTGTATATTACTTTACTCTTTTGTTTCACATTCTTTGTAAACGCACCTTTTTTTTTTTAGTTTTGCTTATGGTGGCCAGTTCGATTTTCTAACAAACCTCTTTACAATGGCATATGGGTATTTTTTTAATTAGAGTTTTCCACGAGTTTCCACACGAATTTAACGTTCCAAATTCAAATAACTTTATTCCCTAGGGAGTTTCATACAGCTTTATATCTCTTAAGAGATAATGCTTTACTTTACGTTGAGGTTACGTGATATCAAGAATGATGATCGTTCTTGGTGATATGTAATAAATGTAATTGGACATTGTCGAGCAGGTGGTGTGAATAAAGATTTTACATCTAATATATCAGGGTGACGAGCGTAGTGCATTGCCACGCAGAGTTTTGGAGTATTATGGACAAGCATGAAGCTTACTATCAAACGAGCAACTGGAGGTCTCGTCACTCAATTGCATTAAACATCTTAATAGCAGTTTTATCTCAGATAAAAAATGAAAATATGGTATGGTGACGTGGTGGGTGCGAACGCATCTGGCGTATATAAGGTTTGATTCCTTTAGGCTAAGGCGTGGTGAGCTGCAGACAGCGAAAGAGAAAATTTTTTCTTTCTTTCCCGTTGGTCAGACCGCGGTTTGTCAGCCAAGTTCGACACGTCTGTTACGGCTACAAGAGACTTGCAGGAACACCAATAATCTAATAGTTGACAAGGCAAAAGGGCAGCAAGGCTGTCTGCACTAATTATAATTTGTGATCAGAAAAGTTTACTCATAAAGTTATTGAGAGGTTCACTCATCATTATTCGAACTGACACACAAAACTACAAAAAAGACTCCACGTGAGTCTATTTTATAGGGACCAAAATATAAGATATCACGAGTACCGCCAGTGATCATATACGATTTAATATATATTTTTTTTTAAACTGGCTCATTGACAGGACTTTATTGACGTTTTTTTTTAAGTGGGACAAAATGTTATCAGCTGACTTCAAAATAGGAAGGGGTTCTCAATTTGGTTGTATTTTTTTGTTTGTTACCTCAGATCTCTTTCATTTATGAACCAATTTGAAAAAATATTTCTGAATTGAATTGATATTATACTTTTAAATTTGTCTCAAAGAAATTTCCACAAAAACAATAACTATGGAACAATGTCACATCATTGTATTTATTTATGAATACATTTATTTGTAGAAACATAATTATTTCTTACATGAAATTCTTGACTTACTTATAATTATCAATAAACATGTTTATCTAAATCAAACCTCGAGCTGAGCTACAGAATTTCACTTAGGAAACAATATCATCAAAAGCTACTAAAAATAATAATCAAGCTATTTGGTTTTATTTTTCAAGATGTCATGTTTTTTCTGGCATGTCAGTTATATCTGATATGATATTGGCATTGGTCTTTTTCCGAAGTTAATATAACATCAAAAGTATTATAAATTCTCTTTGACAAAGTCTGTTCTTTACTCCTCCCTCGCGTCCTAAAAATGTCTGATATTACAAGCGTAATACGTGTACCGAGCAAACATAAATTCAATTCAAAGATCAGCTTTACCAAAGAAATATTTACTCAAATGCTCGTGAAATTGTAGCAAAAAAGTTCACGGTTAAATATTACCATCTGCTTTTGGATCCATTATTAACAGTCTACAAAGATCCTCTTCCATCCCACTCCAGATTCAAAGAAAAAAGCTTTGTTACAGACAATTAAGTGCAGCTAGAGGAATTAATTCCGTTCCAGAGATGGGACGCTCCAAAGGAGTCTTGATATTTTTCCCAATTAAAACTGAAAATAGAATTAAAGTTTGGTACGGCAGTGCAGCGTGTATTACTAGAGTTTCTCGGCAAACGACACATTTGGCACGGCTAATGGTGACATCTGCACAGATATATGGGTTAACTTTACTGCGAGCAGTTAGATTAACAACGCCGTAAATTATTTATACAGTTATTTTAAACACTTTCTTATGAACAATAATTAAGAAAACAGAATTAATTATAGGTTGTATCATTTCATTTGCTCAAAACAGCGTCTAGTGAGTAATTTCTTGAAAAGAAATCGTCAACAACATCGTTGACTCTTTCCTTAAATAAAACGTTACCTTCAGATTCACGGATCCCTTCATTACAAAATTGATACTTAATCTCTGTCATCTTGAGAGCATCTTCAAACGGCGCTGTTATTATCATCATTGATATTAAAGCCTCCACCAAACCTAAAACCGAATATTCTCGAAGCTGACTCTCGAATATTTTCTTGGGATAAATTTCTTCTGCGTCCAAATTACATTCCCGAAGAACTGCCGATAATGTTCCATAATAAAAACTGAGGACTGTTTCGTAGTGATTAGATAGAAATTCTCTGTCTGTTGACATGTATAGGAAATAAGCTACATCTGTGACTGGAGAAGCGAAGCGCATCAGCTGGAAGTCGACAAGAAGTACATCTACGGGTTTCTTATGCTGAAAAATAACACAACAATTTATTCTTTGAAACTAGCTGTTTTTTTGGCAACGGACAGTTTTGTTACAACGGTACTGATATAAAAATATTCGATTAGGTCTTTAGAATGCTAGTCCTAGTAAAAAGTCATACATTACTAAAGTTATTAGGAATCATTAGTGTTTATAGTGATTTATAATGTAATTGTTATTCTTAATACATATAAAAAAAACTATACCTAATAACAATTAAAAGTAATAAAATTAGTTAAATTTTCTGTTTTCTAAATTTTAATCTTAATTTCTAATACCTTGTATTTGTAAAGAATATTATTGTTCCAACAGTCTCCGTGACAAATAACACTGTAACGTGGAGGCGTCGTACATTCGTGTAGAATCGATAAGATGTTCGGACCGAGTTGTTTCAACTTTTCTCTAGCGACAGGATCAGATACCACGTTGACTGAAGCATCGTAGAAACATTTCATCGGCTTAGACTGACGACTTGGGTCAGCGTACTGTACGTCTTTGCTGTACAACTGCTTTATCTTATCAAACTCCTCCGGTTTCGTTTTCTCTAGGATAAAGGAAAACGCATGTAATTTCGCCAAATATTTCGTCACCAATATCGCATGTTCCAAATCCATTTTCTGCAGTCTTTCATGTAACTTAAGCCCGTCTTCCACCAGTCCCATGACAGCGATACCTTCTTTGTCGTATTCGTCGCTCGCAAAAATACAGTTGGGGAATTTTATTTTCAGTCCCTCGATGATTTTAAAATTACATTGGATTTCGAGATATCGCGGAACAATTTCGCAATAAAATGAAGCTTCTCGCTTATAAGATTCTCTAAAAAGTGATCTAGTTTTTCCGTCGTTGTGATGTTTTATAATGACGTGATGTGTGATTTTTTGGCCGTATTTTAAACCCGTTATCCGAACATTATAAATCCCGCCGTAGAAGGTGTCAATATCATCGCCACCAATGAGGATTGTGTACTCAATATCACGTATATTTATTATTTTGGCAATTTTATGAATTAGCTCCTCTACGTCTTGATGACACCGAGATAACTTTCTAAAAGGCATATTTTTACACGTTTTATTTCTATAGCACTTCTGTGGACACTGATACGTTGATTTACTAGCGTAGCTCTATTGATATGGAGTTAGATTTAAGATGATTGACATTATCTCCGTATATAAATAGAGTCATCATCGTACAACCACTCGATCACAGATAGATAAGTAACTGTGAACATTTACTTATGAATGGACTGATTACTACAAGTAAACGTTAGTATTAGAAATATAAGATTTCACTTTTTGGTATTTCATTTAATCTTAATTATTTGCTTTTGAAAATGGCTGACGAGAGCCGCTTTTTTTTCAAATAAAGAACCGGTTTTTTAATTGAGTTAGCATGGCTTAGAAAGTTGGATCCAAATACCCTTTGTTTTGTTGAGATCGAATAAATGATTATCACACCATCTATTTCATCTAAATGCACTAATACTTCAATGCATATTGGAACAGCGCGTAATTTTAATAATAATAATATAGTCTTTTTATGATACTGAGTGACGAGAAGAGCGAAGTCACTCGCCTGATGGCTCTTCATGCTTGCCCATAACAGCTCAACGCCACTCAGAATTTTGAAATTCAATTGTTCAAAACCCTGGATGGCAATGCACTGCGCTCGTCGATTATATCCGGCACATAACCCATAGATACAACAGTGTATAAAGAATATAAGTAAAAAAAAGTTACCTAAAATAACAATTTTGGTCAAGCTGTATAAAATTTGCTATTAAATATGACATACTTAATTTATTACTTGCAGTTTTGGTTCTGGTGGATAAAAATCCAGAATCTATAAATAGGATAACACAAGTTATCGGACAGGCACTGCAATATGCTGTTATTTGATCTTCGTATCCTGTCCCAGAATACGCGATACACAATTGAATAACTGCAAAGAAATCAGGAACCCGTGCATCAGAGTATAACGCGTAGTAGTGCCAACGCGCTGCAGAATCTGAGTTTCTTCATAAAAATTCGAAATGCATCATTATATTGCACCTTAATCTTATGGTTCTGTATGCTGTTCTAGTATACTTTATCCAAAGCCGACATGTGTATAGACACATCACACATGCAAGTTAAGATAATGCTCTTTTTCATGACTGCCTCGGTGGCTCAGTTGGTAGTGATCCTACTTTCTGTGCTTGGGGGCGTGGGTTCGATTCCCATCTAGGACAAACATTTGTGTGATGAACATTTGTTTGTTCTATGTCTGGGTGTTTAATATATATTTAAGTATGTATTTAAAAATATATATGTATGTATATCAGTCTCTGGCAGCCATATTACAAGCTTTGCTTAGTTTGGGGTCAGATGACCATGTGTGCAATAATGTCCCAGATATTTATTATTATTATTATTTCTCTTTATTTAAATATATTCTCGGGTCTAGCCCGGACATTTGGTGGGCATTGGTGGAGCCGAAGCCAACACCAAGAGGCCCTTTTGAATATAAAATACATGCAACTATTAAATATGTATAAAAGGGAATATGAAACTATTGTACAGTAGGTATAGGATTAAAAAAGTCTGGGCTATTGAGGTGAACAACTTGTGGATGAAATAACAGATTTATAGAATGAGAAACGGCACCTGCCTTATCCTGTCTCATCTCAAAATATATTTAGGCAGGTGATGACTTGCCACCCACTGAATGGGCCCCCCATAAAGGCTGCCGTATCTTGGCACCGGAAGGGCAACATCGGCGTGGGTGGCTTATTATTATTATTTCACGTATTTATTTGTTTTCTTAAATCTAAGTTTGTTTACAATATTTTTATAAAAACAAAATATTATAAAAAAACTTAAACCTAGGGTGCCGCCAGCAGCGGGGCAGGGCCCAAGCTACCGGTGGTTAGGACTGCAGAGTGAGGAACCTCCTGACAATGCGCGCCGTGTCAAGGATTACCGCCTTCTGAATCTGACCCTTGACCCAACAGTCTAGCGAGAGCATCTTAAGGTGGTGGTCGAGGCTTTTCGCTATAAGGCCGTTAACCGAAACAACTATCGGGACAATGATCGTCGAGTCAACATCCCACATGGCGGTAACCTCGTGAGCCAAGTCAAGGTACTTGCTGAGTTTGTCCTTCTCGGCCTTCACGAGGTTCTCGTCATGTGGTATGGTGATGTCGACGAGCACTGCCCGGCGCTGGGACCGGTCGACCATCACGATATCAGGCTTATTGGCGACAATAGTCCTGTCCGTGATGATAGACCGGTCCCAGTAGAGCAAAGCACGACCATTTTCGAGAACTGGTGCTGGTGCGTACTTATAGTACGGCACCTCAGACTCGACAAGGCCGTATCGAAGGGCAAGTTGCTGGTGGATGATCCTGGCTACTTGGTTGTGCCTGTGCAAGTACTCGCCGTTAGCAAGATGCGAACAACCGGAGATGATATGTCGGAGAGACTCTCCAGGACGGTGGCATGCCCGACAGATGTCGACCGTACCGTCCTTCATGATATATTTCCGGTAGTTGTTGGTCTTGATAACTTCATCCGCAATCGCACAGGCAAACCCCTCGGTTTCCCCAAAGAGGTCCCCGAAACGTAACCAGTTCACCGACGCAAGCAGGTTCACATCGGGCCCTGTTAAGACCCGATAGAACCGCCTGTGCAGCTCCTTGCCTTTCCATACGTCCTTGCGATCCTCGATGCTTAGCACCGATGGTTTGCGCCAGTTCTCGTTTGCCAAGGAGAGCGGCGTGAGGCCCCTGTCAACAGCCACAACATCGCGATGCATCCCACTCTCACTGTTACGGAAAAAATCCCTGAGACTGCACACCTCACGGTTGTGTAGGTTCTTGGCATTTAAAAAGCCTCGACCCCCCCACTTCCGTGGAATGTACAGTCTCATAACAGACGAGCGTGGGTGTAGCATGCGATGTGATGTGAGCAGTTGACGGACCCTTCTGTCCAGGGCGTCCAGCTCAGTTTGAGTCCACCTCAATATGCCAAAGGAGTATATCAGTAAAGGCATCACCCAACCGTTGAAGGCACGCACCTTGTTGCCACCAGACAAAAGACTATTAAGTACTTTGGTCAGGCGACAAAAGAAGCGCTCCTTCACCGATTTCTTGATGTCCTCTACCGATACACCCAACGACTCTGACATACCGAGGTACTTGTAGGTCTCGGCCTCAGAGAGAGACCTGAGAGTCATCCCCTCAGAAAGCTGTAAATTCGGGGAATCTACAACTTTCCCCCGTTGCACATGCATGACCGCACACTTATCTACACCAAATTCCATCCTGATGGCGCTGCTAAAAACCTCGGTGATTTTTAGCAGCTCCACCAAGTCTTGGCGTTTCGGTGTAAACAGCTTGAGATCGTCCATGTACAACAGGTGGGAGATGACTTGACCATCTCTTCGAAGCCGATAGCCTAGTCCAGAATCTCTCAGCAAAGTGCTGAGAGGGTTCAGAGCTAGGCAAAACCACAATGGACTAAAACTGTCACCCTGAAAGATGCCTCGCTCAATCCTTATTAAGTCCTGCGGGACATTATTATTATTATTATTATTATTCAATTCTTTCTGTATGCAATTTCTGGTGTGAACGCTAAAGAATGTACTTATTACCATTTAGGTAGATACACATTTTATATTTGTTAACGAGAATGAAGTTACTATCGCCTGGCCGGTTATTTTTGTGCATGCGAAAAGGCTAACTGAATCGTCCGTTGCTTAACTTCAATGTTTTTAGGGTTCCGTACCCAAACGGTGAAAACGGGACCCTAATATTAAGCCTATACGCTGTCTGTCTGTCCGTCCGTCTGTATATCCGTCTGTCTGTCCGTCCGTCTGTATATCCGTCTGTCTGTCCGTTCGTCTGTCCATCCTACCTTTTAACGGCTGTATATTTCGAACCGTAATAGATAGATAGCCAGTTGAAATCGTTATAGAATATGTATTAGATTATATGCATATGCGAATTACCTATGGATAAAGTAAAAAAATCAATGCAAAAAACGTTTATTTAAACGTATTTTTGTATTTGCTCTAGTTAACGATCTATATATTATGTACTACGTACGTTCTTATGTCATAACAGTAATACGTACAAGCGTCAAACTTTGCATGGTTAGTACACACTCTAAATTAAAACAACAAATAATAAATACTGGCCAAGTGCGAAGTGACCAATTTCTGTTCACCGAATTCGGGTGCGCTTGGTACTGGCATAGGTGACCGCCTAGGCGTGATGTTGTCTTTTTGCACAACATTTTTGTACGTTGGTAATTAACAGTTTATGTGGTGGTATGGAACCCTCAGTGCGCGAGCCCAATTCACACTTTGCTGGGATATCTTTAGAAACACTTCAATTATTTATTTGCTCTGACAGCTGCAATAACATTGTAATAAGCAAATGAAAACTACGAACTCTGATCACTGTCGGTAGGTTTTTGACCGTAAGACTGTAGCATGTAACCTAATACTTCAGTGAAATATTTTCTTCTGATTTTTTTCTTTTTGAAATGTCTTTCAGCAAATAAATGCTTGAACCGAGTTTAGTTGAGTAACGCCACAAACGATACTTACGTCTATGAACATCAACAAGTGACGCGCCAACGAGAAAGTCTTGATGTCCTTACAATCAGCGCATCGGAGACAGGACCGTTATCAGCGCGGAACAGTCCTTGCAGACGTACGAGATAAACTAGTCTCGAGAACTCGTACAATACCTTTTGTAATGTCACTCAATGGCTGTCCTGCAGCAAGGACCGTACGTTGTACAGCCAAGGAGATAAGTGCTCGGATGTTCAGAATGAACATTTCAGTTTTACTTGGCTTTTATTGTACCGGGGTTTTAGTACAACTTACTTACTCATATTGTAGGAAAATTGATCGGGTACTAGCTGTTGCCTGCGATTTCGTACGCACAGATTTTCATAATAAACTTTCAACTTTCATTTGCCCCCCTTTTTCGGCTCTTTAGCAAATTTCTTTCTTAGCGGAAACACCATAAGGGCCTGCCAAATTACCGTTTACACAATCAAGTAGTTTTCGAGATTTCTTGATGATGCAGTTAGACAGTGAATAAGTAAGTAGTTTTTCGCTTTTATTCTTATAAGTACACCATTATTCATAAAACTTTTAAAACAATATTTTAAGTTGAAGCATCGATAGCCAACATATACGGGCCTGGGTATAGCAGACACATATAACTTCTATAAAATAATTATTTCTGTAGCAAATTAGATTCATTCTAGTCATTCTAATATCATAGTATTAACATATGTATGTTATTAATTTCAAAGATAAACTTGTCGCAATTTTCCATGTGTTGTTATTTGTGTTAGATTAAAATTACAAATAACTTATGAATAAATCTCTAATTTTAAAACAAATGAAAAATTTAGTTTATGAAACAGTTTTTCCAGACTTTGGAATGCGTAGATGCATTAACAAGTTGAAGAAGCTGTGTGGCCATCATATTTTGCACAGAACCGGTATCAGTTGGGAGTAATTTTTACGAGATGAAGATCACGAATCGGCTGACGTAAGACGTAGGATGCCCAGGGACTAGATAGGGGGGCAATATACGAAAGGCCCCATGAACGGAGTGAGTGATGTTATTTCAAAGGCTGTATTTGAAAATGAACTAATTAAAGCTGATGTATATTTCATGCCAATTAATTAAAGCACTTATCAACTCGCCAGTACATACTCGTTATACATACAGTCACGTACATCTCGTTTTGTGCATTGTCCCCATCGTCGCGGTCAGTGCGGACCTATTCAAACGAGCGACCATTCTTAACGAACTGAGATTGTAGAGTACCCTGATAATGGACTCAGAAAGATGACTAGCTAGTTTTTGCTAGAAAATTGTTTTTGCAGGGTGCTATTTCGTTGAACGTACCCTCTTGATACCTAAAGATATTGTTAATCAAATTATGATGTGATTTATAGTTTTAGACTTTTGAGCAGATTGTTATTATTTAATACCAGAAAAACTCTTAAAATGTTCTGTAAACACAAAAAACTAGTTTTTATATATATTTTTCAACCAAGCTTTTATGAATAAACATAACAAAACAAATGATAAACGCGAATTGTTATTTTTAGTAATATTTTTTCGAAAATGTTCTAATCACTTGACTTGTAAGTAAATTTGTAACCTTGACTTGCAATAGTTATTTGTTATACAAGAGTGCCGAGCAAGCGAAGGATTCTAAAATTAGAATCCTGAGCGAATCTACTAGGGAATCAAAGAGCACGAGGTGAAAAATCTTTGCACTCGAACGCGACACGTAACTTTTCATCCCACCTCAGCAAGGAAATGACCAAAGAGAATATAAATATAGTCTAAGATCCCGCCACAGAACGACCTTCACCGAGCTGGTTAATGGATGAAAAGTATTTTATATTCAATTAAATATGTCAAAAAATATATTGCAAATGGGTTGCCCGAAAAATTCAGTCCAGAATATGATTAGATAACAATTAAAATAAATATTTTTTTTTACTTTTCACTGTTTTGGTTAGTAGACAATTAAGGGGTATCGTTTATAAGGTCTTTTAAAATGAATGTATGGTTTCATACATCACTTTTTTTATAAAGTCTATACTTTGCGAAATATGGACCGCCAAAGTGGCAAAAAGTTGGTCCCCCCCCCTGCATTTCTAAACTATAAGACATAGAAACTTGTAACCTACAACACTGGTCATTACTGGTCATATTTAAAACCTTCATAATTTTATTTTTTTATTTTTAATCAATCATAGTTATTCTGAACTGAATTTTTTTAGACAACCCATTTGCAATATATTTATTGACATATTTAATTAAATATAAAATACTTTTCATCCGTTAACCAGCTCGGTGAAGGTCGCTATGGCGGGATCCTATACTAATACTACGTAAGAGAAATGACTAAATGCAAAAAAGGAAATGGCGAGCGCAAGGCAAATTAAAAAAAGTACACCAACAAGGTTCTGAGTCTGAGTTTTTAACAAATCTAAAAAGGTTGTATGATAAATTCAGCACCATGGAGGTAGAAGTAAATAGGTTTAATGATGTTTTGAATTCACAAACTTAGTGCACACGATGTCCTAAATTCAATTTACTTTATCCTCTAGTGGATAAAAACGGCTTTTGCACTCAGATATCGAAGAGCAAAAATACTCTTTCCGAGATAAGGGGATCAAAATTATTTTAACCCTCAAACTGATTAATTCTAATATTGCGAAATAAAGACGAGCATAGCTGTTCAATCTGGACCCGGGTATGTCCTAAAACTGCGACCAGAACCACCTGAGGATGGGCAGCAGCGTCCTAATAGTACACAGTGAACGTACTGCGATCCCCAAGCTGCCTGCCAAGCGTGGGGATTATGGCAACACCCCTCTCTATGAGGGAGGCCTTGTCCAACAGTGGACATTAATTGGCTGATGATGTGTGTGTGTGTGTGTGTATAGTGTATAGTGTTCAATAGCAAAAAATAAAACTGCTGTGTATACTTCTAGAAAAGTGATAATTATCGACATTTTCCAGTGCAGGATGAATAATTTACTTAGGAACAAGCTGGTCATTCGACCGCCTGGTAAATAATTCAAATGAGCCCGCGGGCGGCGACCGGCGACCGCCCGGCGACGGGTTAGAGAAATTCGCCAAATAAACAAAGCCGACTCGATGCTCGTGACGTCAAAGCGAGCCAGACGAACTTGGCTACTCAATTAGTCATTCCTATAATATCATACCTATAAGTATGAGAATCAAAGGACATTTTTAGCCATGGACATAGCTTGATACCGCGATTTCAATAATAACGTGTAGACAGGTACAAGTAAATTAAAACGCTAAATTTTTGAACAGACAGACGTATTCTTTAGTTATTTCAGACGTTAGCATCTAAAGTAATGTATGCAAAACTAGCTATTTAAGTTGGGTTCATCACTCTCTACTTACTAAGAGCTAGGATTATCAGTATTCTGTGCACGCGTGTCTTCTACTTTCTTCGTACTTTATATTAAGTACTTCTAAACCTAAGTTCAATCACCTGCTTTTCATTGACTCCTAATTTTAAGCCACAGTCCCCAAAACAAACATGATTAAACCATGTCTTTGTTTAACCTTAAAGTTACGCGTGAAGCTTGACAAATAAACACCAGACCACTTGGCAAAGCCAAAGCCCTGCCAGATGAACTCGCCTACTCAATTAGTCATAGTGCTCCTATGCTTATTTGGCTTATGCTTAAGTTTCGTTTAACTTTTTAGCTGCTCTAGCGTGTGTTTATTCGCTACTTTGCTAGAGAGGATCCAGAAATTAAGTCAAGTTGTATAATAAGATTATGATGTGCATGTTTAAGCGCGCTTTTACTGAAACGATGTTAGGTAAAGTTTTAAACAACACTACACGCGCATGGTTACGTTTGTAGTTTTACTGCTTGTAATTTTAAAGGAGGCTGAGCAAAAGTGTTGTATTTACCAAAGCGACAAGGTGTATTTTTAATCGAATTCAAAAAAAGGAGGACGGTTCTATGATCCAATGGTTATATTTTTTTGACAAATAATGACCGATAAAAAAAACTTTTGTTCGGTAGGATATACTTCTAATTTGGTCCCATTGTAACCAAGTCTGATGATGGGACCCCAGGGAAATCGATGACAACCCTAAAATTTTATATGCACTTATTATGTTTTTCATATATTTTTCAAGTCGGTTTTTAATGTGATCGATCCAGTTGTTCGATGTATAGTGTGCGATATCTTTTTTGTTTGGACAAAAGTCTGCTTTGTTCAAAATGACATCAAATCAAACCCGGCAGCTTTGAAAAATAAACGGGAGCGGAGGAGGTTCATAGTGCCAGTAAAGGCTACTTAAATCGGTACAGCTATATACTTACTGAAAACGATCTGAGAAGACATTAACTTTTAGTTTTGCAGTTAGATTCCTCATGGGGTGTAGAGATAAGCCAAGAAATTATTTTGCGAAACTATCAAATTAAGGTGAGCAAATGAGGGTTAAACATTTATATAAAAGTCTACGCGTACGAAGTTGCGGGCAACAGCTACTCTTACTCAAATATACTAACTCTATATATTTTAGTAAACGTTCAAAACACATTAGGGCACGGAACATCAAGCGATGCTTCAAATTTGATTTCAGTTCCAGGTGAGGGGAAACATGTCTAGACGTAGAGGAAATCAGCTTTCCGACGACGATGGCGGCATCGCTTGCCATCATGCATGGTGTATAGATAGGTACTTATACATTTATTGGAAGGAATGAAAATGTAAAACAACAGACTTGGAAGTAGTACTCGTAATAACGACTAGTAAAGATAATGGATTTTTATTGTTTCGGTAAATTAATATAAGGATATATTTAGTACATTTAGGTGGGTGACCAAACGTTAAAGTAAAGGAAAACTCTTAGAAAAAATTGGGCGAGACTTGAAGAAGAAACTTTACTTTGAAGATACTTTGTTTCGTGTGATACAAAATTAACAAAAACTGCCTTTTTCTAATGGTTTAACCGTTAAACCGTTTCGGCTACTACACGAGGTCACAAAATATAACTTTCAAACACGAAAAAAATACGACAACTCCTTGGACAGTCATAAAGCTAGAATTAAACTAGATATTCCGTTACATTTTTAAACTTCTGGCATGTTCTAACTACTAACTAACATGGGAAGTCAACATATATTTTTAGCTTCATTTTTCCGCGCGCTCGTTTCTAACATTGAGATATCGTGGTATATATTATATTCAGATACAAAATCATGTCTTCAAACTTATACCTCACTCAAACATGGCCTTATTTATTAATTTATTAATTGTTTATTAACTAAAACGGCATACAACGCCAATTACATCAGTCAAGTAAAATATAAAACAATGCTAAAAGTAATAATAATAATTAATTAAAAACTATCACAAATGTCAAAACAAAATAAAATCAACTTAGTCTATAAAAAAAACAAGATAAAAAAACATAGCATGCACATAATAACAATAAAATTCATTCATATTTACGTCAAAATTAAAATTAAAGGTATTACATTAAAATAATTTAAAAAATAATAATTATATTAATTGGTCCAATACATACTCTTCTTCCGTTTCCACCTTGCATGCCTTCTTCTCGCAGTACTTCAGACATTCGGACAAAATACGCCTCCATTCATCCGCAAACAGATCACATTCAGTTGTCATGGCAAGGAGAGAGTTGAATGCAGTGAGAACATGAGGGACAGGAGACACAGCGCGTGCAATAGTCCGGCATGGAGGGACAGAGAACAGCCGATGGCACCCGCGACGGGGACAACTACCAGGGTCAGGGACAAATAAACGCGCCAGCTCACTTAACAAATTGGGTGCATCAATTTTACCATGGAGAATTTTGCACATCAACGTCATCTGGTTTTTTTCTCGCCGTACTTCCAGGGAATTGTAACCCAGACAGCCCAGGAGAAAGCTGGTTGGATACAAATAGGGATAATAATGATACAAACGCTTGTATAGGAAACGAAGGAACACTTTCTGCACTTTTTCAATGAGAAGCTTATAAACTTCTTCATGGGGATTCCAAATGCACGAACTGGCCTCAAGTTTGCTACGAACAATTGCTTCATAAATTAACCTGACAACTTGGGTCCCTTTGAAATCCTTAGAATTTCTAATTACAAATCCTAACCTCCTATACGACTCTTTGGCTACGGTGGCAATGTGATCATTGAATGTCAACTTTTTATCAAAGGTGACACCCAAGTCTTTTATTGAAGTGGATCTAATAATTTCATACGAGTCCAACTTATACTGAAAGTCGATAGGGTGCCTCCTTCGAGTAAAGGTCATGACACGACATTTAGATGGATTGAACTCCATTTTGTTCACCAAGCTCCATTCAAAAATTGCGTTCACATCTTGCTGGAGGTTCAGGCAGTCTTCCACTGACTTTATTTCTAAGACCAATTTTAGGTCATCCGCATACAGAAGACATTTAGAATGCATAACGACAGAGGGAAGATCATTGATCATCATAATGAAAAGAAGAGGTCCGAAAATAGACCCTTGGCTAACCCCGGACCGTGTATGATAAGAGTCCGAGTCGTACACACCCAACCTAACAAATTGTTTTCGATCCTTTAGGTAGTCGGCAACAAACCTAAGCAGTCCTGGGGCAAAACCTAGCGCACATAATTTCTTCAGCAAGTGATCATTATTAACTCTGTCGAATGCCTTGCGAAAGTCGAAGTATAGAACATCAACCTGGCCACCCCGATCCAAACTAGCTGAGATGAAATCGACAGTCTCCAACAAATTTGTGTCGACTGATCTTTTTTTCCTGAAGCCATGTTGTTCATTGCACAGATACTGTTCCACCTGCCTGTAAACTTCCTTGTGAATGATCCTTTCAAATATTTTTGCAGGTGTAGACAGTATAGCAATAGGCCTATACTCTTCGACCGATAATTTGTCACAACTTTTGGCAATAGGCATCACCCTGGACAGTTTCCACTGCGTAGGATAGGTACCCTTTGTCATTGCCAAATTAAATATGTGCCATAACGGCTGGACAAGACTTTTTAATCCCTGTTTCATAAACCAGGCAGGGACGCAATCAGGGCCAACCGAGCTGTTAGGTTTAAGACATCTTATACCGGATGCTACTTCCTCTGGCGTGAACTGGATTATATTTATATAATTACTGGTGACAGATCTATCTACCTTGTTTATACTCTCCACATCTAATTGAGGTATGTCAGGCAAGAATACACTTGCAAAAAATTTTGCAAAAGCCTCTGAGGCTTCCACACCACTGAAAGATTCTCCATTGTAAGTAACAGAAGGTTCGAAACCTCCTTTAAAGCGTAGTCTTGACACATGTTGCCAGAAGCCACGAGGGTTGGATGCCAGATTATCCTCAACATTCTTTAAATAAAAGTCATGCGCAGACGAAATGCGCGCCTTCAGAGAAGCTCTGAGATCAGAGAAGGCTCTATAGCATTCTGCA
Organism: Agriopis leucophaearia; assembly: GCA_949125355.1. Taxonomy (NCBI): domain Eukaryota; kingdom Metazoa; phylum Arthropoda; class Insecta; order Lepidoptera; family Geometridae; genus Agriopis; species Agriopis leucophaearia. The sequence continues at coordinate 10,439,819 of OX421275.1, forward strand.
GAACCGCGTAGCCTCCATTCCTGATGTAGTTTTAACTTACGTTTCACATCATAGATAATGTCATTTGTAAACCATACGGGATATCGTCTACTCATAATAAAAAACTGTTTTGATGATGAATTTCTAGTGTAATTCCGCTTCTACGTCGCTTCAAGTACAATAAGGAATTTGTGATAAATATTTGTTGGTAATGTTAATTTTATTGAGTTTAATTTTGCCTAACCTGATATAAAATATTAATTACATAAATTGAAAATTAACGTAACCTGAAACAAAAAGTAATTAATTCTGAATTATTTTTAATTATAAAATTATTAAAGTAATCTGAAACAAAAATTAATTAATTCTGAAACATAAAATATATATTAATTAGAATTACATGTATTTTAATTGAATTTAAAAAAGTAATAAATTATACCCGTTTCCTTAGTGCACTTTGTCGACACGTGTTTCGCCTCTTCACGAGGCATCCTCAGGACGTGTTGACTCGTCGAGCGCTTGGCCGAGAGCGACGAAGCGCTCGACGAGTCAACACGTCCTGAGGATGCCTCGTGAAGAGGCGAAACACGTGTCGACAAAGTGCACTAAGGAAACGGGTATAATTTATTACTTTTTTAAATTCAATTAAAATACATGTAATTCTAATTAATATATATTTTATGTTTCAGAATTAATTAATTTTTGTTTCAGATTACTTTAATAATTTTATAATTAAAAATAATTCAGAATTAATTACTTTTTGTTTCAGGTTACGTTAATTTTCAATTTATGTAATTAATATTTTATATCAGGTTAGGCAAAATTAAACTCAATAAAATTAACATTACCAACAAATATTTATCACAAATTCCTTATTGTACTTGAAGCGACGTAGAAGCGGAATTACACTAGAAATTCATCATCAAAACAGTTTTGAAAATGGACTTCCGCAAAGTAACGCCTGATTCAATCAACTACTCATAATATTTTTACGGTGTTTCCTGGGAACACATATGTCAAATAAGTTATAAATTATATCGTAAAATTGATCAGTACATGATTGTACGTCGTTTGCCTGAAGTACATCATACCAAGAAGTCTCAGAGAGCAGATCGAATAAAAGATTAAAGTCACACTTATTAAAATTCCAATCTTTTCTTGGATTAATGTTGCTAGGCTCAACATGATCTGAACAACGTTCCGCATCCGTGAATATCCCAATATCTAGAGGCGGGTGATAAGGGTCAGGCTTTACGAAACCGTCTACAGACTTAACGCGGACCTTGCTTTTTCCAACTATCTCCGTAACCAAAACAACATCTAATTTTCCCTGATACGCATTCACCACCTCATTCCTCTCAGTTAAACAACAAAAAGACATGAAATAGCAGTAATAATTACAAATAGTTGCAGATGCGCTATTTAGATTAAGGTCTCCTAAGATAATCACAGTGCCTTTTATATTATTGATAAAACTTTCCACTTTAGAAAACCAACGCATATAGTCACTTTCTGTGGCCCGGGGGTGAATGTAGATTACACCCACATAGAATTTTCGACCCTGCCAAATAAAATTCGCCCAGAGGTCTTCCCCACAATCTGTTTCTAGCTCTGTTAGCCGACGCAGCACGATAGGTGCGCATGCAGCAAGTAGAACACCACCACCTGGAGTCTTCCTGTCGCGGCGAAGTACAGTCCATTCTTCAATATTAAGTTCCGAGTCTTCCACAGACATGTCAAGAAAGGTCTCTGTTGCCGCAACTAGGTTGTGTTCTGACAAGGCTAGACTGTTCCGCCAAAGCTTCAATTTAGTTTTTAAGCCGCGGACGTTTTGGTAGAACATATTCAGACAAGCAACTTTCTTACCCCTTATATTGCCAGGCTCCTGGCTATTCGTACGGGCCAACTTTTCTGGGAACGCGTACATGAAAGGGCTGTGGGTTTGAAGATCTCTCATCCCTGGCAGCTGAGCTTGCTGAACTGCGAGAGACCTTGCTGCTTGAATCTGTTTCTTCGGAAGAGGCATGTGATTGTCTTCTAGGGGGCCTTAGGTTTATCCAGGCCTTTATTCTAGCATTTATTGGCCAGACATCAGCAGATAGGCACTTCTCATAGTGTTCGACAGGAATTCCCAGCCTGAAGGACTTGTAGCTCCCCTTCGGCACGAGCTCATCCACAGTGCACATTCCCGAGGGACACAGCAGGCGAAGATACTCACGTATCTCTTCGGTTCCAGACTCCATATTCCACAGGTGAATGCATTTTCGTGGCTCAACAGCCTTCAGGGTGGTAACAGAAGAATCGGCGGTGCCGAAACGCGAGCCTTGAAGGCGGCTCTTCTTTTTGCCATCCTGGCTCAGAAACTGGGGGCTAGAGGTGTTCACCTGGGTTGGCTTGCGTCCACCTGGGGCATCTGCAGAGTTGAGTGGATGAGTCTTGCTCTTCTGTTGCGATTTTTTCTTGAGTTCTTTTGAAACTAAGGGTGACTTCGAGGGTGATTGTAATGACTGGGCAGAAGCTAAAGCTGGTGGCTGCAACTGCACTGGCGTGGGCAACAAGGACTGCTTGGTTTGTAGTGGTGGTACTGGCTGCGAAGCCTGAGTTGCCAATAATGAAGTTTGGGTCTGTGCAATTACTGCATATGATGGCGGAGACTTGGTTGTTGCCAGCGCCCGTGCTGGTGGTGTGGGCAGCACTTGTTTCATGTCTAGATGTTCAAACTTTTCCAGCTTAGCATGCAACATTTTCACTTCCAATGCATAGGTAGATAGCTTTGCTTCATATAGGCTTAGCAGGGTGGTGTGATCTGCCAGTTTGGTATCGTAAGTTTCTAGTCTTGTATCATAAATTGTTAAGATAGACAAAGTGCTACTAAGTTGTTGTTTTACGGTAGCCAATTCGTGGCGTAAGCCCCGCATCTCCGTGACCAGCACTTGTTCAATATCATCCTCCATCAAAACTGTAGCTGCACCTATCTTTTTCCTATGGGTCACATTGGAGCCTTGGATACTTTCCCTTGCGATGCATTCCGTGGCAGTCGAGACTATTTTTCCTGTGCGTGTCACATTAGAGCCTTGTTCATTATCATGTGATGGTAATTCTGCAGAGGTCGTACATGTTTTTTTTCTATGTGTCACATTCAGATCACGGGTTTTCTTGGAGGCCCCTACTGGGGTCATACTATTGTCACCACCCTTTTTGGAAGAACAAGAGCATTCGGGGCATATCCAAACATCACGGGAATCTTCTGTAAGCTTATTCCCGCTTGTACATAAAAGATGGAAAACCTTAAAACAGTCATCTAAAGTGCATCGCAAGAAGTCCTCATCAACGATAATGCTACGACAACCAGCGCACTCCATATTTAAATTCGCGTGCGGCCACAGCGAGCTACAGCAAAAATGTAAACAAACAAGTGCAGCGGGGTGACGAGCGACGGCAGCGGTAGGCAGTAGCAATTAAGCGCGGTGACTCACATCACACACCAAGCCAAGCCGGTGATGCACGGCTCGTGCGAAGATGGTCGCGTCGCAAACCGTTTTCGATTATTTTAAATTTAATTCACTGATATCTTCGTCAATTCTTTTGTGATTTCCACCAAAACACCACCACTGCGCGCGCAATTACATCGGCTTCAAAATTATGATAATATTATTGGAAGGTCATAACTTGAGACCACATTTATGCGAAAATATTTGCGGAGAAAATTAATATGAGGTTGCCGCTAAGACTCTCACGGACGACTGATGAGCCTTCAAGTTTCAAGCGGCCTTCAAGTTAGAAAATTTGAGTACAAATTATTTTACTTAACTAATCTAAAATCTTTATTTCGTAATAAACGTATCTTTTGTAAATTAAACAATTGATAACGAAACCAAGATGAGGATATAAACTCACTCAACTCAAAAAGCGATTAGAACCAAAGATTGAAAATGCGATTCCAGTTTAGTCGCTTTTCAGTTCATATAGTGCCCAGTACTGGCCCACTTGGTACGGCATATAAGCGTCTCTCGATACTTGCTTTCTCGTTACTTACTCAAAGCATTTTCGAACTTACCCATCAGTAATTTGGTACCGACATTAGTGATTCGTGAACGTGCAGTAAGTAAAATGCAGTGTAGAAAGTCATATAACAAAGAGAAAAATGTATTTTCGTGTGTAAGTAGTAAAGTATTTACTGTTTTATTTGGAAGTCACTTGGACTAGACCTTGGGTTACTTTGCTTGACTCTGACTTGTTTGACGATATCTACTAAAATGTGAAAATATTTCAATACTTGATACTATATATAGAAAATGCACAAGACACGCGTCGCTAAAATCCCCACAAGTAAAAATATCTCAATAAAATGCGAAGAGATTAAGACTAGCCCTAGAGGTTTATTTCAAGCGTAGCTTCATTTTGTTTTACTAGCTCTGCAGAACATGCTTCATTATAGTTAAAAATACAATTTATTTTCTTCTCTCCATACACCGGCAGCAGCAGCAGAGGATGCCGCCTGTAGAAAGCGGCAGAAGTACGCGGCAATGGAGCCACAGTATTATTTTGTGCCCATTGCCGTGGAAACTATGGGCAGTTGGGGCACTGCGGCCAAGAGCTTGATCTCAGAAGTTGGCCGCAAGATACGAGATAACGGTGGCGACTCCCGCTCTGGCTCGTTCCTGGTGCAAAGATTGGCCATTGCAATTCAGCGTGGGAATGCTGCCAGCGTTATGGGCATTTTTGCACCAGGCACGGTCCGAGGCGGGCTGTTTGATTAGGCTAGTTTTTATTTATTTATTTTAAATTAGAATTAATTAGTAGATATATTTATAATTTTACACGTAAAATAACATTTTATGAATAATAATAAAATTTATGAAAAAGTTATTTTCTTAATCCTTAAAAAATACTCATGTATGTTTTATTCTATTTTCTCCAGCCACAACATTTCCCCAAAATAGTAAATAGAGACTTGTTCTATCAAGTTATTACAGAGAACAAGATTTGTATCACCCTCTTCAATAGAGCACAATGGCCTTGCCACGGGTAATCTCTCCCTAAGATCGTATAAAAGGGAAATAATGAAACTTTTCGCACAGAAAGAATAGGGGAACGAGACATATTGCCAAAGAAAAGCACCGGTTTAGACGCCATTGAAGATTTTACCCACATTTTTTTGGCAAAGAGGTAAGAGGAACATTTCAAAGGGAAAGTATGAAAGAAAATTTTTAATAAGGGACCTGTAACACCGTTTTTTAACATTGAGATGAAACGTATAATAAGATAAAGTAGGTATTTAATGAGAGTGGAAAAGTTGTGAACAATCCGGGAATTGTTTTTGGGTCAGCTGGAACATTGTCAGGAATTTCAATCAAGTCCATTTAGGAGGAAGAAGCTTTTGTTGCGGACTCCGATAAAGTACAGAAGGCTTTATTGGTTTCTTTAGATGTAATTAAAATAATTAATCTTAGAAGTAATTTTAGCTAGACCGTGGCGGGCACGAGCCTTGACTCGTACGAAGCGTGGACGAGGCACGGATTTAAAACTTTACGAAAATGTTATATAGAACCATTCATGCTACACTGTGTGTCACCCGCATTCCAAACAGCACTTGGCTGTGCCCCGGCGCGTACTCTTTCATATAAAATGTTCGTGAAGTGTTAATGTCTTAACTCAACTCAATTGTCGTGAATAAGTGTCCGCGCCTCGTACAGGACACGGCTTGTGCTCACCACGGTCTAGCATAAATCATCCTTTAGATACTAAAATTATCACACTAAAATTATAAATGCAAGAGCTTGTGTACTTTGTTTAATCACTCAAATCTGTAGCAGCCATAAAAGATAGCCTAACACCCTTGATTAACATATATCTACTTTTTATCACAGAAAATCTATTATATCCTTACAAATAACAGTTTCTATATTGCTCTAGGCGGATACTATATTAGACATGTGCATGGTTACTCGATGATAGAACATATTGCTCTATGATCTAGGCCAGGGGTCTCCAAACTTTGAAGCCTTGGGGCCATAATATTTTTTTCGGTATGTTGCAAGGGTCGTAACAATTTTAATTTTTCTGCCCACCTAAGCAAACATAGGCTTTTATTGCATTTCAATTACTATTGATTGTGTATTGTGACACGTAACTACATCTAGTGTCGAGTAGTGATATTATGTACGGTTCTAGGTACTATCTATTTAAGCTACAGTCTGCAGTCCTTGTGCGGAAAATGTTTGGAATTGTCTGAATTTCTAAGACCAGTCATATCAGTTGTTCATTTTATCATATCCACAGGGCTGAATCACCGACAATTCCGCGAGTTTCAATTCCTGTCGCGGGCCGGATTGATGGCAGTGGCGGGCCGGATTTGGCCCGCGGGCCCTAGTTTGGAGACCCCTGATCTAGGTTATATAGAAAACTGCCTCAGAACTATGCTCTGAGCACGCCACCTGCCAGTAGCATGTTGGCCTTAAGCAAGTTTTAGCTATGTAAAAGAGCCTAAGTTGCGTACTTGTTCTGCCTTAAAATAAAAAACAAATTTTACCGACTATATTCCAGGCGCCTAGGTAACATTTCCAATGCAATAGTGGCCTATTGTGCATTCAAAGCTTGGGAAATGCTTTTAAGAGACTGCTTAATATTTAAATGCTGTAGCCGAACATTTTCTCGGCTCTTATTTATTGTTCATCTAATATTATTTTGGAAAGGCATGAATTTATATTACAGAAATTTATATTTTAGGAGTTCAACGCTACAGTTTTTATAATTTATCTTACTTGATCTCTAGTTTTATGTTTTGTGACCAATCTGGAAACATTAAACCAGTTTTGAAATCTCTTTTGTAGAAACAAACCTACACTTTTTCTGAGTAACACTATTTCAAGTCGTTTATTTGCTCTGACAGTTGCAAAAACATTATAACAAACTGAATAAAAATTATTAATTCTGGTCACTATCGCTAGGGGTTTGAACGTAATAAGTATATAATAAAACCTAGACCTACCCGTGCGAAAGTAGAGCAGGTCGCTAGTTACATTATATAAACTTTCCGTGCAAAATTAACTGATGGTGGAAACCGCATCAAAATCCGTTGCGTATGGTTTAGGAGTTAGCGGATATACAAACAGACAGACGCGGAATGTAGCTGGTACCCGATATACTTAAATGAACATGCTGAGTTGGGGTCGGTTTTTGTGACAATATAGCTGTTGTATACTTCTATTTTAATATTTCTTGTTTTATTGTTTTTTTTTTTCATTATCATAAAAAAAAATTTTCTGATTTCTGAAATATTAAAATAAAAGATTTTTATTTAGCTTTTTACAATGTAATTGAAATTGTCGGAGAAAGTAATCGAATTGTTATGTTTTGTGCACTTTGTGAGTAAAGTAGCGACCAAAAGTTAGTCATCCATAATGTTAGTGTATTATAATTAATTGAATCAGGCGTTACTTTGCAGAACTTACACCTTCAAAACTATTTCTAGTGTATTTCCGCTTTGTTATACCGAGTACAATGATTATTAGTAAATTAGTAGATCTTTTGCATAAACAGTCAGTGCGTTCAAAGATAAATTATCAATTTAAAATTTGTAAATACGCAATTTTGGTTACTACTTGGACTCTTTGATGACATTTTTTTTTATTTAAAACCAAACTACTGAACCTATTTTGATGAAACTTCTACGGGACTAATTTAAAAATAATCTTTGAAATCAGTTTATAAATGCCAAAATTCCGAGGCAACAAACATTTAAAAAAACATACAACTGAATCGAGAATCTCCTCCTTTTTTTAAGTCGGTTAAAAATACTCTACTGTGACCAACAGAGACACAACCTAAAAACGCTATTTATGACCCAGTTGAATGCAATCCAGTCGGTTTCCATGCAGTATGTGAGGGTGCATTAGAAGGGTGCCTATCGATTTCCACCCCACCCTCGTCACTCTACCCTTAGGTACATACCAAGTTTACTCAGAGAGTATTGTTTAAAATATTTTGTTGAGAGTTGGCGTTGGTTATGATACGAACTTACTTCTTGATACGTCTTCTTATTGAATGGAACAGGTGTTTTAGAACTTAAGGTAGAGTAATTGGTTTTAAGGTGAAATGTTTCACTTTGGCGGGAAAATCAAATTTCAAACAGTTTTTTTGTCCTTGTAGCTAGGCCGGGTGATTATTGTGAAATGGCATAGTGTTCGCGAAAACTATTGGTCGTTCTGTACATTATCATGTACAGCTATTAATCAGTAACTCACCATATTACTTACATTTGGCAATAAACCGTTTGAAACAGCATAAATTTGTTTATTGACAAATGTATGTAATAATGTGCATTGGAAATAAATAACTTTACGCGAGTTTGTAAAGAATAATAATGAATTTTCGCGAACATCATTATCGTTTACAATAATTACTCGGCCTAGCTACAAGAACAAAAAAAACTGTTTGAAATTTGAATTTCCCGCCAAAGTGAAACGTTTCACCTTAAAGCTTTCTGTTTAAGCAAGTTCATGATCATCATCATCATTTCAGCCATAGTACGTCCACTGCAGAACACAGACAAAAATCAAGCAAGTTAATCAAGTAAGTTGCTAGAGCTAGTAAGTTTTTTAAGCAAGTTGCTAAAGCATAATATAAATTGTAAACGGTAATATAAGTCGTGAGAGATATTAAGTAGTCAAGTGAGATTATGGGTATGGGTTAAAACACTGGGTGCAGCTAATGAACATGATATAAGGTTACAACCAACGATGGTATTAAGCTGAAATTAGGTCATAGAACTCATCATTATGAAGAACTTTTCTAAGGAACAATTTCGAAATCGCAAAAAAATAAAGTTCACAATGAAAGAATTTCAGACAATGACCTACTTTTGACTTAGTACCTACCACTCCTGTGTAATCTTGTGTAAGTATTGCATTTAGTACCATCATAAACCTAAAATAAAATGTGTCCAGTTCAGTAGATATTTATTTCAATAAGATAAAGTGCAGGCTCAGGGGCCTTACCCCAAGCTTCACTTTTGCGAGCCAACTTTTAACAGGTACCTGATAGGTACCTAAAATTAACAAACTCATTTAAGCTGCATCGTTTAAAAGCGTCTAACTTGAATGAACGTAAATCCGTTTAACTATGCGTGTGCGCGTGAAAATAGCAAAGCTTGGCGGCTATCAAATAACTACCGCTTATCGTAGTTGATGGTACCGTTTAGACAAATAACACCTATGCGGGTCAACTTTTCGAGCTAAGGGTAAGGCCCCAGAATACAGTTATGCAGATACCTTCACTGTCAAAAAGCCTAAATTATTAGACTATACAATACAATAGGCATAGTAAAATTTCAATAATCAACACCGAAAAAGCGAATACATATTACTTTGTGTAGTAAAACTTACTTTGTATTTTGTTCGGTGTATAATAAAGTGACATTGATTTGTATTGTAAAGTGATCGTATTGGAAAACTATCTTTAACTTGGTAAATTTAAGGCACTCAAACTTTATATCTATAATTATATGTGTTTTTATGCTCGACCGATTTGAATAATTATCTTTTGTTTATTTTTGGTGGTTAAAAATTTTTCCCGGAAAATCGGGAAAAACTGAAAGAGCTTTTTCCATGGAATTTGTTTATCGGTCAGCTAGTGTCAAATAAATATTAAATTGATTAGTACATGTAAGTAATTTCATTTCATCCTGTACAATTATTTTAACCTTTTGGAATAATAACATATTGATTTAATCTAAAGTCAAATGCACTAAATGTGCCGGGATATTCATCCCCCAACATCCATCGAAGTAGACCGAACGTTACTCACCCCGCAGCGAAGTACTCGAACTGGCTCGAACCAACGTTAGACCAACAAACGTGGACATAATCGCTTCACGCACAATTGCGTCAACCCTACGTGTAATGAGCCAGTCGACAACTATGCCCTGTGTCCTAGTGACTAATTTTAAAGGAAATGTTTTGGTTTGTTCAATGCTTAGACACCGGCAAGTTCGCATACGACTTTTTACGTTTTAAGATAACTCTTTATTAAAATATATAAATAAGGAAAACCGAAGTCCTATAACTTAAAGCCGGACCTTATTTTTTTTATGTAAAGTATGTTATGGGTCCCATGTCGACAATCACCTGCCGGACAACGTCACTGCAACCACCACTCCAGCCACTCGTCAGCCTGCACTCAATTAAAGACTCAAAAATTGCTATTCGAACAATATTTTTACTACGCGTTTGACGAATTTTGAAATATAATTTTTCTAATTGGAATATCCACCCCAAACTAGATCCTCGGATTAATGAACCTCACTCATGAATAAAAAAATAAATATTTCAAATCCATTACAGGCGTGTATAAAATTATCAGGACAAATAAAAATAATACACCATGACTTGATTACACGAACTATAATTTTCTTTTTGTTTTATAATTTGATTTCATTTTTATTATTCGATTTGCGTATATTTCTTAAATCGTGAATATTTAAGTAATTATATAGCAGCTGTTCTAGGTATATATATATATTATACTGAGCCTTTTATCTTGCTGGATTGTGAGGCTAATTTGTAATGTTTGACATATTTATTTATATTTGATTTGTATAATTAAACACATAAAATAAATTTGTATTAATAAATGAAAACAGATACATTACAATGAAACTAATATCTAGGCTTTCAACAGGCGTCTTTATCGCTTAAATAATTTTTCCTAGTTTATATATTGCCTGACCTAGCACATTAACCATTCAATTGTACGGGTGATATAACCTGCACTAACATTCTGTTACGTGTCTATTGTGCATTTCCCTCTGCCAACCAACCCAACCAGCCTGCCTCCCTTGAAAAATACTCCGGTTATATTTAGAAGCAAAAGAAAATGATATATATTTTAAACTGACTCTTCATATGTTTATCTTAATAAAGAACATTAATACGTAGATTATTTTAGAAAGGTAAATAGGTAATAGCTAAGAAACGCTGGCGTGAGGATATTGTCACATTCCGGAGAGGTTAGCAAGAAGTGGCTGAAGACCGAGATTTATGGAAGAAAATGGGGGAGAGACCGTTGCCTAACAGCGGACAGTATAGATAAAAAAAGGTAAATTTATATTGTCTCCACTAGATAAATGACTAATTATATTAACTTATAGACTTATATATATATTAGTGCAACTACTGGCGGCCTTATCGCAATATCTTCCAGACAACGTTAGTAGAAAAAGGGCTTCATCGTAGACCGCGTCATGGTTTAACATCAGGCTAAGTGTAGGTTAAGCGCAATCAAAGCAAAGGCCATTTAAAAAGATTATGACTACGTACCAATCTTTCTGGTAGAACTGAAACCGTCCGCAGCACTGAAGTGAGAATAGCCTTCTCTTTTCAGTGGTCCGCAGGAACCCCTGTTGCTGGTATTTGATAAACGTAACGTCACTGAGGCAGAGTGTGGTCTGTGTCCGTAACGTGTGACGTCACCGCATGTTACATTTCGAATGTCACCGCTTGATGCATTTTTGCTGAGCCCCGTACTATTTTACATTGTGTAGTAATATAGCAAGTTTGCGCGAGAAGTGAGTACTCTTCATTGAAAGTGCTATGATTTATTTTTTCCCATTTGCCATTGCCATTGCAAGGAGCGCGGTGTTTGCAAAAAAATTGCGGTGCTTGTAAGATTATGTTTTTTCAAACTATAAGAGTACCTCTGATATCGCAAAAAATATATCAGCTGTTACATAGAAAACTGTCATTATTTTACACTCGACAAAATGTATGATGTTTAAGGTTGATCCTGTAGTAAAAGTTGTCCATAATGATGGGTAATATAGACCTTTTTTGGCTTAGTACACCCTTTCCGCGTAACCCCCTCTAGTTTCAACCAAATTCGGCAGTCTTTTTAAAGGTGAGTGAACGTGCGCAGCTCCATCTCGGTTTGCGCATATCAGTAAATTTCTTACCTAATTATTTTCAGTACCACAAGTTGGTCTTCTATATTATCTATCTACACAAAGGTCAAGAATTGAAAATAGCCGCAAAGATTGACGCGGACATGCGGGACAAACACATCCAATTCGCAGCTAAGTGACTAGTTCCTGGAAGAGTGTTTCTCTCCACTGGATGATACTAAACTTCAATGAATCTAAAGTGTGTATATTCCTAAAATTGAGCAACAATTTACGATGCATAGGCATCGTAAATTGTTGCTCAATTTACTGTTCTAGAATTAAACGGTATTTAGTCATTTTTTGCCCAAAATATTAATTTTTCTATTTATAACTATTCTGTCAAACTTTTTGTGGCGAGACAAACAATTTGCTCGCCTTACGGTAAGTGCCAGGGTTGACCCAGAAAGCAGAGCAGTGCTACCCAGAATACTAGACTTCACTACAGTTGAAAACCCATGTAATTTCACCAGAAACATTGCTCATGTAAATAAATTAATTCTTCAAACATCACATATTAGGAAGCGTACTTACAGGTACTAATACAGATCCATACACTCGTATATAACACACGTTTCCCGATTCCCCTCGTAATTTAATCCGAGATAGCGTTCCATGTAAATTACCTAATTAAGCAATGGATTTTGTTCCCAAACATTTGTAGATAAATGTTCGCTTACAAAACCCTCTTCCTTCTACGAGAATGTAATCGATACAGGAGAACGTTAATGATAAAATCAGAAAGCTCAATAAGGTTGAGGCTAGACATAATCGCGTTTTTAAGCCTCGCGTAATTTTCAAAGAAAAATATAACCGTCTAATGTACTTACTAACCTTCATTCGGTGATTTTTACCTGTTTGTGGACTTTGGTATCCACAACTTCTTGCGTAATTCTATAGATAATATTGCTATATTTAGCGTTTTTGACCACACCAGTGAGCTGTGGTCAACCGCGTAGCCTGTCAGACATATAAAATAAAACCGGACAAGACGTATGAGTAAGACTTGCACCCAGAGGGTTCCATAAACTATAACAAAATGTAAGTTTATAATACCATTTTTTTTATATGTGGTGTAACTACAAATTAACAAATTTTGGTTAATTTCCTTAAAATGTGCTGTGAGACCTTGCTTCTTGGGATAACAGGGATTACAGGCCTCAGTATTTATTTTGATATAAATTTCGACTTTACGTCTTTACGCGTTCCTGAGAAAAAGGGTCTTGACAGACAGACAGATGGACAACGAAGTGATCCTTTCCTTTTTTCCTTTTGAAGTACAGTACCCTAAAATTAATTAGGTTTATTTTCTGCGTAGATCTATATCCCTATATTCTGGCCTGCTGTCGCCAAGCAGCTTGTCTATTCTCCGTAGTTTTTTCATACAATTTTATAGTTTTTTCATCACTACCTAGGTCTTTCTTTGGGTTATCTATCGGACAAGTTCTAAGGCCGAATCACATAACGCTACCGGAACTGCACTTGTCTGACCTCAGCCATGAAATTTGACAGAGCTTATAGCGCTATTATGTAGCCAGGAAACATGGTTCGTACATAACATCGGAGTTTGAACTCATGCGCTGACAACTGAAGCCTGAAATAGCTCGCTTTCAAATTAAATGAGTTCTTCCAATTTTATTTACGACGAGTATTTTGATGCGTAAAAATCTAAAAATTCAAGTTTTTTATTGATAGGCGGGCAAAATCTATATTTTCAAGTTTACGAACATTTGATTCTGGTACACCAAATATTCTAAAGTTCAGTCACTCTAAAAGTTTTTTCATTCATGGACACGTGAACGAGCTAATTCCCGCTCAGATCTCCCGGTCACAGCTCCGGGTCTCTTCCGCACTATTAAGAGACGAAAATCATTTTTATTTTAATTCTTATTGAATGATTATTGCCTTCAAAAATTTTGAAAACTCGGGAACGAGGTAGGCTTTGGAGGGAAGCTAGCTCCAGCTTTTAAATAGAACAAGTTCTTATATTGAAAAATATATTTTTCAAACCAAGCTTTCTTGAAATCAGTAATCGGAACGATGTGCTGATGAAAATGAGTCCAAACACTGCCAGTCTATTAGTGTCCATCGAGGGGTGCCGTTGTCCACCGTCACCTTAATCAAATCAGCTCGCTATTACCATAATATTGTATTGTCATCGGATCTTGACAAGTATGCCAAATTTCAGCTCAATCGAACACCGGGAAGTAGTAAATTTTACTTGCAAGATTTAATGACAAACAGATAGACACTGGGACAGGTGAAACTAAAGAAAATCTTGTAAAAAGTAACTCATTTATTCTCAATACACTTATGTTACAAATGTTGATTTATAACCCACATATTATGTAGCAAAATTATCCACTGATCGTACTCTACCACTCATCAGCATAATTAGCGCATAATGCACTGAATTCAGTGAATTTTCAACAACCGTAATGATGTCATCGGTATGTTTCGGGTAACGTCATTGGTGATTTTCTGGCCGGTGAACTAAATGGTTCAATAACTATGGCATTTAAGCAGCGTACCGGAATTATTCCTGCAATATTTCAGGTTAAAAGTATTAAATGTGCTATTTAATGTGTTCTACCCTTTTGCTACAATTCACAAAGATCAATTTATACGTTTTATTTATTTATTTTATTGCATTTCGTCTGGATGTCAGCTTACGGTTCGGAGCAAGGTGCTGTGAGATCTATTGCTGTTAGTGTGGTACTGCGGTTGACCAGCTCAGTCACCGACACGCCAGCCTGAACGAGGACGCATTGCTGTTTTTGTAGTGTTAGTTAGGTTGTATTTTATTCAGTTAATAAAGGCACTTGCCCACATTAAATATATTTATCCGTTTAATAGTGAAATCATAACTCACAGACAGGCTAACAGAAGGATAGCATTTCTGATATAAATGTGAATTGTTATTTACGACGATCAATGTATGGAATGTATTGGATTAATCTTCGTAAATAAACAGCTACTGTCACAATCTCAGATTTTTTATACACATTTTGTACCAGGAAAAGCGTCAAAGATATTAAAAACGTCAACGTGTTTGCACAAATGGTTGGCGAAGCGACTGAGGTTTATGCACAAACACGCTAAATATGAAAACGCTTCCTAGGAAAAAATGTCTACAGAATTTTCACTTGCAACGTTTTGAGCGAGGCTTTTATTACTTTTTCGATTAGCAACGCGTATGAACCAACAAACCAACAACAAATTGTTGGTATGAAAAATATTGCACAACCGAAGTTAAAACACTCCTTATAAACTCTCAATAAACGTCTCTCAATTCCAGAACAGCTTTCCTTGCCCACATAGTGTGTCTTGACTGTAGGATAGTACAAAAACCTTCCCTGTGACGTAATTTTAACGAGTTTTTTATTTATTTATATATTTAATTCTACGGCCTGCGTTTGGCCACCAACTCACCTGCTATTAAGCCATGATGCGGTCTACGATGGAGCACGCTTGCCTAGAAGATACCGATTCAGCCGTGATTTAAAGACAGAGTTTGTAATTATAGCGAACAGTTCAGGCAGCGTATTCCACAGACTAGTAGTTTGCACAGTAAATTTCTTTTTGTATTCTAGCCTGCAATAACCAAATCTTTTTCAATTAAAGCACAAAACCTTGTTTTGAAATTTAGTTTTCCCTAACTACGAGTATGATCTCGACTTCTTCTTTAAAATCCCTCGATCGTTTTTTCTGGTATTCAAACTTAACAATATGCATGAGCTGCTTGCCTACAAACAAAAGACTACTGACACACGACGATATGTAAGTTATCATCAGAAATATATATACGTATGTATGTGTACCTACCATGTTCTGCCCAATAAATAATTTGATTGACTGGAATACATCGGTGTTTGACACACAAACACCGATGTATTCCAGTAGAATCTGAAATTTTCGCTTCGTTTGATCAAAAACATCCATTTTATTTCTAGAGTCTCAAAAGGTTAGCTTATCTGAAACATATGGCTAGAGCAGAAAGTCACAAACACTACATTGTCCACACATCCGTCTAGCAAATAAAAAGCCCGCAATTTACTGCGAGGTGCGGAACTCAACAGAATGTATTATGGAACCTTTTCCGCGTCGATAAGTAAATGTTACCCTTGTCCCCGCGAGTTATGAACCCTCCACGGAGGAGGGTACACGAGCGTATTTTTCCTCGCTGGGTGAATTCAGTGTTTCAAGTTTGTCGGCGTTGCCGATTTCTTCACGCACACGAATGAACGCCTTCGTCGCCTGAGTGACTAGTCAGATACATTTTGATAGACGTTGCTTGTTGGATATGTAAGTAAGTAAGTATAGAGCCAGCTTGCGACTATGTAGATTTGTTGAATTAGCAGACCCAGAAAGTATTAAGATGGTAGAAGCGTTTAGAGCATACAAACGTATTCACCTGTTTCTTCCCCACTAGAGCAAACATTTTTTTTTGTAAAATTAGGATCTCTATTGTCATGCTTTTATGTTTTTTTTTCTTATAAATTCACTTCAACATTGACTCCATTTACCACATCATCAAACCACCTTTATTTATGAGACAATTTATCTAGTTGTTTGCCCCTAGCTGTGACTACGAGAAAACCTATATATTCGCAACCCTCCGACATATTTTGTTCATATTTGGCCTGAATTTTTGTTATTATAATTATTTAGTTGCCTGCGAATTTTCATCACGATCGGATCAACGGAACGAAAATTTTTGTCGAACAAAAAACAAACATACAAACTGAACAAGATACATACAAATACCGATCTATTCTTGTCGGCTCTGAGATCTTTGATCTCATTCAGTCTATCAATGTGGCCTGTACAGGAATTTGCTATATGAAATGAAGAATGTACTACATATAATGACATTGTCTACTTATGTATTAATTAATTTCAATGATTACATCTTCTATCAGTGACGTACCTTAGAAGAAAACTATGTTCAGTGGTGGACTGTTGTGATGATGACAACCCTCCCAGCTCTGGCTTCGGGTAGACAGATCTGTGCTAGCGATATTTTTTTCACTCACACTCTCATTCGGATTAGCATAGGTGTAAGGGAGACAAAAACAATATCGCATGCACAAGATCCCTCCGACCGCCATGGCAACTGAGTTGCACATCACAACCAGTTGTCTAAAAAAGAGGAACCTTGCTGTGCAGCCAGTTACCGAGGAGGATGTCAGCCGGCTGGTCATAGATCGCAGTAACAGTGTTACTAAAAATGACATATTTCGAAATAGTGTGAGTTTGTGTACTGGGTATAGGTAGCTGCTGTCATTCAGTACTGGATCCAAAGACTGGAGCCCTCCACAAGCGCTCTTTGGACGGATTACCGCAGACTGGATGAGGACAGAGTTACAAACTTCAAGAGGCTGTTAGTATAATGGGAACGAATCGCGTTTGTTATTGTGACATTATCCGCCTTTTACATTAGTCGCCGTCCGACGGCGACCGACAATTTTATTTAACGTTCATCCCCTTAAATCACAACGGAGTTTGTATTTTAATGCGAGACCCTCTTAACGACACCCACCCGTGACTGTTAAAAAATGTGCGAAACTGTTCCCATATTTCAAACTTTAAGATGTAACCTATGGTTTACCAGTGATTTGCTATATATGCTACTACACATTACTCACACACACATGCTACGTGCCTATCGGGACGTAATGCATTGTTACCGATGCATTCTGTTATTGTGTTGTAGTGTAAATTTTATGTTTTGGCAAGTACAAGTGAGGGTAGGTGACACAGCATCCGTACCTCTTGCCGGACTTATCAGCATTCTTCACTCAACTCGTGACCACGTTCAACATGGTTGAAACGTTAAGCGAGAGGTATTTTACCTGAACAAAATTAATGCGCGATAATTCTAACTTTTATAAGCAATACAGAACATTATGTTCAAATTGTTAAAGCTATCATCATCATCAGCCAGAAGACGTCCACTGCTGAACATAGGCCTCCCCCTTTAACCTCCACACTGAACGACATCCTGCCATCTGCATCCACTGGATGCCCGCGACTCTCACAATATCGTCGGTCCATCTAGTGGGAGGCCTACCTACGCTGCGCTAAAGCTATATTTACCGTTTATTCGCATGTTTCCGGAATCAAAAGTAGATATATACCTACTTCGTTCTCATTACGCAATTTTTTTATGGCCATAGTTAATCAAAATAGATTCGGCAGACATATATATAGGCTGATTTTTTTTAATAAAATGGTTGTGAAAATTTAACCAACAGACAGACAAAAGAAAAGAGATACAGTTAAATAATGCGTGTGAGAAAACTTTTCAGCTATATCAGTGGAATAAAGTATACAAAGTAACAGAATGAACAAAGTGAAGTGGAAACAAGTAAGCAATGAAACAGTTTTGAACATGAACTTCCTTAAAGTAACGACTGATTCAATCAACTATGAAATGAAGATGATATAATTTGTCAAGAAAAATGTTTCACACAATTATATTTTGAAAGCCTTGTCACTTTATTACGATTTGTTTTTGGTAAAGGGCAGGCGTCGGGTCTGGGAGTTTGTGCATCTACCCGCGCATCCCCCGGGGGTAGAATATCGATTGTACCTGTTGTGGACGGAACGCCCTACCGACTGCTCACTCCACTTTGAATAATGGAAAACGTTATCTAATTGAATTTACTTCATACAACTTTAAATGAAAGTAACTTTAATAACAACATTATTTTACTCATACTAATATTATAAATGTAAAAGTAAATATGTCTCTTTACTTCAATCAATCATCGTTAAATAAATCAAAAAAAGCCGCTGGTTGAAATCCTTAAAACCATTCTCATGTCTGCGGAGGGCTCCAACTTTTTCAATTTCCATTCAAATATTCCCTCTACCACAGTTAGCACCAAAACATTGTTTTAAATCTTCGCTAAATCATATTTTAAGTAGCTCCAAGTCTTGGCACACTTAGACTGAGGGAGATATTCCAGGCTTTGCATATAAACGTGTGTATAATAAGAAGCAGAGTTATATATTTACCTATTAGCATTAAAACTTTTGATAACTTATACGAGAAAATTTAAAAAAAAAAAAAAAAACTTAACTTCTTAGGTTTTCGTGATTATTATATACACTAGCTGATTCCCACGGTGTTGAAATGAAATAAAATTATTCATTTGTCAGTTTCGGCGTTACTCGTGATTTTGCAGTTTTTCCGCATTTTCCAGAGGGAAAGTACTCTATGTCCGTCCATATGATGTACACTATCATCCGGACAAATTTCGTTAAAATTGGCTTAGCCCTTTAGTCGTGAAAAGCGAACAAACAAACAGAGAGACAAACAGAGAAACAAATTTACTTTCGCTTTTATATTAATTAATTTGCTTATATTTTTTTTTTATATATTAGTTAGGGTTGTCATTAATAATTTTTAATAGTTTTTTTTTGCATTAGGAGAGGCCTATGTCCAGCAGTGGACGTATGCAGGCTGATGATGATGATGATGATTTTTAATAGACAATTTTTAATTTTTTGTAATCATGCTCGTGACAATCCTTCCCCTACATTCGTTTTAGTAATCCGTTATGCTGTTGAACATAAAATCAAACAATTTTTTTAAAAGACAATGATTGGCAATTACCTGCCACCTGCTAGAGATTTAGTCGTCAAATTAATAAAATAAGAACTGCACGACCTCTAGACACTGTGAGCGACTACTGTGTACATAGGAAATGTTTTGACTAAAAATCTTTGTCGGTACTTGTAAAAAATCTCATAACATTTCTATTATAGACATCCGTCATCTAATCTACCTGTGACCATGGACACTGCAAAGTGTTCAAAATGTCAGGATTTAATATAAAGTTCAAGCCATAGAATTAGAATCTCAAAAATTTTTTTTAGATCTGTGGTACAAGCGATAAAATCCGTTAAAAGCAAATACCTAAAAATGCCCTAGATCTGAGATTAGAAGTGTATTTTATAACTTACTCACTTGTCGAATAACTTTTTAATATAAAGAAATATTATTATTTTCTTAATACATAACAATACAATTTTTAATTTTATGTTGCACCAAAAAACCACAGTTGGTTTGAGATGGTGGTCACATTCTCCGCGGCACTTACAAAGTACACATCACATGAAATAAATAATAACAATTCACAGCTTTGTCTCTGTAGTACTAAGTCAAAAGGAGGTCATTGTCTCCGAGATATTAACAACAATTACAATTTAATAAAATCAGAAAAAATCATTCAAACTCGATTACTCATACATTTTGTTGAGCTTGAACGAGTTTTTCTTTAGCATATAGCTGATATATGTAATTTATGATAACGGCTGATGTTTTTTGGATTTCTATGTAGATTGATTATGTAGTAAACGTTTTTCATAATTATTAGTAACTACAATGACCTCCTTTCGACTTAGTAGAGCCATTCCGTATAACTCTGTATATACTACGATTACTCTGTGCTTTAATTTATTATGCCTGAACTTGGTAGAAAAAGTACCTACATTCAAAGTACAAAGTAGCCGCCTGTTTCGCGCTGCAAAGACTCTCGTAACTTGAAACAAACTCTGTCCGCAGTCTATTTACATGAACAAACAGTTTCGCTCATAAATGAATGATAAAATATTCGTATATTTTTACTTCTCCAACTGTCAACCAAAGCTCTAAGAAGTACCTATTCTAAATTCCCAGTGGACAACTTCGTCCCATAAGTGCACTGAACAGTAAAGTGTCTCGATTTCCACTTTCATGTAGGATCGTAAAATCCGTTTCTCTCCCTCTAAACTCGTTACTTATAGTGAATGAAAGAATGAGATCGGGGTGCAAATCAAAGCTCTTTTTAAACGGAGGGACCCTTTGTAGGACATTCGTTAGATTATTTTTTAAACCCTAATCCCGAAACAATCTGAGAAAATTTCATTCAAATCGTGTATGCCTAAAAAGTTTACTGTACTAACCTTATTATTAGCAAAACGTTCGTTTAATACCTATTTTAAACTTTTCTTCTAATTAAATTCTACAGTCCTATGCATACTCTAGCCAAAAAACTAAGCATTGCCTTTAGCTTGGCAATGGTGCTAGCGTTCTAGCCAATTTTTCTTCTACCAAGGAGCTTTTAGATTCGTTTTTGATTTCGCTTTTTTGTTTACTTGTTTACTAATGATTTTTACTCTATTGGTACAAATACTTATCTTTTAAGTAAATACGCAAACTGAAGATATCAAAGCTCATCATGCAATCATTGTAGAGACATTATGAAAAAACCATACAAAAATAAATTTATATCAATGTTTTCTAAACAAAGAAAACTTCGAAAAGGTACATTCCTAAGGGTAAAATTGAATATTTATTCCAAGAATTTAATAAAAATAACACAGTCAGCCAAAATATAATATTGGCATAGGTGGGGCAGACCCTTTATTTGTTCAAAACGAGCACATCGCCTTAGCATGACGCACCCCTATAGGAAGGGACCTATTACTTTGGTTAAGAGTTTCTAAAGGACAAGTGATTTTACTAAATTCAAATCATTTGTGAGACTGTCATAATATATACGTTAATGTCAATCAAACCTTTTTTATTTTCCACACAAAATGAGACTAGCAAGGGACCAGAATGGGACTAAAATGGCAGAAACAAAAACTAGCAAAGCACGAGGAATTGTAGAACCAAAAGAAAAGCTATGTTTAGCATTGGGTTATTCAGGGCTGTTGATGCTGAACGGGAAAAAACAAGGTATCAGTTAACGTCAGATTGAGTCCTGATAGGATGACAACATAAGTGTTGTTTCAAATTTTAATTTTTTTGAATGTCTGTAACATTTAAAATGTTTTTGTTTTACAATTCCGTGACAGACTCGATTCCGATAAGATTCGGTCTGTTCAGTTCATCATTGTTTTCCCACTGCTGGGACCTAGGTTTTCTCTCAGAGAAAGAGGATGGGCTCTGATCCACCATGCTGACCCAGTGCATGTTGCTGAATGGCACTTCAGCTGTCAGAATGCTGTCTTTGAACTTTTGAGGTTCTTGGACATTTACCGTTTTCAGCATGATGTTTTCCTTCACCGTTTTTCACGGTCTGTTTGGTTCTGTTTCAGTATGGAAAGGTTTTAAAATGTGTTTCTAACCTGATGTTTTATCAACAGCAGTTACACAGCCAAGCCTTGATACTCTACATTCTACGCACACGTCCTCGGAGTAACTAGGACCGCAGTAGGTACGACTCGATCAATCATGTTTTTTTCACGTTAATGCTTATCCAATGTATTTTTCTACAAGTAAAATGTTTCAACCACTTTGTGCGGTTACTTACTAGAATTTTGGTCGTAAACTGGCTCTATAACTAACCTGGCGTATTATACCTGGCGTATAACTAAATGTACGTGTTTAATGGAGATATAACATGAAAGGGGCGATTCTGTTCCCATAATGGAAAGATGTATATCGGCCTCCTTGACGTGTCCGTCAACGGCGAACCTGACTAGCGCCGGTTATGAGCGCGTATATGGCTGGCAAAACCAAACTTAGTTTTAAAGGTCCTGTTGCAAGGCGCACAATGCAACTGACCATCAGCATTGTATGTGTAAGTGTAGGTAGGCTTCGGACGGGTTTTAATGATAAGGCGTTTAGCATCTAGGTCTTGTATTCGGAAATGGAATGATGTATGATTTGTGTGGCTTTGAAAAATGAATGAAATGGAAATATGAATGAAATGGAAAGATGTAAAAATGAATGAAATGGAAAGATGTATGATTTGTGTGGCTTTATATATGTGATATTACTCGAAGTTTCTATTCATCACACTACACTTTATCTATTTGTTTATTTTCTATGACAGCTGCAAAAAGATTGTGAAAAGCTGTACGAAAACCACGAATTCTGATCACTTATAAGTTTTTGATCGTAATAGTGAAGAAAAGATAAAGATAATTTTATTTCCACTAAAAATACATAGAAAGAGAGAAATACATATAAAGGGAAGAAGAGATATTTTATTCAGCTTTTAACAATGTTATTTCAGCTGTCAGAGCAAATAAATGATTGGAGTTTCATAATTATGAATGCGAAAGTTTGTGTAATACTATATGTAAGTCTATGTCTATGTTAGGCCGCATACACTCCGAAACGGTTAAGCCAATTTGGATGAAATTTGGTTGGAGATACCTTATACAGAATGAACATACAGCCTGTGTGTCAATCCAGGGTGGATCAACACAGATTATATTCATTCAGAAAAACTAAAAGCTTCTGTGAGATAGCGGGTAAAACCATGGTTTAGGTAGCCTCATTTGAGATCCAGTTCCCGTTTTAGACTTATCGTCAAATCATCTATAAAAACCTTCGACCAAAATAAAATGAATGGACGGGCCCAGTAGAAGAGCATTTTTGAAGATTACAAAATGAGCGCCAGCTCTCATTTCGTTTCAGTCGGTCTCCTCTATCCGTAGGAAGTGAAACACGAGTCTATTGTTACGCGATAACGAAACATCTGACAAAATTATGAATTCGTATGCTTTACCGAAGTGTAAATACACAAATAAAACCGATATCTATTTTTTGTAACATATATACTGTACATTTTTATAATTAGGTGTTGAAGTATATGTCCGACGGTTTTGACTCGTTTTTACTGATCAAGTTCAATGGTTAGGGCCCGTCCATTATTTTATTTTGGTCGAAGATAAAAACCCTAAACGAAAAACATTCTCACTTCAGTGATAAAAACCTATCGCTTTTTTCAAAAGTACCTTCTAAATACAGCAAACATAATTTAGAGATCAGAAAGTCTCCCATTAAGGCTGCGTTCCAAAACACACAGTCTTTTATCGAGTGAAATTCGTCGCATGAATTTTGGTTTCGGAACTGGGCTTATGCGGGTAATATTCACGCGGAGTGAATTATGTTTTGGAACGCCTAATGATTCTGGTACGCTCGAGATTATCTCAGTATCGGTCTGTCTCATTCTGAATATCTTAAGTGTGACAGTGACCTAAGTAATCTCGAGCGCATTCAGAATAAGGATTTGTACAATTAATTTGACATTTTGTCAATTGTCATAAAATCAAGGAATATACTTCTATAACCTCAAATGTACGTGATTGGTACTTGCTTGTTTGCTGTTTATTTTTTATTAAAATTAAAAGTAATATAACAAGGTGATAGTTTTGAGTTTAAAATGGATAATAGACGAGAAATAGTTATTGCCACCATCAAACTGTCTCAAGAGTTACTTAAAACAATCAAAAGCGTAACCATGGCACTCCTAGAAAACGACACAGATTCTGAAGATGAAGAACTTTTGAAACTGATAGGATTAGAAGCAGACAATCGATCTCGCCCCAACAGACGTCAACCGCCTCAGCTATATGGTTACACGGAAGTTATCGTTCCACAATTTAACCATAGGGAATTTCAGAGTCATTTCAGACTGCATCCTGCTACGGCAAATGAGTTGGAAAATATTATTTCCCTACTTTTGATCCGCCATGGTGACGAAGGGAGACAAACCATACACCCGCGCAAACAAATGTTAGCAGTAATATGGTTACTGGCTACACCTGATAGTTACAGGTCAATCAGTCAACAATTTGGTATGAGCAAAAGTTCACTGCACCATTGCTTTCGCCGGGTGTACAAAGCCTTGATCGAATTGACACCTCAAATAATCTACTGGCCATCAACATCAGAAAAACAACATATTAAACGTAAGTTTCAAGAATTAGCAGGTTTGCCTGATGTCATTGGAGCAATTGATGGATGTCACATAGGAATTGATGCTCCAGAAGAACAACCAGCAGCTTACCGTACTGGTAAAAAGAAATATGCCATGCAACTACAAGCAGTTTGTACGTCAGAACTTCTGTTCACTGATGTTTTTGCAGGTTATCCGGGCTCAGTAAATGATGCTAGAGTTTTTAAAAATTCTCCTCTTTACAGAGATGCATCTCAATTGTTTGAAGGTAATGAGTATATAATAGGTGACAAGGCCTACTATCCTGTGTTGTTGTGGTGTATTCCACCTTACAAAAATTTCGGACACCTTTCACAAGCTGAAACAAACTTTAACACAAAGTTATCAAAGACACGGCAAGTTATAGAACGGGCTTTTGCACTGCTTAAAGGTAGACTCCGAAGACTTAAACATCTTCCTATGTTTAGGACTGACGAGATAGCACCCACTATAGTGGCATCATGTGTCTTACATAATCTGTGCTTGAGAAGCATGAATGAGTCTCAACGGGATATCGAAAACTACATAATTGAAGGGCAAATACACGAAATTGAAAATACTGAACTTCTCCATGAAGATTTGATCAATGAGCAATCCTCAACTGCTGCACTCAGCAAACGAGATTATTTAAAAAATCTTGTAAACAATTAGCCATAAGTACTATTTTGACATTTATAACAAAACGAACATGACCATCGCCATTAGCCCTTAATATTGTCAGTAGCCCTTAATATTGTCAGAACCCTCTAATATTGCCATTAGCCCTTAATATTGCCAGTAGCCCTTATTATTGCCAGTAGTGTAGTCGGCCTCAGACTGAACACATTGTTAATTTATTAGAAACTAAACCTTGTTGTTTGTTCCCAATTGTGGGAGCAATTGTTGCAGGATGGTTGAGTGTAACAAAATGGACATGACTTTGCCAGCAAAATTAAGAATGACAGCCAGCCAGCCGCCACGACACACCCCCATGCCTCCCATGCCATGCCACTGCCAAGCTAGCCAAGCCTTTTGACTTTGTTGAGAATTTAATAATCCTCAGTTGGCGAAAGAAAGCCTGATTTTCTCTACTAAGCCTAGTAAAGCAGTCGCCTAGTCATAGGTCTCTACTAAAACAGAGAGACGTTGACATCTTCACATAGATTTTGTCTACTAGAAAGTTGTACCTATTTACTTACTTACCTTTTACATAAAGATGGGTATTTTTCAATCTTGTTGGCGAAGTCTGTCTACAGATTTTATAGTTGATAATAAACCTAGTAACCATTTGTAAAGTACTTGTGTTTAATCAAATGTTTAACAAATACCTACGGTCACTTTCCATCCACTAAACATTTATGAAACTATAGGTACAGAGGGGTTTGCCAGAGTGGTGATGGTAGGCGAAAGTCAAAATACTTACACCTGTAAACGTCACTGTGATCAAAAGATAATAATTGTATTTTTTTAACAATAGGTTTTCTCTTGACCTCAGTTAGGATTCTGGGTATATGGTTTGTAATAATGTAGGGTGTGCTTAAGGAATAGGTTATCTATTTATTTATATACTTCCTTTTATGTTCCGATAGAGTACCTATGGGATTTATAAATTAAGTCCTGTGGGTTCTCGCAAAGAAACAGGTGGTCTTCTACCACCACCAACGCCGCCAGCCCCACACTGGCGGTGCCAAGTAGATGACTCGGGAATAAACAGACTTACTAGACATTTCGCTAGCTAAAAGATAATGTCCTCTTGTCCCTATTTCAAGCTATATTCCCCACTTCGTGGGAGAGAGATGCCCAGATCTAAGGAAGTGTCTCATCTCCACAAGCGAAGGAGGGGCTTGTGGACCTAGCACACGCTGTCAATAAGCTAGCCACTGGGGAATACTAGAGTAGCTAACGAACTTGTTTATTAACTTTGGAACTAAACTTTAAAGTCACCGTGTATGAATTCTACCCTGTATAGATAATCTATTCCACCCTGCTATCATTGAAAAAGCCGATGACTATGATGACAATTTGTATGACATACTAATTTTGTGTCGACATATTTTTACAGCAATTTGTTGTATTTATTATATTAGTTTTTTATAATATTATTCCTATTTTTACCAGGAAATCTATTTAAGCTTAACAGTATGTGAGATAAATGTTAGAGGAATTTGTCCGTTTTTATTCTCAATAAATAATTTGAATTGAAGGTTCAATCGAAGACTCATAGTTTAATTTCAGCTTTAGAGAAGTTCCTTTAGGAAACTAAACCTTGTTGTTCGTTTCCAATTGTGGGAGCAATTGCTGCAGGATGGTCGAGTGTAACAAAACGGACGCGACGTTGCCTGCGAAACTACGAATGACAGCCGCCATGCCACTGCCAAGCTCGCCAAGCCTTTGAGGGGAGTGTATAATATAAGCTATCTCTCTGTTCATTTCGATTGCTAAATAAATGAAGTAGTCGCCACTCTTGAGTGTTTCATATCTATGTCATCCCGATTACACATTTAAAAAAAACACAAATATATAGTTTGACTATCTTTATTACTTACAGTAATACTCGATTTAATCAACACTATGTTGTCAACCTGACACTTAGTTCAGATAGTGCAACTTATATTAATCACTTGCTAGACATATTTTTAAAAAAGCAAACTCAGATATCAACTTTTTTAAAATCAAGGCAACTAACTACTTCCTACAGTGTAATTTTGTTGACCCCTTTAGTTAACAGGTTCGTCATCAACTGAACAAATAGATATTATGTACCAGTTAGTTAAACTGGGCAATGTAAAATTATAACTTTTCAATTAAGCGCTCTGTCAGCCTCTCATATAGAGCATTACTGTCTCACAAAATTTGTAATAACTCTTCATGGCGCCGTGCCCTCGCCTCCTCTCGCTGCCGTGCTTCTACACGAAATTCCTCTGCCCAGCGTCCAACGGTTCTCTCCATTCTGGTTCGTCTTCTCGGACCTTGGGGCACTATAAAAAAAATTGTCAGTTCAATTTTTTTTAAGGTTTTGCACTATTTGGTTGTAGCATAATAATAGCCCTAGGCTACTTTTTATCTCAAAAAAATGTTGTGTTGTTGTTGTTGTTTTCAAATCTTTCGCATTGTTGGCGCCACAGCTCTATTAGATATAATGTGGCAGCGTGAGTCCACCTCGACTGTCCTGTAAAAAAAAGATGGTAAGCATAAATAAACGACACTCAAATCAACAAAATATCGATTATTATCAATCATAATTACTATCAATACTAAGCTACCTAATACATGCTAATACTAAGCTACTCAAGATTGGATTGTCCCATATTCATCCTAAGTATACAGAGTGTAAGAGAAACGCGTCCGAAAACGAAGACTGGTTATAGTGCTGATGATTGCTGATAATTATAATACCACTAAAAAGTTCATTTTTTTAATGTTTGCAAGTAATTTAAATAAAATATCAGCTGACTCTACAGACCAATGAACGACCTGCTCTGTGCGCACGCTTTACATTGCTGGTTTGCAACATTTTAAACCACTAAAACAATAAGTCCAAGGAAAATTTCATCAGTTATCTATATATATATATATAAAAGCGAAATTCATCTACTCATCATGTTCATCACATAAATTTTTGTCTTAGGTGGGAATCGAACCCACACCCTCAAGCTCAGAAGGTAGGTTCACTTCCAACTGGACCAACGGGCTATCTATGGGCGGCTCTAAGCTTGGAATGGCATCTCTTTCATATTGCTTGTTCCCAATAAACCAACAAAAAAATAATAGCTCTTCAGGTATGTTAATGATGAATATGATGTAAATAGTTGTTTTTTTTTTGTATTGCTTACCTGATGAATCAACTAACACTAGTTTGCCGTTCTGCATTAATGGGGCGTCACTGTGATCTACTGCAAGCTTGTAATCTTTTAGAGTTGGTTCTAAACATATAGGTGGTAACTGATCCAAATCATCCTCCACTTCCATGGTCTGAAAACAAACAAACTTCTAAAACTGAGGGAGTTAGTACCTGCAGAATAAAGATACAAATATTTTCCTCAATAGCTTTCATAGGAAATTCTACAGCAATATGTTGCTATTTTGGTCCAAGAGAGTAGGTACTTACATATAATATTTATGATCGATGTGGATTTTTGTTAATAAAGTTCAATGGATTACGGTTCAACAAAGCAATACTTAGATTAGAGATAGTTAGGGCTTTGCTCTGGCGACAAAAGAACTGGATAATCTCAGGAAATTATAGATTCTGCAAATAATAGTTATTTTGTAATCGTACGAAAAAAAACTCTGTATTTTTGCCACAACAATGATACACAATTTCTAAACCAAAGCGTTGTATAAACTATGAGAATAACTGTGTGAAAACTAGTAAAACTACTATATTTACGTACACCACACGTATTCTTACACAATAATTTAAAATTAAAAAATCTAAAATCGTGACAAAAACGAACATAAGTGTATTGTGTAACTGTCATATTCTGTTTCTGACAGTCGAGTGAATTTCAACCCCGATTTTTGCCGAGTGATTTGTTTCACCTTCCAGTTGAATTTTTACTCTCTCGTAGGCGTTCCAAAACACTAGGAGAAAATTCCACGAGGTGTTTTGGAACCAGCATCGAGTGAATTTCACTCTCATCGGGTGAAATTCACCTGTTTTGGAACGCAGCCTAAGTAACAAAATTCAATAAGCGTACTAGTTAGACTCAAAGTCATAAATATTGTTAAGGAAAATAAGCAACTCTATCCCACATTTACGTCATAAAACGATGTACTTATTCCGTCTTTTCACATAAAATCGTGGAACGTGAAATTCAATCCCATATTTATTTGTATTTCACGCTCGAAAGATGTTTGATGGAGGCTAGAAGGCAGAAGGTTCTGCGATAAAAAAGCCTTTATGTTTAGGACGGTAAGTACTCAGAATAGACAGGCCCTTTCTCAATCAGCATGACCCTTATCTTACGTAGGGCTCTGAAGCCGCAAACTTAAGTAAATTCATAATAAAGACTGAATGGCCAGCTCTAATGTCAAAATTGTTAGGTTGCCACGCCAGCCTCTGGCATGGCTTAACGGTTGTTGTTATAAGACAAATTACCATAACGCTTAAATTAATTATTCGTGGCACTCGTCATACTGGGAAATGCACAAGACGTGCGAAGCCAAATTCTTCTCAAGAGTAAAGAAAAAGAAAAGCTAACTCAAATGTCAAATTGGTATAATATTACCAGTAAGTGAGTAAGTCACAAATCTACTACATATCTGTGGAGTAAGTGCACGAGTAGTAATCACAGATCTACTACCTATCTGTGGTAGTAATGAAACGTGTCACTCCCACAGACATATAATACCAAGCAGAACCAACAAGCCACAAAAATATTGATGCAAAAAACACTACATAAACATTACACGCAAACATTTGCAAAACGCGGGCCGGACTCAAGGACATTCTTTTATAATAGTGCTAACAGATACTATTAGATTGTATCTGAAATGTAACGTCACAAAATTTACGACCCCTCCCTGCCCATGTCAGTCACACTTCGTCGACCCCTCCTCCCCTCCTCTTTATGTGATGGAATTTATGGATGTTCCCATTGGGTATTAATATTCAAACACACCAGACCAAGTCAAATCATTTATTTTTGTATAAAACAATTTACCAAATGTGTCATGTGGTTGCAGGATCTGAATTTGATGGAAATGAGGTATTCTGCAGCTCCCGCAGAACACTTTTGCCAGTAACACCTCTTTTTGTGGCTTTCTTTTCACTTGGTATGTTATCGCTCTGAAAATTATTACATGCAAGTTATCATAATGTAGTTAGTACAACTTGAGATTCATGATAGTGATAGCGACTGTTCATTGAAAACTGTTGTTCCAATAAGCATTACACCTCAAACTCTCTAAGGATTGTTCGGAAACCAGTCCAGTCGAGCAAATGTGCCTCAAAATGCTTTGAGCACAACAAACTTGCTGTACTGGGCTGCCAATTTTCTCGGTTCAAATTCTTCACCCATGCTTTTCTCAACATTTCATCCTTGGGAAATCTTAAATGTAATAAAAATGTTTGTTACTTGAAATATGTCTAAATAACCTTTTAATTACATCATCTAGATCACTAGGTGTATATGACATGAACCACAATAGGTAGTTACTTTAGTTACATTACTTAAGAAAAGTAGCTAGTTATGAATGAAAAAGGTTCATGTCATCATAATCACATCGAGCTGAATCATCTATTTTAATTATTATACTACTGAATACGTTCCCTGGACAATGTCTAAGTACCTCAAACGCCAAACAATGATCGAAACAATATTTTTTTAATGAAAACTACTTATCAACTTTTATTACACCCACCAAACTTGTACATTTATGAAATTGGAAGAAACACAACCTTCCCAAGCCTTCAAATTGTAAAGTTTATGAAAAATAATAAGAAAAATTTGCAATTCAAAATAAGCTCTATTATGACACACGAAACTTACCTGTGAAACGTTATACCGGGTGGCATCTTATGAGATGAATTAAAACACATGAGGACACTGCACTTCACCATAGTATTTTCGTATCTTTTAAATCAAATATGTAAAAATAACTTTTATTTTAGCAAATTTTTGCAAGCCGTGGTTTTCGGTGTCTGCCTCCTGACAGCTTAGCAAAATGGCAACTTGGAACACCGTACCACATGCTCATTTTTTTCTATTATGTTGACGTTCCGACAAAAAGAGATACGAATATTATGATTTTTGTGTAATCGAGAGAGATGCAAACATAACTGTTTTTGCGAATGTAGTTGTAAAAAACATGTTCAGTCTGTTATGTCTGTGGTCACTCCGGGTTTTTTCAAATCTCCACAGATCATCTAGTAAAGTTTCCACCACAGAAAAGACGAAAAATTCTCACTTCAGTGGTTTCCACCACTTTATTGGGTATGATTTGGTCATCACTCTGATTTACTTTGCTTGAATCTGGCTGTGGTTATGGTTTTGAAGATATCTTCTAAAACCTAATAATTTCGACTGTTAATTTATTAATTTTTTTGCTTGACATTGGAGGTAACATTTTTGTGACATTGGCTAAATACACAAGATCCTTGGAGACAAAACTAAAAAGACAAAACGTGGTTTGAACTTTGGTGTTTTATTCCAGGATTGCCTATTTATTTATTTTTCTTTCCTCTGTGAGGATTTTGGCGTCGCACTTCTTGCGAATTTTGCAGTGCCAAATATTAAAATATTATCAAGATTGATGAAATGTCATAAAACAGGTCCTAGTCACAGAGTCAAGCAAAGGAAAATAATACAATGAGGCGACATGTTTTATTCACGTGGGCACCAATACTCAATTTAGTTATGGTGAAGCTAATATACAAGGCGTGTAAAAAGGCATAACAGAATTGACACTATCAGCGTACTTTGTGCTACTACTTACTTCTAGAGCTTTCCAAGGTTTTTATTGTGTAATGTTTCCGCATTTTCTTGTGTTATTCTATTTTAAGAATTCAGGCACACATGTGGCGACTGGATATTATTACTTAAGGTACAAGGTTTCTTATATAACGTAAAATCAACATAAATAATGAGAACGCCCTAAAAGCTCATACGCTAAGACAAGCCTACGTGGTCTACTAGTAGTTAGTTATATTGCTTTCCATAAGCAATGTAACTATTAGTTATATTGGCGTTGATGCTGGCAAACTCACTAAACTAAACCAATCTGACAGGACTAAAGTGATCTGCGTCTCTTTTAGTTTCAATATGTGTGAGCAGGCTAACGAAGTTTCTCAAAATATTCTCTGTTAGCGTAAATGCACGTTTTTATGCGAATAAACCAATTTTGAAAACATTTATGCTCTTTGATGACCTCGGAAACATCTTTTTCAGACTCTTCGATAGCCTGTTCTGGTGATAAAAATCATTGACCGCGTAACTGGTTCTTAATTTCTGGGGAAAAAAAGTCGCAAGGTACAAGGTCGGGACTGTCTGGAGGATGGCTCATACGTTCAACGTTTTTCACCTTCAAAACAATTCTCCAAATCAACAGTAGCCAGTAAAAAAAAGTAATCATCCGTTTAGAAGCACTTTGCACGCGCGCCACTTTGGCGGTTTCGGCTCATCTTGAAAGACCCATACGCTCGATTGCTGCTTTGTTTTGGGATCGTAGCAATAATTCGATGTTTCATCACTTGTTACTATGTCCCACATCAAATTTGACGCCTCTTCGTTGAATCTGGTAAGCATTACAAGTGATGCGGTACGTTTTTTGAGCCTCAGTCAAATTGTGTGGATCCACCGAGAACACAACTTTTTAACACGCAAATGTTTGTGAAAGATTGATTTGATTTGATTGTATTTGACTCATGCCTATACCTAAAGATGCCCGAATCTCATGGTAGGTCACATGCCTGTCTGTATCGATCATACAGCGCACAGCATCAATGGTTTTGTTGTTCACAGTGGTGGACAGGTGACCATCTCGAAATTTGTCACTGAGATTGACACGGCCGCGTTTGAATTCTGCATAAACCAGCTAGTCGTCTTGCATAGTGCTTCATCGCCAAAAGTAGTTTGAAGCCGAGCAAAGCTCTGCTGCGCTGTCAAATTACACCTAAAATCGTAGAAAATCATCATACTACGAAAATTTTCACGAGTTAAATCCATGGTGATGTAGACAAGCAATTTCTAAAAAGACACCAATGTAAAACGCAATGTAAAAACAAGTGACAATCGTGTGAAACAAACTGTATTCTACAGCCAAAGAGTTCCATTTTCAAATGTTGTTTTTTTATATTGTTTATGTAAGTGGCTAGTTTCAGAAACATAATAGTTCGCCCTATGTATAGTAGTAATGTGAAGTGTGACTTAATTATTGCTATACAAGTCTTGAACTACGTTTTTTATTCATAAGACAATGCTGCACTAGTACAGCTACATTATGTAGATCTCACGAGGGCACTAGGGCGTCACAATGCACTCGCCGTAACGACTTGTATTCAGCTACACCCAGCATTGTGTCATAGCTTAGGTAAGTAATAACTAACCAGTGCCTACTATTAGACAAGTGAAAGACTATTTCCTCCATCATGATATTTAATTTCCCCGACCCGGGACCCGGGTATGTCCTAAAACTGCGACCAGAACCACCGGAGGATGGGCAGCACCGTCCTAATAGTACACGGTGAACGTACTGCGATCCCCAAGCCGCCTGCCAAGCGTAGGGATTATGGCAACACCCCTCTCTATGAAGGAGGCCTTGTCCAAAAGTGGACGTTAATTGGCTGATGATGTGTATGTGTGTGTGTGATATTTAATTTGGAGAACTCACTTCGACGAAAACTAAACTTGTTATTTTTTTATCTCCTCTAAAAAAAAATTTTTTATTTTAATCTTTATTATTAAAAAAATGGGATTTTGTCATAAAATGACTATGCCACCCCGTAAAGCTACAGTAAACACATTTATCACACAAACTCTAACAACACCCACACGGGCACTTATAATCTACAAATAAATGATACATTTGCATCAGTATCTTGGCCTCCCTGGAGCCAGGTGAAGCCAAGACACTGTTGCAATAACCTACATTGCTACCATAGTGCGACAATGCTCTCCGCTGGACCTCGTACCGCGCACATTCCGACAACACATGATGTACATCCTCCACTCTAAAATCTTGTAGGTATATACGTACAATGCGTATTTTAATGTGCAAAGAGGGTTGAATACCTTTTTCAACAAAAATAGCATATTATTTTTTGTATGAAATTTAGTTGATAGGCAAGTGAATTGACGTGCGAGTAAATGTAATTTAACTTTTAACTTTAAAATATTTAGGTGCTTATATTTTTTTGTAAAAATCCACGCATAGTCTTCGTGAATTGTAGAGTTGATTGCGCGCGCGCGACGATGTCTCGATTTTCACTAAAAACATGAAAAACCCGCTGAATGTGAAAACTATAATCATATGTGAGTAGTTTTCATGCCATATAAATCAAATCTGTTTTATTATCTTTGTTGTGATTCGCGAGTGAATCGGTTTCTTCTAGACAAGTGTGCTCCATCATCGTCATTAATTGTAGACCATACCATCGCTTAACATCGGGTGAGGAGGTGGTCAAGCGCAAGCCTAATTCAATAAAATAAAAAACCGATTCCATCTTAACTGTGTCCTAGCAAACAGGAAAGAAAAACGACCTTAAATATATTTTGCTAAACTCTCATCTATAATCTATACCTATCAATAATAAAAACATAGAGATAAAAAATCTGTATATGCGAGATATCAAAAAAAAAACACACAAGTCTTAAAATAAGTAGCTTAACACGGTTAGACAATTTTAAGAATTTTTGTTTGTTTGTTTGTCCACACAAATCTCCTAAACCACTGGACGGATTTAAATGCTGTTTTCACGAATATGCTTAGCTATGACCAGATTGAAGTATAGGCTATGTTATTTTGCGCAAGGGCAGGATTAATGGAGGAAAAAAAGGTTGAAAGTTTATATGAAAATCTACGCGTACGAAGTCGCGGACAATAGCAAAACAAAAGTAATCAAATAAATAATCAATAATAAAACTGTAAAAAAATAACTCCCAGCTATCAGAGAATATAAAATAATCCCATCAAACACACGACGGCAGTTGGCACATTCAAAATATACGACTATCAGGTAAAGCGGCTAAAAACCAAATTGAAAAGCGTCGTTAAAGTTTGGAACCCAGTAAGGTTTTATTTTATTTTTTAATTCCTATTCTACCTGGTTGAAACATAAAAGTATTGAAATGTTACAATATAGTCTACATATTTACCAGTATAATACTTTAGGAACTTACTCGTACGCATAATAGTATAAATTCAGGTTCATAGAGTCACAGAGTATAGTAAAATAAACGATTTTACAATGCTGTTTTAATGATTATCAACAAATATTTATCACAAATTCCTTATTGTACTTGAAGCGACGTAGAAGCAGAATTACACTAGAAATTTACCATTAAAACAGTTTTGAAAATGGACTTCCGCAAAGTAACGCCTGATTCAATCAACGATTTTACAATGTTAAAATTTTATTTTTTTTATTATTCAATACTATTATTTTCCATAACATTTGTACGCCGCACCTGGCACTGACAGAAGAATTGTATGATTGCTGATCTACCATGTTCTGACAAATAAATAATTTAAATTTGACTGCTTTTAACAACTGTGCAACATTTTTCACTTAGTTACATTGAAATTTCATGAAATCTGCCATTCAGTATTAGGTTAATTGAATTGTTAAATTCTCGGCAAAAACTGGAACTTTTTCAATTAGGCTAAGGAAAAACAACGAAAGAAACACATTAACAAAACAAGCTTCTGAACTGAAACTTTTCGAATTTGAGAGTTAATGCTATTAACTTTGGGTAATTAGACGAATGTTTGCTAACTTTGCTAATTGGGTATGCGTTTGATAACGTGATGTTTTCTGACAGCTCTAGAAACATAGTTCTGCAACTAACGATAGATGGCGCTGACGAGACATGATTTTAATTTTTTCGCATTTGTCAATGAACTCTACAATACAAGGAAGAGGAGACATTTTATAATACGGCTAGGCAAGGCACACTTATGTACCTACTAATTTGTGTTGTGTTGTGGAAAAACAAGTACTTTTTTAGCACACAATAACCACAAAATACTATATCACGAAATAAAATAACTCAAAAACAAGCATGACAGACAGGTAGATACTGTCTATCTATGAGAATAATCAAGTTTGTATAATGTCCTTTTTTCGTCTGTGGTTTTTCAAAATCTTAAAATCCATGTCTTGTTAACGTCATATATCGCATTTTTAAGAAAAAAAAAAAATCATTGCCTCTTGGGTAACCTCCCATTATATTAGTATTAGTTACAAGCCAACAAATGAATTACTTCACTTCAGCATTACCTGTGTCGTGATGACATGGAACACAACACAGAAAACACCCAAACCCAGATATTTAATCCACCATTCTAACATCTATATGGCGGGTGATCAAATCTATGACCTCCTCTTGAGACAAACCTACTACCACTGAACTATACCGATCATTAACTGAGGATATTGATAAAAAAAATAACGAGCAAATGGTTTATAAATAGAAAAAATACAGGCCAACTAACATTATAAGTATTTGAACTACTGGGGCCTTACCCCTAGCTCGAAAAGTTGACCCGCATAGGTGTTATTTGTCTAAACGGTACCATCAACTACGATAAGCGGTAGTTGTTTGATAGCCGCGGCTGTTATAGGCTATCAAACAACTACCGCTTATCGTAGTTGATGGTACCGTTTAGACAAATAACACCTATACGGGTCAACTTTTCGAGCTAGGGGTAAGGCCCCTGGTGTCTATACTTCAATATATCACAAATCAGAATAATCTGCAATGCTTAAACAACCCTACTAAATGCAAAAGTACCTGTTTATTTCCGTTCCTTTGTTTCTCTGTTTCACATCTTTTCACGATTAAGCCACTAACCGGTCTTCTTAAAATTCGTCAAGTAGCGAGTCTCATTAGAATGAACATGGAATAATTTTTATCCCGAAAAAATGTAGTCAAATTGTAAAATTCCAACTAAAACTGCGCCACCAGCAAGTAATATACCTAATAATCAAATTAATAAGGGTGTGATTCAATTTGCTTTTCAAAAACGTCTCAACAAAAAATCTAATAAACCAACAAAAATTTTATAACAGTGGCAGGAATTAATTACGCTGAATAAAAAAACTAACCATACCGCTAAAGCTCCGCATTGCTTCACTTTTGCCTCACCTACCCGTATTTTCATCGGATTTTTACCTGCATAGTTTAAAATTGGGGGCATATTTTGATGCATATTTTTATTTCTGCAACTAAATTTTTCCAAATAAAAATAACATAAAGTAGTTTGTATTCCATTCGCAGTGGATGGGGACAGGTAAGGGTATCTACAAGTATGCTTATAAATTATTCGAAAGCACTCCGATGCCGTCCTTTGTTACGTGTTTCAGCGGGCTCTTAATACCTTCCATTTATTCTGTCAAATCATGAATTTCATAAGCAAAAGGAAAGGAATTATGAAAAATATTGATAAAATCTTACTCTATAAGCAATACTTTAATTTAAGTGAACCTGGATTAGGTAAATTTAAGGTTAGCGTGTATTTACAGCTTTTAACAGATTTTTTTATAGTCAAAATTAGGCAGGAAAACGATCCGTTGTTTCAATATAGGAATTGTATTGAAAATTCAAATTTATTCTAAATCAGAATGTATTAAAAAAATGTATCAAAATATTATGGGTATTGCTTTTTACTATCAGGCAAGTTGGCAATTGAATCGTTTCTCTCAAAATGGCTTTAAATAAGGTATGTAGATAATATAGGAAAATAGAAAATGAAATGAAATTAAACCTTTTAATTTGCCATGCCATCTTTACTGATATAATGCCAAAACAGTTGCTAGGCGCAACTTCATGATGCATATGGTTTACACTACACATGTAACAATGTAAATAAAAGAAAAAAAAGTCAGATCTTGATCGATATCAGTGTCCTTGACATTACACTCGTACGATATACTATTCATATCTCGTAAAACAACCTACCTGTATACCGCTTAGAGTCACCAGTCACTAAACGATCCACGCACAGATAACTCAGAATTAATAATCCAAATGTACTAGAACACTGTCACTAGAGTTTTTTTTCTCGTAGTAGCGGTCGTAGCCGAGCGTAGCCGACGTAGAGGCGTCGTAGCGTACGTAGCGGCGCGCGCGGTCGAGGCAACTGCTCGCCGTGTGGCGGCGTGAACACGGATATTCGAGCACAGTATACTCAAAATATGCAGACACAATGAGAAAAGTTACTAAGAGAAATAATTTTTTTTAATATATATATTTATGATAGATGTGACGGGTGATTTTTTTTTTGCCTAACCTGAAATAAAAAAATATTAATATTTTTTTGTTACTGAGTTGTATTGTTTGTTATAGATAGGTATTTGTCCTTACTCAACAAACTTTAATCAAATTCTGAGACCTTTGTTTACTTGTATTCTCCCTGTTTTGCAAAAACGGTCGATAAGCGAATGGTGATAACGTTGCTGGTTAGGGGCAGATAGCTTATAATTGCTATCGTCTACCACTGCGGCACTGAGCGTAGTGGCAAACGGTAATTAATGTATTACCATGTGCCCAATTTTTTCTTACGTAGGGTGTGTATTTTGTTTTCTGTGCGTCGATAGACATAGCAATTTTGAACGCTATGGTAAACTACCACTGCAGAACTGATAGCTACAAATTTTACAGTCGCTACCACGTGGGGGTCGTTCGTGGGACAGACGGTAATAATGCCTTTAATCATATAACTTTAGTGAACAACCGTGATAGTTTAAAACAGTGTTTAAATAATGTATTTCCTTTTTTTAAATTTTTATGTATAATTAATATATATACATATATATCTACTTAAGTATGTATTTAAAAATATATATGTATGTATATCAGTCTCTGGCAGCCATATTACAAGCTTTGCTTAGTTTGGGGTCAGATGACCATGTGTGCAATAATGTCCCAGATATTTATTTATTTATTTTATTTTATTA
Source organism: Agriopis leucophaearia (assembly GCA_949125355.1). Lineage (NCBI taxonomy): Eukaryota > Metazoa > Arthropoda > Insecta > Lepidoptera > Geometridae > Agriopis > Agriopis leucophaearia. Next base: position 10,479,060 of record OX421275.1, read on the forward strand.
TAATTTGTGAAAAACTAATGAAATTGGCTTGACCGTGTTATATCTAAATAAATAAAATTTCAATATCAGTTTCAATCCAATTTATTTAAGTCGGTTAATATTTACCTCCTTCTGGCTTAGTACTACCGTCCGTACTTTTTTAACAGTTAAAAGTAAAACGCAAGTATCTGTCGTTTTTTCCTATTCTGCATGGCAAGGAGTCCCGAAGTGCGCAGGCGCGCGTGACGTCAGCGCGTTCCCCGGCCCGCGCGACTCCCACACGCCTGCACTCGGTTTACGCCGCCGCCGTCAGTCTCCGGTGTCCGACATTCATCATAGATCACGAACTAGGGTCAGGTACTAGCAGGTAGCTTGCATAGGGAAAGATTCGCTATTGTTTACCAAGCACCAAGCGTTTGTATGGTTTAGACCGATTCGAATACTCTTCAATATTCTTTTGTCTTCATCAGATTGATGTTATAGATCACGAAAGGTTCAAACAGATCGCATGTACAGATTGGTGTGGTACGAGAAGGGTGCATGCCAAAGGTCTCGGCAGTCCAAGACATTAACGCATCATTCACATTACAAGCACACTTACATGTGCTTTACTTGACAATCTCTCTGAGTTTATTTTGTTACCGACTTTATTTCAATACAGAGTTACACATCATCATGAACAACTTTTACCATAGGATCAACCCAAAAATCATGGAAAGAATATCATGTTCCATAGAAAAAGTTCATTCACACTCAACGAAATGTATAGTGATTTTTTTCGCGTTTTCGAGGATGATTCCATAGTAAAAATTGTTCGAGTACAATGACCTCTTTTCGAGTTTATTTATTAGTGCACTCCAAGCATATAAGCCTGTGGAACTAGAGTTCGCAAAAATAAACATAAAATTGACAAAGTATGCACAACATTACACTGTCAAAATACGTGTCAAAATACAAAAATGGCATTATGGCCCGTTGACGATATTATCCGTTTAATGTGAACGAGGCGTAAATAACGTAAATATTTGGTATGGATCACTGTAATATTTTCTTAACAATTTCTATATACCATTGTGGAGTATATAAAAAATACCGTCATAAAGAAATTGTACCAACTTCGAAGTAGTGTAGTGGATCTTTAAGATCGATAGTAGGTACATCGATTAATATGTTTAGATTACATGACCGGGCCTGAAATTTTATATAATAAACAATATATTTCATCATAATAATGTTATACAAACTTCAAAGTTTCACCATGGAATATATTATACTGTTCTACACGTAGCACTCTAGAGGATTACTTCCTAATAGATTTTTGATATGTTCAAACATTTGTCATAGATTGGCTCTATGGAGGGTCCAAAAATAGCAATTGTTCACAAAGTTGCAGTACAATAGTAGACCAGAGGGAGACATTTTCATTATTAATGCATCCTTGCGTTACTTTATCCCGAACTTGGTACTTGGCCTGACAAGATTTACTTTATGGTTGAAGCTAAGCGTATGACCAAAGCGAACAGAATGCTAAAGTACTTATAAATATTTTATTAATTGCTGACCAACACCACGCCGTTTTACCCGATATCAGACAGGAACCATCATCACGGTTACATGCACCGAAATATCCGGAGCTCTATTATCTCACTGTAAATGTCCCGTTTATAATCATATACTCGAAACTGTTGTATTGTAACTATTGTATTGAATAACCGTGAAAGTTTAAAACAGTTTTTAGGAACCAGGTTTTTTTCATGATAACTACATGTGTTAAGTATGTTAACACATACTTAACACATGTAGTTATCATGATATCATCATCATATACCATAGGGTATAAGTTCCCCAATTACCAAATTTCATCCAAATCGTTTTACTCTGTTTAGCCGCCAGGACAATTCACCGTACCTATACTTGAAAGTTCCACGCAAAATTGATTCTATGCGGCTTGGCTCCATTTTCAATATAATGTTTCTTATAGGCTTCAAATAAAAATCCGAACAAGGTTGCTAATTTCTCGTGAACTAGGGATGTTAATACAATATCTATGTGACATCGATGACGAAGCCGGTTCCTAGCTCGCAGGATAGGGTACGTCATGCGATCACGGCCGCGTTCTGTTAATAGCTCCCAATCTTGGCACTTGGCCTGTGTTGTACGAAAAGAGAGGCTTAAGTTATTAAGTCAGCGTTTAATGTTCACATTAAACTTGAAAGTGTACCTGTTTATTTCATTTTGTTATACTTACTACTAGTTTTACATAATTAGGACCATGCTGTCAAAACTTTTCGAGAATTTTTTATTCATATTCTGATAACAGCATCACAAATTGAACTAGAATATAAAATAAACAAGGATAATTTTTAAGTTTTGGTTGTTATTTGTGCTGAGTCACCCCCTTTTTAAGTGCACCTTAATAAAGGGTTCACAAACAGTTATTTTTGGTAGTAACGCGCAAGTTTCTAATTGTAGTAGCCAATGTACGTCTATTCTTTTAAACTTACTTATCTGTTTTTAATGTGTATTCCGAAATTCTCACTATCAGACGTATCATTTCAGCTGTCCAGTTTGTAGTCCTTTACGGCTATCATCTCAACTTTTGCATTTTCCTGTTAGCATGGTCAATATCAATATATGTCATATATTAGAACATTATAGACAAGTACATAATATACTTACATTCTATTCATAACAAAGACATCACCAGTGCTGACACTTCGCTCATAACTTGCACCCCCAGACCCTATCCAAAGGGTCAGTGTAACAGCAGGGGTCCGATGACAACCCCAACAAAAAGGGCTCCTACCCTCTATATGAGTTCCATAGAATTCCGCTTAGATGCGTTTCGTCGCTACATGTTGCGATTTGGAAAGAATTTTGTTTTGTTTTGAAGCAGGGTTCAGTATGGTTCAGTGGAGTTGATGGTAGATTGGCGGAGTTTCTTGTCCTTTATTTGTTGATCGGTAGATTGGCTTTCTTCTGAACATTACATTTTAATAGTTTTCTGTTGTCGATGTCGATACACATTTCTGAAACCTTAAAAATATTGATCTGAATCAAATTTTCAACTATTCAGTGTCATCTTCATGAACAGAGAAGATGGTTGATCATTATTTTTATGTAGTAAAGTTCACCGGAAGAATTATCACACCTTTGCCAGTTCTTCAACCGCCAAGCAATAGTGTGCAAAAATTACTGTTTTGGATTTAGAGCAATATTTCTAATGACCGCTTAAGACTACTTTCTATGGATTTATTTAGTCACGAGCTTATATGAACCAGCATGGGTCAAGGAGATTATCCGTCAAGAAGTGGAAAACCTGTTGCCCGAAATCCTGATGAAAGCCATGGAAAGTATCACAAGTAGGAGTCTTTAAGGGTCGGCAACGTACCTGTGATGCCCCTGGTGTTGCAGGTATCCATAGGCGACGGTGATTGCTTACCATCAGGCGGCCCGTTTCCTAGTTTGCAACCTACGGCATTATAAAAAAATCCCTAATGGCAGCCGCCACTTCAAGCGATATCATTTTTAAAACATGTTGGAAAAATCCAAGTTTTTTTTTCTCTCTACGTTTATATTTAATAAAAACCACGTTTTTTTTATCCATTCCAAAAAATAACTTCTGTGTCTTGTCTTGTCTTCTGTGGTTTGCTGTGTCTGTCTGTCTAACCATCCGTCCGCTACTTTCTCTTCACTATGCGTTCAAATTTAAGAGCTAGTAACGAATAATTATTTCGTCACGGATTTTAGATCATCAAACCATCAATTAAGATTAGATGAGATTTCTGTCACCCCATTTATTTCACAGTTATTACTTAATCCCTTTTGAAACCCCATCCATTCAACTGCATATTGTGCTCATACTCACTATTATTAAACAAACACTTTTTATCACAAAATGTCAATAGTAAAAATGTCCAACAGTACAAATTTCCAATCAATATAGAAATCAAACGAGGTTTAGGTTAAGCTTTGCCCGTGACTTTGCTCCTAGGTTCTTCTCAGAGAATGTATACATTCTACGATATATGCGCAATCCTGTAAATTTTATCAATGTATAAACGTTTAAACGTGCACTGGTTCAGATTTTATCAACGACAAAGTACGGATTGCATGACTGGAATAGATCCATCAAAATACGAACGGATATTTTTCGAAACATCAACCATAATAAAAACACCCGAGTTTTGTTTACGAGTGTTATCGGTCAGAGTAATCAGTATCAGTTTTCATGGCTGAGATGGATTTTATTCACACTAGATACTCAAAAAGAAATATGGCACGGACACAATGTAATAATTAAGTAATGATTTATGTATTAATTAATTGGAATTATTTTTATTATTATTTTACAAGAAATTCTTTATACTGACTTATAATTATGCACATAATCTATACATATAATAAAAACGTAGAGATAAAAAAATCTGTAATTGCGAGATAACAAAAAAAAAACACACAGGTCGTCTTAAAATAAGCAGCTGAACACGATAGGACAGTTTTTAGAATTTTTGTCTGTTTGTTTGTTTGTTTGTTTGTTTGTTTGTTTGTTTGTCCGCGCACATCTCCTAAACCACTGGACGGATTTAAATGCGGTTTTCACGAATATGCTTAGAAATTACCAGATTAAAACATAGGCTACCTTATATCATTTATTTTAATTCTTTATTTTTACATAAACGAAAATAAAAATCAATGATTTATTTCTTCGTTACACGAAACGTAGCCTCAAGCAAGGAGATCCAAAGTAAAGAGAATGTTATTGACATAGCCATGAAAATTTTGAAACTGTCAACTGTCATTCGGTTAATCAGTATAAATTTAAAAAAGGTTCTTTAACCTTCTTAGATGAATGAACGTGTAGATCAAGCATGTTATAGGCCTTACAACCTCTTTGGTGGTTCATTCCAGTGCATGGAGTAGGAGTATTACATTCTCTTGGTCTTATTCTATGTTAGCATTTAAAACACAAAATATACCGCATCCTATTTTAATTCAGTCCCGCGAATAGAAATATTCAAAAAAAGCCCTTTGTACATGAAAATAAACCTATACAACAAAATTCCGGACGCAATAAAGAAAGAAAGAAATAATAACATTTTTCCAGAACAAACTTCGTAAGTTTCAAACCCAAAAATGTTATTACGATATAAAAGATTTATTCGACGATAAATTTTAGAAAATTATAATTAGAAAATAAATATCGATATATAAATAGTTAAAAAAGTAATGACGCTACTTTCTTAACTATTTTGTATCATCTCATATATAATTAAGTAACCTATCACACTAAGTATGTTTTTTTTTTGTTTTGTAAAATTACTTCACCCTAGGTTAAGTTTGAATAGTATATATAATATTTATGTAATAGATTTAACTATACTTAAATTTATATGTTTATGTCTGTGGTCTGGTTTTGTGAACAGCCACTACATAAGTCATTTCTGCACCCTTTATGCAGGGTATATAAACTTAGCTTTTAGAAAAATACAGTGTATATTTGCAATAAGAATATAGAAATAATTTTATTTTACTGTGATATTTTAACAGATAAATAGAGTAGTTCCATTTCATGGCTTTTTAATCAAGGTATACATACAAATGCACGCGAAATAAGAAATAACTAGCCAAGAGTGTGTTAAGACAAGCATTATGTCAGGGTTCCGTGGCCAGCGAAACTGGACAGTCAAATTTCAGAGATGTATATCATCCCGACATGACATGATATACTTTTTATGGTTTAGACAAAAAGAAAATTTCAAAACATGCTCTGCACTGTGGTCACATTATCTTTTTGATTTGAAAACTGTTGACGGTGTTTTTACTTTTATGCTTCTATCCGGGGCGACATAAAATAAGCAGCTGAACATGTTAAGGCAGTTTTTAGAATTTTTGTTTGTTTGTTCACGCACATCTCCTACACCCCTGGAAGAAAATGCGGACGGATTTAAATGCGGTTTTCACGAATATGCTTAGCTATGACCAGATTGAAGTATAGGCTATGTTATTTTGCGCAAGGCCGGATTAAGGGAAGAAAAAAGGATTGAAGGTTTATATGAAAATCTACGCGTACGAAGTCGCGGGCAAAAAAACTAGTTGTCAATAAAATTGTTTATCTGTTAAGTTAAGCATTAACATTAATAACCGACATATAGGCTATGTTATTTATTTTGTATGTATGTACACCAAATATTATCCAAATATTTTTTGTTTGTTTATGGCCCAAAGATAAACCAAATGCTCAAGCCCAGTAGCAGTTGGCAGCGTACCCGGCATGCTAGCGGCATTACCTCGCTGAATGACAATGCTTACACGCTACGTTGTAGTTTTACCTAGTCTGTGGCTTACACTAAAATTATTAGCCCGAATGACTGTCCCAATTTATTTTTGAATCTCTGTTAACTATTCACGGCTAAATGGCTGGACCGTTTTGGATAACATTTGAAAATTATATGCATCATGACAATTAAGGATGGATTTTTTGTTCCGGAAAATCGTTTGTACATAGCTGGGCGCAGTCAGTATTAACAAATTTGCTTTTAATCTTATATGGTAAAAAATAATCGTCACTGAAATAAGTATCTTTGGTAACCAACTTGAAAACACCTGTTATACAAGTTTACGCATATATAGGCTGTACAAAACCAAAAAGAGGTTATTGTATTCATAATTATACTTCGGGTCTCAACCGAAGACGATTATATTATTTACTTGCAGCAGTACATGGGGTTGTGCTGTCTTCTTCACACTTTTAGATATTAAACTACTATAAAAACAAAATTTCATTTCCTGTCTCCCTCTACGGCTGGAGGACGGCGCCTGCAACTTGTCATTACGTGTTTTTGTGTCGTCGGAATCACACTGTAATTCATTGATTTAGTGAAAAAAGTGTTATCGCCTGATTTAAATATGGGATAAAGAAAACGTTTACGATCTAACGGCAGTGAATACGAAAATATATGCAAAAAAGTGAAAAAACTCGAGAAAAAACTTCAAAAATACAGGCGAAATAGCTCATCGTCGTCGACCGACCATTCCCGCCAACACCGTGATGATTCACCATATTGCAGTAGTAATTACGAGCCTGACATGGATGGTGAATATCGAGAGAAAACAGGTACCTAATCTATCTATGATAACTGTATTATGCAAATTCTCAAACCTTGGCCGAAAGAATAGTGTGTTAAAAAATAAAGTTTCCTATATACCCTCTTAATAAAGTTATCATAACAATTACGTAATTCAAATGAAAACTTAGTGTATGAATGTAAACGCGAATTTAAAAGAAGTTAATAGTGACGAGCGGAAAGTTTGCACTATGATAAGGTGGGTAATTCTGCGCGCGGCACAGTCGGAAGCATTGAATAGAACGATTCATTATAAAAATATTTCTTTAATACCTACGTAGTTTTTTATTTTTTAAATGTTTATTTTCTCCGCATTGTTCTGCCCATGACGTTTTAAACGTGTTATGACTACTTACTAGCTTATTCTTCATGTATATCATGTCGAGACTTTTCATTGCATTAACACGTAAATCGTGTTTAGGTAACGTATTCTCCACGTAAATCGTGTCGAGGTAACGTATTCTCCACGTAAATCGTGTTGAGGCGCATTTACTTCACGTATATCGTGTAAAGTAAACATAATGTTTTATCCGCGTATATCGCGTTGAAGTATACCTACTTATTTTATGTCTATCTGTCGATTACAGACGATGAGGCCCCTCAAGAGGATATGACATTAAAGGAAACAGATGCCTTAGTGGAAATTGCAATGAATGCATCAACGCCAGAAGAAACACCAGCGCCTGCATCTGAAAAAACTGAAGAAATGCTCGACCCTGGAATTCTGATGATGCTTGGAGAGGACCCTTCCACCCAGAAGGAATACGGTGACGATTTACATAAGGATATTGCTGCTAGATGGTCACATATATTATGTAATGGCTTGTCTAAAGATAGCAAAACAGATTTACTGACAGAGTATATGCCCGCTAAGAATTGTGTTAATATGAAGGCACCGAAGCTTAATTTAGAAATCGAAGCGGCACTATCCCCCATTAATGCGAAAAAAGACCTATTTAGTCAAAGCAAACAGAACCAGCTGTCTAGCTGTTTAGCAGCGATAGGGAAAGTCCTTAATTGGGCTTTATCGTCCAAGGACGTTTTGCCACAAGCACAGAATATAATAAAACCGCTTAGTGATGCCGGTCGCTTGCTAAGTGACTGTCATTATAGAGAATCACAAGCAAGGCGATATGCAATTCTAAATAATCTCAATAAACAAACTCGAGATAGTGTTAAAAACACAAAAATTGATGAATTTTTATTCGGTGCTAATCTGGCCGAGCATCTCAAGTCATCGAAGGCGATTTCAAGGTCAGGTTCAGAGATGAAAAGCATGGTACAGCGCGCTCCATTCAAGCCACCACCTCCAACTACACAAACTCAGCGAGGAGCTTTAAACGCGAGGGGGATGACGCGAGCTGTAGCCTTCGAGCCGCGCCAGAACCCCGCTCCCCGGAGGCAGGCGCCAGTGTCGAGAGATCGCCGCCAAGAATACAGTCGCCGGAACAGTTCTTTGCGCAGGGGAGCCAGGAGACAGTAACGCCGACAGCTCAGGTACCTATTGCCGGTAGACTGCAATATTTTTATGACAAGTGGTGTACCATAACTAATGACCCTATAGTTTTATCTTGGGTACAAGGGTACAGTATACCATTTAAAGAGGAACCTGTACAAATAACTCCTCCTCAGAACTTATGTAAGTCTGCATCTGACAGTATAATCGTTGATCACTGTATCATAGATTTATTAGAGTCCAGATTCATATCGACATGCGAGCCGTGTAAAGGTCAATTCTTATCACCTATATTTACTATACCTAAAGCTAATGGCGATCACCGATTTATTTTAAATCTTAAAAGCCTAAATAAATTCATTCAATTAGAGCACTTTAAAATGGAAGATTATCGTACAGTTTTAAATTTATTAGATCACAATTATTACATGGCTACTTTAGATATAAAGGATGCATATTTCTTACTGGCTATAAACGAACAGGATAAAAAGAAGTTACGTTTCACCTGGAAATCACAAATGTACCAATTTAATGTTTTACCGTTTGGTCTTTGTACAGCTCCGTTCGTGTTTACAAAACTTTTGAAGCCAGTATTGAAATACCTACGATCTAATGGTCTGATTTCTGTAAATTTCTTAGATGATTTTATTGCTATTGGACAGTCTTATTCGGAGTGCTCTCACAATATAAATACAACAATTAATGTTTTACAATCATTGGGCTTCATAATAAACCGCGATAAGAGCGCTTTAACGCCTAACACAGAATGCAAATTTCTAGGGTTCATTTTCAATACCGAAAATATGACTCTTTATTTACCTGAAGGTAAAAAACAGCGCATAATCGATAAAACAGTAGAACTTTTAAAAACTAACAAATGTACAATCAGATATTTTGCAAAATTCATAGGTATTTTGACTTCCTCATGTCCAGCTGTTCGATACGGATGGATGTACACAAAATTGTTTGAACGAGAAAAAATGTTAGCATTAGGTAACTCTGAAAACTATAACAAAAAGATGGTTATAGCAAAATCACTAACAAAAGAGTTGAGATGGTGGAATCTAAACATTAAAAATTCATTTTGCCCTATACGCACTAACAATTACTGTCTTGAGATCTACAGTGACGCATCAAGTACCGGCTGGGGGGTAGCTTGTGGCGGTCACAGCTCACACGGCAATTGGACCGAACTGGAGCTCAGTATGCATATTAATATCTTGGAATTAAAAGCCGCTTTTTATGGGCTCAAAATATTTGCTTCCGAACTTCAATCTTGCGATATACTTCTTAGAGTAGATAACACGACAGCGATCTGTTACATAAACCGAATGGGAGGTGTGCAACACACAGAGTTAAATGACATAGCTCGCACTATTTGGCAATGGTGTGAGCTTAGAAACATTTATGTATTTGCATCATACATAAAATCATCTGATAACATTGTTGCTGATCACGAATCCCGTAAGATTAACGTAGACACGGAATGGGAGCTTGCTAATTACGCATTTACAGAAATAACTGAGAAATTTGGTCTACCTGCTTTTGACCTTTTTGCAAGTTCACAAAACTATAAATGTGATAGATACGCGTCATGGAAGCTTGATCCTTACTCAGAAATTATCGATGCGTTTACCTTTAACTGGAAAAACTTATCGTTCTATGCTTTCCCCCCGTTTAGCATGATAAGTAAAGTCTTACAAAAGATAATTAGAGACCAAGCGGAGGGCATTTTAGTGATACCCTACTGGCTTTCACAGCCTTGGTACCCTATGTGGAAAAAGTTGATAGTATCGGAAAAAATATTTTTCAGTCCTAATAAATACTTGCTCCATTCCCCTTTCAGAAAATGCCACCCACTACATGCAGACCTTACCCTGGTGGCAGCGAGATTATCAGGCAGGCGATGATAAAACGAGGGGTTCCAGAGGCGTCATTAAGTATTGTCATGGCCTCATTTGCAAATCAAACATTAAAACAATACGATTCGTCTATCAAATTATGGTGGTCTTTTTGTGAAGAAAATAATTACAATGTTTTTAATGTGAATCATACCCAACTCATATCATTTCTAACAATGAAATTTGAACAAGGTGCCAGTTACAGTTCAATTAACACACATAGATCAGCTCTCTCTACAGTCTTAGGAACTGAAATTACACTAGACAATAGTGTCAATCGATTTATAAAGGGTGTCTATCGGTTAAAACCTCCTAAACCTAAATATTCAGTGACTTGGGACACCAATAAAGTTCTAGATTTTGTCTCAAAATTATATCCTTATACGGATATTACACTTGAAGATTTGTCTCGAAAAACCATCGCTCTTCTAGCAATTGCCTCTGCACAGAGAATGCAAACGTTAAGTTTAGTAAAATTACGAAATATTTCTATAGAAAAGGATAAAATTATAATTAAAGTTCCAGATTTAATAAAAACTTCGCGACCTGGAGCTTTCCAACCACTTATTAAATTACCTTTTATTAAAGAGCAACCGTCTATATGCCCTGCGATGGCTTTACAGGCTTATATTGAGAAAACGTTACCCTTAAGGTGTGAGCCGTTAGATGAGCATCTCTTTATTAGCATTCGAAAACCGCATAAAAAGGTAGGCTCACAAACTCTTGGCCACTGGGTCAAAAAGACCCTGCACGATAGCGGTATTGACATATCGATATTTGGACCGCATACCACTCGCCATGCTTCCGCATCGACTGCTCATCGACTTGGAGTTAGCTTGGAAGTGGTTCGGTAGGCTGCAGGCTGGAGCAACTTCTCTAATGTATTCTTAAAATATTATAATAGAGATGTTACCAATCCTGATGATAATGGATTTGCGGAAGCTATATTCAATAATTTTTGCTAAAGATGTACCTATAAATCTTAATAAGCTAACAAGACTATCAGATGCATTTATTGGATTGACTTTATTGTTAAGCGTATAAATGTTACATGATTACTTATTACTTAAAATTAAAGTACCTATTACCTATATTAGATGTTAATTAATTTGATTGACAGAATACAAATAAATACCAGAATGGAACAATATACATATTTTGCTTTTCATTTCTTCATCGGATGAAAGCTCTCTGAACATCTGCAAGTAAATAATATAATCGTCTTCGGTCGAGACCCGAAGTATAATTAAGAATCAAACGATACTTACCTTGAAGTTTGATTCCAATTATGCGAGGGTCTCAACCGAAGACGATTACACTCCCAACCCACCCAAAACGTAAGGCCCAAGTAAACAGACAATCAAAAAGCAAAAATGTATAATTGTATATGTATTGAGAGTATCCCTTATCTCTAAAAGTAATGACAAGTTGCAGGCGCCGTCCTCCAGCCGTAGAGGGAGACAGGAAATGAAATTTTGTTTTTATAGTAGTTTAATATCTAAAAGTGTGAAGAAGACAGCACAACCCCATGTACTGCTGCAAGTAAATAATATAATCGTCTTCGGTTGAGACCCTCGCATAATTGGAATCAAACTTCAAGGTAAGTATCGTTTGATTCTTAATTATAAACAACTTTTACTATGGGACCCAGTAAGAGGTAAAAATATCTTAGATCAAACCTGACACGCTATGAAGAAGTCAAGAATGTTTGATTGTATGTCTGATACTATTTTTAAGGCTTAATAGATTTTACCGCGGCTTTTTGTTTAAAAACAGGTTTAATTTTAGTTCAGATAGTTATTAGCTATGTTTGACCAAAACCTGTGTATTCAGCGGTTTAAAAGTTACGAGCTTAATACAGAATTTGGTCGTGGATTTGTTAAATTTAGAACAGACAACTATTATATAATGAGCCAACAAGTAAATAGGGGTGCCCTACTAACGCAAGTCAACGAGCCAACTATATATACCAACTATCCTGGCCAACGTCCTTAAAGGAACTCGACGGGCCTTCATGTAATGAAGATATATCGGCGACCTCGAGCGCTGCCAATTACTGACTGACGCGCGAATGTTGAGATAGGTACGAACATGCATTACAAATGTTTGTGTAATATTAAATAGGATGTGTTGCATTTATGTGCGGAACTAATTATTTATCTCGGTGTATCTTTTTTTTATGGTACTAAGTGACGAGACGAGCGAAGTCGCTCGCCTGATGGCTCTTCACGCTTGCCCATAACAGCTCAACGCCACTCAGAATTTTGAACTTCAACAGTTCAAAACCCTGGATGGCAATGCACTGCGCTCGTCACCTCGAGATATAAGATGTCAAATCTCTGTATGCCCTGTAATTTCGCTGGAAACATTGCCCTTCAATCCGGAACACAGTAGTGATTGCACACTACTGCTTGGCAGTTGACAGTTACCTACTCGAAATGCTACTCTATATAACTATAGAAATAAGTATCAGCTCCTGGTGTTGCAGGTATCCATAGGCGACGGTGATCGCTTACCTTCAGGCAGCCCGTCAACTTGTTTGCCACTTATGGCATAAAAATATATATCTTTGTAGCGAAAACAAAGCAACAAAGTAGTCGTAACGAGATATTTCAAGATAATAATAATAGTAAAAAAACACGCTTATATGACTCATATCAACAAACCAAAGGAACCCAAACTCAAGGGGTCATTATACTTGATTGCCTCTCCATTTTGGGTTCATATTGGTTTTTGTTATGATAAGTCCCATACAAAGAGTTCCATTATCTACCTCCTGGCTTTATCACTAGATCAGTTTGATGTAACCAAATTATTGTATTGTCATCCATATAACATAAACTTCCAAAGTTACAAATATAGATACGATATTTAGAAGAAAGTATGTAAGGTAGTACTTTTTAGTTTAGCTATCCTAAAATCGACTTCCAAAGAACCAGATTGACCAACATAGCTATTAAATTTGCAAGTTGAAGTGGCAATGGGCAGGCCACATCGTTGAAGAACCGATAACCGAAAGGGAAGAAAGGTTCTTGAGTCGAGACCACGAACCGGAAGACGCAGCGTAGGTCAGCCTCCCACCACCACTGGATGGATCGACAACATTGTGAGAGTCGCGGGCATCCAGTAGATGATACAGATGGCAGGATATAGTGTGGAGATTAAAGGGGGAGGCCTATGTTTAGCAGTGGACGTCTTCTGGCTGATGATGATGATGATGAAAATTGACTTCCGAGATTGCAATTACAATGTAAATATACATTGTTAGCAAGTAAAATGAATAAAAACGTGTGTTTAAAGGACAAATTTAAACGCTAATAAAGACCCTCCGTTATGTAATATTTCAAGTAATATACCTAATTTAATTTTTATGTCAGAACATGGAAGAACTGGTTATAAAACAAGTTTTTTATAAAAAAAAAAATATCTTTTTCAAAACAAGCTTTTATGAAATTATTGAACAAATGGTGTGCTGATCGATATGAGCTTAAACATTGCTAGTCTACAATTATCCATCGAGGATTGCCGTTCTCCTCTGTCACCATCATCAAATCCGCTCGCTATCACCATAATATTTTTCAGTCATCGGAACTTGACAAGTATGCAAAGTTTCAGCTCAAGCGAACACCGGGAAGTGGGTCAAATTTTACTTGCAAAATTTGATTACATACCGACAGGTAGGTAAAACTAAATAAAAACTTATTATTAATTACCAGGGCTTTATTATTCCAGAGACAAAAACTCGTTTACTTTTCCTAAAACTTTCAAATGAAATGTCCTAAAACAACAGCCAGAGACGATCACATTTCGCTGAGGACATCCAATTTATATTTCTGTATCCGTATCTACCTCGGACAAAGAAATGAAGGTAGACACCGCTCTAAGGAAAACAGACCGTTTAGCTTAGTCTTACCGAATAGTTTTACAAGTAACTAAAGACAACCGAGGGCCCTATAGTAAGCTAGATTGTAAATTAATAACGCCTGTGCGTTTAATTTGTTAAAAATAAGATTCTTAGGGTTCCGTACCACCACAAAATACAATAATTATATTTTTTTTAAACTGACTTCAAAATAAGTTAGATGTGCAATTTTGATTCGGTGAAAGAAATAAAAAGGTCTTGCAAGTAACCAAATACGTTGCTTAATTAACTTGGTAATAAACAAAAAATTGTCACTGAATCGCACTTCGCCATTATTTATTTTTATATTTGTTTTTATACTTTAAAGTGTGTACTATAATCATGCCAAGTTTGACGCCTGTACGTATTACCGTTTTTACACTAGAGCAAATACAAAAATACGTTAAAAAAATACATTTGTTGTAGGGAGACCCCCTTTTGTTTTTAAATTTTGACTTTTTTATTATTTCTTAGTTAATCCGCCGTAATATTACATATTATGTGAAAATTTCAACTGACTATCTATTACGGTTCTAAAGACAGCAGTCGTTAAAAGGTAGGACGGACAGACAACGTAGGTTCAGTAATAGGGTCCCGTTTTCACCCTTTGGGTACGGAACCCTAGTAATAATGTATACTTACTGAAGAAATCATTTTAATCGGCTTAAAATGTTCTGAGATACAAGCGTTTAGAGTTATGGTCAGATTGAGAAGGGATGCTCTATCCCTCTCCCGCAAAGTAAGTGTCAGTATGGAGTTTGCATGGCGTACTTACAAGTGACATCAGTAATTGTAAGCTTCAAACATTTTGTTCGAAATTTGAAGGTGCGCCTCTGCCTAGCAGGACATTAAAATGCTTATATATCTTCCTTAATTTTGAACATCATTCTAATTTTGTCTTCCGTGATCGGATGTATTTATGATCCATTTTTTATAGGATTGAATCATAATTCCGATAGCCTATGCACACATACGCTGACATTAGGTACCTACTGATACTGACAGACAATCACTGAATAGAAATCTAATTGTTTACCAACATGACGAGTTCGCAACACATCGGTTACTCGCGCAAGTTTACTTAAATTTGCCATAATAGTGCCACAATGTTCTAAGCGAAGTTTTGTCCATCTTTCTTTCTTCGTCTGTGGCATCAACTGGATGTCTATAACAAGCTCATTCAACTGGTCATCATAGCCACTTTATCTGAGCTGGCCGGTGGCAGCCACTTCAATAGTATTGTCCGTGGATAGCTATTTATGACAATGACTTGTTTATTTTGTGGGCGGATTCGAATTATTGTCCTTGGACTTGGATTTATTATAGATCGTATATAGTCCTTATATTTAAGAGCAATGTTTTTCTAAGACTTGGGTGGTGGGCTGGGGGCAAAGTACAAATATTTACTAACGTAATTACAAATTCAAAAAGTTTATAGGATTTTATACATATTTAGAAAGTAGACAATTTTCTATATTTGTGGGAAAAAAACATTACAACTAGACAAAACAACCAAAATACAACATACATTTATATACATCATGTTTTTTTATTAATGAATCTAATAACATTATAGTCGGTGCTGGCCCGGTACATGACCATGACTGTTCAGTGTTCATGTATTTTAGTTTAAGAGTTTATTTAGTTTTTATAGTATGTTTTTCGATTGTCCATTAAATAAGTAACATTTTATTTATATTATTAATAGTATTATAATATTAATAGTATTTTTAATGAATTTAATGGCATTACAGACAAATTAAGTATAAATTATTGGTCATTAAATTACGCACAGACGCTAAAAGATTTTAAACGTGTACCAAAAAGAGATTTCATCATGAAAGTATGTAAATGTTATTTCAATACAGAAGGCTTTTTTTAACATTGTGATAATAACAAATAACTGGCCAAGAGCGTGTTGATACACGCATATGGTAAGGTTCAGTACCCAGAGCAAAATAACTGTGGTCAATTCAAAGTTCAGATATTGGTGGTAATAGAAAAGTTTGAACGAACAAAAAAAACTCTGTGGACTTAGCCAAATTTACTCATATACCCGACATAACTCTTATACGAGTACTTTTTATGGTTTATTCAAACATAAATCTAGAGTATATTCAAAAAGAGAGTGGACTTGGCAAAAAAGAGAACTAGAACGAAATTTAAATGGCAATCCTGCCTCGGATATCTGATGAAAAATGTCAAACTCGTCTACCTATGAACTGGACAGCTCGTGATAGATATCATCGTGTTTTGTTGAGTGAATTTGCAAGTTATTGATTGAGTTGTTTGTTCATTCAACCACAATCCAAGTTCACTTTCTTTCTGAACAGACTATATCAGGGAAACATACATAGCATAGGCATGAAGACTTGATGAACATTCATAAAGTAGAGATGATGTGACTATGCATTAAAGTACACCTATTTTACCTACATATACCATAGTCATATAAAGTTTGTCTCGGCCAATATTCAAAAATCGACACCGATTGAAAGTTTGGGGTGGTACCCTGGCACCCTAGCGCTCAGGGCTTGTCTCATTCGATAACAATTTGCTACAACCCTGATTTATGGACTTAATACCCGACCCGCGGTTCCTTAGACGACGCGGCAGTATTTAGTAGAGGTTATTGGAGATGTAGATAGGCGGTAAGGGACAAAAAGCCTTCTGCGGAAAGGAAATGAATGCAAATACTCGTTTTAGAGACGTTTCAAGTATGAGGTACTGGGCTGAAATCCGCCTTTCCTTCTTAAAGATAAATGTCATGTACATTATTAACGTTCTAGCTCAAAGTTCATTAAAAAAAAACTAGATCTTAAAAAGGAGGGTTTCCTTAGTGATTTTCTATTTGAATATATCATAAAAAGTGTTATGTTGTGACTGGATGTACTTCTCTGGATCTCATCTCTCTCTCTGAGAGAAGGCGTGAGTCCCAGCTGTGGGAACATGATAAGCTGAATAGATGATGATTATTATGAAGCCTGCTATTTGAAGACCATAATAGTCTTGTGTCCTAATGGTTCACCATAAGGACACAAGACTATTATTGTCACATCCATCGAAGATTTATACAATATACACAATATTGTTATACAAGAACTAAGTATATTATATATATATATATTATATACTGGCTAGCATGTAATATGTCCAAGCGAATTCATCTAGTGCCTACCCTGACTGAAAAAAGACCATCCATGGCATAGAAGTAATCGTCCAAAACAACATGAACGAAGTACCGCTCACATCAGAACGAGGTCACCTTTTGTCGCTGGTCTTGCTTATTTCGTTTTTGGCTTCCGTTTTCCTTTTTACAGTGCCCCCGTACCGATATAAAATTAGAGGTTAGAGGAGCAAGGAGTAGAGTTAGGTTTTTGTTCGGGATTTTACTGAAGATTTTTGGTGCAATTGTGTATGTTATTGTATTGATTACATACTGATATTACTATCATTTTATTAACCAAAACTCACTCACATTAGAGTAGGTAATTTTTTACTGACTTAAATAAGGGGCTTCCCAACTCGGTTGTTAATTTTAGATTTTTTAATATTTGGTACCTCTGAGCTACCAAATATTAACCATCGTTTATAAACCGATTTAAAAATTATATTTCGAAATAACTGGAAAAAATATGACATTCAAGTAAAAGAAATTGCGTATTTCATATTTTAAAGTCGATTTTTTTAATTGTAATAGTAATAATTAATTTTTAAAGGTAAATAACCTTTGTCTTAAATCAATATTTTTTATACGTAGCTTTTTGGTCATAAATAACTTTTTTTCTTTCTTTCTTTTCCTTTCTTTATATCAAAATTACTTATCTATAATATATGTCCACTCTTTCATAGCAAACAATCGAATTATCATGACACCTTAGTAGCACTTCTACTACACATAATCATGGACGTATATACCTAAAGAAAGTCATATTACGTATTACTACAATACTTCCATGTACTATAATACTCTTACATGCCAAACTCATTCACAAAAAAGCCTTCAATGGTACTTCAGGTTTTATTCATTCATTCTAATAAAAGAATTGTTTAAGAAGTTTCAATCCGGTAATGGATCGTCAGGTAACATTTTTACGACTTAAATTTTCATTACAACTGTGACAGACAGACGGACTCTTTCTTCCTGAACGTTTCAATATTGTTTTATTAGAATTGTTACTTCCTGTCAGATGTCATGAAAATAAGTTTATTGTTGTAATTTCAATTTATTAACGTCGTTATGAAAAATAGTCCACATTTTCTTTTACTATGATAAATTATCAATTTAAAAACCGACGTCACAAAATTAATATAAAATATATATTAGTATAGTTATTGCATTATTACTTTATTCTGCTACTTACCTGCAATAGTTTTGATTTGGAATTGTACCTACCTACCGCAGGAAGAAGACGGCTCCGGGAATCTGGATTCCTTGTCCGGAGTACGACGCCTTATAATAAATGTTTACTTAAGTATATTATTTGTTTCAATTTAAAAAAAAAAAAAAATGCGCAATTCGTTTTTCTAGTTACAAAATTTTCCAGTTATTTTGATTTAAAAGCAATACTACTAAACCGATTTTGATGAAATTTTTATGGGACCAATCGGAAAGTACATAAATCAAATCGGTTCATAAGTGACGGAGCTCTGAGTTAACAAATATAAAAAAAAACAACTGAATTGAGAACCTCTCCTTTTTGACGTTGGTAAAAAAAATACATTTACTTAACTGGTTTTTGTTCAGTAGGTATTGTCAAAAATTTCTTAGTTTACTACAAAAGAAACTAAAATTAGAATAACATCACAATCAAGGCTATAAATTTTTAGCCATTCCATATTTATGCTCGTTGGGTTACGTTATAAAATGCTTGTGATCCCTAATGATGGCGAATACCTTAGTGAACGAAAAACGAAATACATCAGACCACTTACAATCTGTGGTCTCAACGAAAAATTTCAATCTCATTCGTACGTGTAACTAGGGGCAACAAAACCTTTTCAAACTGCAAGCTCCCTGTGCGCCATACATCTCGGGTAATTTAATTCGTTCCCGCTGCTCCGATGCAAACGCCAAAGCATTTTCGTGATATAATTTTCGTCCAACCCTCACATGAAGAGCAGTGAAATACGGCGCTTTGTTTTTAGGTTTCTTTTAGAAAGATTTCTCCATTTTGTAAGAAAATAATAATGAAGGTAGATTATTTCTTAAACTTACTTAATAAGGTGGTGAGATTCACGTATGGCGGGAAATTCAAATTTCAAACAGTTTTTTCTGGGTAATTATTGTAAAATGACACAGAGCGTGCGCAAATCGTTGGTTGTTTTTTACATTATCTTTTACAGCTATTTATTAGTAACGCACCATATCACTTATATTTGTCAATAAACCGTTTGAAACAGCATATTTTTTATGTAAGTAATAATGTGCATTAGAGATAAATAGCTTTACATGATTTTGTAAAGAATAATAATCAATTTGCGCAAACATCAAAATCGTTTACTAATTAAATAAAAAACCAAGCCTAGCTACAAGAACAAAAAAACTGTTTGAAATTTGAATTTCCCGCTATACGTGAAACGTTTCTATATATAACTGTCACACAAATATGACCCAAAAAAACTTGAAGAGATTACTTTATTTTACTAGTAGACTAGTTTCGCATCATAAATAAGGGCATGCCATGAATTAAAAAGGTAATTAATGGCTGGACCCGGGTATGTCCTAAAACTGCTGCCCATGCTACAGAACCACAGATGGATGGGTAGCAGCATCCTATTAGTACACGGTGAACGTACTGCAATCCCCAACCTGCCTGCCAAGCGTGGGAATTATAGCAACACCCAGTTCAACATTGGACGTTTACTGGCTGAAGATGTGATGATATGATTTATAAAAAAATCTGCAAATAATTTACTTCAATTGTTTTATTGAATTTTATGAATAGCAAAATAAAACAAATTAATGTATACTTTCAAGTTCTGGTAAGACAATAAAAATTGTTCGCCGTTAAGGCCTACAGAACATTCTAACTCCTTTCGTGCATATCATTAAATTGACCTCATTCTAACTGGAGCAATAATAAAATAGTCGTAACTAAACTTGACGATAAAAAGCACATAAATAATTTAATTAAGTATTTACCCATTAGCTGCTTTAAGCTTTAACGAATTCACACAAAAATACAGTCTAGTTAATTTTATATCTTTGAAATTGTTTGAAAATTAAAAGCAAATAGAAATTCATCGTAATAACATCGTGTTCTGTTTGCTCTCCAGAACTTGAGAGAAGTTTCTTCAAAATTTTGTAACAGCTGAACAAGAAATGTAAATTTCAGATACAGTACCAACAGATAATGAGTGAGGAAGTTGTCATTAGATCTTCTCGGAAAATATGCCAATGCCGCGGGAACCGTAAATAGAGAAATGGTATATATACCACATGAACCTTTGACATACAAAAATCAAAAGATACGAGTATGTTCACAATTTCGTTGATTATTAGGGTTCCGTACCCAAAGAGTGCCAACAATAATTATTAATTACTAAGGCAACGTTGCCTGTCTCTACCTTTATAGAGATATATATTTTGAATTGTAATACACAGCCGGATCTCTGCAAAAAAACAATTGGTATTGAACATAAAACGGTGAAGCACACAAGTAACAAACTAGGTGAGATTATAGAGCTAAATCTACAGTAAAATTACCAATGTAAAAACAGGCCAAGTGTGAATCGTACTTATTATTGTGTGATGGTGGTGCCCTCGGTGCACAAGTCCGATTGGCAGTTATATTTTTTTTTCACCTGTAATATTCAGATATATTTTTCAAGTTTCAGACTTATGGCGTCCCTATTTCAGGCAGTTTTACTGTCTCCCGTTTTAAGTTCCTTATCAAGCTTTTTTTAATTAACATAGTTTAATCCTGACACGCTAGGCATCGTTAACATCGTTAATAATTCGTTATCTTATTTCCACTTACCAGATAACATAACACCACACCTAATCTGGATCACGGTAATTACAGCATTAGACCATCTATGCGCCTACTCAATAGATACCTATATAAGTCTGATAGATTTCTGTCGCGTGGCAGGGGGAAGGGGGCAGGTAATATCGATCGATGTAACGTAAATTGATTCTCACATCACATTCACTGTTTGAAATTAGGTTAGGGTTACTGAGAACAATTTACCTGTTTCACATCTTGAATAACTATTCACATGTGTAAAATTTCGCCTCATCTCTAAAGCTTAGTGATAAATATAATTAAATATAAGGTCGGGGAAAAAGTTTCTTCGTATTTTTTAAACAAATTCAAGACATATTTTTTTCAAGTTTAATTTCATTTAATTATGATATATATGTGCCATTTTGTTCGATAACTTGTTGCCATCTTGTAGGTAGTGACATGATCCCGTTGCTGTAGAATTTTTGGGACTTCTGATCAAAAAAATGCAACAAGTAGTTTTGACAGTCCTCTCTTGATGTTAATCTAACACTAGCCAAAGAATTCTGAAGAGATCGATACAGGTGGAAATCTGAGGGTGCAAGGTCAGGGCTATATGGTGGATGCATTAACACTTCCCAACCAAGCTCTCAAAATTTTTGCTGAGTGGCCAAAGATGTGTGCGGTCTGGCGTTATCATGGTGAAAGACCACACTCTTTCTGTTGATCAATTCCGGCCGTTTTTTCTTAATTTCTTGTTTGAGTCTCATATGCTGTTGGCAGTAGAGATCCGAATCGATGGTTTTGCCCGGCGGTAAAAGCTCATAATGAACGATGCCCTGCCAATCCCACCATACACACAGCATCACCTTATTACGTGTTAATCCGGGATTCGCTACAGTCTGTGGTGCTTCACTGCCCTTTGACCATGATCATTTGCGCACATTCTTGTCGTAGGTGATCCGTTTTTCATCACCAGTGATCAATCTTTTCAAAAATGGTTCGGTTTCGTTATGTTTCAATAGAGAATCGCAAATGAGTACACGATTCATTTGGTTTCTTTCAGTGAGCTCGTGTGGCACCCAAATATCGAGTTTTTTTGTATACCCAGTTTTTTTCAAATAGGTCAAAACTGTTTTGTGGTCAATGCCCAGTCCTTCAGCTACGTCGTAACTACTAATATGCCGATCTTGGTCCCCTTTTTCAGAAATGGCATCGACTTTATCCGTAACAGGGCGACCAGAGCGAGCTGCATCTTTGACTTCAAAATTCCCGGACTGAAAACGCTTGAACCAACATTGTGCTACTCTTGATGACACTGCATTAGTTCCATAAGCGTCACAAATTTTATTCGCGGCTTGTGTCGCATTTTTCCCTTTTTTGTAATAACATTTCACAATATATCGAATTTCTTCGTTAGATTCACTCATTTTATCGAACAAAAAAACAATTGAAAAATGGCGGGAAATTGCTTTTTACTTTTTGTATTCCTTTTTTAAAATGTCATATTTTTAATGGTATCAAAACCAGCCAGATACAAACAGTACAACCAATGAGATTTTTACTACAACTTTATACATACAAAATACGAAAAGACTTTTTCCCCGACCTATTATTATATTATATTAAAAACAATTGAAAAATGGCGGGAAATTGCTTTTTACTTTTTGTATTCCTCTTTTCAAATGTCATATTTTTAATGGTATCAAAACCAGCCAGATACAAACAGTACAACCAATGAGATTTTTACTACAACTTCATACATACAAAATACGAAAAGACTTTTTCCCCGACCTATTATTAGGTATACCTGTTGAAGTTTTTTTTTTAAATCGGTTGATAAAGTTCCGATATATTAGCATTTGAAGTTTGTGGTCGGATTAGGAAGGGATGCTTTATCCCTTTCGCGCAAAGTGAGTGTTAGTATGGAGTTTTTATTGCGTACTTACAAGTGACGTCATAAACATAATGCGTTTCCTGTCTAAACGCTAATACTTCAGCTTCCTTAACTTTAAACAAATTTTAGTAAAATTTTGTGTTCGGGTAATCGGCTCTTTTTGTGGTCTATTGTAAAAGACAATTAAAATAATCAGTCCAATAGCCTATTTTAGGTGTATATTAAATTTATCTATGACGGTAAACGGATCAATCAAATAAATAACTGAGTACCTTAATCAATTCGAGTTCTGAGAGCTCAGCTAGCACTGACGTCAGGTTTTTGAAGGCCTCTTTAAAAGATCTATAATTTAACGTGTAATGTGATCGCAGGGTAGTTCTCAGTTGTAAATGCCACTAGTGGTCCCCAATCCGAAGACTTGACGTGTCGTCCATTGGTGATCAGTTAGATACACCTATACACAGTAAATTACAGAACTATCAAAAAGTAACATTCACCGAATATGCAGAAGTTATGTGTGAGCAAAGTATTTCTACAAGTAAGAATAAAAGCAAAATATCAGTGTTGTGTATTTTCACACGTCGCGGGAAGATGATCAATCAAAACACGACGGAAAATATGTAAATTTGTTTTGTGAAAGTTGCTGAGGCAATCTACGAAATTCCCCAAACCGGGATTAGAGCCGGGCTCGACTGATTTTGAAGTAAGGTTGGGAAAAACAAGAGCCTTAAAGGTGTCTAGGCCGATTAAGATAAAGTGAGGTGTAAGTACGTATATAAAACTAAATATTTACCATACCCACTCGGAAATACCTAGGTTCATTTAAAGAGTTCCGTAGCCCGACAAGAAGGCCTTATAAATTCGTTCTGTCCGTCCATCTGTCTATCTGTCCGTCTGTCTGTTCGTCCATTTGATTGAACTTCTATAATTATTAAGATAAATGAATGAAACTTTGCAAAATGACTGTTGTAATATAGATCTCAATTTTAAAAGTATAAAAAATATATAATATTGCATTTTAGGGGTGGCTCTGATGCATGTGAAATGGAGATTTTTTTCCACTGCACCTCCTTATGTTTGGTATCGTTGAAAAGGGCTTTTAAAATGAAGGTGAAGTTTGATACATCACTTGTTTATAAAGTCTATCCTCTGCGAAATATGGCCCACCAAAGTGCCAAGTTGATCCCGACCCCCCTGCATTTCTAAACAATAAGACATAGAAACTTGTAACTTAAAATATGGATAAGTCATATTTGAAACCTTCATTCAAAATTATTTTGAACATTATCTGGGTATGACCTTTTGAGTAACAGCAATAAAACTGTAATAAATTCAACGTGTTCTAGCTCAAATGTCATTGACCTTTTTGTAAAATGATCTTAAGAAAGAATGTTTCTCAATCAGTTTTCACTATGGTTAAACCATAAAAAGTAGATACTATGTCGGGATGATACATCTCCGAATATAAATTTGGCTAAGTGCACAGAGGGCTACGTTCGGTCGAATTTTTTTATAACCATCAATTTCTGAACTATGACTACAATTATAATTATTGCTTTGGTTACGGAACCCTACACAAAAAAAACTTTAGGGACATTAGCTAGAGTTATTATCGCAGAAAATAAAAAAGTGCCGGTTTGTCCTGATTATTAGCAAAAATCTACGTCATCTATAGAATGATCATCCGGCAACCGGTTGTTAATAACACGAGATATTCCAAAAAAGTTTTTTGTTTCATAACAACTAGAGTTATTACCACCTACACCGAACCACCGCTACACCACACCGCCACACAGGCGAGTTTGGTGGTTGGTGGGCAAACGCGGACTTATTCGAAATAAAAAATATATTAGGTACCACAGAAAAACCAAAAATTGCCGGTTTATCGTGTTAAAAGCAAAACTCAATTCCATTCTTCTTATCAGGACTATATAAACCAGATGTTAGCTAAACATGTTTTGTTAATTTGTTTTGTTAGAATTTGGGCGCAGGAGACCCGCCAACTTTGCCTCTATTAGTCTAGAAAAAAATATTAGGACACATGCCTATTCTTATGTTAACACATTTATGGTGTTCCATCTTATTTTCCAAATGGAATGGACGGCATATTCAAAATAGATGTTCTGTTAATATTTTCCTTAAGGTAGTAAATAAATGGTCGCGTGTTGAAGATGACAGCCAGAACAAATGGTTTGGTTCTGTTGACAAATAAACTGGAAAGAATTTTATGGATTACATGTTTTAACTTGCTTCGCTTATACTCTTATCTTATTAGAAAAAATAAACAAACCAACAACGCAGTCGTTTTGCAATGTTTTTCAAATGCCTTAATTTTATCAAAAAGACATAATATTTTGTTCAGATTCTTCCGATATCCTAGTTGGTTGACGGACGCCATTTTTTGAGCTACGATCGAATATTAATGCAAAGAACAGACTATTTGATTCTTAAACACTAAAATACATTAAATACATAAAAATTGCAAGCATAATAAAATTATGAACGTGAATAATTAATGCTGATTAAATAAGTTTTTTTTTTAAATATCAAAATACCCTAAGTATTTGCAAATTAAAATAAAACACAATAAAGGTTATTTTATTTTAATTGGTTAAGGTTGAGGTTAAGAACTATCATACCTATCCATTAGGGCTCGCTCTTGACGTGAACATAAGATAATAATCGAAGAATCAATTTGGAACGAAGATTTCAAACTAACCATCAAATCTACCATCTTCATCAGTTCTGAAAGATCTACTGCCTGAATATTGGCCTCCACTTGATTATACCAGTATCTTCGTTACCTCGACGACAAAAATACGTATTGTAGTTACCGTGTCCGTAAGTCTGGGACAGGGACATTTTTGCACACATGGTCATCTGACCCCAAACTAAGCCAGAGTAATGCTTGTATGTTGCCTCCTACAGTCTTAACGCCTTAATTGACTAAGTTAAGATGCCTTTCACATTTTATGACGAAAAAGCAACGACTAGATCTGTATTTTTTATTGAAAATACCAGCTTCTAATTTTGGAAAAAGTTAACATTATCAACTTATTACCTCTAATTGAGATAAATAGTTTTTCGTAAAACTCGGAGGGAAAGTTTCAGAGTGGACTTCGCACAATTATTGACATAAAATAAACAATTTTAATGTTATGGTTTACTTGTTTTATATATTGTCTTGAAAATTACGGCTTCATTTTTTCGTATTATGCCCGATAATCCACATAGAATTAATCACCTCTACATAAAATTAATCGATGCATTTTGTAATACGTTTCTATATCACATCACATCACATCACATTATCAGCCAATTAACGTCCACTGTTGGACAAGGCCTCCCTCATATAGAGGGGTGTTGCCATAATCCCCACGCTTGGCAGGCGGCTTGGGGATCGCAGTACGTTCACCGTGTACTATTAGGACGCTGCTGCCCATCCTCCGGTGGTTCTGATCGCAGTTTTAGGACATACCCGGGTCCATATACGTTTCTATATACGGTGACTATATAGATTCTTGTATTCGTTCGACCTTGAACTTGTGAACCCCTCCAATTGTATAAGTCCCCGTTTCAGCACCGTAAGTCATGCGAGGTAGACCCAATGCGTTCTTTCTTTTTAAGACTGCGGAATATGAGGTGAGAAGACTTGAAAAAGTTTTTCGCCGCCCAGCCCAAGTCTATTTTTTATGGCTTCACTCCCGAAATTACTTTAAAACCCAATGGTTCCGAATAATTAAATTTCAACTTATGACATTTGAAACCACATACCGAATAGGTAACCAATTGTTCTCTAACCGAACGATAAAATTCAATCTAAACTGTATGGAATGACCGCAAACATTGAATTTCGAGTGGAGACCGCAGACGTATCGTTTTTCAAGACCGGAGCCCATTATAGCCACAATACCAGTAATCGGCGTATGCTATTTCGCTCAAAATTACGATCCCACCGCGTTCAACCAGCAGCGATGGTACTAGAAATATCACAATTTTATTTATCCTAAACTAGCCTTAAGTTTTGGCTGTCAACTATAAATACTCAATAACTTATGGGGTAGCGAGGCGTTAAGATTCTCTATAAATTTGGATTTACAAGGACTATTAACGAAATCAGAAAGCTATAAGGATATAATGGATATTTTTTATTTGAAAGGATTATACTTTTAGATTCGTCCCATAAAAATTTCATAAAATCGATTTAGTCGTTTGGTTTTTAAATCAAAATAACTAGGTAGCTGCCCGTCTCGTGCGAAGCCGAAGCACGGAAATAATTTTGAAGTCGGTTTTCAAATTGGTTATTATAATATTATAGTTTTCTGTCTTGATTAACTTGTCTACCTTTTTGGAAGAGTTTAAGTAACGTATAAATTTACATGTTCAAACTCCGTTGGAGTACGCAGTACACTATCGTTCGCAGTGCGATTTAGGCCAGGAATTCATTTCCGTCGTGCGAGCACAGAAATCGGTTTGTCATCGTTTTCGAATACCGGGTTACACGGGAAGGGTGTACTATGCCAAAAGGGGTCCAAAGTATCCATCATTATGAGCAACTTTTACTATGGGAACAACTCTGAAATCGCGAAAAAAATATCACAGCTGTTCCATAGAAAACGGTCTGACTTGGACACTCGACAAAATGTATTATGATACAGCAGATTTCTTTTTGCGATTTCTTGTTAGGTCCCATAGTAAAAGTTTATCATAATGATGAATATAACAGACCCCTTTCGGCTTAGAACACCGTTTCCACTTAACCCTGTATATATTCAGCAAGTAATAATACAGTGGTAACATTGCAAACATCACTACCAACCATGCACAGACATTTACTAACAATTGGCTACGGCACCAAACTTCTTCACCGGCTTTGCTTAAATGGAAAACAAGTTTCTTTAAAGAAGTTTAACTGAATCGCAAGTGGGAACTTCTCTCCCGAGAGAAAGAGACAATATTCTCTTTTTCTCCCTTTGGTCACACGGTGGTTGACGGCTCTTACGGTGTGTTTCGACTTGTGCAACTATCGCGTGACTGTGGATTTATTCTGTCCTCGTATTGAGTCGGGCCAGATTGAGTATTGCCGCGATTAGCGCGTCATTGTGGCATCTTTGTATTTTTTTGATCGAAGGTCACCTCATTTATCAAAATCGAATAAGGCGTTTAAGCTGTGGCGAGAACATACATGCTAACTATAACAATACTCTACTTTTGGCTTTGCGTCGTCGGTTAAGAAACCCATTAAAGAAAGTGGTGACTAGTGTTGTGTTACAAATATAGGTAGGTTTCCATTATTATATATTCCCATTTGTTAATATCATCGCAAGGAAATTTACGAAACCTTATATTATGACATTATGATCATACACTATGGAAGCTATTTACCTACAGAAAATATTTTCTCATATAAATACCAATAAAAACGCATTTTCGCCCCATGGTGCAATGATTACATAACCGCTCATTTGAAGTATAAAACATCCAACGATGTAGAAAAACCGATAATTTACAAAAGCAGATATTCGCAAATGACATCAAAGTGTATCCCAGCCAGTCCTCCCGCGTTCTGCATGGCCGTAATCAGGATACAATTAAAAAGGCCTTTAATTCAACAGTTCGTAGCTGTTTTTTATGCTTGTCAATTTTGCCTTCGATCAAATAAACATTTTTATTTTGCGATAGCGTGGAAGCCACTTCAGCGCCCTGAAAGCGTTGTAGAACGCAAGGCTTTGTGGGACTTTTTTGTATACTTAACTCATGAGCTGCACGTGAAGAAAGACTGACAGAGAGTTCTAAAACGAGTAGTTTGTACTTGTCCAGTTCATCGTGCAAACCTACGGGTCAGCATATGGGGAATATTATTTTGATTTCGGATTATCGAAGCCTTCAACACAGGTAGGAGTCATTGTACAACTTGTAAATATATTTTATTTCTTATCAGATAGTTCAATCAAGTGTAGAATCAACTATGAACATGAATATTCTGACGTGATCTATCATGCTAGGGATCTTCAGAGATAGATAGAGATTTTCCGTCATCTACCGCAGGACGACGCTCGCAGCATTGAGCATACAAATCAACGAGAAGAAGGTAAGCATAGGTGTATAAAACGTAGATATCCAAACATCCATATAAATTTCATCTATATATATATTAACCTGCGATGAACGTCTTGGGGCAGATTTCTTACGCCTCTCCCTGACAACGTCTCTGTACATACACATGTGAGCGGAATGAATGGCGGATCTTCCACTCCGGTAACTGGGGCGTGAAACGGAGATTTTATTCTGTAGAGCTTCTGGCGCGACCACTCGAATGTTTCCACCTCGGTGATGATACCTCAGCGCATTTGCATTATGGAGTTACATGGATCAGTTTAGCTACGCCGAACTTTAAGAGATGGCTTATATTTGAAATCTGGGTGGGTGTCTTCAAGTCGCGAGTGAATATGTATATATATTTTAGGCAAGCGTGCTCCGTCGTAGACCGCATCATCGCTTAACAACAAGTGAGGTCAAACACTAGCCTAATAATGAATAAATCATGCAACTCATGCATGTATGTATGCACATTTAAGTAATTAAATAAAAATTAAAAACACTCTTTAAATAAAAACTTGTTTTTATCACTGTTTCGTAGAGTAAGTATCTATAATTAAAGATAATGGGAAGTACGAAAACTTTTCTTTCGACAAAATAACGCAATGCAGTTTGCGTGAAGCAAGATAATCATCATGCGAGCAATTACCTCATCTCGCCACTAGTTGTTTTTTTATAAATAATGATTTCGGTTACAGAACTTTGTTAATTAGGTTTATCAGCATCATCATCATAATCAGCCCAGCCTATCCGCTGCTGTAATTTTTTTTTATGGTATGATTGAGAGACGAGACGAGCAAAGTCGCTTGCCTGATGGCTCTTCACGCTTGCCCACAACAGCTCAACGCCACTCAGAATTTTGAACTGCAACAGTTCAAAACCCTGGATGGCAATGCACTGCGCTCGTTACCCCGAGATATAAGATGTCAAATTTCTGTGTGCCCTGTAATTTCGCTGGAAATATTGCCCTTCAATCCAGAACACAGTAGTGTTTGCGCACTACTGCTTGGCGGTTGAATAACTGGCAAAGGTGTGGTACTTCCCCAGGCGGACCCCTGCAAAAGAGTCCTACCACTACAAAAACTACATAGGCCTCTCCCAAGGCACGTCTACGCCAACGGTTATCGGTTCTGCGACAGATAATGACCGGCCCACTGCCACTTCTGCTTGATAATACGCTGAGCTATGTCGGCGACTTTGGTTCTCTGGTGAATAATGTCTATTTCGTTCCGGATATGATCCCTCAGAGAAACCCCAAGCATAGCTCTCTCCATAACTCGCTGAGCGACCTTGAACTTGTGGACCGCTCCAACTGTAGGCGTCCACGTTTCAGCACCGTAGGTCATGACAGGTAGAACGCACTGGTTATAGACTTTCGTCTTAAGACTGCGGGATAGGTGACGAGAAGACTCTATATACATAATTTCCCGAACGCTGCCCAGCCCAACCATATTCTTCTCTTGGTCTCACTCTCAAAATTGTTTGATAGTTACAAGTCAAAGGGTAGTCAAGGTAGGGTAGGTACATCGCTTTTACTTGTTTACTGAATTAGGGTAAATGATTGTGTACTTACATAGAAAATGATGTTTACAATACAATGTAGGTATTCTTTCGAAATAACGTGTCACGTCGACACCTACAGCTGAAGGTGTTTGGTCCATTTATTTAGGTTCAAAGTCATTTCACTTTATAATTCCATTGTTCACTTTTCTTATAAATACAGCTATATGAATTAAATAAATTAGTGTATGGTGATAGTTTGACTTAGAAGACATCAGGGTGGGATCAATTTTCTAAAGAAAATTAAGAGTGAGTAATGAATTTTTAAACATTAAGTACACAAAATTTTCAAAAAAATATATGTTGTAAATGGACTTTAACAAAAAAGTATTTTTCTATTTAGTTCAAAATATACAACTTAAATAAAGTTGCAAATAACACTTATTAACTGAAAGACCAATTAAAGAAATGGTGAATAAAAAAAAGAAAAAAGGTTTACTTACTAAAAATGTGTAAGTAACTTTGTAATTTTTTTTATTTGGTGTACTATTTTTTTGTAAAAAAAAGAGTGATTTTCTTTTAATTTTAAGTATTTACTTTAAAGGTTTACTTACCTTATTTAATGAAACAAAGAAATCTTTGCCGCTTTCATATAAAGTAGCTGGGATAATTTTAAACTTGAGCTATCCACAAACCCGTGTAAAAATATCGCTTATTACAACTTCATTATCAATTCATTAGAATTTTAAGTAATACTTCAGTAGATACTCTCTCATCAAGTTTACGCTGTGCACTTTTTTTAATTAAAAATATACCAACCAGAGAGTCTAATTAAGATAAGAAAGCTCTTCGTTGGAAGAAAATGTTTGAAGTTATTTTTAACCAATATAATAAGTAGGATCTCGTTTCGAGGAAGCAGGTGCAAAAGAAGTAGGTACTTACGACCTATTATAACAAGTATGTGTAATATATATCTAATTCCGTACTATTCTACAACATATTTTTTAAACATTATTAAAAAATTAAAACCTTCAACTAGGTACTATGGAGCGATGGTGGCCGAGCGGTAGCAAGTGCGATTTACAATCTAACAGAATCTGGTTCGTTCCTCGGCCCTGCACCAATGACTTAAAGCTAAAATTAAATAAATTATGTGCAGTTTTGATGTCATTGCTCAACAACGATGTAGGAACATCATGAATAAACCGGTATGTCCAAGAACTTCAAAAATTCAAAGACATATAATTATGACATTCACTAACATGCACTAGGCCAGCATGATGGATTAGGGCCCATCCTCTCTCTCTCTCTCTCTAAAAGGCCTGTATCCCAGCAGTGTATGATAGGCCGATAATGATGAAAACTAAGTAGGTAATTAAAAATAAACTACAACATACTTCACATTTGCTACCAACGAGTTTTAGACGTTTTTTATTGTAAAACTAGTGATATTGCCCGCTAATTCGTACGCGTAGATTTTCATGTAAGCTTTCAACCCTTTTTTCCACCCTTAATCCGGCCCTTGTGCAAAATAACATAGCATATACTTCAATCTGTTCATAGCTAAGCATATTCGTGAAAACCGCATTTAAATCCGTCCAGTGGCTTAGGAGACGTGCGTGGACATAGAAGAAGATATAGATAGTATAATTAATGTTTTCTTAGGTTTTATTTTCCACTACAGTACTTATCACTATTTCACTATACATTAGTACATAATATATGAAGCTAGGACTTTTCATCTGTTACTTACCGTGCTCTATGTTTCTAAGTGAATAAAACTTTCTTCTCTCATATTATTCTACAAGATGCCGCCACAAGTGGACCCGACCGTGAGCGGGGTTCTCTTCGAGACCGACACGCAAACCTCCGACCTTGGCCTTGACAAAGACGTCTCCATACTGAAGAAGGCCACTCCTCGCAAACACGAGCTGGTCTGGTTCAACATATTATGGTTCCTGTACCTACACGTCGCCTCATTATATGGACTGTGGCTGGTTTTTACCTCGGCCAAATGGGAGACCAATGTTTTTGGTATGTATTAATAATCACTATATTATTTACCTAGCAATTGTGATTCCCAATTTTCATTGGCATATACATTTACTTACCAATTGTATTTGTTTAATTGTTTCTTATTCACGCGGCAATATAGTTGTCAAAGAATACTTTTATTCCTGGAAAAATATTATATCCTACGGGTCATGAGGGAATGTCCAGTGTCCACCCGAGTGAAACTGCGTGGCTTAGCTATTTTCCCGTATTAGAGAACGCCATCTTATAGAGTCAAACTCTCAGCTTGGCAACCAGCAAAAACCTCACTAAATTACCTTCTATTGTAAGTGCATATCAGTTCTGCAGACTTGCCGCCCTTTTTGTAGCATGTAGTCTATTAATTAGTTCATTGGTGTTGCTGCTCTTCTTAGGGAGCGTTCAAGTATTATGTAACGAATTTGGGGGGGGGGGGGGGGGGGTTCTTGTAAAACGTTACGATGCGTTACAGGGGCGGGAGGGGGTGTTTGAGCTACGCGTTACGTAACATTGTTTTTATTTTTTAACCCCTCAGAACGGTTGCGTAAAGAGATTCTCTTGCACATTTTTTATATAACAAAGGTATTATAGCGACTTTCCGATACTTGACGCCGCATAATTGTGACTTTTAAGTAAAAATGGTCGCATGGTGGTTACGTAAAACGTTACGGCGCGTTACATAGGGGGGAGGGGGGCGTCAAAAATCTCCAAAAATTGCGTTACGTAATACTTGAACGCTCCCTTAGTGTACGTGAAAAATAGATAAATGTGCCGTACTTAATAAGTTAAATATTGTGTTAAGCGGTGTAGAGGTATTTACAGGGGAAAAGTAGACGAAACATGGCGACATTTGAACACGAACGATAATTAGGTAGATTATGTTATGGCAAGCCTCCCTTGTTTATCTGAGATTGTAAGTTAATATATTCTCCGCATGCTCAGGTGAAAAGTATGTTTTCTTCCAGCCTTCGCTATTCACCTGATGTGCGCCATAGGAATTGGTGCGGGTTCCCATCGTCTCTGGACTCACAGAAGTTTCAAAGCCAAAACTCCTCTCCGGACAGTACTTATGATATGGCAGACAATGGGCTTTCAGGTATAAATTTATACAATATTATATAACTTTATTTCACACCGATAATACAAATTACTGAGAACCGGTGACCAACCTTTGTATGGACAGGACTGATACGGTCGGTTGTGCACATAAGATACAAATAAATCTATGTACCTACTTATAAACATGCATACAATACATACACAAACCATACTACATACATATATAATACACACAATTTTCTTCTCATTTTTATAGAAGTGTTTTAAAAAGTGGGAGAAAGAGAGAGGTAGGTAGGTACTCGATATTAATTGGTAAGTATATGCATATATGATTTATTATAATAGGTATTTATTGTATGTATGTAGCAATAAATGCTCTCTGTCTCTCTCCCACTTTTTAAAACACTTCCACTTCCATAAAAACGAGAAGAAAATTGCAATAAGACAAGGAAAAGTGAATACTTAGTCATTTAAAAGTACAGAAATTAGGTTCGGAAATTTATCAATGTCTGTTCAAGCAAATCGTGGTGCAATTTAAAGAGACTAATAAAAAAACTGTCAAGTTTGAGTTGTGACACGTTTATTATACATAATAGTTCCGTAACCATTGTCCGTAACTATATTAGAAATGAATAACTGCCATTATATACCGAGTGCCTAGCGTACAAAGGTATTTTTGTGGATTTTCAGGAACATAACACGAACACAGCGAAGGGATCCTCGGTTTGCTATGAAACCATAAAATTTGTAATACAAATGCTTTCAAAGAAACTTTATCATCAATTTCAATTTCCATTTACAAATAATTTGATAAAAGACGTAACAAAGGAGCCATATAACAAAATAAATAAGAATGCTTGCTGAGAAATGATTGATGAAAGCCACCCCAAACAGCTGGCCTTGGAAATTAATTTTCCTTGTGAAAATTGTTTAGGAGTAAAAAATGGTAATTTTATCAAATTAGCAGGTGTAGGCTCACTCACCGGTTGCGGAAACGTCGGAAAGTAAAATTATTGCGTGATGCGATGGATCCATTTCAAACCGTACTTATTTTTAAATTGACCACATTTTACTCAAGCGACGATAGTAATTTGAATATAAATTCTGAGCTATCACCTTTTTAGGGTTGTGTAGCCCAACAAGGAACCCTTATAAATTATTTCTGTCCGTCCATCCGTCCGTCCGAATTTTTTTAAACTTCTAACTTCTATAATTATTACGATAAGTGCATAAAACTATGCAAAATTACAGTTGTAATATATATCTCAATTTTAAGAGTATAAATAATATAATATAATGTTGCATTTTAAGGGTAGCTCTGGTACATGTGAAATGGGGATGTTTTTTTTCTGTTTCCCAGGATTGCATCTTCGAATGGGCTCGTGACCACCGCACGCACCACAAGTATGCAGACACAGACGCAGACCCCCACAACGCTGAAAGAGGGCTGTTCTTCTCTCATATGGGTTGGCTCTGCTGCAAGAAGAGCCCCGAGGTCATCGAGGGTGGCAAGAGGATAGACCTCACTGACCTGTACGCGGACCCTGTCGTTATGTTCCAGAAGAAGTAAGTTTACTAAGATCAGCTGAACAATAGATATTATTATTAGCATCGGCAGCTCTTCGTGAACCTAGGTACGTGCAAGAAAGTTTCATTAACTATAGAAAAAAAATACTCCTGACTATGTAAATAGTTAGTTTCGTGATCACATAAATTTATGTGTCTGTATGAAACTTACCACGCATTCTTCATTAAGGGAAATATATATTACTAGCTGTCCGCCCCGGCTTCGCACAAGTGTAAGCTCGGCCTTCGGCCTCGCTACAAAATATAATATAGCCTATGTCACCCGGGGATAGTGTAGCTTCCCAACAGTGAAAGAATTTTTCAAATCGGTTCAGTAGTTTCGGAGCCTATTCATTACAAACATACAAAAATAGGTACAAATCTTTCCTCTTTATAATATTAGTGTAGATGTACCTTTTGCTCGACGCTTTCGCGCATGTTACAATAGACGTGGTCAGTTCGGTGAGAAGAGCGGGTGTTGAGTAGAGTTCTTCTACTCTCACTTGATCTTGAATAATCGCACTACGTCACTCAACACTGGTTGTATCGGTAGATAAATGTATCAAATCTGTTGGAATATAAATAATTAAACTTGCAACTTACACCCTGACCAACCTTCTAACGAACCAACAACCTTAAAGAGACCGCGCTGGATGCAGGCCGCTTCCAACCGGCCCTTTTGTAGATCGATGGGGGAGGCCTATGTTCAGCAGTGGACGTCCTATGGCTGAAATGATGATGATGAAACTTGCCAAAATACCTGGGTAATTATGTAAGTAGGCAGACACGCAAATGATTGTGTTTATAGATGCGTTGGAAGATAACGTGGAGAGTGGATCATAAAACTACACTATCAGCTAGATAGACCTCTGGTCAAACTACGAATATTCACTATACATATCGAATTCCATACAAATTTCTATTTTGAAATTCTAAATTTGTAGTTATAAAATTCTATACGTATTTCACGTAGTAAATATTCGTACTTCGTCCATTCAATGAACGTACGAATATTTGCGTGCGTAAAATACGTATAGAATTTTATAACTACATTTTGAATTTCCAATTTGATGTTTATATATGAAATTCAATCGGCAGTGTATATTTACGCACGTAAATTATAGTACTTTGCCTATTGGAGTATTTCTCAACAAAATTTTATCTTCAATACGTCATATTATGCCATCTTCCATTCTAGACACTACATGAAGATGATGCCGATCCTCTGCTTCGTGCTACCCACTCTTATCCCGATGTACTTCTGGGGAGAGTCATTTACCAATGCCTTCTTCATTCCCACCATCCTGCGATACACTTGCGGCATCAACGTCGTGTGGAGCGTCAACAGCTTCGCACACTTTTATGGATACAGACCTTATGACAAGTAAGTTACAGGTTACCACGCTACCTTACCATATCTCCCATGTTTGAATGATCTGAGGTAACCAACGTGCAGCACATCGCGTGACCTTTTTTCTTATCCCTATACTCATCATCATCAGCCCGAAGACATCCAGTCCTTAACATAGGCGTTCGTGGTCTCCAGTCAAAAACCATTCTCCCCTATCGGTTATCGGTTCTCCGAGCGATTTGGCCTGCCCATTGCGTCTTCAACTTGCAAATCTGAGCAGCTATGTCGGTGATATCACTCTAATTACATGTTTAATACAGTGTGCCCGTAGAAAGCTACCGCTGTATTTACCCATCGTTCCGTACTGACAGAACGTCGAATTATTTAGTAAATCCGTCATATGTGGCCTAAGTACGAATATTCGCGTAAAATACGTACTATCGAATTCAATACTAATTTCAAATTCGAAATTCCAAATTTATATGAAACTCGATAGTATGTAATTTACACAAATATTCGTACTTAGGCCACTGGCCACCTATTCACATGCAAAGTAACCTGGAAATTCTGATTTTAAATGTCAGTGGTTGCAAATGGTTGGTAAGTTAACCTAAATGTTTAATTATGATATCAAACGACTAACAGGTACAAAAACGTGTAAATGACAAGTTATAGAAATAGCTTGCGCCTACCTAACTGCCCTAGATAAAGGTTAATTTCTTCTTGGGTTTGGAAATTGTAAAATTGCTAATTGGAATTTGGAACACCAGAGGTTAATAGGTTAGGAGCTCAATCACCTTTCAATGAACCATTGTTTTACACGTACTGCTCCGAACTGCTTAGTTCATCACACACACTACCTCACCTGCTTATAATGAATATTAAATTTAGTGTAATGGAAATAGGCCTTTCAATTGCGATCAGTTCCTATTCCTACGTACCTTCTACGAATTATTAAGAAGGTAGGCCTAATTACATAGTACGTATCGATACTAGGTACAATATATTATACTCGTAAGAACCTACATGGTCTTTTTTTGCGCCTGCTTGAACAAAACATGGTCACCTCATTGTAATCTAAATCTAAATATATATATAAAATGCTAAGGTTAGTACGTGAAGACAGGGTTTTCTCTATCACCACCAACTCCAATCAACTTCCTGTAGTAATGTGGGTGGGTGGTAATAATCCCTTGGTCTAGGTGCGAGTAAGAGAGTTTGGTCGCGGGGGGTGGAAGTGGGTGGTTGTGAGTGGCGAGAATGTGAAAAAATATAATATATTTCTGTCATTTTCTAACTCACAACCAGTGGCGTATTTTAAGATTAAGCGCCCTGGGCCTGTAAGGTACGCCACCTCATAAATTAACGGAAAAACGTAAAAACTTTTAATTAGGTATAAAATAAAATCTAGGTAGCATTATAATAATAGTGTGTTGACGTGAGCTGAGATGATAAAGAATGAAAAAGCGTTTATAGCTAACTAGTTTATAGTTAACTAGCCGTCCGCCCCGGCATCGCACGAGTGTAAGCTCGGCCTTCGGCCTCGCTACAAAATATAATATAGCCTATGTCACCCGGGGATAGTGTAGCTTCCCAACAGTGAAAGAATTTTTCAAATCGGTTCAGTAGTTTTGGAGCCTATTCATTACAAACATACAAAAATAGGTACAAATCTTTCCTCTTTATAATATTAGTGTAGATATGTAACTACTAATAGTTACATATTACCTACCTAGAAGCTAGGGCTTCTCCCTTCTTTTTCTCGCCGCCCCTCACAGTCTGGCGCCCCGAGCCATGGCCCTTTTGACCCAAGGCTAAATACCCCCCTGCTCATAACAACTTCTCAAGAGAACTCATGAGAACTTCTGGAAAGATCTCAATATTTTTGTAATGATCTAGAAAGTTCCAAAATGTTAATGTTACTTACTTTGCTTGATTGTGACTATAGGATCTAATGCCATAGCTACTAATATCAGACCAAGATATAATCTCTATAATATAAAAATGAATCGCAAAATGTGTTGGTAAGCGCATAACTCAACAACGCCTGGACCAATTTGGCCAAATCTTTTTTTTAAATGTTCGTTGAAGTTCAACGATGGTTTTTACGGCGAGAAACGGCTGGACCGATTTTGATGAAATTTTGTGTTCCTGAAGCGGGTTATAGTAGCGAGGCCGAAGGCCGAGCTTACACCCGTGCGAAGCCGGGGCGCATCGCTAGTAAAGCATAAAGTAGAGCTAAGTTTTTAATTACAACCAACTTAATTCTCCTCTAACTTTATGGTAAAACATCTTATTTAATCAACCCCAAGTCACGTTATTTCCGGACTCCTAAATAATGAATACGTAATAAAGTTCCGGAAATTAAAACTATCTGGATGAATTCTTCTTATGGATCAAAAGAGGTTTTCCCGTCCACGAGAAGACGAACATATTCATCAAAATATTGATCAGTTAATAAATAGGCTTTGACCACAGATTAGTAGATCTGTGGCTTTGACTATCTATAGTAAGTAGGTTAGGTACTACCTATTTCACAGATATAGTAGATCTGTGACCTATTTGGGTTTTTTATATTCTAATTTCGAAATTGACTTCAGGCCTTTCTTTTTAATATTTTAATTTCTAAGCCTGCACGTAGCCTGAAAGTATGCTGGCTACGCGTACGAGTCACAGGCAATAACTAGGCTGCCATGACTTCGTACGCGTAGCCTTTCATATACAAAATGAAAGTATACAACCTCTTTGCCCTTTATTCGGCTCAATCACAAAATCCTTTTTTTTAAACCTCTTATTGTTAGTTTTTTTCATAGATTTATGAATATTTTTTTTAGGTCTGTGTTTTTTTTTATTTATTGGATTAGCTTATGCCACTCGGGATAATGTAATAAACACATACACACACACATAGAATGGATACATGAACCCTGAAACATAAGACAAATAAATTAATTTGGCCAGTGAAAAAAGAGCGTTAAATGGTTTAGTACCCCTAAATTTAGTCAAATAAAAGAGTTAAACATTTTCTATCAGAGCCTATAACCTAATTTATAAAACGTCGAGCTGTTGGTATCACTAAAATTCTACTCTTAAATTTAAAGGTAGCGCCTTTTTGCTAATACTGCCTTAGGGTACCTAAATACATTACAGTATGTGACCTTATAACCACCATGTAACAGGTCACTGAACCCCCGCGAGAACATCGGCGTATGGATGGTGTGCGTGGAGGGCTACCACAATTACCACCACACGTTCCCCTGGGATTACCGCGCAGCAGAACACCCCGTCATCAACATGCTTACTCCGACCATTCTTTTTATCGAATTTATGGCTAAGGTAAGAATAAAATTAATATCTAGTACCATCCTAACTTACAAAACCATAGCCTCTTCAGTGGCCTCAGTACGAGCACTTGTGACACAAAAAGTTATCGTTAGCAAAATGTACAAAAATTATAACAGCGCCTCTATCGGACGCGAAAGGAAACTGAACTTTTCCTACATTTGCTATCGTTTACGTAACGGTAACTTTTTCGCAAGTTCTCGTACTAACCCCTGTTAACTGTTCTCCTGAAATTTTTGAATTACGAAACAAACAATATAAGGCGAGATGCAGAAGCGCGAGCAGAAACGACATGTTTCTTTTTCTTCCAAAAAGGAGGAGCTTTTCAATTCAACAGTTTTTTTTTTTATATTTGTTACCTCAGAACTTCCGACTGGGTGAACCGATTTTAATGATTATTTTTTTATTTGAAAGCTGGTGCTTCCCGGTCCCATGTCAATTTGGTCCAGTTCTGACATATTTATGAAGTTGGTTTTTAATATTGATAATTATTGTGTTATGGTTCACGCGGTGTGTGCATGAATAGGTACCTAACACAGAAAAGATTTTTTTTTCTTTTCTGTGATGAATACACATGTTACATTGGTTGTTTGCACATTCAAACCGAAAAATAGCACCGTGGCCTGATTTACCCACCCTATGCCGAGGCACCTTCTACCTACTCATGTACACCATGTCATGTCCTTACGTTGTGTTGTGACTTAGTTAGACTTTGTCAAAGTAATTTTCAATAAATAAACTGACAGAATGCACACAGTGCGATGCCAACAACGAAAGAGAAAAAGACGTAGAGAATTTAATTACCTACCAAAATGTTCCAATAATTCCGCGCCAAAATTCTTACACAGTCCTACAAATTTGTAATGTATTTTATTATTGGATCAAATTCTTGGTAGATATACGAGTTCTACAGACTTCTGCTAAACTAGGTACATCTTCTTTCTTGGTTTCACCGTGGAATTGTTCTTGATTGATCAACCATTTTCCAGATCGGTCAAGCCTACGACCTGAAAGCAGTTTCCCCTGAGATCATAAAGCAGCGTGCGCTCCGCACCGGCGACGGAACCCACCACCTCTGGGGCTGGGACGACCCAGCCTTCAGCGATAAGCTCAAAGAACAATACGCCACCGTCAACTACAAGGACGATAGGAAAAAGGGATAGAAAAAATTACTGCATTATTACATAGAAAGGTTTAGATTGTGACAGTCTCGCTTAGGAATACCTACTTAGCGGAAAGAGCTTTGTATTTTGTGGTTTTAAACCCCGACAGCAATTTTATTTTTATATTTTTTTAATAAATACCTATAATTAAATATAACTCTTAGGTCCTTACTTAAAAAAGTGACTCAAGTTGATCTATGTAATTGCTCTCTCAACTTCTCGCCGACGGCAATCCTCACACGCGATAACGAGACCTAGCAATTTTAAGCATAGATCAACTTGAGTAACGTTTTTAAGTAAGGCCCTTAGATCGTAAATTATTCTCATAACTCTGTAATCCATTTTTAAGGTCCAATAACGTTATATGGACTTAGTCAGTGACGTTGCACTTATTAAAGACTTATTATTAGTTTAGTTAGATATTTAATAAGTATGTATAACCTTTAGTTAGGTTTCTTTCAAAGAAATATACCTACTTATAAGAACATGACAAAAACGACTGCTTATTTACGACTTTGTACCTACCTACCTATACCTACACGTGGATCTAAGAACCTACTTAATTAGTAGGGTACATTGCATGTTTTGATCATATGGCTTGACTCGAGCTAATGTACCGAAAAAAGTTCGCCATAAACTGAAGAGGGCGTGGTAAACATAATAAGCTACTAGTTCTACAAACGCACACTTCAATATTGAATGGCAATTGCAATTGGAACTGTAAACGAGATAATCAAACGGACGACCAAGGAGGGGGTGTAAAAGCTAAAGAGAAATTTGTACCTTACCTAGGTACGAGTACTTTGTACATTTCCATTTATTTTTTCTGAGATTGCAGGCAGAGCAAGCTCCCGCTTAGGGTTTTAAATAATAGACTTTTTGACTGCCCCGGTCCGGTGGCTCAGTTGGTAGTGATTCTACCTTCTGCGCTTGGGGGCGTGGGTTCGATTCTCACCTAGAGCAAACATTCATGTGATGAACATTTGCGTTCGTTCTATGTCAGGATGTTAATATATATTTAAGTAAGTATGTATTTAAAATATATATGTAAGTAAGTATATCACTCTCTGGCAGCCATATTACACGCTTTGCTGGTCAAAAAATGGCCCAGATGTTTTATTATTTTATTTATATCCGTGCACCGCAGCCACGCGCGCCTGACGCACGTGTCTAACGCGTACGGTTGATGCTACAAGTCTTCGCATTATGAAAATGTAAGGCTTCACCGCTTCTGAGGTCTGCGACAGGCGTGCGGCTGATGCGACTGACATCACTATACATTTTCAAATCGCCTCAGCCGCGCACTTTAGACGCGTGCGTTAGACGCGCGCGGCTGTGATCGGCCGCGATGCACAGAAGTCAACCTTTATAACCCTACTGAACTAAAGTTAACTCTGCCGTTTACCATCTAAATTTAGACTTTTCTATTTGCACCATAATATTAGGTAGGTGAAATGCATTAACCCAGCGCAAAGTATCCAATCCTTTACTTATTGAATAGATAAATCGAAACAAGCTTATACTCTTTGTCCGAACGCAGCTGGCGCTGTCATAAGCTATAAGCGAAAATCGATAGCAGGCTCTTCCATTAAGTGGGGTTTAATTAATGCAATGCAATCATGTGCTTACTGAAGCAGTCTGTAGATTAATAAAAAATATCTCATATAATACTTACGGTGCCGATAAGCTGGGTTCATTGGACCATGACAGAACTCCTTATAGATTCTTCACCAGTAGATATAATTTAATAAATAAGTACCTAAGTACATATATCTAGCTAGGTATGCACAATGAGTGCAATCATTTATTAGTTATTACTATGATTCAACAACCTCTGTGTTCACCCACAAAAGCACTCGGCTTCTTCGGAAAGCTGGTTTAAAAATAAAAACACGTTTGCTGTATGGGAGCCCCCCTTAAATATTAATTTAATTTTAATTTAATTATTTATTTTTAAAGTGAATATGAGTGAGTGTGGCAAAATACGTGCCAGGTTACTTAGATGGGCGCTGGGCCTTAGCTATAATATAATTATTCTTAAAAGAATTGTACTTAAGATAGAATGCTACGAAACGTGTCTTTTCATATTATTTCTAATTCGCCATGGAAGATTTTACTACTCCGGCGGCACTTGGACTTAGCCGTGACTTAATTTACTTGAGTTTGACTGTGACTACTTGTTTGAAGCTTCGACAAATATAAAGTAAATGGACATGCCATAACCATTAAACTTTCACAGTAAAAACAAGTCAAAACCGTCGGACATATACTGCAATACCTAATTGTAACCATGTACAGTAAATTTGTTGCAAAAAATAGATAGCTAATATAATAACTACGTGAGTAAAAGAGAACACCTGTGTTTGTCTATTGCTCTTGAACCGTTTGACATTGACAGGCACCAGGCGGCTAGACATGTTGAGTAGCGTTAGCAAAACCGATGGCTTATTCACTGCGTATTGCCGTGGATGGACGTGACTGGTCACGTGACTAATAAATCAGTGTTTACTTCGCTACTTGAAAAACATCTTTTACTAAAGAAGGTGTAATAAGCGTAGGGGGGAAAGACATGTTGGTAAATAAGTTGGTAATATTATTATTATTCTGTTATTTTAGAGGGATTCAGTACAGAATAAATACATCTTTGCTGGTTATGAAACTTATGAAGCTAAGTTTGTCTTTAAATATTTCAACTTCAGTTAGTTGTTTTTTTGGACTCGCGCTCTGAGGGTTCCTTCCAACGGAACCCTCAGAGCACGAGTCCTACTCCTACTCGTCCGGTTTTTTTGTATTCGTAGTGTCTTATAAAACGGGTCAGACAAATAGACAGACCTGGCGAAACTATAAGATTTCTTTGTTGGACTACAGAATCAAGAACAAAAGAATATTTACCATAACTATTACCTGATGAGGTATAGCAGTTTTATTTATTTTTCGTCTTCCTTTTTTCGTCGTGTACATTTCATCGGGTGTAAAGTGGTTAGAACATACACGGGTGTATTTATTTGAAGTCACTCTTCATCTCGTCTCACTGCCCGTATTTTTTCCAACCATTTCTTGTGCATGGAAACATCACTAGGAAATCTACAATAAATAATATTAAAAGTAAAAATAAAACAGTTTGAAAATAACATTTAACCGAAGTATAATTTGATAATTTACGAAATTAGTTTGCTGTCGGTACATTCGCCTCAAGTTCGGCATGTCCGATGTGCGGTGAAGATTGTCGAACATAGTGATGCTTTCCTTGTCTCACTAAGTATATGCGTATATTTCTATCCCGCAACGATGGAATAAAACAAAATGGGGACTTATTAGCGATGTTTGATGAAATTAATTTACATTTTATGACAAAATAGAATGATGAATAAATACTCACGAGTGAAAAGTGACACCTGAACTTTTATTTTGTGTTTTTGTTGTGTTTTTACACTTCCGGAAAACACACGAAGGCATATTTTTGTCAGATGTTTCGTTATCATGTAACAATAATCTTGTGTTGCACTTCCCACGGCTAGAGACCGACTGAAACCAAATGAGAGCTAGCTCTCATTTTGTGATCTTCAAAAATGTTCTTCTTCTGGGCATGTCCATTTACTTTATATTTGTCGAAGGTTTGA
Source organism: Agriopis leucophaearia (assembly GCA_949125355.1). Classification (NCBI taxonomy): domain Eukaryota; kingdom Metazoa; phylum Arthropoda; class Insecta; order Lepidoptera; family Geometridae; genus Agriopis; species Agriopis leucophaearia. The sequence goes on from OX421275.1 coordinate 10,524,002, forward strand.
AGATAATTTTCTAAAACTTGAAACAATCGACTACTTGATTTTTTTTAAATACTTTATAGCTAAATAGTCAAGACGTCTGGAGCCAAAACTGGATAAAATAAAAAAGCAGTCATGATTGCAGTGACTTTCAATGTCAATGACCAATATTATTTCAATGTCACTGTCATACTAAATTCTATCTAGCGTTTTGCTTTACGTTGTTTTTGGAATGTATACACCTATTAAAAATTTCCAAAGAAATAAACTATTTTCTTATCCATTCCTATGTGCTTTTATTTCCGCTCAAAGAAAATAATATTACATTAAAACTTCAGACTTCAGCTTTTCAACTGATTACGGTTTGCTCCTTGATTATATAGAACAAACCAGATATTAGAATTTAGGAAATTGCCAAATTGGGTATGTTTATTACTAACTTTGAAATTACCATACCAAAGCATTGAAAAAATGTTGTCTTCTCTAATAAAAGACCATCAAGCTAGACAAGCTGCTAAAAGAGTCGTTCAAGGTAGGCCAACCTGCATTTGTGGAACTTTTATCAAGTCATGAACAAAAATATAGATTTCAAAATAATTTTGCAAATTTTCAGAGCAAAAACGCAAAGACTGTATTGTAGCAGCTAACGACTTAACACAGGCTCTTGTGGACCACTTGAATGTTGGGTAAGTTTATAACTCATGTCTAGACTTTTATTGGTAAAAAAGTAACCAAGGCCAAACAAAATAAATTCTATGATTACTGTTAATCAAGCTCAAAATTGTACCAACTTATATTTGACATACCCCATTCAACACTTTTGCATAGTATGTTCATCTTATAATTTATATCTTTCCGTAGACATAGCAGATTACATTTCAGAATATCTAAAAATCATTAACTTTTTTCATAATGAGTATGGACGAACTAACTAACGGTTATTTCTCACAGGATTAGTTGCTTTAGTGGCAGTTACCCATCAACATTGCCGGAAGAACTAATAACTGATAGGGTAGACAATATTTAGGCAAATTTTGTGTAGGTTACCGTGCGGCTAAGTGGAGTGACAACCTGCATAAAATGGCATGTAAAAACAAGATGCAGAAACCTACCGAGCTCAGTGGAGTGCATTAGAAGAGGCCTATGTCCTGTAGTAGACAATAAAAGGCTGATAATATGGTGATGATTATGAATGGTTTATATCCTTAATCAATTATTTATCCTTTGATTGACCAAAAGTTGACATAACTATTATTAAACTTAATCGTTTACTGACTATTGAATTACTGGTTTACTGAATATTTGACGAGTACATCTCGCAGAGACGAGTTACAGACTACTTCACAAGGACTGGCAGTAATTTGTACTGCAACGCATTCAGTTAGCTAAAAAGTTTCTAACATGTTTGATATTTTTTTCAGTGTTGCACAAGCTTATTTAAATCAAAAGAAGTTGGATGCGGAAGCAAAATTGCTTCATCAAGGTGCAATAAATTTTGCTAAGCAGACACAACAATGGCTCGCCCTAGTGGAAAACTTTAGCAGCGCATTGAAGGAAATAGGAGATGTTGAAAACTGGGCCCGTAGCATTGAAAATGATATGAAGATCATTCAGGATACTTTAGAGAAAGCATATGAAATTACACAGGAACAGCCTGCGAATATGGCTAGTAGTGCTCAATAAATAAATCCGACTTTTGGGGCCAACGTGAAAAACCATCATGTCACCGCATTCTGTTATTTTCCAAAAATATTTTTCATGTGTTTATGTATAATAAAGGCAAATTATTATTTCTCAAGTGTTTGTATGTAAGTAGGCTGGTGATATAATGTGGTGAACATGACTTTACATTTTGCTTTCAAAATTCCATGAAGCTTCTAGGAAAGTTTCACCACCTTATACAGGAAAATTACTTGTGCAACTTTGCTTAACTGTGACTTGTTTTGATGTTATCTTCTAAAACTTGATATTAGCGACTACTTGAAATAAGTATCTGTTCTGACACTGGCATAGACAGGATGGTTGAAGCCATAATGAAAATAAATCTACTTAAGATTTAAAAAATACATTTTATTTAGAGTTCAATTCAAGCCGTTTTTGAAACAATCATTGAGCTCAAGAGATACATTTTGTGACAACACATTATTTAAATAAGGTACAGATCTGTGTAACTAAGCCCTTAGAATATTATTCTAAGACTAAGCCATGCATTTTTCTTAATAACACCATACTATCTTTCAAGATAATTTATGGTGTGAGTTGTGACCCACGAATGTAGCCAAGTTTTAGTATTGTGGGGTTTCAAGAAAATAAAACAACAAAAATGTGCATGAAATGCTTCCTCGCCTCTCCTTCATCATTTAATTTTCAGCCCTAGGACGTCCACTCCTAGACATAGGCTTCCCCCATCGATTTCCAAAAGGACCAGTTGGAAGCGACCTGCATCCAGCGTTTTCCTGCGGTCTCTTTTAGGTCATCATCATCATCATCAGCCTGCATCCGTCCACTGCTGGACATAGGCCTCTCCTAATGTACGCCACTGAACTCGGTTGGCAGTTTTTTGCATCCAGTCTTTTAGGTCGCCTCTCCTTATTTCATTATAATATTAACATGTCAGATTATGATTTTCAAACAGCCTGAGCTAACAGAAGGTGAAAGTTTCATACCATAATGGAACTTTTAACAAGTGCTTATTTATAACGTAACGATGATATCTCAGTGGTTGGCGCACCTAATTCTTAAGTGGAATTTAAATTCTAACAATGACCTAGAGCTGCACCCTTATAAAAACCTTGCATGGTAGTACATCCGGCTAGCTATTATGAAGTTGAAAATCTGACGCCAAGCACCAAACAGTGTATTCCAGCCACTTCGCTTGAGAGTTGAGAGCCATATCTCGTATATAATAAAGTACTCTTTGCATATCTCATACCAGACTAAGTTTGTTTACCACCTTCGATCAAGCGTCACTGTACATCGGATAGTTGAGTTGTGGTCAAACGCCTAGCAAGTCAACCATAAAAAGTTAAACAACCCAAACCGCTCGGAACCAAAAGCAAAAAAAAACTGATTTTATTGATGCCAAAGTCATTGTCATAAACAGTTGTGACTTTTGACACTTCATTTTTTGACAATTTATTTATATTTCATATGTCAATAATTTAATATATCGTGCTTTGTATAATTTGTATTATAATTATTGTAAAAGTAAGTAATAAAAATAAAAGTAATTATTATTTTCAAAAACTTAATAAATTTTAACAAAAATGAATAAATAAAATTAATAAGACTGGCGAAATTGATTTCGCCTTAACAGTATTATTCACACTTATCTATTCTGTTTCCATGTCTTATCATCAAATTAATTTTATATTCGTGTGCAAAGTGCTAATTGGACTGAGTATGAGTATGAACTGAGAAAAGAAGTAAATGAATTGGATACGCTGTTGTATCTTATCATCAGTGTTTAATAACGGCGTTGTACATATATCAGATATCATTTATTGGCATTGGCGTATTCATTCCGTGCGGAACTCTTCAAGAGTCGCAAAGACGAAGCAGTGTAAACAGAAAAGAAAATTATATACAATCATCATGTCTACGGATTCCACGCCCACAGTTCTTTCCATCCAAAGTCATGTAGTGCACGGCTATGTAGGAAACAAGAGTGCTGTATTTCCACTTCAGGTAAGCGTTGATTTTAAGTTTAATTTCTAACACAAAATATTACTATTAATTTAGAAGATAGGTACTGAGAATGAAATACTGTGACGGATATTATAATTTTATCTTATTTATTAGAGAATTATATCTTATTCACAGTACCAACCAATTACCGCCCATTTGCATAATATTATTACGTTACTTCGCAACCACATACTGGGTATAAACTAAGTTGTAGAATAAATGAAATTTTAGAATAAAAAATATATTAACCGTTTTTTTTTTAAATTCAAACCTCACTCATCCGGAGTGCAAATAGTTAAATGTAAGGGAATGCAGTCAAGTGAGATTTTAATTTTTACAGACAACTGATGACCTACTTAATCGTATTTTTTTGCGACGCGTCATTGTGTGTGATTTTGAATGAATTGGCAATTGTTATAAAAATACAGGACAAAATTATAGGTTATCGAGACGCGGGGCAATATCATCATAATCGGGACTGTCCCAGCAAAATTAAGACAGGTGGCAACCCTTGTAAACAGTCGTATCAGTTTGCACAGTAAAGGTGAAACCAAAGCTCTTCGTACGGGTTTTTAGAAAATCAACCATAAAACGGTGTTGGCTATTTATGCCTTTTTGTGACCAAGAAAAATAGGCTAGAGGGAATTAAATCATGCAGATCAATGAAGTCTTCCACGCGGTGCATATAACCTGCGCAACTAAAGAAGGACATAAATGCACACACACATACACTAAACATTCAATGCATCAATCATATGCACATCATTTCTAAGTTGTGGATGTTACTTGCTCCCTTGGGCAATTTTACCTTGCCATAACTTCGTAAAAGTGCAGGTAAGTCACGAATGACAAAATTATCATCAACCAGTTTATTTTCTCCAATGAAGATTGGTAAGGTTATCAATAAATTCAAAAGAAATTACCATGACAATCTTCGTAGCTATTTGTAGATACATGGTAACTGATTCAAACAACCTTGTTTATAACCTTGTGGTCTTATCAGACACAACAAATCTAGTGTCTATTAAAACAATAAAAACTATTTATATTTTTTGTATTGTTGCTTGTTGTCTTAGATTGTTTTCAATGGACATTGCTATTGCTACACCAATGTACATAATATTATGGAGGCATAAAAATAGTAATTTAAAATCAGTTTTAAATGTTATTGTAGAGACCACCACAAGTTAGCTTTTGATCATTATCTAATTAAAATAGAATATGGCAATAGCAAAGGCCAAGGGATATAATTTTATTTTATTTATAAAGATATATCACACTGTCTGGAACCAGACCACCTTTGCCCAGGAGTGGGAAAGTAATGTTTTTTTTTTTTTCAAATAAAGAAACACTAACAAACACACTTTGCTGATAATAATTATTAAATGATATTAATATGTATAAAAAATAATATAATCGTATACTGTACAGTAGTTTCATATTCTATTTTATACACATTCCATAATTGTTCTATGTATTCAATAAGGCCTCTTGGTGTTGGCTTCGGCCGACCAATGCCCATCAAATGTCTGGGCTATACCTGTGAATAAGTGAAAATAAAGAACTATAATAATAACACTTTACAGCTGTAGCTCTTCTCTAGGGTTCCTGTATCAGGGATGCAATGGAACACTTACAAAGACATAAACAACTTACAGATCTATATTATATTCTGTCATTTATTTGCTCTGACAGCTGCAATAGCATTGTAAAAAAAAAAGCAGAATGAAAACATTTTCTTTTAATATTTCACTGCAATATAATATAAGGTACCTTTCTTACGTTCAATAACCTAGCGATAATGATCAGAGTTCTTGGTTTTCTTTCAGCTTTTTACAATGTTATTACAGCTATCATAGCAAATATAACAAAATACCCTTAGAAATTAAAAATGCAATCTCGTTCAACACATTTAAAAAGCGACTTGCCGACTATGTTATCACAACATAAACATGGAAGCAATATATGTATGTTGGACGGGTAATTAGATGGATATATGCTGCATGTTATATTATTATTTAATTCTACATGTTTTGTTGTGATGTTTATTAAGCTCAATCTTGCGATGACGAAATGTATAAATTTATTGCTAGCAGTGTTCTCATGGAAGTGATATAACATCTTATGTGAGAATAAATGTCTTTAAACCTTAAATAAATGTTAGAACCAAAATCTTTGAACAACCTCTCCCTGTATCACGTTAAGCCAGTTATTCTTAATAAATGAAGCAATAAACTCAGGCCTATTGAATATCTGTCTGGCCGGGAATCTAATCCTGAACCACCTGCTCATAAGGCAGATGCGCTATACCACTGAGCCATTACCAGTCGTTAATATCTTCATGTGAAACTAAGCTTTCTATAAGTGCCATTATGATAAACAGAATGTACTGTATTATTATTTTTATCTGCCACAGGTTCTAGGATTTGAAGTGGACTTTATCAACACTGTACAGTTTTGTACACACACTGGCTACAAGCACATCAAGGGAACTGTTATGCAAAATAATGAGTTAAATGAGCTAGCTGAAGGTCTAAGCTTGAATGATGTTGATTATTACACACATTTCCTGACTGGTTACTCTAGATCACCAGACGCATTGAAGCAGATTGCTGAACTTCTCAAGAAATTGAGAGCGAAAAATCCCAGTTTGACTTATGGTAGGTTTTACAAATACTTACCACACCGCCACACCATACCGTCGCTTACTATCAGGCGAGTTGGTGGCCAAACGTAGATCTATTCTATATATAAAAAAAAAAAAGTATTATTTCAACTGTTAAATTTTTATGGAGCCACACATGATCTTTATGCATCTGGAGAGATGATCAAAGATTGTCACTGAATTGTAGACTACAGACAGTCTCACAGAGGCTTTTGCCCTGCAGTGGGACAGTAGACAATTTTCACAAATTTTCCCGTTTTCTCACTTTTTCTTTACCAAAAACCACGATTACCATCAGGCAGAGAGTGATTGTTTGCCGCTCTTCTAAATAATAAATAAAAAAATGTGCAGCAAACCCAAACCTCTGATCGGTTTTGTAAAAATATTTGATACTACCTAGTCGCAATCATCTAAACAGAATCGCTCAAAACAGGGACGTAAGGCCCCTGGGAAATTTTTTACTGGATTTCGCAGTTTGTCTATAGTACAACTAATTACTTTCCAGTGTGCGATCCAGTGATGGGCGACAATGGCAAGATGTATGTCCCAGAAGACATACTCCCCGTATACCGCGACGTACTTCTCCCCCTCGCTGACATCATCACACCAAACCAGTTTGAAGCAGAATTGATGACTGGCTTGAAAATGAACGACCTGGATAGTGCGCTAAAGATTGTTAAGGCTCTTCATGCTAAAGGTGCCAAAGCAGTGGTGCTTTCTAGCACGGATCTTGGAGATGATAAACATATGATTGGCATTGCAAGCAGTGGAGGTATGTTTATCTCACCTATATTTTAACCGACTTCCAAAAAGGAGGTTCTCAAATCGACTGTTTAAAAAAAAAAAAGTTTGTTTCCTCAGAACTTTCGACTGGGTGAACCGATTTATATGATTATTTTTTTATTTGAAATCTGGTGCTTCCTGTGTGGTCCCATTTCAATTTGGTCCAGTTCTGTCATTTTTATGAAGTCGGTTTTTTAAATTGATAATTATAAGTTACCATTTTCATGGTAAAATGTGTTGCTGCTTAAAAGCTAATGATATGTACGTTAAAAACTGTTTTAATGATGAATTTCTAGTGTAATTCCGCTTCTACGTCGCTTCAAGTACAACAAGGAATTTGTGATAAATATTTGTTGATAATGTTAATTTTATTGAGATTAATTTTGCCTAACCTGATATAAAATATTAATTACATAAATAGAAAATTAATGTAAGTAACCTGAAACAAAAATTAATTAATCCTGAATTATTTTTAATTATAAAATTATTAAAGTAATCTATCTGAAACAAAAATTAATTAATTCTGACATGAAATATGATAATACTAAATCTGAAAACAAAAATGTATTAATTCTGAAACATAAAATATATATTAATTGAAATTACATGTATTTTAATTACACTAGAAATTCATCATTAAAACAGGTTTGAAAATGGACTTCCGCAAAGTAACGCCTGATTCAATCAACTATTTGATATGTACGTTAGTAAATGTAGATTCTCATGAATACTTTTTAAAGTATGGATTTTAATGCATTTTCGTTTATGTTTTTTTTTTTAAAAATTATAGCTTAACGCCTAAGTTATCACGCTCATAGTAATATACAGGGTTCCCTGGAAAGGGGTCCATAATAACCATCAATATGAACAACTTTTACTATGGGAACAACCTTGAAACCGTGAAAAAAAATCAGCTACTTATTCCATAAAAAACGGAAAAACATGAATTCACAAATCCAAATCATTTATATCTCTTCTCTCCTCTATCTCTACATAGTATAAAATGAAGTAAATGAAGAAATTTCCGCGTCTATCTGTCTGTATATCCGTTAATAACTTTTACTTTTCTTAGGAACCTAAAATTTGGTAGGTAGATTTCTTATGGGGTGTAGAGGTCTGCTAAGAAGGATTTTACGAAAGGGCCGAATAAAGGATTGATAATTTGTATGAAAATTAACGCATACGAAATCGCGGGCAACAGCTAGTAGTCATATAATTGTAGTGAACAACCGTGATAGTTTAAAACAGTGTTTTGTTTTGCCATAATATTTAATTTGACTGCCTAGGTGGCCCAGTTGGTAGTAAACCTGCCTTCTGCGCGTGGCGTGGGTTCGATTCCCACCTAGGACAAACATTCATGCGATGAACATTTGCTTTTGTTCTATATCTGGGCGTTAATATCTAATGTATAAAAAAAAATATGTGTAGTGTCTTTGGCAGCCATAGTACAAGCTTTGTTTAGTCTGGGGTCAGAAGACCATTTGTGCAAAAATGTCCCGAATATTATGTTATATTTATATTCATTTAATATGGATAAGGAGGATGGGCAGCATAGTTCTAATAGTACACGGTGAACGTACTGCGATCCCCAAGCCGCCTGCCAAGCGTGGGGATTATGGCAACACCCCTCTCTATGAGGGAGGCCTTGTCCATCAGTGGACGTTAATTGGCTGATGATGTGAATATGTATAAGAAGCATCTTTACATTTACAGGAACATCATACAAGATCGAAATCCCGAAGCTGGACGCCAACTTCACGGGTACGGGCGATCTGTTCGCAGCTTTATTCCTGGCGTGGTGGCACAAAACTGGCAACGACGTGAAACTCACGCTTGAGAAGACCATCGCTACTTTGCACTCTATATGCAAAGACACTTATAGTAATGCTAGAGGTAAGCCAGTAATGTAAGATTTTTTACCCTGGTGCAATATAATTGTAAAATAGTTTTTTGACTTGAGCTGGTTTGGCTTGAAGTGGTTAAGCTGAACTCATCTGCCCCTATGACCGTGTTGATTTATCATCATTAACAATTTAACTGGCCAAGTGCGAGTCGCACTCGCGCACGAAGGGTTCTGTACCATTATCTATAAAAACGGCAAAAAAAAACGTTTTTTGTATGGGAGCCCCGCTTAAATATTAATTTTATTTTAATTTAATAATTTATTTTTAAAGTGAATATATAACTAAATATTCTGTGATTATTTCAAGCGTCTACCTCTTGCCGTTATCAATATCGAGCGAAAACGAGCAAAAAAATCACGTTTGTTGTATGGGAGCCCCCATAAGTATTTATTTTATTCAACTTTTTAGTATTTGTTGTAAAAAAACGTGGAACAAAAGTCAATTAAGATGTAGAGGAGCTGGCTGCGAGAGGTTTTGTGTTAATTCAAAAGCACTTTGTAAATCTGTATTTCATCTTGTCGGCATCGGCGAACGCACAGCTTGCAAGTATTGTAGCACTGCGGGCAAATGATCTATCAACTAGTGCTCCACTGCTATGCTGTGGTGACTCCTATACACTGTTGAATAAAAACTAAATATTCTGTTTCAGCTAAACATCCATTCGGTGTGATCCCCCCCAGGCTGAAAGAATTGCGGCTCGTCCAGAACAAATCCACCATTGAAGACCCTACGGTAGAGATCAAAGCAGTCAAAATTAATTAAGGTTTAAATTAGTAGTTTCTCGGTACAGTAAGTACTGATCGTGAGATAGGCGTACAAATCGTATATAATCTGAGTAATGTTTAAAGCATAAGAGACCTTATGGCTGGGGTAAATAGTACTAGACGCAAGGAGGAGCATTGTATGAACTATAGCTACATTCAACGCATTATATTTGTAAGCAAATTCGATGCGTCACTTTAAAATCATGAAACGGCATCATAATTTCATTTGGCTAACCACCCTATTCTACTGATATTAAGGTGGATATGGATATTCAGATTCATACACGGTGAGTGAGCCATTCTGCTTGCACATACCGTGTCAGAATCGCCCTTATTATTAGTAAGATAAGGTTTTCTAGATAAGCTCAAAATTCAGTATCTTTTCATCACGGGGGAGTACAGTATACGCAGTCAAGATGTTATATCGTCATTATTTGCGTCCGACATCCGGCACAGCCTAGATAGCTTCATATAGATAAGACGGCATTTATAGGACATATTTGTTCATGTTTAATCCATAATAATTATCTGTTAAAACAATTATTTGTTGCTGTGCTATGTATTAAATACGGGTGCAAATTATATTTATGATATATGATATCAGTGTTGTTGTGTATGTTAATAATCTTATTTGAAGACAGTTATTAAAGTTGATAATAATCATATAGTGATTAAGATATTCCGCAGATTATGCCAAGATGAGTTTTAAATAAGACGTTAGAAACGACACTGCAACTTCGATCATATATTTCTGTAGATGCAGTGTTGCCGTCTAAAAAATGGCACCGGCAATCATTCGATTTCCGTGCTTATCTGAATGATTTAAGGTTTAAATTAGATTACAATCACATCTCATAGACCAGTGGAAATCGCATACTGTGCGATTCACGCGATCTTTCTTGCCTCACACCTGCAAAATGTAGAATGAGCTACCTTCCGCGGTGTTTCCGAGGAGCTACAACATGGGGTTCTTCAAAAGGCGAGTTAATAGAGTCTTAAAGGGTCGGCAACGTATTTGTGATGCCTCTAGTGTTACAAGTATCCATAGGCGACAGTGACTGCTTACCATCAGGCGGCCCGTCTGCTTGTTTGCCACCTACGGCATAAAAAAATAACAATGTATTACACTTGTTTTTTTTTTTTTTTCAAATACTTGAAGTGGTATATATCTATATAAGAACGTATTGACGCGGGGACAATTTTTGTTCGATTTTACATGGAACTGTGTTTCTATAGAAATATATTATCGAAGCACTGCACTAATTAGGCGCCCATGCGCAATACACAGTGCCTTCGCAAGTAGTGTAAATATTTTTCAAAACTTTTTTTTTATACCATAGGTGGCAAACAAGCAGACGGGCCGCCTGATGGTAAGCAGTCGCCTATAGACACTTGTAACATAGGCATCACAAATACGTTGCCGACCCTTTAGAACTCTATTAACTTTAACTATCTACGTACTTGTTGTAGGGCGTCTAGAAAATGATTTTAGTAATAGGTTCAAAGTGAACTATAGCTATGCTAGCTTTAGTATAGGGGGCCCGATTCCACTAAACCAATTGTTTTTGAATTGTTAATGAATTTTCTCAAAAATTGCCCTTATGACAGTTTTGGCATAGATAAAGTGTCAAAAGTGAAAAACAAAATTGTTTTTAAATTGTTAATGAATTGCCTCAAAATGTAATTTTTTTAAACTTTTTGTATGGATAAAGTGTCAAAAGTAAAAAAAGTTGAGGCAATTCATTAACAATTGGAATTAGTAGAATCGGGGCCCTGGTAGTTGGACATTTGGATTGTCTTTAGACCTTCAACGGTCTATTCTATGGGCAGTCTAACTGTTTTTGTAGTGTTAGTATCAGCTTGTATTTTGTTTAGTTAATGAAGGCAATTGTCAGAAAAACATATATATTGTACAACAATATTATATTATAGAACATATCTGTAATGGTAGTAAAATTTATATAATCGCAGAGTGAGGATTTCAAACGACAATAATGTATATTTTACTATACAGGGTTACTGGTAATCAGTTAGTATCGTCTTAAGGGTCTATTCGTCAAAACAAAAAACTTATAAAAATTCACGAAAAAAAAATCTGCTGTTTCCAGTGGAGTAGCTTTCCGTAGACGGGCCTTGTATCAAAATTAGTTGGGGGCCCAAATAGAGGGTAAAGATTTTTTTACTAATTTTTGCTTACACACGTTCGAGGCTCCAGGGCCCTTATTCACTAACTAAAACACGCACGTAACGCGCCGCGTTAAGTTAACCACTAAACATTTGGCCTCTATTGCCTAGACCTAGAGAATAAAGGCCAACTTGAGGTTGATTGAACGTTGCGTTACGTGTGTGTTTGTAGTTACAGAATCAGGGCCCTGTAGCCCGGGGGCCCGGTATAATTGATCTTGTTACGCCCCTGGCTGTTTCATATATTTTATGGGAATTGTTTTTTTATGGAATGGCTGTTTTTTTCCTGCGAATTTCGAAATGTCGAGCAACAAAAGCTGTTTGTTTTGATGTACTGAGGCTGAACTGATTACCAGTAACCCTATATATTATATTGCTTATTTTGTGTGTTGTATGCATTCTTTGAAAATTTAAGAATTTTAATACATATTTTTTTGATATACAATTGGCGTTAGATAATTCACCGCATATGCATAGAAAGTGTACCACAACAACTAAGGAACAACTGTTTTAGTGATCGACAAAAAATCTTGAGCAAAGAGCGGCCTAATATGCTAGATGACTGTTTTTTATTGTCCTATTAAAATGTAGCCCATAAATGTAGCTGATTAATGAAAACAAAATGAAAATCTGATCAAGAATAAGCAACTTAAGCATTTTAATATCATGCTAGACAGAGACCGCGTATCTGCAAATTATAACGTCACTTCTCTGTACGCCATATAAATTCTATTCTGACAAGTATGGCGCACAGAGGCGTCACGTAATTTTTTGTTTTATGGGAAAGGGACAGAGTTTTCTCTACCAAAAACTTTAAACGCTATCAGAACATTAATAATCGATTTAAATTATTTTTTCAATAAACATTATATTTACTTAAATTTTTAATTAAATCTATTAGTTTCAACGATTTAAACATCAGTCATCTAGCCTATTAAAGAAATTTTGGCGAATGTACACACTACAACAAATCGCGTAGAACCGTGCGGTCGAAACACTTAGCCAAAGAAAAAAAGAAAAAAAAAATGCGCTTTTTCAAGATGTTTGCCGATCACTATATAATTTTTCATAGTCTAAAACTGTGATTTATATCTTTGTGTGTACCGAGTGCATTTCTAGACGACGGACTTATTTTAGAATATTGTGCTAATTATTATAATCATCCAAAAAAATCGCCAAAAAAGACAGATATGCCATAGAAAAATATCATCCACACTCCATGAAATGTATTGAACAGCTGATGATTTTTCCGCAAAATCAGGGTTGGCAGGGTTACTATAGCAAAAGTTGTTGGTTGAAATCCTCGGATATGTCCGTCGTCTAAAGATACATCCTATATAGTTAGATTATTCAAACGTCATGATTATCTTTTTAGTAATATGTTATAAATATGCTTTTATAAAAGCGGACCATCTACATGTCTTCCAATATATTGTATTTACTTAGCGATATCTGTGATAGTGTCATAAAACATGTCGGGTTTTTATTATTTGGTGCATAATATAAGCTTTTGTTTAGTTCCTAACAACACCAAAACATTATAATTTTGATGATGATTGTTATTTAAATAATTAAAAGGCTTACGTTTAAATTATGAAGGCTATACGAAGCCGCTAGAGACAGGGCCGGATTTAGGGGAGGGCAATCGGGGCTACAGCCCCAGGGCCTCCACAAAAGAGACTTCGGAAGAAAAAAACGAATTCAGACTAGTAAACACCACCACTCCTTTGTTGCCTCGAGTCCACCAGACTTCTTAATCCGGCAGTGGCAAGAGAAGCTTAAATATGTATTTAAAAAAAAAAAATTATAAATATTGTGACCGGTTAACATGTTGACCAAAAAACGCGTACTTAGTTGAGGAATAATAGCGCATGCACTGGACTGGGGTGGAAATTACTCAAAACCACCCTGTACACATCTCGTCATCACGCACGCAGAACAGATGGTCGATGGAGCCGAAAGGTTCTCGAATGGAGACCACGGACTGGGTAGCGCAGCGTAGGACGTCCACCCACAAGATGGACAGATGACCTAAAAGAGACCGCAGGGAAACGCTGGATGCAGGCCGCTTCCAACCGACCCTTTTGGAGATCGATGGGGGAGGACTATATCCAGCAGTGGTCGTCATATGGCTGAAATGATGATGATGACCTCGTCCCCATTCGGTACCATCGACTAAAAATTTACGTGCGTATTTTTCAGTTTTTTTTTAATCGCGAATAAGTCCGCGTTTGACCACCACCATGTTTGTCTGTCACCATAGCTTTACACGGTCGAGTCAAAAATATAAACGTAAGCTGCATTTATTTTGTTTTTAAAAACTTTGACATCACAATATATGTACATATATTTAATTATGGACATTATAAATAATATATGCAATAAAATATTATTATTAATTGTTGATGCTCGTGTTTTCATTTAGCTAGCACCGAGGATCTTATACCCAATTGGTTAATGCATATAAAAAAGATTTCTATAATAAACCATAGCTTGATAATAAAACCTAAAACTACGTTATAGGAGACAAGGTTACCACCGAATTCAACTGTATTCATAATTATACAGGTTAGCAAACAAGTCTTAAAACAACTTTTTTTTCTGTGATAATACCAAGGACGTTTTAAAACCTAATGGCCTTACGTCCTTGGATAATACTGTGGAAAACACGTCTGTGGAAGAATTTCATCCAGTTCAATCTTTCTCAGAATCTCAGATGTACTACCTACAGGGTTGCTATATTTAAAATTATTTGCAATAATTTCAACTTTTTTTTACATGTATAAGAAAAGAAAATAACCATTTAAAACGTATATTTTTATTTACACACGTCAGTTTCATTGCAAAAAAAATATGAAGACAATATTACTCATAATATCTACTTTTATGTGTGACGATAAACCCCACAATCAAAACGAGTAAAAATACGTGGAACACCCAAAATATGGAATGGTAATATTTCAGTATGGTCGAAGCATTGTGTACTACGAAGCAAGGAGTCAGATAAATCAGGCATAATGTCCGCATTATTGAAAAGCCGATGCTCCATGCTATTTTCATCTGAAAAAAAAAAACACTGATTACCTATGTACCACAGAAAAGAGAAGTAAATAGAACGGAAATGAGAAGGAAACTGTCGCCAGGTATTGTGACAGACTTATGATTGAACAATCTTATTTATTTCAACGGGTCGAACTCTGCGTCCACAGTTGCTATGGGTGCAACTGGATACAACAAATTTCTTACAAAAATACCTTGACAGCCGTTCTAATTTAAACAAAAAAAAACTTTTCTGTGTTATGAACCGTATCGTACAGACCTCTATTATATAAAACGCATCGTAAAATTTTTGTTACCTAAGTACTTACATAGACGATTTTTTTGTCTATGGTAGGTACTTATCAGGTTCTTCAGGCATAAAAGGAAAACAATAAAGCCGTAATTTTCAAGTGAAAGATAAAACTAAGTAAACCATAACATTAAAACTGTTTATTTTATGTCAGTAATTTAACGAAATTCACTCTCAAATTTTCCCAACCGAGAGTTTTACGAAAATCTAGATACTTATGTAAATTGGAGATACCTAAAAATTTACTAAGTTCATATGTTGTTTTTCCAAAATTGTAACCCTCATTTTTTATACATATATTACAGAAAATGCTCACGTGAAAGCGATCCTTAACGCGCTGAGATACGCAACTTTTCGCAATCACCTAAACTGAATCGTTTATAACAGGTAGACGTAAGGCCCCAGAACGCCAAAAATCAAGTTCAAACCTATTCGTTGCTTTTTTCGTCAACTATTGTGAGAGGGCTTTTAAGAAATCTAGACGCACGGTAGTGTCACGGTAGTGTTATATTGAGACGGGGAACTTAGAACTAACCTGACCGATTGTATTGTAAAGATGGCTGTACTCTGCCTCAATGTGAATGTAGACCCAGAGCGTGCTAGATACGATCATTGACCGCAACGACGCGCCGTTCCATATTGTCCATGCGATGTAAGAACATGCACTTCTGAAACATTGATAAAATGAAACAAGAGCTACAAGATTAGTTCGCAAAACCAGATAAAAGTGATCTGATAATATAACTCAGTGATTGGGGCGGTTGGACTCAGCCGATTAATATTCGTTGCCAACCCCAGTAGGTAATGAGCTAACTTCCCGTGAAGAAAAACACCTTGAGAAAACCATTGCATGGTGCATATTATCAACTTGGCACTTTTGGTCTAAAATATGGTGCCAAACGCCTAATAGCGCTTTCCGACAGCCTCACTAGAGATAGAGAACCAGTTCCAGATCTTCGACTACACGGTCACGTAACATTGGGTGAGCAGCTGCTGCACGATATACGGCGATTTATCCAGGTACGGACAGGCCCCTCCCAAGGGTGTGGGTAAGCGCTCGTTTAAATAACCTCCCAACCTAAGATTTAAGGTTGTTTGTAACGTTGCATTTGCCCAACTGCCCCCGTCTCCTCAAGAAGATCCTCGCTACGCACTTGTATTTACATACATGCTATTAAACATCATTGCAGATATTGAGTTAACGAACACAAATTCCACCGAGCCCATCTTTTCCAACTTTTGAGATAATATATTTTATTAAAAAAAGTTAGTGCACCTCATTTCCTTACTGGTACTGATCATATTTTGGTGAATATTGGTCCAGAACCAGTAGCGCGAGGGCATGTTCCAACTGCGCACGGTATCTATCATCTTGGGGCCCATCAGCAGTCTCTCATTGTCGTAGCACTTAATCATGGAGAAATTGTATTCTTGCTTCAGTGCTTCTTCTTCAGATACGCTGGAAATATTAAGAATCAATGATTAGAGTATATACCTAAATGGTTTTTAAATTTTAATGAAGCACTAAAAGCCTAAAAAAAAGAACTACGAGCCGTCGGTCAGGGGCGACACCGCGTACCCCGATTCCATGGGGCTAAATGAGATCCAAACCCCTGGTTTGCCTTAAGCTCCAGGGTTGAAGTGTTGAAAGGCATAACGCCGCGAGTAGCTCTTAGTGAAAGTGCAGCACACCTCTCGGCATCTTAAGCCACCGACGCCAATGTTGCCCCTCCGGTGCCAATATGCGGCAGCCTTTATGGGGAAGTGGGGTTGGGGCATTTAGACGGTGGCAAGTTATCACCTGCATAAATATATTATGAGATGAGACAAGATAAGGCACGTGCCGTTTCTCATCCTTTGGATATGTTCTCTTATCCACAAGTTGTTCACCTCAATAGCCCAGATTTTTTAAAATCTTATACTGTACAATAGTTTCATATTCCATTTTATACACATTCCATAATTGTATTTTTATATTCAACAGGGGCCTCTTGATGTTGCTTGACCAATGCCTACCAGGCCTACCTACCAAATGTCCGGGCTAGACCCGAGAATGATTTTTAATATAGGGAAATAATAATAAAGTAATTTATTTCAGGCATATAACCTAAAGAAATGCTAGTGGAGATCATGTTTTGTGGGTCCTATGTGGGAAGTACAAAATGAACCTAGGTAGGTACAGCCTAGTAGTAGGTAGCCCAATCCCAAGTTCCCCAAGTGTAACCCCAAATTATGTAAGAGGTACATAACTGTATATTATACCGCTGAACTTAGTAGAAAAGCAATGATGTTGGGAAATGCAGTCAATTGGGCTCACAAATGGCCATTGAGCTTAATGGGAATAATTCGATAGCAAACTTTGTTGACTCATGACCAATTCTATGGTTTCAAGGAAAGGAGGCTTTTCCTTGGCACCACAGAATATGAACTGTGCCAACTTGCAGCTTACTTTAACAAACTAAATCTCGTAGAAGGCCCGTGTCCCGGCAGTGGCATCGTCTTAGCCGGATACACGCCAAAGCCTGCTTCAGTACAGACGCAGGTACAAAGTTGCATCACTATGACGTTCTTCAAGACAAACATCATAAGTATCGGTACGTTGTACAAGTACCGGGTCTCGGTATCAAACTCGTAGAATGCTTTATCGTAATACATCTGTTGAGAACAAAAAAATACAGGATCAAAGACCAAGAAGCAACAAAGGAAAGCTATAAATGATCACAGTGACGGTGTGAATGGTGACCACACCTAGCTTGGAATCAGCGCTGGCCCTGCGATAAAGGGAGAGGAGCGGTCGCTCAAGACGCGCCAGTGCCCCTGTGACCAAGAGCGGATCCAGCTTTGGCGCCAGTCGTGTCACATAGTCGTGGTCAAGTCACAAGAAGTTATAATTTAATTTTTATGATCATAGATACAAGTAAAAAGTAGGTATGGGCTGGGTCCAGGGAGGGGTCATGACCCCCATGAACCCCCCCTGGATCCGTTCTTGCCTGTGACTAGTGTGACTGCCCTAGTGGCCCAATTGGTAGTGAACCTGCCTTCTGTGTTTGGGGGCGTGGGTTCGATTCCCACCTGGGAAAAACATTTGTGATAGTGTCTCTGGTAGCCATAGTATACAAGCTTTGCTTAGTTGAGGTCAGATGATTTATTTCCGCGATTAGCACGTGGAATACCTACTTTTTATCCCGGATTCAAGAAATAAAACACGCTGAAAGATAATATCTCGCTCTACCCTGATCAAAAGCTAGGGCCGGCGTTGCCTGGAATGGGAACTAGCTCTCAGTTGAGGCTGCCAAAGCATCGGTAGGTGCTAGAAGCAGATTTTCTTCTTGTAGGTAATATGGTTAGAAAGTGCCATACATGGCCATACTAACTATAGGTACGGTTTCATTACGATGTTTTCCTTCATTAGTAACTTAAGTTTACTTAATCTATCTGAAAAGACTGCTTTAACTTGCTTTAGGTACCTAAGTACCTACCTAAAATTCTTGGTAGGCTACCTTCTGTATTATAAAAGTGATCAATATTTTAAAACAGTGGGGAAAATGAAAGCTCTCATTCAAATAGGTACCTGTGTAGAATATTTCATCCGCAGTAGCGAATACGCGACCACACAGAGAAACACTTTCTTCAACTTGTGCTCAGTTATTCGGCGGAAGTTTCCCAAGGAGCCAAAATTTCCTTTCAAATGATCTATGTATATTTTATATCTGAAATACGGCCCTGCAAATCAAAACATTCATAAACTTTGTGCTCCACACTGAATCACTAGTAGTTCGAGGGTTGTCAGAAAAATATTACTTATTAGCGATAAGGCCGACTTGTGCCTTATTTTGCTTGGAACTGTTTCTTAGTCTCTGTGGCGTCAAAACATTATTGGGACTCAATTGCCAATCGTACTCCATTGCTGCCATGCTGGACATAGACCTCTCCCATGGCATAGGTACCTACAGACCGATCTTCATATAGCTTTTCGCTTCCAGCCTAGTTACGGATTTCGTCACTCTATTGACTCTCAGGGTATCCTATGCTACGTTTGCAGATTTTTGGTCTCTATTGTCGGTTCTGTTTTGCGACAGATATATCTGGCCTCCTGCCAGTTCAGGTTTCCCTTTTATTAACCGACTTTAAAAAATGAAGGTGTTCATAATTCGGTTGTATTTTTTTAAAATCTTTATTACTTCAGAACTCCATCATTTATAAACCAATTTAAAAAGTTATTTTTATTGGAAAGGATATACTTTCAGATTGGTTCAGTAATTTAGTTTTTAAATTAAAATAACTAGAAAAATATGTGATCCAAGTAAATCGAAATTGCGTAGGTATCTATCTACCAGCGAAGTATCTACGTATTTACTTATTTTGAGGTCAGGTTTTTAAAATAATAATCATTCTATTGTATTTCACCCTTATTAAGATCTTTGTACACAGCTGAAGTGTTCTATTTTATTCTTTCGGATACGATTCTTCAGTGCTCTTTCTATAGCTCGCCGTACCTAAGTAGGTACCTACTATGTGCTACTTAGTTTGAACTGATTACTTACCATTATGCAATCCAATAAAGCAAAAAGCATAAGAAAGGACATCAGCAGTAGAGATCTCCACCAACAGTTCAAAATCACCGCTGCTTATTTTCATTGCTTGAGATGGGTTTAGCATATCTCTGTCTGCCGAGTACAAATCAAAAGCTATTCCTACGAGGCGCAGCGCTATATTTTGATGCATCATGATAACGTATCTGGCGTTGTACAGGTAAAAGTGCAGGTACAGGAGATGTGTCCATGTGTAAATTAGGCTCACAATGTGGACATACCTGGAACAAGTTTATTCCTTTCAGGGGGCTGTTCCCATCTGCAGCTCTCTAGCTCAAACGTTTTCACATTATTGAAGAGTGGCGGATGAACCCGGTTATATCCTAAATTTGCGAACAGAACCACCGGAGGATGGGCAGCAGCCTCCTATTAACTAAACGGTGAACGTAGTACTGCGATCCCCAAGCCAAAATCGATTGTTAATTTGACAACCTCCTTCGAGATAAATAGAAGTTGCTGTAGGTACTGGTCAAATACACGCAAGGTGCGGCCGGCGAAGTTAGTAAGAAAATCCATAAGATGCGTGTTTACCAGACCGAATAAAATACTATGAAAACTCATAGCTGTCGTGTTATTTAAAAGTGAAACGATTTTTAAAGTTTTACTCCTAAACATGGGAACCTGGTAATGGGAGGAGGTAGCATATAAACATGAAGAAAATATTTTGACGTTACCTAAAGTCAAGAGGCGGCAGAGGCTTACCAACTAATATAAAAATTATTCACGCTAAAATCAAATGAAATAGCTGGTAATGATTTGCATGTAAGGCCTACAACAATCTCAAAAGCATTCTTATTACAGCTCGCGCGATAAGAGTTTGGCTTTGACCGTTATTGCGCAGAAATCAGAAATTGGGTATCAACGGGCAATTAGCGGGGTGCGGGGCGGGTGTGTAGGCGCACGCGGTGCTCTGATTGGCGCTCCAGTCGTTCCCTGCCTCTCGCATGCGCAGTAATCCCCTCCACCCGAAGGTCAAAGCCAAACTCTTATCGCGCGAGCTGTACCTGACATTGAGTTTTGTCTCGCTCGCGTGGCTAATGAGAGAGTAACACTGGTAGCACACCGCTGCGAAACCGTAGTAGCGAAATTGCTACTCGTTGAAATATGAACCTTATACAATGTTTCTTACAGCATACTATTAATTACGCGTGGGAGAAACGCCAATCGATTAGAGCGGCGCCTCCGTTTCAAGTTTGCTGTTTATATTACTGCTGTATGTCATACGATATAAGGTTTACATTTATACTAGCATCGGTTTCGCTGCTACGGTTTCGCGGCGGAGGTGTGTTACTAGCGTAAGACTAAATTCAATAGATTAAAATATCAGGGCCCTGTAGGTAACTAAAACACGTACGTAACACGACGATTACGAGCGTGTTTGTAGTTATGGAATCAGTGGGGCTAGTACGAGAACTTGCGAAAAAGTTATCGTTACGTATACGATAGCAAATGTATGAAAAATTCAGTTTCCCTTTACGTCCGATAGAGGCACTGTTCAATTTTTCATACATTTTGCTATCGTTTACGTAACGATAACTTTTTTGCAAGTGCTCGTACTAAGGCCATAGGGCCCTGTTTTTTTTTGAGGTTGTGGTAGCTAGGTATGGTTTGATATTACAGCATAGGCATATATAAAAGGGAGAGGAGGAAGGACCTATCCCCCCTTAGCATACGTCGAAAATCGTGGAATATTGGACAGATGAAACTGATAAGCTGTGCACCACAATGTATTATGTGCATGCGCATGTGGTTGTCATAGCAACGGTTCTTTGCTGTGAAAACGAAACAAAGCACTTAGAATTTTGCCTTTTTTTGCATGAAATCAGGAAAAAAAAATTGGTACCCGCGGACCCCCCATGTGAAAGCTATAGCTACGTACATGTAGGTATGATTTCCAATGATGATTTTAGTCTTCAGTTTTCTTACCGTTTCTCACAGCATTTGAGTATGACAACATTTAACCATACCATCAGAATCGTATGATAGAGGTAATGTCCACAAACTAGGAATGCTATAAGAATGCCAACTCCGGTCCCATAATGTCTTTTTACTTGAATATTATCTATGTTCTTGTAGTAATCGCCGAGCGAAATGCTTACTATCAAAGTACTAAAATAAACAAAATCTTCCAACATTTTACCATTTTTTTGATCATTTTAAATTATTGCAGTGACTACAGTTTATCAATTCATTTTTTTTATTTATTACATTTTCTTTGGTTTGATTTGTTTTGGTAAATTTACGTCTTTCATTATGTCAACAAAATGCCATTATCCAACAATGAGATCTGTCTAGTTCATAGAGGTTTATCAAACGATTATGATGTACGTACCTACTCTCTTTGATATACCTACCTACATAATCGATGCATACTCTTTAGTACCTAAGCCTTGTATTATGCGGTTGATAATCGCTTCATATTTATGGACATACTAGATGCACCCGCGTTTTTACCTGCTTTCTTACAAGAAACGTAAATTTTCCGTAATAAGTAGCTTATGTGTACCAGGAGCCTTACGCCTACCTGTTATAAGCGATTCAGTATAGGCGATTGAGAAAAGTTGCGCGATCGCAAACCGTATCTCGGCGCGTTAAAGATTTGCATTCGTGTGATTTTGCAAATTGCTCTAATTCGTTAAGCGACAGAGCCTTCGAAAAACTACACTAGAAACCACAAGGCGTAGAAAATGATAGTCATAAAACGTCCTCAGTTTCATATATAAACATAGCTATACACAACTTAAATATACACAAAACTATTTTACCAAATCCAACCGTATACTCATACATTTACGGCTCAGTTCTCTAATGCCTGTTCGATCAGCACAACATCGTCAAAACTCGTGAACCGCCGTTGAGCAAGCGAGACGGCGATTATGTCCCTGTAAGGATTTCAAAATATCAAGAAAACAACAAATTGATTAAATAAACAATTTACTACACATAATGTAGGTTCACAATAAAAATATTACCTAGCAGAGGTATGACATCGACTGTCTGACGCAGATTTAGTCGGTTGCGTGTCGATCCTAGTTTTAACCTATTGAATTACTACAAGTACTATATAAAAGGCCTACCTTAAAGGAAACATACATATAGTCCGGCTAATGAGCATAAACCGGATGAATACACGCTATGTGACGCATCGTTCACATTACAGACGCACCAAGCAAAAAATGCTCTAATTTTGTTCCATTCTCGACTGTATTTTCATAGCACTAAAGATTTTGTATATGCAAACAAAATTGCCAAAGTATGCACTGTACTGTCAACGCAAGGTGCGAGAGAGACAAAATGGTTTACGATCAAACAATTGAGATCTTTAGGGTGATTGAAACAAAGCCGAGATAAAATAAACCTAATAAGTAAAAAGAAACCACCTGCATCGGTAATGTGAATAGAGTTCATATCTTTTGAGTTAAGTTTCAAAGCATGCCATCTTTTACCCCTAGAGAAATAGAACAACCTTCCATTATAATCTAACCAAGGATCTGTTTTTTTTTTTTAACCAAATCATAGTCGCGACGTGGAATAGGTACTTTACATTTGGTGTTATACCTCATACAATAATTGGAAATATAGCCTGGTAACATTAAACCTATAGAAGTGTCATTGTGATGTGAGCGACCAAAGTCGCATAGACCACATTAAAAACCTGACATATTAGCACATTAAATACCGATTCCAAAACTCACATCGATTACGCGTGCAATTGTACAAGTTGGGTCGCCTGCGACGTCTCACGTATCGGAATGCTACCGTAAAGTCAGATACTTAAGGTGGAAATTTGCGTGATATTCAGAGTGCCACCTTTGCAATACAACCCCGCCGCCATATTCTGAATCTAATTGCAAAATTTGGATGCAAGATCTATATTCTCTATCTCCATCCCTTTCATTCAAGTAGACGGAGATGGTGAATACCTGATTCCGATTCTTCTAAACCAATTGTTTTTAAATTGTTAATGAATTGCCTCAAAAATTGCCCTTTTGAGACTTTTGGTATAGATAATGTGTCAAAAGTAAAAAATTGAGGCAATTCATTAACAATTGAAAAACAATTGCTTTACTACAATCAGGGAAATTGATTCATTCCAATTGGGTACAGAATATGGTAGAAGAAAAATAACTTGTATCGAATCGATAGTAGGTAATATTTTTGTAGTAAAGGTAGTACTTCTATAACTACTGGCATTTTTTTCAAACCATTCATCCCTATCTCAAAAAAAAACTGTACATAGAAATATTAACTGATAGAAAATTATAAATGCAATTTTAATTCATCTATAGATGTTTTGGCATAGCGGAATGTAGTAGGTATATCTTTCGCTACTTTGGCCATATTCTAGAATGTCTGTATGTATTACAAAGCCTGATCCTAACGATTTATAGCTAACAAATTTGGTGAAGTATTGATCAGAAGAAATCAACATGCGTAATGCATTTTTTACCTTAATTAACTTTTTCTTATAAAAAGTGATCGAGTAGCCTATTTCAGTATTTATCTACAAACCTATAGATCTGGATCTAGTTAGTGCAAACTATACTTATTTGTCAATGTTTCTATGTATCTACTATTTATACTCATATCGCGTGCTTTCTACAATATTACATTATAGCTATGTATTACGACCGAAAAAGAAATAAATGAATTCACTAATTAAATAAATAAAGATCACTAGAGGTAAGTGAACGCCTCAGATACAAAACATTCTATGCGAACTTTAATAACATATCACATTAGATAGATTTTATCAGGAAACAAACAACTAACCTATAATACTGCTCAACCGTTAAATAGCTCTTAGATTACACATTTAAATTACTTAATTTCAATAAAAAAACAATCATTTCAGTGAAATAAAATTCATTTGACTAGCATCTAATAAATCTTTTAAAATAAACAGCGAAAAAAAGACAAATAAACCAAGTAACGGTTCGAATAACTGCAAATACATAGAAGCAGAACATATAATAACTCACTAATACATACCTCTACAGTAAATAAATGTATTATGTATATTGGTATACCTAACGTAAAGTTACTTACCATAAAAGTTACATAATGATAATTATGGCAACAAATTAGCAGCTGTCATACTAAATCTGCATCAGACGCGATAATGGCGTCAATTCTGTTCTACCATTCTCTAAACTAATATGACCGGACTAAAATTATCTACGTCTCTTTTCATTGCAATACGTTAGAAAAGGATAGCAACAATTTTAGAGCTGTCAAATTTAGATTAGCTAAAAAAATTGTATAACATAAACGACGTCAAATTCAAACAAAATTGCATTGAAAACATCAATGGAACGTAATGCACAACATATAAAATTCATCTGGCCATGCCATCGTATAAATTGACTATGGAATTATGTGTACAAATAAAAAAACAAACATTCAGATAAATTCATGAACAACGACATGACTTAAAACTTTTCTAAATATAGCCATTACTTTTATTGTTATTAATTAACCACACCTAAATGTTGTTAGAAAAGTATTGCCTCTAAATATTATATATGAAAAGAGATTTTTAGAACTACATACTTACACTGGTATCTATATAAATAACATTGAAATTTAACTAGAACAGTTGGTTCAAAACGCAACGTCACTATTGTTAAGTACGATTCAATAAATAAAGGTAATTTGTTCCGCATACTAAACGAGAGAGGAACTATCCGTACATTACAACGGCGTAAGAGAGCGACGGGGACAACACAAATGTTTACAGGGTCATTAGTTATATTCTTGTGCAATAGTCGGACTCGTAACCAAGTGCTAAAACTTCTAATTACATAGTTTATAAATAGATTATTCTGAAGCTTCTATTTTTACGCACAACGAACGATTCAATTGCGTTAAAACTGTCAAGACAACCTCTAATTTATTATTAATCGACCGATAATTAGTTACATTTTTACTTTAATTCAATATACTGATCTATTACACAAACACATATAAGTAGTGACTATGCTTATCTACCCAAATTGTAGTCATTAAATTTTTACAATATCTACTACATAGTTAAATACAACATCCAGAAGGTTACGTCGATAATTACAAAATTCAATCGGTGCAAATGATTACAAAAGTTTCATCATCCACAATCGAAACTATCAAAACTCTGTAGGAAACGGAGATACATATTTATACATCATTCGATCGGCGCCTATCACATTAATTCGTACAACAATAAAATGCGAACAGCATTCGATTTATTATTATAATTGGCAGTCCTAAGAGTCACTATAGTACTTAGCGCTAAGAGCGGGGGCGCCGTTGGGTCACTACCGAGTTCGCCCGCAGAATGTCCCTCGTCTATACACAGACGAGACTGGGGACGTCGTCACGTACACACGTACACTGGTATACGTCACAAGTACGCGCGAGCCGGCGACTATGTATCGCCACACGTATGGCGCACATGCCTACACCGGTAATAGTCACGTTCCGGACAACCCGGCGATGCAATTCACGCCAAAAGCGCTCACTTGATGAGTTGAGCGGCGCTCTTGGAGCGGCGGAACATCTTCGCGCCCTTGTTGGGCGCGGCCTCGTGCTAGTTGTTCCCGTTGGGGGCCCGCGCGGGCGCCGGCGAGGCGGCAGCGGGCAGCGGCCGCGGGCCCAGCGCCATGGACTCTTTAGGCCCGTCTGTGCCGTATATCTTGCCCGCCTTCTTCGCCATGGAAGCTAACAGCTCCTGAGAGCATTTGTGAGCAGAGCGCAGGGAAAGCGCCCATTCTTTTAGCCCGATTTCGTCCTGGAACGGAAAAACATTCATATTTTAGTAATTACATTCCCACTGCTGGCACACAAGTCATTTCTCAGAGGATGGGCCCTAATTCATCATGATGGCCCAGTTGGTAAATTTTGCTAAATTTCATGTTTTTTGAGGTTCTTGTGTATACCGTTTTTTTACAAGGTTTTTCTTTCTGCTTTTAAAGTGATAAGAACGAAAACAGCACATAATTCATTTAGGCACTAAATAAGTCATTGTGCAGGGCTGACGATCAAATCCATAGAGTTTTTATTGTGAAGCGCACATTCTACCGCTCGGCCTTTATCGCTTTTAGTCATGCAGTTTGTCTTGCAGTGCACAATCTTGTCGAACAAATACTTTCCACGAAGTCAAGAGCTAGCTCTCCTGTTTTACTCGAAATTTCTACCAGTATGCCCATGCACAACCACAGAAATGAGAAGTAAATAGAAGGGAAATGAGATGGAAAATCTGTCGCCAGGTATTATGACAGAACTTTGATTGAACATTCTTATTTAGCGTCGAACTCCGCGTCACAGTTGCTAACTGATTTCGAATTACTGACGTTTCGTTTATATGGGTGCAACTGGCTACAACAATTTTGTACAAAAATGCCTTGACAGCCGTTCTAACATAAACAAAAAAACTGTGCCCACAACTCACCAGAATAATCCATCTTGGGTTGAATATTTTTTATTGGTCTCTGTAGGGTGTTTATATATATATATATATATATCTATTACTGGCGTTACAAATGTAGATAAAACATACCGCATTAGTGAGTACAATCTTGGTATCGTGCCTGTTCCGCAGCACGATGCACTGCTCCCCCTTCACCGAGACCAGGTCCGAGGAGACCTCCTCCACGGTGTCCAGGAGTATCATCTCGGGCTTGGCGCTGTTCTCCAGGTGCAGCTCCAGCCGGTTCGGATACAGTTTGGCGTACCGAGTCTGCCACGCGCTCGCGAACGGACTGCCAAGCTTTTTGATATACCCGTGTAAGATGCAGTCCGATTCTGGAATTTATGTTTTAGTTAAAAGCGATCAATGTAGAACTACCAAAAAAACTATATTAAAAAAAAAACAAAAGGGGCTTGAACATTTTTGGCTATCCCGATACATTTTTAACCAACTTCCAAAAAGGAGGAGGTTCTCAGTTCGATTGTATTTTTTTTATATGTGTGTTGCCTCGTAACTTACAACTGGGAGAACCGATTTCGATGATTCTTTTTTTATTTGAAAGCTGGTGCTTCCCGAGTGGTTCCATTTCATTTTGGTCCAGTTCTGACATTTTAGTGCAGTCGGTTTTTTATATTGATAATTATTTTAGGTCAAAATCACCTTGCACTATGTAAATTGTATATTTGGTTTGGGAACATATAGACGAACATAAAAGCGGTTGAAACTCGAGAGACATTTGAACTTGAACGATAATTGCACTAAGGCTTACCTCCCTTAAAGTTATATGATTATTTACGGGATATTTACCGTGGTAAGGTTGTGGAAGGAACTCCCGATATTTCGGCGCAGTTACATGCACCATGTTTACGGGAAGACAGTTTAGTCTTACGGTGAACATGGTGCATGTAACTGCGCCGAAATATCGGGAGCTCCTTCCACAACCTTACCGCGGTAAATATCCCGTAAATAATCATATATAACTTTAGTGAACAACTGTGATAGTTTAAAACAGTGTTTATCTCCCTTGTTTGTGTTATCTATGGTTTTCACCCTATAGCGCAATAAACAGAGAAATTCCGTGACAAAGCCGTAATTCCATATGTAACCGTCTGAAAGCACCCACCCTTGAATACTTGGGATTTTACCTTTCTCATCAGCATCGAACTTCTGTTTCTGCTTAGCCTTCTTCTTCATCTCCATCTTGTCTGCCTCCTGGTTGATAGTCTCAAACACTGTCTCGGCGACTTCCGACTGCCAGCGCTCCGATATCACGAGAGGGAAGTCCTTGTACTGCATCTGATCTGTTTCGGTGAGCTGTAAAATGGAACATATATTATTAATGATCACAATTACCTTCGCTTACATCTTTGCACCACTTGGATTAGCAAATGGTTTATTTCATTTGAATATCGACTACGTGTGCCGATCTTCAAGCAGTAGTGGCGCCACCAAGCGAGTAAAATTGTAGTTTTTACTGACATTTGACACATTTGACATTTGATTCGTTTTACATCATAATTATTTTGTTTCACTCACTCCAGTATCATTTTATGTAAACAATGGATTGCAATGGACTTTATAAAGGACAGATTGTAAACACACCTTGATGCCTTTGGTATCTTCCTCATCAAAGCTGCCGATGTCAAATGCGTCGGCCGCGTTGACCTCCCCGCGCGGCGGGATGAGAGGAGGAGTGTACTTCTGGTGGTACACTTGTTGCCAATCGATGCCGGCAAAGAAAACGTGCTCTTTCACCTCATCGGCCCTGAAATGTACATTATAATTAAATAATTAAAATAAAAAACACTTTAATGGGACAAACTATTTATATTATCGCATTGTCATCGGTCCTTGATGAGTGTGCAAAATTTAAATTTAATTCGACGTTTTGAAGTAGTTGTAAATCAAGTTCTAAGATTCCGTTGCATACATACATACATACCAAGCTAATAAAAGAGAGTGAGAACGGAATATCAATGATAGATAAATACTCTTTATTGTTCACACCAAAAATTACATAGTTACATAATATGATAAAAACAACTTAAAACTAGTGAAACAATTGGCGGCCATCTCTTCCAGGCAACCTTAAACCTCAATGAATAGTAACTTTTACAGAGCTTCCATAAAGTTTTAGACGCATGTCTTACTGCCGAAGCCGACGGCAGCAAGAACTTTGACCCGCCAGAACTTGAATGGTTAAGTTTTTTATTTATCCTAGTTTAAAATAGTCAAAGTAATGCCGCGACAAAAAAAATCGCACAAGTGTTTCGTTAATTTTTATAAATATTCAGTTAACTGTATTTCCTTGATATAGTGGAAAAAATTGTATAACTAACTGAATCCCGCGGTTATACCTGCGATTTTCCCGTTTTTCAACATTTCTGAGAAAGGAGTACCATATTATGTTCGTCTTCATGATGCGCACTATCTTCCTGCCAAATTTCGTTATGATCGGCCTAGCTCTTTAGTCGTGAAAAGCGTACAAACAAACAGAGAGAAATACTTTCGTTTTTATAATAATAATTAGGATAACAATTTTTTTTTTAATGCCACCTCCACCCTGTCCCGATATTAAGCGACGATGCAGTCTACAATGAAACACGCTTGCCTAGAAGAAACCGATTCACTCTCAACTTGAAGACACCCAGATTATAGCTCACGGGGAACATAATATATCCACTTCTATAGTGAAAATAAAACATGGGTATGCGGATTGTCGTCTATTAAACTTCACCAGTGTCGTATAGAGAATACAAGTACCAATTAAATGTACTTCTTAGAGTACATTATGCTGTTAATAATCATATATGAACTGAATATGCGCCCAGGCATTAATGATTTGCTTGGACGCAAATTCATGTGATCAATTAAAAGGTTAATTGAGTGCATTGACGCTGATATATGTTTAATATCAAACGTAAGAACCAATTTATTGGAGGCCATAACATAATGACTTATCATTTGTCTTTCCTCGTGATGCCTAGTTTTGTTTTTGTTCAATCTCACTTCAGTTCCTTGCGATCCCTCGTGCCCTTCAACTTAAGATTGTTGCTTCCACTCATACTTTTCCTACAGTAAATCTTTCACTGTTCAAGTGCTCTGCCTCCTTCTCTAACAGGCAGACATTTCTTCCTATTTTTAAGAATCTTGTCCACAATCACTATCTAATATATTGTCTATAATTGGTACATATATGTATGTATTATTTGTATATTCAGTATTTATATGTATGTATGTATATTATACGTACATATTATCTACACCGCCGACCCATACTCCTTATTGAGTATTCTCCATACAAAGGTTGCCTGGAAGAAATCGCTTAAGGCGATAAGGCCACTTTTTATCCTGCCAGTTTTTGTATTAATGTTAAGTTACTTTGTATTTCGTTTGGTGTATAATAGTGATATTGTATTGTTTCTTGTCAAATGTTGATAATTAATTATTGAATGTCAAATATCCACCCTAATTCCTATTTAATATTTCTATTTATGCACTCACTGTTGATGATTGCGTGTACAACATGCATAGCTCGAGTCGCGTCTTCGTTAAAAAGAAGCTATATAGTCACGTGGTTAAGGTAGGTATTCGATTAAATCATAGGTTCCCAAACTGGTCCAGGTGATCCCCCTGAGTCCACGGGAGACTCGACGGGGGTCTACGTAGGCATACATTTTTGACAAGTTTTGGGAATATGGTAGAAATGTAGCAGTCCACCGGAACCAGCTAAATTTTGAAAGTGGTCTATGAGAAAAAAAAAGTCTGGGTACCTCTGGATTAAATATTAGCTATTCAAGAGCACATACCCCCGTCCCTTGCAGCCGAGTCGTTTGTTGATGTCCCTCTGCAGCAGCCCTTCGAGCAGACTCTTCAGGCTCGGGCTGAAAGATTCTGGCAGCTCCACGTTCTGAAACACGTTGTAATTCTATTGCGAGATGTCACTCCATCATTCTATAGAGCACCGAACGATGCGTTGGCAAAAATATTATTTTACTCTTAACTGCGTAACAAAGACAATGCGGGAAAGGTGAAAGGAGAAAATAAGCACTCTTAAATTTATTTCCAATAAAAAGTTAATCAGCCGACAACGGTGTTTTACCGACTTCCAAAAAGAAGGAGGTTCATTTTTTTTTTGTTTTTGTTACCTCAGAACTTTGGACTGGGTGAACCGATTTTGATGACTCTTTTTTTATTTGAAAGCTGGTGCTTCCCGTGTTGTCCCATTTCATTTTGGTCCAGTTCTATGATTTTTATGAAGTAGGTTTTTAATATTGACATTGGATTATATTTCGCAAGCTGTAAGTAAACCTGAACTAAAAACGATGTACCAAACCTTAATTTCACTTTAAAAGACCAATTTTTTTTTTTTTTCGAGTCACAATTTTGTATCTATGTTGACATCACCTGCCAGTGACCATCCCCTGACCCACACGTATCTATCGACACCTCATTTAGCAAAATCGGTTAAGACATTGAGGCTGTAGGTGAATAAGCAAATGTTATACATACACGTTAAACACAATACCATTGCCTCTTTTCTTTGCGTCGTCGGGTAAGAAACGAGGAGTAAAAGCGCAACTCGCCAATACACAATACGTAACCTGGCGCAATAGGGTTGGAAAGGGTATGTCAGCGACCCAAAACCATCCCACTGTTTTGGGTAGGCCTAGGCTAGCAAGCGCAAATGCACAATCCACCCCAAGCGAGATGTCATTGCAGGTCATATCTATCCCACTTAAGAATTAGCGAAAAATAAAGCTACATTCAAGACTCCATGCATAAACAGTTATTTAATAGCTCTTGAACTTGTAAGGCAGAAACAAAAATAAAATAAATTAAAAACTTTACATAGGAAAGTAAGTAACGGACTATAGAAATTTGACATTTCTGAACTTAGTAGAACTTAGAGAGAAAGGATGGGCCATAATCAGCCATGTTGGCCAAGTGCAAAGTGATTTCATGTCTTTTGAATTTCTTGGACATACCGGTTCCTTTGCGATGTTTTTCTTCACCGTTTTCAAGTGACGGCATCGAAAATTGAACATAATTTATTTATGTACTAAAGAAGACATTGATGCAGCAGGGCCAAGTATCGACCAGGCGCCGTTAAATTGTGAAGCGCACGTGGTACCGCTCGGCCACTGTATCTCTACCCGATATAAGTCCTCGGCCACCGTCTCTCAACCAGATAATATGTCTTATCATCCTAAAATAAAGAAGATAGTGATAATTACCATGGTGAGCGTCATCCGGTCGATCTCGTGCTTGTCTTTCGTCTTGTGCTGGCGGAAAGGCGAGTGTCCCTTGAGCAGCTTGTAGAGCATGCAGCCGAAACTGAACCAGTCGGCCGACGAGTCGTAACCCGTGCCTTTGGAGAGCACTTCGGGCGCCATGTAGCCGTGGGTACCACTGTAATAGACATAATATTATTATCTCCCTCTCTCTCTTTCTCTCTAATTTCCTGGCTATATATGTGTGTATATCCCACACGGCACCCAGAGGTTTCATTCGCTACCTTACAGGAACCATATATTTTTAACCGACTTCCAAAAAGGAGGAGGTCCTCAATTCGACAATTTTTTTTAAATGTTTGTTACCTCATAACTGGGTACTGGGTGATCCGATTTTGATGATTCTTTTTTTATTTGAAAGCTGGTGCTTCCCGTGTGGTCCCATTTTAATTAGGTCCAGTTCTGAAATTTTTATGTAGTCTGTTTTTTATATTGATAACTATCCTGGCTTTATATGTGTGTGTATATCCTACACGGCTCCCAGGGGTTTCATCCGCTACCTTACAGGAACCTTATATTTTCTCAGGATAAAAGTAGGCTATTCGTTAATCCACCCTGGATTAACGCATTACCTACTGTAGCATATATACGAATAATTATGTTCGTATGCATTAATTCATTTAGGGTCGACTATTTAAACATGTAAGAAAGCACTAGACATACTGTGAAGCTGGGACGGAAATGATAGGATAAGCATTTCCTTACTTTAGAGTTCATCGATGTGGGGGTAATTTTTAGGTTTCCGTACCCAAAGGGTAAAAACGGGACCCTATTACTGAGCCTACGCTGTGTCTGTCCGTCCGCTGTCCGTCCTACCTTTAAATAGCTATCTTTGAAACCGTTATAAATAGCCAGCAGTTGAAACTTTCACAGAATATGTTATGTTACGGCGAATTAACTAAGAAATAATAAAAAAAGTCTGAAAGTAGAAATAAAATAGGGGTCCCCACACAACAAACGTATTTTTTTACGTAATTTTGTAATTGCTCTAATGTAAAAATGATAATACGTACAAGCGTCAAACTTGGCATGATTATAGTATAACAACAAATAATGACCATGTGTGAGTCGGTGACACGTTTCTGTTCATTACCAAGTTATAACTGGTAATTGCGTTACTTGGACGACCTCATTATTCTTTCACCGAATCCCAAATGACACATTTTACAAATTTTGAAGTCGGTTTTTTTTATTGATAACTATTGTATTTTGTGGTGGTACGGAACCCTCAGTGTGCGAGCCCGACTCGCACTTGGCCGATTTAATTTAAACAGCATGCGCCAATACGAGTGCCCTGTTAGCTTAGTTGGTAATGAAACTGCCTTCTGCGCTTGGGGGCGTGGGTTCGATTCCCACCTAGGACAAACATTTGTGTGATGAACATTTGTGTTTGTTCTATGTCTGGGTGTTAATATCTATTTAGGTATATGTATTTAAAAATATATATGTATGTATATCAGTCTCTGGCAGCCATATTACAAGCTTTGCTTAGTTTGGGGTCAGGTTACCATGTGTGCAATAATGTCCCAGATATTTATTTATTATACAACAAGTTTGTAAAGTGTACTCACACGCTGGCGTGCGGTTTCTTCTTGGAGAAGTCGCAAGCGAGGCCGAGATCGGATATTCTCACGTGTCCGTGCTCATCGAGCAAAATGTTCGCCGGTTTCAGATCTCTGTACACTATGTGACGCTTGTGCATGTGGTCCAAACCTGCGAACAAACAATAATATGTTTATAACTTGTTGAAGATTCATCTGCCAAGAGTAATTTGTATATAGATAGATAACTCTTTATCATTCACACCAGTACCCTTAGTACAAGATTTGATAGTTTTCGAAAACTTTTTTCGTTTTCGTATAGTTCCATACATTTCAGCAAAGCGCCTCTAGCGGAAACGCGGAAGAACTAAAATCGGTAGTAATCGGCAGTATAGGTGCTTCACTCGAATACGTGAAAAGGTTTCGAATAGCTTTTAGCCCAGCAATGTATGGAACAAAACGAAAACGAAAAAAGTTTTCGAAAACTATCAAATCTTGTACTAAGGGTACTGAAATGAACTTCATGACAAAAACTACACTTTGTTGTAAAACTTTTTTAACCGACTTCCAAAAAGGAGGAGGCTATCAATTAGACTGTTTAAAAAAAAAAATTTTTTTTTTACTTTAGAACTATTTGACTGGGAGAACCGATTTTGATGATTCTCTTTTTATTCTTAGAAAGCTGGTGCCTTTTGGTCCCATTTCAACTTGGTCCAGTTCTTATGAAGTCGGTTTTTTTATATTGATAATTATTATTTTATATTTAGGAATAGGCTTGTATAAATAAAAATTTGAACAGACTGCCGAATGGTTTAGAGTTCTCTCTGCGCATATTTTACTATCTTCACCAATAATTTTAGTATGTTAAGTGCAAGCGTACCTAATATGACCTCAGCGGCGTAGAACTTCATTTCGGCTTCATTGAAGACGCCGTGTTGAGACAAGTGGTAATGCAGGTCGCCTCCGTTCATCAGGTCGAGGATGAAACACAACTTGTCGGGAGTGTGAAACGCGTAGGTCATGCAGACGATGAAGGGGCAGTCCACCTGAAATTTAATATCAATAAATCAATTAACATGGTGAAACGGTAAGACAAAGTCACGGAATAAGTGGCCTGGCTACGGGACGCTTTCGAAAAGCGACTACCAAGCCGACCACCTGCACGCTAGTCGGACGACATTGAAAGGAACGAACATTTACATTCAAATTCAGGTCAAAATTATTTGACGGCTTCTTTTGTATAAAAAAGATAAAGGTATTTAACATGCATGTCTGAAAACACCGAAGTTTCGACTGGGTGAATCGATTTATTTGAAAGCTGGTGCTTCCCGTGTGGTCCGATTTCAGTTTGGTCCAGTTCTGTCATTTTTATGAAGTCGGTTTTTATATTGATTATTATAAAACAGAATAATGTCGTAAGTAGAGTTAACGATAATAATATTTTGGCGGATACGTGAGTCAAGTGTTTCCATATAATCGCAATAACGCCTCGTGGACGTGATTTAAATCCCGGATTGAAGCAGTCAAATGTGACAAATATAGCAATTGGTCAGACGGAAGGAGCGTACTCAGGATGGCTGCGGCTACGTGTCGCAACGCATGATTTCTTATCTAGCCTTTGCAAGAAATTGGTATTGTTTTCTTACACAGGGTTACGCATTTACCGTGTACCAAGCCGAAAGGAGGTCATTGTATTCATCTTTATGTTTTGTTTTTTTACTATGGGACCAACCCTGAAATCGCAAAATCAACTGTTCCATAGAAAACTGTCATTGAACTCGACAAAAGTATGGAGAACAGATTATTTTTTTCGCGATTTCAAGGTTGGTCCCATAGTAAAAGTTGTTCATAATGATGAGTACAATGACCTTCTTTCAGCTTAGTACATATATATATATATGAGTATATTTGGTTGTTTTACCCCCGACGAAAACAGAGGGGTGTTATAATTTCACGTGTGTATCTGTGTGTCTGTTGTAGTTACCAAACGGCTGAACCGATTTTTGTTTTTTTGTTTGAACAGTGACTTGATCGAGGGTGTTTTTAGCTACGATTCAAGAAAATATGTCCAGCCGTTTGAAGATTATCTGCACTTTTATTGCGGGGTAAAAAAAAAAAATACCTACTTGTCTTATTAAGTAATTGTTATAGTTTGATTTATTAAAATCTAGCCGTCCGCCCCAGCTTCGCACGGGTGTAAGCTCTGCCTTCGGCCTCGCTACAAAATATAATATAGCCTATGTCACCCGGGGATAGTGTAGCTTCCCGACAGTGAAAGAATTTTTCAAATCGGTTCAGTAGTTTCGGAGCCTGTTCAATGCAAACAAACAATCAAATCTTTCCTCTTTATAATATTAGTATAGATAACAGGTATAGCGTAAATGATATAATTAAATTTAATACGTAACGTATACTGAACTAATTATTCAAATAAGCTAATTAAATTTTTGGTCGGATTAGGAAGGAATGCTCTGTCCCTTTCCCGCAAAGAAAGTGCCAGTATGGAGTGTGCACGGCGTAAAGTGGCGTCATTTGAAAGTATAACGACTCCGACTAGCAAGACATTAAAATGCTTATATATTCCTTAACTTTAAACACATTTTAATTTTGTTTTCAGTGGTTGGCTCTATTTATGGTCATCTTTTTTACAAGACGATAAAAAACATCAGTCCGATAGAATCTAAGTACTACAAATAAACTAGCTCTGAATAGGTTCAAGTCACTCGGGAACTAGCTCGGAACTAGCTCGATGGAGTGGCGGTATATGAAAGGCAATTGGTAGAGACTGAAGCGATTTAATAATTAAGTAATAAAAAAAACTAAAAAAACAAGCTTTAATGGGACCCACAATTTAAATTATTGCATTGTCATCGGTCCAAATAAGTGTGCAAAATTTCAATTCAAATCGACGTTTTGAAGTAGTTGAAAATAAAGTTCAAAGATTCCGTTACACACATTCATACCAAGCTAATAAAATCGTATTAAAAAGCTTGCCATGCCTTGGGTGAGTACGTCCAGTTATGGACTGGTACTGAAAATATTGGTTTATAGACATCGGGTAATATTCATACTTTTCATACATGTGTAGGTATTAGTTTTTCTTTGATATTTTTTATGTGGCATACCTGCTAACGGGCCGCCTGATGGTAAGCAATCACCGTCGCCTATGGACACTTGTATCACAGATACGTTGCCGATCTTAGACTTTATTAACAGCCCTTTTGAAGAACCCCATGTTATAGTTACTCGGAAATGCCGTAGGATGGGAGCTCATTGCTGTAGCCCCGTTGATAGTGAACCTGCCTTCTGCGCTTGGGGGCGTGGTGGGTTCGATTCCCACCTAGGACAAACATTAATGTGAACATTTGTTATTGTTCTATATCTGGGTGTTAATATATATTTAAGTACGTATATTTAAAAAAAAAAAGTATGTATATCAGTACCTGGCAGCCATAGTACAAGCTTTGCTTAGTTTGGGGTCAGATGATTGTGTGTGCAAAAATGTCCCGAATATTTATTTGTTTATTTTTTTCAACATATTATTGCAGGTGTAAGGCAAAAAAGATTGCGTAAATCCCAATGTGCGGTTTTCACAGATCTTTGATATGTGGATGAGCTATCAAGCGGTGGCAGCTATTGAGATGATAAAACCGCGACGCCGGCATCAGATCCAGATTTACACAAAGTTATTGCAGCTGTCAGAGCAAATACATGCTTGGACCGAGGTTGGCTATAGTTATCACAAACCTTGCATGACAGAATGCTTGTAACTACATGATCTAGTGCTTGATTTTAGATTTGGATTTAAGACAATCCCCTTCATGAACGAGAGCTCTGAATACGATCCCAGCATGAAACAGCGAAACCAATAAACCGAAAACGAAATGTTGAATTGAAATGGCAAGCGGAAATATTTAACTGCACATTGGCTATGATGCATTTGTTTACGGCCACTTTTATAGGTTTGTGGCGATTGTGCCGATCAAGTGTATTTCTATCGCTTTTAGATTATATTCGACTAGATGATAATTGTTACTATAAGTGCAGTGCCGGATTTACCAGCAGGCTGAGTAGGCTAGAGCCTAGGGCGGCAAATTTTAGGGGCGGCAAATTTGGGGATTTTTTGTTTAACAGAATTTAGTTCATTAGTTATATACCTATTATGTAATTACCCTAAAACTACTTTTGTGCAATCGTTTGGGTTTTAAAAATAATCTAATAACTTACACATCGATCCCCTAGTTTCAAAAAAGGTGGTTTAATTAGGACGATAGTGCACAAATCATAGTTTCGATTTCATTGCGGCAAAATTTGAATAGCCTACTGGCGGCAAATGTGTAAATCCGCCACTGTATAAGTGAGAGATCGCGTGGGATAGAGAGGGTACTGTGCACGGACTCAGACAACCACTAAACACACCTCTTGAGGTTGACATGGAAGATATGTGCTACAAGTATAAAGCTGTGGAAGTGTTAAGTAGTAATATTTTATATTTTGTAAAGTTTCTGTTAACGTAACTACGTGATAATAAATAATATTCTATTCTATTCTTCTGTGGTTTTACCTGCCATTTACCAGTTTTTATTATATTCTGGGATAAAAAACACTTCCGGCTTAAGATCCGGTCAGTATTTAATCTTGAACGAAAAGGTAACAGACATTCGAACGGACAGTGTCCTTAACATATGCGTTGCTATTATTTATATTGGTCGCAGGTTTATGATAAAAAAAACCAAGGCTTTTGATCAAGAACGGGAAGAAGACAAAATTATTAATTTATGTGTACCTATATATAACACATAATAAATATAACATGTGCGACATTTTCGCTTTGCGAAAAAGCACTTAAAATAAAGATGAAAAAAAAAACATACCAAATATTTTAATTCATTGGTTGCTATAGTGCTTATTGATCCTGAACAATCTAGTGATACTCTTTTTGACACATTGAACAAATAAAACTCGGACAAAATGAGAGTTGGACGTTATAATACATGGACAAACAACGATTTTGGATTTGTTATGACATATAGACATCAAAAATTTAGAGAGAAAAAACCAATATCATAGTTAAAAAATATGTTTAAGCTTGTTATATTTTTTGTCACAAACCGACTCCATCGGAAGAAACGAGACCTGGACAAAATAGGAACTAAACCATTTTATGGCGATATAATAAAATAAAAAAATCAATGCGACGCATTCAATGCACTATCTGTAAAATAAATTATTTGTATTACTCTTTTTAACTATTGTATTTATTGCATCAATTAAAAACATTGCTTCGCTTTTAACACGTCCTTATTGCCTACAACATTTGCGATTATCTTATCTATCTTACTCAGCTAAGCCTTTTACGTAGATATAAAGTGGTGTTAAACGGTTCTCTACTCTTCAAATTATAACACTAGCTTGATTTATTTGTGGAGATAACTTACTTGGGTAAGAAAGTTTGTGCTCGCAAGAATGCTAATTAACTCTATTTCAGCAAACAAACTTTACACTTAGCTAAACAAACGTCCTTGTAATCTCTAGAGGTTCATACTATGTTCCAGTAAACAGTAGAGCTAGGAACCGAGACGAGGCGTGTCCAGGGAAGATAAAACCACTCTATGCCCGACACGGACAGACAACGCGGCGCCACCGAACTCGGACCAACTCTCGTAAAAGATAAGTTACTTATTCGACAAAATTACCTAAAGTGCATTAGAGTTTAAGAACGTCTCCGCGACAAACGAACAAGTAGGTGACAGATATGTGGTTTCCAGGCGAACGCCCCGCCTATGGACGCCGTGTTTCTTAACTTTCAAATAAGGACAAAAATAGAATACCAAAACATTTAAGATGAAGGAAAAAGAGACGGTGAACCGATTCCCACTATTTGTTTCAATTTACCGCGAGATCAGTGACTGGAAACAACCGCGCCTGGCAGTTGGCCCAAAGTTATATAAAACGTAACATTAACTTATAACGTTCACGTGTAACGTTCATAAATCATACACTACATTTTCACGGTCGATAAAGGCTGAATAAGGTGCAATCTATCAACGTTATTCATCAAGAAAATCGAATCAGCTCGCGACGGACTTCTCATGTGATAGAATATCGATAAAATTTGTCATTCACATCGGATACCTATAAACCGGAGTTTGATACTCGTAAACATAAAATAAAC
Organism: Agriopis leucophaearia; assembly: GCA_949125355.1. Classification (NCBI taxonomy): domain Eukaryota; kingdom Metazoa; phylum Arthropoda; class Insecta; order Lepidoptera; family Geometridae; genus Agriopis; species Agriopis leucophaearia. The sequence continues at coordinate 10,564,363 of OX421275.1, forward strand.
GTTTTATTACCTCACCACATAAACTTTTTAAACAAGGTCACGTAGAAAGAAATTTCATGCCAAAAGTTGACTACCTATATGTGGAGTAAGAGAACTACTGACAGCTCGCGTTTTATAAACTTCGGTTCGGAAACCCGCGGCCTTGTTAAACTTTCGGGGAAACCTTTATAGGTCACGAAGAATTAAATAGTATCTACCTACACATAATATGTAAAGCTTTTAATAACATGCGTTACTTTCCGTTACAATGTATCTGTATAATAATTTAACGATGAATAAGTTATTTCGAACAAAATTATTATCTGCAAACAGATGTGACATTGATTGAAGCAATAAAGAAAATTGAGAGAGCACGTAAAACATCACATTATTTCGCTGATTCAAAAGTTGACCTACAAAACTGTTCGTACAGTGTAAAATTATAAAATGAAAAATGGATTTGTGAATTGGAATGGTAAAACAAAATGCAGCGGAAGCAGTCAGTTCGTAGGACAAATCGAGAGCGCTCCAATTCGTTTCAGTCCAATTGGTCGGGTATCGTTTATGTCCCCGATACCGAAGCATATAAATATGTATAGGTATACGTATGATCCCAACGTACCCGCTGAATCAAAGCAACTATGATCGATAAGCAATCAGATATGAATTGATATAGCCACTGGACGCTGAACATCGTGGCGTTTAACTACCGAACTGAGTCGTACATCATTTGGCTTTTGTTTGTTATTAAATTCCAACTACTGGACTAAGACTGAGATCGAATAGAGACAGAATCTGAGACAACTCTTGCCCTGTCAAATATAATATTCTACCAGCTACAGAAGCATACTCGTACGAAGTACCTATAATTATCATGATACGTACGTCATACGTACGTTAATAAATAATGCATTTAGTTTCAATGTAAGTCCAATCGAAACGAGGACAGCCGTTGTAATGTTGTTGTTTTTGCGTAGTGTTTTCACGGTTCTGTATATCATTAAAATTGAAGACTTTGTTGCATGTACATTTTGAAGGTTTTTATAATTCATACGAAGTTATATGATTATTTACGGGATATTTACCGTGGTAAGGTTGTGGAAGGAGCTCCCGATATTTCGGCGCAGTTACATGCACCACGTTTACGGGAAGACAACTTTTTGACTTTATTCATATTCATACGAAGGTTAACAAAATAACAAGTATATTTCTTTAAAAAAGTAATTGGCATTTTTCAAGGCAAGAGTGAATAGGTATCTTCGAAGTCTGCGTACTTCATCTTCGACGAAATCGTCGCTTACCAACAGGCGAGTTGGTGGTCAAACGCCGAACGACTTATTCGAGACTAGCCGCCCGCCCCGGCTTTGCACGGGGAGTTTTTTTTTAACATTCTAGTAATAAATATAGTCTATGTTACTCCGGGATAATGTAGCATTCTAATGATGAAAGAATTTATAAAATCGGTCCAGTAATTTGAGTTAATTCGTTACAAACGTACAAAAATCCTAAAATACAAATCTTTCCTCTTTATAATATACGAGTAAGTGTACATTAAAAAATAAAGTTAAAGTTACGCCCGACAACTGTATTTTTTGTGGATAATTTGATGGAAACGGCACATCAGCACAAAAATGATGTACTCACTTTAATTTTTAACCGACTCTCAAAAAGGAGGAGGTTATCAATTCGACTGTTTAAAAAAAATGTTTGTTACCTCAGAACATTCGACTGGGTGAACCGATTTCTATGATTATTTTTTTATTTGAAAGCTGGTGCTTCCCGTTTGGTCCCATTTCAATTTGGTCCAGTTCTGACATTTTTATGAAGTCGGTTTTTTGTATTGATAATTATGATAGACCTATTTAATGTATTTATTGAAATCGGTTAAGGCGATTAGGGTGTAAGTGGGTAACACACACACTCGTACATACACGCATACTACAATATTTACCCATCATTTGGCTTTACGACGTCGGGTAAAAAGTGACTTTCGTTGTTCGTTTATTTGAGTAAATGAATGCATGAAAAGGCAAGAAACGCGGTATCTCTGTGCGACAGCACAGAATACATAATAGTACAACGGTAGGAAATGTAGGTCAAGTTAAATATTTTCCCTGAGATATGTACGTGTCTAGTATATAGATAGATAGACATACTTGTACGACAATTTTATAACCTGATCTTATTATAGACGGAATTGAATTTGATATCCTCTCCACCCACATATTCAATATACTCATAATATTGCAGAAAATGTCTGTTAAAAATGCAAACTTCCTAAAATAGACATTATAATAGAGTATTGAGAATTCGACATTTTGTGAAGTCGACGTAACGGACCTAATGTGGTAGCCGTGGAAAAGTCAACATTTCCCAGTTTATCGTGGATCGCCACTTCACCCGCCGTGCTTGCACGCCGAGCTTCTCGACTGACTAAAGTCTAGATTTCAGAACAGCAAAATTGCATCTTTTTTTTAAATTCTTTATTTTAAGTGCTTTTTCGCAAAGCGAAAATGTCGCACACCTTATTCTAGTAGAATGAGGTATAACTTCGCATCTATTGTAAACTGAATAGAGTTGACTTTTCCGCTTTTTAGTTAGTAGTTTAAGTTTAGATTGTAATATCTGTAGTAGAGTAAAAGGTTTTTTATTCATTTTATTTTTGTTGTCTGCGGCAGTGAGCGCTGCTTCTACTTTCAGTCAACGTTGGGCCATTGAGTGACGCATTACAAAAATAAAATGAATAAAAAACCTTTTACTCTACTACAGATATAACAATCTAAACTTAAAAGCACTTTAAATAATACTTTGCATATAAACTATTACTACATATAATTAGAAACCATTACACTTGCCATAGTCTGTGCAATGAGCTTTCTGAATGGGTGTTCCCCGATTATTACAATCTGGGTGTCTTTAAATCAAGAGAGGATCGGTTTCTTCTAGGCAAGCGTGAGCCATCATAGACCGCACCATCGCTTAACATCAGGCGTGTTGGCGGCCAAGAGCAAGCCTTTCTACACTAATATTATAAAGAAGAAAGATTTGTATTTTTGTACTCTTGTAACGAATTAACTCAAAATCTAGTGGACCGATTTTGACAATTCTTTCAACATTAGAATGCTACATTATCCCTAAGAATCATAGGCTATATTAATAACTAGAATGTTTAAAAAATAAATCTCCAGCCGTGCGGCGCCGGGACGGGATCAATATAAAAAACCGACTTCATCAGAACTGGACCACATTAAAATGTGACCAAACGGGAAGCATCAGCTTTCAAATAAATAAATAAAATATCAAAATCAACTCACCCAGTCAAAAGTTCTGAGGTAACAAACATAAAAAAACTGTCGAATTGATAACCTCCTCCTTTTTGGAAGTCAGTTAAAAATAACTTAATCCGCAGAAGTTGCCTCCTCGGCATAAGCCTCCCCTTACCTTCTCCACTCCTCTCTATCCCTTGCTTTCATACAGTCACTCAGTGACTCATAATATGCTTTCAAACGAATTGCGTTTGCAATCCTGTGGATAGTGCTAAAACGTAATGGTACTCCCACAGTAATGTTTGACAGTTTACTTCTCGTACGAGAAACCGTGCTCTTCGGTTCCCTTCATTAAATTAGCGTTATCCACGCCGAGAATGTTACACCACATGAGGTACAAATGTAATAGCGTCGTAAACATAACGTGTAGAGGCCGTCGGACGTCCCACAAAGTAGCCTTTTGTGGGCCGAGTTTGCGCAGTGAAATCCGTCCCTTAACCTATTTTAGACGAGACAATTCGGAAGCGGGCAAATCCTGTTGATGCGAACGCCACAGCTGTGTTACATTTATGTAATTAATTCCAAAAAAAATATCTGTGTCTGTGTTTCTTTTTCACAAATAAACGGTAAAACCAATCTTAATAAATTTCCAATCGTTATATTTTTTTTAAAGTAATTTGGAAAAGGAAATAGGCGATCAAGATTGGCTAATTTGATTGGATGATTTGATTGATTGGATGTGGCTTATGATAGATTTAATTTAATAACTGCGGAAAAACTGGAAACCGTCGAGTAAAACTGCGCTTTGATGATAAGTTTTGTTTTTTATTAAAAATGTTTCATCTTGATCTTTTTCACATAGATTTTCGTAAAAAAATATACCGCGAGGTTCTTGTTAAACTTTCTTCCTTTCTTCATTCCAAAAGCCTTTAGGAATACTTTTAAAACTTAGAATGAAAGTTTGCGGAATTCGTTAATTCGCGTAAAGCAGGGCAGGAAAACCACGTAGTTTTTTATTATTGACCTATCTATTACGGTTCGAAAGGTACAGCCATTAAATGTAGGACAGAAAGACAGCGTAGGCTTAGTAATAGGGTCCCGTTTCCACCCTTTGGGTACGGAACCCTAAAAACAATTATTTTGTTTGTATTAGTATAATTTTCCCTCGCCTTCTTATTTTGGCGATTATCTCTCAATGATCTATCAAAATAATTTAGGCCTTAACGAATTTCAATAAGACTGATTTCAGACTACGCTATAATATAATAGTATATAGTTCATAGCACAACAGTATCGCGCACCATACATTATTATGGACACGTTCACACTTAACTGTATTATATATTATTGGCTCCTTCCTTATTTGCTATAACTATATAGCACAATAGTATAGCGTAGTCTGAAATTAGCCTAAAACTAGAGCGAGTGAGATTGTGTATAAATTATACATGACATGCAGTTCTTTGGTATTTTAATGCAACAGAAACATTAACAGATGTTTTAGATTTATCGATATAAACAAGAGGCGCCAATTCACCTGTTCCGTGTATTTTTAACGCTGATGGTTTTGTATGAATGATCTCACTATCATCTTTAGAAACTTGTGTAAATTCAACTACTTCCTTAAGACCTTCTTTTTCCAATTTTAAAATTTTTAGCAATTTTGATCATTCAAGTTTAAGTTTGTCAATTTCCATTGTTATCTTAAAATAAAAAAATAAAAAAGTATGACCATAAACATGTAATTAACGTATGGAACTGTTGTCATTTGAGCCGCTATTGCTATTTCAAACTTAAATATAAGTACAAGATAACACCATCATTATCAACCTATAAATATCTGGGACATCTGGGACATTTATGCATTTCATTTTTGTTTGTACCACTTTCTACGGTCACTTATTGGCTGCAAACTCAGATCAGAGAGAAAAGAGAGATATAGCTTAATATAAAAAAAAAAACTTTTTGTGTAGGTTAGTACCAAAACATGGCTATGCTGCCAAGTATGCTCACATTTGGCGATACATTTACATGAGATCATGGCCGCTTCATCATCAGCTCGAAGACGTCCACTACTGAACTTAGGTCTTCCCCTTTAACCTCCACACTGAACGACAGCCATCTGCAGGCCCGCGACTCTCACAATGTCGTCGGTCCATCTAGTGCATCGGCCTACCTACGCTGCGTCTTCCAGATCGTGGTCGCCACTCAAGAACCTTTCTTCCCCATCGGTCATAGGTTCTTCAAGCGATGTGGCCTGCCTATTGCCACTTCAACTAGCAAATTTTAATAGCAATGTCGGTGACTCTGGATCTTTGGCTAATATCTACGTTCCGGATTTTATCGCGCAAAGAAACTCCGAGCATAGCTCTCTCCATTGCCCGTTGTGTGACTCTGAGTCTTTCCAAAAGGCCAACAGTTACGGACCACGTCTCAGTAGTATGTCATCACTGGCAACACACATGGCACGGTCGCTTGCCAAACAAAAACTATAACAACAAGTTACACAACTCAAGGTCTTCATTGGGACATATACGCAAGTCGCAGAGTTATGGGATCAACGGAGAAATTAACTTTACTATTGATATTAACCTATTAAGGACTTGAGCATCTATAAAATAATCAACTAATGAAGAAGGCTCACTGTGGATATGTTTGAAACGACAAGAATATGAGTGACTGAATAGGTTTTCTGACGGCTCTCATTGTCACCAAGTCAGGATCAGATGATGGGATCCCAGAGAAATCGAGGGCAACACTAAATTTTTTGGCACTTATTACGTGTTTCATATATTTTTGACGTCAGTTTTTAATGTGATTCACTTGTTATAGTAAGGCCGACCTATTTGTCCTGGCACCTTTCCTTGGCTTTATCTTCGACATCTTCTTCGGATACCTGACACTCTCATTTCCTTTACCTAGCACGACGTCTTTTCACCGTATTTTAGATCTGGAACTTCGACCGGGAATGGAGATTGTAAGTGCAAAAGGGCAGCCTACTCGAAGTTGGATGTAAAAAATTATGTTATGTCCTATCATAACAATAGATATTTACTATCCCTACGATGCCGTTACCCTTACTCATCGACGCATATATCCACGACGCTAATCCTGCAGTCACTGCGGTATGGTTCCATACATTATCATAAAATGTTATCATACCGGCATTAGTTCGTAACATAAACCTAATATCGAATCAGCGTATAAATCAATAGTTACGGCATAGTTAATTTATCGCAAATCCGTCTAGACGAGGATGTAACGGTACGAAAACTACGATCGCCGGCGAATGTATTATATTTTTGTGAGTTTTCTTATGTAAATTCCTTTTGTTTGCACGCCCCAAGTTGTTTACTTGATGTCGTGTGCGATGAATAAACATCATCCTTTATCTTCGGTAATGATTCTGCGAAGAATCAATCAATACTTACGCCTTGAACCGAGTCAGTATAATGTAAGCAATGATATATTCTGTTCTGGAGTTATAGTGATGGGCGATGTTTAAATACGCATAAAGTATATCGTAATACTTGGCGCGAAACCGAGCATTCACGGTACTTATTTGTAGAACAAACAATAAATGCTTGTTGCTCAGTTCGTTGCTCTCGATTAGAGCTCATTTATACATAAATGTAAGCACAACTGTATATAGCCTGTACATACTTATATAACGAGTTATTTTCTTTAAAAAGATTTGTAAAATATATTTTTGTCGGATCATATTTCTCAAACGATGTATTGATGTACCAAATCTCACATTCATTATAAAAGAGCTATGCAATAGTGCAGTCAACTTTACGCCCCCTTTATTGTCGCAATCTAATTTACGATGACGTCACCTACCTAGTGACCATCCCTGAAATAAGACGAATCTATCGACACTTCAGTTATTAAAATTAGTTCGAGTTTTTAAAGCAAATAAGGCAAATATGGGCATACATACACGTTAAAAAAGATACCCTTTTTTAGTGTTGTTGGGTATAGTTTGTCAAAATAGACAGAACTATAAATATTTAATATTTAATTTAATTCATACGCAGCCCAGCTTCCTGGCGTAAATGAAGTATTCACAGCGTGTGGATAACACAATTTATTACAGAAACCTGTTAAATCTCAAACCAAACTTCTCAGAACGCGAGATCGCGACGCCGACGAGGTAATCCCTATGATATAAAGAATGTTAATATTTTTAGATATTAAACGATTCTGTTGAGATATGCTCGTACTTGGAAAGACTTTTCAGGAATCTTTTGTTCTTCTAGAGAAATATTGCCTTTTGTATTATAATGCAATTTAAAGATCATCAACACAGGTTCCGTTTAGTTGCAAATGAAACCGAAAACTAATACTAAGACTAAAATAGGATAATTTGATGACTACTACGAGTAATCACACATTAACTTAATTTTACAAATGCGAAAGTAACTCGTTCTGCCGCTTACCTTTTCACGGTTAAAAATTAAATTTCAAAAAAGTTTGTATTTCTAATGAGGAATGACATCGCAGGGAAATATTGAGGCACATTTACTTTCTTTTAAATTTACCATCTTTTCCCCATAGAAATTCTAAAAGTTTGTACGCAATGATTTCGATCCACATTTATTCGTACTGCCCAAGAATGGAACTACCTTGAGTCCTCCTTCTTTCATGAGAACTATAATCCAGGCATCTTCAAGGCTAGAGTGCACAGATTTCTTCTCTAAATTGACGTGATCCATCCTTGGCCACACCATCGCTTTCTATTAGGCCAATTGGTGACCAAACCTAGCTCTATATAAGTAGGTACATCGAAAATTTAACACCTAAAGTTACTCGAAGCTTTTGAGATGCAGTGATACCGGAGAATGCTATGTATAAGGACGCGGAAAGTCTTCAACGTCAGAGTTCTCCAGCACATCGGCAAGAGCCGTGAACTACTGCAGACCATCAAGAAAGAAAACTTGGGAATTTTGGACACGTTTTGCGACATGAAAAATACCAGTTTTCCCAGTTGATTACAATGGGCAAATAGAAGGCAAACGACGCGCTGCAAGAAGGTAAAAGTCGCGGTTGCACTACATTCGAGAATGGACCAGCATAGCCAGCGTCGAACATTTATTCCGCTTGGTTCAAGATAGAGAGAAGTTCGCTGATCTGACGGCCAACTTCCAGTGGTGGAGAGGTACCTGAAGAAGATATGCATAAATTAAAAACTTACCCCAGTACTGACTAGCGACAGCATGATCCTCTCGTTGAGCGCCAGCGTCTCGCCCTGTTTCATTTTAATCCGCTTTTTGTCGAGACACTTCATCGCGTACATCTTCCCCGTATCTGCTTTTCGGCACCCGTATACCTGCACAATTTCATACGTATAAAATATGCATATTAAATTAAATGTATCTGTGGTTTCCCGAACTTTCTTGAACTTCTGACACTTTTTTATACGCTCTAGTGGTCTATAGGGACCAGGTGGCATAGGAATGCTCTGTCGATTCTGTGATTCATTTCGAACCTAACCTATCCAAGGCGGATCTGTCTCCGGCAAGAATGAATAGCAAGGTAGGGCATTTCCTAGAAAACGTACACCCTATATATTAAAGGACCTTCACAAAGGATCTGCTCGGCATTGTAGGTATATATTTCCCAGTAGTTGTATATGTATACAATTCATTCATTTCCGGTGAAATATCGATAAAATTCATGTGTAAATATTTTTTTACTCTTTATAATTGGATTTAAATATAAAAAGGGTTACATTTCGTAACAGGAAAACAATTTAAACCCAATTGCATTCGATATCTATTCGTATCCCGCAAAACCCGCTTCATGCATTTATCGATATTACGTTCTCGGTGGACGATTTTTGATCTCGAATACTTTTAAATCGAGTTCAGATATTTTAAATTGTATCATGAAATAGGGATAGAGAATTGTATATACCAATAATTCTACATCGAATCTGAACACGATAACAGCTCTATAAAACAGTGTATTGTCAAAATTACAATATTTACAACTAATAGTTTGTGGTCATAGTTGTCAATGATTAGAAGATCCTGAATTCAGAAGCATATTCGAATCGATTTTCTGTCTTTATATCAATCTAACATCGGTGAATTACATAGTATACTTTTTATCCCAGAATATTGCACGGTTCCTCTGGGAATGTACACCGTGGTGCTCAGCTAGCTTTAATTATTGGATTCTATAAAGTATATAGCTGGACAATGTGTAAAAGAAGACTAGATCATGCTCATGACGATAACGGAAGAACTCAATTAAAACTATGATAGAACAGATACGCGATGTAATAGAAAGGTATATTAACTGAACGGTGTTTATGTACACATCAAATCAAAGTGAACCACTTGTAGAAAATAAGTTTGCGAAAGTCACATAATACAGAGTACAAGGACAGAAGATTCACTCCGCAAAATCATTTAAATAAGTAGCGACTCTTGCTACTACACAATAAAGTGCAATTCAGGATATGCGAGAGCTAATTACCTATTGCTTATTAACCTAGAAGTTGCCTCTCTGTCTATCGCGTAACTCTTGTCGCGTTATCTCTGTCTATCACGCGTCAGAGTGCAAGGCAAGTTTTTTTTTTTTTTTTTTTAAATTATGATGTGACTTTTTGCTGTTGGCCTTGCGGCCTCTACAGCTTGACCGGACTAGGTGAACGCAGAAGGCGTTGGGCCAACATGATTTAGATTTTTGGGCGACAAGGGCAAGAGCACCTCGGAGGTACGAGCCTCGGCTTGGACCGTCAGTTGCCGGGAGTGGGGATCAGACTTGCCCTGGCACCCCAGAAGGTTGTTGAACTGAATGATTATTTGGAGAAGCACGGCAAGTCCGACAAGACGACTACTTGTAGCTTCATACCTAAAGTGTGGAGTGCGTCAGGCCTGCTAAAGTCGTGTCGTTAAAAAAGTGCTCGTACATACAAACAAACAAACATACGGGGTTACTACTTTTTTCTGGAATTAAGCAAGCTAGTGTTCTCCAAATTGTTCAATTTGATAGGTAAGTAGATCAACACCCTTTAGTATTACTGCCACTTTCTGTTTCACCCCGTACACTGTAGGCTTTTTAACCAACCCTAAATAAAATATCATAGGTACTAATTTTGAGCACTAAAATAAACACACTACTTGTTTCCTCATTAGTATTCAAGTTTTAATTATAGCGATGTAAAATTACAGCTATGACGTTGGTTACGGTCAATAAATTAGGTAAAATACTTATATAATTCACGTCATACTATTACAAATATCACAATTAACGGAACAAGGGATATCCATTTAACCACGTGCATACAGAATTAAAATGTCCTATTTACATACCGATGATGGCAGTTTACAACGTGGAAATGTCCATGCATAATAACTAAAATATTTTACTAAGTACAGATCCCCTAGTTAGTTTATTAAATTGTTCCCCAAATGCAGCGGTAAAGCCGAATATTTTACAAACATTGAAAATAGAATTCACGCGCACTCAAATTTTTTTTTTAACATGTCCTCCAGATATTGGGCCCTCCAATGCCTCTCAAATTATGTCCAGGCTAGCCACGAGAATGAAAATAAAAAATAATAATCGTTTATTGATATAAGCATATATATATGATTGCAAAACTAAGCGACATTACTTAACTTAAATTCTAACTAGACATTCACTTAAATTTTTGAGCCGTCATAGATTTAATTAATCTAAGTTGAATGCAAATTGTTGGTACCAAAAAATTGTCTCCTCATAAAATGAAACGCGTGATCGGTCATTTTATATGAGAGCTCATATTTTTTATCGAATTAAGCTAACTTATGTTTTACAAGTTGTTGACTTTGATATGCACATTTACACAGTTAAGTTTCTGTTACACCCCAAATAAGTTAAAAAATACATAATTGCATTTATATTTCCCCCTCACATTTTCTATTTATTTAATAGACTTGTACGTTTGACCGCCTCGATCTCGCCGGATGTTAAACGACGACGCGGGCTACGATGGAGCACGATTTGAAATGGAACAACTTATCATCTTCATCATAATCAGCCTATCTTACACCACTGCTGGATATGCCACTCATGGATAAGGTAGACTTCCGTGCATCGCGGCCGATCGCAGCCGTGCGCGTCTAACGCGCTCAGCTGATGCGATAAACAAGTTTTGTTCTTTAGTTCATTTTCTTTGGTTGACCAGCTTTTTGTTTTTTATATTATATGTTTTTTTTCATGCACGCCTACATACTATTTGTTCCAACTTGGTGGATGACTGGTAGGTAATGTTTAGCATTACGTCATTTGTGCATTGTATTTAATTTGTAAGTGTGCATTGTATATAAAGTATTAAATAAATAAACTCTCACTATGTAAATGTTTGATGACGTCGCAGTCGTCATACATTTTCATAGTCCGCGCGCGTCTGTCGCATAACTCGGAAGCGGCGTCATACACTTTCACAGGGCAAGTATTGTCGCATCAGCCGCGATGCACGGAAGTGTACCTTAAGACACGCTACTCAGTCGTCGTTGGCTTTTTGCTTCCAGAAAGAAGTACCTAAAGTGCGTAGTTGTTTAGTCGACCTCTTCATGATTATGACAAATCTAGACTTCTAAAGTCTACTGGATAGACGCGTTTAAATAAATATTATGCACGATGCATCATCTTATGGATAGGAATCCAATTTACTTAGTAATTTCCAACGTTGATGGAAACGTAATCGGCTTTTGCACGTCATTCTCTGTAAACAATAAACATCTTTGATCGCGAATTTGCAGAACTGGACTTGTTTTATAGCGTTTGGAAGTATCTTCATCCGGATGTTTAAATAGTCGTAAAGTTTATAATTTACTCCCGGGACAATGTACCGAGTGTGTTCAATATCAGCATTGTTTGCTGCTCATAGTGAAAAGTTTGAAAGCCCAATATTTTCTAGGAATGGGAATAGAAACATTTTACATGTGCAACTAACATAATATGTACCTTTTAAGTGCTTTTATCTATGGTATACTTTTTTTAAATCTGCAAGTTGAAGTGGCAATGGGCGCAGGTCACATCACTCGAAGAGTTGATGACCAATGGGGAAGAAAGGTTCTTGAGTGGAGATCACCAACCGGAAGACGCAGCGTAGGTTGGCCTTCCACTAGATGGACCGACGACATTGTGAGAGTCGCGGGCATCCAGTGGATGCAGATGGCAAGATGTCGTTCAGTGTGGAGGTTAAAGGGGGAGGCCTATGTTCAACAGTGGACGTCCTCTGGCTGATGATTTTTTAAATATCGTATAGACCAACCTCATAATGACAAAATTCCCATCAATTTTTTAATAAATTTTTTAGCCCTAGAATTTTAGTAAGTAGGTCTTATTTCAACTGAGGTTAAAAATACGCCTTATCGTCAATGAAAGACGAGAAGGCGATTATTATTTTACATGAATAACTAGCAGCTGCTAATTACAAGATAGATATATAATAACGAAATAAGTAAATATTCTAAATCGTGGCATTAAATTTTGGCGAAAGAGATCGATAAAAACAAATCGATCTCCTCCGCCATCTTATAAAATACAACACGAAAACTGTTTTATAATATTATATTCTATTATTATATTATCTACAACATGAAGAATAACCATTAGTAATGTTTTTCTAAACGCAATTCCGAATCGTTTCTTTTTTAATTCTCACTCAGTTTTTTTTTATTGTGTGAATGCCGGTGGGCGCGGCGTTAAACAGTGCTTAATTTTTAAATTGAATTGTCCGTGCTCTGCGGATACAGTTCATTATATTAGTAATTTAGTCAAGCATACTGAGCGGACAATAACCCTTGTTGACGACGGCGAGGGCGACGAAAGATACCGGTTACATTTTCATCCAATCTCGTAGCAATGATCACAGCAACCCATTAGGAAACATTACGAATCCGTTTCAATTTACCCCTGCTACAGTAACGGCTACACTAACGATGCCCTAGCAGGCTGCCAAATCCCAGGCCCGCAAGCAATAAACTGACCCACGAGTACACTTTCATTGCCTCGCCAAATTGTGGTTGATAAGTTATTAGAATAAGAACCTCTTTAAAACTTCCATTGGCGTTTTTTATTCCAATACTAATTAATTATTTGTAACTATGTCTTTTTACGTATTTCATGAGTTGAAAAAAAAAACATAACTGTCGAAAAGGTACTTAGTGCTGCTCAGTTAACATTGATTCGAAATTATGACCCACCCACAAAATTGGTTGAGCAGCCTTGCTCTTAGCAAATCTTTAGCTCAGAGTGAATTTCTTTTGGAAACATCCAAGTCAGGACCAGTCCTGTCGTATCTCTGCTAAAGTGCAACGCTTAGATAGGTTCTGCATTGACCTACATAGGAGTCTATCAACATTCTATATACTTAAGTATCTATAGTTTGCTTAAACAATTGCATGGTGGTTTTCCAGCGGCAGAGATGAATATGGATTTAGTTAAATGTACTGGGAGCTCGGATGGAATTCTAATTTGGAAGCGAATAGGTCCCGTGGCCAGGACATCTTCATTTCACGGTGCTGGCTTTAAATGTTGTCAAGGGAAACTGACCATTATCTCTTTGAAATATGAATTGACATGACATGGCAATTACCTTAAACCAGATCAAAGCGTTATCTTATACAGGGTTAGGAGGAAATAGTGTACTAAAAAACCAGCTGTTGTATAGAAAAAGGTTATTAACATTCGACAAAATGTATGGAGCAGCAGATATTTTTTCTGGGTTGGACCCATAGTAAAAGTTGTTCATGACGAGGTATATAATGGACTCTTTTCGGCTTAGTACACCCTTACCACGTAACCCTGAATAATAGTAGATAGCTATAAAATATGGGGAGTGTCTTCTCATCACAAGTGAATCGGTTTTTTCTAGGCAAGCGTGCTCCATCGTAGACTCCACCATCGCTTAACATCAGGCGAGTTGGCGGCCAAACTCAACCATATAAATACATTTAAAAAAAAACACTTCCGACCGATGGGCCAGGATCGTCACACAGTGGGTGCCTGATAGACGATGCAGTCAAGGAAGGCCTACAGAAAACGCTGGCGTGGCGATCTTGACTCATTCCGGAGAAGTTGGCAAGAGGAGGCGGAGGACCGAGATTTATGAAAGGAGATGGGGGAGACCTTTGCCCAAAAGTGGGACAGTAAAACACTCATTCACTGACCTACGAAGCTGAAATTTAGCATGTAAGTGCCTTATGGAGTGTAGAAGTCCTATAAGAATGGATTTTGCGAAAAAACCAAATGAAGTCACGGGCAACATCTAGACAGAAAGAAAAACGTACTAACCTCACCAAACCCGCCTCGACCGATGATGCGATGAACGCTGAAGTCGTTCATTGTGAGCTGAATATTCAATTCTAAGTTTTTCCATTGACAAAACCTCGTATATTTGTCACTGCAATAAAATAAATAATTTAATTAAAATACTAGTCGACCGTCCCGGCTTCGCACAGGTGTAAACTCGGCTTTCGGCCTCGCTACAAAATATAATATAGCCTGTCTCCCGGGGATGTGGCTTCCCAACAGTGAAAGGATTTTCAAATCGGTTCAGTAGTTTCGGAGCCTATTCGATGTAAACAAACAATCAAATCTTTCCTCTTTATAATAAAAGTAGTATAGATATTATTATATGACCCGATTGCATTGTATAAATAGTAGGTAGCAGAAAAGCAAAAAAAAAAACAAGTTTTCTATTCTATATTATTATCAATATACAAAACCGACTTCATAAAAATGACAGAACTGGACCAAATAGAAATGGGACCGCACGGGAAGTACCAGTTTTCAAATAATAAAAAAACATCAAATCGGTTCACCCAGTCGAAAGTTCTGAGGTAACAAACATAAAAAAATCGGATTGAGTATCTCCTCCTTTTTGGAAGTCGGTTAAAATAGAAATTGAAGAAGCATCTATAGGTAAATGCTCAGATCAAATAAATAATACATATGGATTACGGCGTACTGCCAAAGTGAAACTAAATTCGCTTGCAAAACTACGTGAATATCTACACGGACTTACGCACTCATACACATTGAAAACTACGTAAATTTCATACTGAAATCGTCAAACGACTACGCACACATGTTTCAAAAGGCTTCAAAGTGGCTTCACTTTTCGTGTTCGCCGTAATCCATCTTGCTATTTTTATTTGATCTAAGGGTTAATGTTATGGCAGGCGGCATTATTTAAACAACTATGACTATTAGCTTGCTGCTTGATGTCACTCCCACTATTAAAACGATTAGCACGGAGCTGTAGGGCACGCTATAAACACACGTAGGGGTAGGACGAGCTCATGCGAATCACACTCGAAAAACATAACCCTCCTTCTTGCGCAGTCGGTTAAAAATATAATCGAATCACACTAATATCAAATAAAAGATAATGTAATTCTTTCTCTCTTTTTTATACGTCACGATAAAACGAGTGAACCATCAAGCATCATGGCATCGTAAGGAAACTTTTATATCCCGGAAAATTGCTTGAAAACAAGGAAATCCAACGATTTCCTTGTTTTCACGTAATTTTCCAAGGAAGCAATTAAAAGAAAAACGTTATTTAAACTGACTCGATCCAAGCAAATATTAATTTGCTCTGACAGCTGCAATAATATTGTAAAAAGGAGATCACAATGATCACGAGAAATAAATAAAATAAATATCTGGGACATTATTGCATACACGGTCATCTGACCCCAAACTAAGCAAAGCTTGTAATATGGCTGCCAGAGACTGATATACGTACATATATATTTTTAAATACATACTTAAATAGATATTAACACACAGACATAGAACAAACACCAATGTTCATCACACAAATGTTTGTCCTAGATGGGAATCGAACCCACGCCCCCAAGCACAGAAGTTAGGTTCACTACCAACTGAGCCACCGGGGCAGTCGTAAGTAATTCTGATCACTTTCGCTAGGTTTTTGAACGTAATACTGTAACAGGTAGCCGATATATTCATTGAAAAATTAAAAGAAAATGTTTTCGATCTGTTTTTTACAATGGTATTGTAGCTGTCAGAGAAAATTAGCCAATGGAAATAGTGTAGTAATTTAAAAAAAAACACCATCGAGATAGAGACCTATAGATAGAGTCACAATCGAAAAAAATGTCCGAACCAAAACTCCGCAACTGTAAGACAACCGCAATCCGACTACAACGCCGCGCGATGCCAGTAGGTACGCTACGATGCCCAATCGGACAAGCAACGTTGAACACTATGCAAGTGACATAACGTTTAAATTGAAGTAAATGTGGCATTGTGAACTATATAAATGTCTAGGTATGTACAACGACGCTCGGACGTTTTTTGACTGTTTTTACTTAGAGATTGTGACTCTATAGGTATTGTATTTCGATGAATTTCACAAATTAATTGCTTTACTTGTTGACGTTGCAAAGTTCGCTAGCTTCGGTAGGTCATGTAAATACCTAATTAAAATTTACTTCACTACTCACCTTTCTAAGAAATTTTTGAACGGTTCCCCTCGAAGGTGTTGGAATATTTCTTCAATGTATGGCTGAAACACGAACGTTACAATATAACACACACTTAGTAAAGGCATGGAAACATTGTTAACATGTTTCAGTGTTAAAACGTATGTAATATGAAAATATTATTTACCTCAAATAGATTTGGTGGTACTTCATGTTTCATTAGATATTTCTGTACATGCGCTACACATTCCTTAGAATAATCCTGCAACAATGAAAATAAAGTATAAAAACCGTAAAGTGTGCGTACAATCTCATTGTTAAATCCGAGAAAGCTATTTCTGTATTCCATTCACAAAAATTTACGTATTTTCCGAAACCACAAAGAGAAAAGCCCACAAGATTTTTAGACAAGGCTTAATCGCAACAAGCAACCACTTTGAACTTTATGTTCAATGCTTTAAGCGATATTATAAGGGAAAGGCCTTTGATGATTGCGAATTCTTCGTGAAACGTACGTTTGAGTTTTGCACATAACTTTATCGTAAAGATCTTTATCGTTACCGAAATAAGGTATAATTGTGCCTTGAACAATGGTCTTGAATCACCTTTTTTTATTTATATTTTTAGCTATGTGTGGTCAACACACAGCTTACCCATTGGTTAGTGACGGAGTGGCCGAATATGGCAAAAAAAATTACCTAGATTATACTAAGTAATTTCTGAGTCATTATGTTTAAATATAATAATTAATATTACCTTTGCCCAGCAGTGGGGACAAAGCATGTTAACATTAAAAAGTGTTACATAATTATGATAATAGGTTTTTATTTAATGTAATAAGTCATTTAAGTTATTTTATCTACTACTTTAAGTAACTATATATACAGCGTAGGTACTGATTTAATTTACCATTTCATATTTAATTTACCTCATACCTATAATAATGTTAAAAACAAACAATATATTAACAATCTTAACATGGGAAAATGTGGGCTGGTATTGTTGAAATATGCAAATGAAACTAGTTTTGAATAATTCAGGGTTATAAGTATTAGGTATAAGCCGAAAGGGGTTCGTTATACTCATCATTATGAACAACGTTTACTGTGGGACTAACTCTGAAATAGCTAAAGAAAAATATCAGCTGCTCCATAGAAAACGGTTAATCACTCTTGACAACAACCGGAAGACGCAGCGTAGGCCTCCCACTAGATGGAGCGACGACATCGTGAGAGTCACGGACATCCAGTGGATGCAGATGGCAGGTAGTCGTTCAGTGTGGAGGTTAAAGGGGGAGGCCTATGTTCAGCAGTGGACGTCTTCTGGCTGATGATGACTCTTAACAAAATGTATGGAACAGCACATAGTAACAGTTGTTCATAATGATGGTAGAACCTCCTTCGGGATACCCTTTCCTAATAACCTTGTATAGCGATAAAACCAATATACAGATCTAAAATAGACATTACTAGTTCAATAGACCAGATCTGCTATAATAGTACGATTAATAAATGTTAATATGGACGGCTGAATGGATATAGGGTAGGGTAATCGGAATGTTACTAGATTATTATTTATCAA
The DNA here is from genome assembly GCA_949125355.1 of Agriopis leucophaearia. Classification (NCBI taxonomy): domain Eukaryota; kingdom Metazoa; phylum Arthropoda; class Insecta; order Lepidoptera; family Geometridae; genus Agriopis; species Agriopis leucophaearia. Next base: position 10,582,649 of record OX421275.1, read on the forward strand.
TGGATAGATATTATATTATAGTTATATTTACGAGTATTATTGACAACACTGAAATTAATCAGCAAACCAATTTTGTCTTCAAAATTGTTTTACTATAAATGTTTAGACAAATTAGGTCAATATAAAGAAACACCTACTGATAAAGTAAAGAAACACCTACTGACAAAGTAAAGAAACACCTACTGACAAAGTAAAGAAACACCTACTGACAAAGTAAAGAAACACCTACTGACAAAGTATTACTGGTTGGACTATAGAAAGGTATCACTACTTGTATAAGCCGGTCGCATAACTCAGGATTCGCCCGCAAACAATATTAAAAAAAGTTAAGAGCAATTTAATGGTTTTTTTCTTTAAAAAAATAAAAAGTAATATTTTTGCACAAAACACGAGTTAATCATACACACATTTAATAACCGGCCAAGTGCGGGTCGGACTCGCGCACGAAGGGTTCCGTACCATTATCCATAAAAACGGCATAAAAATCACGTTTGTTGTATGGGAGCTTAAATAGAAATTTTATTTTAATTTCATAATTTATTATAAAGTGAATATATAACTATATATTCTGTGAATATTTCAAGCGTCTACTGTTGCCGTTATCAATATCGATCAAAAACGAGCAAAAAAATTACGTTCCCATACGGCTCCCATACAACAAACGTGATTTTTTGCCGCTTTTATAGTACGGACCCCTTCGTGCGCGAGTCCGACTCGCACTTGGCCGGTTATTTTTAAACCATCTGTATGATCACGAACGTGGAACCTTTAAAAAAAGTTAACCATAACGAATTCAAAATAATATTCCGACATAAACAACAAACAGGACATCGTTAAGACTTTATTTGAATACGCGACGAGGAAGATACAGCGTGTGCGCGACAGGTAAATCGACGATTTAGATAACAAAGACAAGGTAAAATGCATGTTTATTCAATGCAGTCAACTTGTACGCTATGTTAGCATTGGAGTTATAATGGGCTAACAGGATAGCTAGCCACAAGTTTCAGATAACATGCTTTGGTACTTTATAGCCTACTAGCTGCGTCCCGCGGTTGCACCAGCGTTATATACCTCCACTAGCCGTCCGCCCCGGCTTCGCACGAGTGTAAGCTCGGCCTTCGGCCTCGCTACAAAATATAATATAGCCTATGTCACCCGGGGATAGTGTAGCTTCCCAACAGTGAAAGAATTTTTCAAATCGGTTCAGTAGTTTCGGAGCCTATTCATTACAAACATACAAAAATAGGTACAAATCTTTCCTCTTTATAATATTAGTGTAGATGTAGATGAAGCACCTTCCTTGATAGCGACAGCAACCTTCTTAGATGTTTTTTTTTAATATGATGTAATAATATATGTTAATGTATAGACTTCAGTTCTTTGTTCTTGTCTTTAATTTTTTCGACCACCATATTTTTTTCGGGATAAACAATCGCCAGCCTATTAATAAAAAAAGGCCACATTTTGGCCAACAGTTAGTTCAGAATGTACAGTTGGCAGTCCATAAACGAGGGTCATTATACAAACAAGCGTAGTTGCAGACGGATGCTTACTGGCAGCGGCTCTCGTTACCACGGAGCAGATACAAAGAGGAGATGGCATTACAATAAAAAAATACACTGCACGGAGTAAAGAGTCGGCCCTCTACTCCATGATACATAGTCAACTGGTCTTACGTCAACTGGTCCCACCGCATACTGATCTCGATTCTGGCGGGATCAGTTTACAAATTGATTATTTTTATTATTTTTCTTTTGCTGAATGGACGCGTTTTAATTTGGAAATTGAAAATAATTATATTAACGCATATAATGTGAAGCGATTTTATATTTAAGTTAAAAAGGGGTGCTCTCATGTGACGTCGGGTTTTGTTGCATAGTCGTAGCGGATGACGTTAGACTTTTATATGTACTTGGAAACAATGTGGTGCATGTGTACAGCCATTGCTTATGCCTCCTCCTCTTTTATTATTTCCTCCGCGGTACCCGTTCCACAATTTCTAATTAAACTCCCGCGACCGCAACGAACGAACCGTTGACTATGAGGGCCTCTCAGATAACTTTGACCAGAACTATAATGAGGATAGCTTCAATTGTCAATTGTGGAAGCTTGAAAGCTTTATTTATGAAGTAAAGTCAGCTCTAGATTCAGGATGCCCAAAGGCCATCAACGAGACTTACTTACTTACGATGACGTGACGTGACGTGATGTAAATGACACTAGCAGTCACCCATTACAATATTATTTGAATCTAAAGCATTTAGCTCTTTCTGAAGACAATGCTTTAAATGATAAAAATCTCGAAGGTAGCCTGACTAAGTTTGTAATTGAGATTTTAAGGATACAAACCTAAAATTACGTAACAAATTAATGGATTGCCATACATTATGTAAACTACTTAAAACATGTTTTGTACTAAATAAAGCATTTATAGGTGTTGCAGTTTTCTTTGCGTGAAATTTCCGAGTGGTCTATATAGCTTTACATCAAATTCTTGCTGTATAGTGCAAACAAACTCTAGGCTTCGAAGTTTGTGTTAGGAACTTGCAAGTTAAACTGTTTAGCTAAACTGCAATCTCAAACATTCTAAATGAGGAAATACGTCTTTGGACCACTTAAGTGTAATTTTTTAAGGCGCTTGTACGTTTCTAAATCCTATTGATGCTCCAGTTTCAATGGTTTTGTTTTATATACGATTTCTGGCGGACCCGTTAAGTAAAATTTGTCTGTTCTCTGTGTCAAATAATATATATGCCATGTACTGTTCTTAGTTTATCGATTTTACGTGAAGGTTCAAAATAAGCTTAACAGCAATTTCGAGAAACTGCACTCTTTGAACCACGGCCAGTTAGTGATATGGTATTAAGGACGCGCTCACCGACCAGAGCTATCTCTATTGCACATTTGCAGTTTTATTTTATTTAAATATTGTAATTTAACTGATGGTGGTGGTAAATGACAAAAAAAATAACATTATCTAAAGACTATTATTTCAAATGGTATAAAGCAAGACTTGTGTTGATGTTTAATAGAATGGCAGAGATAAAAAAAAACTCGAATACATACACCATAAAAACTACTTTAGAACGTTTGCAAAATTATTCCCAATGCCCAATAGTATTTTTTTATTACCAATTTTCAAACGACTTAAAAAAATGTGGGGTTCTCAATTCGCTTGTATTTTTCATGTTTGTTACCTCAGAACTCCATCATTTATAAAAAGATTTGGAGTATATTCCTATATATCCTCATCATCATAGATAAATAAATTGTCGGTAGAATTTCGTTTAGACAAGGATTTGCAACAGAAATAGCAGGTGCAGGGCTTGCGGTCAAGTCACGTAGCCGTTCAGTGCACCGTTCCCGAAGATTATCCATGTTTCCGAGCGCTTTGCAGCTCAGCATCCAACGTGAGTGTATCGTTATGCAGAAAATATTAGAACTTCAAAAGAAGCGCTTTGTTGTTTCTGTGAATAACTGTGTCAAACTTTTAAAGTCGCACTCACACCCAGAGCTACTATCCCTTTGCACATTTTCAAAATTTTAAAACATAATAATCACATATCAATTTAAAAAATCGTCTTCAAAATTGTTAAAATACGCAATTTCGTTTACTGACAACATTATGTCATCTAAGTCAACAAATTTTCCAGTTATTTTGATTTAAAAACTAAACTACTGAACCGATTACCACTACCACTTGAACTGCTGAACCGCATTTTTTTTTTATTTACCTAAATATGTGTTTATCAATAAAATTATGTTTATAATAGGTCGGGGAAAAAGTCTTTTCGTATTTTGTATGTATAAAGTTGTAGTAAAAATCTTATCCGTTGTACTGTTTGTATCTGGCTGGTTTTGATACCATTAAAAATATGACATTTTAAAAAAGGAATACAAAACGTAAAAAGCAATTTCCCGCCATTTTTCAATTGTTTTTTTGTTCGATAAAATGAGTGAATCTAACGAACAAATTCGATATATTGTGAAATTTTATAACAAAAAAGGGAAAAATGCGACACACGCCGCGAATAAAATTTGTGACGTTTATGGACCTAATGCAGTGTCATCAAGAGTAGCACAATGTTGGTTCAAGCGTTTTCAGTCCGGGAATTTTGATGTCAAAGATGCAGCTCGCTCTGGTCGCCCTGTTACGGATAAAGTCGATGCCATTTCTGAAAAAGTGGACCAAGATCGGCATATTAGTAGTTACGACGTAGCTGAAGAACTGGGGATTGACCACAAAACAGTTTTGACCCATTTGAAAAAAACTGGGTATACAAAAAACTCGATATTTGGGTGCCACACGAGCTCACTGAAAGAAACCAAATGAATCGTGTACTCATTTGGGATTCTCTATTGAAACGTAACGAAACCGAACCGTTTTTGAAAAGATTGATCACTGGTGATGAAAAATGGATCACCTACGACAAGAATGTGCGCAAAAGATCATGGTCAAAGGGCAGTGAAGCACCACAGACTGTAGCGAAACCCGGATTAACACGTAATAAGGTGATGCTGTGTGTATGGTGGGATTGGCAGGGCATCGTTCATTATGAGCTTTTACCGCCGGGCAAAACCATCGATTCGGATCTCTACTGCCAACAGCAGATGAGACTCAAACAAGAAATTGAGAAAAAACGGCCGGAATTGATCAACAGAAAGAGTGTGGTCTTTCATCATGATAACGCCAGACCGCACACATCTTTGGCCACTCAGCAAAAATTTAGAGAGCTTGGTTGGGAAGTGTTAATGCATCCACCATATAGCCCTGACCTTGCACCCTCAGATTTCCACCTGTTTCGATCTCTTCAGAATTCTTTGGGTAGTGTTAGATTAACATCAAGAGAGGACTGTCAAAACTACTTGTTGCATTTTTTTGATCAGAAGTCCCAAAAATTCTACAGCAACGGGATCATGTCACTACCTACAAGATGGCAACAAGTTATCGAACAAAATGGCACATATATATTATAATTAAATGTAATCAAACTTGAAAAAAATATGTCTTGAATTTGTTTAAAAAATACGAAGAAACTTTTTCCCCGACCTTATATTATGTTTATGATTTTAATGAAGTTTATTTGGGACATAATTTACATAAAAATCGGTTCATAAATGACGGAGGTCTGATCTGAGGTAAGAAACATATAAAATCATACAACAGAATTGATAACCCCCCCCCCCCCCCCCCCCCCCCCCCCCTCCTTTTTTGAAATAGTTTAAAAACAGAAACAGCGATGTGTATGATAAAATTAACTTACATGTGAATGTGCTAATAGTTCCTTCATGATAAAATTGTCATAAATATCTCTCGCGATCTTCCGCCTTTCTTCTATACATTCTTGTTTTTCATATGATTTAATCTGTAATCAAACATTTAATTAATTCATGTTCATTTTAACACATATGCTCACCGTGTGATGAATGTTTCTTTTATAAATAAATAAAAAAACATTTCTTACATTAAAGTAGGGTACATTTATATGCAGCCATAGCCACTAAACTAAATGTGGCAATCTAAGTGAGGTATTTTTGCGGGTAGCCTTCCAATCATGATGCTTTGACTGTTGTAAAAGATTATGCTAAGTCATGTTATTATAACAATGATTTAGTCAAAGATTCAATTTTAATAAGTTTAAATATTTCATCAAAATTTGAATTTACCTCTTCATAAAATTTTAATTGTGGCACTGGTTCTTCTGACGTCTGTTCACAAAATTCCTTAAATAATAAATAACCTGAAACAAAAAAAAAATAGTGTTAGGGCCAACGCCAACTCGAGACACGATCCACGGCGTCTCAATGTATAAGCGTTCAAACCAAGTATATATTTGCTCTTGACAGCTGCAGTTACATTGTAAGCAACTATACAATGAAAAAGGGGTTTTATAAGTTTTAAAGTTACACACGTTCTACGAGGCATAAACTAGTCAACTATCAACAACGCAGTTTTAATGATGCTCAATAACGCACACCGCAAGTCTGTTCCTTCGAAGCCTTGGGCTTTCGAAGTAAGATACGTCAAAATAATATAACGCCGACGGTTTGTTAATTCGTGATTGGGAACAACCGTATTGTTATTCGCAGTAACGTCTTTGGAAGGTGAATTTATCGAGAGTGTTAGAGCTGTGATTCAAGACTATCTGTTCAGCCGTTTGAAGATTATCAACTCTTTTATCGGGGTAAAAAAAGCTGGTTCCGATTAGGTACATTTATCTACTCGATCGCGTTAACGTTAACTACGATTTGCATGAAGTAAGAGCAGTGCATTTTAAAATCATGCTTTTGTTTAAATGATGTTTTTAATTTTATTTGGGGGCCTTTTTTAAAATGTTACTATATTGGGTATTGCATATAGTATTGTCACCGAACTAAAGGTGTGTGCAAAATTTCGGCAACATCGGTTAGGTTAATGTATTCTAGTAAATAAATGTTTCGATTGCTTGATAGGAGTAACGAGTAACTAGTTATAATTCAGTTTGCATGGTTTGCGTCAGATCAAATAAAAAATACTGATGGATTACGGCGTACTGCCAAAGTGAAGTCAAAATCGCTTCCAAAACTACGTGAATACCCAGTATAAAAACACGGACTCACGCACACATGCGCATTCAAAACTATACGTGAATTTCATACTGAAAACGTCAAACGACGTGTAGTCGCACACATGTTTTAAAAAGTGGATTCACTTTTCGTATTCGCAGTAATCCATCTGTATTTTTTATTTGGTCTTTATTGATCTTTGACCCACATAACCGGGCTGCACCCATAGACTTAGGATGTAATTTTTTTTAGGTCTGTGGCTGCACCCCTATGCAGCCGAGTATCTATGAAAGATTACACCCTCGAGTAACAAAAAAGGTACTCAGTAGAGGTGCGACGCGGCGCAAAAGCACGACGGGTAAATTTTGAACCTACAGTATAAACGGAAAGAGTTGACTTTTACACGGCCGCTTTAACACCGTGACGCCACCTAAACTAGGAGTGGGCGTTGAGTCTAACGTAACGTTAAATTTACTAACATGATATCGTGTAAATAATATTTGGCCTGTGTGCGTTACAACATCTGTTTAGCGTGTACACGCCAAGTGATAATAATGTAAGATTACATACAGCTTGCTAATTTAGTCGTAAGTGCTACGCCTGGCTTGTAATTATCATGGATCGCTGCATGACCGTTCATTTTACGTCAAAAGTTACAATTCTATTCAGGTAGTTTTCGATGTCGTGTAGACATTTGTCGAGTACATACCATTATATACTCCACTAATGCCTAGACGACTCTGACGCAAATGGTGTGTAGTTTTTTGCCGTGCATGGTGTTACTATGTTAGCTCTCTTGATAATGAAACGGAATTACAAGGTTAGGTTAGGTTAAAAATATTCACCTAGGCAAACTAGAGTTCTTCTAAGTCCAGAAATTTGTTGTCAAGTTTTGAAAACAAGATACATAAAAATAAACTCGAGTGCCCAAATAAATATTTCGAGCTGCGTAGTCACCCTTATTTTTTTTCTTAATTCTATACTTATATACACCCTTATTTGCGTAGTCACCATTATAAAAAAAAATAAGGGTGACTATGCTGCTCGAAATATTTATTTGGTACCTAGGTACCTTACCTACTTAGTAAAGTACTGGATATTTTATAGAATTGTTGTAAGTATGTATATTATGTATTTTTGAAGTCTGTTCAAAAAGTTATTATGCTAAAATAAACATGGTCTGACTGTTTTTGAAAAAATATACTATCTAGTTGTATTTATGTCCAATAGCCGTCATCTGTCACAATTTTTTTATTGGAACCCATGACAAACAACAAGGAACTATGCAAGGATTCTAACGATAACAACGAAATCAGTCCTGCTATCACCTTTGGGATGGATCAGCTAATTACCAGCTTGGGGCATTTGAAAAACGTGCCAAGAGGCACATAGGTACATACCTACATACATTCAAATTGATTATTACACATACACAGCTGCCCCAAAAAAACGAATGTTATGTTTTAGGGTTATACATACACTAGCGACCCGCCCTGGCTTCGCACGGGGGTAAGTTTTATATATAAACCTTCCATGAAAAAATATCTTACCGATGGTGAAAACCGCATAAAAATCCGTTGCGTGGTTTAAGAGGAGTTAGCGGATATACAGACAGACAGATGCGTAAAGCGACTTTATTTTATAAAGTGTAGAGAAGGGATATGTAAGACATACATACATGAACCCTAAAAAATAACATACCTTTTTTGGGGCAGTCGTGTAATAATCAATTTGAAGTCGAAACTGTGCTATTATGTCTTCAGTGTCGGTACTAACCTTTGCGAGAGAGCACGAAGGAACGAGCAGAGTTAATAAGTAGAGAAACATAAAAAGATTGTTAGATAGATTTAGTGACGACGCCCTTCGTCCCAGTTTCAGATAATCCAGGATTAAGACTGCTTTGAGGTTATTCCACTCCAAACAGCGCTAAATACATAGGTATCTTACCTACAAGAAAGCATTAGGTCTTGCCAAGGGTAATTATTGCAAAACCTTTGATTTCGACCCACAAGGTTACGCGGTAAGAGTGTATACGAAGCTGAAATGAGTCCGTAGTACCTATACGTAGTAGTATTAACAACTTTTAATATCGGACCAACCCTGAAATCACAAAAAAAAACAGCCATTCCATACATTTTGACGAGTGTGTGACCGTTTTCTATGAAATAGCTGATATTATTTCAAGAAATCAGAGTTACTCGCATAGTAAAAGTTGGTCATAAAGAAGATATCTTAGTGGTGGGCGCGTTCGAATTCCGTTCGAATCAGCAGGGTGTAGGTTGAAGCCCTTAACAATAAGCTTGAGCGGTGAAGGAAAACGTCGTGAGGAAAAGATAGCATGGTGGTAGGGCACTTTCTAATGTTCGACTGGCTAGCTACCACCTGCAAGTTGAAAATTTGTCGCCTAACAAGTAACTGTGTGTTCCGACAGCTTCACTTAAGAGCTAGTCCTAATTTATTTACTAGTTAGTAAGTGGACAAAAAAAATTTTTCATCCCCAATTCACATGTGGAGTGCCACCCTTAAAATGCAATATAATATATTTTTCATACTTTTAAAATTGAGAACTATATTTTTACTGTTCCAATACCAATTTTCACATCTGTAACTTCAAAAACGAATTTTAAGGTTTTTACTCATTTTCACTCCCTTAGGGGTGGAATTTCGAAAAATCCTTTCTTAGTGGGTGCATACACTTCACAACGAATACACCCTTCAAATTTAATATCTCTAGGACCAGCGGTTTAGGCTGTGCGTTGATATCTCAGTCAGGACTTTGAATTTTATATATACAGATTATATATATAGGCAGCTTACCATCTCCGATCACACCGTCACATAACATCAGGTGGGCTATAGTCAAAAGCCTAGCCATAAAATATATATTTTAAATGATTTATGTACCTTCTAAGATCTTATAGGTAGTAAAAGTAACTTTTAAACTTTCGTGATTTGAACACGTGTTTAAAATGTCTATCGGGATATAAAAAGGTTTGGTAGTTAAATGATTATTTACGGGATATTTACCGTGGTAAGGTTGTGGAAGGAGCTCCCGATATTTCGGCGCAGTTACATGCACCATGTTCACGGGAAGACAACATGAACATGGTGCATGTAACTGCGCCGAAATATCGGGAGCTCCTTCCACAACCTTACCACGGTAAATATCCCGTAAATAATCATTTAACTTTAGTGAACAACCGTGATAGTTTAAAACAGGTTTGGTAGTGTCAATATTTAGATTTGTACTATTTATTTATATTTATTCTACGATGATAGGTCAAAATATACGTGAAAAAATGTTTTGTATTTGAATTATTGTCATCTACGGAAGTGAACATCATCGGTTCGATCAATATTCATTGAGCAAATAAATAGTATCATTTGTAGTATCGTTTACATGTGACTAGGAAGCAAAATTGAATCACCTACAGCGATTTCTACATTTATTCCACCAAAAATACCTCAACCAGGGCTTTGACTCCACTTCTATTGTGCGAACTGCTAGTCGGTGGAATGCGCTGCATGGATGGGTGTTCCCCGATAGTTACAATATGGGTGTCTTCAAATCACGAGTGAATTGGTTTCTTCAAGGCAACCGTGCCCCATTGTAGACAGCATCATCGCTTAACATTGGGCGAGTTGGCGATCAAACGCTTCGTACGGGTTTTCGAAATGTCAACCATAAAGCGGTGTCGATTTTTCGTGCCCGCTCTGGCAGACGGATACGAAAAAGGGCAAGAGGGAATTAAATCATGCAGATCTGATGGGGAAGCTCTAAAGAGGAAAAAATATTTAAAAAACATACCAGCAAATTGTGAAAAGCATGTACATTCTACATTATATGTATCTATCACATCAGTAGCTAGTTACTGATATGATAGTGAGACGGCGCGGCGCGGCCTCTCAGTGTCCGGTGCACCCGATAAGTTATTTACTGTTGAAGTAGAGTCCGTAAATTGCGTTTGCAACTCTCTCTCCAGTCTCAAGAGCTTTGCTGCAATTTCGCGTTCTAGCAAATATCAGAATCGAGACCGCCATTAGAGTGTTTAATATAATCATGCCACAACGCATGTACGTATTACCATTTTTACAATAGAGCAAATACAAAAACACGTCGAAAAAAACGTTTGTTGTATTGGGACCTGTTGTATTGTAATGTTGTTTGTGGTATAGTATTTTATTTGATTATTATTTATTATTCAATCCGCCGTAACATTACATATTCTGTCAAAATTCCAACTGGCTATATATTACGGTTCGAAAGATACAGCCGTCAATAGGTAGAACGGACAGACAGACAGCGTAGGCTTATTAATAGGGTCCCGTTTACACTCTTTGAGTACGGAACCCTAAAAAGGCACCTATGTTGAATTTAATATTCCGTGCTTCGCGTTTCAAATTCACCATGCGTGATCAGGTTGAACAATAAAATGTTAGAAATTCATGTACTAGACGCATTGCGTGAGTAAAAGTACGCTCACGAAACGTTTTAGAAGGTTATGGTAGCTCACATACCTAATTTTGTCTCAATTAAACACGTCTCTATGATAGGCAACAATGTGTACAACGAAGATATCTATAACTTTTATCTTTCCTTAATCCCCTGATTCGCAGATTTCCGCCGAGGAAATCTTACCCAAAATGTAGTTAGTCAACTTTTCGCTGATGAAAACTCACAAGCAAATACGAAGCAGAGTGCCTAGTGCGAGATTTTCAATTGCATTTACCTATTCGAACGCCTATACAATTTCTATAAAGATAGTGCCACGTGGCAATGTCATCTAGATAGCGCTAGATGGTGCTGCTCTTAGTTCATAAGCATCATGTTAACGTTAACGCGATACAGTAAGTATTTGTGTGTGACCACAAATACTGCTAAGTTTCCAAAACGTCGGGAATTAAAAAGTTGAGCAATACACGCGATAAACTAATTTTATTTATATCAATCATCAGGTGATCTATGTGCTTCAGCAATTAGTATTGATAGCACGGTTCTTATACGATCGGTGTGACTCAGTGATAGCATGTCTGTCTACCTCATGAGTTTAATGTCCCGAATTTGATTCCTGCCGGGCTAGCATGCGCACCGCGACAAAATTTTGTCTACTCATTTTATCGTGCTAAAGCAAGACAGGCGTATATGAAATCGTGGGCACCTTGTCGTGTTTTCACTAGACAAAGTGACGACAAGATTTTGTCACGATGCGCATGCTTAGCCATGCTGGACGGGCAGATGTTCGAATGATGAATTTGAATATCTGCTCTGAGTCTGTGTGTTAGTTCTGTCTTTGCATGTTTTTCATGGCACCTCAGATGCAGGGAAACTTAGTGGGGCGCTATAAGTGTGAAACGTTGTTTGTTGTTTTGTTTATAACTTAATCGTTTCAGAGCAACCGTGTTCAAAAGATATAGCATCATAACATTAATTCCGGTCATGAACAACCCGAGATCATTAATCAAAATCCACGAAGGCGAACTCCATTGACACCCCCAAAAAACTGATCCAGCCGACACCCGACTAATATACATCGGAAGCTCAACGATCAACCTAACCTACTTATGAAAGTAAATACAGCATGATATCATATTTGGATTTGACGAGGGTTGGCAATACCATCTCGTATCAGCGTGGCGACGTGACGCATGACCTGCGGAAGTCCTTCAGTAACTCCCGAGACAATTGACTTGACTGGTACACGGCAAATAATGCTCTCAAGATATATCTAGCTAGCAGAGAAATGGGAAGTCTTTAACGACGACTCGCGACTGTGTAAAGAAATACCTTTCAACAACATTTCAACGGTATTGTCTTGCTCGCTGGGGGAATGATATATGGGTCAGATAAGGGCACTTGCGTATTTCACTCGTGCTTTATCTCCGTATAGACGTGACAAGGTGTCACGTCATCGACATCACTCAAAACGTGAAGAGGGCAGGAGCACAGGCAGGTATTTATTTAGCTGTCGCGATTATTGATTTTTCTTCCCTTTTACATGTCGCACGTTCTTTCCGTACAAATAGACGTTGAGGAGTTTATTTTACGATTTTACTTGACTTAGCAATAGACCCAGCCAGCATCTACGAGTATGTGTTTGTAAATCTATGATTTTCAATGTAGGATCATGCCGCATGGTAAGTAGTATTATCGGCAACGCCTCGTGTACATATTGTTTAAAGTGCAGTGGGTAGGTACGTACTTATGAACGTGTGCGCCATGAAATTACGATTGACCTATATGTATAATGAGCACGGTAACAAACTTACTGAACCAATTTCATAGACGTGAAAATAATTTTAGTGCATTATTAAGCATTTTATGTCGATAATGAAAATATGCAATTTGGCTAATGAAACAACGGCGGGGAAGAAGAATCTGTAACTTTTATGCCATTAGTTTTTACTTTATTATTATTTCTTAGTTAATCCGCCGTAACATTACACTTTCTGTGAAAATTTCAACTGGATATCTATAACGGTTCGAAAGTTACAGCCGCTAAAAGGTAGGACGGACAGACAGACAGACAGCGTAGGCTTAGTAATAGGGGTCCTTTTACACCCTTTGGTAACGGAACCCTAAAAATGATGTAACAAACTTTACTTTCACTTCCAACTGACTTCAAAATAGGAAGTTCTAAATTAGCCTTTATTTTGTGTTACGCGATATCTTTGTTAAGTTATTGCTTTTATTGTTTATCTTATTTTCTCATTTAAATATGAAGAAAATAGTCCACCTCGAAGAGTGGAAAATTAAGAAATGAATCCCGTTTATTAAATTCCCGTGAAGTAGGTTGTTATTTTTTCTTAGCAGCATGGGGGCCTCCCACTGTGTATTATGTATTCTGTGCTCCCACTAGATGGACCGACGACATTGTGAAAGTCGCGCGCATCCAGTGGATGCAGATGGCAGGCTGTCGTTCAGTGTGGAGTTAAAGGAGGGAAGGCCTATGTTCAGCATTGGACGTCTTCTGGCTGATGATGATGAGGTTGTTATTTTTTTCTTATATGTAAGTAATTTGATTATGAAATATAGATTCAATGATACGCGTCACATGATAGGGTTTTTCCAGCCTCATTTAACAAGCCTCGACTTTGTTTTTATTATGACGTCACCTACCCAGCGACCATCCCAGAACCTACACGAATATATAGACACCTCATTTGTCAAAATCAGTTTAGGCTGTGAGAAAACACAAGCATAGATAATTACATACACACTAAACGCACCGTCTTTTTGGCTTTGCGTCGGTCGGCGGGTAAAATGTTGTATGTCAACGTCGCGAGTCTAAGGCTGATGATACAGCCAGAAAGAAGCCTAGACCAGACAGTGGGATAATGGCTGCGGATGACGATAAAATGATGACGAAGTAGATACCAAAGCAAAAACCAGAATTACTTTCTTCGCGAAGATTTGTAATCTGATTGCTTAGTGTAATGGGACTGATGGGTAAGTGTTGGAAGTGAAGAGATAACTTTACGCCAAGATACTCAGCAGCCCCGATACGTATCTACGTTGGCATATATGTCCGTGTTTAAAGTTGTAGGTTTCCTCCCGAGAAATCTCCTATGTCGGTGGCTTCTCTCAAATGCCCGGCTGTGATGCAATACCTATTACTTAGGTTTCTTTGTATTAGTTGAATCCACTAGGAATTTAATCAATTAGGTTTGACAGTCTAAAGATACAGACAAACGAGAAATATAGACAGAAATTATTTTAATTACGATTTTGCGTATTGAATTATCAAAACGCATCAGAAGGCTCTTGAATCTCATGACATAGTTGACTGTCCTGCCTCTATAGATAGGTATGTGGAGCCTTAGAAAACAGAGATCAGGTAAACCTACGTTAAAGATTCTACATAAAACCTATTACATCTTATATATCTATCAAATATGTTAAGAGCCAATGGCTGACTGAAAGAGATCGATTTTAATGATAAGGCCGCCTCGTGTGGCACTAGCTCGTAAGTTTATCTGTGTTATTAAAGTTTTTGGTATGCCCAATAAAAATTTACATCTATTTCAATGTTATAGATAGGCAATTAAAAAGCTGTGCGGACTGCGTCACCAACGTTAAGATAGGTTGCAAAGACAGCTAAAGAATTTGGAGGCCGACAGGAAAGCGACCATAGCTTAGCAGATAGTTCGAAGCCTACGCTCGGACGGTGCAGGTTGCACCCTTCCGGTTGTCAAATTTTTGAATTGTCTATAACATATAAATAGTAAATCCTAAAGTGTGGAACAATACTTCAACATTAAAAAAAAACTAATTTATTCTTCAAAGTTTTGACACACTGCACTGGCCGTACCACTGAGTAGGGAATTTAAATGCAACCTAATAATAGAACCCTGGGAGGTAGGGAAGTGAAAAACGACATGCACAACCCATTTGCATAGTTTAACGGATATTCGTACTGATTCACATGCAAATTGGTACACTGCAAACTGGACATGCCTTGTATAAAGGTTTCAAATATGCAATAAACAGTTGGGTCGAGCAAGTAATATGGGAGTAGTGTAGAACTCCACGGTCAAGAAACAATTACCTAAAAGCATGAGCATAACATGAACAATTGAATACTATAGATAATTCATCCGAGTTTAAAATCTGTAGTTTCCTCCAAGTGGTGCTTTTGCTTAGTGCTTTTTACAATGCCAATGTATGTTCTCAATCAAAATTTTTCATCTCAAAATTTTACAATGCCAATCAATACCAATGTTCTCCAATAGGAGAATGATTAATAAATGCACTGCTGGTACACAGCCAGGCCTTCTATCAGAGAGAGAGGATGGGCCAATGGCTTTGAACTTTAAACCTATTTCCGACTGGGTACGAAAAAAAGTAATTTGCAGCGGAAGTGGAATAAAAAAAAATTGTTAAAACTTTAAAATATTCCCTGAAAACCAATTGGCTGCCGCAGACGAATAAAATCACAGCGGAAAAATACAAGAAAATCGAGTTGCGTGGAGTAGAAAATTATAGTAGGAGCGAGAGACAAGTTCATTAGAGGCCGCAATTGTTCGTCGAGGGGCCATAATCCGAGCCGTGCGTAGCCGAGCGTCGCGGGCATTGCTTACTCTAATCTTGTTTACGATACAAATCCCTGCAAACTGGATGCTCTGCTCGGGTGGATCGTACGTTGTTTGAAAATTCTTTTCTGATGTATGCCATATTACACTAGTACGAGTAGTACCTGAGTGTTACTTCATTTTTATAACGAAAATTTTCACCCTGTTGCTAAGATGTTCGCGGTTGCAACGCGGGGCTGAGATTTGCAGCTAAAAGTGATTCATTCACTTAGACATAATAGACTTGTACTTAGTCTGTAGTACTATAGCAGGATAAGTTACGACTAGTGGTCTTCAAGAATTTAATTAAGGGAGACGCTAACGCGATCATCCGCTAACGTTTTTTGCTTCTTTTTTTGCAAGATCGAGGAATAGGTTCGTATAGCACATATTCTGACAGCCCTGTTAGTTCAGTTGGTAGTGTACCTGCCTTCTGCGCTTAGGGGCGTGGGTTCGATTCCCACCGAGGACAAACATTTGTGTGATGAACATTTGTGTTTGTTCTATGTCTGCGTGTTAATATCTATTTAAGTATGTATTTAAAAATATATATGTACGTATATCAGTCTCTGGCAGCCATAGTACACACTTTGCTTAGTTTGGGGTCAGATGACCATGGTGTGCAATAATGTCCCAGATATTTATTTATTTACTTTTAAAAACACATTGATGTGCATGATCATAATAATTATGCTCACATTTTTGGCAGAGAGGTACGCGTCGATTTGCCATACCGTGGTTAAATACTCGAAGCTGATGATAGGTATTTTTTTTCGGTAGAAAAAGACTAGAACTTATAAGCAAGCATGTTGTGGGGTCGCGGTCGCCAGAGGGCTTAGTACTAGTTTTTCCAATTGCGTTTACTATTTCACGATAACTACGATTTACATGAAGAGCAGTGCCATGTATATGGCGCCTGCTTTTCTACACTAATATTATAAAGAGGAAAGATTTGTACCTATTTTTGTATGTTTGTAATGAATAGGCTCAAAAAGTACTGGGCCGATTTAAAAAATTCTTTCACCAATAGAATGCTACATTCTTCCAATTTGACATAGGCTATATAATATTTTGTAGCGAGGCCGAAGGCCGAGCTTACACCCGTGCGAAGCCGGGGCGAGCGGCTAGTATTTCATAAAAATCAAATAAGAGCAGTGCCAACTACATCTCGATAGCGCTTCTCTTATTTCATACAAACCGTAGTTGGCGCAATCGAACAAGTAAACACCACTGGAAATAGAGCACTAGGCCCTCTGATCGTTCGTTGCCACGTGTCCTAAACAGTACTTATGGTAGGTTAGATTAGTGCTCCTATCTCGGTGTACGTTGATCCTTATAAGCAAGCTTAATCTTATTAGATAGTACCTAGTGGTAAATCTTCCGAGTTGAAACGACCCTTCTGTTTACAACTCACTTACCAATAAGATATGCTTACTTAGTTCTTTGAAGATAAGCTCCCTATACTATTAATTAATATAATATAATTTTACGTAGCTTATCCTATCCGACATGAAATTTCAAAATTTCTAAATAAATTTTATATTAAGTAAAAATTTTGAAAAGATAGAAAAGCCAAGACCACTTTACATATAGGTACTTTAACGGATTGTAATCTGTTCCAGAAAATAAATATACAGCTCTCCCTGGAGTGTCACTGCAACGCGATTAGTTTAGAGATTGTGCTTGCACTTAGGGCTCATTCTAGCACGATAAAATTACGTACGGTGCGACCAAAAAACTAAAGAAAAATGGAAGATTCATCACAGTATTTTCTGAAAAATTTTTGTTTCTTAAGTTGACCTCTTTTCAGCCGGCCTATTCTGCAAGTTAAGTGAACGCGCAAGTGAGGTGATAAGCTAAGTGAACGTGTATTTTTTTGGCGCTTACTATAGAGAAATGTCAAAATGTCGAGTGATCATCCTTGACTGTAGTCCCTTAAACCTTATAATTCGATGCTTTGACATTTATCACATTCACTTAGCTTATCATTTCACTTGCGCGTTCACTTAGCTTGCAGAATAGACATGCAGATCAGTTGGTTAGCCTGTATTTTAGTAACAGAGAGGAAAACCCGTTTAGATGTAAGACTTATTCTATCCTAACACCGTGGATGAAAGTTAACTTACCTAAGACTTGATTGAATATTTTATCAAAATTTACTTCATTCTTCTTTTCCATATATTTGTGCATAACACTCCTCACGCTGAAACAAGAAAAAATTAAATGAGACATTTATTTACAGGTTTAAATGGGCCCCTTATCTTTTAACAGTAACCTTGTAACCTTGTAGGTACTTAAATCTAGCTAATAGGTACTAAATGAAGTCGTGTGGGTTGTTGAGTATTTATCCTATTATTTAGGTATACAATCTTAACTATGTATTGTCTTCAAAGGTCGGCAACGTATCTGTGATTGTTTGCCTAGGCATAAAAAAACTCACACTAAATTTACAAGAAACCTATTTCTAACTTAACGGGCAAGATCTCAACCTAAATGTTAGGGTTACCATACCATTTTACCAATAAATTTTTAAAGCCTGCCTTTAAGCCGGACATTTCCAAAAATTGCCTGCCATGCTAGTAACAAACTTAATCATAAGTTTCTCCGTTTGAAGTTGAATTTTCAAAAATCGTTTCTTACTGTTTATCTTTG
The DNA here is from genome assembly GCA_949125355.1 of Agriopis leucophaearia. Lineage (NCBI taxonomy): Eukaryota > Metazoa > Arthropoda > Insecta > Lepidoptera > Geometridae > Agriopis > Agriopis leucophaearia. The sequence continues at coordinate 10,600,919 of OX421275.1, forward strand.
TTATATACCTATGGACTTGTGCAAAATATAACAGTTTTAAGGTTGACTTCCGTGCATCGCAACCGATCGCAGCCGCGCGCGTCTTACGTAGGCGTCTAACGCGTGCAGATGATGCGATTTGAAAACGTATGGCGACTCGTCGGCCGCACGTTTCGGACCACGGCACCATACATTTTCATAGTGCGAAGACTTGACATCAGCCGCGATACACAGAAGTCAACCTTTAGACCCAGGGGTTCAGGCTGTGCGTTGTCTGTCACTGATGATGATTAAAAAAAAAATATATATAGATGGCATAGCAAGCATCCTTTACCCAGCTGTGAGATAAGGAAACCTGTGGATTATATCGATGATGACCTATTTGATGACAAAATATTATATTTATAATCTTTATTTCTAATTGGATGAGACAGCATATAAATGTCAATTAATTTTGCTACCTAGGTCGGTACTATAAAAGAGTTATGCCACCTACTTAATAGTTTGTTTTGTAAGCATAGCGAGTTCCATAATAACCACTGAATCACAGATGTGAATAAAGTTATTTTATAGTTTTGTTTACAATGTGAGAACCGTAACATTTTTTTTACTGCTGACTTGAACTTTAGTCGACCCCAGCTTGCTATCTTTGATAAATTTCTAGACTCCATGGCTGTGCAGAACTTTGTTTAAAGGTGCTATTCGCGACCTTTGTTATACAAAGATTAAGCTTCAGAGATAAAAAAATATGGAGTACTTATTCCAGTCTATTCGGTTTATATGTCCCACCGTGGGACAAACAGGAAAAAAAGTTCGATTTCGCTGTTACCAACGAGGGTACAGAATATGATTACTTGGCACAAAAGGCAATGGCTGAAAGAGACAAGCCGATGATAGAGCTGACTGATGCGCATTGGTAGAAGCCTGGTTGGTATGTCCAGGCTGTGGACTGAAGTGACCTGAAAATATGAAGTTATGGGTAGGTACATAGCGTTCCATTTTTCCTATTTACATACCCACTTCTAGAGCCAGGTAATTTAAGGATATTCAAGGTGATAAGGTTCAAGGTATGTTGTTTATTGACTGCGATTCACAAATACATACCCAGAGTACCTACTGTAAAGGTCATATCCTAAACTTTCTCATACTATCTAGGATCACACAAGATACAATGACCATACAATAATTGTATTAGTATACCCTGTCGGTCCTGTTACGTAAATTCTTTCCATCCAATGGTTGCCTGGAAGAGGTCGCTTTTAGCGATAAGGCCGCCACTTATGGCACTAATTTAAAGTGGGGGTGATAAGACTTGCACTGACTGCCCGCTTGGGGTGTATTGTGCATACTTGTGGCACTAGCTCTGTGTTTTCATCTGTTTGTAATTTTTATTTCTGGTGTACACAATAGAGTTTCTATCTATCTAATAATTAGAACAATAGAAAATATTTAAATTGCAGCTGTGACAAAGGACCCAATTAATCAAACATCACACATTGCAATGTAAACAATAAACCATTATCAGGCCTGGCATAAAGCAAGCATACTGGAGTGTAAATTACGCAGTAATTGAGACAAGATAACAAATAATTGTGATTTTCGCTTATCAAACACCACACCTGATTTGGGATTTAATGGCAATGTGTTATGACAATAATAAAATGTATCGGATGACTTAATTTTATAAAATTACGTCACTAGAGGGAGAAATAAAGCTGAAACTTAAATTAGGCTGACAGGGGATAGTCATGCTCATCATTATGAACGACTTTTAAAAAGGGCCTAACCCTAAAAAAGATTATCACATGTCAACAACCTTTTTCTTTGGAACACCTTTAGTTTTTGTAATTCAAAGATGTGCAGGCTTGTTTTGCATGCCAGTTCGTGGTTAAGATTGAGATCCCCTGCAATCTTGCTCACACGCGTATGTATGCCTTATCATAATTACCTGTTTTATCAGACGTCTTTTGTTCTGTATCTACTTCTTTCTTATGGTACAAATAATGAGAAATCAATGAGAATAACATCCTTCTATCTTAAGAAAAAACTATTATCTTTTTACCTGACTGCGCAAGAAGGAGGGTTATGTTTTTCCAGTGTATGTATGATGGTTTCTTTGGCACGCCCAACAGCCTAAACGGTTTAAGGGATTTCGATATATGAGGTATTGTTTGAATCATTTTAATAGTGGGAGTAACATAGGGTACAAGTCAAGATGGCATCCACAAAAAAAATATTGAGGAATATAGTAAGTTAACTTGCTGTCTAGCCTATATATTATATAGGTCAATGAACTCAAAAATTTACCTGAGCTTATACCAATGACCTACTTTTTAAAGAAAAAAAATCTGCTGACCCATAGAAAAATGACATTTACGCTCAACTGAATGGAACAGCAGATTTTTTTCTCACTATTTCATGGAATTGGGCCCTTAGTTCATAATGACAACTACAACTAGTCAACTACGGCATAGATAGTGCCGTAAATAGGGCTGTGCCAGCGGTGCCCAGGCACAGGGCGCAGACTCTGGAGGGGCGCAGAAATGACCACACCAGGACCAAGTTTTATTTTCAAGGGCGCAGTTATAGAAGCTCTCACCGGGCGCATAAAAGGCTAGTTACCGCACTGGGCATAGATATCTAGGTTGCAGGGAACAGTACCGAAAGGACCTCATTATCCACAGCATTATGAACAACTTTTACTATGGAACCAAACCTGAAATAACAAAAAACAATCAGCTGTTTGATAATGTATGGAACAGCTGATATATTTTATGCGATTTCAGAGTTAGTTCCATTATCCCATAGTTCATAATTATGAGCACAACAACCTCTTTTCAGCTTAGTACAGGGTTTTTGCTGCCCTGTGGATGTTTTAATATAGATATCAATGTGGATCCTTAACAAATAAAAAAATAGCAATGATTGAAAGTTCAGTGACCCCAGACAATGTTAATGACCCACTGGGATCATTGAAACTGTGTCAATTGGATTAATGATAACTATGTGGGTGAACTAGTAACCCATTGTCAAAGGCGATTGGGAGTTATGTAGGGTTTCCCTGAAGTTTGCCAAATTATGTACTAATCTGAATTCTAGTTAGTTGTAGATGAGTATAGTCAATGAAAGAAAGGTTCCTAACGAATTATCATTATAACCGATGAACGTAAGACGTTTTTCTTGAAAAAATAGCGACTTTCAATACAAAATTCTATAAAATCAATTTTGTAAACAAGTTGATAAACTTTCAACAAACAAGGTTATTTATGACTTCTCATCTTTCATTACTGTTTGGAACTATCCTGGTTTATTACCTTGGGTCTGGTAGGACTATTTTTTTACTAGCTCGTGCAGCTGGAGTACATTTCGACTTCTCCATCGCCATCAAGTAGCTGACATCTGCGAGAACTGCTTCGAGGTCCGCCATTTTGATACTGAATTTATCACCTTCACCAGACTAAAAACAACACTTCTTCACAACACACCAGACCAGCGAGGAAGAGCCGATTCTCAACTGATAGTCATAACCTTCCTCGCATGACGACTGTTCACCATTTCACGGAATTTGTTGATGAATGGTGACACATGCTGATTATTCACAATCACTATATATTTATCCACGGACATAGAGACTCGAAATTACATGGCGAGGACCACGGAAGCATATACTACGGTTCTACGACACTGGTTATTCACAGCAAGGCGTTTTTTATTGTAAATAACAAATAGGAAACGCGAAATTCGGTCCACTCCCGTCACTTTGCACGACTGCACACATTTACAGATTTATCACGTTCGTGTATATATCGTGTGTCACACAAACACATGCTTAAGAAACTAGTGCTGTGCCATCGATAGAGATGCGAAAAATATTAATAGATTTTTTCGTCTATTGAGCAGGCTGAAGCTTTTAAGATCGTGTATGGAAAAAAACTCACGTTTGAAATGGATCTCATACACTTTGTTTCCAAAACCTTTTTTTTACGCATGCATTTGGCCACAATCTCACCTCGTGGGAAGCGATGATGTGGTCGAAAATGTAGCACGTTTGCCTATTTACTTAAGCCTCTAGTAAAATCTCCAGCATTTTACTGATGTATAATACTCTTGCATAGTAAAACGTAAGACGAGGCGGTCTGTTCTTAATTACTTTAGCCTGCCAAGTAATGGGTGAAAAAAACGAAAAGAAAATAATATTTATGTAATGTTTTTGTCAATGTCAACTGTCAAGCAGTTATCAAATCAAATTCACTTATAAGGATAGGTAAAATTGGTCGACCAAATGAAATGATCGGCAAATAAATTTGATAAGGGGCTTATTATGACTGAGCCGGTGAATTATTAAATCGTGCTGTTGTCCACGCTGCACATGTAAGTATTTCTAACCAATTAACCACGCTTTCATCAGAGCAAAGTTATAAGAAACACCATAAAACAGTATTTGAAAATGCTACCAAACAACTGAATTGATGGAAAAAATAAATTAATTTATACCTATGTAACTTCAAGGCTATAAGTAACAAAAAAGGTGCCTCTCATGTGGAGATTTCACGTTTACTTCCTATTATTTCTCCTATTTCAATATTGTGAAATACCCACTTATTAATACTTATCTTTATTTGGTGTTGTAGTGATGATGAAGTATTGTCCTCCGAACGTGACCCTCTGGGAGGTCTGGGTGGACCATGGCATCTCCCAGTGCTTTATGGAAACCATATCGGCCACCCTGATTGGGGGATTCCTTACAATACTTGGACTTATTCAAATTATTATGTACAAACGGTAAGAACAATTTTTTAACTAGACAAGGATTTGTTTGTTTATTTAGTAAGATAATTTTATAATCTTAGGTAATGCATTATAATGACATCACAAATTTTCCTTGCAATGTAATATAAATTGAAAATTATTCAGATTCAGTAAATATGCCAGGATTAATTCATTATGCCGGGAAAGAAATATCTTTATGCACCTGAGTTTTTGCCTGGAGAATATTTTTGTTCATCTGTATAATCTAAAATTATGTAGATAAAAAAAATATATAACTGGGACATTATTGCATGCATGGTCATCTGACCCCAAACTAAGCAAACCTTGTATTATGGCTGCCAGAGACTGATATACATACATATATATTTTTAAATACATACTTAAATAGATATTAACACCTAACGTAGTAAATATGAGTAGAAACTATGGATATGTTTTTTTTAAATCAATGTGCCAAAAAGGGACTGCTGATTTATAAATGACTAGCCGTCCGCCCCGGCTTTGCACGAGTGTAAGCTCGGCCTTCGGCCTCGCTACAAAATATATTATAGCCTATGTCACCAAGGGATAGTGTAGCTTCCCAACAGTGAAAGAATTTTTCAAATCGGTTCAGTAGTTTCGGAGCCTATTCATTACAAACATACAAACATACAAAAATAGGTACAAATCTTTCCTCTTTATAATATTAGTGTAGATTATCCTTAATATCTTCCTGAATGCTAGTGAGACTCTGAGGCGCTGGTGAAAGAGCCCAGCTCTAGCAAGCCTAGCTCACTCCGGTATTTCAAGGAGTTGGATTAGTTCAGGTAGGTGCTGGTAGGGGGGAATGCACAATACACCCCAAGCGGGATGTCAGTGCAAGACTTATCGCCCCCATCTCGAATAAGAATAAGAATCTTCCTGAATTGCTGGGTACCTATTTTAAAAAAAAGTTTGTAAATTTTCAGAAACCACTTGGACTATGATAAAACTTAGTTTGAATTGAAATGGCAACATAAAATTATTATTATTGCAAGTATTAACTCCAATTTGATTACAGAAGTTTCAATAAAATCAGACAAATTGTTTGTATGGAAATGACCAAACGATGTCAGATTCTTTATTCACCTAACAATGGTATCTTATATCCGTACACGGCGTGAATAAGTTGACAAGTCGTGTTATGTTTATGTTGTTCGTGTTAAGTCGTTATGTTTTGTGTTTAAATGTTGTAATTAGTGCGACATTTTCGCTTTGCAAAAAGCACTTAAAATAAAGATTTAAAAAAAAAACGACTTGTATCAAACTTTAAAATACAGTAAAATTGACGTCCAGATTGCATGCTTTATATGGGGAATAAATGAGTAACTCTATTCTCTCACTTATTTTTGAGACATCGCACTTGTGAATTATTAAAAAACTCTGTTTCCAATGAGAACATTATGACATCTGGAGCTAGCTAAATATGTTAATGTTATTTATTGAAGTAACTCGACATGTTAAGTTATTTACGCCACATACTCAAATAAACTAACAGAACAGCTTTAGATGGTCAATTATTCACATTACTCATAATTGCGTTCCTGACTATACGTATCCAGTTGTTAAGTTATTACCGGCACAAAAGTGCAGTGCAATATGTGACAAGTAAATGTATTAATAATACAATAAAATAAAAGGGAGGCCTTTGCCCTGCAATGAGATGACCACAGCTGAAATAAATAAATAAATGTTTCAATAAGTCGTAAAACTGACCATTGCATGTCTAATGAGATTATCACTTCAGTGAATAAGACAAATCGATATGTATGACAAGGATAGCTTTAGTTTTGCCTTATCTCCTTTTAATCAATCAAATCACGCCATTTTTAGGGTTCCCTACCCAAAGGGTTAAACGGGAGCCTATTACTAAGAATCCGCTGTCCATCTGTCTGTCTGTCTATCTGACCGTCTGTCTGTCTGTCACCGAGCTGTATCTCATGAACCGTGATAGACAGTTGAAATTAACAGATGATGTGTTTCTATTGCCGCTATAACAACAATAGAAAAAAATACTCAAAAATAGAATAAAATACGTGATTTTTTTTGCTTGGTTTTGCTCGTTATTGATAACGGAAACAGGTAGACGCTTCAAATATTCATCGAATATTTAGTTATACATTCACTTTAAAAAAAAAAAAAAAAAAAAAAAAAAAAAATATTAAGGGGGGCTCATCCCATAGAACAAACGTTATTTTTTTGCTCGATATTGATAACGGCAACAAGTAGACGCTTGAAATATTCACAGAATATTGAGTTATATCGATAACTTTAATTTATATCTATATAAAGCTATTACATCTTCATGTCAAACTATAATACAATATAATAGTCCAATCAATAATTAATACTTAATTAAATGAGTTATATTAATCACTTTAAAAAAAAATTATTAAATTAAAATAAAACAAATATTTAATAGCGGCTCCCATAGAACAAACGTTATTTTTTTGGCTCGTTTTTGCTCTATATTGATAACGGCAACAGGTAGATGCTTGAAATATTCATATAATATTTAGTTATATATTCACTTTAAAAATAAATAATTCAATTAAAATAAAACTGATATTTAAGGGGGCTCCCATACAACAAACATAATTTTTTTCTTGTTTTAGCTTGATATTGATATATTGATAACGGAAACAGGTAGACGCTTGAAATGTTCACAGAATATTGAGTTATATTATTCACTTTAAGATAAATAATAAAATTAAAATAAAATTATAGAATAATAATTTCAGAAGTAGAATAATTTCAGTTTATTTTAATTAATAAAAAAAGTTTCGTGTTTTAGTTTGACATTGATCAATTCAAATAATTAAGAGAGAACTGGCTATTATTTATGTAACATTTAATTTTATATATTTCTTATGTTCATAATCTTAATACTTATCTCGAATTTCAATGAATTGCTTAGGTGAATAAATTGACAAGTCGTCGGTGAACAACTTGATATGTCATAATTTTTTTGTTGATTAAAAGGTAAATTTATTATTATACTTACATTATCTGAAAATTCCGATTAAATTACTTGGATACACATAAAAATTATGTAAATGGATAAAAAAATGGATTTACCAAAAATGTTTATTAAACTTTAAAATGGCTGCCCTGAAAAGTATGCATTTTTTACATGTCAATGTATTCACGCCGTGTAATATTAGGTAGGTCAAATAGTCTTGTCGAGAAGAAAGTCTTTGAAATTAAATGAAGTAGGTACATCAACATGTTGTTACATATATTTTTTTATTACAATAGCTGATGATCCTAAATAATATTATAAAAGTGAAAGTAACTCTGTCTCTCTGTTTGTTTGCTTTTCACGACTAAACGGCTATGACGATCTTAACAAAGTTTCACTGGATGATAGTGTACATCATAAAGATCAACATAGGGTACTATATCCACAAGAAAATGCGGAAAAACAGGACAATAGCAGGCCAAACCGCGGGATTCAGCCAGTAATAAATACAATATTATATATATAAAAAAAACCTACAAAAATTATTTAAGATTGCATTTAAGATTTGAGATTACTACTCCATTGATGTTATGTGTTATCACAGTACAGATAAGGCTTCCCTACAATACGTAAACTGTTCAAAATTTCGTAGGAAGTTTATCAACTACTATTATTAGTAGTATGTATGTCAATAAGTTTGGCTCCTTAGCGTCAGTCACGTAAAGATAAGAAATGACGTATTTTATCCACCAGCTTATTATTAGACGAAGGTTAGATGAGTGGGGAATAGGATATTATATTACAATTACAACATTCCAGGTCATTTAGAGGAAAATAAAACACTGTTTTAAATTTTTACCATTGCTTACTTTATTTAAATTAGTATTCATGAATACAAGCTGTGTTTGCTTGAAAAATTTAAGCAAATTGCAGTTAATACTGCGAGTACAAATTTAAAGTTAGAGGAAAATAGTGCTAAATTTATGCTTTGAGAGTACATAGTATCATTTTATTATTATTATAAATCAAAATTAAATTAATAATATAAATTCCTGGTAACTTCACTGGTCTGGCAGAAAGCCTATAGATGAGTCTGGCACAGGAACGGAACTGACACATGCAGAAGAGTCCCATAATCAGCAGTAGGTGGAAAAGTATTGATGATGATCAGGCCATATCATACTCTATATATACTATATAACCTTAGAGGAAATTAGTAGTATGAACTCTGTTATTGTTCTTTACAATAATAAACAAATAAGCGCCTATAAATTGGTGATTAGGATAGAACAAAATGTACTGCAGGTTTAATACACAGACTGCCCCGGTGGCTCAGTTGGTAGTGAACCTACTTTCTGCGCTTGAGGGCGTTCGATTCCCCCTAGGACAAACATTTGTGTTTGTTCTATGTCTGGGTGTTAATATCTATTTAAGTATGTATTTAAAAATATATAATAGGTCGGGGAAAAAGTCTTTTCGTATTTTGTATGTATAAAGTTGTAGTAAAAATCTTATCCGTTGTACTGTTTGTATCTGGCTGGTTTTGATACCATTAAAAATATGACATTTTAAAAAAGGAATACAAAACGTAAAAAGCAATTTCCCGCCATTTTTCAATTGTTTTTTTGTTCGATAAAATGAGTGAATCTAACGAACAAATTCGATATATTGTGAAATTTTATAACAAAAAAGGGAAAAATGCGACACACGCCGCGAATAAAATTTGTGACGTTTATGGACCTAATGCAGTGTCATCAAGAGTAGCACAATGTTGGTTCAAGCGTTTTCAGTCCGGGAATTTTGATGTCAAAGATGCAGCTCGCTCTGGTCGCCCTGTTACGGATAAAGTCGATGCCATTTCTGAAAAAGTGGACCAAGATCGGCATATTAGTAGTTACGACGTAGCTGAAGAACTGGGGATTGACCACAAAACAGTTTTGACCCATTTGAAAAAAACTGGGTATACAAAAAACTCGATATTTGGGTGCCACACGAGCTCACTGAAAGAAACCAAATGAATCGTGTACTCATTTGCGATTCTCTATTGAAACGTAACGAAACCGAACCGTTTTTGAAAAGATTGATCACTGGTGATGAAAAATGGATCACCTATGACAAGAATGTGCGCAAAAGATCATGGTCAAAGGGCAGTGAAGCACCACAGACTGTAGCGAAACCCGGATTAACACGTAATAAGGTGATGCTGTGTGTATGGTGGGATTGGCAGGGCATCGTTCATTATGAGCTTTTACCGCCGGGCAAAACCATCGATTCGGATCTCTACTGCCAACAGCAGATGAGACTCAAACAAGAAATTGAGAAAAAACGGCCGGAATTGATCAACAGAAAGAGTGTGGTCTTTCATCATGATAACGCCAGACCGCACACATCTTTGGCCACTCAGCAAAAATTTAGAGAGCTTGGTTGGGAAGTGTTAATGCATCCACCATATAGCCCAGACCTTGCACCCTCAGATTTCCACCTGTTTCGATCTCTTCAGAATTCTTTGGGTAGTGTTAGATTAACATCAAGAGAGGACTGTCAAAACTACTTGTTGCATTTTTTTGATCAGAAGTCCCAAAAATTCTACAGCAACGGGATCATGTCACTACCTACAAGATGGCAACAAGTTATCGAACAAAATGGCACATATATATTATAATTAAATGTAATTAAACTTGAAAAAAATATGTCTTGAATTTGTTTAAAAAATACGAAGAAACTTTTTCCCCGACCTTATATATACATACATATATATTTTTATCAGTCGCTGGCTACCATATTACAAGCTTTGCTTAGTTCGGGGTCAGATGACCATGTTAAATATCAATGGTTAATAGATATAACGTGATTGTACAGTAACTAGCTATTATACTACGCGTACAACTCAACTTTTTTAATGACATCACTTTTGTACTCCAAAATTTTCTTCCGCTTGCCACCCTCCGACCCAACTGCTTAGATCTGCACGAGTGTCTAATGGCGCTTCGCTGTGGTGTATTGATGTGAAAACAAAATCAGGTTAGAAAACTTGATTTTTATTAGACACAACAGAAAAACTTGCAATTACAAAATGTCGAAGATTACTTCTGTAATCTTATCAATTTTCAATTACAAAATGTTGAAGATTACAAAAGATTACTTCTGCAAAGCAAGCAAAATTTTATTTCTGAATTGCAAGATCTATAGGTACTTATGTTTATTCATGTTGTAAATTAAGAACATATTTTTAGGGTTCAGTACCCAAAGGGTTTAAATAGGACCCTGCTACTAAGCCTACGCTATCTGTCTGTCCGTCTGTATGCCTGTCCGTTCTACCTTTTAATGGCTCTATCTTACGAGCCGTAATGTATAGCCAGTTGAAATTTTCACAGAATATGTAATGTTACGGCGGATTAACTAAGAAATAATAATAAAATCAATAAACGCAGCGGCAGTGTTAAAAGGCATAACGCCGCGAGTAGCTCTTAGTGAAAGTGCAGGTCACCTCTCGACACCCTAAGCCACCCACGCCAATGTTGCTCCTCCGGTGCCAAGATACGGCAGCCTTTATGAGGGGCCCATTCAGTGGGTGGCAAGTCATCACCTGCCTAAATATATTTTGAGATGAGACAAGATAAGGCAGGTGCCGTTTCTCATTCTATAGCCCGTTATTCCATCCACAAGTTGTTCACCTCAATAACCCAGACTTTTTTAATCCTATACTGTACAATAGTTTCATATTCAATATTATACACATTCCATAATTGTATTTTTAATATTCAAAAGGGCCTCTTGGTGTTGGCTTCGGCTCCACCAATGCCCACCAAATGTCCGGGCTAGACCCGTGAATTGTAATAAATCAATATTATTTATACCCCATACAACAAATGTTTTTTAAACGTTCTCTTGTATTTGCTCTATTGTAATAACTGTAATACGTAAAAGCGTCGAACTTGGCATGATTACACATGCACTCTAAAATAAAACAACAAATAATAAATAATGGCGAAGTGAGAGTCGGTGACAAATTTCTGTTCACCACCAATTTAAGCAATGTCGGGCGTGGTCAGTACTTCGATGGGTGACCGCCTGGGCATGATGTTGTCTTTTTGCACTACTTTAGTTTGTATTTTGTGGTAGTACCATCCATCAGTGCGCGTGGCTGACTCACACTTGGCCGGTTTATTCATGAAACTCTCGGAGGGTAAGCTGAAGAAGGAAGAGTTGAGTTTTCAAAATTTGGCCGATATTTATACCTCCGACACTAGAAAATACAGATCTATTTATAACAGAAATTTAACTTTCTATTTATGTTTCTATTTGGTAATATCAGGACGTCAAAAAAATAAGTTTTCGAAAAAAAATTAGAGGGCTCTTAAACCCAAATAAATTATTTTGTTTCAGATATGCGACTGAAGTGGTCGACGTTAGATCTTCTCGCTTGTTCGGCGTCCAACTGTTCTTTACTCTGTTTATACCCGTGCTGGCTGTAATAAGGTTCTTCTTGCAAGCATTGTTGTTTGACGGAGGACATGTCTATGGATATATGGTAAGAAAATAACCAGATAAGTACCTCTTTTGATATAAACGGCACTCAGAGATTGATATGCACGACGACGTGTCAATTTACGTCATTTCACACTAAGACTATGCGTATCTGCCCCCCGTGGCTCAGTTGGTAGTGAACCTACCTTCTGCGCTGGGGGGCGTGGGTTCGATTCCCACCTAGGGCAAACATTCATGTGATTAAAATTTGTTTGTTCTATGTCTGGGTGTTATATCTATTTTAATTATGTATTTTATAATATATATCTACCTACGTATATCAGTCTGTGGCAGTCATATTACAAGATTAGTTTGGGGCATCGACAAACTAGTACCATCCATCCTTGGTTTGGGGTCAAATGACCGTGTGTGCAAAAATGTCCCAGATATTTATTTTATTATCAAATATTGCTAATAAAACGGCGGGGTGCATATATGCTCGTCAAAGGACTCCCCACTTCTCTCCACAAACACCAGTCCATCAAGTGCATTGTGTTAAATTTTGGTTGTCCTCTTACAGATCGTAGCCCTTGTAGTGACGTTAATCGCCTTCCCGCTATCAGCACACCTAGCTATACTGGAAAGGAGGTACCTACTGCCGTCAGTGCCACCTCGAGGACACGGCTTCGTGTTGCTGGTCTTCTGGGCGTTGATCTTCGTTTCAGAGAACTTGGCCTTCTTGAACTTAAATAAGGAAGGATGGTGGTGGCATCTAAAGAAGTGAGTTACCATAGATGATATTACATCATATTCCCACTGCTGGGACACATACCTTCTCTCAGAGAGAGAAGATGGACCCTAATCCACTATGGTGGCTTAGTGCTTATTGCACTTTTGAGGTTTTTGTACATACCGGATTCCCCACAATGTTTTCCTTCAGCGTTTTTGAACGATGGCATCGTAAAGTACCAAATAAGTGATTGGTGCGAGAATCGAACTGGGTGCCAACAGATTGTGAAGCACACATGCTGCCGCTTGGCCACCATCTCTCCCGATATACGACGACGATAGTACGAGCCGCAATAATTGGCATGCTAGCCTTACTAGTCTTCTTTTAACCAACCCAATAATATTGAACATAATTGCAAAAGCAACTGTACCTCTGTCTATTAATTTTTCACGACAAGACGGCAGAACCGATAGCGATAAAATTTAACATTGAGGAAGTGTGCATTATTGCAAATTTGCAAGTTGAAGTGGCAATGGGCAGGCCACTACGCTCGAAGAACTGATTACCGATGGGGAAGAAAGGTTCTTGAGTGGAGACCACGAATTGGAAGACGCAGCGTAGGTAGGCCTCCCACTAGATTGACCGACGTTATTGTGAGAGTCGCGGGCATCCAGTGGATGCAGATGGAAGGATGTTGTTCAGTGTGGAGGTTAAAAGGGGAGGCCTATGTTCAGCAGTGGATGTCTTCTGGCTGATGATGATGATGATGAAGTGTGCATCATTAAACTTGGCCAAACGTTTATTCGCTTCCACAGCTGCTATAAAATTGTTAACAAGTGGACCACATTAAAAACAGCATTCAAAAATATATGAAAACAAACAACGTAATAAGTGCCTATAAAATTTGAGGATTACCCTCGATTTCTCTGGGATCCCATCATCAGATCCTGACTTGGTAACAATGGGACCAAATTGGGAGTATAGCCTACATAACATATTTTTTTTAAATCGTAAACTGATAGCTGGGAAATCGATGAACATACATTAAACAGGCGTAGTCTGGACTGGAAACTGGCTCTCAGGCGATGCTGCCGAAATAGAGGTGCTTGGCAACAGACTTCCCTATTTGAAGTCGGTTAAAATTACGAGTCTATTTTCAAACTTCACAATTACAAAGAGCTATTTCACAAAGGACGCCTATGAACCCTATGATGCCTATGAATAATAGATTAAAATAGAAGTATGTTCATGTATGGAGCTATCTCACATGAATGGAAATACACAATAATATCTAATTGTTTTCCTATAGATAACAGTCATTCGCACAGTCATTGGCATAACATATGGATTATTGCAATATGATTATCATAGTAACGAGCCTGTCATGGACAACTAGTATTTTAGTTATGCGTTTCTTAGCCGCTTCTAATGTCTTATGCCTGTTTTTGCAAAAATATACAAACATTGCTAAATAGATTGTTTAATGTTTTAGATTTTTGTAGCAGATTTTACACTGGATATAATTATGTTTGAACTAGCTGCGCCCCGTGGTTTCACTCGCGTGTTGATGAAAATCGGTGATGATGATGAAAAGTAGCTGTGTTAATCCAGGATATAAGCAATGTATATTCCAAGTTTCATCTAAATCCATCCAGCCGTTGCTGCGTGATTGAGTAACAAACATCCATTCATCCATCCAAACTTTAGATTAGTTTATATTAGTAGTTAGATTAGTAGTAGTGTGATTAGATTTAAAGCAAAGTCTGGTTGGGTTGTTACTAATAATGTCATCGTCATCGTTAGCACTAAAATTAGTTTTTTAAATTAAATCTATCTATATAAAAACTTCTTGTCACGGCTTTTGTGGTCATACTCCTCCAAAACGGCTCTACCGATTTTTATGATTTTTTAATGTATATTTGGTGGGTATGAGAATAGGTCGTAGAGTATTTTTCATCATTAAGCGGGTGAAACTACGGGGCGCAGCTAGTAAAATTATAAATTAATTTACTTATTAATTTTATTTATTTTACACGGGAATTACTCACGTTAGATTAAGCCGGCGGTTACTCCGACAATAGGTTCGATTATAGTTTAAATGTGTAAAAACCTCGTCAGTTTCCATAATAAAATACTTATTTATTAATTTCTGGCTCATACTTCCCATAATTATACATAAGTTGGAGCAATACTGTGCACTGGCTTTCGTTTGATTTTGCCTCTCACCTGTCACTTCCCAATTGAGTCTAACCGTTTTCTGCCAACATCCTAATATTTTGTCGTAGACTTATTTTCTAACCTCTTGAATCAACCTGAATTCTGCTGACCACATATGAGCCACAACTACCTTACGCGGTGTTTCCGAGAAGCTACAACGTGGGGCTTTTCAAAAGGCGAGTTAGTTAGTGAGTCTTCAAAGGTCGGCAATGTCAGTGTAATGCCTCTGGTGTTACAGGTATCCATTACCATCAGGCAGCCCGTCTACTTGTTGACGCTTGTGTACATTTGTACACAAGCGTCACCACCACCGTCCGTCGTGACGTCAGTTCATCAGTTTATATAGATAAATGTTCTTTAGCCAAGATTCTGTGCAAATTACACTTTATAGACCACGGGTGTCAGTAAATTATCGTGAGCTTAGAGCGATGGAAAGAGTAAAATGATTCTATAGTATGTTGCCTGATGCATAATCACAGGAAATTACTGGGCTCATTTTCCTTCCTTTCTTGGAATACTCCTTCGCGCCGCCCTCTGTTCTTACGAAAAGCTGGAACATAGGTACTGAAGCTGTATTCTAAAACCCCTGCTTTAGATTCCAGGGGCATTCTCTCAGGTCCTTACAAAAGCTTAAGTGTTGATTTTAACATATTTCTCTTTTCTAGCTTGCAAGATCGTCTGGAAATGGCGCTATTCGTGGGTCGCTATGTGTCTTGCATGATAATGTTCATACTTGGCATGAAAGCGCCTGGAATCATGCACCAGTTCGAGTATATGGAAGACGATGACGATACCAGGAGAATCATACCACCGAGGGTAAGCAATCACAAAGGCTTCGTGGAGACGATGAGCTGTCGCGCGGCACGCCGAGTGCCGCTTTATGCGGTTAATTCAATTGCCATTTATGAGAGCGTTTATTCAGAAGCTATAGACGTTGCCCGCGTTGGTGCCCGCGTGCGCCTAATAGGTACATACCTGTATTATACATTTAAAAGTAAATGCCTCGCCATACCGTCGCGATCAGGTGACGGCAACCAGCGGACGCTCAATTACCATTCCCGGGAAGGTGATCTAATCGCTATGTGAATGCACTGGTTTACCTTTCAAGCCTAACAAGCTGAATCCAGCTTGATGAAATTTGACTAAGAAAAGGCTAAGGATGCAAATTCCGATATTTCAGCGTAGTAATGGTAATAATGGTATGCACCATGTTCACGGGAAGACAGAAGTATGCGAGTGGTTGGTCGAAAAGTTCAAAGTCAGGTGCAGACAAAACGATGTACCCTCTTTCTAAACTTCTTTACTTGTTTTTTCTTCTTGTTTGAATACCCTTTAATAACCATATAACTGTAGTGAACAAATATGATTATTTTAAAATAAGTCACAAGGAAGTGGAGATGAAAATGCTATATTTATATTCCCGGTAAAAAAAAAAACAGTCAAATAGGAGAACCAGGGATGACGTGGACATAAATGGATCCATTCCTAGGGGTAATCAACAATGTGTGATCAAATATGTGATGGCTTCGATAGTTGCCAATCAAACAAAGCCTGTTTTTACAAACATTTAAACTCTATCCTTTTTGCTGATTGAAAGATGTTAAGTCTTCACCAGTTTTTTACATTTTTTGTAGGTTAAGATGTCATGTCCATATCAAAATTATTTAACTAAAACTCACGGCGACTATGAAACTAAATCTAAAAAGGTAATTTAATACGAATCAGAGTAGATTTTAGAGTCGTAAACTGTCGCAAAAAAGCAACTGAGCTGTCGAGAAAAACTAAAACTGACAATCAGAAAGTCAGAGTATATTTGTTTACTGACTAAATATTTTTTTAGCTTGTACCTATTACTTTTTGGATTATAACCATTTGAAGATAACTAATAATGACAATGTATTACTTCTATGAACCACCCCGCGTAAGAGCCTCTCATATAAAGCAAGTAGCAAGATTTTTTTAGGTTTTATTACAAGCAGCATTCAACCGCCAAGCATTGTGTGAAAATATTACTGGATTCCGGTTTAAAAAATGTTCAAATTAAACACCTGATATCAGGATGGAGAGCCACGTCTCTAGAATATCTGGCGTCGGGGCGTGTCTTCATTCATTTCAGCATCGACAGCGCCAAGGCGCCCCTTATGCTTTAGTGCGCCGCGTTTTTGCACCCCAGGGCAGAGATGACTCTCGTGATGAGCAAAGTATTGTGCGAAGTTATAAAGTTCGATATTCTGAGTGCCATTTCTACTGTAATGGGCAGGTGTAGCGCTCTTTAGTAGCGATTAACACTAGTGAAGGACTTGCTCGTCTTGCAAGATTATAAATTTTGGTTTAGACTTTTATTACAAAAATCAATCAACAAACGCGCTCTTAGACGTAATCGCTTAGACTACAAGTGTGCAGTTCATTAGCACTTTTGGGAGAGAGGTCGTGGTAATAAAGTTAGGTGAAGGCTTGAAAATCCGTCGCCATTCCTCGCGTATTTCAGCCTTTCTCGTGCACCTTGTCACGGGACCGTTTTTTCTTTAAATTTTTACTGTTGTGCCACACTTGAGCATTTACTATTTAAATTTTATAAACAATTTATTAATTTGCCGACCAGCGCCTGCAGCGACCTGGGCTTCTGTAGCTTAAGCCGTTTATCCAATGTCGCAGATTCGAATCCTGCTGGTCGTGAAATTTTTATACTGTTTTTAATATGTAAATAGTAAGTGTAGCCTTTATTTGGTTATTCCAACGTAATGATCTGCCGCGCGGTGTAGTGTTCTGTTTGTGTGTTTTATTGTTCTTTATTTAGGTACTAACATAACATTCCATTGAACTTAAATAAAATTCCATCAAACCATTTTGAAATCATGAAACTCGTGACCGAAATGCCGGCCTCTACTTTGCTCAAAGGGTGAGCATTACCATACAATGTGGTAATGGGGCCAGCATTTTGGGGACAATTCCCACTGGTAGTGATTTAATAGATTAGTAGTTAGGTATACATTTGTCGTTTTTTTTATTACGATGATGGATTGTTATCAAACCATGTGGACACTTGAATATTAAGATACATAGACTAATCATTAGAGTACAATGTAATCCCCTGAGACATAAGACTGGTAGATGTTCATATTTTGGTTCTTTCTTCAGGATGAAAACCGTTCAACGTTTCGCAATGTCTGGAGCAAGCTACGCACCCTGCTGCCGTTTCTGTGGCCGCGGAAAAGCCTCATGCTACAGATACACGTATTCATTTGCATATTGGCTCTCATAGCTGGCAGAATCATCAACCTTTACGTGCCTATTTATAACAAGAATATTGGTAAGAATATGTACCAAACGTCTATTTACGCTTATTTGTATTATGTTTTGACGAGTCATAGCGTGCACTGCATAGCTTGTAAGTAATGGTTTAACATATATGTGAGTGAGAAGGAAAAGCCACTGACCTGTGAAGATCCGCAAGTGGCACTCGGGGTGTGCAGTTACGCTCGTTTATGAGTTTTTCTTTGTAATTGGTGCAGATGGGGTGGCGTTAGACGCGCTTGCGCACCTCGTATGGTCCGAGGATCCTCGTACGCATCGTACTCGTGAGGTCGGGACGTATAGCAATTGGAATGAACATGTAGGAAAGGTGGTTCTGTACGAACCAGTGTGTTTTTTATATTGATAATTGTTAATTATTGTTCTAGAAAGTTCATGGTTCCTCATCATCACTATTATCTGCCTATCATGTTCCCACTGCTGGGACACAGGCCTTCTTTCAGAGAGAGAGTATGGGCTCTAATCTAACATGCTGACCCAGTGCATGTTAGTGAATATGTCTTTGAACTTATGGATTCTTGGACATACCAGTTTTCTTTACGATGTTTACCTTCCCCATTATTGTGCGATGGCATTGAATAAACTAAATAAGTCATTGGTAGGCTGAGGATCGAACCGGGAGCCGTCAGATTGTGAAGCGCACATGCTACCGCTCAGGCAACATCGCACACAAAGATGATATAACCAATTGATCGCGCATGTCATAATTTGCTTGTGCACGACGTAAGCCACATCGGTCGCTGGGGTGGGGGGGTATCGTATGGCGCTTGTGATTGGAGAATAAAAAAAGTCATTCATTCAATTTGCGCCTACGATTGGCCCGCTCGAAAAGATTATGCTGAAAATTTAGTATCTTTTCATCACGGCAGGGTAAAGGATAAGCACTTAAGTGGTTATATCTTCATTGCTTACTCATAACAAACACTAAAACATACCTTTCTCCTCTCAGTGGACAGTATGACTTCAATGATGTTCCGCTGGGACCTGGTCCTCATCTATGTGTTCCTCAAGTTCCTGCAAGGTGGCGGTACCGGCGGCATGGGCTTCATCAACAACCTTCGCTCGTTTCTATGGATCAAAGTGCAGCAGTATACTACTAGGGAGTTACAGGTAAAGAAGGCTTTATAACTTTTATTGGAATTTACAATCTTCCTGATGAAAGGAAAGTATCTAAAATAAAACCCGCCAAGTGCGAGATGGGCTCGCGGTCTGAGGGTTTCGTACCACTAAATAAATTGTTTACTGAAGTATGATTATTTATTTACAAATATGAGTATCATCCCGGCTCGCTAACTGATGTTTTTTCCGGGTTTGGGTCGTACCGAAAGGGTAAAACGGGACCCTATTAGTAAGACTCCGCTGTCCGTCTGTTACCAGGCTGAACCGTGAACCGTGGTTCTCATGAACCGTGATAGACAGTTGAAATTTTCACAGAATATTTTTTTAGTTATAATATTTAGCGCAACAATATTTTTTTCGCAAGTTCTCGTACCAAGGCCACATGTAGCCGGATTGCTAACTGATTTCTTGTTGACTATAACTACTTCTATCTTGTTCCAGCTAGAGCTATTCAAACATCTCCACGACCTACCTCTCCGGTGGCATCTCTCCCGTAAAACCGGCGAAGTATTACGAGTGATGGACCGCGGCACAGATTCAATAGACAACCTTCTATCTTATATTCTCTTCTCTATCGCACCCACGCTGATAGATATATTGATCGCTGTCGTATTCTTCGTCGTGCAGTTTAACGCGTGGTTCGGGCTCATCGTGTTCTCCACCATGGTTCTGTATATTAGTAAGTATTTATTGCTACTATTGTAGTCAAAGACTTTCTATAACTAGACATTTAATGCAGGGCGAACATGTTCAGACCCTTCATCAGTTGCCCACTACTGATATAAAGAACACGCCACTGAACCTCGCGTCATTTCCAACCAATACCGTAGGTACGCCATCACTATGATTTGTTTACATTTTGAACTGACGTTGAATGGACCAATTAGCATTTAGTAACCCCTCACCTCGCCCCTCAGGTATTTGACTGAATTGTTTCCATTAAAAATAATCGTAACTTCAAGTCTGGGCTACGTAGTAGCTATACCTAGTCTGTGGTTGTAGTCAAGCCAGCGTATTTTGTCACAATAAATTAGGGGAAAATAATTATTTATGTTACAATTATACACTCTAAAAAAATCAAATACCAATAACCTTTCCCTTGTAGTTGTTGTTTTTGTTATTAAGAATTTTGCAAACCAGCAATGTAAAGCGTGTACAAGCATGTGCGCGCCGCAGGTCAGCCGATATTTTATTTACATAACATTGCGTACATTCAAAATTGTTTCAATAAAACAGAATTCTTGTGTTATCTTATTAGCTTCACCAATTTTCGTTTTCGGGATCGTTTCCCTTATATTCTTTTACAGTCGATCCGTTGCTGTCTTGCTGCATGAAAGAGGGTCAAAGAAACACTTTCACATGTATAATAATAGGTCGGGGAAAAAGTCTTTTCGTATTTTGTATGTATAAAGTTGTAGTAAAAATCTCATCGGTTGTACTGTTTGTATCTGGCTGGTTTTGATACCATTAAAAATATGATATTTTAAAAAAGGAATACAAAAAGTAAAAAGCATTTTCCCGCCATTTTTCAATTGTTTTTTTGTTTGATAAAATGAGTGAATCTAACGAAGAAATTCGATATTTTGTGAAATTTTATTACAAAAAAGGGAAAAATGCGACACAAGCCGCGAATAAAATTTGTGACGTTTATGGACCTAATGCAGTGTCATCAAGAGTAGCACAATGTTGGTTCAAGCGTTTTCGGTCCGGGAATTTTGATGTCAAAGATGCAGCTCGCTCTGGTCGCCCTGTTACGGATAAAGTAGATGCTATTTCTGAAAAAGTGGACCAAGATCGGCATATTAGTAGTTACGACGTAGCTGAAGAACTGGGGATTGACCACAAAACAGTTTTGACCCATTTGAAAAAAACTGGGTATACAAAAAAACTCGATATTTGGGTGCCACACAAGCTCACTAAAAGAAACCAAATGAATCGTGTACTCATTTGCGACTCTCTATTGAAACGTAACGAAACCGAACCGTTTTTGAAAAGATTGATCACTGGTGATGAAAAATGCATCACCTACGACAAGAATGTGCGCAAACGATCATGGTCAAAGGGCAGTGAAGCACCACAGACTGTAGCGAAACCCGGATTAACACGTAATAAGATGATGCTGTGTGTATGGTGGGATTGGCAGGGCATCGTTCATTATGAGCTTTTACCGCCGGGCAAAACCATCGATTCGGATCTCTACTGCCAACAGCAGATGAGACTCAAACAAGAAATTGAGAAAAAACGGCCGGAATTGATCAACAGAAAGAGTGTGGTCTTTCATCATGATAACGCCAGACCGCACACATCTTTGGCCACTCAGCAAAAATTTAGAGAGCTTGTTTGGGAAGTGTTAATGCATCCACCATATAGCCCTGACCTTGCACCCTCAGATTTCCACCTGTTTCGATCTCTTCAGAATTCTTTGGGTAGTGTTAGATTAACATCAAGAGAGGACTGTCAAAACTACTTGTTGCATTTTTTTGATCAGAAGTCCCAAAAATTCTACAGCAACGGGATCATGTCACTACCTACAAGATGGCAACAAGTTATCGAACAAAATGGCACATATATATTATAATTAAATGTAATTAAACTTGAAAAAAATATGTCTTGAATTTGTTTAAAAAATACGAAGAAACTTTTTCCCCGACCTTATATTAGTATTATGGTGATATATGACAAAATAAATTGGTTTGACTATATTTTTTGTTAACAGAGAAATCAAAAATCTTGTCTGAAACATGTAGTTGCGATTGGCATTGGATTGAGATGAGTGGCTTAGTTAACGACAGGTCTGTACCCTTAGTACAAGATTTCATAGTTTTCGAAAACTTTTTTCGTTTTCGTATTGTTCCATACATTTTAGCAAAGCGCCTCTAGCGGAAACGCGGAGGAACTAAAATCGGTAGTAATTGGCAATATAGGTTGCTTCATTCAAATACGAAATAAGGTTTCGAATAGCTTTCAGCCCAGCAATGTATGGAACAAAACGAAAACGAAAAAAGTTTTCGAAAACTATCAAATCTTTTACTAAGGGTACCGATACCAGCAGTGGGTAGCTCAGGGCTGATTGATGATAATTTGCCACTATTACATCATTAAAGACCAACCACCAAGATGTTTTCATTACCAATAGCGGATAAGCGTTCCGTAGGCAGAAAACAAGCCCAACGGGTCGATGACATCAGACCCATTGCAGGTCATACGTCAATGAGATTGACCTGAGACAGGGATCAATGGCGCAAGGGAAAGGAGGCCTATACCTAGCAGTAGGTTGATACAGGCTGACGATGATGATGACATCATTAGCTGTAATACAGGTCTTCCTAAAACAGCTGCTAAAGAGATATCTAAAGCAACATACTATTACGGAAAAAGTGTTTTAGAAGCAAATTTTTAGATAGGTTAGTAATACTAAGATTTTTTTGCTAATAAAAATATTGGTTGCAATCAAACACCATGATTTAGCCAGTATGCTTATTAGCATCTTTTTTTTAAATAATGCGTTTCGTTTGCCTTTTTGTGGTATTTTTCAGTTGTCATAGTTATAATCTTTACTTTCCCCTTCCTCCAAGGGGCTTCTATATTTTTTAATATTTTTTTAGTTTAGGGTATAGGTACTTAATGTTTTTAAGTATTTTTAACCGACTTCCAAAAAGGAGGAGGTTATCAATTCAAATGTTTTTTTTTAATGTTGGTTAGGTACTTCAGAACTTTCGACTGGGTGAACCGATTTTGATGATTCTTTTTTCATTTGAAAGCGTGTTTCCCATTTCAATTTGTTCCAGTTCTGTCATTTTTAAGTATTCGGTTTTTTACTTATTAGGTTTTAGTTCATTTTAAGTCTTACACATACTATAATAATATAATACATGATATAAGCAAATTCCTAATAAATAATACATTTTATGCCCAAAAAAGCTATCTCGTGTTCATTTAAAGCCAAGGCCAGAGGGCAAATGCCAAATTTTTCAACTTTATGAAGGAGCGCCAGTCGTTGGTGAATGTCAATGACTAGAGCAACAGAGTCAATCTTAATCGCAATGAAATCGCTACTGAGACGGTGTGCTAAAGCCGCAAACGTTTCTTCCAGTCGCTACGATAGTAGTAACGGAGTGGCGCACCAAGTTCCAGCGGCGTATGAACCTCGCCGACAATGAACAGAAGGCGCGCTCTGTCGACTCTTTGTTGAACTACGAGACTGTCAAATATTACGGGGCGGAGTCATATGAAGTCCTCTCATATAGAGGGGCTATTGTCAATTATCAGGTAAAATACTACATTTTTTTACTGGCCTTTATTATATAACAAAATACGAGCTGACTAAAGGATAAAAATCTAAAGTATTTTGCGTATTATACTAAAACAGTTGGACTGCCTCCGGGATCTGGTTGGTGGGACCCGAGTATGCCCTAAAACAATGGGCAGCAGCATACTCATAGTATATGGTGAATGTACTGCGATCCCCAAGCCGCCTGCCAAGCATGGGTACTATGGCAACACCCCTCTCTAAGAGGTAGGCCTTAGCAGTGGACGTTTGCTGGCTGATGATGTGTGATGTGTGTTGAACTGCTCATAGACCGTTGAAGGTCTAAAGACAATCCATTAAACAAGCCTACTACCAGGGCCCCGATTCCACTAAACCAATTGTTTTTAAATTGATGCGATGACTAACATTTATCGAGTTAAAAAATCTGAAATTATTTGTTTCAGAAAGAAGAGTTCAAATCTTTGATCACTTTAAATATGCTGAATACAATGCAAAACATCATTATTTGCAGCGGTAAGTAATTTTGAGAATTTAAATTGTACAACTAGGATTTGACATCCATCATGTGGAATTACAAAATAATGCTAAATATAATCCTCCAATACTATAATCGGATTACAATCTTTTTAAAGAATAAAACATACCGGGTGTAAGGATCATTGATAGGATATGACAAAAAAAACGAATTTTTACATTTTTATAATTTTTGCAACACCAGCTTTGGGAGCTAATTACCACTGTTCTTCAGAAAAAAACCATTACTTACTTGTTCTTTTTTAAAGTTTGCATTGTAATGCAAATAAAATGCTAGAGGTCAACAAACGACCTCCGCACGCACACACAGACAGCGCCGCGCGCACTATCGCGCGGCTTTGGATCTACGCAGTGCATTGACCCCTAGTTTTGTACGCTTTACATTGCTGCTTTGCAAAATACTAAATCACTAAAACAACAAGGCAAATGAATATTGGTGTTCGATTTTGTTCAGATATTATAGTTATAGCGTTTCCCTTACACCCGGTATAGATATATTATAAACTAGCGACGCGCCCCGGCTTCGCACGGGTGTAAGCTCGGCCTTCGGCCTCGCTACTATAACCCGCTTCAGGAACACAAAATTTCATCAAAATCGGTCCAGCCGTTTCTCGCCGTAAAAACCATCGTTGAACTTCAACGAACATTTAAAAAAAAGATTTGGCCAAATTGGTCCAGGCGTTGTTGAGTTATGCGCTTACCAACACATTTTGCGATTCATTTTTATATTATAGATAACTTATTTGTAGGAAGCATATATGTTTATTGGTAGTTCTGTATTTGTATTGTTGTTTATAGGTCTGCTCGCGGGGTCTCTGCTCTGTTTGTCGATGGTAGTAAATACTCGTGAACTAATTGTCGGTGATTACGTGCTGTTCGCGTCTTACATAGTACAGCTTTACGTACCACTCAACTGGTTCGGTACTTACTACAGGTGAGATTCATTTAATCTCCACATTCTCATTCATTTAATCGTACTATTAATAAACTGGGTGGTAACTTTACTCGAGAAAGTTAGACGTAACGCCGACTGCATAAAAGCACCTGTGGAAAACTCAACTCTTTCGGGTTTACCGTAAATTCAAAATTGCGTTTCAGGCTCGATGAAAAGTCTAACATAACAGCTTTGAGACAAGAATCTATGGGAATAATTTAAAATTGAATAATGTATCCCAATACCTTATCAAACCCTTATAAAAAAAACATCTAGACGCAATAGGCTAGATGACTTTTTTTTTATAAATTGTCCTATTAAAATCTAGCCCATAAATATAGCTGATTAATGAAAACAAAATGAAAGTTTGATCAAAAATAAGCAACTTATAAGCATATTAATATCATGTTAGACAGAGAGCGCGAAACAGCAAATTATATCGTCACTTTTCTGTACGCCATATAAATTCTATTTTGATAAGTATGGCGCACAGAGGCGTGACGTAATTTTTTTTGTGGGATATTTTCTCTACCAAAAACTTAAACTCATATATATCAGAACATTAATAACCGATTTAAATTATTTTTTCAATCATATTATATTTACTTAAATTCTTCATTCGATATAAACATCAGTCATCTACCCTATTAAATATTATTATATCACAACAATAACAATATTATTATATTGTTATTATTAAATATTTCAAACAATTCTCGGGTCTAGCCCGGACATTTGGTGGGCGTTGGTGGAGCCGAAGCCAACACCAAGAGGCCCTTTTGAATATAAAATACATGCAACTATGAAATATGTATAAAAAGGAATATGAAACTATTGTACAGTATAGGATTAAAAAAGACTGGGCTATTGAGGTGAACAACTTGTGGATGGAATAACAGATCTATAGAATGAGAACGGCACCTGCCTTATCCTGTCTCATCTCAAAATATATTTTATTAAATATTTAATTAAATATTATTATTATTATATGTTCAAAGCCAAATTGGATGTCTTCTAGATTTGCGTGCTCATCTTTACTATAACATTTTTTACTCAACAGGGCAATTCAAAAGAACTTTGTTGACATGGAAAACATGTTCGATCTAATGAAAGTCGACAGCGACGTGAAAGACGCTATTGGTGCCCCGGATCTGTTGATACGGCGAGGCAGCGTGCAGTTCAAGAACGTGTCATTTGGTTACGGCCCGGAGAGACTTGTCCTCAATAACATCAGCTTCAAGGTCGCTCCTGGGAGCACTGTCGCCTTGGTAAATTATAGAAGCTATAATTTCCGAGCCAAAAAAAACTACTTATATTTTTTGTAAAGCTACCAATTTTTCCCCGTTTTTTAGGGCTCCGTACCCAAAGCGTAAAACGGGACCTTATTACTAAGACTCCGCTGTCCATCTGTCACCAGGCTGTATCTCATGAACCGTGATAGTTACAGTTGAAATTTTCACAGATGATGTATAGCACTCCGTCATTTATAAACTGGTTTGGAAAGCTGTTTCTTTCTTTCCAGTTGCTCGCATAGAAAGTTCATTAAAATCGGTTTAGTAGTTTGGTTTTTAAATCAAAATAACTGAAAAAAATATCCAAGTTACCCAAGTAAACGAAATTGCGTATTTGCTCATTTTGAAGTCGGTTTTTGAAATTGGTAATTATTAAGACAGTTTTGATATTGATTAATATTATTGTACTATAGAACAAACAACCGGGACGTACAATTTAAAGTGTCATCGGACCAACTTGCGGTCACCCATCCGAAGATCAAACGTGTTGGTCGTTGCTCAACATCGGTGATTAATCAGAAACACCTTGACAAGTCTACGCTATGAAATTACTGCGCTTCCATTATAGATCTCTTAATTTCTCATATACTTACTTCTTTATATTTTAACCGACTTCCAAAAGGAGGAGGTTCTCAATTCGAATGTATTTAAAAAAAATCTTGTTTCTCACCTCAGAACTTTCGCCTGGGTGAAGCGATTTTGATGATTTTTTTATTTTATTTGAAAGCTGGTGCTTCCCGTGTGGTCCCATTTCAATTTGGAATTCGGTTGTTTTATTGATAATTATTTTAGGTCGGTCCCAGTGGAGCTGGAAAGTCGACCATTATGCGACTACTGTTCCGTTTCTACGATGTGAACGAAGGCGCAGTATTAGTCGACGAGCAAGACGTACGGACAGTGACGCAGGCCTCGCTGCGTACCAATATTGGCGTAGTGCCGCAAGACACTGTGCTATTCAACAATACAGTAAGGTAAGGCTGCAGTTAGACGACGCGAAAAATTCTGTTCGGCCACCTCAGATTCAGATTATTTATTGCTTCCATAATAGTACAAAGGTGGTAAATAAAACATTGAAATTAGTACATGGTTCATATGGACCCTGTCGGGCACAGCACACTAGGAGTGAGTGCACCTCGTTCTCAAGTAGGTACGTTAATGGTAATGTGAATTCTTCTTCCTAGACACGCCCTAAGGCCTCCTTTGAGTCGTATTCCTCGTGCCTGAGGGCTGAGTCGTGACCACCACGTCCCGTTAATCTCTCACTCTCTCACTCTCTCTCTGATGATCTTATGCCATCTATCTTTCATTTATTTACTAAATTGTAATTATGCGGTGATATGGACTGCATTACGTACACGGCACTGCGTATTATGTATTCTGTGACAGCGTGACGATGCCGCGAGTTCCATGATTTTTGTTCACCCAAAAAGTTTTCAACGCGCCTAAAGAAGTTTTCACTTCAAATATGTTTCCAGATATAACATCCAGTATGGTAGACTGGAAGCCCCTGCAGCGGACATCATATCAGCAGCTAAGAACGCAGACATTCACGACAGGATCCTCACATTCCCTGACGCTTATGATACGCAGGTAAAGCATGCATTATTGTTAATTTTTCATTCCTATTACTAAGACTCCACTGTCCGTCCGTCTGTCTGTCTGTCTGTCTGTCTGTCACCAGGCTGTATCTCATGAACCGTATTAGTTAGACAGTTAAAATTTTCACAGATGATGTATTTCTGTTGCCGCTATAACAACAAATACTAAAAAACAGAATAAAATAAATATTCAAGGGGGCTCCCATACAACAATCGTGATTTTTTTGCTCGTTTTTGCTCGGTATTGATAATGGCAACAGGTAGAAGTTTGAAATGTTCACGGAATATTTAGTTATATATTCGCTTGAAAAATAAATAATTAAATTAAAATAAAACTAATATTTAAGGGGGGCTCCCATACAACAAACGTGATGTTTTTGCCGTTTTTATAAATTATGGTACGGAACCCTTCGTGCGGGAGTCCGACTTGGCCGGTTATTAAGCCGGTGTTAAGGGAAACAGTAAAAAATGTTCTAAATTATTTTCTTTTATGCTGTACTAATGTTAAATGACTTGCCTAATGTGACAATTTAGTTATAAGGCCCATAAATAATTCTATTCTAAGATTTATAAAATATCGTCAAACAATGTGTTGCGCAGTATCACTGCTGCACTTTAGTATGTCAAAACACCAGAGAAACACGAATATCTTGACATGCCACTGGTCAAAAAAAAAATACAATACGATACTTCTCGAGCGAATTGGTTTCTTCTGGCCAAGCGTGCCCATCGTAGACCGCATCGCGCTTAACATCAGGCGAGTTGGTGGTCAAACGCAAGCCTATTTCTGAATAAAAAAAAAAAAAAAAAAAGATTTTGCATAGCAGACCGCTGCAGACCTGCAGAAATGAGAGGATAATACACCACATATATGAGCTTCTTGGACCTTAACCCGTAAAATGACCACCGCACATATACACTTCTGCTCATGGCCCAGCCGAATCTAGAAAGAAGGAAATAATAATAAAAACAAACAAGTCACTAAAAATAATACAATGAGGCCACATGTTTTTTGATGCTGGCGCCAATACTCGCATTATTGGTTCATGTTTTTTTGGTATAACACAACAGAATTTTGGTCGCGTTTTGGACGCTAGCAGACAGTAACAGCGTTAGCAGTGATACAATACGCTTTTAAATTTTAGGAAACCTTTTTTGACGGTAGGACGGCGCAATGATGCAGCTCAAAAGGACACAATCAGTGTCGAACGGGTCCGTCTCGGCATTAATGCTGAAAGCCGAGAACTATCAGCGCTGGTTTTCAAATTAACTCTTGAGTTTTATGTTAACAAAAATCTATATGTCACAATAAGAACAATAAGGCACGTTGAAGCGGAAATACACTAGAGATTGGCAAAGAAACAGTTTTCAATAATATTTAGTATGAATTAATAACGGTATCTCATTTCAGGTTGGAGAAAGAGGTCTAAGGTTGAGCGGCGGTGAGAAGCAAAGGATAGCCATAGCGCGAACGATCCTCAAAGACCCCGCCATAGTTCTGCTCGATGAGGCGACGTCGGCCTTAGATACGCATACTGAGAGAAATATTCAGGTGAGTCTTCTATGGAGAGTGTGGGTGTTTGTAAGTCGGAGAGTCAGAAAACGCTGGAGACAGGAATAGCCGTTCATGCAGTTGTCCTCCGCCACCGTCAACGAGCCGTCGCTGAGATCGAAATAACGTCGCCGAAGTGGCGATGTATACATTAATAATGGCTGGGTGTCCATCGCACGTCCATCATCTCGGCATCGTTTGTAGTTCGGTGCTACAGTAAGAATTCCCAGAACGCGATGGGCAATACAAAACACGTCTGATCTTACCCACACCCGACACTGCTGCGCTCGTTTTGTTTTGGTCTTGTATCCACCGATATCGGTCGCGGTTAGCACACAATCGCCGTCACGTCATCATAAATTGGTCCGAATAAATCTCGTCTCTGGCGACGCGTCGATTCACTCGCAACTTGTAGACACCCAGATTGTAACTATCGGGGAAGACCCATTCAGGTCTAGCAGTTCTGGGTGGATTATTTTTATTCAAGTCCCCTGCAACATCTCTCTTTAAAATATTGGAGGATGGCTTTGAATTGAAGAAAAACTGACATGTAGTGTTTTACAAATATGTATGTGTAGGGCGTGCTATACACTTGTGTGGGTCGGCATTAATCGCAGCCGGGCGCTAAAATTTAACATATATAGTGTAATTGCTTTGTTTAACGGCTTGGTTCAACAAATAATGTCAAAACGAATGTGCAGACCCGCTTAAGTGTATATAACACGCCTTAGGCTCAAAAGACCGAAAGAAACAGCCCACAGCGTAAAAACCTGAGTCATAAACGTAAATAAAATGTATGGGACGGCAAATATCTTAGTATTTTATTTATTCTACCACCTGTCCGTCATGTTAGTTTCTTCAACTTGGGCTCAGAAAGCGTCATTTTTCAAGGCACAACCCAAAGGCTTTTCTTCAGAACGCTTCATGATTATTGTTCGTGAAAGCCAGGATACGTGTTTTGCCATGTGGTCTTTTTGCTTTTGCCATAAAAATGCGTCATGGGCGTTTTTATAAGTGCCATGACACGAATTTTGCAAAGTGGATGTTTGATAGAAACCACAAAGCGTCGTGTGTTGTTTTTCCCTCAATAAACGTTTTTTTATCTTTTAGCCTAAAATAAATACATTGTATGCTCACACTAGGCACTTCACATTAGAGATGTAGTGAAACACCATATAATTATGTGTTTCTATTACAGTCGGCTCTAGCCAGAGTGTGCGCAAACAGGACAACGATCATTATCGCTCACAGACTGTCCACCATCATACATGCAGACGAGATCCTAGTGCTCAGGGAAGGCGAAATCATCGAAAGAGGAAAGTAAGTAGTTATCAAACATAAATACATACATTCTAAGGGTGGTATTCTCCAAAAATTTGGAGTGAATGGCAGCAATATATAGAATTGCACGTTCTATCTTCGTCTCTAGTTAAGACAACACACTGCACACTGGATACAACGCAACCAATTTGTCTAACATTCAAATGGGGAGTTTAAAAAGTGCTTTCTGAACAAAACTGAGAGCTATTGATTGAATTTTTTAGTTTCATTTTGTTTTTAAATACACGGGAATTCACGTATGATTAAACCGGCTATTTCGACTATAGTTTCAATCGCATTCGGTGGTCTTTTTCAAGATGAGTGCGCGACTCCGTCATGAAATCTAAAAAAAAATGGGTGTGCATGAGACTATACGACAGAAGTAAAAACTTTGTCAGGGTTGACTATATTTTGTCAATTTCGCTCCCTTAGTAGACTCGAGCCGACTTTACCCGAACGAGGGTTCAGTTTCATTCATTACCCACAAAATTAAGTGCGCATTGCACCTGAAGAAGTTTTCACTTCAAAAATATTAGCTGTTCCATACAAAACGGTCATTCACACACACACTCTACAAAATGTAATGGAACAGCTGATATTTTTCTCGCGATATCGGCTTGGTCCCATAGTAAAAGTTTTTCACAATGATGGGTACTATGGTCCCTTTTCGTTTTAGTATAACCTTTCCGCGTAACCCCGTATAATGTAAGTTCGTATAGGCTAAGAGGCCAGGCCAGGGGCTTTATGCCCGACTCTAAACGCGGGCCCAAACATGTGCAGTTTGCAAAATCACGCGAACGCGAACCTTATGCGTCGAGATACGGTTTGCGGTCGTGTGATTTTGCAAAGTGCTCCTATTCGGGCTCGCGTTTAGAGTTGGGCGTAAGGCCCTGGTGTCCGAGTTTATAGATAGCCTTAAAGCTTCGGACTCTTATTTATTTATTTAACAAAATTCACAGCTCAACAAATTAATACATTAAGCTTATAGATATTTAACAGCCAATAATGGATTTACATTTTGTATATATATATTGTAAAAATGACAATCACTAAATAAACTTTAAAATGATAAGATCTATAATATCTATAACATAAAATAGATCTAAATAAAATTAATCATACTAATATAAATGGCATAAACGGAGGACCGAGATTTATGGAAGGAAATGGGGAGACCTTTACCCAACAGTGGGACAGTATAGGTTAAGAAAAAAAAGTTATATAAATATTTTAAATGTTGCGTAGTGTGTGTTGTGTGTATAGTTATTGACATAAGAAGAAACAAAGTACGTAAATCCAATGCTTTTAGCTTATTCTTACGTCTTTTTAATTTCAGCCACGAATACCTACTAGAGCAAGGCGGTTTCTACGCGTCGATGTGGCAGCAGCAACTCGAAAGTAGAAATGGTGCAAACGGCAATAATAATAACGGCGAAGGGGCCAACCCTCCGGACAGCGCCGCGCCTGTGCTATAGGACGGTCAATCTAAACTTATAGAAACGGTGGTAAGAAACGGGTCACCTCTGTGGGTGAGTCCACTGTTGTGTTGCTCACAATATGAGACAATAGCGTCAATACTGGTGTACCTTTCTCTAAACTAATCTGACAGGACTAAAATTATCTGCGTCTCTTTTCATTTCAATACTTTAGGGCCCCGATTCTACTAAACCAATTGTTTTTAAATTGTTAATCAATTGCCTCAAAAATTGCCCTTTTGACACTTTTGGTATAGATAGTGTCAAAAGTAAAAACTCATTGTTTTTAAATTGTTAATCAATTGCCTCAAAAATTTGACACTTTTTGAATAGATAATGTGTCTAAAGTAAAAAAATTGAGGCAATTCATTAACAATTGAAAAACAATTGGTTTAGTAGAATCGGGGCCCAGAGAAGCATAGCAACAATTTTAGAGCTGTCGTATTTAGTTTAGTTTAGAGAATGGTACAACAGAGTCGACGTCAATAGGTATTTTAATGAAATCGCGATCAGGTTTTGCTGTGAAAAATAGGCGTATTATGATTTTTTATGATTCAATCTCTATTTTATCGTTCTATATGACAGAATAGACATAATAAGTGTTGCTGTCGTCATCATAGGCAAATAAAAAAACAGCCATATTTTTACTGAATTCAATCGACTAAAACCTTCAAAATGTATATGTATTATTTTATTTATATTACACATTATTTATTATTATTTTAATTCCCGTGTTATATAAATAAAATGTGTGAAAACCACGTCAGTTTCCATAATAAAATATGTATTATTATTTAATATGATAGTCATAGCAAACAAACCGTAGTACAAGCTATAAGCGGTTAGGAGTCTCGCGTACCGTTTTCATGGAATTAAAACTTTCTGTATTGGCAATATGGTCTAATATAACAGACAGACTAGCCGCCCGTCTCGACTTCGCACGGGTGCAGATTTATTTTTTAAATATTTTTTTGGGAGTAATTTAGCCTATGTTACTCAGGGATAATGTAGCATAGTAATGGTGAAAGATGTTTTTTATTATTCCAGTAGTTTTTGAGTTAATTCGTTACAAACATACAAATATTTCCTCTTTATAATATTAGTGTAGATGTGGACGTTTGCAAAAGTTATTTATTTCAATGAATTCTGGCTCACTTACAGAGGGCGCCCAAAAGTGCGACAGGGTGTTAGCGGTTCGCGGATCAGTGTAGTGATATTCGAATTATAGTGTCAATTCAATTCGAACAAATGATTTTAAGTGTGATAAGCAATGGACATGACAAATCGCTCGCAGATCGGGCATTTGGATCGAGTGGATTAGACCCTGCGGAGACATAAGACGTGCCGAAGAACACATTTTACTTTGCTATTTATTTATTGCTTGCCGCGTTTGTCTTATTTAGGCCAAACGTCTACTTAAACTCAACTGTTTTCAGTTTACGCTAGGTTCAAAATCCTACTTAATTTATTATAGTCAAGGCGCGACGGAGGTGCAAAGCAGCGCGTATTACGGTGGGTCACTTTGATCCTACATACAAAAATCAACTCGTAGGATTCCCTGCGAGCATACAACAACTTCAAACACATTATTTTAATCTTACATTAAACTTTGTCTCGCTCTCTCTTCAGCCGAGAAAATGAGACAAAGCTCCATGTAATATTAATAAATATAAAATGCTTTTGAGATTGTGGTACGCCCCCAGGAAGAGTTGTTTTTTTTCACGCCTGCTTATATGCCGTGTCTTTGACTTTCTGTCGGCGTTGGGCTTAAGGCAATTTTAGACTACATTATTATATCACATTGGTACTACGTCACGTCCTGCACTGCCGAGGCGTAACATAGCTTTCAGTACGATACTGACCCATATAGCATTGCATCGTAAAGGTGTATATGTATTCATACAAATTGTATGCAGGCGATGTTAATAATGTTCTTATTACTACAATGTTCCTTGCATACATTTTGAATATACCTAAGCTACGTGGCTATGGTATAACGTAAGACAAAGCAGAGAGAGGTGTGAAGCATATATGATGCAATACATTATCTTGTAGTGTTGAACTGCCTCTGCTGGGCCCTTATTCACAAATTTCGTTATGACGGTCTTTGACAGGCTTTACCATACCAATTCTGTCAAAATTCAACGAAACTAAAAATGTGATTAGGTACTGATTTTTATATGTTTATGACCTACACTGAGTATGTGAGTATCATTGTACTGAGACAGGACTACGTCTCAGTACAATGTACAGTCTTAGAAAAACTCAAAGAGTCACACAACGGGCAATGGAGAGAGCTATGCTCGGAGTTTCTTTGCGCGATAAAAACCGGAACGTGGATATTCGCCAAAGAACCAGAGTCACCGACTAGCTATTACAATTTGCAAGTTGAAGTGGAAGAACCGGTAACTGATGGGGAAAAAAGCACTTGAGTACAGACTACGAACCAGAAGACGTAGCGTAGGTGGGCCTCCCACTAGATGGACTGACAACATCGTGAGAGTTGCGGGCATCCAATGGATGCAGATCTAAGTGGGAGGCCTACGTTCATCAGTGGACGTCTTTTGGCTGACGATGAATTTGATGGTGATTCAATGACGTAATCTAGCTTGCCTATTTGACTGCCCACATTTTGGTCGTGTATTAGTTCTTGAGTACGTCTTCTGTCTTCATAGGAAACTACATTGGCATAATCAATATTATATGTACATTCTTGCATAAGCCAGTAATGATGTACATAAGTTGACATTGCGATGATGTAACTTTGATGTACCTTAGTAGTATTAACATATTTGAATGTGATGGGAAATTTTTTGTGCTTTTTCAGTGTTATTAAATCTGTTTTTAATTATTCCTCGTTTCATTTACAAGAAACAAGTCAAGTGAAAAGAAATTGGTCATTTAATATAGGTAGACATAAATTATTTCAAAGAAAAATGTTGCAGAACAATCTAAAGTAAAAACTAACTACAAGGTCTATTTCAAAATTTTGCGAATACTTAATGTATTAATTATACTTTTGAATGGTGGCGATGATGGGCCTTATGTGGTTTATGAGTCTTCTCTTTTTCCTTCTCCATCTGTTTTTCTTTCAACTGCAAAATTAAATGTTGAAAGTTAAGGTACAAGATATTTCTCTCTAATTTACTTCCATAGTACAGGAGGTGTATTACAACCTCAAAAACATTGTCATTTTTTGTGTAGTTTTTTTTTTTTTCGGTCACCACCTCTCCTGATGGTAAGCGATGGTGTGCCTAAGGATCGAACACGTTGATCTAGAAGAAATCTTTTCACTCTAGCCTTGAAGATGCCCAGATTGTAGTTCTCAGGAAACAAGGAGGACGGCAGGGAGTTCCATTCTTGGGCAGTATCATAAAAGAAGACCAAATCGTAGTGTACGAATCTTTGAAATTTCCACGAAAAATTAATTCAACGGAAATGGAGGTACTTAAATTTTTCTTCCAAAAGAGAACAAAGCTGATAATCAACATCATCATTTGGTTGGAAACTTACCAACATTTTAAACTCGTGTGAATCATGACACAGTCGTTAAAAATCCTTTTAATAAAAAATACTATTCTCGGTGACTTATATTGAATGCCTTGCTACACTCAGTACCTATTCAAAATATTGCCTTCGCCGTTAAAATATTATTTTACTCCCTTGTAATACAATCTACTATTTTGAGCTTACCTTAAGGTGAAACGTTTCACTTTGGCGGGAAAATCAAATTTCAAACAGTTTTTTTGTCCTTGTAGCTCTAGGCAGGGTAATTATTGTGAAATGGCATAGTGTTCGCGAAAATTGTTAGTCGTTCTTTACATTATCATGTACAGCAATGAATCAGTTACTCACCATATTACTTACATTTGGCAATAAACCGTTTGAAACAGCATAAATTTGTTTATTGACAAATGTATGTAATAATGTGCATTGGAGATAAATAACTTTACGCGAGTTTGTAAAGAATAATAATCAATTTACGCTAAAAACATTATCGTTTACAATAATTACTCGGCCTAGCTACAAGAACAAAAAAACTGTTTGAAATTTGAATTTCCCGCTAAAGTGAAACGTTTCACCTTAAGGCCTTATGGCTCTACCTGTTTTGAGCGATTCTGCCGGACTGCGCTGTTTCGAGCCCGTGTTAAGAGGTAGCCGTAAGGACCCAATGCTGTCATTTTGCTATGACTTCACTAATGGTCGGTCAAATTCCAATTCTGATATTCAAATTCAAAACCTCAATATTCAAAATAGGACAAAGTTCGTGATTCTTGGACGAGTTACATGCAAATATCGGTTTTTACTTACATCTTCGCTAGAGTGCAATGGACTATCGCCAGGTAGACGAAGGCCTTTCCATTTTACTATTGAACCTGCAACCGAGAATATATCATTTACTCCAAAATCAATTAACCAAACTTCAGTGTTGTGACTAGAATCGATAACAGACTATAAAACCGCTAAAAAGTTTTATTTTTTTAATAATCTGGTAAGTATATTTCAGGGTCGTCATAAAAAACGCGATAACAGAGCATATTTTTCTTTTCTTTAACTTTAAATTGTAAACAGCCAATACCGCGTTGCACTCCATTAAAATCTGTCAAAAAAATATTTTTACACTCTGTTATCAGCTCTCGTCACAACCCTGAAGTTTGGCTAAATAATAAATAACCTTGTAGATAGTAAAAATTTCCGAAAATAAAAACAGTATCAAATTATGCGCTGGATTTGTGAAGTATAAGTAGTTAGGTACTCTTGTGTTCTTCTTGGTACTTCCTATTCTTCATTTGATATTCAACTACAGAAATCGCCGGACGTGTTTTAGCAAACTCGACGCTACGTAGGGAGTTCTCTAGTCTATGCTCGATTTGGTCTATAGTCTTCACATAGTCTGAGGATATTTTTCTGGCCACTTTCTTTCCGTGCTGCAAATTTAGTACGTTTTCATAAGACATATTATCGGCTGTTACGGAGTGGCGAAGGTATCTCTGTTGCTCCCTGTTGCTTTCACTCTCAGTTTTGATTCGGTAGTTCGATGAGAACGTCAGGAGATTTCTAGGATGAGTTTCTGACATTGGTCTGAAACGATAAGACAAAATTTCTAATTCAAAGCTGGTTTGCGTTTGACAAATATCTTGCGTGATTGCATGCCATGCTGCAAGTTTATAATTTCAACATGCTTTTTCAAGGCCAATTCATAAAAAAAATAGTAGCGCCTGATAGCAGGCAAAATGCTATGTAGGGAGCCCTATGAAGAATTCTAAAACTTATCTTTATTACTTATATGTTTGGTTGGAATAGATCTGCGGGCGCTGCTATCTATGCTATATGCTATGGTATGAATTTACACTTACGGGAACCTTGTTTCTCAGCATAATTTTTACACAACTTTGACCCAACAAAACTTTAAAGGTAAACTTTTATATATACTAACTGTACCAGCGGTTTCGTCCGCGATTTCTTCAGAAAAAAAATAGCCTATGTCCGTCCCCATGATACATACTATTACCTCGCAAAATTTTATCGAGATTGGTTAAACCGTTTAACTGTGATTATGTAGCAAACTGAGTTACTTTCGCATTTATAATATTGGTATGGAAGTATGGATTCTACTGCTTCTTGATATTTTGTTATTCTACTAGTTTCACATACATAACTTAGGGCATGCCGTTACCTGAATATTAATTTAAAAAAAAAACGCAAAACTGCACAATTTTCTCTCTCAATATTTTTAGATATTGCTCCCCCTCCTTCGTTTATCTCTGTCACGGAACAACCTTATCCACGTGTCCCCTGTGGTGGATCTGATGTCTTGAACTTAAACCCATTGTTCGTGTTGGGATTCACGTTGGAAATCGAAAAACTTTTTCACGTTTCACTTTACGAAATTCTAATTACAGCCTCGCTTACAATTGACACTTACTTGTAATCCTTCAGAGTAGGTGGTTCTTCGGTACCCTTGACATCTTCGAATAGTCTTGCGAGCACAGATTGCCTCATATTCGGCTGTTTATCATCATCGTCATCATCATTGACCTTGTCATCATCGTCATCGTCATCATCATCATCGTCGATCGCGGAGGGCCGTACGAATGCTGTCGCCCGACGGTTTACATTGTGCGACGGCCCTGAACTAGTCGTTGCTATTCGGACCTTTCTGGAATATTACCACATCACTAACGCATCGAGAGACAAAATTTATTGTCTATCGAACCATTAGTAAAGTAAAGATCTGAAAAAATAAACACTGTTCTTGACGTCATCGAACAGACACCTCCATTTCCATGACGTACTCGAATAGGCCACTCGAATAGCATCATTTCCTTTGACGCCAACGATCAGTTTTTTCATCTCCTGTAATCATAACTCCCTCATTAACCCTTGTTGACATAACAAAAAGCACCCCCCCCCCCTCATCTCCCTTGACCACATCACACTGACTCGTTTATCGCTCTTGACGTTTCCTTAACTGGTTCTCTTATCTTCTTGACGTCATGGAACATTTCCTCGTCTCCCGTGACGTCATAGAACAAGTCTCATTGGCGTGATCGAACAGTCAAGTACAGACTGTTTAGATTCCGGCTCGTCGTCATCCTCATCATCATCATCATCGTCTTCATCGATGTCGATTCGGCGCACGAACGCGGTGGGCCGACGCTTTACATTATGCTTCGTCCCCTCCGAAGTATCTGCCGTTATGCGGACTTTTCTGGAATATTGTCACATTACTAATGTAATGGCAGACATATGTATATGGATTATTGTTCAACAAAAAGTTATTAAGAAAAAAACTCTTGGCTACTTCGAGTTTCCTTTTTAGCGTTTCGTATTTGTTATCAACTAGAAACTAAGGGGAACTTTAATTCATCGCTCGTTGCATGGAGTTTAGTGCCCGGGGGGAAAATAAAATAGTTTAATCACGTAAAATATGATACGGGTTACGTAACCTAAACTAACTTTTTATTGTACTGAACTCCTAAATGTACATTACTGATTATTTTTTATGAACTAACCATGTCATTTAGGCAGAACTAAAAATCATACAATACAATGTATTAAAACGCAATTGAAAAAAAAATCACCTTTCCCCATCATCATCATCATCGTCGTCATCATCCTTGTCCTTTTCATCATCATCGTCATCTTCGTCATCGTCATCGTCGAAGCCCAACTTTGAGAACATGCGTATCTTCTCCAGGTCTTCTGGACGGACAAAACCTGTTTGCCGCCTCTTTATCTGAATATGCGTCGGTCTTTCGGAGGGCATACTTATTGATACTTTTCTAAAAAAAAATGATAAAAAAATCGAAGAAAAAAAACATAAGATATCAATGTAAGTAGATATTGATACAGTACAGTGTATTATCAGCGTGATATTTTTCTTTGTTGTGGCTTCGTTTCACAGAGCTGATTTATGTAACTAAGGGATTAATATACTATATTGTGGCACTTCAAACTTTATACCCTTTTCTGCGGGTATTTAACAATAGCGGTGCGGCGTTTGTATGGAATGGTATGGAGTAAGAAAAGTAGACCCAGGCCCCTCTTTCCCACTGGGCATTCTGGGCACTTTCCCAGGGCCCCGTGATCGATAGGGGACCACTAGTTCCTGTCAGAACACGAAACGATAACCGATATTTATTACCGAAAACATATTTATTTCAAAAAAAAAATAAGGATTATGACTGAGTACAATACCTACTTGCTTATTAGCTTAAGCATGCGCGAAACTACTCTACTATCGCCCGAAAATATTGCTCTGTCAACGTCATATCTATTATCCTAATGTGCCCAGGGCCTCCAATAGGTTAAAGACGGCCCTGAGTAGACCGACATCCGATCTTTATGTAAATGTACTTACCTATTTTGATCACGGTGTATTTGGTCCAGCACAGCCAGTCTAGAAATTAGTAAAAATACCATCTAATTACATTCAGCAACATTAATGTGGTGATATAAAGGGGGATGAGTCGATAAATAAAAAAAAGTAAAAAAAAAAAAACAAAAAAAAACTTATATTTAATGCTTTCTAAGTCGGCAGAAGTGTTATAAGTATTTTGAAAATAGACTACCATAGGTAATCATGATGATAATTGATACTGATGAAAAATATACAGGTAATATATAGGTAGACAGACTTGGTGTAATTACAGGGGCAGTATGAGTATGTAAAGTGCAAGCTATGTAAAACTACAACTAATAAAAACTGGCCATGTGTCATGCGCATGAGTCGGTCGCATTAATGATCCACCACTGTATTAAAGATAAGATATTTTTTGGTGAGATCATAGCAACAATATTGTGTGTTCTTATAGAAGTTATAGAACCCTCGACGCGTGAGTCCGATTCGCACTTGGCTGTTTTTTATCATTCTTGGGTTACGTTATGTGCGTTTTTATATATGAAAATTATATAAAAAAGCTGACTCATCACATTCCTTGTCACCACAGAATTAATCATAGAAGAACTCGTCTATTTTTTTAACGTTACCGCATTCTCCTCAATTGGTCGTCAGTGATTAGCTCAGACCTAAAAAACAATAAAAACTTACTAGTAGGTACCTACGGTAATGTACATACAAGAAGGGAATACCTTAAGTGGGACCCAACGATAAGGGGTCATTCAAGTATTACGTAAGCACCAAAGGGGGGTTAGGTATTTGATTTGCTTATTTTTATTGACGTGGGGGTCGGGGGGTCTGGAAGGTGATTACGTCAGCAATATTTTTTGGATTTTCAGCATTTTTCTGAAAATTTTACTGAATAAATATTAAGAGTCGTATTACATAATGCAATTGTTCAATAAAGCCGTAATTTTCAAGATGAATATAAAACACCATAAAAACAATATTGTTTTTTTTTTCAGTAATTTAACAATATCAACTCTCAAACTTTCCCTCCGGAAGTTTGAAAAAAAACAACTTTATTACATAGGACGAATTAATTTGATATGTTGAGTTTTTTTTTTATTTCTAGACTCATGAATAAAAAATAAGGGGTAAGAACTTTGCTTACTTACTTGCTTTGCTGACGGGGGAGGGGGGTTAAATTAGCGAAGTAGCCAGAAACGAATAAGATTAGAACCTATTTGGCTAGTAACATTACACCTAAACGTATAAACTCAACTTTTTTACAATAGATGTAGAAAAACTTTTCGTAACAGTTTAACCACGTTCATATCATATGGTCACGACTTATAGTGCTTATAGAGAATTCCTGGCGGAGTCTCTGCTTGCGTTTTCCAAAAGTAACTCC
Source organism: Agriopis leucophaearia (assembly GCA_949125355.1). NCBI lineage: Eukaryota > Metazoa > Arthropoda > Insecta > Lepidoptera > Geometridae > Agriopis > Agriopis leucophaearia. Next base: position 10,642,725 of record OX421275.1, read on the forward strand.
TTAATTCTGGTGATTTGACTTCACGTCACTGACAATAGCGAAGAGAAAGTTTGTGAGAGTTACGCGCCCTCAAAGATGCTTGGGCAGAACATTCAAATATCTTCGGTCGGGGTCGTAGACGGAGAAACTCTCTGCCTACGGTCGGTGTAATATTGTAAAATACTTAATGCCATCGACAAAATATAATATATTTTCTGTGGTACGTCTAATACTGCACTAGCCGCCTGCCACAGCTAACATATTCCAGCTTGAACTGAAGGAACATGCGCCGTAGGTATTTACCACTAACCCGCGTAAATTGGTTCAAGCCTAACGCCTACTACTTACTTTCTTTTATCTTCTAAAAGGTTAAACCTTGTAACGCCTTTGCCAATGTTCTTCACTACACCTCCGGCGAAGCTGACCCGGTCTACGTTGTTCCTAAAAAAATATAAGTTCTTCCACACACGAACGGAGCTAACATGCGCACCGCGACTAAATCTTGTCGTCACGTCACTGTCGAGCGAGAATGTACAAGGCGCCTACGTTTTCGTAAGTACCTACTCGTGTCTCGCTTTGGCACGATAAAAAGAGTCGACAAATTTTGACGTGGCGCGCATGTTTACCTCTGAAGACACAACATATTTTTACTACACACGATCATCTGGCCCCACACTAAGCAAAGCTTGTAATATGGCTGCCATAGACTGAAATACATTTTTTTTAATACATACTTAAATAGATATGAAGACCCAGATATAGAACAAATACAAATGTTTATCACATGAATTTTCTAGGTGGGAATCGAACCCGCGCTCCCAAGCGCAGAATGCATTCACTGGACCAACGGGGCTATATTAGTGTCTGAAAATAAATAGCTTATCCCATAACATATATATATCTATAACCCATTTACAGTTTTATTGCTGTCTTGAATACTTTCTGTAAATACTTCTTAAATATATATGTACGTATATCAGTATCTGGCAGCCATAATACAAGCTTAGCTTAGTTTAGGGTCAGATGACCATGTGTGCAAAAATGTCCCAAATATTTATTTTATTATTTATTTATTTTATTATTTATTTATTTCTTTCTTTTCGGATTGGACATCACAAGGTCTACATCACATTCTTGTACAGTTTTCTTCCAGTTTAACATGATAATATAATTGGTATAAAATTATTTCAAAGTATTGTGCTATTTATTTACAAAATTTCATCAAGATTCAAGCGTATACCTATATTATTTGGTCGTGCGTGAGAATGCCTTCTCATTCTTATAAACCGAGAGGTCGGGTTACTTGCGTTTTAAAATATCTAAATAAGTTATGATTGTAATTAAACTGCAATAAAAAAAATAACTTAATTACTTTAAATAATTTTTTATGTCCCTTTCTTCACCGGAATCCATATACTCTGCAAAAAACGATATAGCTGATTAATATTATACTCATAATGTGAAAAAGCTGTTCCGTTGCGAAATACAAAAGACATTAGACTTTATAATAAACTGGCCAAGTGCGAATCGGGGTCGCGTACTAAGAGTTTCGGCCCACAACATAAAATACAAAAATATACGAGTACGTATAAAACAAAAAACAGACGGACAGACAGACGGACGGACAGTCAGTAGGATCCCGCTTACACCCTTTGGGTACGGAACCCTAAAAACGGAGTAACTATTCTAAGGCGATTCTACGTTTATAATTAGGTGTAAGTATAATAGTTTACGAGATTACTATACTATATACCACTTTAACGCAAATCAAACAAATTTTCCCGAAAATACGTAAACACAACTGAGTAGTTACTATGAATTCGTCCTAAGTATGATATTTATTTATTTATTAGAGTTAATGATCGTTACATACAGACGGATGGGCATACAGACACGGCGAAACTATAAGTTTTATTTTTGCTACGGAACCCCTAAAACCAAACAGATCTCATCCGTACCTGAATCACTTTCTTCAAGGTCGAACAAATCGGATGGGGACTGAAATACTTCATGGGGAATAAAAGCCTTGGATTTTTCCGTAAGATCACTCTCGAGGCAATAGTCACCCTGAAGGAACCTGAGGGAAGTGAAGGAATAATGGGTATACCGATTTATTTCGACTGACAAACTATATCTCACCAAAAATTCTCAACCCAAAAAGTAGCAAGGTAAAACTCTTTGCCACCACGATCTTTTGCTAGTCAGATCCATTTACTTCCCATATTTTTGCTCCACCACATTAATTAAAAAGTGATGCTTTTAAAAATTCCATCCTGATAATTGAATAAAGAACTTACCTCTTCAGATCGAAATTAGAATCCTTTTCACCGGGATACAGTACGTCTGTCAGTGGAATGTAAAACGGCTTCTTAGGTTTGACTATCAGACTTGGAGTATGTAGTGACTGATGCTGGTAATCAGTCTCTTCGAATTCAGGATCGTATGTTTCGACGTCAAAGTCATTATTCTCATTAGCACTAGCTGAAGCAGGGCGTTGGGCGACAGAGCCGGTCGCGCGACTGGCTGCGGTTGACGGTTGACTCGTGCGATCACCCTTGCTTGTTTGGATCTGCTTCTCAATATCTTCTTTTCTGCGATTGAACCTGGAATATTGTTCCTTCTTTCAAAACTGTTTTAGTAGCCTATCTTACGCCACTGCTGTACGAAGATCTCTTCCCCCGATTCCTTTTCCCCATTCCTCCCGTTCTCATACTTGTGTTGTGTCCTTTTATTCTTTGTAGCATCGAGATATGATCCTGGGGCCTTACGCCTAACTCTAACCGCAGGCTCGAATACGCGCAGTTTACAAAATCACGCGAAGGCGAACCTTAACGCGCTGAGAAACGGTTTGTGATCGCGCAACTTCTCGCAATCGCCTCGACTGAATAGCTTATAACAGGTAGGCGTAAGGCCCCGACATCGTTTCCGGGATCTGCCCGACGTCACCAATACGAAAGCTTCAACTGTCAATTCGTAGAGCTTTAGATACTTTGCTGATTTTAAGTAAATACTTTGTCCATATTTTGTTCTTGTATCAACATGAATTGCTTGATATCAAATACTACCTACTATCACCTGTAACAAACTACTGTACCTCTGAGTTTCACGAAGACCTGCTGCACCTTCATCATCACCTCCTTCCCCTTCTTGTTTAAGCCGTTCTAGCTCTCTCAGTTGAGCAGTTAGAAATACATTTTCGAGGAGTGCCTACAATAGTTATAAAATTACGTTAGTATCTGTTTCTCCACGATTGCGGCAAATATTTAGTTATCCGTTAAGGTTTCAAAATAGGCATGCATTTTTTTGCAGTGGAATAGACTTGGTAAGTATAAGTGCCTAGGTATATAGATATTTTCTACTTGGCTATATATTTCAAATTCCAATGCTTACCTCATAAAACACTTCTCCTAAATCATTCAAATCTTCAATATGTCCGTCAATATATTCATTGGCTCCTTTATTAATCATTATATCATGACAGTCCATGTTGAAAATGCCTGCTCTATAGATTATGATTTCAGAGGTTGGTGCTTCATACCAAGTAGGCACTGCCTCGATTTTATCGAGGGTTTCTTTACCTTCTATAAGTTGTCCGAAAGCAACAAACTTATGCGCCATCCATGGAGCTGGTTGAAGTAAAACGAAGAATTGGGTAGAACATTCGATATGCCTGAAAGGATTCGCGCTTTTTACCATAACATTTATTTATTTATTGCATAATGTTCTGTACACGAAGTTCTTAAAACTAAGTCTGTAACATATTACAGTAATGTAATATGCCATAGGTACGCCTTAGGTAGGTACTTGTATCATTAGTAACTACTTTACAATAGATTTTACTTAAAGGTAGTAATAGAATGAGCCCATTGAGAATCTGTTAGAATTTCGACTAACCCACCTGTACATACATATTTGTATAATTTGGACATAATTAAAGTATAGAAACTCACTCTTTTAAATAATGGCTATTATGGTACTAAACATTTTTTAGATTTAGATACTCACAGCCCAGAGTTAGCCATGGCAAGTACACCTCGTCTATCATGCGGTACGATAAAATTCTCGCAATCCAAATCTGTCTCCTTCAGTCCAAACCCACCTCCTTGAATCCAGCCGTCTTTGACGATCCGATGAATGGGCGTGCCGGAATAGCCACCTTTCGTATCTTTGCACAACCGCAAGAAGTTAGCACAAGTGTATGGCAGGATGTCAGAGTAAAGCTAGGGAAAATAGTGTGGTTTGAATTTTGGTCCAAGAACAGCGCCAGCGCGGACTTATACACGAATTGAAAAGAAAGCGAGCCCAGCAAGACTGACTGTTGAAGCTCAAACCGATGCTCAACATAAATTGGAATTTGAACTGCCATAGGCAACTTAGCGCATACCACTAGGAGAACGACTTGTTCTCTTCCCTCAGTTATTGTAAATGCTGAAGATGAGGCGGTAGATGGCCGCGTCCACTTAGACGCGCGCAGCTGCTATCGGCCGCGATTCACGCAGATCTACTTTTAGGGCATGACGTGATGGGTGGGAGCCATGGAAGACAGGGAAAAAAAGTTCCCCATAGCACACCTGGTAGTGCCAGGTGTGTGTGCAGTTGTACCACGGGTAAGTCACGCATGTAGTCTATATCTATTTTGTTTAACACACTTAATCGTTTAGCTTACCATAAATATAAAGGTTCCGATATCCTGACCATTAATAGATATTTTCATGTAGACACAGGGTCTCTGTAAGACAATAGATATTGTGTGAAACAGATACCGTGGCCCAGAATAAGAGTTAAAAGAAGAAGTGTTTAGCTTCGTTCATTACCTAGAACGTTTAAAAATTAAAAAAAAAACAGCACCTCGCAAAAAAAAAACATGATAGGTTGGTATGGAAATTACGATTAGGTACCTACATATTAAAAGTTTGGATTATCGAACTGATCTTACTAGTTTACTCCAAGTTCAAGCGTATCGTTAGTGTTCCGTATACAAAGGGTAAAATGGGGGGGGGACCTTATTACTAAGCCTACGCTGTCTGTCTGTCTGTCCGTCCTATCTTTAAACGGCTGTATCTTCCGAACCGTAATAGATAGCCAGCTGAAATTTTCAAAGAATATGTAATGTTACGGCGGATAAACTAAGAAATAATAAAAAGGTAAAAAAAATGGAAGGGGGTGGGGGTATACAACATACGTATTTTTTAACGTATTTTTATATTTGCTCTAGTGTAAAAACGATAATACGTACCTACAAGCGTCAAACTTGGCATAATTATAATATACACTCTAAAGTATAACAACAAATAATAAATAATGGCCAAGTGCGAGTCGGTGACAAATTTCTGTTCATTACCTAGTTAAGCAACGTATTCGATTACTTGGACGACCTTATCATGTATTTCACCGAATAGAAATTTCATATCTTATTAATTTTGAAGTCGGTTTTTTTAATTGATAATCATTGTATTTTGATAATTATTGGTTTTGGGGCAATATTCCATAGGCTAGGCCTATAGTATATAATCCGCCCCTCTATATGGTTGTTAATACTTGGCTTAATAAGTACGTTGTTAAATAGGCGGCGGGTAACGCGGGAAAAGCTATGCTGATTTAAATAGCGAAGGGTAAACTGAAGAGGTTCTTACCCCAGAACCTCTGATAAATTTGGCAAATTCAGCAATGCTCTCTTTATAACAGTCTAAGCTCAAATGATATGTGAACTTGGATTCGATTAGTTCTTTGAGTTCGTTCTCTCCTCCGAGAAATTTCTTGTTGATAAGAACAGCTACAGACGACGTCAAACAGTATGCCATTCCACCGTATCTGGCCTTCAGGTTGTTCCATACTGTCGGCCATTCGACGGTAGTTGTGCCTGGAAACGAGATGCCAATCTATAGGTAATGAGTGAAGTCGAGAGTGGTGAAGCTACAGGGCGCGCGTTGTGGCGTATATACGTACGATACGTACATGGGCCGGGTAGGCCGTGGAAAAGAAAACTCTTTTGTGTTTAAGCTAGATTTAAAATTGTACCTCATTTTATAGAGATTAAAGCAGTAAAATAGTGGCGGGACTGTTTTGGCGATCCGGGAAAAGTTGTAGTTACGTTTGAGTTTGGAGTAAATCCTTTTTGGCGCTGTGCGGTCACGCATGGCCACAGAAGAAATAATAAGTCATAGGTAGTAGTAGAAAGCTTGGCGTACCTAAGCATAAGGAAAGATATCCATACCTATGATATAAATTTTACTCTTTGAAGGAAATAACTGGCAAACAGTATTTCATACTGCTGAAAACGGACTACACAAAGTCATTAAATGGTTAAACTTAAACTTGCTCACATTAAATATGAAAAAAACAAATTTCATCCCATTCTCTATTAAAGACTCTTTACAACCTGAAAATAACCTTTCTTTAACTGCTCATACTATACTATGTCTGTATAAATTTAATATAATAAACGAAAGAGCGGTCTCTCCTGACACAGGTTGTCAAAAATAACAGGAGAGGCCAAACACCTGTAAATTAAGATAAATCAGACAAATAAAGAAATTTGAAATTATAATCGCATAATACGTATTGTCTTTAATTATTTATAGATATCTGATTATAGTCACCTTGTATTACAGGAGCTTCAAAGATCATCTTTCTGTATTTATACAAGCCTTTTACCAAATTAGAACAATAAATAAACTCTTTTGTGACTCTATCTCCAATTATAGTGAATTTTATTCGGTTCGGGTCGGGAGAAAACTTTTCCTTTTTCTTTGGATATTGAGGATTCCGAATGGAGTTATGAGCATATTTAATTTTATCAGAAAATGCGTCTTTGATACGACGAGCCCAGGGATGGTCTTCAGTATTTCCCGTGGCAGGTAATTCGGGTTTTATTTGAAACATTTGGTTGATGGAAATATCATTAAATTATAAATTAGCCAAATGTAGAATAGTTTCTTGAGAAAATGAAAGAAATGTTTTTATCTTTGGTTTTTATTGCTATTGACTGACGTACCACAGATATTTATTGATCTATAGTATTACATTCTCTTGCTGTGTTCTCTTGGATATAATATGACGTAGGACGTAAATTTTAAGACGATTGGCAGGTTTTTTTTTCTGACCTGTTAATTGAGTATACCTACTTAAGCACTAGGTATTTATATTTGTAGTTGCCCCTCCGCGAGTAATAGTGTTCCGTGAGTTGCCCCCTTCGTAATAAAATATCATATCATTCTACCATCAACCATCACTCTCTTCATATTTCCTCACTACTCTGAGTTCCGAACAAAATAGTAGATTGTACAACGATTGCACAAAACGAGTCATTTTAGCCATGACGTTAGGAGATATTTATTTATCGAAGATAAAAAGGGCTTTTTACACTTGGCTCTTCACTTTAATTGCGAGGAAATTATACAGTGGTTTTGTAAAAGCCGTAACAGACACGTTAACTTGACTGAAGAACCGCCCGCCGTCTGACCAAAGGGAGAGACAGATAAATTTTTCTCTTTCGCTCTCGTTGCCAACGGGGGAAGCTCTTAAGTTTTGGAATCGAGATAAAAATACTCGTTTTACTCCATTATATCACTTACGACTCGACTCGAGCATATTCACGATTACCTACTTAATAAATAATAATCCACCATTATCACACACTCGAAAATTTATATGTATAAAAAAATTATACAATGAGACGCCATGTTTTTAAAGTTTTGTAACTTGAACGAAGGATCATAATTTTTAAAACGTCCTTTTTTATGGCGGCTCCTCATTAGTGCCGTGAAGTTCCGAAAACAAGCGTGAACGTGAATGTGGAGGGTTTTCGCGGGGTTCACGCGCTTTTACGCCTGTTCCCCGACCAGAGTCGGTATTTTGTCCCGCGACAAAGGGTTCGCGCCCTCTTCGCCGGCGCCAAAACTCGAAATTTGAACAATGTTCTTTTTTTATTTTGTTTCGGGCAGGCTAAAGCAATTAATGCCAAACAGTCTCATGTTACGTATTTTGCTGTCTTCTGTATGCCCCAATAAAGTAGAAGAAACTTTACAAGAGGCTTCTCGTAATATATTGTATACTGAACCTCTTTGAACAATTTTAAAGAGGTTATTTTACTTGCACTAATAATTAAAAAAGTATTTAATTGTTCACTTCCCATGCTCGTAACGTTACGGTCTTGTTTCGTCCGGTGTAAAGTAAAAAAAATATATTGCATGGCATTGCCAAGCAGAATGGTCTTAATGACTTTAGCCTGCCAAATGGGCGAAAAACAAAAAGAAATAATTTAAAGATGACATACACCTTTTTTTTACGCCCATTACTGGGCAAGCTAAATCTAAACCATGCTTGTCTGACGCAAAAATTGAGTTTTCGAAAGAACATGAAAATACAAGATTGACCATTCACTTCATTATTTCACTTACCCACAAACGAGTTCATTCGTGTGAATAAATAATCACCATTATTACACAGTATTAGAGGACTTGGCCATATACCATGCTTGATTGCGATATTAATGACGTGTTTGACTAGCAAACAGCACAATACGTGTGAAACCAAAAGCCTACTCCCACAGCAAAAGAAAAAAAGTGCGATACTCGAAGTGCGAATTGATTGCGATATTCTTTCTGATTTGTTTGTTTTCAACTTTAACTTTTCACTTTTTCAGTGTTTACAATACAAATACAAGTAATGAAAAGGCAAATAATGTGATTTAAGTGTTTCTTTGACTGAGTAATATGTACTGAGAGGATATTATATCACTAATTTATCAATGAGAGCATAAACCGCTTAAGACACGATGGACGTCGATTCGTCGTACGATTTTTCAATAATCTCTGGGAAACTGTGTAATCTGATGCACATGAAGGATTGCAATAAAGCTCAAGTGAATGCTCTTATCGACGATCTTAACTCAAAGCCCTTTAAAGCGGGTCTTTTTATCAGAACAGATGTAAGTACTGTAGGTTATGGCCTATGCTGATATACTTATTGTATTAGAATTCAAAACCATTTCTAATAATTATGGTTTTATTCAACAAAATACAGCTAATATAGCGTAATGAAAATTAGGAATGATACATCGAATATTGACAGATTATGTCAGTAATATAAGAGCTAAAATAAGGTTATATATCATCACACTTATATGTATCATCAATCCTATCACCACCCCACCGCATAGACATAAGCGAGTAATAGTGTTCCGTGGACATAAGTTTAAGACATAATTATAACTGTGGCATAGAGAATTTTTTCAACCGGAGGCTGTCAGTTTTCGGATAATATGAACTTGACTTCCTCACTCAACTCTACATACTGGGTTTCATGGAGCGGTAGTGCTAAGCTAAAAGGTCTTTTTGATCATCATTATGTTTTTTTTTTATTAAAGAACCAACCCTGAAATCGTAAAAAAAAACAGGTGTTCCAAACTTGTCTTTGAATGTGAATGAAATTTTTTCTACGAAACAGCTGTTTTTTTTTTACAATTTCCGTGTTGCTCCCATAGTAAAAGTAGGTCATAACAATGAGTCTAATGAGTTGGTTTTGGCTTAGTACGACCATTCTGTGGATGCACTACACCTTTTTTATACATAAATATCTATTACATTTTTTACAGGATGGAACCAGCCTACTCACGGCTCTGTGCCTTAACATTAAACATGTAGATGAGTCATTAGCGGCAAAAGCATCACATTTAATGAACAGCATTTGTTTTCTGATGACAAAATATAATCTCCAACTGGAAGCAGATCTCTTGTGGAAAGTATTATCATGGCATGTAGGATGTTTAAAGAAATGTTCATATGTTATATTGCCAGATATTCTTCATAACCTACAATGTATATTGCAAGCCAATCCACAGTCAGGACATAAGGTTTGTACATACAGTAATAAAATACAGGTTTATATATAGATATGAAAGACTAGCTTTGATCCATCGTTTCACCTTGCCATATTTTTCTCATATAAAAAGTATTCTACGTATATATCACCTGACGGTTTCTATACTTGTCAAAATTAACCATAAATAAGCCAAATTTTGCCATTTGACTGATGAATAATGAGGTGAAATCACCGGAAAAGAAGATTGTTGCATAGACGGAAGGTAAATTGTTCGCCAATATTCTATGGCCTTCATGTTGGAGAATGTGCATAAGAGCAGTTTAAATTGATCAACCAATTTACTCCATAGGTCACGAGGCAGTCATTCCATCCTTACGTTGTGAACTTTGGTAAAGTCCGATGCAGCGTTTCCAAAATTCCTTTTTGTTTTTAAAAACTTGTTTTTTTGATCTGAGCTAAGTTATATTCGTAATTATTATGCATTATTATTAACACAAGTACTAAAATTAATAATTATAGCTGAACTTACTCAGAAACATTAGCTAAACTTAATCTTATGTTTAAAACTGCTCTGTCAACTTCTCGCACATGGAAATCGTAATGTGCAAAAATGAGGTAAAAAAATTACCAATATGATATACCGATACATCAGATACCGAGTATAATTAAACATACAGATATTCTTTTACAGTTCGCTGACGATCTTCTTGGTAGCCAAGGAATATTACTAAACCTGATTGAATCAGACAAGCCACAGACACTGAACACGGGCAACCAACAGCAAATATGTCTCATTGCTTTGAAATGCATTGTTTCTTTTATATCTACTGCGGAGGATGGTAAAATTGCTGACAGCACTAATATTGCATCAGAAGCAAAACACAAAATCTCACAAATAGTTGTAAGACTGCTACTGAAAGGTCTTGTGAAGGGTCAAGATGATTTTTTATATAGCAAGGTAAATTATTATATATGTAGGTAAGGTAAAGGTAAGGTAAATTAGTATATATGTGTAGTGTAAAATGTTTTTGTTATTTTTTTTTTCATTTAACTAGCAAGCCGTAATATGCAAACAATATTGTGTCCCGGATTAAAGGGCTACGTTTCTAGTGAGATTATAGGGCAAAAAGATGTTTTAAATGTAATATCTGTTTTGAACTGTTGAAGTAATAAATTCTTAGTGACACTGTATTGAGCAAGCATAACTCTTACCATCGAGTGAGCACTAATTTTATTTATATTACATGGGAATTATGTAAGTTTTTTTTTTAAAATAAATAAATAAATATCTGGGACATCTTGCACACATGGTCATCTAACCCCAAACTAAGTAAAGCTTGTAATATGGCTGCCAGAAACTGATATACGTACATATATATTTAAATACATACTTAAATAGATATTAACATCCAGACATAGAACAAACACAAATGTTTGTCTAGGTGGGAATCAAACCCACGCCCCCAAGCGCAGAAAGCAGGTACACTATCAACTGAGCTAATGGGGCTGTCAATTAAGCCGGTTACTCCCACTAAAGAGTGAAAACCACGTCAGTTTCCATAATAAAAGTGAACACGCATTTGTATAAAAAAAGTATATGTTTTTTGAAAAGTACATTATCTTCGAAACTATACCAAAGCTACAACAGTATTTCTAAAGAATGTTTCTTTTTCAGATAGTCATATCAGCATTGAGAATCTTGACACAGCTTTATTTTAATGACCAAACCATAGACATTGCACTGCCTGAGGTGATGGGCATTTCACGCCATTTTGTACTTTATGGCCTAGTGACCCAGGGTGCAAAACCAGAGAAGATAATGCCAGCACAGCAGACCATTGCTGTCACGCCTGTAGTGCAGAATAGTAAAGGAGGAAAGGTAAAGTATCAATAATAATGGTTATTAGTTCTGCAACCGATATGACCGCCACTGCCACTTCAGCTTGCTAACTTCCACAGTCGTGCCACAGTCAGTGACTGGTTTGGCTGATATGGTCCCTCAGAGAAACTCCAAGCATAGCTCTCTTCATCAATCACTGAGCAATCATGACCTTGTGAACCACACCAACTGTGTCTGCTTTTCAGCACCGTAAGTCATGTTATTGCTTTGGTTTTAGCAAAGTTGGTATGTTGAAAGATAATCATCTTAATGGGCCACTTGGAAAACCCTGAACCGACTTCGGTCCCAAGTGGGCAGAAGTCGGGATAACATGGCAAAGTGGGGTTATATAGAAGGCTCTGATACCGAATGTCTTTGTGGTGTGAACCCTCAGACAATGTCACACTTGATGGAGTATGCAGCGTGCCCTGCAGCCTGCACACTGGACGACCTAATGAAGCCACGGAGAGTGCCATTGGAGTGGTGGAATTTTAGTCCAAAAATTTAATTTAAAATTAAAATAAGGAGCGAAACATCGACACGAAAGAAGAAGAATATCATAATACTAGAGTAATCATAAGCATCCTTGGCAATTTGTGAGGTGAGCAAACAATGGCCTTTATTAAAATGTCTTCATTTCAGAAACAAAAGCTAAGGAAGCAAAGAAACAATGCGATAGAAAGCCTCAAGAAAGAGATCCCAGTATCAGACCGGAGTCTAATGAAAGATGTTGATAACTTTGAGAACAACTCTGCATACAAACCTGCCAGTAGCAACTATCTCGAGCCAATGAAAGCTAAGAATGTATACGCATTGACCAGTGATTCTGATATGTCAGATGTAGAGAACAGTAGAGAAGCTAAATTGATAGCTCTAAAGTCTAGAGTGAGACAGAGTGCTTCTAACTTATTGTTAGTATTGGTGAAAGTAAGTTTGTACGTTTTTATTAATGAATTGTTTGGATGGAAGTTGTCTTTGTTAGTGATACTTACAAAAGTATAATAATAAGTAAAGATTCTTGTTACCAGATGACGCACAGCAAAAAGAGTATTTTTCGTCGCTGGTTATGAACAATAGTTACCACGGTGGATCATTCGACCGTGTTTCCTAGCTGCAGCCTAAATATCTTATGTGATTTTGATAACTGAGATGTTGATAGATTCTGCTATCTACATAGATGGTTCAGGGATGAGCAGTGGGTAGGTAAAGTCATAATAATTATAAGACAGCGACATGTAAAAAGCAGATAAAAAAAATTACAGCACTCCTGTGACATGATTATTTCTGACAGATCTAGGAACATAGTTCTGCAATGATCGATAGGTGGCGCTATGATTGTTTTTTTGCGTTTGTTCATAGAAATCTACAATACAAGGAAGAGTAGACATTTTATAACACGGCTAAGCAAGGCACACTTATGTACCTACTGATTTGTGTTGTGGAAAAACTAGTAGTTTGTTAGCAAACAATAATCACAAAAACAAGCTTGACAGTCAGTGTCAGACAGACAGATAGATATAGTCTATCTATGAGAATAAGCAAGTTTTTATTATTGACCTTTCTTTGTCTGTGGTTTTGCATAATCTTAATATCCATGTCTCGTCAACGCCATCTATCGAGTTTTAATAAACAAATATTTTTTTATTTGCCTTGTGGTAAACCTCTCATTAAATAGATCTTTTGAAAAAAAAGGAGGTTTAGTACAACCTTTTTAGTTAGTAAGATTATTATAAGAATGTTTTTGAGGTTGGTAGCCCACATGGTGTACTGTTTGCGAAGTAAAATCCGCCATAAATACCGTTGTCAGATTTAAAACTTATTTATATAAAGAAACTTGTTATTTCAGGTTAGAGAAAAGAAAGAGATATTCGGATATTGGTGGGCTCTACTCCCTGATTCCCCTGACCCACAGACTTGGTCCTCGGAAGAGGGGTCTAAAAAGACCCTTGCGTACTGTGCCGTGACAGACCCTATTGCTAGCAGTCGCGCTAGTGTACTTAGTGTTATTCTGGCGCTGTTATCTGGGTCTAGAATTTATTTATCTCAAGCTGAACATAGGTACAGTATCCTATTGTTATTAATGCATTAGATTAAAATAGTCCTTATTTTATGATGATATGAGAGAGTAAGGTTTCCGGAGACAATGTCGAGAAGAGAGCGAAGTAGAGGAGAAAAGTAAGTAAGAATGACTGACTCCGCCACCGTGTTAGATGAATAGTCGGGAAGTGCGAGTCCAGTTTACGAGGGTCAATTTTATTATAACATATTGTGATCATCACTTGACAGTGTTAATCTAACATAGAATTTATGTGATAAAGAAACCATTTAAAATGTTGTGTAGAGCACGCGGCATCTAAAAGTTAGCTGTTGCAGACTGTATGGTTTGATTTCAAACATTCCTTGAAAAATACGTAGACTTTAGAGATTTCAATCTTTCTATAGCGAAAAGTATTTAAAGGTAAATTAAAAAAAAAAACTCAATAACTATGGTAGAGCTTATCTACACTAAGATTATAAAGAAGTACAGTTTTTATGTTTCTTTGTTTTACTTTTTAAAACGCGTGACAGTTTTAGTAGCTACCACAATGATAGCTGCTTTCAAAACAAATAACTGCATTCAAATTGATCCAGCTGTTTTAGAGAATAATGGTGACAGACATACAAACATACGTCTCTTACCGCAAATGTATGCACCTTCTCCATTCCGTAATAGGTCATAAATATAATAACTACTACCTACCAGTTAATCTAAAAAACTTACATTACAATCATTAATTTTGTTCTTTGTTCACAGTAAAAAAGACAACGCCTCTTTCATACCATTCTCAGTTACTCTCGGTTACGTCATAACCTGCATGCACAGAGTGCTGACCAGCATTCTAGACAGCGAGCGAAGCCACGCGGTGATCATAGTCTCGTTGAAATGCTGTGCCGCACTAGTCCAGGCCACGCCATATCATAAGATGAACGAGGGACTGATAAGCGAGCTGGTACGGTCGACCAGAAAATTCTTGGTGCATAGAGGTAAGATTTGACCTCATAACAAGACTTTCATAAGATTTTTTCAATTTTTTCTTTGTGTTCAATTCTGCCGGTGTTTATTAACACCGGCAGAATTGAACACACCCATGCTTTTAACTTCCAGATATAACACTTCAAGTCGGTGCTCTGATCACAATGGGATGCGTCCTATCCGTGGATCCAAAATTAGATGAAGTCATAAAAGCAATAGAAAAAGACACAGTTCCATCACATATCATAGCCACCAACATCAAACCAGATTCTGAAGAATGTGACGATTTCGAAGAAGGATATTCTGATGATGAAATGTTTATAGCTAATGAGGGTAGTAATGAAATTTCGAAAGAAAATGAAAATACTAATTATTTTAGAAGTTGGATACTAGACATTTGTTTTAAGAATATGGGATGGATATTTAGAGGGAATGAAGTTAAAGTAAGTATAATTTTTCGATTTAGTGGGACTCACCTGGCACCTAGTGCTACTTCGTATCCGTAAAGCTTGGCCTTTGGCCTCGCTGTTACGACCCGCTCCATGAACACAAAATTTCATCCAAATCGGTCCAGCCGTTTACTCACCGCTTAACCCCCCCCCCCCCCGATCAAAATTAGCCAAATCGGTCCAGTCATTCTCTAGTTTTAACGAGACAAACAACATCAATTTAGGACCCGGGTATGTCCTAAAACTACGTCCAGAACCACCGAAGCATGGGCAGCAGCGTCCTAATAGTATACGGTGAACGTACTGCGATCCCCAAGCCGCCTGCCAAGCGTGGGGATTATGGCAACACCCCTCTCTATGAGGGAGGCCTCTGTCCAACAGTGGACGTTGATTGGCTGATGATGTGATGTGATGTGAAACATCAATTGAATCACTCGATCGCGTTAACGTTAACTACGATTTGTATGAAATAAGAGCAGCGCCATTTAGTGCACTGCATTTCATACAAATCGCCAACCACTGAGCTAGGCTATCATTCCTTAAAATTCAATTGTGTTCTTTTTGCAGAGATGTAAACCGTCAGCTATTCCAATAATCCTAGAATCTCTACAAGTTTTGTCAGCGATCGCGTTTCACCACCTCACTGAGCTCCTACATTCTCACATCACTTTACTGGGTGACATAATGAGTGAGATGGTACAGCATGAGCATCAAGATGTGGTGTTGCAAGCTGCAAGGACTGTCAGCATCATTGGAGACGCCATACAGAAGTTAGGTAAGTGTGGAGAGGAATGCAAGCATTGTATTACTGCACTTAGATGTTAGCCGTAGGCCAGTCACAGTTTGTGAAACAATTAAAATTACACCTGCTGTCGTAGCATGCAATCCGCGACAAAGTCTTGTCGTCACTTTTAATCGATCGAGGTGACGAGGCGTAGTTTATGAATTGCGCTATAGTTTTGTTTTCGCACGATAGAGTCGAAAAACTTTGTCGCGACGCGTATGCCAGGTCCGAACTGTCACTGTCATATAGATAGACAAATGTTATTTTTTAGGGTTCTGTACCCAAAGGGTGTAAACGGGACCCTATTACTAAGCCTACGCTGTCTGTCCGTCCTACCTTTTACGGCCGTATCTTTCAAACTGTAATAGATAGCCAGATGAAATTTACACTGAATGTATCATGTTACGGCGAACCAAAAAGTAAAAACTAGGGGGTCCACGGTAAAATTCGTACTTTAAGCGACGTAGAAGCGGAATTACACTAGAGATTCATCAGAAAAACAGTTTTGAAGATGGACTTCCGCAAAGTAACGCCTGATTCAATCAACTATTTAAAGCTCACTCGTAATATGAATGTTAGAACTTTGAGGGCATACAACTGTCTCATTAGGAATACTGTTTGTTTCCAGAACTATTGGACCAGTCTCCACCGCTGCACCACTGCGTGTACATGTGGGAAAAGCTTGTCACTCCGCTGTCTACAGTGCTGCAGTGCCATGAGAACTCGCCCGCTAAGGCGATGGTCTGCGACTGTATCGCCAATATCGGCGAGAAGTCTTTCAAAGAGCTGCCGGTATTTGTCTTGTTTATATTAGGTACTAGTAGGCAAGCGTACTCCATCGTAGACCGCATCTTCGCTTTACATCAGGCGAGGTGGCAGTCAAACGCAAGCCTATTACACAAAAAAACATAACTATCTGTACGTATTAACGCGATTAGGTGAATGGTTTCCTGATCGTACTTTGTCAATGTAGTTTTCACCTTATTTTCACCAAATTAATCAGGATTCGGTGTGTTTCACATCCGGGCGCAGAACGACTCTTCTAACTTCTGTTTTTCTTAAATTCGAACGATAAGGTTTGCGTTGACAATGCGTCGAGAATTGAGAAACTTGGGGCAAAATATCAAAGTTAGACTATACAATGCCTCCTTGTATTAAAACTGCAATACGGGCACCTCCTTTTTATTTCCTACCTTTTGAAGATAGCTGAACTGATCTTAATGAGGAAAAAACAAAAATTTATCATGAGGATGGACGTAGAAAAAGATTTATCTCCAGTCTTCATAAATCGCGGGAAATAAGGGCGGAGCTGGCTATTTATAAAAAAAACATGTAGTATTATAATTATGTGTTTCAGAGGCATCTTCAAGTGCTATGCTGTGCCTTGTTAGTGGGATCGTGCAGTGATGAAGAAGCAACTGTGAGGGCGGCTGCAGTCCGCGCTCTCGCCATGGCTGTCATGTTTAGAACGCTAAGAGAAGTAAGAAAACACTACTACACTCTTTTACGGCTAGATTTTTAATGCTTGATTGATGCTAGCTTCGATCACGCGTAGCATAATTTCTTGTTTTCAGGATATTTATTTCGTAAGCGACTGCGGGGAGAATGTACTAAGGGCTCTGGCGGAACCAACGTTAGTTGTTAGGACAAAAGCAGCCTGGGCGCTTGGGAACCTCAGCGACGCCCTTGTGTTAAACATGTAAGCATATACAAAACTGCTTTTCATACGAATGTCTATCGTATCTTTGTTTCTATCAAAATCCACTTTTCTGTCACAATTGACACATTGTGATTCAGAATGCATATTAATTTAAGGAGTATGCAATAAGCAAATTTTTCAACCAGTACGAGCTAGTTCTAGTTATAAAAAGTTCTAAGACATATAACATTTCCCAACTTGCAGTGCGCCAGCATGGTGGATTAAGGCCCATCCTCTCTTTCTCTGACAGACGGCCTGTGAAACATCATAGGTTGATAATGATGATGATGCGCTAGTTCTACATTCTAGTCTTCTATCAGATAAGGATCTAGGAAGTGTTTTATTAATCACTTATCTGCGTCGAGATACAATATCTATAGAGTCACAATCTGTAAGTGAAAACTGACAAAAATCGTCCTAGCGTCGTTGTAGATACCTTGACATCTACACTAATATTATAAAGAGGAAAGATTTGTACCTATTTTTGTATGTTTGTAATGAATAGGCTCCGAAACTACTGAACCGATTTGAAAAATTCTTTCACTGTTGGGAAGCTGCACTATCCCCGGGTGACATAGGCTATATTATATTTTGTAGCGAGGCCGAAGGCCGAGCTTACACTCGTGCGAAGCCGGGGCGGACGGCTAGTCAATTATATAGTTGTCTATAAACCGATTAGGAAAATTCTATAGTTTCAAAGGATATACTCGTACGTGTATGTATATAGGTATAATTTAAGTCGGATCTATATTTGATGTATCTGGTTATCTATTTCTTGTAAAAATGTAGTTCTTTAGTTTATTGTCGTTGGTTGATCAGCTTTTTGACATACCATTTGTTCCAAGCTTTTTTTTTTATGATATTGGGTGACGAGACGAGCAAAGTCGCTTGCTTAGTGGCTCTTCACGCTTGCCCATAACAGTTCAATGCCACTCAGAATTTTGAACTTCAACAGTTTAAAATCCTGGATGGCAATGCACTGCGCTCGTCACCCCGAGATATAAGATGTCAAATCTCTGTGTGCCATGTAATTTCGCTGGAAACATTGCCCTTCAATCCGGAACACAGTAGTATCTGCACACCACTGCTTGGCGGTTAAATAACTGGCAAAGGTCCACACCTTTGCCAGTTATTAACTATTACTAGTTATTGTTACTTCCCCAGGCGGACTTTTTGATTGGTCCCATAGAAATTTCATCAGAATCGGTTCAGTAATTCCGTTTTTAAATCAAAATAACTGGAATTTCGTTTACTTAGATGATATTTAATGTCATCCAAGTAAACTTAATTACGTATTTGCTAATTATGAAGTTCGTTTTTTTAATTGATATTTATTTAGTTACCTCATTTGGCCTCTACGTTGGCGGCATTGTATTTATGTAAATACTTTTATCATAACAGTATATTGATTCGGTTTTTTCAGGGAAGAACCGGATTTGGAGAGCATAGATGATGACCTTTTGGTCCGACTTCTGGGGGTCAGCATTAAATGTGCTGTTGACAATGATAAGGTAACGTCATAACATTGCATATCTCTTGCCAGCTAGCCACATAATATGCCCTAGTTTCTACAGTCCAACCGCTCAGAGAATGCGTCTCACAGCTGCAATTACGTTGTATAAATCCGAATGAAAACATTTTCTTTTAATATTTTACTGTAATATAATTTACTGTTGGCTACCAGCTACAATGTTACGTTCAAAAAGCTAGTAAAATCAATGATCCGAATTGATTGCATTCGTTCTGCTTTTTGACAAGTACATTCTTTAGCAGGTGGACTTATACTGACAGTTCAATCCACGAAGACACAAACCATTTTGTCCTATAGCTTACATTCTAATTTTTAACATCTATCTGTGTACATATAAGGCCTTAAGGTGAAAGTGCGCAGGAGTGGCGCTCTCATAGCGGAAAGGCGTTACAGGTATACTATAACATGGCTTAATGAGAGTTCGACTCCCATACCTAGTCGCCCGGGAAGGTGATGAAGAGATTTTGAACTATTATTTTTGGTAACATGAGGTATCGTATAGTTATAAAATTATCAATATAAAAAAGCGACATAATAAAAATGTCAGAACTGGACCAAATTGAAATGGGACCACACGGGAAGCCCCAGCTTTCAAATGAAAAAAGAATCATCAATATCGGTTCACACAGTCGAAAGTACTGAGGTAACAAGAATAAAAAAAAACAGTCGAATTGAGAACTTCCTCCTTTTTGGAAGTTGGTTAAAACTCATTACCGCCAATAACGGTAATTTTTCGCTAATATGCGTTTTATTACCTATGCAATACGTTGTGTTACTGGATGTAGTACTCCAAAGGTCCTCATTGCAATGAAGATCTTCATTGCAATCTCGATCAACTATATATTGTACAAAAAAAAATTTGCTTATCTTTTAGTATGCCTGTTATGTTTATTTAGATGGGGGCGCCACTCCTACGCTGTCTTCACTTTAAACATATTACAGACGATTCAAAAAGTATGTGTTCAAAGGTCATTTTCAGGTTCGCCCACATATAGTGCAGATGTGTGTTTACGATAGGTAGACCAGGTTCTTTCAAAAAGCTTTTGGCCCTTTTTTGGTACGATTACTCCATTGTCGCAATCAACAATAAACCCAATAACCATATTAATATACCCCTATTAATAAACGTAAAGTAGCCTTGGAATAGTTACTGCGTCTTGTGTCTTTTTTGATCGAGTTCAACATTTGAATGAGAGAAAAAGACAAAACACGGTGTAACTATTCCAAGACTACTCAATGTTTATAATAAGGGAGATTGAGTATAAGTAAATAGAAAATCTTAAGTATATATAAGGTCGGGGAAAAAGTTTCTTCGTATTTTTTAAACAAATTCAAGACATATTTTTTTCAAGTTTAATTACATTTAATTATAATATATATGTGCCATTTTGTTCGATAACTTGTTGCCATCTTGTAGGTAGTGACATGATCCCGTTGCTGTAGAATTTTTGGGGCTTCTGATCAAAAAAATGCAACAAGTAGTTTTGACAGTCCTCTCTTGATGTTAATCTAACACTACCCAAAGAATTCTGAAGAGATCGAAACAGGTGGAAATCTGAGGGTGCAAGGTCAGGGCTATATGGTGGATGCATTAACACTTCCCAACCAAGCTCTCTAAATTTTTGCTGAGTGGCCAAAGATGTGTGCGGTCTGGCGTTATCATGATGAAAGACCACACTCTTTCTGTTGATCAATTCCGGCCGTTTTTTCTCAATTTCTTGTTTGAGTCTCATCTGCTGTTGGCAGTAGAGATCCGAATCGATGGTTTTGCCCGGCGGTAATAGCTCATAATGAACGATGCCCTGCCAATCCCACCATACACACAGCATCACCTTATTACGTGTTAATCCGGGTTTCGCTACAGTCTGTGGTGCTTCACTGCCCTTTGACCATGATCGTTTGCGCACATTCTTGTCGTAGGTGATCCATTTTTCATCACCAGTGATCAATCTTTTCAAAAACGGTTCGGTTTCGTTACGTTTCAATAGAGAATCGCAAATGAGTACACGATTCATTTGGTTTCTTTCAGTGAGCTCGTGTGGCACCCAAATATCGAGTTTTTTTGTATACCCAGTTTTCTTCAAATAAGTCAAAATTGTTTTGTGGTCAATCCCCAGTTCGTCAGCTACGTCGTAACTGCTAATATGTCGATCTTGGTCCACTTTTTCAGAAATGGCATCGACTTTATCCGTAACATGGCGACCAGAGCGAGCTGCATCTTTGACATCAAAATTCCCGGACTGAAAACGCTTGAACCAACATTGTGCTACTCTTGATGACACTGCATTAGGTCCATAAACGTCACAAATTTTTTTCGCGGCTTGTGTCGCAGTTTTCCCTTTTTTGTAATAAAATTTCACAATATATCGAATTTCTTCGTTAGATTCACTCATTTTATCAAACAAAAAAACAATTGAAAAATGGCGGGAAATTGCTTTTTACTTTTTGTATTCCTTTTTTAAAATGTCATATTTTTAATGGTATCAAAACCAGCCAGATACAAACAGTACAACCGATGAGATTTTTACTACAACCTTATACATACAAAATACGAAAAGACTTTTTCCCCGACCTATTATATGAGTGAGTAGAACGGCTAGGTACAACTATTAATTTAACATTGTAAACACTAACACGTGCTACGCTTTGCTGAATGAGCCTCACTCATGGTTCAACACTCTGACATAGAAATTATTTTAATGCCTTCTAGTGATTAACGATTCTAGTGATAACATTGATAATTCGTTTCTTTAAGATGGTATTAGAAAGGTTACCAACACACACACATACACACATTGTGTAACTTTCATCTTGCCTTATTACTTCGATCTGTATGTGTCACTGCCAAAGACTTTTCACCTTGTAGCAGACAATTCATTCGCAAAGCAAACAATTAGTTGAAGTGTATGGGTGTGGCGTATCATTTGAACGCTTTCCCTTGTGCCACAAATGCTAATCTCGTTTGAAATCTATTCGTTCACCCCCGTGTAATGAATTATTTTAAATGCAACATTAGGATTAAATGCTTACGCTTGTTAGAGAAACAGAACTATATTAAAGTAGGCCGAAATACCTACCTTATGATGGATAAAATAAAGTTCACCTTTGACGGAAGATAGTTTATTTTAATTATGACTCTGCTTAAACTAGTTTTAAACGCTATTCGAGAATAACAATAGCAGCCAAAGTTCACCAAAAACAGAGATAAAACACAGTCTTCGGTTAAAAGCGGTTTCGAGTGTCAATGAAATGTCATGTTTAAAAACAATAGTAACTTGCACAATAATAATTAAAATGTAATGGTAATGTATTAATGTATGAAAATATACGCTAATAATTGATAATACCTGCTCTACGTATCGCGCAATGCTTAAGTTGTTCCATCTGTCTTCACGGTCAATTGGTCAATCTTTGGGGAACAACCCTATTTTAGGAAGAAACTTATATTTTAAAAAAAAGTTATAAACGCAGACTTACTCGCGATAAAAAAAGAAATGAAAACTCTAAGGGCAAAAATGTTTTTTTTTAGGATTAGGTTTGCGTTTGACCGCCAACACGCACGAAACTGATTCACTCGTGATTTTTATTTGAATAAAGCCAACACTTAATTCCACCTACCAACCTCAATTGCGCGCACAATTCGAACCGAAAATCAGTTTCAAAATACGTAGCCTTTGACTTTGAAAAATGAACCAACCAAACCTTATCCAACTTACTAAAACTCCAAAACTTTGACTAACTATTTGATTTCCAGGTGAAAATGAGCGCAACTCGTGGCTTAGGTAACCTCCTTCGCCTTATAAAGAACGAGAATCTTCTCCGTAATTCGCAAATCAAGACTTTATGCGAAACCGCCATAGGGAAGCTTTTGGATTGCGCGTGCAAAGTGTCCAATATGAAGGTGCGGTGGAATGCATGCTACGCCATGGGAAATGCTATGAAGAACGAACATTTGTTTACATGCTTCAATGGGTGGCAGGTAAGACATGTGACTATTATTATCTACTACCAGCAGCCCGTGATTTCACTTGCTGTCTTACGGAAATGGGATGTGTTAATCCATGGTATAAGCTAACCCCATACCAAATTTCATCCAAAACCGTTAAGCCGTTACGGGTAAAAGCGAAATCTCACTCAATCATTTACTCACTGCCTGACTCATCAACAAAACTCAAAAACTACTTGACTATCGACGCTGAAATTTGACTGGTTGATTCCTTATAGTAGCAAAGGTTTATGTGAAAATCTATGCGTTAGTTTTTTTTTCAAAGGTGACATGATGTAGAGTTTCTTAGCTTATGAAGTTATGATTCAAGCAAATCTGTTC
Organism: Agriopis leucophaearia; assembly: GCA_949125355.1. Lineage (NCBI taxonomy): Eukaryota > Metazoa > Arthropoda > Insecta > Lepidoptera > Geometridae > Agriopis > Agriopis leucophaearia. Next base: position 10,666,208 of record OX421275.1, read on the forward strand.
AGACTTGAAGATTATCATTTCTTTAATAGGTGATTTAAAAAATTTTTTTTTTTTTTTTTTCTAATGTGACTTATTGCTGTTGGCCTTGCGGCCTCTACAGCTTGACCGGACTAGTTGGTGAACGCAGAGGGCGTTGGGCCAACATGATTTAGATTTTGGGCGACAAGCGCAAGGGCACCTCGGAGGTACGAGCCTCGGCTTGGACCGTCGCCGGGAATGGGGGATTAGACTTGCCCTGGCACCCCAGAAGGGGTGTGCCCTGGGGCCCTAGTAGGTTGTTGAACTGAATGATTATTTGGAGAGAATCTAACCGATCTTCTAACAGATCCTGGGGGTCTCCGATCCCGCCGGCGGGATCGTTGTGTGTGTGTGTGCCTGTGGTAACCGACGCCTATACCAAAAACTGAATATTTCCTGTTGCCAGGAGCAGTCGGATCGGACGAGCCCAACGCCGCCGAGGTGACGACGGCGATGGGGTCGTCCGGGTCGCCTAAGATATTTCTGGGGCGTCTACGGAGGGGTGGAGTGTTTGTCGTGTCTGTCGAGTAGTTCGAGGCCTGGACTACGAGAGGGTTGGGATGGTGGGGCGCCGCGTCAAAGTAGCGGCGGGAAGTGTGCTTCATATATTGAAGAATGGACGGGAGTTCGAGATCGCAGTGCAAATCGGCGTTTCGCATGTACCAGCTAGCGCCGACCGCTCTGCGTATGAAACGGTTTTGGATGACCTGAAGCTTGTCCAGGTCAATGCGGGATGCGTGGGCGAACGCCACTGAGGCATAAGTCATGACGGGACGAATGCAAGTTTTGTAAATTGTCAGCTTATTCCTAAGTGACAATTTACTACGCTCGCCAAGGATGGGGCTGAGACGGCCTAGGAAGAAAGCCGCTCGGTTGCGGACTATCTGGATATGTTTTGAGAAAGTGAGGCGACGATCGAGGGTCACGCCGAGATATTTGGTGGAGTGTGTCCAAGGGATGGGCTTCCCGTGAAGCGTGATGGGTTTAGCGGGGGGATTTTTGGATGGGTGGAAGTACATTGCTGCACTTTTGTCAGGATTGACCGTGATGGCCCACTTCTTGAACCAGTCACCTAGGTGAGTGAGGGCTCGTTGAAGGTGGGCCCGCTGGATGATCTTGTTCCACCCTCTGGTGTAGAGGGCGGTGTCGTCAGCGAAGAGAGCTATGTTCACGTTGGGAGATCGGGGAATATCGCTTGTGAAAATCGTGAAGAGAACAGGTGCCATGACGGAGCCTTGAGGGACACCGCCACCAATGGAGTGAGGTGAGGAGTGAACTCCCTCGACGCGATAGCGAAAGCTTCGAGCCGTGAGGTAGTCTTGTATGATGAGTACAAGACGGTCTGGCATTCCGAATTGATATAGCTTGTATATCAGCCCGTTATGCCAGACTTTGTCGAACGCTTTTGCGACGTCGAGGAAGACCGCAACTGTGCCCTGATAGATGGGCTTGTGGGTGAAGCCGTGGGATGGTTTCTTATTGAAACCTTCAAGGATGTACTCCGTGATGCGGTGCACTTGTTGGACGCAGGAGTGTTTGGCTCTAAAGCCAAACTGCTCGTCGGGGAGGAGGTTGTTGTCCCTGATGTGGGACCAGATGCGCTTCAGAAGGATGCGCTCATAAATCTTCCCCAGAGTACTGAGGAGACTAATGGGACGGTAGCTGGAGGGCTCAGAGGCCTTTTTACCTGGTTTGTGAATGCCGATTACGTCGGCAGACTTCCAGGCATCGGGAAAGATAGAATTGTTGATGGCCGCATTGAAGATGCTGACTAGAAGATACACAAGCGAGACTGAGAAGTGCTTGAGCACTTTGTTTGAGATGCCATCGGCACCAGGGGCTTTCCTGACTTGGAGGCCCTTGATGATCGACTCGACCTCAGAAGCCGTGACTGGCTCGAGGGTATCAACGGGCGGGGTGGAGGATTTGTGTTCGACTTCGCTGTCCACCGCTTCGCGGTGGGCAGGGTCGACCTGAGCTAAAGAGGGGCAGCATTGCTGCTCGAGACTTTCGGCCAGGCATTCGGCCTTTTCCTCGTCTTCGAAAGCGGGGGGGAGATCAGGTCGGGTGAGGGGGGGCATGGCAGTCACGGTGTCAGATTTCAGAGATCTAGCCAACCGCCAGTATGCCTGGTGGGTTGGCTGAATCCCTGAAAGTAGGTCATCCCACCTCTGATTACGGAGCTCACTGATGCGGTTTTTTACGGCACGCTCGTAATACCGCAGAGCAGCTCTGTTATCTTCGGTGCGATACCAGTCAAAGGCCCTAGCGGCAGCGTGTTTCGCTCTCAGAAGCTCCTTCACGTCCTCCGGCAGGACCCAGCGTTGGTCTTCCTCGGCTGGGACCTGCTTGGAGGATGTACCTATAGCGGTGCGAAGATGGCTAGTGAGAGCGTCGATTGAGGTGGTGACGTCGTCAGGGGTCACGATGTCGTCGGGGATTCTGTCCAAGTCTGGAGAATTGATCGCCTTTAGGGCTTCGCCTAATTGCTTCCAATTCACCACGGTCTTGGTTTCAGGAGGTCTGTCAGTCGGGTCGGGGCCTAGTCGCATAAGGACGGGTCGGTGGTCAGATTCAAGTTCGTGTAGCACCTCTAGCGAGCGTAAACGAAGTGTTACGCCTTTAAGAAGCGCTATGTCGAGTACATCAGGTCTTAGGTCCAGGTTGGAGGGAAAGATTGTCGGGGTGCTGGGAGGGAGGATATCAAAGTTGAGTTCGTCGGAGAGGGAGTTCAGGAGGTTACCCTTCACATTGGACACGTTGCATCCCCACATGAGGTGCTTGCTGTTGAAATCGCCAGCCAGAATGACGGCGCTTCCTAGAGACAGGAGGGCCTCGAGGTCGCTCCTGTGGAGGGTCTTGTTACCGGAGAGGTAACAAGATACAAGTGTGATGGACTGGTGGCCGGTCATCGAGAGACGGCAACAGGACGCTTCCATAGCTATGAGGGGAGGAGTAGGGATAGGAATGCAGTGAAGAGACCTTTTGTAATAGATAAGAGTCCCGCCTTTCATGGCGGTAGTCCTATCATTACGTACCAGCAAGTAGTTTGCGATCCTAGGATCCCTCTTGCTTGGTTTTAGAAAAGTCTCGTTCACAAGCATAACATCGACCTGATGGGTCGAGAGGAATTGGTGAATCAGGGGGCGTTGGTCCCTTGATTCAGTGGAGAGGCCATTGGCATTGAACCATGCCAACGATAAGGAACGAGGTCTCAGTCTTTTTGGTGTACTATCCATGATAGTTACCAGAATTAAGACGAGGGGACAGACGCTTGATTGAATCAAGAAGAGTGGAGTGCTCTGCCAGGACGTCGAAGACGTCGGTGATGTCAGCATTCCGAATTTTGCGGGCTACCAGCCGTACTTCCTCACAGTCGAGGGTCGTGGCAATTTCTACCAGGAAGGCGAGGTCCGACTTTAGACCAGAATGGCCTGAAGAGGGAGGGGCTGAATGGGGCGCGAGAGAGGGACGGACTTTGTTCTGGACGCGAGCAGATGTGGTGGCCGGAGTTGCAATGGGCGGCTGGGAGGCCTGAGGGGCATGCAGGGGCTTGGTCCATGCATTGGTTGACGGTGCAGGGGCGTCCACGTATTTGGGAGCCTGCGTGACGGGGAGTTTCGACTTAGAGCCGGCTCCTTTGGAGTGAGAAAGCTGGTGGGGACGAGGGGTTTTGCCCTGCCCCCTTGCGGCCCTCGGGGCTTTGGGGCAACCACGATAATTCGCGGTGTGTCCCGTGGTCCCGCAGAGCACACAACTGGGCGGGGTTTGGTCGCCCTTTTCCCGCGAGCATTCGGAAGTGCTGTGCTCGCCAGCGCACTTGACGCAGCGAGGAGCAGCATGACAGAAGCGGGCAGCATGCCCGTAGAGCTGGCAGCGGTGGCACTGCCCGGGAACACCTTTGCGGTGCGGGGTCTCGACCTTGAGGCCGGAGAGGCTAAGTACCGCCTTCAGATTGAAGATGGTTTTCCCCTCTGGTGTTTTGTCTAAGATGACCAACACGAGGTCAAGAGGGGTTTCGGCCCTACCGCGGTACATGCGGTGGACCTCTCGGGCGGGGAAACCCTGGTCCTTGAGATCTTCGCGGATCGAATCCACGGGGATCTCTTTGGGAAGGCCGCGTATGACGACGCGAAGGACCTTTTCTTCCTCAAGCGGGTGGTTGTGGAAGGCTAGGCTCTCTTCCCGGAGGACTCTGGTCAGGAGACGGTAGTTGTCAGAGGTGGTAACCCTGATGCTAATTCCGTCACTGACGGATTTTGCGACGAACTTTATGTCATTGTCGGACATAATCTGAGAGACGCGCTCCCAGTCTTCTCTTCGTCGTAAAACAAGAGGAGGGGGGGGTTTGGAGGATGTTGTCGCGGGCGCTGGAGGAGCGGCGGCAGCATCGGTGGGAGGCATAGCTCCAGAAGATGGGCACTGGGCCTTGGACGGAGGAGGGGGGGAGGCCAAAGGAGCGGGGCGCTTCTTGCCCTTACCTACGACGGTGAAACCGTCGGTGTCCATCTCCTCCTGCGAGGGGATGGGGTCGGGAGAGAGAGGGCTGTCTAGCGGGCCATATTGATGATTGACCTTCAGGGAGGCACGCGAGGTGCTCCTGAGGTCGAGTTTCGCCTGGGGTGCCACGGATCGTGAGCGACCTCTGCGAGAGCGAGAGCGGATGCACCTGGGAGAGCGCGAGCGAGAGCGGCTCGTTGAGGGAGCCCGGGACTTGGGAGCAGAGGCTGGGCCTTTAAAGGAAGGCGTCAGCTTGGCCGCCGCGGTGCGGTCATGCCCAGGCTTGGGCTTGGGTGGAGCCTTACGGGTAAGGGAGGAGGACGGGGAGGGGGAGGCTTTGGAAGCTTTCCCGGTAAAAAGGGTGGCCGCGAACGTCGCTGGGGAGCGGAGAAAGTTCTCCGCGTCTGCCGGATTGGCAATAAGCTGAGCCAGGAAGGGGCCTGCGAACGCTTCGAGGGCGGTCTCGAGATCCTTCCTGGTCGCCATATTAGCGGAAGGCTTAATTAAACAAAGTTAAAAACAGAGTCAAAACAAAGTCAATATTGGGTTGGGGGGAAGGGTCCCCCCAACAGGCTAAGGTGAATGTAGTCTCCCTACCGGGGCAGGGAGATGAGTACCGGGTGAGTGAGTAACAACAATGTGAGATGAGTACACGAAAAAACAAGTGAGGTGACACATAACGTGAGGTGAGTACCTGGTATCCACGAAAACGGCAACGGCTGGAGCGAACTAAACAATGAACTAGCACGCACGCTAGAAACGGCAGCGGCGGCGGACACTACGAGCACAAAACACACACACACGAACACGCGCGCGCGGCACAGCGGGATGCGACCCGCGCGGGGGCAGGGCCTCCGGCGGATTGAGGCGGGGGGCAGCGAGCGGCGGTCGGGCACGTCCGTACGGTACGGTGGCGCGAAGCTAACGATTTAAAAAAAAAACAATTTATACCTTTTATCTTGTTTGTAGTGTCAAGAGAAAATGTTTTCTTCATTCCAGAGTCAAGTGTTCCCTAGTCTATGCACACTAACGCAAGAATGCAAGAATCTTAAAGTTCGTATAAACGCCGCGGTGGCGCTGCGGGCGCCGTCTGCGCGTGCACATTACGGCGTCAACTATACTGTCGTGTGGAGAGGAATACTGTCGGCTATGGAGAATGCAGCCAATGTTGACGATTTCACTGAATATAAGCATAAGGACAACTTAATTGAACAGGTGAGATATGAATAATTATCAATAAAAAAAATGTCCTACGCAAAAAAAAAATGTTTCGTTTTCGCGCGTGAAACATTTCATCAGCGTGAAGTAATAGCTAATCGAAAGAAACGCGTCGTAATATGTATAAGGCAAATTACTATAATAACGGCTTACACTTACGATTATGCGCGCCACTAATGACGATATAACCATTTGACAGCTCAGCCTTTACCCCCCGTGATGAAAAGGAACTAAATTTTGAGCAGGAACTTTTTCGAGCGAGCCAATCCTAGCCTCGAATTGAATGAATGACTTGTTTTCTCCAATCATAAGCGTCATACGATACCCCCAACGACCGACGTGGCTTACATCGTGCACAAGCAAATTATGACTCATGCTCAATCAAGTGGTTATATTACCTTTGCGCGCACGCCGGTTTTGATGAAGAGATGTATGAGGTAATTCAAGAAAACATTGTTTCAGCTATGCGTAACCCTGTCGCATCTATGCTGTCTACTCACTCAAGCCGACTTACCAGACATACTAGATTCATTGGTGTTCCACTACGACAGCGCTAAGGCACTCTTCTTGCAAGTATGCCGCCGGTTGCCGCCGGAAAACGCCTCGTGCTTACGGATACTGCAAGCAGCAAAGCATGTGACGGTAGATCTAAGCTGTAACAGCGATTCGCAAGCTCAGGCCTTGGGTATGCTACAGGATATATTTATTTGGGACATGTGAGAAAGGTACAACATAATGTGATACAGATATCTAAGCTTCCAGAACATCGGGTGCAGCGATTTCGCTCGCCTTTTTGTTTTTTTCTAATATGTTTCGGTCATTTTGCGAAGATAATATTTCAAAATAGAGCAACATTTTGTATTAAGGCGAGGTTTTCCCGCTTTTAAGCAACGCTTGGTACTACTTACAGATGACCATAAGGCTTAATATATTGTTTTAAAGTCGCATTTAGTGGAGCAAAACCATGGCGCTTACACACAGTCGTGCGTTTCGCTACTTTTATAATTTTAAGCTAACCGTGGAAGTAGACGATCTTAAACTAGCATGGCTTAAATTGCTAAAAGTCGGAAAAAAGGACTAATATTTTTTATTATGAACACAAAAATGGGATAAACAGTTTACCCTATTTATTTTGGTCATTTAAAAAAATATTAAAACCAAAACGTATTCTGGTCTTTAATCAGAGGGACTCTGTGCTTGTATTGATTCGATTTGTTTGTTTCGATTCCATAGATATAAAACGGGTGAAACGTTTAGCTTTAAAAAACTCATATAATATGTTACATCACTTCTATGAGAACATTGCTAACAATAAATGCATAGTTCGTTGTCGCAAAAATAACGAATAAGACATTACAGTACCACATATCCATAGTCTAATTACCCATTCAACAAATTTGTTAGCATGTTTACGCTGTGACAACATGCTCAACAAGTAGCTTCTTAAAAATGTTTTTATTTTAATAATAATAGGCTTGCGTTTGACCGCCAGCTCGCCTGATGTTAAGCGATGATGCGGTCTATGAGCACGCTTGCTGGTTAGCTAAAAGAAATCGTTTCACTCGTGATTTGAAGACACCCAGATTGTAAATATCGGGGAACACTCATTCAGACAGCGCATTTCACAGACTAACAGTGCGCAAAGTAAAAGCGAAATCAAAACGCTACAGTTTTCAGATTATTAGACAAAAGGTGTTTGGGTCTTTAATAATACTCATAAATAAGGGTATTATTAAAGAAATATATTAGAAACGGAACCTCTTTGAACAACTTTAAAGAGTAAACTATTTTATGCACTGCATATTAAGGTGAAACGTTTCACGTTAGGCGGGAAATTCAAATTTCAAACAGTTTCTTTGTTCTTGTAGCTAGGCCGGGTAATTATTGTAAACGATCATGATGTTTGCTAAAATTGATTATTATACTTTACAAACTCACGTAAAGTTATTTATCTCCAATGCACATTATTACATACATTTGTCAATAAACAAATGTTTTGCTGTTTCAAAAGGTTTATTGCCAAATGTAAGTAATTTGGTGAGTTACTTATTAATAGCTGTACATGATAATGTAAAGAACGACCAACAATTTTCGCAAACACTGTGTCATTTTACAGTAATTACCTGGCCTAGCTATAAGGACAAAAAAACTGTTTGTAATTTGATTTTCCCGCCAAAGTGAAACATGTCACCTTAAGCAGTTTTAGTCTGCTTACAATGGGAATAAACAAGAAATTTACGAGCATGAGAAGTGAAAAGGTTATTTTCAATCTTTGTTGTTTGTATCCAATAATAAAACAAATTAAAAATGGCCAAACCACACGTCAGTTTTCCGTTAAAAGGTAAACAAGGAAAATAGTCAACCATTTCACAATACAAAATTTAAATATTAATAATCAAGCAAACCTGTAAATTTAAATAACAATGTATCGTTAGACGCTTCAAGTAAATAAGCGTGAAACTGAAATGTAAAGCAAGCACTGAAACTAATATTTTAACATGTTGAACTAAAGTCTTATTTGGCAAATAAATGTAAACAAAGTCACAAAAAGAAGCCAAGCAAAACTAAAACCTTCCACTGCGTTAGAAATATATTACAGTGAAGATTCGTACTTACAATGTCAAACTTATCGGAGTTATTCACGATACTAGTTCTAAAATTATACTATAACTTTACTATTTCTTAAGAATATCATTGTTATTTAAGTAATATTATTTACACACAGTTAAGCTTTATTTATTGAAATAAAATATTTATACTGTTCTTATTTGTCGTTTATAAAATTCAAACATCATTTTCCTAGGACATATTCTGAATCAAACCATCAGCGCTAACAAGAACCAGAGACAATTTTGTTTGTGGTGTTTTTTTTACTCATTGCGCTGTTTATATTTATTTAAATCATTTAATATGTTTCATGTTACTAAGTTGTCATAAAACCTATGTTAGATTTAACTAGTTCTCGGTAATAGTTTGCGTGATTCGGAACGTGCTCATAATGGGCAGTTAAACAAAGCACAATTAAAAATAGTAATTCGTTCATAAAAATACGATAGATGGCGTTGAAGAGACATGGACATGACGATTTTGCAAAACCATGGACGAAAAAAGGTCAATAATAAACTTGCTTATTCTCAAAGACAGATAATATATATCACTTGACACTGTCTGTCTGTCATGCTTGTTTTTGTGTTATTTTGTTTCGTAGTATACTATTTTTTGTTAACAAAGGACTTCTGTTAACAAACAATAACGATACTTAGGTACATAAGTGTGCCTTGCCTAGCCGTGTTATAACATGTCTCTTCTTCCTTGTATTGTAGGTTTCATTGAATAAATGCGAAAACAATTAAAACCATGTCTCGTCGGCGCCATCTATCGATGATTGCAGAACTATGTTACTTCAGCTGTCAAAAAACCGCCCATTTTACTACTGATTATACAGGGTTCTGTTAAGTGAAAGCCCAAGTAAATATTCTGTAAAGCAAATTAAATAAATATCTGGGACATTATTGCACACATGGTCATCTGACCCCAAACTAAGCAAAGCTTGTAATATGGCTGCCAGAGACTGATATTTTTTAAATACATACTTAAATAGATATTAACACCCAGACATAGAACAAACACAAATGTTCATCACACAAATGTTTGTCCTAGATGGGAATCGAACCCACGCCCCCAAGCACAGAAAGTAGGATCACTACCAACTGAGCCACCGAGGCAGTCGAAAATTGGTCACATACATGGTTCTAATTTTAATCAAATAGGCTGTTCATGATTTCGAAGTAGCAAACTAGGTATTGCAAAACTTTCCATACAATGTGTTTGTTATTCCAATAGGCAAAGTCACATTGAGTTAGACGGCGGTCGATCACATTCATTACTTCGCCATTGAACTTTGTCTATTATTCATGCACGCATCTAACTCATTGATATAAACGATCTTATTGAAGAACGTCTATTAGGTCTATTTTAGCAAGGAAGGCACTATGGATCCTTGATTTTAGCTAGAAGTTGACAAATAACAGTAAGGCTAGAACAGCAGGTCTATCGAATTTCGTAAATAATAAACCTATTTTAAGGGTCAACGCCAAAGTTTCACACAACCTTAACCCGGCAAAACTGGAATAGTAAAACCTTTTTTTATTACTAGTTTTACATTTTGTTAATTAATAATTATCAATATAAAAAACCGACTTCATCAGTACTGGACCAAATTGAAATGGAATGCACCAGGTTTCAAATAAAAAAAGTATCATCAAAATCGGTTCACCCAGTCAAAAGTTCTGAGGTAACAAACATTTAAAAAACAGTCGAATTGAAAACCTCCTTCTTTTTGGAAGTCGGTTAAAAATTTAAATAAAAATTGCGGGAAAAAATGTTTTTTTTTCTACACCTTCAAGACTATTTTTCTGATGAATCTCTACTAATTCCGCTTCTACGTCGCTTCAAGTACAATAAGAAATTTGGGATAAATTTTACTCGATAGATATAATAAAGTTAATTTAATTTAAATTTTATTCTTTCGAACCGTAATAGTAGCTAGTTGACATGTTCACAGAATATGTAACGTTACGGCGATTTAACTAAGAAATAATAATAAAGTCAAAATGTAAAAACTAAATGGGGAACCCCATACAACAAACGTTTTTTAAACGTATTTTTGTATTCGCTTTAATATAAAAACAGTTAATACGTACAAGCGTTATACTTGGCATGTTGATAGTACACATTCTAAAGTAAAATAACAAATAATAAATACTGGCCAAGTGCAAGTCAGTGACAAATTTCTGCTCACCAAATTAAAACGTCGGGTGCGATCGGTACTTGGATAGGTGATCACGCCTGGGCGTGATGTTGTCTTTTTGCACTACTTTTTGTATTTGTGGATTTTGTGGTTGTACGGTATCCTAAGTGCGCGAGCCCGACTCGCACTTGGCTGATTTATTTGTAGATAATGTGACCTGGCAACTGCAAATTTCTCGTACACGGTAACTAGGTATGTAACCAATTCTTTTGATATCAGGCGTGTGCGTGTCCTCATTATTTATCTGCTTTCCTCAGACGGGTCTGTTCTTATCTAGAACGTTCCTTCGATGTCCGACAAAATAACTACTTACTTGATAAGGTTTCAGTTTGATTGGAACCCCACGAGGTGCTAAATAAATATCGATTAGCAACACTTGCTTGTATCGTGAGCAATCTACTTTGATGAGAAACGTATCAGAATACTGTGAATTTATTTAAATGTGTGAGTTCTGTTGACGTTAATTTGCACCTTAAGCGCAGTGCCCTGTGTTTTCACCACCTAGGAATCGTTATGACGCTGAGTGGAAACAAAAACATCATCATGATCATCAGCCAGAAGACGTCCACTGCGGAACGTAGGCCCTTTAACCTCCACACTGAACAACAGCCATCTGCATCCACTGGATGCCCGCCTCTCACAATGTCGGTCCATCTAGTGGGCCTACCTACGCTGTTTTCCGGTTCGTGGTCTGCACTCAAGAACCTTTCTTTCCCATCGGTTATCGGTTCTTCGAGTAATGTGGCCTGCCCATTGCCACTTCAACTTGCAAATTTTAATAGCAATGTCGGTGACTGGTTCTTTGGCGAATATCAACGTTACGGATTTTATCGCGCAAAGAAACTCCGAGCATATTATAGCTCTCTCCATTACCCGTTGTGTGACTCGAGTTTTTCCAAAAGCAAACCACAACACTTTCGCAAACTTTCGTATACTATGTGTGATTGGACCAAGTAATCTTTCAAACAACAACAAAAAACCTTGACCTTGCAAATTTTCCTCTAAGTAAATTGCGTAGATACAGTTTATTAAATAATGCACACGTCTGTTTTACAGCGGAATATTTTTAAGGAACAGGCCAGCAGAGGTTATCGGACGAAAAATTAAGAACCACAAAGACACGGAATTGGTTAGCAAACAAGTGTTATTTTTAGACCGTTGTTAACAATTCGGTCGATAGGAAAATAATTACAGGAAAGGTTACAAGATAAGAGTTAATCGCAATAGGCATGAAAGTAGATCGAGGTAAGTAGGTTTTTTTCGGAGTTCCTTGGGTTAAGAGGTAATGTCTACAAATACACTAACGTACGTACAAATGTGAGAGGTTAATAGATCGAATAAAAAATTACTTGGTGACTTGAAATGAGAGTACGTACATATGTAATGGAGCAATGGAGAGAGCTATGCTCGGAGTTTCTTTGCGCGATAAAATTCGGAACATAGATATTCGCCAAAGAACCAGGGTCACCGACATAGCTATTAAAATCTGCAAGTTGAAGTGGCAATGGGCAGGCCACATCGCTCGAAGAACTGTTAACCGATGGGGAAGAAAGGTTCTTGAGTGGAGACCGCAAACCGGAAGACGCAGCGTAGGTAGGCCTCCCACTAGATGAACCGACGACGTTGTGAGAGTCGCGGGCATCCAGTGGATGCAGATGGCAGGATGTCGTTCAGTATGGAGGTTATAGGGGTAGGCCTATGTTCAGCAGTGGACGTCTTCTGGCTGATGATGATGATGATGATGACATATGTAATACTACTTGGGCGGTATTTAGTTATTTTTGCGAAAAATAATATTGATCAGTAAAAAAGTTTTAAATGGGTTACTAAAAATTACCAACTACGCATATTAAAAATCTAAGTGGCCGACTGGAATTACTGAATGGGCGACTGTAATATCATATGAGTATTGAATATCAAGGGGAATTGTCAGTTCACTTGGCTTCGCTCTTGCCTTAGCCTTCGTGTTTTTTTTTTTATAACATACGTTAAAATCTTCCTACCTGATCCCTTTAACAGGGCAGAACCGAATCCTGTCAGTTAGGTTACCTTAATTAGGATATAACGCAGCATTATTGAAATAAAATACATGCAAAATATTGAATATAATGGGAGTCATTTCCAATATTTTTTTCACCCACAGTCTTTCGCTCACTTAGTATTTCAGTAAGTCATGTTAAGTATTTTTTGACTGCTATGATTTGAATTTATATTTGCTTCTTGAAATAATAACCAAATGTATGTTAAAATATTTCTCCAAACGTCTGGATTGATTTAAATTGGTTAATTTTTATTTGAAATCAGCTTATATTATTTCTGGTTGTACAGCTATGTTTGATCAAATTTGTCCAGCGGTTTATTCCTAATTACAATCCTCCGTTAGAAAGTATTCAGGTGTTTTTTAGGGTTCCGTGCCCCAAAGGTAAAACTGGACCCTATTACTAAGACTCCGCTGTTCGTCCGTCTGTCTGTCTGCCCGTCTGTCACCAGGCTGTATCTCATGAACCGTGATAGTTATACAGTTGAAATTTTCACAGATGACGTATTTCCGTTGCCGCTATAACAACAAATACAAAAAAAAAACAGAATAATATAAATATTTCTGGGGGCTCCCATACAAACGTGATTTTTTGCTCGTTTTTATAGATTGTACGGAACCCTTCGTGCGCGAGTCCGACTCGCACTTTGCCGGTTTTTTATTTATATATAGTTTTTTCTCTTTAATGAAGTACTTATAGTAATTAATTAGTTAGGTTAGGTAAGGTCGACTATTTTTGTGGTAGGCATAAATCAAGACACCGAGTCGATTTTGACTTTAAAATTATTATTTTTTCTCCGTGATATTCCAGAATTGCAATAACCCGATGGTGACGAAAGCGTCACTGCTTCAAGGAGATATAGAATAATTTACCATAATGAGGAAAACTACTGTGTTGGTTTCTGGATCACCCGTCTACAACATGGTAATATAGGTTATCGGACTGTTTTTTTATTGTATTACAAAAAATCTCATCATAAATAGAACCGATCACCGAAAACAAAATTAAAACGCTATTATAGCTGTTTTAATGTGTTGCTAGTCAGATAGTGTACTTTTTTTATCGCGAATAAGTCCGCGTTTGCCCACCAACTCGCCTGTTGGTAAGCGCCAAAGCGCGTTGAAGATGAAGCACGCAGACTTAGAAGATACCTATTCACTCTTGCCTTGAACAAGTCCAGTTTACTTACAAATGACGTCACTCGTACTTAACTTACTTACGCCATACTAACTTTATACTGACACTGTGGGAAAGAGACAAAAACTTTAAACTCTTATGTTTTGCTCAGAACTTTATTTGCTGATTCAAAGAATTTCTTTAGTATACGTATTAGATACTTTTGATTAATATTTTTCATGTTATTTTTAACAAATTTAAACACCTGTCCGATTTATATATTATTATATTCATACTAGCTGTTTTCCGATACTTCGTACCCGTAGGATCATAATAATTTTAGTATTTAATTCATAGAAATCCCCAAAAATCAATTGCGCTCCCTGCCTCGGTGTTCCCAATAAATTACAACCTGGGTCTCTTCAAGACAAGAGTGAATAGGCACCTCATGGGCAAGCGGGCCCCATCTTAGACCGCATCGTCGCTTACCATCACGTGAGTTGTGGTCAAATGCTAGCCTATTTCATCATAAAAAAGGAGGAATCTATTAGGTATACTTTATAGCCTAACAGGATGACGTTATTTATGTAAGTACAAGGAAGTATAAATCTAATTAAAACTAACGCAAAACCTTAACGTAACTATGATATAACAACTATCATCATCGAGTCACAATCTATAAGTGAAAACAGTCAAAAAATGTCCGAGCGTCGTTGTACATATCTAGATATCAATTACATAGTTCACAATGCCACATTTACTTCAATTTAAACGTTAAGGGCCTTACTTAAAAACTTTACTCAAGTTGACATACGCTTAAATATGCTCCGTCTTGTTTTCGCGTGTGACTATTGCCGTCAGCGAGAAGTTGAGAGAGCATTTTAAAACATAGATCAACTGGAGTAACGTTTTTAAGTAAGGCCCTATGTCGTTTCCATAGTGTTCCGTCGCTTCTCCGCTGGGGCATCGTAGCACTGACATCGCGCGGCGTTGCCTCACAACTAACCAAAAAGTCGGCGAAATGCGTAGCGTGCGCCGAGCTTTGGCACAGACATTTTTTTGGCACGATTGTGACTATAGGTATTTTTCTCGGTGACAATCACTAAATAATTCATATTAACGTTCGACCATTTTTGACCGCTCTAAATTCGTCTTGTCTTAAAATTGTTTCTTAACGGATGTCAAGTGACTAGGCTAGCTAGTCTAGATAGGGATCTGCAAAAGTACAGCTTTGTAGGCCAAGTAGTAAGATATCGTGAATAATCGATAAATCAGTAGGTAAGTGAGAGGGTTTTCGCTTATCATCACTATATATTTAAAATTTCCATGTCACAGTGTTAGTTACCGTACTCCCCCGAAACGGCTTTACCGATTTTTACCAAATTTTATATGCGTATTCAGTAGGTCTGAGAATCGGCTACTATCTATTTTCCATACCCCTTCACCGATTTTCATCACCACGCGGGTGAAACCGCGGGGCGCAGCTAGTATTTATATAATAGGTCGGGGAAAAAGTCTTTTCGTATTTTGTATGTATAAGGTTGTAGTAAAAATCTCATCCGTTGTACTGTTTGTATCTGGCTGGTTTTGATACCATTAAAAATATGACATTTTAAAAAAGGAATACAAAAAGTAAAAAGCAATTTCCCGCCATTTTTCAATTGTTTTTTTGTTTGATAAAATGAGTGAATCTAACGAAGAAATTCGATATATTGTGAAATTTTATTACAAAAAAGGGAAAACTGCGACACAAGCCGCGAAAAAAATTTGTGACGTTTATGGACCTAATGCAGTGTCATCAAGAGTAGCACAATGTTGGTTCAAGCGTTTTCAGTCCGGGAATTTTGATGTCAAAGATGCAGCTCGCTCTGGTCGCCCTGTTACGGATAAAGTAGATGCCATTTCTGAAAAAGTGGACCAAGATCGGCATATTAATAGTTACGACGTAGCTGAAGAACTGGGGATTGACCACAAAACAGTTTTGACCCATTTGAAAAAAACTGGGTATACAAAAAAACTCGATATTTGGGTGCCACACAAGCTCACTGAAAGAAACCAAATGAATCGTGTACTCTTTTGCGACTCTCTATTGAAACGTAAAGAAACCGAACCGTTTTTGAAAAGATTGATCACTGGTGATGAAAAATGGATCACCTACGACAAGAATGTGCGCAAACGATCATGGTCAAAGGGCAGTGAAGCACCACAGACTGTAGCGAAACCCGGATTAACACGTAATAAGGTGATGCTGTGTGTATGGTGGGATTGGCAGGGCATCGTTCATTATGAGCTTTTACCGCCGGGCAAAACCATCGATTCGGATCTCTACTGCCAACAGCAGATGAGACTCAAACAAGAAATTGAGAAAAAACGGCCGGAATTGATCAACAGAAAGAGTGTGGTCTTTCATCATGATAACGCCAGACCGCACACATCTTTGGCCACTCAGCAAAAATTTAGAGAGCTTGGTTGGGAAGTGTTAATGCATCCACCATATAGCCCTGACCTTGCACCCTCAGATTTCCACCTGTTTCGATCTCTTCAGAATTCTTTGGGTAGTGTTAGATTAACATCAAGAGAGGACTGTCAAAACTACTTGTTGCATTTTTTTGATCAGAAGTCCCAAAAATTCTACAGCAACGGGATCGTGTCACTACCTACAAGATGGCAACAAGTTATCGAACAAAATGGCACATATATATTATAATTAAATGTAATTAAACTTGAAAAAAATATGTCTTGAATTTGTTTAAAAAATACGAAGAAACTTTTTCCCCGACCTTATAGATTGCACTATCTTTTTAGGCTCGTGTCAAAGACAAAAAATTTGCTATACATACTTATCTTTACTAATCTTTTATTCACGTGCACAAATCGTAGAGTTCGCGCAAAACTTTATGAGCCCTCTGAAGTTAGGCCCTAGTGGCTGCGCAGTACGCATTATAGGTATCCGAGGGACGGGACAGGGCGTCGGGGAGGCCTCGGGCCTAACTTCAGAGGGCTCATAAAGTTTTGCGCGAACTCTATCTTTATAATTATGTCAATGTTTTATTAGGATATCTGTTTGTATTATCATGTAAAGCCAATGATAAACACACAATTTTGCGAATCGTGAATTAACCAGAGTTTTTTCTCTTCTGGGTTATTATATATGTTGAAAGTTTTCCAGTTGGACCCCCAGGGGTCCACGTGAGACTCAACGGGGGTCTACGTCATGGAGGAGTCGCCTTCATCATGGAGAATGTGCGCAAGAGCTGTTCAGGCTGATCCCGTCATCCAATTTCCGCCATAGATCATCGAGGCGGTCATTCCATCCTTACATCGTGAACTTTGGTAAAGTCCGTACGCAGCGTTTTCAAAATTCCTTCTTATTCGAACTGCACAGGAATGGAATGCGCTCCGTGCCTCGGTGTTCCCTATAAATTACAACCTGGGTCTCTTCAAGACAAGAGTGAATAGGCACCTCATGGGCAAGCGTGCCCCATCTTAGACCGCATCGTCGCTTACCATCAGGTGAGTTGTGGTCAAACGCTAGCCCATTTCATCATAAAAAAAACAACTTTTTGTCGAGATTTAGGAATATGGTAGAAATTTCGCTGCAGGGGGTCCACTGGAACCAGATAAATTTTGAAAGTGGTCTATGAGAAAATAAAGGTTGGAAACTACTGCTCTAAGCGAACGTGTCCCAGCAGTGGGAAAATTACTGGCTGATAATGATGATGATACTATATCACCCGAACCTTGTCCTTTTCGAAGGTTACTACGCAGCATACCAGTTCTAACTGAACTGTTATATTTATCTAATTCCTTATATAAATGTTTAGAGTACACGTGTGTGTAGTTATCCGGTAAAATCTAACGACGTTCGTTAGCACAGGATTAGCAACTTGGAGACACAATGATACCAACTTTTTTGGGTTTATACGATGGCAATGGAATTTACACTTTGTATCATGTCTGGGTCATAAAATCTAGCTTATCATCTGTCTGGAGAATTTAAATACAAGCAAGCCGCAAGCCTATTACAGAATAATATATATTTTTTTAAACGGCCAAGTGCGAGTCGGGCTCGTGCGCTGAGGGTTCCGTACCACCATACATTTTTATTTTATTTATTTAAAACTATTGGACACTTACTAACTACAAATGCAGAAATGGAGGATTAATGCTAAACATTTTCTACCAGTCATCCACCAGGTTGGAACAAATAGTATGTGTAGACGTGCATCAAAAACACTTCTAATTTAGAGACAAAAAGTCACCACATTTTTTTTTAATACTTAAGTACAAAAAAGTAGTGCAAAAAGACAACATCACGCCCAGGCGGTTACCCATCCAAGTACTGACCGCACCAGACGTTGCTTAACTTCGGTGATCGTACGACGACCGGTGGTGAACAGAAATTTGTCGCCGACTCGCACTTAGCCAGTATTTATTACTAGCGACCCGCCCCGGCTTCGTACGGGTGTAAGCTCGGCCTTCGGCCTCGCTACTATGACCCGCTCCAGGAGCACGAAATGTGATCCAAATCGGTCCAGCCTATTTGCTATTCCAGACTATTGCTATCTATCTCTGTGCCAAATTTCATCCAGATCCGTTCAGCCGTTCTGGCGTGATTGAGTAACAAACATCCATCCATCCATCCATCCAAACTTTCACATATATAATATTAGTGGGATTTGATCTTTTACTTTGGGGTGTGTAGGTAATATAATCATGCCGAGTTTGACGCTTGTGCGTAGGTATTACCGTTTTTACATTAAGTACAAAAATACGTTCAAATAAAACGCGCGTTTGTAGTACGGCGACACACCAGTTAGTTATTAATTTAAGACTTTATTAATATTTCTCAGTTAATCCGCCGTTACATTACATATTATGTGAAAATTTCAACTGGCTATCTATTTCGGTTGAAAAGATACAGCCGAACATCGAGATACAATACCTATAGAGTCACAATTGTGCCAAAAAAATGTCCGAACCAAAACTCGGCGCACGCTACGCATTGCGCAGAGTTTTTGGTTAGTTGTAAGGCAACCGCGATGCGTTAAAAGGTAGGACAGACAGACAGCGTAGACTTAGTAATAGGGCCCCGTTTACACCCTTTGACTACAGAACCCTAAAAATATTCAGATGTAGTATAACTATTCTTGCATTGACCTAAATATTCCGGTCTATATTAGTCCTGCAGAGAAAATGTGCAATGAACGGCGCAGAGTTATCCAAAAATACTTTTATACACTCGCCAAGATGCACATTGCACACGTTACCTTATTGTTACTTTATACCTACAGCTACATCATGAGACGTACAATTTTAGAAAACAATCATTTTATTAACCCTACTACTGTCCTCTCGACTGTTTGTATTCTTCGTTTCATGTCTTCTCTTCCTAGCTCACGGAATGATTTGTGGCCACTAAAATATGACAGGTTGATAACATGTAGGTATATGTACGAGTATAATGCTGCAGAGCTCAAGGATCACATGGCCGAAGTGAAGTTAGCCATTTAGCTGCGCAATAAATAAATTATTTTCTAGAAAAAACATTTCGCAGCCAAACGGATAACTTCACCGCGGCTTTGTAGCACTTTAGTGGCAATTTGTTTATGGATCTTTTTACCTAACTACGCAAAATCAAAAGGAGGGTATTATAGCTAGCTTATGTAATTTGTGCGGTTGTTAAAATGAGAGAAGATGTTTGGCCACCTTGTACGACATGACAAATTAATGAAAACCATCATAGAGGGAAATAGAGGACCGGGAAGACCAAGAAGAGTATTCGTAGACCAAATAAAAGAGAAGGCAAATATCATGTCGTAAGGGAGGTGAAAACGCTGGCAGAAGACCGTCAAGTTTGGAAATTACTCCATCGACAAGAGCTACGCTCTTAAATGTTGAATGAATGTAATTTGTGTATGGTTGCATTGTCTCAAAAATCCTAAACACCTAAGCCGATGTTGATAAATGAGGTATCGATCGATCGGTATAGGCCTCAGATCAGCCAAATAAGGGGGATATGGAACGCCTGATGCCTTTACTCGAAAGTCGAACTCACCCTGCAGAGGCTGCAGACGACCATGTCGCCTTTTTTGCATGTGGACTATCAGTTCATTGGTATTGCTGAAAGTTTTTAAAGTGCTTGAAATCGGTTTCTTTTAGGCAAGCGTGCTCCATCGTAGAACGCATCAGTGGCGGTCAAACGCAAGCATATTATTAAATACCTACAAAAAACATTTACAACTGTTATATTTTCTAGTCTTACAGGCCAAATTAAGAAACTTAACTGTACCTAACACCACAGCTACCACTACCAACGTAAGTACTTCATCAGTTTAGAGTTTCTCAGGCAAGTCTTGGAGACATGTTTGTAAAACACAGACTTCCCAGAACGATGCGGTGTCAGATCGTAGCGGATATAGCGATAACGGTCAGGGGTATCCAACATAATTTTGTGTACTGTGTGTATTGTATTGTGTAAAGTAAATTCGTTAATGTTAACAAAATTGTAGAAAAAGCATAACAAAAGTCACGGACCCCGGTGTCGCTGGAATGATATTTTAATTATGAAAAAAACATAATTTTGTGAGGGCCTGATTTATTAACTTTGTAACTGTGGCGGCCCAAATGAGATGCTTCGTAGCTGAGCAAAGCATGACTAATATAAGTAAGTAAATTGGTAGAAATATAACTATTTTATTAAGCTACATATTTTATCTTTCATCTTTTTATAAGTAAAACGCTAAACTAGTTTTAATGAGATTTATTCATCATCATCATCATTTAAAACGTCCATTGATGAACCTTCCCAGATTTCCACACTGAACGACAGCCTGCCATCTGCATCCATTGGATGCCCGCGACTCTCATGATGTTATCGGTCTATCAAATTTTTCATCTTATCTAATCTAATTTCGATGTTAGCTGGAGGCCAGTGCCTGTGTGGCACCCACCCGCACGGTGCGAGGGGTGGGAATGTTAAGGGTTTCCTGCGCATGCGCTGGTCTGGAATTTCAAGAACTAAAATGGCATTTACCTTTTTTTATTTATTTATTATTTGCTTTTACCCGACGTTTTCGTCCAGTTGTATTGTGATCGATCGACGTATTTTTTAAGAACGACGTAGCAAAAAAAAACTTGTATCGTCGTTCTTAAACAAATTAACTACGTAAAAAAATCCTAATATGCAAAACTCACCCAACTTTTGACTAGATAGTTCGCGGGCCGTATATGTTGGAGACCCCTTCGATAGACGATACGGTCAGACGATTCTACAAACAGTAGGCACCCTAAACAGGGGTGGTCATTGTAATCGGTAGTCATATATATAATAGCCGTTATTTAGACGAGTATGCTCAAATTTAAATAATGTTAGTAGATGCGTCCACACTTCTTCGAATGCGGTTATTAAAATAACATTACACTCTCTTATCGCCATCATGACAGCCCGCTTGCGCGTATGGTGTATGTTGTTGACTGGAGTGGGATGACACAAGTGACATATTTCATAATAACTAGTACATATTGTATTTAAAGCTTACGATATCATAGTAGGTACCTAGTCTTGTCGTTCAAGTTTAAAGTACCATTCGTAAGATCATAGAAAAGTCCTAGAAATCTGTAAATAAATAGAAAAAACAGCGATGGATGCATTATTTCCGGAAGGCCTATTTCCAAATGTCAATCAGTTAGTAGACATCTTATAGCTGAAATTATAAAGATGATAAAGGTAAAAATAAATATAAGTATAGGCGGGGGCGGCATTTTTCAGTTTTAGCCCCGCCAAAAAAAAAATAAGATCCGGGGCTGCCTAGAATACTATCCAGTATTTTTACTTGTATTTGTTAGGAGCAAAGCTATGCTCTGCAAGATTTTGAAGTTCAAAACTGTTAGGCGCACTGTGTTGCGTAATGATCTTGCGTTGCACTTCTTCATCAGATGAGTGACTTGCTCATCTCGTGATATTCAATGAAACTGAGAGAAACTTTTTTGCAGAAGACACTAACATACGAGTAAATAATGCCTAGTACTAGATTCTGTTCAGAAAGAGAATGGACTTGGATTGTGGTTGAATGGACAAATATCTCAACAAAAACCTCGCAAATTCACCCAACAAAACAACACGGTGATAGGACAGCTCATGATGGCTGAGTTTGACATTTTCGAAATGGCAGAGGCGGATCGCCATTTAAATTTCGTTCTAGCTCTCCTTTTGGCCAAGACTACTCTCTTTTTGAACAGACTATATCTAGCTATATAATACTAGCTACTGGCCGCCACTGCAAATCCCATTAAATAAGAAAAACTTAAACATATATATTGGGTTCACATTACGGGTGAAAAAGTAAATGTCATTAAAATTCTTCATTTATCAGAAGTTCTCTAAGGACAGAATTTAAGATAACTAAAGTCCAAAGGTTTATTTCTCAGATTTAGTAGCACGTGTATGACGAATGCAAAACTTTACCTTAGACACGGCTAAGATTCAGACGGCTAGTCTTATCGTATGTTTGTTTTGGTTGATAAATTTGATAATTCAGCTCTGTCTACGGATTTTGTATATAACGTTATCTTATCAGGTAGTACGGCATAGTTCCACGAAAGCTTCACCTGGCTGATAATGATTCATTCATTATTAGATATAATATTATTATACTTATTTGGAAAAAAATCTAGTCATTCATTCCGCCGGTGTATATTAATTGGAGTTTTGAATAATAATAGAAATAATAGGTACACAATACATATGATAAGAATGTATCCCATAGTAATAGTTTTTGTAATTATGAGTACATACATACCCTTCAGTATTACCACACTTTTTTGTTACACATAGTTATGATTAATCGAAAGAAAAAAATCCAGTTGTTTTCATTGTTTTTTTCAAACACAAGACGGGCTAAGATGCCTTCAATTTCTTTACAACTATAGATAATCTGTAAGAGCAGTGATAGTGGCGCCTTGTTTTCGTTTCGTTAGCTAAAATAGCCAGCTAAAATGTACAAAATAGCTGAAAAACGTGGAGTAGGTATTTGACTCGATTTTTTACGTGTAGTTTTAGTATCCTTGAACCTCTTTGATTGCTGTTATCAATTTCCTATTCTGACTGGTTAGTTATTACGGTCGCATTTTTTTACCATGCTTGTAAATATTTTGCTTTCTATAAGAAACCGAGTTTCAGGGATTTTGGTTAGAGTTAAAATATAAACTTTGGGATAGGTACTGTTGGTGAGGTGAAGTACCTATCTAGATAAATATATAAAAATATTTCAAGCATTGTAAAAAAAACATCCCGTGATACCGTATTAGGGGTAATTTTCCTTGTTACGCCTGAATATGTCAATTCAGAGACAGAAAAATAACGTAAGAAAGTTCTCTTGTTATTTTTGACATTGCAGCTGGTATGACCTATGACGCAAGTGGTGGCACAAATTTTCCACTAAATATTCTATGAAATTAATACCTTTTGTCAAAACTGTTGTCATGGTGTTATTTTCTGCTGTAATCATTTCAGAACTGTCCTCGAAAGAACAGCTGTTTTGTTGTGACCTTGTAGAAGCGGAAAGGGTGAAAGGAGTTTTAAAGTCTACACTTCAGGGTGCAGTCCACCCTCTGTACTTTGGTCAGAAAGGGGAAGTGCTGTGACGTCGATCGTGATGTAGACCGATAGCGAGGACGCATGCGTAACTTATTATCACTGTGTGAGTTGACGTCTAGTGAGCACGCGGCCGGTGCGTGCCCTCTATTCCTCTCTGTCTCTCAGATAGCTCCATCCTCCTCCGTACTACAGTCAACCGGGGAGCACCGACGAAACTTTAAAATACCTTCATCGTGGCGCCAACCCCTCAGTAGTTTTCTTGCTGCGATCCAGTACGGTTACTCCCTTGCTCAGCGTGAAACGTACGCATTTGTGACTACTTTTTGAACTGTAAATTTGTGCAGCTCGAGCAAAAATTTGTGACCACCACAGCTGTTTAAATTATTGAGTGAGGTAAGTTGAAAGGAATGATGGAAATGCGAATTTTATTAAATTAAGTATATATGCATGCAGAAGAACTTATAGTAGAAAATGAAAAAAAATATGAGTTTAATAAATTGTGTTCTGTTTTATGGCCAACGGTGCGAGCGGTTGTCGATGAAGCAAATGGCCGACATAACGGCATGTAGCTAACTGCACCGAGCGCTTTCACTTGGATTGGCTCAACGATTCTAAATCAAAACACTTTCTACTGTTTGTTTATTAGTAGCATGATTAAGTACATAGTTCTAATTTTATTTATTTTTAAAGTGCTTATTTTTACTGGAAACATTTTCATTTCTTATATTTAGTTAAACATAGAACAAGGTTCACATCACTTATTGCTAAATGTATTACCAAATGTTTGGTTGGTTGGACTAATTTTCTAAATTTAAAATTTGTTTCTCTCATGTTTTTCGACACTCTTGCACACGTGCTACGGATTTTGTGTGGGTTGTTTATAGATCTTTCGTTAAAGTCGTTCATTCAATTCACGTAGTGTTTTTGCACAGAAAATTTTTTTTTTGTTTAAATTAGAACGGCTATCAAGAAATTTGTTGTAGCCACTTGCGCCTATATAAACCCATAGCAACTGTGTTAGCAACTGTGATGCGAAGTTCGACGCATTGACATAAATAATAATGTTCAATCACATATCTGTCACAATACCTGGCGACAGAGTTTCCTTCTTATTTCCGTTCTATTTATTTCTCTTTTCTGTGGTTTTTTGCTTCATAAATGGGTCAACTACCTGCCCCGGTTTATACCCACACTTATGTTAAGAAAAGGAACATAATATGACAATAAGTAACGTTTTATATTTCTAAGAATCGTTCTCGTCACCGTCCTCCTTGTTTTAGGTACCTTAGTAAATAACAGCGGTACTCTTTCGATACTTGTCTAGTAAATTCTAGAAAGTTCTAGGTAGTTACATAGGTATTTTAGTTTTCCTTACAGTATACAAATATAGGAACTCTCTATACTAATAATAGAAACCAATGCAAATAAGGAAAATATATTGAAACAACTGAAACAGGAAAACCAGGCATCCACAACAGGAAAACATTGTTCAGGCAATAGTAAGAGTACCAAGGTCGGGAATGCCCCGAATGCCCTTAAATTAGAATAGGGTCTTAGTCTCATTGAATTACTATTTGCAGTTGATTCACCTCGTTTTGCGAATGGAAAAGTTCCAAAGTTTTGAGAAGTTGAACTGCACCTAGGTAGTTATCCTTCGTGGTAAATTTTTCAGTTATATAAATAGGCACTTAAGTAACTACGTCATTGCTTGAAAGGTTTTTGGTACCTAAGTGCTTATATGTTGGAGTGTAAGTAGATATATTCAATCTTACGTGAGTAATTCCCGTGTAACATAAATAAAATATATTCAAAATTTTTAGGTGATGGCGACACCTTCATTAAAAATCTACAGATAAGTCGGATATGTTAGATAGGTAAATTATAAACTCTAATGTTCACAATTCACATCACAAATTACATACACAAAAACCAGCGCACCAATTGGCGGGCTTATCGCTAAGATTCCCGTATTGGTAATTTGGTTGAACTGCATCGTTTATTTTAGATCAGCTAACTAGGCAGAACATTAGCATAATGGGTTAGCAAGAAAGTTTAGTATAGGTACTTACAATAGATAAAGTATAAAAATAAATAAATATAAAGTATAATAATACAATAGTATATTCTACAATAATAAAAAAATGAAAACTTCGCAACAAGAAATAACAAATTGGTAACCTACGAATTCTACTCTTACCTACATATACTTCTTTTGCAATTTATTTTGATATTTGACCCTAAATATGGGGCAAGTGCCTTTATTACTAACTAAACAAAATACAAGCTAACACTACAAAAACAGTTAGATCTATATTAAATGCACAATCTATTTGGGCCTTACCCCTAGCTCGAAAAGTTGACCCGCATAGGTGTTATTTGTTTAAACGGTACCATCAACTACGATAAGCGGTAGTTATTTGATAGCCGCCAAGCTTTGCTATTTTCACGCATACACGCATAGTAAAACGGATTTTCGTTCATTCAAGTTAGACGCTTTTAAACGATGCAGCTTAAATGAGTTTGTTAATTTTAGGTACCTATCAGGTACCTACTAAAAGTTGGCTCGCAAAAGTGAAGCTAGGGGTAAGGCCCCAGGTATTTAATTGACAACGGATTAATGCTGTATTGCTTAAAATCACTTCGTAAATAAGCCATTGTTTCTCGTAAAAAGTAAAGGATAACAAATGGTTATTGTGGGTTATCCCTAAGAGATAGACATATATCATCGCGGATTTTTTATTATAGACCTTTTTAAGGTTTACAAAACTGTAGTACATTATTTTGATCTATCTCGTAGGGTTCAGCCAGCGTTTGCAACGTAAGCGCAAAAAAATTGTTTATTTACGACATCACATCTGAATTATCAGTGTTTCTCTACTGTATTATGCATGTATTATACATATAAACCTTCCTCTTGAATCACTCAATCTATTAAAAAAAAGAGCATTAAAATCCGTTGCGTAGTTTTAAAGATCTAGGGACATATATAGGGACAGGCAAAGGGAAGCGACTTTGTTTTATACTATGTGTAGCGATGAAGTGAAATCCAGTCCACTCCCTGATGCTCATCCAGCCATTATTGTCATTATCAATGAACTAGCATATATTATATTCCGTTTAATTGTCCATACAGATACGCAAACTGAAATTGTAAAGCAAGATGCTGGCTAGTCAGACAATGGAACTGCAAGGTGAAGAGGCCCCGCTGGCGCTGCAGCGGCTGTGGAACCTGACCCGTGCGCGTCTCGCCGGCACCTCCACTGCTTTGGATGAGGAACTGGCTTTAGGAGAAACCTTGCCCGCTGCTCAGGTAAGAAACTAGGATTACAATCTAGTTATCTCCATTGGTACATAAAAAGATATATCTTTTGAAATATAGGTATAAATAATCTATTTCAAACCTACAGAGGTACGTGAAAATTTCAAAACCGCAACAAATTTAATTATATTATGAATACAATATATTTATCTCCGTTGGTACATAAAAAGATATATCTTTTGAAATATAAGTATAAATAATCTATTTCAAACCTACAGAAGTACATGAAAATTTCAAAACCACAACAAATTTAATTATATTATGAATACAATCTAGTTATCTCCGTTGGTACATAAAAAGATATATCTTTTGAAATATAAGTATAAATAATCTATTTCAAACCTACAGAGGTACGTGAAAATTTCAAAACCGCAACAAATTTAAATGAGCTAACCTTATTATTCTTACTATCTTGAGTATTCAAGTCAAAAGCATAAGTATATAAAATAGTTTGACTAGAACTAGACTAGAACAATAGTTTGGACTTTTTAGGGTTTCGTACCCAAAGGGTGTAAACGGGACTTATCAAGCTTACGCTGTCTGTCTGTTCGTCCTACCTTTTAACGGCTGTATCTTTTTAATGTGCGAGCCCGGTTTATTAACTTACACTTAAAGAATTGGGACGCATATTTTTTTTTTATATATCCAATTTATAAATTTATAATTGAACTAGTTTTAAAGCGAATAACTTGATTGTTCTTAATAATTCAAATAAATTCATTCGCATGATAATGACATGTCGTGAATGACCTTATTTTCTCGAAACGTGATCAAAACGTGATTCTTACGATATAGCGTCGTCTAGACGTAAAAGAAAATTTTATTATAGGCATTGATTAAGTATATTAGTCAATTTATAAGTACATATTCTAAATTTAGAGCGAATAACCTGATTTTTCTTAATAATTCAGACAAATTCATTCACATGATAATGATATGACGTGAATGACCTCATTTTCTCAAAACGTGATCAAAGCGTGATTCTTACGATATAGCGTCGTCTAGACCCGTAAGAAAACTTGACTATAGGTATTGATTAAGTATATTAGTAAATTTATAATTACATACACTGAATTTATAGCGAATAATCAGTTTTTTCTTAATAATTCAGACAAATTCATTCACATGATAATGATATGACGTGAATGACCTAATTTTCTCAAAACGTGATCAAAGCGTGATTCTTACGATATAGCGTCGTCTAGACGTGAAAGAAAACCTTGATTATAGGCATTGATTAAGTATATTAGCAGGTAATATATATGTATTAATGAGAAACCACGATTATTTGCAAAGTTACATTGATTATTATTAGTATTTTTTGCACAAAATGGCACATCCGATTTCAATCAATTGAGTTATTAATGTGATGCTTTTTCATAGCATATCTTCTAGGTCCTAGACCGTAAGTCCTACGTCTGCTCGTAGTGGTTAAACGTTTAAACTTAAATTGGACATCTTTGATGAGGGTTACCTTACCAGATATAATTCGATAAATTTACTCCCTTTTTACATTAAAACCTAGACCTCGTATTTTTTTGCTACGTATATATCTAGGTATTAAAACACATTATTTAATTTTTAAATAGTAATTATAAGGTACCCACATATGTGTATGGGAAACATAAATAAATATTATAATTAAATATATTTAACGAAATAAAAATACTTAGTAAATTTATTAACAGTATTAGTAACATTAGCTGACAGACTGACCAAGATTTATTTCGAGAACTAACCAACAGGAACATTCTTTTATTTGCTACACAATTTTTTTTTTCTAATTTCCCCCAAATTTACATCAGTTAACAATAAGGTTTCCTAAACCGACCAAACTCCAATGATTTGGATGGCAACTTTATCAAATGTTGTTCTTAAAATACTTTATTCTTGCTTAACTAACAGCAAATCCGATGCGTATCTACACTAATATTATAAAGAGGAAAGATTTGTACCTATTTTTGTATGTTTGTAATGAATAGGCTCCGAAACTACTGAACCGATTTGAAAAATTCTTTCACTGTTGGGAAGCTACACTATCCCCGGGTGACATAGGCTATATTATATTTTGTAGCGAGGCCGAAGGCCGAGCTTACACTCGTGCGAAGCCGGGGCGGACGGCTAGTTATATATAAAATACAAATCAGAACTCCATCTGGTGGATGTCAAGGTCTTGTTGATCGATTTATGCTTCTCACTGGCCTCCTTTTCTTATCAATAATAAAACATTACTGAGAGTCTGAGATGTATGTCCTTATGAGCAGATCCAAAATAAAACGTTACTTATCATTATAATAAATGCGGAATGTTAAGCCTTAGGACTGATTTAATTATTTTTTTCAGGAATTTGAAGGAACGCCAAAGACATTGATACCAGCTCTAAGTGAAATTGAGAGCGATGGCGAAGAGGCATTCCCTGAATTGGAAATACCTGTAAGTATATTACAATATCACACCATCCTAAAACCTAAATGTTGCACCTTAGTAGATATGTAGCTGAAGTTAGACTGTCATACCCCCGTCACACACATCAGACATGCATCTGAACAACAATATTATGTTTATTATAAATCTAGACAAACTACTTATACTATTACAGACAAACCACAATTCTCTTTCCAATCGATATTGTTGTCGCGCGTTCTTTGCCAAGGTTCAGTACTAAATATATGTAAGTACATTATCATGCATTATCTGATACGCGACATAAACGCTACATGGGGGTAAAACAATGAGTCGACCGTATCATTGCTGGTTATGCTTCGCTTATGATTTTACTACCGTAGGCTTTGCCTTAACCTGGGGCCTGATCTGTTCAGAGTTACCCCACGATCGACTATGGCTCCAGACAAAGCGCAGCGACTGCGCCCGGGTGCCCCCTTTACACGTGATCATCTCCGTGCAGGGACGCCTGGCCGGTACAGTTTGTCCCTTTATCGGCACCCGCTGGACATGGGGCTTTTGCCCCACGAGGACCTCCACCTTCCCCTCTAGTCGTTCTACAACTACATAGCCGATCGTCTAGCTCCCAGTTGCGAGTGTACCCCGGGCACACTCTCTGGGGTGAGCCTGCATCATGCAGGCTCTGTCCAATTTCCTTGACTCATGTACTTTGTACGCAATGATTGGACCCCGCTTAGCCGTTATCCACACTTTGATACGATCTTCCCATTATTCCATCCCATGGCACTTAATAGAACTAGGAATTATGTTTTAAGCACTTACCAAGTAGGATTCTGCTGGTGATTCACTTCTGAGGTGAACGCCTGAACCTCTCCCGTGCTTACCCTCTGCGCTGTGTGTCTGCCGCTCGTCATATCAGCATTCAGCAGAGTTGCCATAGTGCAAATATAGATTGACATTACATATGAAAATGACAATGACACTTACCAAACGTGTTATGGCGACTCGCGCATCGCGCGACAATTGTTTCTAAATAATTGTTACCCAACAAGCTTGTATCGCGTTTATTTTTACTCCGCGAACAATACGTCAGCTTGAAAAACGTACTTGTTTTGAGTTTCATCATCCGATACCTCCTGCGATGTTTACTAATTGAAGTTAGACTGTCACACCCCCGTCACACACCACCGTACACTACACGACACTACACGATAAGGCTTGCGTCATAAATGACCCCCCCCGTCTAGACAAATAATAAATCAGCCACATACATAGTTATTATTTCGCTGGCCATAATAAAAGAAACGCAAGGCTCATAAACTTGTCGCCGCGACTTTGTCTACTAATTGTTCTTCAACTTATCACGCTTCAATCGATCAGACTTCTAAGTCTTCAGGGTAAAATAAGAGGTCACAGCCTTGATTAAAAAAATAGACACGAGCGTTTCCGCCAAAAAAAATGTGTAGGCGAAACGAAACGTGCAGCGTGAAGACCGAAACGCTAGAAATAGCTTGCAGAAAATAGAGTAACTCCTACGTGTATATTATCTGTGTGTGGACTTTGTACACCAGTAAACAAATTAATCTTTTGATGAACGATGATTGCTGAACGATGTACGCAGATGCCAGAATCGCTTAGAGACAATCACGACACGTGGCTTTTTCAGACTACCTTCAATAGAATTGTTATTCATTTGATCTCGTTCTGTATGATTGGTTTTGTCCTGTTGATGCCATACTGTAATTATACAACGTGTAACTAAAATGTGTGGTAATACTGATGGGTTATGATGGGTATGAATACGTATGTACTTATATTTACAAAAAAAACACGAAAAAGTGTCAATGACCGTTCTTATGAAACAGGGAACAGTTGATATGTTCTTTCGCTATTTCTAGTTTGGTCCCGTAGTAAAAGTTGTATATTACGATGAGTATTATATACCCTTCAGTATTACCACGACTTTTTTACACGTTGTATACCAATAACCGGCTTTTTATCTCTCCACTATCTATATTTCTCTTTTTTTGGCACCTTTGTCGGTTTTCGTAAGAAAACCGAAAAAGGTTTCTATGGTGTAAATAATAAGTTATTGTATTGCACCTATTTCAAAAGATTCAAAATTTCAAATGGTTGCAGCAGTCAGTAAATTATTTCGACACCGCAGCCGAGAGTTTTTATTTACATACCGGAATAGATTGCTGTCGTTTCATAAATTTCAACGGCGCCATTTCGTGATGTAATACCTACTACATCAGTCTTGGCACAAGTATTGACAACACATCGCGAGATGCTTTCTTTGCCAAAGGGGTGTTACTCTTATTAACGTTTTAGACTAGCTTCCTTTATTCATTGTCATAGCGTCCTGAGGGCCGGTTATTGTACCTACACATAATTTCTTTAAAATGGCACTTAAAATTAATCACGATATTTCCGGGGCTCTCCTTGAGTCCACACAAGATGAAAGCTTGCTTAAAGTTCCTCAAGAGATTTGCGAGGGATTGCTGGCGGTACCTCGTGATTGTGAAGGGCTAACTCTTGAACATTGTGAAAGTTTGTTCGTTTCTTGTGGTGAATGTGACAGTCTTATCAATTTTACAGAAGAAGACAATGAATCGGTTAGTAGAAATACAAAAACGCATCGTAAACGAAATTATTTGTCATTCCAAACTTAAGCGGAATAATATTTTTCATATAAAAAAATGAATTTGGGAAGATTATCGAAATAATAATCAATATGAAAAACCGATTTCAATAGTAAGCATTCAAACAAAATTATTCGATTACTAATAGCTTGTTCAAAAACTACTGAGATAGTTAATGAAATTTTTACGGGCCAAATCGAGAGCTTCCTCCATATAATAGAAAAATAATCGCATAAATTGGGTCACAAATGTCAGAGTAATCGTTGTACATAGATAAAAAACGGACCTAAAGAGAACCTCTATCCTGAAGCTAGTGAAAAAGGAGAGAGCTATTGTCATGCAATGCGATGGGCTGAATGTGCTGCCAATGATGTTGATGATAAACATATTTATTTGTCTCGTCACGATATTAGGTATAGATACACTATTACGACTATTTACATCTACTTTACAAGACAGCATTTTGTTTCATCTTCAGCGGTAACTGTAACTCCTGTAACTAAGGTTTCCAAATGATAATTTGATTTTGAAATCCGTTAGATGTTATTTAGGCGTACTAAAACACTTCAGGAAGCTAATTGTAACATTATTTTCAGGAGCAATCCGAGGTTCCGTACAAGAGTTTCTGGTTGGAAAGTCCTCATGAGAAAGAGGTTATTCTGGACGCGAGCCTACTTGGCGATGTCCCGGCCGTGTACCGCGTGCCACAACCTGGCCCACACCAGATGCCCGTCATAGGGGTGTACATCGACCCCCGCGTCAGAACCGGTTTCAGATACAAAGTTAGACCGATGCAGGTGAGACCAGAGACTTAAATCAACTTAAAAATCGTTCCACGCCGCCGACTGGGGAATCGTCTTCTTTTTCACGAAGTGTTGATGATTGCGTTTCCATTCTGTTTAACAAAAGCAATCTTCCACATTTCAAGATTTTTCTTTAGCATCTATGTGTCATGAAAGACCATTCCTCACGATACGTGAATGTTGCTTGACCATTCGAATATGTAACATGAAATCATATTGGAAATGCTTTTGTGCCATCAATGGAGCTTCCCTTTCGAATTCAGAAAAACTTTGAAGATCCATAATAGACTCCGGGCAAAATTTTCTCTTCTGGACTGTGAAAGGAACGACTACGCGAAACATAAACGAACGTTCGACTTGAGATTGCATATTACAACAGACAACTTTGAACATTCTATCGTGCTCATGTTAGATTTTAAACGTGTTCTGTTTCATATTTTCTTTAAGTAAAAAAAAAAAGTTATAGAGTCACTAAAAAGTCGGTTGTAGTTACCTCGGAACATTTTTGCAAGGTTGACGTTTTCAGAAACCTGGATGGTGAGTTCATTTTATCTTACAAAGATGTTCATGGGCTATACGAAAATTTTTAATCTCAAAATCACTAAAATAAAATTACAAAAAATCAGCATCTTCTCACATGTCCACAATAAATCACTGAAAAAAAAAATTATAATCACATAGAGTTTTCGTAAAGATCCATCTTTCATAACTACAATCGATTTAGGACTTGCGCGTTCGATTTTTCATAGCAATATATATATACACTGATAGTACATAAGGTTGTCATGTAAATAATGTTAGGGCACTTAATGATCTACACTCTACATAAATGTTTAAGCTTTTCTAGTGAATTAATAAAAAAATAAGTGATATTTACACTTTATCTGTGGTAGTATTATTTATAGTTTTTCTTTTATTCACACAATTTGTTGTCAATTTGTCGCATTTCTCAATTAGATTACAATTGTAATGGCAACCTTATGAAAAAATGTCTAAAGTTTCTGTTTTTCCTTGACAAATTATTCAAATCCAAGCTCAAGGGTTGAACGTCTGGTAGCCGGTTTCAGCAGTCCAGGCCGATTTGGTCCGTAGACTTACCGGGTGCTAGTTCTCTGAGAATCGGTGTCCGTTGCTGAAATTTCCAGAAAGAAAATATCACCAACGATCAACACTGTTGACTCGCCCGCGTACATTCCCGACTGGTTGTTTGCACTGCCGTTGTAGGCGATGGTTTGTGGATCGTCCAGTTTTTCAGACCCCCGCCCAAAGCGGATACGATCTTCAAGATGCGCAGAGACCAGAGGTCAAAGTGACATGGCCGCCGGCATGACATGTCCTCAATAGGTAAACCATAAGTATCATTCATAAGGGCGTTCAGCCAACTTATTCATATCAGTTTGTTAAATACGCTCACTGGTCTCGATATGACTATTTTTTCATGTCATCATAATGTGGTGCAACTTCATTGTGGGATGCACGTATTCCGACTTGCTTATTCGTTTACATATGACACCGGGGCTTACCATTCGTACAAGCACGATCAACTTTTAGCAAATCTGTTCTGAAAAAATAATCATGTCAGAACACGAGCAGTAAATGTTAAAAAAAAATGTTAATATAAAAGTCATGAATATGGTACGCATTTTTTTGACATTGTAATGAAGTTAAAGTACCTACCTAACGTAATTTATATGATCTTTGACTTTTTATTCAATCGTAATTTTTTTTGATTCAGAGTATTATTTTTTATTGTCTATTTGCGGAGTAGAGAGGTATAATGTGCTGGATATTTTCAGGCTGTGGATACCCCGCCGCTGTCCGTGAAGCCGAGATATTTGTTCGGAGGCAAGGCTCTAACTCTGCAGTCGATTGGGCGCGGTTTTGCCCGTCGCCTCACCTTTGAGCCTCTAGGCTCCACCCTTAATGAGAATACCAATTACTTCTGGACGGACTCCAGGCCTGAAGGATTTGTGTTTGAGATCGAGGCTGTATCCATCGGAGATAAATTCACCATATACGATGCCAACCATGAGCCACAGGGGATCTTGGAGGTCGTGCAACAACAGGTTTGTTATTGTTACTATAACTATAGAAGCGTATAGTTTTGTTACTTGTTCTTATGATTCGTATATTAATGTTATATTTCGTCTTTGCAGAAGAATCAAATAGAACTGGATCAGAAGATCTCCGCAGATGGTACAATTGAGAAGAGAGTGAAGATAAATACTCTTTGCAAAGTCGAGTGGTATGAGACCGATGCCGCCGCGAAGCTAGTGCCAGTCACAGGCGTGGCTCTTCTAAAGAAGGGCCGGGGAAATGCCATTGTCACTCGAGTAGTCAACGTGGCTATCGGAATTAAGCAGCTGAAGAAAGGATACGAGCTCAAGTCGGGCATTCAATCTTCCTCCAGGAGGATCAAGGTCAACGGCGCTGATATTAAAGACATTCCGTGCCAGTACTCTGTCGTTGGGCTTGAGAAGTACGAGCTACCAGTTATTGGTAAGAAATCCTTTCGTTACAAAACATAAATTATACAGTCACATGTTTACGACTGGATTGGACCTATATTGGCGCTAATGATGTCGATTTTAGTGTGTCCTTTGTCATAAAAAAGAAAAACAAAGTCAAAACTTGCCAATCACGTCGTTCACATTTTTTTTGAGATAAAGTTCCCTTTTGTTTTGTCCCGACGCGGACAGATATTAGCAGTTTGATTGTTGTTTTTGTCGTTTTCTGGGCCTGAAATTGTCACTATCCATCCTTTCGTAGTTCAAATAGTCGTGTTCATCAGAAAAGGCGAATGGTTATTAAAAAATTGATCAACACAACCTATATCCAATTCTGGTTTTACATCTATAAACTGGTATTCCAAATATTCCTTCGTAACGTTGTTCTAATTGTTTGTTTTCAGGTACATACATCGATCCTCGCATTATTCCTGGTTTCCACTACCGCGTGCGTCCCGCCGGTAGCCGCCGACACTTGTTCGAAGGCCGCAGTATGCTTCTCCAGTCCGTAGGAATGGGCTACGGCAAGCGCATCACCTTTAAACCCGATACCCTCAACGCCCCGGAGAACTACTTCTGGTCCGACTCTCACCCAGAAGGCCTCGGCATGGAACCGCGAGCCATCCATCCCGGAATGAAATTCACTATCACAGGAAACGGGGTGCGTAGCTCTGGAATGTTGTTAATTCGTCTTGGCTATTCTCCAGCATGACTCCTCGAGCTGTTTAAAGACTCATGAATTCCATTTGGATTTGTTTACTCACTGTTTATTTACGTTAATGTCAGAGGTTATACTGACTAGCTGAAAGATATTAATCTGCAACACGATTTGGCTGTTAGCCAGTTACATCTTGGCTATACTTTCTAGTCTTCATTAACAGAAATACTTTCCTTACAGGGTTTATTGGGTGAAGCGAGCGTGTTCCGCGCGGATCTGCCGCAAGTGGAAGAGAAGACTGAATATTTGGACGTCCCGGGAAAGCGTGGACAGGCTGTCGAAAAATACGTGCATGTTGACGTCACATGTCACGTGAAGTTGGCTACGACTGGCGGCGGATCGGTTGACTCTGAAGTGCATCTCATGAAGGTGTCAGGAGTGGCGTTGTTAAGGAAGGAGCCGGGACAGTCCACGGCTAAGCTAGTGAAGGTTTACAACGTCGGTCTCGACTCTCAACTGAACCTGCTGTTCGCGCACTCCCAGACTGAGCTGACTTTCCATCCCCTGCCTTAAGCTGTTCTCGGGATCCGAATGGTGTCACGACAGTGCGGCGCTCGCCGTGTCTGCTGTAACACCATAACAACCTATTGGCGCGACAGAGGCTCCGTCAAATGCCAATCGATTGATGACGAGTGGACAACCGAGGACGGGCGGCCGTCTCGGCCAGCCGCCGCCCGTCGCCGCATCGGTTGTACACTCGTTCGGCTGTGTGCTGAAATAACACGCGAGTGGTTCTCACCAGACCTCGAATAAGTAAGTCATCGCTGCGAAAGCTGCTTATACGTAACCCACACCTTGATATTTGATTATGATATTTTTTATCCAATCTCTAAAACCACCTTAAATGTTTCTGTTTTTAATTTTAAATTGGTACATCTGTGACTTTGAAATTACTTTTGTTAGTAAGAATTTTATCAGTATTTTAAAATATAATTATTTGTAATAAATTATGTACTATTTTTATAAAGATAACATTAAATCAAACAATCCTTGAAGATAGTAAATACCTGCAATTTAGATTTTCAATATAAATAACTCTAGGGAGAGTTGTAAAAGACTAGCAATACCTTATTATATTAATATCTTATTTGAGTTAATTTTGTACTTTTCCTATCTTATTTTGTCTCGAATATTTTGAACTATGTGATTATCCAATAAATGTATGACATCCTAATTACTTTGTTTCCTTTTACCAAAATTCGACCTAAGTAGGTACCTACCTACTTTACCACGGAACTTATTTAATTAATATGCACTTGCCCAAACATTTATTTCACTTTGTCTGACCTGTGATATAACGATGGGGCAAAATGTAATAATTCTGACCAAGACTAGTGTAATTTGTCTCGACAAAATCAATTCGTGAGAGAAAGAACCTTCCAGTTTGTTTCATCAGTTGGCCAGTTTTTTTTTTTCGAAATATGAAATTCAATGGACAGTCAAATCGCTCGTAGTGATCTTAGGGAACAACAGATGACCATCATTCATATGGCTAGTATACTAATACTGGTGAACTGATTCTGATTTCGGCCGAGAATCTGTTTCTGGGTAAATTTATCCATAGCCGTTTTTGAAGGCGGACATCTCAGCTGCAGTAGTATTGAGCCGGCTTTACCCCATGTGAATTTTACCAACATGTATTGTGTAGACGATAAAGTTGTGGGCTCCATTGTAGACCGCATCATCGCTTAAGATCAGGCGAGTTGGCTGTCAAACGCAAGCCTATTCTTAAATATAAAAAATAGGTGTTAGATAGTATGAGAGATAGACAGAGGTAGTTCGAAAAGGGATGAAGGGGGTGGGAGTTAGGGCAGCGGCCATCATTAGAATAGTATTTTTTATTGATAAAATCTACCATCATCATCATCATTTTAGCCTATCATGTTCTCACTGCTGGGACTTGAGCCTTTTCTCAGATAGAGAGAGGATGAGCCCTAATGCACCTTGCTAAGCTACATGGGTATTATCTAACTGCAAAAATACAAAGGAGCCGATACCTACGACCTATCAGTGAGAAAAAAATATTAATACCGTGTCCACATATCACACTAATGATATAAATGCGAAAGTTTTAGTAAGTAATCTGTATATGTAATAATGCTTTTTGCTTGTTCTCAATTCCGTAACTGCTAAGTACCTAGGTAGGTATTCTCAGTGTTCCTTTCTAATTGTGTTATTGAATTTTTTTATAAATATTTTATTACTTATATTCCTAGTTCCTATTAACTCTCTCCTAGTAGATATCCACGTTGGTTTTCACGGCTTCTTGTTTCCTCCAAGGTTTACCTAAGATATTATTACATCTCACTGAGGCTGGTCGTAGACGTAGGTACAATTACTTAGGTATTCAATATATGTAGTTGGTAGTGACATCTAGCGGTAGCGCTCCGTACTAAGTTAACTAACCGAAGCGTTGTTTTGTTTAGCGGCACAATAGTAGGTACCTATCATACTACAATTTTCACAAGATAGTGCTACATGCTAAATTCTAGCTCGTGCAATAGATGGCGTTAAAACTCATTTCGTTAAATTTTATGAGTTCAGTCGCCTCTACCACGAACTCTACCGCGTGTCGGAACTGTGGAACTGTCGGACAAGTTGTGTCTAGGTAGAGCGCCGCCACCGCGTAGAATCGAGTAAAGTTTAGCGGGAATACTCTGCCGGCAATCGGCATCCGCGCTGGGGGTCTTCGCGCCTCTCGTGCTCCGAACTATCTTTCGAACACCGCGATGTACCAAACTGGATAGCCAGAATACAGTGCATCAGTGATAAAAATATTCTGACCAACCTGCATGTCGTAGAGCTAAGAACAGTGCACACGATGGCGAAAATTTCGTGCGGAAGTGTTTTATTTTTGTGCGTTTTGTATAGTGTCACCAGTTTCAATCTGGAGCCGAGGATTCCTGTGATAAAGAATGGCGAGCCGGGATCTTATTTCGGATTTTCTGTCGCCGAGCACATCACCGTGAACGGAGACAGAAGCAAAACCAGCTGGTGAGTCCTAAATCTACATCTAATTTAATGAAACTAATCTTAAAGTAATGAGGCGAGTGATGTCATAGGCGAAGGCCGACTTCCACATGCTCCGTTAGCTGTTTTGGCTTGAAAGTAATACTAGAATAGGCACTGTTCAGTGCGGTATCAGAATTATCAGAAGTGTTCTTATCAAGAATTTATGAAGTCATTGTTAAGTCGACGTAGGTAGGTATAGGTACCTACCTACCTAACTACCTACTTACTGCAAAGTCTCTACTACATATTATTTATTATAGGTACATGGATGTGCTATCGAATGCATAATAAATTTTGAAGGATAAATACCTACTTTGTTTTAAATGAATATGAAGATTTGAAGCTACATTGTAAAGTCGCGCTCTACGTAGAGTCTACCTACCTACATTGATAACGGTCAAAAATTGTAGAGCGTGTTTTGACAATGGGTGCTCGATTTCAGTCGAGATTCGAGAGGCACTTATCGCTGTCAATAGACACTTAAATGCGATATTGTTGTCTTTGGTACTGTTTTGGGCTCGGACAATGGTCCAGAGTTAAAATAAAACAATGTAAACAAAAGCGCCGGATGCTAGGATTATCTACCTGTGAACTGTACCCCTGTGCTTGGAATATTGGAGGTGTGGAAGTACCTATCTACCTGACAGGTTTGAACATTTTGCTCAACTGTATAAAAAAACCTACGTCCAGCAGTGGACTAAGATGGGCTGACTATGATGATGATACATCAATATTATTAGTTAATATTTTCAGCTCAAAACTGATAGTAGAGTTACATTTCAACATGCATATTCACAATCATTAAGTTATCTATCTACACTAATCTACATCTACACTAATATTATAAAGAGGAAAGATTTGTACCTATTTTTGTATGTTTGTAATGAATAGGCTCCGAAACTACTGAACCGATTTGAAAAATTCTTTCACTGTTGGGAAGCTACACTATCCCCGGGTGACATAGGCTATATTATATTTTGTAGCGAGGCCGAAGGCCGAGCTTACACTCGTGCGAAGCCGGGGCGGACGGCTAGTTTTAAAATATAGAGAAAGAGCTCAAAGCTACTAAATAAAATTCAGGTACCTACCTAAATACTGCTAGATGATCTTTCAAAGGCCTTTGATAAGGTGCTTGCCTAAAAAGACTTGTATATTTTTATAAAAAGCTAAAAATCCTGAAATACACTCGATAGGTATAAAACGATTTCATGAAAATAATCACGTAAGGTTCGGCCCGAAGGAAAACTTTCAGAATGCTTCCAGGTAACAAGTGGTTCTAAACAAGGTCGCGTGATGGCACCGATACTGTTTATATTGCATGATAAATTTATTTAATATTTTTAATACTTACGAAGAAATTTTATATAGATACCTATTTTGAATATAGGAATTATTATACTAGCTTGACTACTACTGGACACAATATCATGAAAATTACCAAAATTGCATACCCATATTATGTATGTCTTTACTAAGTGGGTACGTACGCATTTTCCTCGTTTCCATTACAAATATGTAGGTATCTACAATTAAAAACTAAATCATACATATTCTAGTATGAATCACTATGAAAATAAAACATGTAACTTCCAGGAAGCAAGCATATTCATTCAAAAGCATCGATCGAGATGATTCAGAATCCTAGTCGAGTTCTAGGTTAGTTCTCTAGTGTACGGATTCAGTCAAACGGTTTAGCTGGAAAGTTTCCAGAATGTATAGTCTAATGGAGACATCCTCGACCTACTCCAATAATAATGGTAAAATTCGTCACATTAAAATACAACGTAGGTAGGTCTTGCCTAAAACTCTCCCCTCTTGTCTTTATCTTGCCTTTCCTTTTGCCTCGCACGTAAATACATATTTAATTTCGTATTCATGCACGTGCGTAATAATTCGTATACCAACTTCACTCACAGCACAGTCTATAAAAAAAAGTCATGTGAGAAATCATAGACAAACGTAATTATTTTCCTCCAGTTAAAATATTAATTACTTACCAAATACAATGTGTTATTTTAGCAGATGTTGAATGGTCCAACCGTCAATCTTAACAGTCTCACACGTGGGTTCTAAGTTCTATAGCCTTGAGTCTAACGTAGGTGTTACACGAAGCCTTAAATTTAGTTTGTCAACAAATAAAGACATTTTCTCTACTTTTCACACGATATTCTAACGTATTTGTTTATGGAAATAGTTTTTTTAGGCCATTTTCGAATGTAGAAACGGAGGTTTTATAGACATTTTTATGTATTTATTGAGGTTTTTTTTGCTTAGTGACTACAGTAGAAAATGACGCTATAATGAGAATGATTAATGTATCTTTCTATATGTTTAATTGATCGCCATAAAGTAAATAGTGTATACACAGAGAAAAAACAAAAATTTAGTCCTAAAATACAAAAAAAAAAAACGAATTTATATAAAAACCCAAATGATTAATTCAAATATAATATTCCCAAATGAAAATGAAATGAAATATTCCCAAAATGATGGCACCATTACCACGTTGTTTAGCAATGATCACTATTTGAGCAAAGTAGAGTTATCGTTTGATTGATAATTTAATATTCATGTATATACCAACTACGAGTACCTACGTCAATTAAATCAGAATTTCAGTTAAAAATAATACATTTACAATAATATTTCATTAAAAAAATTATGAGTAATTCATTAACAGCATTGAAATAAAAATAACTCATGAATTATTTTTATAGACAATACAATTAGTATTCAAGGTTACCTACATCATTATATATATTCACGTAACATTGTTTTATCTGCTTACTTTTGGTAATTCAAGTTGCAAATCAAGTCAGTACTTACTTGC
This sequence comes from Agriopis leucophaearia, assembly GCA_949125355.1. Taxonomy (NCBI): domain Eukaryota; kingdom Metazoa; phylum Arthropoda; class Insecta; order Lepidoptera; family Geometridae; genus Agriopis; species Agriopis leucophaearia. Next base: position 10,707,744 of record OX421275.1, read on the forward strand.
ATGCTTGAGACCTTCGTTTGTTTTATCAAAAATTTAACCTTATTCAGCTACTACGAGTATTTCAGTCAAATTACAGTAAGTACATAAATTTGCGCTTGAACTCACTAAATCTACCCACTATCATTCGTGCGGTGGTGTGTTGAAAAAGTTAAAATTTGACCTAGGTAAGATCCATAGATCTAGTTAACAATAAGATCATTGGTAGGATCGTTTTTAGGGTTCCGTAGCCCGACAAGGAACCCTTATAAATTCTTTCTGTCCGTCTGTCTGTCTGTTGGTCCGTTCGTCCTGACTTTTTAAACCTTCTTACTTCTATAGTTAATAAGACAAGTGCATAAAACTTGGTACAAATACAGTTCTCAATTTTAAAAGTATGAAAAGAATATAATTTTGCGTTTTAGGGATGGCTCTCGTACATGTGAAATGGGGATTAGATTATTTTTTTCTCTATACCCCCTCGTGTGTGGTATTGTTGAATAGATATTTATTTTAAATATTTGAAGGGAAGATTTCATACATCATTTGTTTATCAAGTGTATATTTTGTGAAATATGGTACGCTAAAGTAGCAAAAAGTTAGCCCTGCATTCCGAAACTAATAATACACGTAGAAACATTTTTTTTTTTCTGTAACCACCTATTTTTGATGATTATTATTACCACAATTATATGTCTTTGGCTACGGAAAACGGAACTCTACCATTTGCGTGTCTTGCCACGCTCTTGGCCAGTTATTTAACAGTACGAACGAATGCTGCGTCAATAGGGAGCTTTTCTTTCCTGCACTTTCTCTCAATAGCTTTGTCCCCGAAGCTCCCAATTAAAATGTTCACACGTCATGCTCAGCGGGATGCAAGACTCAACGACTCTGAATCTCTATAAGGGTGGCCATAATATGGAGAATCGTTTTCAATGAATATCAATTGATATTCAATTCGGTGGGTGTTTACGTTCGGTTTGCGGTTTCTACGCGACTATGTGAAAGTAAACGAGAGAGTGCCAATTTTAACTGAATTATTGTCAACTCTGTGTGTGTTGGATTTAGGTGTAAAATGGATGAGTGATTTATTACTGAGTAGATAAACATACATAGTAATTAGTACCTAGTTCCTACATAATTAATTTATCTTACAAACGAATGCCCAATAAAAATATAGCTCTTAATATCTATATACCACTAGATAGGTACGCTACAGAATAATTTAAAACAGCGTTTACAATACAATACATTACAATACATTTATTTCCAAAAAACATAAAAAAACACTATATTATGTAACCTACTTATACTAACTAATAATAATAATATTTATACGAGAATCTTATGAAAGAAAGGATGCAAAAATTTATAAAATTTAAGAAATCGCATTTGAGTCTAGTTGGTAGATCAAAAGCAAGCTGTACTAGGTAAAACCTGTGTTACAGCTATTAGTATTATAGCAGCTTGTTATAGTACCTTCAAATATATTTTAGCTGGTAATCGTAAATAATAACAGATATTTACTGCAGAATAGTCATTGACGTACGAGATAACTTTGAATGGGTCATAATTATCTATTCAAAATAATGTCCTATCATTATTACCAATCAATTGAATCAATGTAATAGTCGTAAATGTATACGGAACTCTGACGTTTATAATTTGAACACAACTCTGGTGTTGCATGTTCTATTCTATAATTGAGCGCTATCGATTAATCTACGATCAAGTTTAGTGTTTTATATAGTCTTAACCTCAGATCACACAAACAAGAGAGATATGGTAAGGTGGTGCGGGCGCGAACGTATCAATCAAGTTTGATGACTTTAGTCGAACTCATCCTGCACACGACCTTGCCGACCTTATTTTTTCCATGTGGAATATTAATTAGTTTATTGGTGTCGCTGGAAGTTTTTTAGTGTGCGTGAATAATGAGTTAGTGTGGGTGACTTGCGGTATGGTGAAAGAAAGGGCTGAAACACGGAGACACTTCAACACGAACGATAATTGCACAAAGGCATCATCAATTTAGTCTATCATGTTCTCACTGCTGGGACTCTGGCCTTCTTTCAAAGAGATAGAGAGAGAGGATGGGCCCTGATCCACCATACTGGCCCAGTGCATGTTGATGAATGTCATATAGGTAGGTCTTTGAACTTCAGGTTCTTGGCCATACCATAGTATGTATATATATATGTATACCTCGCTAAAAGAACGGAAATCAGTGTCTTATGATTGACCTCTTAACCTCTTATACTATAAATACAAATTTTCCAGTGTTTTAAAAGACACATATAGCACGTAAGTTACTCAAGAAATTATACTGAAAACTGTAGTAAGTAAGAATTTACTAAGTATTATTCCTTTTTCTGTGACTACTTTGATATTTGGTATTCGTATAATTTAGAAATCTTATTAAAGTAAGACATGCAACATGATAATAGAAATCAAATGGTTCAAGACCAAGCGTGTACTCAGCGCTTCCACCCACAGATACCGTGGGCGGTTGCTGGTCGAACAACTAGTCAACCAGTCAACCATGCTTCTAAAGATACGCACCAAACTTAAACTAAACGTGAAACTGAGCTTTATGCCTATAATTTTAAGATCAACTTCAGCTTTGATCCCAAAAAGGGTTCAAGTTGCTCTTTCCGATGAAGGTGTTACCAGTAACTCAACACCAGCAATTTATTTAAATTATCGCTGCCAGAAGTCTCAAGTGAAGTAACAGTAATCGTTATACTTAAAGGTAATGTTGCAATGTCGTCTTAATTAAGTTTTCTTCTGGCCATTAACGTCAGCTAATAGGCAGGTGAAGACATTTTTGACCGTATTTTACACGTCATTTTAGTCAAGAGCCGTTATGCTCTTCGTTTGAAAAATAGCTTGAGAGAGCTTAACTCGGGCTTTTTATTAGCATTACGAGGATTTATGATTGAATGATTCTGAAAATTCAATGATTCTGTGTAAATAAAATACAAAACGAAACAGGTGAATCTCTTCTTCTTATCAAGCCAATCGGCAATTGGCTTATCAAGCCAATGTTTTGTGAATAATTTATACACATATGTATTACTAGCCGTCCGCCCCCGCTTCGCACGGGTGTAAGCTCGGCCTTCGGCCTCGCTACAAAATATAATATAGCCTATGTCACCCGGGGATAGTGTAGCTTCCCAACAGTGAAAGAATTTTTCAAATAGGTTCAGTAGTTTCGGAGCCTATTCAATGCAAACAAATAAACAATCAAATCTTTCCTCTTTATAATATTAGTATAGATGAATCATAATTATCAGAATATCATGTTCCCACTGCTGGGACACAGCTCAGGCCTTCCCTCATAGTGAGGATGGGCCATAATCCGCCTGCTAGCCCAGCGCATGTTGGTGAAAGTCATTTCTTTGATTTTTTGAGTTTCTTTGTCATACTGGTTTCCTCACGATGTTTTATATAACCGAATCTGAATAAAAAAGAACAAAAACTCTTTAAATTTCATAAAGAAAATAATAATTAATAGACTACTAAAATATTCCAAAAAAACCTCAACCTGTCTCGTCCCATTGTTAGGCAAGGGTTTCCCTCCCCACGTTCCGCGCATCTATATCCTCCATTTCACAATCAAACATAGGTTTTAGGATAACTTACTAAAATGAAATGTAATTTTGATATATATAAAATAATAAAACTAAAAAAGTTCGACTAATTGAGGTAAAGGGCGTGATTTCGTGAAGATCCTTATGCCACCTCGTTCGGCCACAATAATTTTTTGGCTACCACTTTGGCACATATTTGTATTGGTGTATTTGAGAAGAAAATTACATTAAATGACGGAAATCTACCTGCGGCATTGCTTACAAAATAATAATTCTGAAATGCTCTCAAATTAGCTGATCACATCATTAAGTTCCGTTTGTAAACTCATTAGGATTGTGTGTGAAAACGACAACTGATAATAAAAAAAAAAAAAATGTCATATGATGGCCGAGTTGGCATCAATTTTGAAATAAAATAAATCGTAAAAATACTTCCCAGGCAGTGCACCTTCGAAAGTGTTTACTAATCCCTACTTTTATATCCAAATTTTTCAGTGGTGGTATTTATAAGAGCGGGCACTCTACCATTTCAGAAATATTTAGAAATTATCAGCTGATTTTGATGTAAATATTTGGAAGACTCGTTGACAAGTTGCTGTTACTGTGACAACCATGGCACCAAGCCGTGGAGCCGCCAATTTTTATCTTCTGCGCAATGCGCAGAAGTGATGCGCTTGTGCAGAGCACTTTAGACAAGTGTTCCGTGACTTTAGACATGTTTCAAACGTCAAGCTGACATCAATACTATCAAGCTTCTACACACATTTTTTTTTCTTTTATTTACATTGGACGATTTTTCTAGGAGAGTGTTTTTATAGAAACTTCTAATACTATAATTAATTATGTTAAACAATGAACAATTCCAACAGCTTGTGCTTGTCGGCCTCAGTTGTGTTGCTTGAGTGCTCCATTTGTGCTGACAGAAAATTGTATAAAGGCCATCGGGGCCTGAAAATACACTGCAGTCGGCGGCATGTACCCCGTACCGACTTACCATCAACACCAGATATACCGTCGTCATCGAATTCAGTGACTTGCACGACTGGAGCGTCCAGCAACACATCTTTGGCCACGAGACTCGCACAGTTTAAGCGCACCATAAAAGTTATCAAGCGTATACCCAGAGGAGCCCGCGTGACCGTTGCTCGTAGCTTGGCGGAGTGCGTGGCAAAGGTAGTTAGTGAGAACACACTTTCTTCGTGGGAAAACTTGTTGACATTCTCATATAACACTTTTCATGTAGGACCAGACTCAAATAAGCATTCATTAACATCTGCTATCAAACACAATACGTCTCGCCGCTTCATTCCTTCACTCGATATCGATCCGGTCATCCCTTTCACAAATCACACCAAATTAATAGAAAACAAAGTTTCAGATGGAAACATAAAAGGCGCTGCAAAACTCCTTTTTTGCAGTGACTCTCTTGCCACGGATTCCGCTGAGACTTATGCAGCATTATGCGATAAACACCCTGCGCAGTCGCCTACCACTCAGCTCCCGTCACCTCCTGCTTCCGAACCAACCCTGCAAACTGATGAGGAAGCTATTCTTTTGGCTATCAGGTCCTTTCCCAATGGGTCTGCGGGTGGTCTGGACGCCATAACTCCACAGCATCTGAAAGATCTCACCGATCCTTTTGTCGGTGAACCAGGAAGATCTCTTCTCCGTGACTTGACCGCCTTGGCAAATCTTATGCTGGATGGTCGAGTCCCGGAAGAGATAGTACCCATTTTATACGGTGCCAATCTAGTAGCGCTAACAAAAAAAGATGGCGGGGTTCGCCCCATCGCTGTCGGCAGTACTCTGAGACGTCTCACATCCAAAATATGTTGCAGAGCTTTTCAACAGCGTCTCTCCAAAAAATTCATGCCAAATCAGCTAGGTTTTGGTGTAAAATCTGGCTGCGAGGCGGCTGTGCACGCTACGCGTACGTTTCTTGGGTCGACCGATTATGAAGTTTATATAAAAATTGACGTGAAAAACGCTTTCAACAGTCTAGACAGGGGCGTCTTGTTGTCTGAAATCCATGAAGAAATACCGGAGATTTACAATTATATGTGGCAATGTTACGGCGCCCCTACAAAACTGCTTTATGGCCTAAACGAAATTAATTCTTCTGTCGGTTGCCAGCAAGGAGACCCGCTCGGACCAGCTCTGTTCAGCTTAGGAATCCACCCTATTGTTGCAGATCTAAATTCAAAATTAAATGTTTGGTACCTCGATGACGGTTCTTTGGGGGGCAGTGCATCCTTGGTATTGGAGGACCTTAAATTGATCATCCATCGTTTCAACACCATAGGCCTGAAATTGAATTTTGATAAATGTGAAATTTACGTCCCAGATCACATTACAGACCAAATTCGTTCATCCATTATTGGCCAATTCAATTTATTGTGCCCCGATATTTCAATACAGTCAAAATCATCACTAACTCTTCTAGGTGCCCCAATATTCTTGGATGCGATACCATCTTTAGTGACGTCAAAGATTAAAAAATTTACTGACAATTCTGCTCGCCTGTTCCAAATTAAACCACACATGGCTATTTATATCCTTCGGCTTTGTCTTTTTACCCCTAAATTCATGTATTTGTTACGAAGTTGCCCTGTGTGGTATTTTCAATCAATTATAGACTTAGTTGATAACACATTAAAGGAAACAGTCACCAAAATTCTAAATCTTCAGTTTGATACTCGCTCTTGGGCACAGGCAACCCTCCCCATTTCTTTCGGTGGCTTGGGCATTCGTCGTTCCGCTAGCGTGGCACTCCCGGCTTTCTTGGCGTCCAGTCATGGTTCACAAGCCCTCATCGGCATGATCCTGAATATACCTATTGCCGATGTTCGGGTGGCAGGCCAGACTGAGGCCTTGACGGCCTGGTGTGCTTCATGCCCGAGTATCAGTGTTCCAGCTGAAATGGGAACACAGAGCGCGTGGGACATTCCACTCATCAAAATCACACATTCGGCTTTACTGGAACAAGCTACAGACATCGCGGACCGAGCGCGGCTCCTGGCTGTGTCGGAAGTGGAATCAGGTCACTGGCTCCGTGCCCTCCCTTCCGACAACCTAGCAACCATCCTTGACCCCAGCAGCCTACGAGTAGTGGTGGGATTGCGTTTGGGCGTAAAACTGTGCGAGCCTCACCGCTGCCACTGCGGCCGAGGCGTGGACCAACTCGGACGACACGGGCTGTCGTGCGCGAAGAGTGCTGGCCGCCTATTTCGTCATTGGGCCATCAATGACTTAGTCAGGCGGGCACTCTCTTCAGCTTCCGTGCCCTCGACGCTGGAGCCCACTGGAATGGTGAGAGATGACGGCAAGAGACCAGATGGTGCCACCCTAGTTCCGTGGTGTCTCGGACGTGCACTTGTCTGGGACGCTACGTGCGTGGACACCCTGGCGCCATCACATCTCTCCGGTTTGGCTCGAGACGTCGGGGCCGCGGCTGACAACGCTCAATTATTAAAACACCGCAAATATGCACAATTGAGCGCGCATTATGAGTTTTCCGCATTAGCTGTAGAGACTCTAGGCCCGTGGTCGTCCGATACAAAAAAGTTTTGTAAAGATATTTCGACAAGATTGGTTCTCGCCTCGGGGGATCCCAGAGCTGGAGCATATTTCGCACAAAAATTAAGCCTCGCAATCCAGCGGGGCAATGCTGCCAGCATTCTGGGAACCCTGCCGCATGGTGGCGATTTGTTCGCCTAGATTTTTATTTTTTGTATATATTATATTTTTAGTTGTACATAGTAGTATTAATATGTAGTTTTTTTATTTATTGAAATGTTATTTAAGTTATTGTAAATAAACTATTTTATCACTGATAATGTAAACATTAAATCTGCTGAATAGAGATGAAATAGTGTTAATGTACAACTTTCATATCCAGTTCCAAGAAATGCGCAGGAGTCTAGCGTTTATATCAATGCTGACAGAACTTCGAATACAGTTATTTGCATTTGAATGTGGGTGTTGTGAATTCATAGAAACCATAGAATATTGTAGAGTATCGTGCATAAAACTGTACAATGTAAGGTGAATGGAAGTGTCTGATTGGACTCGGAATGAATCATAAATCGTTAATTTTAACAGAGTTATTGTGAATTTATCGCTGTTTGCCAGTTATTATTGGACAGAAGACTGATTGCAGTTGTACAGTAAAATGTGATTGCAGTTTTACTTATATATTACGAGTTTTCCTTTGACAGATATTGGCATCATTCCGTCGTTCATAAATGCCTTCATTTTGCTCAATGAAATGTGTAGAGGCGTGAATCTCCCTTTCTGCTCTGTCTTTCCGACCTGCATGGCTAACATGCAAACCGCGACATAATCCTGTCGACGCAACAAGGTGCCTACGGTTTTATATACGCCTGTCTCGCTTTGGCACGACAATAAGAGTAGACAAAACCCTGTCGCGGTGCGCATGTAAGCCTGCCAGGTACAATCCGGGGTAGTTCAAGAAAAAGGTGAATAGGTATTTCCTAGGTAAGCGAGCTATATCTTCGACCACATCATCGCTTCCCATCAGGTGAGATTGTGGATAAACGCATGCATAGTAATTTTCCAGCAAGCTATGTTAATCTGTAACCTAAGATATCTAAATCTCTCTTATCTAGTCGTTTTATTACAAATAATGACTATTAACTCGTGATAACGACCAAATTTACCGCTATTAGTCATTATGAGATTGCTGCATGAACTATATGTTACGAAATTTTCTGCTAACCTATACTATATCAACTGGTATGTATTCTGTGCCTATAAATAAATAAATATCTGGGACATTTTTGCAGACAGAGTAGGCTCAGTAATATGGTCCCGTTTTTACCTTTTGTGTACGGAACCCTAAAAAGGAATCATTCTTGTAGCCTATTAGCTCACGCATATTCCCTCATAAAATTTTATCAAGATTAAAAATAAAATAAATATCTGGGATATTTTTGCACACACGGTCATCTGACCCCAAACTAAGCAAATCTTGAAATCTGGCTGCCAGAGACTGATATACATACATAATATATTTTTATATACATACTTTAGTAAATATTAACACAGACATTGAACAAACACAAATGTTCAACACATGAATGTTTGTCCTAGGTGGGAATCGAACCCACGCCCCCAAGCGCAGAAGGTAGGTTCACTACCAACGAGGCAGTCGAATACATAATAGGCAGTCTATACTTGGTGGACACTTAGATTACGGATATCGAAACTTGTATGAAACTTTGTAACTTTTAATAATGGGTATCAATACTTTTCTTTGTACCAGACTTTGAGAGCTACAAATATTTATGTATACCATAAAATTATACATATTTAAATTCAAATAATAAAAAAAATACATTAAAATCTAAAACTACTACAAAACTTAAATAAGTTTTTAACTATTTTGTTTGAATGTATGTAGGTACGTCGCCCGTGATGCCTATGTACGCGGCGTAGTATGCGTCGGGCCTTATTCATAATTCGTCATCTCAGATCAAACAAACCAAAGAGATATGTCTTAGTATCATTCGTGTCGTAGGATCATGACGGTGTACAAAAATCTCCGTGGTTCACCCGTAAAAAAAATATTTACCTAAAAACTATAATTACGGCACACTTACTAATTTATCACTCAAACTAAGAAACTTGCAGCGACACCAAAGACCTTAGGTACTAGAAAAGAAAGAAAGAAAGAAAATAATTTTTATTCAGCATTAATGCTAAAAGTCAAAAACTATCAGCGCCGGTCTTCAGATGAACACTTGAGTTTACAGTTATTACAAATAACACAAATAAAAAAACTATAAAATGCAATTTAAACAAATAGGACATAGAAAATAAAATAAGTTAGGACACAATATATTTATACTTAATTTACAGTAGTAGTATTTATACTTAATTTACAGTTCATGCAAATCATTATCAATATAAAAAACCGACGTCATCAGAACTGGACCAAATTGAAATGGGACCAAACGGGAAGCACAAGCATTCAAATAAAAAAATAAAAAAAGGTTAACCCAGTTAAAAGTTCTGAGGTATCAAACATTTAAAAAAAACAGTCAAATTGATAACCTCCTTCTTTTTGGAAGTCGGTTAAAAAAGGGCAGCGAGGTTGTCTTCAGGGTGAGTTCGACTATTAAGCATCAAGCCTGGTTTACGCCAGATGCGTTCGCACTCGCCACGCCACCTTACCATACTGCCATTGTTTGTCTGATCTGAGTAACCTAATTCGAACTTCATCATAAATGAGTGTATAACAATTACGTTAACAGATGCATTAATTTTTTCAGTACAATATTGTTTGACACTTTTGTTAAAATTACAAAACCCACTGCGTCTGGTTTACTCGTACGTCGATAATATTATCAATGTAACCCAATTCTGGTCCATCTGCCCCTATTCTAGCAGATAGCTCCGATATAATGGGCATATTGTTATCTTATATTGCACGCCTTTATTTGGTAAAATCCTGCTATTTAATCTGAAACAACTGTTGTAATTAGTTATTTACAGTTATATGATTATTTACGGGATATTTACCGTGGTAAGGTTGTGGAAGGAGCTCCCGATATAATAATAATAAAAAATATATAACTGTAGTGAACAACCGTGATAGTTTAAAACAATCTTTTAGTTATTTAATTAGGATATTTCTTCATCTTTTAGATTAGAAAAAGTTAGGCGTTGGCAAAAGGCGTTAATTCTGATGGAGGTAATTTTAAAATAAACCTTTTAATATGTAGTCATATTTATATAATTTAGGTCACAGCAAATATATATTACAACAATCAGGTTGTTATTTAAGAACATAATGTAAAAAAAAAATTGACAGCTCTAAAATTGTTGCCATCAGTCTCTTTCTTATTGAAATTGAACGATTCGCAGATAATTCTATTCCTTTCAGATTTGTTTAGTTTAGTGAGTGGTATGGCAGAATCGACGCCATTAAAAAATCACCTCAAATCACGAACGGAAAATATATCTTCATAATTCATCATAATTATGTAATACGATAAACAAATACAATGACTATGAATAGCAACGACTGCTCCGGTGGCTCAGTTGGTAGTGAACCTACTTTCTGCGCTTGGGGGCGTGGGTTCGATTCCCATCTAGGACAAACATTTGTGTGATGAACATTTGTGTTTGTTCTATGTCTGGGTGTTAATTGCTATTTAAGTATGTATTTAAAAATATATACGTATGTATATCAGTCTCTGGCTGCCATATTACAAGCTTTGCTTAGTTTGCGGTCAGATGACCGTGTGTGCAAGAATGTCCAAGACAAATTAAAATGGAAAAGCATTAAGCATTGTAAGATCGGTGATCGCCACCGGGAAGACTGATGTAGTTGACTCACCGACTCACCGTGTACCACTGTGTGATGCCAAAAGGGCCCTATTATGAAGACCAGGTTGTCTTCATAATTAGGCAAATTTTAATTAGTAATCGTATATAGTCTAATTCCTTCCACCATGGTGAAGTGACGATATTACAGACTTAGTATAATATCAGTTTCAATGGCTGTAAGAGAAAACCAAAACTAAGCTAGTCGGCGTGCCTTGGAAGAGGCTGGGTGGCTGTGCAGCAGTGAACTGATGTGAGCTGATGATGATAGTGATAACTAGACTTAACAGAATTATCAGTATAAAATGTTGAAAGAAACTTTTTATATAGGTAACACATACAATATAAAATGTTTTTTCGTTTTTGTTTTCGTGGAGTAGATAACAAAATAAAACAGAAAAGATATTTTTTTCAAGTTTTTCCGGGTCGATAATATGTAAAAATTAGAATAAGACTATTTTTTCGAGTACTTTGGGGATAATCCCAATTTATTAAGGACAATTAAAAATGAATAAAAAAATCGCAATAAATCTTTTTTTTGCATGTCTTTTAACTATGTAATAATGCGAAACTAGTAGGATAACAAAATGAAACAGAAAAGATATATTTTTCAAGTTTTGCCGGGTCGATAATATGTAAAAATTAGGGGCTGAACCTTAATAACCTCCACGAAAAGTAACAGAACTTTTTACTTATCATATTTAAAAAAAAACATGTTTACTAGTAAATTTGTAAGTGCCTATGTAGATGTATTCAAAATGACAAAACATCTTTAATGAATTGTTTTCTTTTGATATAAAACTATCTGCTATAATAAATTATCCAGAAGAATCTCTCGAGCAGTAAAAACACAAGATTCGAAAATTTCGGCCGTCGCTCTCGCGTTCCGAACATCGGTCGGTTCTTTTATTGGATTATTTTTTGTGGCAGGTCTTTACGTGGCCGGATCACAATAAACTTATGATCAGTACCAGTAACACATCTTCAGACATCTAGCAGCTTCTATCCAAGAAAAACTCAGAGAATTTCGACTGCTTTCTTTTGTTTTCTTTATTCTATTACTTACTATTACTTCTTACTCTGTTTTTTTTTTTAATTATTTACATTTATTTACCCGATAAATATTTTAAAACATTCAATTATTATATTACTAGCTGCGCCCCGCGGTTTCACCCGCGTGGTGATGAAAATCGGTGATGATGATGATGAAAAGTAGCCTATGTGTTAATCCAGGACATAAGCAATGTATATTTCAAATTTCATCCAAATCCATTCAGTAGTTTTTACGTGAAAGAGTAACAAACATCCATACATCCATACTTACAAACTTTCGCCTTTATAATATTTATTAGATTAGATGTGCCTACCTATATATAAATTGAAAAAAAAAACATACTTAAATAGGCCCCATTTATTTTTTATATAAAAATAAATAAATAATTGAGTCTTTTTTATATTCGCCATCCTATGTACTTATCCATAAATATCAATACGAAAATTGCATTATATTTTTACTTCTATTTGCCATGTTCATCGTCATCATCATTTCAGCATGTCATGTGTCCCAGCAGTGGGAACTGTTGGGACACAGGCCTTCTCTCAAAGAGAGTGGTGAATGTCATATGTCTTTGAATTTTAGAGATTCTTGGACATACCTGTTTCCTCATTATGTTTTCCTTCACCTTTTTTGAGCGATGGCATCAAACCGGGTATTATCTTCACAATAACATCGATTTGCAATGTTACTGTACTTATAGATATTACCAATGGATTTGTTTTAATTTAAGTGATTTTTTTTCTTCAACATGTTGAAAACGAGCAATAGAGATAGCTGAGGCTAGTGAGCGTGCCGTGTGCTATTTTTTTAGATTTCTGTTATCGCGGATAGTTATATCCGTTTCGTCCGAAACTGTGGTACTGACCATGGTTCTCATACCGTGTTCGTATTTTATTTCTTTTTGTTGGACAGCCTTGTGCGGTGTGCAGCCTTCGTTAGCGCGTGCAAGGTCATCGAGGCTCTCATTGGTCCCGCGCGGGAGTTTTTTTAGCACTGGCACGCAAAGACAGAAAAAAATAAAAAAAGGAAGTAATACCTCTTTCGTTTGACGCCAGTTTATAGTTTCTTACCCCCATTTCTTATGCCCAAATTCCTGCTGTAATAAAGCATTTTTGTAATGTAGAGTAAACGAGTTTTAGGCTGGTGCTTCGAGTATTTTTTTATATTTAGGATAGTATTATAGAGTTCTTAGTAACCGATGATACTGTTGTAGTTGGGACTCGTTTTAATTTATCCGTCTATCGCGTAGATAAACAGATAACCATAGTGATAAGCAGTGATATCATGGCCGCCCATACGTCCCCTTATTTACTCACTACTCAAGCAAGGCAAAGTTGATATCTATGAAATATATTCAAGTATTGATATGTGTAGGTTGTACATAATACATATAATGTGAACAAACTTACGAAAAACAGCCATCCCTAGGTCAGTTTAGTTTGTTTTTAAGAAGAACTTATATTAGCTCGATGTTCATGCTTTACAATCTAGGACCCCATCGATAAAAACTATGTATGTTCCAATCTCGAAAGTAAAATAACAATTCAATGCAGCAATCTTTTTCAAATTAAAACCAAAAATAAAGAGAGTAGTCGAGTGGCACCATCAACAACATGCGTTTTCGACAGGTTAAACGTTTACCGACCAACTCAATACCGTAATTGCATACCGGTCATGTGGCTTAAAATAAAATATGTAGATTGGCGGCAAAATAAAAGTAACTTAATTGCACGCGAGAAGAAAAAAGAACATAAAAATACTCAACTGGAATCCTGTCATACCAGGGGGAGCTTCTTCATATTTGTCCAGTCGCGTAGGTTCCATTTAAAATGCGATTTAGCGAGCCTCGCCCGACGCGACATGATATTTCTCTCAAATGAGCCGGGTTCCCAGGCCATTGTCGACGCCGGCCTTTTAAGGCGCTTCGAGTACAGGCGGATCTAAAAGATCTTTGAAGAGTTTATTTCGTTAGTGCCGCTTTTTAGGACCATGTAGATCGCAGAAACTTTATGATAAGCTAAGTGTGAGGAAGGAGGAAAATGTATATCTTTATAATGCTGAAACCTTTTTAAGGAATGACATAAATTATTTATGGTCTTATAGATGTTTTGGCGCCAACGTGAAAAAAAATATACAATTACTTTTCTTAATTTGTGTATACTGTTAATGTGTTATAATTGTGGATTGTTATTAATATGCGTTCGTGCTTGAGCGTGGGCAAGAGATATAATGAGGTAAAACATGTATAATTCCATAGAAGCCTTTAGTAAAATCTCCACTACTCTACTAGGGCATGACTTAGACTTGACCATAACTTACCTTGTTTGACTCCGACTGTGACTATAACTTGATTGGTGATCTAGTAAAACTTAAAAATATATGAATACGACGCCGAAATCCCTTTATTAGGAAAGAAGTAAAAAATAACTTTAAAATTTTAGGAAATTACTTCATTTAAGTAATTTAAAACATTACTTTTGATACCGTTTTGGCCAAGTCTGAGTGCTGATAACTTTATGTGTATCTCGGTTATTTATGGAGTTGTTTCTCGTGTTGGATTTATTGATTACGCTGCACGTATTTCGCGAGCTAAGTGATTCGTAATCTTGAATACGTGATTCAGTGATAGCAAACTTATTAATAATATTCTCAATTTAATATCTACTCAAGTATCTAGGTTTCTAGGCACGTAGGCAAAAATTATAAATGTGTAATACAGTCTCTATGATGATTTTTTAATGACCTATTAAATCCCACTACTGGGCTAAAGTTTCCCATTTCTATATTGAGTAGAAATATTAATAAAGGACCCGGGTATGTCCTAAAGGACCCGGGTATGTCCTAAAACTGCGACCAGAACCACCGAAGGATGGGCAGCAGCGTCCACGGTGAACGTGACTTGAACGTACTGCGATCCCCAAGCCGCCTGCCAAGCGTGGGCATTATGGCAACACCCCTCTCTATGAGGGAGGCCTCTGTCCAACAGTGGACGTTAATTGGCTGATGATGTGATCAATAATCCAGAAAATATAGAAATTGCCATTAAAAATAGAATAGCAGTACTTAGATACCGTATAATACAACTATAACATTTTGCTGGATTTTAAAACACCGTCCAGCTAACAACAATGACAACGTTGAATGAATTTAGTAAAATAAAGCAGTTAATAAAGTCAATTGTCCAATAGCTGCGTACTGCGGTTTCACCTGCGTGGACATTTCTTCAGGAACCGTAATTTTTCAGGGATAAAAAGTTACTTGGGTGAAGTTCCGTTCCACCAATTATCTCTTTGAAAAATATCACGTATGTATATCCTTTACTATGTTACTGCGTGAAACAGGAACAAACTACTTTCGCATAATATTAGTATGATAAGGAAAATAGTGTAAATTGCAACTGCCTGTGAAGGGCGCAGTCCCGAGGGCGCGCATTCCCTCTAATTGGACGTCTGCGCCCGATATGGCGCAGACCTCTGTCGGACACTGGCCACTTTCGCTTCGACGCGCCCCTTTGCAAATAATGTGTGCAGTGTGACCAGCTTACCTGTATAAGTGACCAAACGAGAGAACTAAAAATGTTGTACATGTGGCGGTCAGTTTGGTTCGAAAAATTTCGATTGTGGCTCTACCGCTCCACTACAACAGATAACTTAGTCGTTGTACCGGATTTGTTTTACACTCATTATCCTTTATCTTGTACTTTACAAAAGAAAATACGTATAAACTCAACACTCTCAATTTAACATTAATTCTTATACATTGTATGGCATTATCACTGTTTCATTTATTTTTTAGTGGTGATATTTAAAGATTTAGAGCAATTAAAAGTTTAAAAATTAAATGAGATCAGCACTATTTTAATATTTACTGGCCTTAGCGTAGATTTTTCATTCAGATATTTAAATTTCTAAGTTATCCTTGCTAAAGATAAATAAATAATAAATAAATAATAATCTAGCAAAACATTAAATTTAAAATGGGTAGAAGCAAAATTATAAGTATTTTTTTTCATGCACGCCTACATACGAGTACCATTTGTTCCAACCTGGTAGATGATGGTGGTGGTAGAAAATGTTTAGCATTAAGTCCTCCATTTGTGCATTTGTACTTCATTTGTAAGTGTGCAATAAAGTATTAAATAAATAAACAAATTTTATTACAGAAATTCCTGGAATTGTGCTAGAAACAGATAAATATGTGCACTGCATTCCTGATTTTATATAGTTTTTTAGTTTAAACGAGATTTCGTTCTAAAAATATAAAAGCAATTTCAAAGGAGCAGTAAAGTTTAATGTCAGAGTAGTGTAACGTACGTGTTTAAAGTGGTTGTTTGCTTACAATACCTACTCGGAGTCTGCTGGACTGTACACTGCTCGTAATCTTGTAGTCTTAGTTCAAGGTTGTCGTTGTTTTTAATAAGTCAATGACTTCATATTTGTTACACGGTAATATTTGGTCATATTATGAATTATTCATTCATGTGTTGTTATCCTGTCGCATTCTTTTAAGCAGCACTTTTGATAACGATATCTTTATTGTTCGAATTATTAGCAAGTTTTACAAAGTTAAGTTTTTTTGACATAAGACGTTTGTTCACTTGAAGTTTAGTGACGGTGTGGTTGAAGATGGTAACCACACCTAGGTTGAAATGGGAACCAACTCTCAAGTTTAGCTTAAAAAGTGGTTTTTGCACGAGCATTACCCACATTGGGGTCACCAACATAGTAAGAAAGTAAAGTACATCCCTACTAGGTATTTGACACGGGCTAAATATAGAAAATTTTAAGAAAAAAAGGGAAAATGGATTTTTTTTTTATACCCCACCGGATTGTATAATAAGAAGATAACGGAAAAGTAACAGCGGCGCGCTGCGTACCTATTAATACCTTCTATTAGTTGATACAGAGCTCTTTCATGCTACTTTATCTCGTAAACTACTGAATATTATTTCATATTAGTGTTATGTATTTTTTTAATCTGCTAAGTGAGCCTCTACATAATGATCGCAATATTGATCTATTAACCTATTTACATACTATTTAACCCTTCAATTTTTTTCTTGGACGCTATCTTGAATTCTCGTACCCTATGTCACCCATACTATTAAAATGATTCAAATTACACCTTTCATATCAAAATCCATTGAGCCATTTAGGTTGTAGTGTATTCCAAAGAAACCATCATACATACATACGAAAATCATAACCCTCCTTTTTGCGTAGTAGGGTAAAAACCACTAACTCAGCGCCACTTTTTGTTTTATTATTAAGTAAAACTTGTTTCACTAATGGACATGTCGTCAACAGAAAATGCATAAAAATACACTTTCCATGTTTTGCTGGGACAACGTTATTTGAAGATTTCGTACGAAAGCCCTTAAAATCAATCATCACTAAATATAGCGTTCTATTGTTTAGGATAAGTATTGTAAAGATTTCAACCAACCTCTATCTTAGATCAAGTAAGTCCAGCTCCCGCTATCCGGCTAACAAAGAGGTCTGTACACCGAAGCAGCTCGTTTCACAGCTAGTTAGGCGCACCACCGACATAACTCTATTCCTTGTTATGGTAAATTCCTGCCTTGGGGCCAAAGATATTGTTCATTGTAGTAGCTATTTGATGTGTGGCGAGATATTCTACAAAATAATATCAATCAAAATAATAATCTGATGGGTTATAAGCAGTTATTGATAACCACTATGATGAACCTCGTACCTGAATAATAAAAATAAAAGAATTGAAATACTAGTGTCTATCCGTACTAGACCAAAGCATTTATACAAAGTGGCAAAAATAATAAAATACTTCGTAACAAAGACTGCAAAGTTGTAGTGTCTTTTAAAAGTAATTTTTTACTCTATAGGCTTAGTTATGAGATGAACTGCCAATTTTTTCTGTTATGAGATCTTTTTAGAATCTGTACGTAGAATTATCTGGGGTTGTGCCCAATCAATGCGATATTAGGAACATATTGAACTATTTATTGCCAAAAAGGACACTAGCTAATTCCGCAAAATTTCAAGATAGAATGTTGGAGTCTGCAATTTATTCCTACTTCCCTACTTAATCATAAATGCAAAAGTGTGATTGTTTTGTTCATCTGTTTTTCCTCTTTCACTCCGCAACGAAGCAACGGATCGACGTTATTTTTGCATGGAGAAATGAGTTTTTTTGCATTTTGGCCTGGGAATGACATAGGCAATTTATCCCGGGAAAATGTACGGTTCAAGAAGGATTCTCCACGCGGGTGGTACACTAGTACGATTGTTAATAACCCCACTGCAATATAAAAGAAAGAAGAAAACTTAAAGTAAACGAACTCGTCCCGTACGTGACTTCTGGGAATGTTTTACAATAATCACAATGCAGCACACCACAATGCAGGCACAGGTAGAGTGAAATGGTGTTGCTCTCTGGGTGATTCTTGTGCATTCATTGATTTCAGTTCTAAATCGTGCCCCAAGTAGATATAGATGGAACAGACCAATATATATATGACCCTGCACTATATCCGCGGACATATTAGCGGTAGGGTGAAAAGGCGGCGGGTGGATATTTTTTTTGACTTTTAAATCATCATCATATTTTTTTTGTTATGAGAGCACAAACCTTTTTTATTTAAAGATAATTAACTTAGTTATTACAGTAAAGTGTTATAAGCATGCCAGGATGGTTTATGAGGAATCTATTCAATAAACCTCTACAATTTCAAACCAGCACAAGGGCACGTGAGACACAAAAGGTCAAGCCTTGACTCCATAGCTGCAAGGGTCAGTTTACGCCATGATAACTCAGAACTTAAGGTCGCACTCTAATGGGTTCCATTCAATTACCCGCGGCTGTAGACAAATGGTTGCCTTTTTATAGCATTATAATTTCCTTCGTGGTCCCATTGATAAGACTGTGCGATGGAATCACGACGAATACGACAAAGATTTGTGATTGTTTGTAGTAGAGGTGGAATGACCAGTCCCAATGTCAGACTTTGCACGCCAATTAAAAACCACAGACATTTAGAGTTAAAAACATATTTTTTTGGTAACTAAGCATACCATGTTCTTGCCACTGGAACGCAATTTGTGCCTAGAAACTGACTTTTACCGGGGTACCTTAGACGGCTATGTTTAAGGGGAAGAAAAACTGCTGATCTGTAGGAAAATAACATTCGGACTCTACATAATGTATGGCACAGCTGGTTTTTTTCCGCTAAGCCAGGGTTGATCCCATGATCCCATAATAAATGTTGTTTATAATGATGAGCAATAATCTTTTTTTGGCATAGTATCACCCACAGAAAAGAGAAGAAAAAATTCTTACTTCAGTGGTATCACCGTACGGTGTTACTGGGGAGAGTATTGACTTTGTTATTTTTATTGTGACCCATAATTGGGAAACCATTATAAAATCATACGAAGAAAACTAAAACTCATCTGCAATCAGACAGGAAACGACTAGACCAACATGCCTTGTGCAGACTGAGTAGCATATGTTTCTTATTACGATCATATTGTTAAGCTATATAGGCATGTATAAGAAACTAAGCTTTAAAGCTTCTTCTGACTACGTTATAAAATATTGCATCGTAGTTTCATCTGCCCAACGAAATATCGCTATAAACTTATCGTGAAATCTCGTGGCGATGTACATATTATGAGCCCTATTTGCACTAAGATCGTTTTCCAGCGCTTTTTGTTCATGTACATTCGGTTTTTGATGTGTCCTCTATGGAAATAAAGCTTTTCAGTTTAAAGAAGACTAGGCAATTTGTATGAAAAGTGGTCTATGAACCAATAGCGTTATGATTTGTGTAATTGTGTGGGGATTTCTCTTGTGCAAGGGGGCATTAAAATCTGACCACGCAGTTTTGAGAAATCGTTAAATATTGATTCAAGGGCAAAAGTGGCCTATGAATTATAGAACACTTTGCCTACAGTCTCTTTTAAATCTAGTATATTAAGTAAGTCAGGCAGATCATAAACCGAAGGTAACTTAACAAAAAATAGGCTGAGATGAGATTGATCTTGAGACAAACAGATCACAATATGTGGTAGCTTCATAAGTGTAAACATCTCCATAGAAAATATATGCGAGCAATGTCGCGTTATGATATGATAGATGCTATAAAGATTTTATATACTTTTTAATTAATTGCGATGATAAAGCTATGATGCGACGGTTTATAGCGTAGTATGAAGAGGTATTTACATCTAGCGACCTTCAACCGTCAACCGCCAAAACCACCAAACATTATGCAAGGCATTGTTTCAATTTGTTCCCTATTATTACAAATTATACTTACGGTTACCAACTTATATGTAGAGTTGACCAAATAATACACTGATATTGACCACGGAAGTTTCTCACACTTGTTCACAAAATACGGTATTGGCTCCCTACTTCAACAGTACGAATAAGTTTGTCGTACTGTACATGGCGCCGGAATTAGGAATCACAATAGCAGCTCTTTACCATGTTCATATTATGTGGAACTGTCCTTCATTGCCGAAAACGAATTGTATAAAGCCTCGTTACTCGTTGGCGCCACTAATGTGGATGCTTCTTGAATAACTAAATGTTGATATATAAATTTGTATACCTACTTCGTCCCAATGCGTTGGAGAGTCAAGGCTATGACGAGGGATGACTCTTCCACGACCACTTGTATCATCAAATGGCCGTAGAAAAGTCATCCATTCCCTGAAACCATAAGGTTTAAAATGGCTCCGCCGCGCTACTGTACCGCGTCGCGCCTCCACCGCCTTGACAGTTCTAAACCCAAATTTGAACCCTAGTCAAAACCGAAAAGAGTTCACTTTTTCATGACCACTTCTTGAACGACGCGAGTCCTCGATTTTCCAGTCAGCGTTGTTACAAACAAATAACAAATTGTATGTTACCTTACCTAATCATGTAGCTCATATTTTATACCAATACCAATACTGAATAATGCATATTTCAAATACAGGATTTTCCGCAATTTTCGAGTCGTAGCTAAATAAATTAATATGGTTTAGCTTATAATCTCGCCTATGTTTTTCCTAAAGTTTAATTAGTCAGTTGCAGATTAAAATCGAGGAAAAAATTAACGAGGCATGTAATTCATATTAACAACTAATTATTACCTATAAGTATACTAATTTCTTGCCTATTTGAAAAAGCGTAATCTGTACTTGATAATAAACTAGTAAGAAGGACATACTCTGCTTTATTTAATCTATGTCATGATTCATATCTTATACCTAATTGCTTACTTTAGTATAACTTACTTATAATAAGTTATTCTGGATAATTAATAAATATCCTAAGTAGCTGCCTTCATCTACACTAATATTATAAAGAGGAAAGATTTGTACCTATTTTTGTATGTTTGTAATGAATAGGCTCCGAAACTACTGAACCGATTTGAAAAATTCTTTCACTGTTGGGAAGCTACAGTATACCCGGGTGACATAGGCTATATTATATTTTGTAGCGAGGCCGAAGGCCGAGCTTACACTCGTGCGAAGCCGGGGCGGACGGCTAGTCTCCTTATAAAATAAAACATCTTTATAACAGAAACCAGTACTAGTAGGTTTATCTGATAAGAGGTCTACTGGTTTAGATATGCTGTACGGAAGTCTTAACGGAAGGCTTAGAGTAATCCAATGTTGCCATTAAATGACGCAATTAAAAGACTGCATTAAAATACTTAATCTATGATTGAATATCTGCTTGAACTTATAAACATTGCAGTAAAAACTGGTTTGGTTCGAGTAAAATGATATGTAGATATTTAGGAGAGCTTCGAGATATTTATTTAATTTAATTTTTATTTTATTTTACATGGAAGACAAACAGCTGGTAATTAACACAGTAGATATGAGATAAACAGTTACACAAAAGCCAAAAATATGTTTTCACTAATACAAACAAAAATAATGTAAAAGCCCTGTTGCAACGCCAACTTGGGCCTGAATAGACAAATAGTATTCGAAAAACAAACATTTGAAGTATTTACCATAGGAGATAATATGTTAGTTACCAGAAAGAAAAGAAAAAATAAACAAATAATAAGGAATAATAATAATAATTTGTAAGGAAACCTAAACCGCGATTCCTCAATAGCCGTCCCTCAATGTTCAACTTTTTATCAATATGCTTATTCTAGCCTGTCCATCATAAAAATTATCGACCTTAGTAACCACTCATGATTTTATTAATTACTAGCCGTCCGCCCCGGCTTCGCACGAGTGTAAGCTCGGCCTTCGGCCTCGCTACAAAATATAATATAGCCTATGTCACCCGGGGATAGTGTAGCTTCCCAACAGTGAAAGAATTTTTCAAATCGGTTCAGTAGTTTCGGAGCCTATTCATTACAAACATACAAACATACAAAAATAGGTACAAATCTTTCCTCTTTATAATATTAGTGTAGATTTTAGCAAATATAAAATTGGTATAAATTGCATTAAAATATCATGCCTACTATATACTGAGTTTAGTTTTAGTTTTCACTGAGTTTTTGACGTGTTTTACTTTCAAGCTTTCTACGATCTTTTACAGGTATAATGCAGATCCCCTGCTGTGCTCACCCTGCCTTGGACATTACAGTGGCTTGTCACCACGCCACTCTTGTCCTGTCCATTGGATCCGTTATAAAGGCTATATAGCACAGTTTTAGCACTAAATAGTACCTGAGTGGCTAGACTGGTTCAGGAACTTGATAGGCTTTCTGTATTCAACGGTTGATAAGGCTAAAGTGGATAGTTAAAAGCTGGTTTGATGCGGGCGTTTATCAAGTTTGCAAATTGGGTTTCTACGACTTTTTGAGCTTTCAGTTTTTTCTTCTTTGTACTGTACTTTTAAAAGCAAGTGTAGCCTTTAGGAGAATTCAGGATTGCTAACACATAATTGGTCCGTTAAATAAAGGGCCATATGATGATAGATTATTCTAATTCTAAGACTGTATTTAAAAAATACTATATTTTTTTTAGACGTAATACCATTTAAATATAGACCCAATTGGAAAATCCCGAACTACGATCACAATTAGGCCGAAGTCAGTATAACACGGCGAAGGCTCTGAGACATAAATGCCTTTGTGGAGTGAGCATTCAGACAATTTTGCAAAGCATGTTCTAAAACCTTCACTCTGGATGACCTCAATGAGGCAACGGAGAGTGGAGATTGGGGTGGCCGCAGTCTGGTAAAAAAAAACACTAATCATCGATTCGCAAAGAAGAAGACGTATAGACCAACTTAACATTAGCAGCATATAAACTTGAAAAAAGTAGAAAATAAATCTAAGTAAATTACCTATAATGGTCGTAATTATTGGCTCTACAAAAATGTTGTAAGTGCCATCCATCCACATGAAAAATATAGGAATAAACAGCAAACTCTTAAGAACGTTAGACCTATTAGGTACAGTTACGTACTGTGGCGCTAACGGACACGCCAATGAGCTGATCTTCACAACCGGATCTTAGACTCTATCAAAGATAAAATGAAAAAAGGCGATATTCTGACACACACTTGACTACTTTTCTAATTTGGTCACGTTCTCGAAGATGAGTTAATGCATCACACTGAAAAACAACAAAAAGAGGAGAAAATAAAAAATAATTATCGCAGTTTAAAAAACCAAAAAACACTAATCCTCAAGACCTTGGTAACGATAACGGGATAAACTATTTAAATTATTGCATTTTCATTGGTCCTTGATAAGTGTGCAAAATATCAAATCAATCCGTCCTTTTGAATGGGGTGAAAATCACGTTCAAAGATTCCGTTACATAGATACATACCAAGCTAATAAAACCGTGTTAATATTAAAGGTCAACCGAGAGTTAATTTCTGTTAAGTTAATATATGTGATAATAATAATAGTTTTACGAATTAAATGCAAAATTAAATCTCATTTCGTTTTGTCGTGAAGAAAAGAAAAGGTAACTAAAATATAGAGGGACCATTTCAGTGTTAATTTCGTATAAGTAAAGTTAATGCGGAATTGATTGTCATCTCTCCTTTTCATACATTTTCTGGACTCACCTAAACTGTGGAGTTTATTTGGATCAAATTACAATACATTACAATTTATCCTTTAAAATGCGATAACGCTGAAAAATTGCATAATCCTGGTCAATTTCATTATATTGTTTGGGTTTTGTACGAGTACATCTACATCGCTTTGTACACTTTTTAACCGACTGCAA
Source organism: Agriopis leucophaearia (assembly GCA_949125355.1). Classification (NCBI taxonomy): domain Eukaryota; kingdom Metazoa; phylum Arthropoda; class Insecta; order Lepidoptera; family Geometridae; genus Agriopis; species Agriopis leucophaearia. Next base: position 10,731,914 of record OX421275.1, read on the forward strand.
AAAAGGTGGAGGTCCTTAATTCATAAATAAATAAACTTTGTTGTCCAAAACTCCGTTTTTTATAAACCAATTTGGAAAATTATTTGAAAGGATATACTTTTAATTTGGTCCTATAGAAATTTCATGAAAATCGGTTTAGGAGTTTGATTTTAAAATTTTATTTTATTGGAAAAACAATGTCATCTATTTACAAATTTTGAAGCGGTTTTTAATTGATAATTATTATGTAATTAGTAGTTCTTTATTACTTATACAACTATACCTACTTATACCAGACAGAACCTAGCATGCCATCAAACGCCAACATAAGCTGGCAATTCTGCCACACTAGACATTAATTTTGTCCTCATATTTATATCTATATCTCGGTGTGGTAAGCAAGTAACATAAAGAATGTCTATGACTCCAGAATAGCCCCCTTTGCACAATCAACGTTTCTCTACAAAGTTATGTGGAACTTAGACCAGTTTTTAGAATCCTTTGACTGGGCAGCAGATCCTACCGTTACTCCACACTTCTGATGCAGCTTTTTACCGAATCTGAACAATGGTGTTCGAAGACTATATATACGCATGATAAATGTTGTTACTTATATCCCACGATGTAAGTTAAATGTAATGGAGAAGGTAAGTAATTATTTTATTTTAAGGCAGCGCTGACCGGCCAGATCTATTTCGCGTATTTGAACAACCTTTGAGCTTTCTCACAGTTTATCAAGAAAAAACAACGAAAACTGTTTTTTTTGTTGCATTCTGATTCTATCAAATACTTAGAAAGATCTATAGAAAATGCAATTCCTATAATAAATAGATCTGTATTCTATTTTGAAAATAACGGCTTCAAAATTTGAAAAAAGAAAAAACGCGCACCCCTAAAAAAAGCAATAATTAAAAACTTGGGTAAAGAACTTTTTGGAACAAAACTTCAATATATTTTTTTTTTCTTTTTTTTTAGATTAGATGTTTAATCATACATAATTAACAATTCAACAAATCGAAAACCTACTTATATATTTTTTTTGCAGTAATAATTTATTACAATAACTTAAACAACATTCCAATAATAAAAAAATATAAAAAAACGATATGTTATTACCTAACTACTAAACTATAGATTAGTTAAACCGCTACCAGTGGGAATCGTCCCCAAAATGCTGGCCCCATTACCACGTTGTATGGCAATGCTCACTCTTTGAGCAAAGTAGAGGCCAGCATTCTGGTCACGAGTTGCATCAACCAGACGTGATGATAAATCTTTGAATATTTTTTTTGGCTCCTGATCCCCACGGGCCCGTGGTTTCGACCCCAAAAGGCTCAAAAAGGTACCCACTGTCCAAGGTACTATATTTGCGCCTTTTGAGGTCTTCTGCGAAATCAGCCGCCGCGCCAGCCCTCCTCAGCGTTCTGGGAAGATGTGACGGCGCAAAGGTGTCTTATTTTTTTTTTCTAAATACTGTTAATTATTATTCTGTTCTCAATCTTATCATCTTTTTAATTTTATAACACTTAGGGATCTCAACTAAAGCCAGTTTCAATATTTTCCGATAACGTATCGCATCCTGTAAAACTACCTCTATTTGTTTTACGTAACTGTGCTTCTAATGGCTCTCAGTTTTTCTTCCGTCTGGATCCAGGGCGCACGTCTATAATTGATCAGACGATGTATAAATGAGGCAAGATTACTTGTTAGTTGGATGTACCGTAACTACTATTAATCTCTAGTTCTGTTATATCATTTTGCGATGTACTACGTGCTGTTAGTTGACACGATTGGGGAGATAGAGTTAATCACAGCTTATATAGCTATGAAATGTGACACATTGATGAAAAAGTAAGTTGTGGAATGCGCTGTCCGAATGGGTGTCTGCCGATAATTACAGTATGGATATCTTCAAGTTGCGAGTGAATCAGTTTCTTCTAGGAGTTCTAGGCAAGCGTGTTCCACTCCAGACAACTAAATCGCTTAACATCAGCGAAGTGTTACGATTAGAAGACACCCAGATTGTAACTATCGGGGATCCAATTCAGGCAGCACATTCCACAGTCTAGCAGTAACCATAATGTGGAATCAAATTGCTTCGTTCGGGTTTTTGAAATATCAATCACGAAACGGTGTCGCCGCTTCGTGCCCGCTCTAGCCTTTCGATAGAAAAATGTGCAGCAGGGAATTACGAGTAGATTACGCAGATCTGATTCTCCCTCTCCGAAATGTATCCAATACCTAACTGATAGACTATTACAGTAACACTAAAGCGTTTTAATTCGTTTTTATACTATAATAATAAGTAATTATAATATCGTTTTTCTCTATGGAGTAACGGTACTGGACTTCAACCAAATAATCTCTCAAATACCGAGCCGAAACATATTTTATGATCCCCATCGCCCGTCAATATTATGTTAGGTCAATTTATTACCGGGAATAAAATCCATCATTACTCTCCCAAGGTTGCTGTGAGATTACTATGCGCTAGGAGCTCGTTACCAGTAATGATGTGCGTATGATATCATTCTACGAGGCTTGACTTAATGATGTAAGTAGGGAGAAATGAACGGGAAAAGAAGCTGCTTGAAGGCGGGTATGATTTGGGACTTGTAATTCCTGAGCTTTAGAACTTAGCGCTGCTTCATGAAAAATTATAATGTAAGTATGCAATCGTCTAATTTTTTATGACTTATAGTGAACGTAAATATTATGATTTTCAAAAAGAAATAAGTCTAAACTTGAGAGATTGACTTGCAAAGTTTCAAACCGATAAGACAATTAATAACAAGTGGATCACATTAAAAACCGACTTAAAAAATATATGAAAAACGTAATAAGTGCCTATAAAATTTGAGGGATGCCCTCGATTTCTCTGGTATCCCATCATCAGATCCTGACTTGGTGAAATTGGACCAAATTGGAATTATACCCTAGCGAACAAAAAAATAATATTGAAAGCGGTCATAAGTTGGCGGAGAGATAGGTGTTTTTTTTAAATAGTGGAACATAGAACTGACCTCCTTTTTTGAATTCAGTTAAAAATAGGTTAAAATCTACTTCCGAAATTTTTGTTTACTTGGTTAGTTAGTATATTACTTAAGTTAGTAAGAAGCAAAAAAAACGTGTTAATAAGTTGAGCAACAATTTAAGCTGAATACAATAATATCATCATCGTAATCAGTCTATACTAGTCTACTGCTGGACATAGGCCAAATACAATATAGCTCAGAGTTGAATAAGTTTTAGAACTAATTCTAAAGTATGAGCACTATATCAATGACACTATACAGTGTTGCACAGAACGGTGGTACTAAGGGAAAGGAGGGCATTGTATTAATAATTATGAGCAAGTTTTACAATGGGAATAACCCTGAAATCGTGTAAATCTTATTTACTACACTGCATTTCATGTAAATGAGATTTTTCTATGAAACAATAATTTTTCGCGATATCAGGGTGGGTCCTCCCGTAGTAGAAGTATTTTACAATAGTTAGTACCATTACCTCCTTGCGGCTTACTACCACAGTTCCGTGTAACCCACTATTTATGATGAACGAAATTGTAACTATTCATTTTAACAGCGATGCCTCTATAGCCCCCCATTTGAGATGCTTTACCTAATCTTACCAATCTAGATGCAATAAATTTGATATAATACAGTTGACACCTCAGCTTTATTGCCATGATAGCAGACCATAAGCAATACATATTCTTTTAGTCACCTTCACTATCATTGAAATGGTCATGGGAGTGACGGGGATAGGAAACAAAGTTGGCTGCTCTCGAACCTTTCTGTTCTTCAGCGAAGCGTGACAAAAGGTGCCATTGCAGGCTTTAATGGTTTTACCGTCCAAATAGCGTGCCATATAACTTATCATGCGTAATGACCACGTGAAATATATCCCTGTATAGAAGCCATTAGGGCAGTCATTGAAATTAAACATTTGTTTATAGTAACTGCCACGTTATCTGTGGTTCATCTGCTGTTTAGGAAAAGTAGAATGAATGAATACAATCAGATAGATTTTAACGGGCTTATTTTAAAACGTTAATTAAGGTAAATATAATCAAATAGGTTTTAAAGCCTTATTTAGAAACGAATGCTTAAGTGAAATTTGCTTCGTATCGAATTCGCGATTGATAATATCTGTCAGTGAAAAGTTGAAAGCTTTTTTAAAAAGGATTAACTTATAAATAATGGTTATTAGAAAAGCTGTTCAGTGAATTTACGAAGGATTATTAGGTATTTACGTACACACTACACCTGATACAAAGACCCATAACTCGTCAAATTTTATTTTCACAAAGACAATCATCATCTCTTTCTCTGCTGGTCCACATAAAAAAACCATTAAAAATATTCAACACTTATATTGCAGAATCATAGAGCCACATACCTCGCTTTTTTGCTACGTGTAGAATAGAGATTGAGTTTTTTTTTTATAATAGTCTATCTCTAGTTCAGAAAAAGGACTAAACAGATCTATGGCCCTAGTACGAGCACTTGCGAAAAAGTATTCGTTCCGTAAACGATAGCAAAATGTATGAAAAATTGAACAGCGCCTCTATCGGACGTAAAGGGAAACTGAATTTTTCATACATTTGCTATCGTTTACGGAACGAATACTTTTTCGCAAGTTCTCGTACTAGCCCCACTGTAGAGATAGAAGATATTTTTAATTTGTGACAGGATAATTAATTTCTGCCCATGTTTTATTAAGATGCAGAAAATGTGTTTCTTGAAGTACAGAAAGTTATTTAGATTGTTAATCCCCATGGCGACAGAGGTTTTATGAACAATGAAACTCGAGAAGGCTAAACTTGTTGGTATTTATAACAGTTGATGATGTTTCTCAGAAGAGAGATTATGGCTCTCTGGGAATAAAGATGAGGTCACACAAACAACTCGAAATCCTTCATAATGTTGACTCACAGTTACGGAAATTTTCAAATATATAATTAATTTTAATTAAGTTATTATTAACTCATGCCTCTTTTTATTAAAGCGCGAAATAATTTCAAATGTAGTCATTGAAGTTTTTGATCCCTAAGTCATGTTTTGCGGTAAACACAATATAACTTTGTTATTTAAGTTTGTGGTTAATTAAGTGGTACAAGGGAAATAACAAAAATCATTTTTAGACGACTGTTAGCGGTTACATGACGACTGTGTTTGAAAGATTGGTACTAAACCCACCTACTTTGGCAACTATTAAGTTTTGTGGTTTATAAGTAGTATATACGGGAAAATACGGGCAAACAATAGGCACAATTATTTAGGCAGCTTTTTTGACAATGATAGTTATTAGTTGTTATAATAGGTCGGGGAAAAAGTCTTTTCGTATTTTGTATGTATAAAGTTGTAGTAAAATCTCATCGGTTGTACTGTTTGTATCTGGCTGGTTTTGATATCATTAAAAATATGACATTTTAAAAAAGGAATACAAAAAGTAAAAAGCAATTTCCCGCCATTTTTCAATTGTTTTTTTGTTCGATAAAATGAGTGAATCTGACGAAGAAATTCGATATATTTTGAAGTTTTATTACAAAAAAGGGAAAAATGCGACCACAAGCCGCGAATAAAATATGTGACGTTTATGGACCTAATGCAGTGTTATCAAGAGTAGCACAATGTTGGTTCAAGCGTTTTCAGTCCGGGAATTTTGATGTCAAAGATGCAGCTCGCTCTGGTCGCCCTGTTACGGATAAAGTCGATGCCATTTCTGAATAAGTGGAGCAAGATCGGCATATTAGTGGTTACGATGTCGCTGAAAAACTGGGGATCGACCACAAAACAGTTTGGACCCATTTGAAAAAGTCTTGGGTATAAAAAAAACTCGATATTTGGGTGCCACACGAGCTTACTGAAAGAAACCAAATGAATCGTGTGCTCATTTGCGATTCTCTGTTAAAACGTAACGAAACCGAACCGTTTTTGAAAAGATTGATCACTGGTGATGAAAAATGGATCACCTACGATAAGAATGTGCGCAAACGATCATGGTCAAAGGGCAGTGAAGCACCACAGACTGTAGCGAAACCCGGATTAACACGTAATAAGGTGATGCTGTGTGTATGGTGGGATTGGAAGGGCATCGTTCATTATGAGCTTTTACCCCCGGGCAAAACCATCGATTCGGATCTCTACTGCCAACAGCTGATGAGACTCAAACAAGAAATTGAGAAAAAACGGCCGGAATTGATCAACAGAAAGGGCGTGGTCTTTCATCATGATAACGCCAGGCCGCACACATCTTTGGCCACTCAGCAACAATTGAGAGAGCTTGGTTGGGAAGTGTTAATGCATCCACCATATAGCCCTGACCTTGCACCCTCAGAATTCCACCTGTTTCGGTCTCTTCAGAATTCTTTGGGTAGTGTTAGATTAACATCCAGAGAGGACTGTCAAAACTACTTGTTGCATTTTTTTGATCAGAAGTCCCAAAATTTCTACAGCAACGGGATCATGTCACTACCTACAAGATGGCAACAAGTTATCGAACAAAATGGGACATATATATTATAATTAAATGTTATTAAACTTGAAAAAAATATGTCTTGAATTTGCTTATAAAATACGAATAAACTTTTTCCCCGACCTTATATTTATTTATTTTGGCAGTTATACTAGGTATTATAAGCTACATCCTTTTATATATCGCACTTCGCACTCTCAACGTCATTGCCGTTGAAGCCTATTTGGTTGTGCTCTGAATGAATTCACAAAGATAGCTTTAAGGAATTTGTGTTATTTCTGTAATTAGATATTAATTGAATGTAGCTACGCTATCGCATTAGGTAATATACCTGTAAAGGTAGTTGTAAATTTGGAAAAAAAAAAAAAAAAATACGGATAAAAGATTTTGACCAAAAAAAAATCGGAACAAAGATTTTCCTGTACGATAGCACGTAAAACTGCAAAGCGGGTTAATTAAGTTAATATTTAAAATGATAGATAGATAGATAAACTCTTTATTGTTCACACCACAAATAACATATTACACGATAAAATAGCTTTTAACAAAACAAACTAGTGTAACAATCGGCGGCCTTATCGCTAAGAGCGATCTCTTCCAGGCAACCTTAGGAAAAAATTGTCAAATATTATTACTTTATAATAAAAGTATGTTATCTCCATACTCTGATTCGATTTTCTGGTACCATTATAAAGACATTTCAAGTGAATGCTCTCGAAGGCTGCGCTTGATCTATTTATCGCAGACGGCATTACGACTTCCTTTCGATAAACTTGTATACCTACTTTGAAATGTGGTTATTTTAAAGAGTTGATTATATGGGAAAGGTTCTTGATATAACCACTAAACATGAAAGATAGATTACATGGAACAGTGGTACGTAGCCGAAAGGAGGTCATTGTACTCATCATTATGAAATTTTTTTACCTTGGGATCAATGTGTGAAAAGTACAGCTGTTTCATACATTTCTTTAAGAGTTAGCGACATTTCTCTATGGAACAGCAGATTTTCAGGGTTGGTGCCTTAGTAAAAGCTGTTCACAATGTTGAGTTTTATGACGTCCTTTCGGCTTAGAACCACCGTTCTGTGTAAACTTCCGTGAAACCACTCAGAAAAGTGATAGATTCGAAACAATTGATAAAGGTGACAAGAAGTAATTAAAAATAAGGATTTTGTAAAACAGTATTAAAATAATTTCTTCCATGTTATTAGGTAGGTATTTTATGACATAAACTTTTACTTAGCGACTGTTGTCACCTGTCCTATCTTTAACAAATTTTATTGCAATGCAGATTTTGTTATATCTAATTTTTAAACTTTCGCGATTCGAACACATGTTTTCATATTTATCGGGACTTATCGCGCACTATTAAATATAGGTAAAAATAGATACCTTTTCGACCATGAAACCTCGACGTTTCGACCATGTTACAATGGCCGTGGTCACGAGCTGACTCTATTTATCTAGGTATCTATTTTTACCTATATTTAATAGTGCGCGATAAGTCCCGATAAATATGAAAACATTTGTTATATCTGTTGTGAAAATACTATTATTTCGTCTACTGAAAAAACATGGTCGAAACATTTTTGAGACTTAGCGCTTACTGGCGATATATTTTCGAAAATATCGCCCGCTTATGCAGACTTTCTTTTTACATGTTGATTTTGTACGTGCACATCCTGAAAATTCGGATGTCTGTCTTAAAATCGCTGTGATTCAGCAGGTCAACGACCGTTCCGCACAAATAAAGGTCATTTTACATGTGCATAAATATTTACATACTACATTTCAATTAGCTAGCATGTCAAGTTGTGCAAAGTTCATTTGAATATTGACTTCACGACTGCCTCTTCCGATAATGTAAATCTGCAGCTTTGTGAAACCACATATACAACGAGTGATAAGAAATATGCACATATTCATGTTTCTTGCCCTAGAGCAATGATGTTATATATAAACTGAGGTAGATACGTTTTATCGAGGTCTGCACGGCAATACAAACACAAGTTAATTAGCTTGAGTGAACTCAGTCCGTCAGTGAAAAATTATAAAAAATGCCACGTGTGTTTAGAAAATGAAATACTTATATATATAGATATAGTTCTGGGTATATGTTGGTAGATATAATAAAATATTGCCATGTTTTTAGTGCTTTTAACGTCTCTATTGGTAAAACCTCATTGCCCAGGAGATCTTAAATTTGCATTTTACAAGTACACCATGGAAATATCGCGTCACTTTTTTCTATTCATTTATATTTTCTACAGTGGCAGTTATAGGCCTTTAATCTACAGTTTTTGGAATCATGTTGCTGGAACCCTTTAGTCTTCTCACAAAGGCAAACATTTATTTTCGAACAACGGCTTAAAAACCGTCAGTTCGGATCTGTGCAAACATTTCTGATGCGCTAAAGTAACTAAGAAGCCTTAACATCTTCCCAAAAATGTTATTATACTGGACTCGCAGGGTATCGGGTAGCGATTGTTTGGTGTGACTGGTCCATAGACCCTGAAAACACACTTTGAAGAGCGGTATTTGAAATGTTATTACAAGCTTTTTACAACTATCTATCATTGATCGTGTGGCATGCAGATGCAGTGACACCGTTGGCACCTCGGCCGCCCTGCGCGGAATTCGCGTGGGTGACACCGGACCAGCTATCGTGCTATTTTCTTTCTCTTCACGACGTGTCTGTGAGCGTGTTTGTCACATGCGCTTGTGTGCAGGGCTATCTACATTCTACAAGCCACGAGATTTTCTCTTTCGTGATTGCCCTGTTAGTTAACTTATCAGTTTAATAAGATTGAACTATTTAGAACTTATATAATTGAATAATTCAAAACGATCAAAACGATTTCCAACATTGAAACGATGTTGAAGTGGAAATACATTAAATATTCGTTTGATAAACAGAACTTATTACCAAACTTAGGTATAAAGAATAGAAAAATCCTATAAAGAAATCGATTTAGTAAATTCAATCAGTAAATCTACGTCTAATGGATATTGACAGAGGAAAAAAAATTAAACCAAGTGTCAAGTGATTACGAAGTCATTTCTTAAAGGAAATTGAAGTCACTACCTAAAATAGAAGAAGATACAGACTAGCAAAAAAAACTTGCTGCTTTAGAAGCAGCCGTTGAAAATTGTTATAAGAGGCAGCATTTTATGTAGAGGCATATCAAACTGACAAGTCACAAGCTAGCTACAAGTGTGTGCCTATGTTTAATGCCAACAACATTCAATATGTATTCAAACCTGTACATTGACAGCCCTTCGCCTTATTAGGCAAGTAATGGTCTACCTACATACAATCCGACCAACTTATTCACAGAGTTGGCCAAACGAGGAAACTAAGATTTCTCTACAGAAGGCTTAAAGTTTTGTTGACAAACTACGATGGTGGCTACCCTGCTTAACTCTACAGATAAGTTGGTTTCACAGTACTTGGTACCACAAAATGCTGTAATTACGTATCATAAATCGAACACATCAGCGTCTGCGGAAATTGCCATCAATTGCAATTGCCTTGTTATCCGCGTCGCCGCAAAACCATAAAATCTTACCAGATTGTATGTAAAAGTGCTTATATCCATTAAGCTTTTAGTTGCATAATTTTTATGCCATCTTGTAAACATCGCGGTACAAAAAATTCATTGTAATAATTCGGATTTTTCGGTCGTAAAGACCTTTTTCGCGTGAATACTCTTCAATCGATTATTTTGGATCCTTTCCCATATTAAAATGCGCGCGTATCAGCCAGTAACTTTTGATGATTCTATATTACATCCTACACTTACATCGGCGTAATTAAACGCCTCTCATAAAAATTGACGCGTTCCATAAGGAATGCCATTACGAAGCACCTCGAGGCCAGAGATGGTGGCAAATATAATAATCGATTGCCGATGAACAGCGTACAATTTGATATCGCACAATTAATCGTGCACTTATAAGGCGCACATTGCGGAATTACCATCGATAATAAGCTGCCGACAGCGATTTATGACTTATAAAATGGTTACAAGAAAGTCGATGACCAAAAATGTACATGGTACCGAAAAGCTGTAAAAATCACAATCAAGTAGGAGATGAACATAAAAGCATCGAGGAAGCCGTGTGGTTTCCCAACGCCAACGAAGTTGGTTTACCAATTTCTTTCATTCATTAAAATAGCTATATTCTTTTGTAGCCCTCGATGGGAAAGGAATAAAATAAAAGTATATGCGTATTGTTAAAAACTACTGATGAATGCACAAATGATGAATATTTATAAAATGAGTACAAGAAAGTCTTGTTGTTTTAATTTTATTACAACGTATACTTATCCATATAAAGTAACTTGAAACTGCAGTAGCAGTGTAAAGTTAATTAATTGACTGAACAAACGCCGCAGTCAAAGTTATCTACAAGAAATAATTGAAGTTGGACGGAAATACCCGCTACCTATGGCTCCATTAACGTTGTTTTATTTCATGTGTTTATTTGGGTAGCTTGTAGGCTTTTATTTTAAAGTAGGTACAAACAGGCTTGATGTTTAATTCGTAATTGACACATTGTTCTCACATTGAGACAGCTCTTTGTAACATACACAAAACGTCGAAAGAGGGTATAAATTTAATGCGCGATTATGTCCCTTGCGTCTTTATATTTCTCGTCACCGTATTTGCGTTTTAGGTTGTGGGTACCTAATAGTTTTAACATCTTTATTTATAAGCATACTACTTTTTTATATTCTTTATTTATTAACAGCTTTAGCTGTCAACATTCGTCGTTAGAAAAATTTTAAACAATGCGCTGATTTTATTGTAGGAGGATGAAAAAGAAAATGTAGTTACCTTCGGAGTCAATTTTACAATGCATTACATAGTTTATACAAATGAAACAATATCCCGGTGCAATAAACATACAAAAAACATGATGTGCATCCAAAGCACTCGGATTAGCATTGATTGATATAGCGTTGACTGAAGTATCGTTAGTACATCTTGGCTTATTTATGGAGCTACTAGCTGCGCCCCGCGGTTTCACCCGCGTGTTGATGTAAATCGGTGATGATGATGAAAAGAAGCCTATGTGTTAATCCTGGACATAAGCAATGTATGTTCCAAATTTCATCCAAATCCATCCAGCCGTGTCTGCGTGATTGAGTAACAAACATCCATCCATCCATACCTCCCCTCCATCCATTCAAACTTTCACATATATGATATTAGTGTGATGTATAGCAAGATTTAGCAATCATCATTCTGGATACATTTTAGATTCATATATATAATTATATAAAAAAATAAAATTTTAGGATGGTTTGGCTGTATACATTATAGTAAAAGCACTTAATCTTTCTCTTTAAGTTGACCTAAAACTTGCACATGACTGCATAAATTATCTCCGTTGTGAAAATTCCATCGCCGTAGTTTTATGGTACACACATTAATAATACATGCCAGTTCTAATGAAAACATTGCGTAAACCTAGTGTCAACACATCTAAACTTTTATGATGTATTTTTATTGCAGAATATATGATTTTTATTGCGCTTTTTGTTGTATCCCTCGAATAAACTATGAAGGGACTCTGATGTCGTAAGAAAGCTGAGCGAACGTGCAATTCATCAGAATTTTATTTCTATTTTACGACGACTGTTAATGTCTTTCTTACCAAAAGTTATTAGAATCTATAATTTGTGTGTTAAATTAAAATAGATTGATTGTGTTTATACCGAAACTTTTTGTAAACAGCTTGCTTCAACATAATTTCTCTCTTTCACGGAATGTCTAATCCTTTGTGAGGAATAAGACGGAACGCATTCCTCTTTCAAAGAAGGCGTTGTTTTTTTTTTGGTTCACGGTATTTCTGATTTCGTGGCTGCGTGTTGTCATCATTTCATTGTTCCCGTGTCGGACACTGCCCCTTGAATTTACTACGGAATACCACCAAAACCTATTTTTGTTCAGTGATCGAACAATCTCTTAAACAGAGATATACGGCGCTTAAACGCCTTTAATTAGTACTGTTCGATCCCAGCAAGCAAAAGAGGGTAGATGGAAAATAACTTCATCAATTCTTTTATTTTCTATCGTTGATCGGTAGAAGCCATTCCGTCATAGCGATTCGCTTGGGACGCACGTTGCGTACCTACTTTCGCGGCGCGTGCGCAGAAATCACCACCATCCAGGACATTCCTTTAGAACCTCTGGGTTCGTAACTCAGTGCTGTGAGCTCACAAAGAACATTGGAGAACAATATTTCACCAGTGCAGTTCAGTGGCCGTGCCCTGGCTGTGCCACATAAGACCGAGATTGCTGCTGAAGCCGTATGGGCGATCGTGGATTTAAGGTTGGTGAGGTTTTCCTTTTTACCTTCGTCAGCTTGCAGGGATAGTTGTCCGTTTCATTACCTGATCGTTCTGGATGCACCTCATACAGTCCACTAACAAAATCTTCTCCCAGAGACTGTACGTGTATCGTACAATCTTTTTTGGTCACTTCGTAACCGGATTTAAACTTAAATTAATTTAATACCTGGATTAAATCTTTTTTGGTCACTTCGTAACCGGATTTAAACTTAAATTAATTTAATACCTGGATTAAATCTTTTTTGGTCACTTCGTAACCGGATTAAATCCTTAACTCAATATAATACCTGGATTAAACCGGAATACAATCCTCAGTGGGACTAAAACCAGAAATAATAACTTTGGTTATTCACCTCGCCTTTGAGTTCGTAATTCATAGGTTTTATAGTGCAGACGTTCTGTTACTATAAAAGTACTTCTGACCGTGTCAGATCACCTCACGTAATTATCGCCGTGCGTAATTACTTTTTGTTAAGACGTTCTTAACTTGCCTTACATATTGGCCGTGCCAATTCACTTCATATTTACATTTTAGTATTTCATGCGCGTGGTAGACGTTCTACACGCGGCGTGTCATATTATATATATTTCCCAATCAGCTCTGGTACTTATATATTTCACACTATACACATATAATCTTGTCGTACAAGTATTTATTTATGTATTGTATAGTTTATTTGCATAAAATATAAGTTATTTTCGTTAAAATCTTGATATTTAGTTTCGTTAACCGCTTCGTGTGTCATTCACAAGATGGCGCCGCCATCTATAGACCAGAAGGATGAAATCGTTGCAACAATGTCGAATGAGTTAACCGTGTTAATTCATCGAAAACAACGGATGTTTCAACAAATGCAAGTAGTTTACGATATGTCCCGTGATTTATCCGATCCCGAAACTACACAATTATTTTTGATGCACGTGTCTGAAATAACTGATTTACGCAGTTCATTTGAAAAATTAATATTTGAAGAATTCCAAAAGGAACTTGAATCAGATCCAAAATCAACTCTTAGATGTCATGAATTGAAAAGTTTTGATGATCTTTATTTCCGTGTAAAGTTATGTGAAAACCAATGTAAACCGAAACCCAATAACAATAAGAGCGAGAACACTTCGCGCTCTGTGGAATCGAAGCCTCGCTTACCTAAACTTGAGTTGTTTACGTTTGATTCGAATTCTGAGAATTTCACAACCTTTTATGAGACGTTTTGTTCAATGGTTCACGATCACCCTCATATTCCGAAGATAGAAAAATTCCATTATTTATTGTCATGTGTGAAGGGATCCGCCTTAAATATTGTTAAAAGTGTTCCGATTACCGCCAAAAATTACGATCTAGTTTGGCAAAGTTTGATCGAGAAATACAAGGATGATAGATTATTGGTTGGTAGGTACATTGATAAAATGTTAAACTTTTCACCGCTGACAAAGGAGTCTTCTACTCATCTGAACCAGTTTATTGAGAACTTTGATCACTCATATAAAGCGATTCAATCGTTAAAAATTAGTGACTTGAATAGTTACATAATGTGTCATATTGCATTGCGGGCGTTGGACCCACAAACACGGAAAGGTTTTGAACAAAAATTAGATCAAAAGTCAATACCTACATTTGATGAACTTATCACGTTTGTTCAGAATCATATAAAAGTTTTGGATCATTCTACGTCATATTGTAATTCTACTGTGAATGTACAACAAAACAAACGCCAACAGGGCGATACGAAACAAGGTAGTTCGAGAAATTACTCTCACGCTTCTTCGACCAGTCCCAAGCTTAGGTGTTTACATTGTGGAGGAGATCATATGATTTTCCGATGTGATCAATTTCGTAAATTGTCAATCGATCAACGCATTAGCCGTGCTAATGAAATAAAGTTGTGCCGCAACTGTTTGAAACAAAACCATTTTGCAAGTTCGTGTAAAAGTAACTTTAAATGTTTGATTTGCCAATTATCTCATCATTTACTATTGCACAAGGATGTCAGCGTCAATAAGCAACAGGCATCAAATCCGATTCCAGCCGCGCCGGCCACTTCGCCGTGCGAGGTAGATAAGCCCGCTGTTATCTACAATACCTGTCATGTGACGTCATCGACGACTAACTATGCCGTTATACTAGGGACTGCTGTTGTGAATTGTGTAGATGCGTTCGGTAATTATCAACCTTGTCGAGTTTTAATTGATTCGGGAGCACAATCGAGTTTTATTTCGATGGATTGTTATCAACGACTGGGACTGTCTGCAAATAAATGTCCGTATAATATTTTCGGACTCGGAGGCGAATTCGTGAAAAATCACGGAATGGTTTCGTGTGCCATTCAGCCGCGTCATAGCGCGACACCTACGTTAAATATCGATGCAGTGATTTTACCTAAAATTACCTCTGATTTGCCAACCGTACCTATACCTGATAAGGTAGTTAATGAATTTAAAAGTCTGCAGTTAGCCGACCCGTGTTTTTACCAGAAAGCGCCGATTGATATAATTTTATCCGGTGACTTGTTTCCGTACATTTATGACGGGAAGAAGTACATAATAAATTGTGATATGCCAGTTGCGTTAGGGAGCGTATTCGGTTTTGTAGTAACCGGAAGACTAGGGATGCCTTCCCCTAGCACTAGTGATGTAGTACCGTGTGCGACATCACTACACACTTCGTTCACTTTAGAAAGTGACAATTTAAATGAAACTCTCAAACAGTTTTGGGAGACGGAAGCTTTGCCGTGCGAAGTTCCGATGAACCCGTTAGACGAATTAGCGGATAAAATATATTTAGAAAAACATTATCGCGATGAAACTGGTCGTTACGTTTCTCCGATTTTATTAAATCCGGACCACGCACCTCTCGGTGATTCCTATGACGTGGCGTTGAAGCGTCTTAACCAAGTCGAGCGTCGTCTCGCTCGGTCTCCAGACCTTCATAAGGCCTATGTAGAATTTATGCGAGAATATGAATCCCTCGGTCACATGGAGTTGTACCAAGGTTCTGAACCTTCTGCGTATTTTATTCCGCACCATTGTGTTCTGCGTCCGTCTTCACTTAGTACGCCTCTGCGTGTTGTTTACGATGGCTCGGCCTGGGTCAGAAACGGCATTTCTCTCAACGATGCACTCTTGACTGGCGGGAAACTACTTCAAGATTTACTGAAAATTATTATGAATTTTCGATTGTTTGACGTATGTTTTACCGCGGATGTGTCCAAGATGTTTCGAGCCGTGTTAATCGACCCTGCCGACAGGAAGTATCAACATATTCTGTGGCGTGAATCTCCGACGGAGCCGGTGCGCACCTATGAACTTAAAACGAATACCTACGGGCTCCGTAGTGCGCCGTATATAGCTGTACGCACGTTGCATCAGCTAGCTGCGGACGAGTTATCTCGCGCTGAAAGTTCTCGCTCTGAAGCCGCTAGGGTTGTCACGCAAGGGTTCTATGTAGATGACCTTTTATGGTCTTGCCAGTCAAAGGAACAAGCTTGCAAGTTGCAAGATGATTTATTATCACTTCTTAAAAGTGGTGGGCTAGAATTAAGGAAGTGGGCTAGCAACTGTCCGGACTTGCTAGATAGAATGCAATCGGATCAGGTTTCAGCTATCAACTTTCAGGACGATACGTTATCGTCATCTCTCAAGGTTTTAGGTTTGACATGGCTACCTGCCTGCGATAGTTTTGCCTTTAATTACAACATGACTGACACAAAACAAACCAAACGATCTGTTTTAAAACTGCTCGCGAGTATTTTCGATTCCGTGGGGTTTATCTCACCTTGCACGTTTGTTGCAAAATGCATTATGCAAGATCTTTGGAAGTTAGGGGTTGACTGGGATGATCAATTACCGCCCGAGCCGTGCTCGCAGTGGAATCAATTCATCGCCGACTTGCCGCTCTTATCTGAATTACGTTTCGAGCGTCATGTTTTGATACCTAACTTCTGTGATGTGCAACTGATAGCGTTTTGTGATGCGTCGACTCGTGGTTATGCGTCGTGTTTGTACCTTCGCAGCGTAGATATAGCAGGTAATGTCAAGGTCAGGCTGTTGACTAGTAAGTCAAAAGTCGCGCCGTTAAACCCTGTATTGTCAATACCGAGACTTGAATTGGAGGCAGCCGTGCTGCTCAGTAAACTTGTTAGTTTTGTCGTACGAAACTTGACAACCGTAAATTACTCAATCATCGCTCTCAGCGATTCGAAGAACGTTCTAGCGTGGATCCAGACTCAACCTTACATGCTAAAAACGTTTGTGGCTAACCGTGTTAGTCGTATAACAGCTGTGGTTCCACCCAGTTCCTGGTTCCACGTAAGAACTCATAACAACGGATCAGCTGATATGTGCTCGCGTGGTGTACTGCCGGCTCGCTTCATAGAGGTCGCTGCGGAGTGGATGCAGGGTCCTGCGTGGCTGAGCGACGATCGAGATAAATGGCCTATCGAGTCATTTTACGTAAATAAAGAGTTTATGGTTTCCGAGCTCAAATCAAATAGTGCAACGTTTGCATTTAATTCATTTGATGACAGAAACGACCTCGAAGAAACTTTCGAAAAGTTCTCTTCATTTAATAGATTACAGCGCGTAATCTCGTGGTGTCACAGGTTTGTAACTAACCTGCGATGCAATCTTTCAGAGCGGTCTGTAGGACCTCTGAGAACCTCTGAGCTCAAAAAAGCTCACGACACTATAGTTAGTGTTCTTCAAGCGAATCATTTTGGTTCAGAGATCTCATCCCTGAAAAAAGGAAATTTTGTGGCCTCGCTACGAAAGTTGTCACCTTTCGTGGACTCTCACAATTTCCTCAGGGTGGGGGGTCGACTTGTGCAAGCCGACCTACCGTATAATACGAAGCACCCGGTGTTGCTACCTAAATGTTATACGAGCATGCTATTGATTAGTTATTTCCATGTAAAATATTTACATGTAGGTCCTCGTACGTTACAGGGCATTTTATGTAAAAACTATTGGCTTGTTAGTGCTCGTAGAATTATTCGATCCGTGTTATCGAAATGTAAAATTTGTTTCAAATGCCAACCTACCGCGTTACAACCGGAAATGGGTACATTACCCGCCCCTCGTCTCATGCCTAACAAGGTTTTTGAACATGTTGGATGCGATTTAGGCGGACCCTTCCTTGTAAAAGAATGCTTACGTCGTAACGCGAAGGTACACAAGGCGTACTTGTGTTTATTTATATGTTTTTCGAGCAAATCTGTTTTTTGCGAAGTACTTTCCCAATTATCATGCGATTGTTTCTTAGCTGCGCTTGATCGTTTCGTGGCACGACGAGGAATCCCGTCGTGTATGTATTCAGACTGCGGAACGAACTTCGTAGCTGCTGCTAAGCACCTTAAGGAAGTAGCAAAATTCTGGATTGACAAAGATACTCGAGATGAAATTCTTGGTGGATTAACGGCTCGCCAAATAGAGTGGCGAAAAAATCCTCCGAATGCCGCCTCTATGGGAGGGGTATGGGAGAGCGGGATAAAGCAATGTAAGCATTTGCTTGTCCGCGCTGTAGGTGATACAGCTCTTACGTTTGAAGAGCTGTCAACGGTATTTTGCAGAGTTGAAGCCGTGCTCAACTCGCGCCCTTTGTGTTCCCTATCAGACAACCCTAACGAGTTTGAAGTGTTAACGGCAGGTCATTTTCTGATAGGTCGAAGTCTAGTTGCTGTTCCGGAATATGAGTTTGAGGACGTGCCTATGAATAGATTGTCACGTTGGCAATTAATTCAGAAGGTTTCACAATCATTCTGGAAACGATGGTCTGATGATTACCTTCACACTCTTCAGCAGAGAGCGAAGTGGTTTTCTTCACCTCCCAACTTAAAGGTTGGTGATTTAGTTTTACTAAAATCAAATTTAACTCGACCATTACAATGGCCGCTAGGTAGAATTGAAGCGACACATGAAGGCGTTGACAAAATTGTCCGCGTTGTCACCCTAAGGACAAAAAATGGTCTAATTAAACGACCTGTTAATAAAATTTGCCCATTACCATATGCAAATTAACTATTTAATGATGTAAGAAGTTTATACGCCAGTAGTTATAATTATTTACATACATTATTTTCTATTTATGTTTAAACCACACCTTACACTTACACTTTACATATATTATAGGTTCACCTAGTTATTAATTGCTGGGTTCAGCCTGCTAATATAAGCTTCCCAAATTTATTAAGTTTGGTTTTAACTCTCCTTTGAGGATTGCTACATCCTACATTATTTAGGAATTCAATCATGTTGAATTCGGTGGGCGGTATGTTCGATCCCAGCAAGCAAAAGAGGGTAGATGGAAAATAACTTCATCAATTCTTTTATTTTCTATCGTTGATCGGTAGAAGCCATTCCGTCATAGCGATTCGCTTGGGACGCACGTTGCGTACCTACTTTCGCGGCGCGTGCGCAGAAATCACCACCATCCAGGACATTCCTTTAGAACCTCTGGGTTCGTAACTCAGTGCTGTGAGCTCACAAAGAACATTGGAGAACAATATTTCACCAGTGCAGTTCAGTGGCCGTGCCCTGGCTGTGCCACATAAGACCGAGATTGCTGCTGAAGCCGTATGGGCGATCGTGGATTTAAGGTTGGTGAGGTTTTCCTTTTTACCTTCGTCAGCTTGCAGGGATAGTTGTCCGTTTCATTACCTGATCGTTCTGGATGCACCTCATACAGTCCACTAACAAAATCTTCTCCCAGAGACTGTACGTGTATCGTACAAGTACGAAAGCTTCTTAATAAAGTAATTTAAAAGCTATCAACTGGAAGCCCTTTTATGAGCTTGATTTAGATAAGGGGATTTATTGGACTTGCATGGTAGACTTTTTAAGTGCTACGCTCGTGCCTCATACTTGAATGAAAATATATCTGGTCGGATAAGCAATTGAGATGTACGTACCTCT
The DNA here is from genome assembly GCA_949125355.1 of Agriopis leucophaearia. Taxonomy (NCBI): domain Eukaryota; kingdom Metazoa; phylum Arthropoda; class Insecta; order Lepidoptera; family Geometridae; genus Agriopis; species Agriopis leucophaearia. The sequence continues at coordinate 10,751,645 of OX421275.1, forward strand.
GTTCTTTTCCATTGAACTAAGAATTTGTTTAACAGAAAATCATAATCAAACTTTAAAAATCACTCTGAATAAAGTTGTATCATCAACTACCAATATGACCACTTTTATACGTTAGACGTTAGACGCTTTTATACGTTAGACGAATAACGTAAGGACTTTATGAAATAATATAATACTACTTAAATTAAGTAGTATAATAATGTTTAGTTGACTAAGTACGATCAATGACCAATGATAATGATGTAGTGTCCATCAAAAGAATGCTATTCGGGGCAGAGAGGAATCCAACAAATCAAGGATCATCAAAATCGTCCGGCCGTTTTTGAGTTATAAATGTAACCCGACTTTGTTTTATAAATATATAGATTAACAAAGTTACGAGTAAAAGCAAAAAAAATATACGTGAGCATGTGTACAATAAGTTAGATATTTCGTAAGCGATTACCCCAAACACTACGGAAAGTTGAACAAAGGGTATATTAAATCAAAATGGACAATGCATCCAGATTGGTTTTCCTCAGTCACGTCCGTGGAGTGACTGGCGTGAAGCACACTACAATGGGATCTGGGGTGGTCACGTCAGATATATTGCTGTCCAAGAGTGACTGCTTGCGAGTACTTTAATTACTTTTGCTATAGTAATTATTTGTAGATACGTTAGTTTTTGATGTGAAATGTGGCCATTAAATTTAGAGTACATTGAGGGTTTTAATTTCATTGGGGTTACTTTTACTTACTTATAGACGCTATAGCATTTAAACTAAGTATGGCAAAACTCAACGTGTATATGTATGTACAGGGTTATAAAGAACGGGTATGCAAGCCGAAAGGGGTCCGTTATACTCATCATTATGAACAACTTTTACCATGGGACTAACCCTGATGTAACACAAAAACAGTTACTTACTGCCCATAGACCGTTGAAGGTCTAATGACAATCCAAATGCTCAAGCCCACTACCATTTAGCTAGCAGAGTAAGCACTACCCAGCATGCTGGCGGCATTACAACGCTGATGGCAATGCTTATGCGTTAAGCCGGAAACACGCCAGCATTTCTTTCACGCGTCGCATTAACCAGGCGCTCAGAAAGATTTTTGAAAATGAGATGCTCTCCCGGTCCCCAAGGGTCCAATGTCTCGACCCCAACTAACTCATTAAATACAACTTACTAAATTATGGTCTTCAAAAATGAGAGTGAGGGAGGTAGCAAACATATTACGAGTATGATCCTCCATATGAAAAAAGGAATTTCTTCGTTGTAAATGATTTTTTTTAACGATACTGTTATTAAAAAAAACGACACGACTGTTTGTTTTTGTTTATATTCCTAACATAGTCTACTTATTGGTTTCTCTAAGAGCTTTTTCTTTTTCTATTTGTGTATATTTATTCACGTGTCTTTATACATAATGTTTGCTAACGTTATTATTTCCTTTGTTTTAGGTAAGTGGTGCAAAGGCTTCAGAATAATGTCAATGCTTATCCTTGAGTTGAGTGCGTCCCACGTGCCACGGTAATACATATTCATGGTTTATATTATAAAATGACTCCATATAGCCGAGTCGGATGCATATTAAGAAGTTCATAAATAAATACGAAGTATAGAGGTAACTTCAGATATCTAAACAAGTTTGGGCGTTTTATGAATGCTAGGTTAAGTGTTATGCCATTTCATTAACAAAGCAGTATCGTAACTTTTGATAACTGTGTGTTAGCTTTTAACTTAGCAAACCGGTATAATTTCAGCTATGACGCTTCTACTTACTTAAACCTATGTTTAAGTTAAGTGACTCAAGTTAAGGTGTGGTTAAGTCCCATCCTAACAAAGTTGCATCATAATTATAGTACTAACTTTTTCAATGTATGTATCGTATTTGTTCATCGATGGTGCACGAGCGGTATAGCATGTGCGCTTCACAATCCAACGGTATTCATCCGGTTCATTCCTCGGTCCTGCACCAATTAATTTATTAAGTCATCATCATCATCGTTTCAGCCATTGGACGTCCACTGCCAGACATAGGCCTCCCCCATCGATTTCCAAAAGGACCGGTTGGAAGCGGCCTGCATCCAGCGTTTTCCTGCGGTCACTTTTAGGTCGTCTGTCCATCTTGTGGGTGGACGTCCTACGCTGCGCTTACCGGTCCGCGGTCTCCACTCGAGAACTTTTCGGCCCCATCGCATCGGCCATCTGTTCTGCGTGAATTTATTTAGCACTTAAATTAAATAAATTATGTGCAGCTTCGATGCCGTCGCTCAAAAACGGTGAAAGAAAATATCGTGAGGAAACCAGTATGGCCAAGAACCTCAAACTTCAAAGAAATGATATTCACTAACATGCACTGGAGCAAGGCATGGTGAATGGAGCCCTTATTATATCCTCTCTCTCCCTCAGAGAGAAAGCTTGCGTTCCAGCTGTGGTAAAATGGTAGGCTGATTTGTTCATCTCGTAATGTCTGTCCAGTGCAAATATGCAATGGTGTGCTTACAAATCTTACTCAAATTATAAATTCGAAAGTGTGTATGTTAGTGTCGTATGTTTGTCTGCACTCAACTCCGTAACAGCTGAAGAGATTTGAATTAAATTAGTTATGTAGGTAGCTTATGCTCTGGATTAAGACATACGAGTAGCTCTATATCCCGGGATCCTGGGAAAAATAACAGATCAATACAATAACTCTTTATTAAAAACCACAAAAACAAGGATAAAGTTATATATTACAGTCATTATCTAGGCTTTTAACAGGCGGCCTTATCGCTTAAAGCGATCTCTTCCAGGCAACTATGATCCTGTAAGATTGAGGGTGAAACCGCGGGGCATTGCTAATTGAACATATTCTTGTGCTTACCCCTAAGTACCTCGGTCCGCGGTAAGCCACAAAGAATGACCGCTCGCTGACCTGGCGAGGGCCAGGTGTGGAGCTTACAAATCGGGACAATGCCTCTCTGTTCCGACACGAACAAAATGGAACAAGCTGTCTTTTGTTCTACACTCTGCAAATACGACCACTACAGGCATCGGTACCGTGTTTTAAAACGATGAAAGTATTTATACATTTTATGTAATGTCGTACATGCGAATCTAAATCCTAGGTCGGGGTAGGTGAGGAAAGTTACATAATTTGCTCAGCCTCCTGCAGTACTATTCAATTTATTAAAATAAAAGCGTACCACAATGTTCTTTAGGTGGTAGAAAAATAATATAGGCTGCCAGACTGATTATTAAGCCTTATTTGCAATATAGCCACTTGTCCGATAGCCTATTGTGGACTCATAGCTAAATAACTGGAAAAGAGGCCAGCAGAAAATAATACATATTTTTTTCTACAAAATATCTGTAAATGGAATTACATGATTTCATTCTGATTCATCATTATCATTGTATTTGAATGCACCTACTTTTTTCAGTAAAGTTGACTATTTAGCCCATTTATAAATCAACTTGACAAGTTTGGTTTGGCCTATTCTAAATTTAGAAATCGTTTAAAATAATATCCAAAACAAGAATACCTCTGCGTTGCAATCGTGCAGCTGTGTGGCGCCGGAAAGGAAGGAGAATTAGTTGAGTAAACACGATGACAGACTTATCTTCACACTATTTACCTAACAGATAAGTGCGTGTCAGTACCTATGAGAAAGTATCAAATCACAAGTCTGCTAGAAAACTTGTGTCGGACAGTTTTCCAACATTTTCAAACGCATTAAATAAAACAATACCTGACGGCAACAAAAAAACACAAAACTTTGGATCAAAACTTTATTTTCGATTTTTGTAATATTTTGTTGTTATGCTAGTTTTCTTATATCATGCTAATAGATAGATAATTTATCTGTCTTATAAAAGCTGTCTAAATAGAGCCAATTAACGAACACAAAATTTAGTGTTTTCAAACTTAATAAAGATATAATAGGCAAAGAGCGTACTATACCTAGTTACAAATAACGTCACTTGTACTGTACGCCATACAAATTCCTGACACTAGCACCCGTCCCAAATACGATGAAAAACTTTAAACGCCTAAATATAGGAACTTTATTAGCCGATTTATATAATTTATTCAGTACCTAATACCTATTTATAACTTTTTTTTTACTAAGACTTAATAAATCAAACACCTGTCTGGTATACTATTAAGGACATCTAAAGTTGTGAGAAAATTAGGCGCTAGGTTTTAACCTACCTTAAAGTTAAACATTCGTTAGTTTTACTTGGGTTTTCTAAATATTTTGAATCATGGTATTGTAAGTAGCGATTTCGGTCTTCGATTTTTTTGCTACAAAACCACACGAATATACAAATAGGCAGACGAAGTATAACATTACAAGAATTTACCCTCCGTTATTTTGGTTTCCATTTACTCGTCTGGCGAAGCAGAGCGTGTATATTCCAACTACGCTGGAATATAGGATCAAATTGCTCATTGTTGATTCTACGACTTCCGATATTTTTAATCAAAAATAAATTTCCGTTTCTAAAGCTCTATTGAGCGGTTATACAAAAGATTCACGAGTTTTAATGGCATGGATTCGTTTTTACAGAGCCAATCCTTGGCAATTGTCATGTGTCCTCAAAATGTGAATAACATACAGTAGATATTCAATGTCGAAAGGCCAATATAAAAAGAGGAAGTTGAGTAAAGTGCCGCTACTTGTAATAAATTAACACTGCTCTGGATAGTGGTATGTAAACAAACGGGGCCTAAATAAATATTGCAGTTCATTGAACACATTTTAATCTCTGTGTCCATAAAGTTGCCAAGTGAAGCTGTAAGTATAAAGCAGTTGCTTTTATAAGCAAAATAAGGACTGATACATAAATTGGAAACTTTAGTCATCTATATATATATACATATAATAAAAACGTAGGGAAAAAAAAATCTGTAATTGCGAGATAACAAAAAAAATATCACACAGGTCGTCTTAAAATAAGCAGCTGAACACGATAGGACAGTTTTTAGAATTTTTGTCTGTTTGTTTGTTTGTTTGTTTGTTTGTTTGTTTGTTTGTTTGTCCGCGCACATCTCCTAAACCACTGGACGGATTTAAATGCGGTTTTCACGAATATGCTTAGAAATTACCAGATTAAAACATAGGCTATCTTATATCATTTATTTTAATTCTTTATTTTTACATAAACGAAAATAAAAATCAATAATTTATTTCTTCGTTACCCGAAACGTAATATGAGGATCGTCACATAGCCTCAAGCAAGGAGATCCAAAGTAAAGAGAATGTTATTGACATAGCCATTATAATTTTAAAACTGTCAACTGTCACTGTGTTCGGTTAGTCAGTTTAAATTTAAAGAAGGTTCCTTAACCTTCTTAGATGAATGAACGTGTAGATCAAGCATGTTATAGGCCTTATAACCTCTTTGGTGATTCATTCCAGTGCATGAAGTAGGAGTATTACATTCTCTTGGTTTTATTCTATGTTAGCATTTAAAACACAAAATATACCGCATCCTATTTTAATTCAGTCCCGCGAATGGAAATATTCAAAAAAGGCCCTTTGTACATGAAAATAAACCTATAAAACAAAATTCCGGACAAAAACAGAACCAACTTCGTAAGTTTCTAACCCAAAAATGTTATTACGAGATAAAAGATTTATTCAACGATAAATTTTAGAAAATTATAATTAGAAAATAAATATCGATATATAAATAGTTAAGAAAGTAGCGTCATAAGTTTTGTATCATCTCATATATAATTAAGTAACCTATCACACTAAGTATGTTTTTTTTTGTTTTGTAAAATTACTTCACCCTAGGTTAAGTTTGAATAGTATATATAATATTTATGTAATAGATTTAACTATACTTAAATTTATATGTTTATGTCTGTGGTCTGATTTTGTGAACAGCCACTACATAAGTCAATGCTGCACCCTTTATGCAGGGTATATAAACTTAGCTTTTAGAAGAATACAGTGTATATTTGCAATAAGAATAAGAATATAGAAATAATTTTATTTTACTGTGATATTTTAACAGATAAATAGAGTAGTTCCATTTCATGGCTTTTTAATCAAGGTATACATACAAATGCAGGCGAAATAAGAAATAACTAGCCAAGAGCGTGTTAAGACAAGCATTATGTCAGGGTTCCGTGGCCAGCGAAACTGGACAGCCAAATTTCAGAGATGTATATCATACCGACATGACATGATATACTTTTAATGGTTTAGACAAAAAGAAAATTTCAAAACATGCTCTGCACTGTGGTCACATTATCTTTTTGATTTGAAAACTGTTGACGGTGTTATTTATTACTTTTACGCTTCTATCAATACTTCACACAGGGCGACTTAAAATAAGCAGCTGAACATGTTAAGGCAGTTTTTAGAATTTTTGTTTGTTTGTTCACGCACATCTCCTACACCCCTGGAAGAAAATGCGGACGGATTTAAATGCGGTTTTCACGAATATGCTTAGCTATGACCAGATTGAAGTATATGCTATGTTATTTTGCGCAAGGCCAGATTAAGGGAAGAAAAAAGGATTGAAGGTTTATATGAAAATCTACGCGTACGAAGTCGCGGGCAAAAAAGCTAGTTGAGAAATAAAATAAATGTATGGTGATCAAGACAGTGATCTTTAGATTTTTTTAAATTCACTACGGTGCTTAAACGAGCGCCCTCAATACCTATATTTCGGTTAAAATGCATCTCATTTCGAGTCCAATGAAGGTAAGTAGGTACAGTACTGCGATCTGCGATTCAAGTTTTTTATTTTCTTTTAGTTTTTTTCATTAGTACATAAGTAAATATCTGCAGGTCGTTATAGTGACCGTTTGTCAGTCATTTAAGAGGTCTGGCAACATCGATATAGGGCAAATATAAAAAACTCAAATGTGGTATGTACATATATACAGATCCAAAAAAGTTGTTTATTTTGGCTATTCAACTTGGGGAACGCAGCCAGCGTTCTTAGTAATTTGTCACAGGAGTGCCAACTTTATTTCGATCTTTGGTTTTAAGGTATTTTTTTATAATTGTGTATCGAAATAAAAAAAGTTTCGTTAAATTAAAAAAATAAAACTGACAGATCAGATTGAATCCGTATCTAATTTATCTGTTTTTGTTTTACTGTTGAACTCTTGAGTTAAATAACCAAGTTAGCTGAAGCCTGGTTGAATGTCACATGTAGCAAATCTTTGCCTCTCTAGTCACAAAGTTTTAACACTCTCCCACACGACCCTATACTCTGCAGCCCATATCGTATATCTGATGTTAATGCTTCGTTACCTATTAACTAAACGAGATACTCTTCCGCATCACTTGACTCATCGCATTACTGAGAGCTTGTAGGGTCGAAATAAGATTTGCAGCTTTTGGATAATTTAGCTTACGTGTGAAATAGGGTGTATCCAGTAATTGATAGAGCTCTTAATCTTTAGTTTATGACAATATTAGCCATGATTATCAATGGTTATGGTTACGCTGTTTTAGCTTTACTTCATTTCATCTATATTTAATGTTTCACTTTTTTGTTTGTTTAAAAGATGTTTGAGTAATGATAACTGATAACAACTCAAAGTACATGCATATTATGGCGTAACTCAAAAACTGCTAACTGCAATAAGTAAAGCTTGAACTATTGTACATTCATAACAATTCCTCGTACTATCAGAGGCGTGTGCCGAGACTGCCGAGGCAGCATGCACACCGGTTGCCCACTTCATGCATCGGTGCTCATTTATAGCACACGTGGAGTGCACGCGTGCTCACCGGCCGATGCATGTATGATTATTTAGTTCAAAAGCTATAAATACGTAGAATGTTTTTTTGTATGGAAAGAAGATGATCGAATCGAATAAACGTTGGTGGCCGAACATGTACGCGTACAATCTGACGGCACCCGGTTCGATCCACGTCCCAATGACTTATATTTAGTTAGTACTCAGATAAATTATGTGCAGTTCAAAAACGGCGAAGGAAATCATCGTGAGATCGTAAAATATTTGTTTATACTTGTTTGGTTAATACTTTTGACGATTGTAAAGATAGTCTAGATTCATTGTACGCAAAAAATTGTTTGCGATGCTAATATGTTAAATGATGCATTTCCAATGTAGACATATATCTTTATCAACCTGATACCCAAGTACCTAGATTAACAATAGCATACCAGCCTGTAAGCTTCGTAAGTAGGCACTTCCCGTGTGAGATTAATTCGTTGAACATATTGCCAAGCGACACTTTATGTTTGTACTGACGGTATTTAGCATGATCTTATGACAGAGCTAAATTATGTCCATCTGAAATAATCTAGGCTTTTAACTAAATCTAAGTATTAAAAAGTTGGCAACGTAGTTGTGATGCCTCTGGTGTCACAAGTATCCATAAGCGACGGTGATTGTTAACCATCAGATCAACTGACCAGTGGAAGTTATCCAGGGTGACCCCAATTCCTAAGAGTCGTAATAGAACTACGGTTGAAGAATACCGTCCAATAGCCATTCTAAGCGCGCCCGCTAAAGTTTTCGAGTACATCCTACATAAGGAAATATATAGACAGGTGAAACAACAAATAGGTGAAGAGCAGCATGGTTTCAGACCAGGTCGCTCCGTAAATACGAACTTGTTAGGCTTAGTTGATTATATATCCGATGCCATGGATCGTGGTTCTCGGGTCGACGTCATAAATTTTGATTTTCAAAAAGCTTTTGATAAAATTGATAACGATATATTGTTAAAAAAGCTATGTGACCTCGGCTTTTCTCCCAGCCTCCTAAATTTCTTTGCGGACTTTATGAGAGACCGGCGGCAGTATGTTAAGCATGGTATCCACGTTTCGGGTCCAATAAAAACTCCCTGTGACTGCCTTACCTTACAAGAGGACATAGATAGAATCTGTGCATGGGGCTTGAAAAACAAAATGACATTTAGTGTGACCAAGTGTAATGTAATGACGTTTGACAGCAAAAGAAATCCCATCAATTATAATTATCATCTTGACAATCTATGTATAAATCGGGTAAATAGCATTAAGGATCTGGGAGTGACATTTGATCGTACCCTGAATTTCCATGACCACATCTCTGATCTCGCCAAAGAGGCCTATCGTCGTCTGGGCTTCGTATTACGAAATGCCAAAGATTTTAAAAATCCGTTAGTTATTAGAACATTGTACAACTCGTTAGTCAGAAGCAAGCTGGAGTCGAGCGCATGTGTCTGGAACCCGCACCACGTCACCTATGTTTAGGATGCTTGAAAAGGTTCAAAAAGCTTTCTTAAGATCGCTGTATAAGAAGCTTCACGGTTATTACCCGTTTATGTACCCAACTAAATTCTTGCTCGGCCAGCTCGGCTACAACTCACTAGAAGTGAGAAGGATGTTGGATCAGCTTGCTACTTGCTGCAAGGTGCTCAGAGGATCGGTTGACTCCTTGCATCTGCACAATTTATTGTGCACTTTGTTTGTGCCAGATAAACCCGGGGTTCCGGCTAATAGGCGTGGAAAATTGCCCAAGTTTTTCCACGTGGCTCACAGCCGCACCGTGGCGCGCTCCATGTCTCCGCTGATTCGCGCCTGCCGCCACTTCAATGCACTCCTTGCTACCAACACTGATTGTGATATTATTTGTGATAGTTGGAAAAATGTAACGAAAGTTTTTTTGACTTATTGTGAAAATTTAACTGATCAATGGGACAGGGGCAAAAAAGCCGTTGACTATAATGACAATTTGTATGACATACTAATTTTATGTTGACATATTTTTACAGCAATTTGTTGTATTTATTATATTAGTAATTTTATAATATTATTCCTATTTTTACTAGGAAATCTATTTTAGTTTAACAATATGTGAGATAAATGTTAGTGGAATTTGTCTATTTTTATTCTCAATAAATACGAGTAATTTGAATTTGAATCAGGCAGCCCGTCTGCTTGTTTGCCACCTATGACATTAAAAAACTAACAGCAACGCGCAACTCTCGAAGAGGTTTTGATTATATTGATCGGTCATCATCATCATCAGCCAGAAGACGTCCACTGCCGTGGTGCCACTGCCGTCCGCTGAACATAGGCCTCCCCCTTTAACCTCTACACTGAACGACATCCTGCCATCTGCATCCACTGGATGCCCGCGACTCTCACAATGTCGTCGGTCCATCTAGTGGGAGGCCTACCTACGCTGCGTCTTCCGGTTCGCGGTCTCCACTCAAGAACCTTTCTTCCCCATCGGTTATCAGTTCGGTGTTCGGTGGCAATGGAGAGAGCTCGGAGTTTCTTTACGCGATAAAATTCGGAACATAGATATTCGCCAAAGAACCAGGGTCACCGACATAGCTATTAAAATCTGCTGGTTGAAGTGGCAATGGGCAGGCCACATCGCTAGAAGATTGATCGATGCATAGACAACATTATATGAGCGATGTTTTTTTTTTCTTATATGAGTGAAATGCGAATGCAAAAGTGTTTGTTTATCCTTCTTTAACGCAGGAACAGATAAACGGTACGAACTGGTTTTTTTAAATGCCATGGGTGGCAAACAGGCAGACGGGCCGATAGACGAGGGGAGAGATAGTTTGAGTTATTATCTCGGAAAATATACATTTCCTGAGGTATTTTCCACGTGGTTGTAACCGCGGGGTGCAGCTAGCTGACCGAGCGAAAAGAGGTCTCAGATTTTGATGGGACATGTCGGCGTTTCTGTATTTGTTTGCATGGTAAGCATGCAGATGGCGGATGGTGATGGCGGATGGTGGTGGTGGATGGTTTGTTTAGTTGTACGACGATAATTTGCGCATCGTTGATCCGATCTTCACGAAATTTGGTAAAGCAGTAGTTAATGTCAATACAATTCCTAGTTTTAAATATGGGCAAAATCGGTCGAGGTTTTGGGAAGATATAGGGACATAGGTGTCACGAGGTCTCGTGACGAACAACTAGTTAAGAAAAGTTTTAGTAATTTTGGCACTGTCCATGTTTGATCGTGATCATTATTATTGTTATCGTAAATTATAATTAGACCGTCAAATAATCCTCATAAGGAAAAAAAAACGATTTACACGTGGAAGAAAAATATTTGCAACTATGCAGTTAGGGCCTTACTTAAAAACGTTACTCAAGTTGACATACGCCTAAATATGCTCCGTCCTGTTTTCGCGTGTGACGATTGCCGTCAGCGAGAAGTTGAGAGAGCATTTTAAAACATAGATCAACTTGAGTAACGTTTTAAAGTAAAGCCCTATCACAATATTTTTACGACTTTTACAATAAACTGTATAAAACATTTGGTGATTATATTACATTCTCAGTCGTTTAATGGAGACATTCATTCGACACCAATCGGCAAATACAAGCCTGATGTTTCTTGCAACTCTCGGACTTGTGTAATCTCAACAAGTCAATTTACGCCCTTCTTAACAAGACGTATAAACATTATAAGTAAACAAGTTCTCGATGAGCCAAGAAAAACGTTGTCCAGCCATCGGGTATTGCGAAAGTGAATGCTGGAGTATTTACTTACTTCGTGGATGGGTGACCGGGAAACCTACATGTGGAAATACGAACTTTATTTGTGCTAAATGTTTACCTACTTCAGATCATCACAGTTCATTTCACGTTTATAAATGCGAAAGTCTTTTAACTCTACCTCTTTTTGTCCCTCCATATCTTTCTGTCCTTCACGAATAAAAGACTCCTGAAATTATCATTGTAGAAGGTAAGATTGTATTCCATACATTTATTTCATTACTTAGTCATTAAGGTTTAACAATAAAAAAAATAACTAATACAAAAATCTTACAAACTAGGATGACGCCGGCAGCGGGGCTGGGCCCAAGCTACCGGTGGTTATAGGGCTGCAGAGTGAGGAACCTCCTGACAATGCGGGCCGTGCCCAGATTGTATTTATTATTATGACAGGCATAAATTTATATTATATTCATATTAAAACAAACGGAAAAACATAAACCAGTGAACATGGTTTATGTTTTTTCGGGGAAAACAAATAAAGGGAAGTCATTAGTTTTATGTTATTATAAGTATGGCAATCTTATCCTAATACCTGGACGCATTCAGCAAATTCAATTCTGTACTATTCTTGATACATTTATTTCTTTTCAGGTTTTATATAAGTAAAATTACTTTGTCACGTGTCACGACTGGCATTAGACTTCTTCTTAGACGGTACGCCACCGACTGACTCGCTGGCCAAAACAAAAGCCACTCTCATTTATTAGTAGTTAAACATGAAACCTAACACCTAATAGTTTAAAAAAAATACAAGTTGATACACAGAACCCAGAGTCCGTGAGAGAACTGCACTTCAAAATAATAATGAAAACGTGGTGCGCGACTAGTGGATAATAAAATGGCATAACATCGGAAAAACTGTGGTCAAACGCCTAGCTTGTCAACTATAAATATGTATTAAAAAAAAAATATAAAACTAATATGAAATATATATTGCCTACCATAAAAAACAATTACATTTGTCAGTATCAATATGCTGTAAGCAGATTAATTTTATTGGTCAATATTATGCCTTACCTAAGTTGCTATAACTCCAATCTTACATAAGTTATTTAACAGTACGATAAGTTCCTACACACACCACTGCACATATTTTATTTGCGTAGGATGCTGCTTGGAGAACAAACAACGATAACAAATATTTTGTGTATTTGGGCTCGTCTTATCAACTTATACATAAGTAAATACGACTTATGAATGAACTTCGCGCATTTAAATTCAAGTTCGTCGTGCGTGTCTCAGTAGATAATGGGTAGGGCCGCTTTCCTCTGTAACTAGGCCAACAACAACAGATCGCAGTAACTACGAACTAAAATGATATTCTATGCCAATTAAGTAGATAGTAGTAGACACTAACTCTATTGATATTCTGTGTCTCATAGTCATCTGTATCAAGTGAAATTAAATATAGCGATATGATGCGCATGAATGCTTTAAAATCGTCCAGGACGGGCACGAAAAGGCGACAACTTTTCATGGTTGACATTCCGAAATCCCGTATGAAGTGCTTTGATTCTACTTGTATTGTGCGAAACGCTAGACTGTGGAATACGCTGCCGTAAATGAATGAATATGAACGAGCTGTGGAGGAGCTATGTTCGGGGTTTCTCTACGAAATCGAATTAGAAATGAGGAGATCCGTAGACGAACTAAAGTTACCGACATAGCCCACCGGATTAGCAAGTTGAAGTGGCAGTGGGCAGGGCACATAGCACGCAGAACGGATGGCCGATGGGGCCGAAAGGTTCTCGAGTGGAGACCAAAGCGCAGCGTAGGACGTCCACCCACAAGATGGACAGATGACGTAAAAGAGACCGCAGGAAAACTCTGGATGCAGGCCGCTTCCAACCGGTCCTTTAGGAAAAGGGTCTTATGTTCAGCAGTGGTCGTCCCATGGCTGAAATGATGATGATGATGAAATGAATGAATATGTTCCCTGATAGTTACAGTCTGTGTGTCTTCAAGTCGCGAGTGAATCGGTTTCTTCTAGGCAAGAGGCAAGCGTGCTTCATCGTAGACAGCAGTTAGTAGTCAAAAGCAGGACTATTATAATAGGTCGGGGAAAAAGTCTTTTCGTATTTTGTATGTATAAAGTTGTAGTAAAAATCTCATCGGTTGTACTGTTTGTATCTGGCTGGTTTTGATACCATTCAAAATATGACATTTTAAAAAAGGAATATAAAAAGTAAAAAGCAATTTCCCGCCATTTTTCAATTGTTTTTTTGTTCGATAAAATGAGTGAATCTAACGAAGAAATTCGATATATTGTGAAATTTTATTACAAAAAACTGAAAAATGCAACACAAGCCGCGAATAAAATTTGTGACATTTATGGACCTAATGCAGTGTCATCAAGAGTAGCACAATGTTGGTTCAAGCATTTTCAGTCCAGGAATTTTGATGTCAAAGATGCAGCTCGCTCTGGTCGCCCTGTTACGGATAAAGTCGATGCCATTTCTGAAAAAGTGGACCTAGATCGGCATATTAGTAGTTACGAAGTAGCTGAAGACCTGGGGATTGACCACAAAACAGTTTTGACCCATTTGAAAATAACTGGGTATACAAAAAAACTCGATATTTGGGTGCCACACCAGCTCACTGAAAGAAACCAAATGAATCGTGTACTCAATTGCGATTCTCTATTGAAACGTAAAGAAAACGAACCGTTTTTTAAAAGATTGATCACTGGTGATGCAAAATGGATCACCTACGACAAGAATGTGCGCAAACGATCATGGTCAAAGGGCAGTGAAGCACCACAGACTGTAGCGAAACCCAGATTAACACGTAATAAGGTGATGCTGTGTGTATGATGGGATTAGAAGGGCATCGTTCATTATGAGCATTTACCGCCGGGCAAAACCATCGATTCGGATCTCTACTGCCAACAGCAGATGAGACTCAAACAAGAAATTGAGAAAAAACGGCCGGAATTGATCAACATAAAGAGTGTGGTCTTTCATCATGATAACGCCAGACCGCACACATCTTTGGCCACTCAGCAAAAATTTAGAGAGCTTGGTTAGGAAGTGTTAATGCATCCACCACATAGCCCTGACCTTGCACCCTCAGATTTCCACCTGTTTCGATCTCTTCAGAATTCTTTGGGTAGTGTTAGATTAACATCAAGAGAGGACTGTCAAAACTACTTGTTGCATTTTATTGATCAGAATTCCCAAAATTTCTACAGCAACGGGGTCATGTCACTACCTAAAAGATGGCAACAAGTTATCGAACAAAATGGTACATATATATTATAATTAAATGTAATTAAACTTGAAAAAAATATGTCTTGAATTTGTTTATAAAATACGAAGAAACTTTTTCCCCGACCTTATATAAAAATACTTAAATAAACGCTCACTAACAGACACGTCTGGGAACAGTGGAAAACTGTTTTTTTTTAAGAGTTTGGTCAGTCATGACCATACATATATAGTAAAAGAAACCAACGTACCTACAGATTTAAATCGGGGAACCACTGGTTTTTTCTAAACAAAACCGAAGGGTTCCCATGGAAAATTTCAGTTCCATAATTTGTCCAACGTTACAGATATATATGTTCGGTGTTTAGGTCGAATGTAGACGATATAGAGTTTCCCGCCGGTGCGGTGGGACCGCCCGCGCGATAATTGTGTTTGCTTACCGTATTGACCGCTGGATGAAAAGCACCTTGTCGGTTCACATTACATGGCCCTGTAACGGTGTCTTTGTAGTTTCAAACGCCGTGAAAATGTATGTAGAATTAATGCTAATTGCAATTAAGAGTACATAGGTACCTTCATTAAGGTTTTTCCTATTTTAGAGCATAGCATTTATAACTATATTTTAGTTTTTTTTTGCATTATTTCTGTCCTTTTTGCTCTATTAATATAGCATAACGAGCTACCCTCTAAGGAGCTACTCTTTTTTTGTGCATTCTCTAACTTGGTGACTGTAGAAAATTCTTAGCAATAAGTCCTCCATTAGTGCATTTCTGTATTATTTATAGGTGTACAATAAATCAAGTGAAGGCAATTCAAGGTGTGTGGCGTGTGGTGAAATCAAAAACGCATAAATTTAAATACAGTTGACCATCTTCATATATCATTATTGTCCTCACGACACGTACACTAGGACAACAAATAAATTGTCCTCCAAAGATATACATTATACATTGAGGTATATATCTACCTACCTAAGTTTAAGGCACTAAAGACATTGTTACACAGAATACCTAATAGTACATTATTAACTCAGGTGGCTCACTCAAAGTCTAGCTGGGCAAATGAACTGGAGAGTCCCATGGTTAGAGTTAGTCGACACATGTCTCATAATCAAACATTTACTCTAAATTAGTAGTAGGAACATTCAATTGATACGATATCTATGCTTATCTTCTTGGAAGGCTAGTTCTGGAATGCGTAGTTATTATATTCAGTATTGTACCTTTTTGAACGCCAACGTGTAATAGTGAAGATGTAAGTAACGTCACACGTATTGCATAGCTATATTTTTTTTTATATAAAACCTTCATAAAGCTATTCAAATAGGTACAAAAAAAAACAAAAGAGTCTTGACGTCCCCTTCAATCCAAATACAAACGGGCGTGATAGTTTAAAATTGTTTTCGATTCAAATTACGAATATGATTGCGTGTTCCCGTATTGTTTTACGGCCTTTTGTTTGCGCCCTTGTGTTATGCGGCTCTATGATATCAACTTGACTCAGCAATTTTGAGCTTTTGATTGAAAATGGAAACAATAAAAACGCTAAAGTATTTTTGAAAACGAATTTTCATTTGTTTAAACACCAATTTGCACAAATAGACCAGGGTAGAAGCCTTTAAAAATAATAAAAAGTGAAAAAAAAAAATAGTAGGATGAAACCCATTAGAAAAGGAGGGGAATATTATAAAAATGAAAGGAAAAATAAATTACGGGCGATCTGAGTTCGGGAAGTGGGATGGGGGGGGGGGGGGGGGGGGTTTAAGGGTAAAAAATGGTTTATCTCGATTTCCGGTAAAACTACAAGTCCTATGAAAAAAACTTAAATGGCAAAGTTGTAGGTAATAAAAAGATCTAAAACTTCTGTGGATACACTTTTTTCACATAACCTCAAAATTTATGGGACATAAAAAGGTAAGTTTTCACCAAATTTCGTGAAAAAAACAAAATTTTTGTAAAAGAAAAATAAAAAACCAAAAACTTGGTTTTTTGAATTTTTCACATAAATTTTGAGGTTATGTGAAAAAAGTGTATCCACAGAAGTTTTAGATCTTTTTATTACCTACAACTTTGCCATTTAAGTTTTTTTCATAGGACTTGTAGTTTTACCGGAAATCGAGATAAACCATTTTTTACCCTTAAACCCCCCCCCCCCCCCCATCCCACTTCCCGAACTCAGATCGCCCGTAATTTATTTTTCCTTTCATTTTTATAATATTCCCCTCCTTTTCTAATGGGTTTCATCCTACTATTATTTTTTTTGGTTTTAAAAATTATCGACCCTGTTCTAAAACTTTCTTTTGCAATAACAAACATCGACATTTCAGTTAAATAAGTTAATAGTTATGTAAGTAACAATAACAATAACGCTGACTTTAACAGTTACTGCGAATGCGTTGCACCAGCGTATTCACTAGCATAGTTAAAGTTACCAGGGTTGCAAGTCAAATGAGACCATTTAACCCAGATGCATAACTGGAATTATATTTTATGCATCTCACAAATATTTAACATTAACAATAACACAAACCAGCGAAGCGTGGGTAGTTACGGTTAAAGTTTTAACGTCATTTAATAATTGTCAGATTGTGCAATATTTTTTTTGCCTAACCTGTACTTTAACTGAAATGTCGATGTTTGTTAAAGCTAAAGTAAAATGGTGCAACCCACCCGTAATCTTTTAAGTATTTAACTGCATCAAATTCTCAAATCACCACATCTCGTCTACTAGTCATCATAATCATCAGCGTCCACTGCTGAACATAGGCCTCCCCCTTTAACCTCCACACTGAAAGACATCCTGCCATCTGCATCCACTGGATGCCCGCGACTCGACCGCGACTTCGTGATCTCAACTCAAGAACCTTACTTCCCCATCGGTCATCAGTCTATTAGTACCGCCCCGTTATCCTATAGGAATATTTATTAGAAATTATTTTTGCCTGAAAGGGTGTTTCCTGATTACAACCTGAGTGTAGTGAAATCTCGAGTGAATCGGCTTCGTCTAGGCAAGCGTGCTCCACCGTAGACCGCATCATCAAGGAGGCGTTCAAACGCAAGGCTTATTATTTAATTATATTTTTAAACCCTCCTGAAGTCGGTTATTTACCTCCTTTCGGGTTAGTACCGCTCCGCATATAAAGCACGAGACAACTATCTGGCTTATCCTACTAAACAGCGGCAGTACAAAAGTAATTTTATGATCACCAGTAGTGCGTAGTTTACTACCATTTTATGACAGGATATAGATCCCAAACGGTATTTACTACTGACTGTATTTATATGTATTTGTACATGGACATCTTGCTGCTTATTTGGTGAAGATTAGAGATAAGGCGCATTTTAGTGATAGTCTGCCCTCTAATAAAAGTATCTACCTATAACTTGCCAAGTATTGTGGTTTGTTATTTTCTTGTTGTAACTAAGTAGGTTAAGCATTTAGATTTGTATTTAAAATGCCCTATTGTAATTGTAGTGTTTTTTTTTTTCAATACTTTTTAGCGTGGAATTATAGCGGGAATCCTAATAATCACTGGTAAAAGGGAGGTAGAACTTACTACTTAGCTTATTAATGCTTGGATGAAAAAAAATTACATGTGTTATAACCATAGATAAGGATACTTCTTAAGAGCCCTCCACAACCACAACACAGCTATATCTCACTCGTATATTTTACATTTTTGAGATGAAAAATAAGTAAGAGAGAATAAAATGAAACAACGATTGGACACCTTAATATAACATTGCGAATATTTTAAAGCAATTTCCAGTATTAATTTTATTTTGGTGAAGGAGATCCAAATTGTTATCTTTAAATATGTTCCAAATGTGTGAAAGAGATAACTCTGTCCTAAAAGCGGGCTTAGTGGATTCTGTATGGTAATACTGAAAGTAGTTTTGTTTAAAATTGTACTTCAGCCGAAACTGTTAGTCAAAATTAGCATGCAACTCCTTTAACACTTTGTAAAGCGATAAGTACTCGTATATTGATTGATATTCGTGATATCGCTTGCTAATATTCTATACGCATAGCCATTTATATACGACGTGACCGGATAACTCTGATTTGTGTGTAAAGATAAGGATTTCGTATTTTAGCTGAGCTAGTCTCTATAGCTTTAACGAATTAGGAGACTAATTCGGAAAAGATCTATTTACAAAGGCTTTGGATTAGTATTACCTGTTCTTTTTTATTTTTACTACGTGACATCGTGATAAAGGAAAACCTCTTAAGGGGTCATTGTACTCATTATAAACAATTTTTATTATATTACTCTGAAATTACGGAAAAAAAAACAGATGTTCCAGAAAAAAGTTTATTGCCACTCGAAGAAATGTACGGAACAGCTGATTTTTTTTGTGGTCTCTGAATTGGTCCCATAATTAAATTTGTTTATAATAAGGAGTACAATCACCTCTTAAGAGGTTTTGCGTTATTTCGATGGCACCTTGTATAAATCAATTTGTTGGCAATATGGGTCAAAAGTGCCAGAAATAAATGATTATTTTATTCATTATTTAATATTTTTGAATTAGACAACAAGAGTTTCCGAAATTTCAAAAAAAAAAATGGGCTTGCTGTAAACTGCCACCTCGTCTGATGGAGGCGAGGTGGCAGTTTACGCGATGCGACGCGATATTTAAGCGATGACACGGTCTACGATGGAGCACACTTACCTAGAACAAAACGATTCAACCATGACTTGATAACACCCAGATTGTAACTATTGGGGAACACCCATTCAGCGCATTTCAGACTTATCTAGCGAATCGCACAAAAAAATCGGACTTTGAATTTGGCCAAACCTTTGCACGCGATATTCTCTGACTGAATTTAACTTTTGTAACCTGATATTAACGTTAGGCATGCTACTTTTGAGACATACGAAATCAATCTCGATGTACCTACGTATTTATCTAACGTCGACTTCATAATAATAAGCAAAGCCAGTAAGCAAAATAATGAAGGTACACAAATTATCACTTTCTCTTTTACGATTCTTCAATCATAAAACGCCGAGGGCCTAGTTAGAAATTAGCACTTCTGCATTTCATAGTTCAACGGAGCAAATTGCCAATAAAATGATTCACAGACTAATGAGTGCTATACGTATTTTGACTACTTCACGCCGCGTTGCTTATGAGCTTGAGCCGAGGTACGAAAACGGCGAAAATGATCTCAGATTTTATGATCGATTGGCAGCTTTCAATTTTGATTGATTAGCTCAGAATATTACTGTTCAAATACAAGTACGTAAGTCTCCACTTTGTAGGTGATTCAAACTACCAAAGGGCCTTCATTGTCGAAGGCGCCACTGCTATTGCTCGGCAGGTAGTGGGCCAATTAATATTAACCAATCACCAGAAATAATTTGAAGCTAGTTCTAAATCTGCATTAGCTTTCAATCACTAATTACAGGCACGTTCGAGGGCTAAACTTAGACGATTAACGGCGGCTAGCTAGAGTTTGCTTTTTGTGTGTTCTTATTTATGGGATCTGTCTAAATATAACCATGTCTATAGCCTTTTTCAGTCGGTGACATTTACAAACTCCACATGTGCTAAAATCACACCGCTTCATCCAAATTCATAACTAAATACATAACCAGCGACAGAAATATAATTTTCTTCGCTGTTTCATAACCAGTTATTAAACACTAGCACCAAATACCAGCGTCGTCTATTTCTCCAAAATTTAAAGTGTGATATGATAGGTTTTTTGTACTGAGACAGAAATGGTTCTATAGCCGGAACGACAAATACACGTTACACTTTGTATACACTGTACTTGTTGTATAAGAGTATATAGTGTGTACTGCAATGAGTCGAATTATTAATTAACAGCAGTATCCAGGTCAGTGGGTAGTTATAGCAGCGCTAATGTCACAGGCTAACACCACGCTCATTTGAACTCGACAGGTTTGCTACTAGATGCTTGTAAGTGGAAGTTTGCTTATTGGTATGCAGGCTTTTGTTTTTACTTTAGGTTACGCTTGGAAAGCATTTTCTAATATAATACGAATGTCTAGTGCATACAAAGTCGAATTGATATGAATATAATAAACATAGGAGAAAAGAAGTACGTACGCATAGCCCAGCCTAATGAACTGAGGTGCAAAGTTCGCATAACGCAATTCAGGGCTAATCATTACAGACTTTAAACAACTTAATTATACCAAAAATGCTATATTTTTTATGCCATAGGTTGATAACAAGCTAACGGGCCGCCTGGTGGTAAGCGATCACCGTCGCCTATTGATACTTGTAACACCAGGGGCATCACAGATAAGTTCGTTTGTTCCCCTCTCAACTCCTGAAGAGATTTGGATGGAATGGGATGTATGGATACCTTACTGCCATACACTGGATAATTATATAGGCTACTATTTATCCCGAAAAAAACCGATGAGAGCGAGATAACCACGGGAAGATGTCAGTACTTTATACACCTTCGTAGGAAAATTACGAATGAATTCCTGCAGCTCTACTTATTCACAGATTTCGTAATACTGTAATGACATAACGAAATCAACAACATGTGGAATGCAACGATTTCCATATAAAACAGTTTTTGATTAATAATCAATTTATAGCAGTTTTACTTTCACCCAATTTGGTCAAGTAAAAGGGCCTTAAATAGAATTGCTTTCAAAAAGCAATAGATGATACATTTTTATTACCTTTTAGTCTTTTTATTGCTGAAGAAGTAGTAAATTTTGTTTGTAATTTGTATTTAATTAACTTTAGTGGTGTAAAAATAAGGATCAAGTGTGTTTTCTCCGAATGGGGTTCAAACACGTCAATTGTGAATCCCAGTCTAATTAAAATAAAAGTCTAAGTTATTATAGACTAGTAGAAGAAGAGAAAAGTTAGCTGAGTAGTTACTTGCAGCAAGGATGATTTCTATATGATCGTTCTTGCTTGCAGGTAGCAAGAAGTATATATGAAAATATTAAAAAAAATAGTATACATGGCGTCACCAACGCTTAGATTGGTTGCAAAGACAGCTCAAGAATTTAGAGGTTGACAGGAAGGCGACTTTATCTTAGCTGAAAAAGCGCTCGGGATGTAAACCAGGATGGCACAGGTTCGAACCCTGACAGACGTAAATTTATTGAATTCTCTTTAAAAACCTGAATTAGATATATTTGATCCTAAGTTTAGTAGTTACATAAGAACCATAAAAGGTATCCTCCATCTTAGTCTTAAACCAGGCTGTTCGGACACTGCACTTGTGCTGCGTCTGAATAGTCCATCTCACTGTTAGTTTATAAAAAATAGTTTGTGAAAAAATGTTATGCCGTCTTGGAAGTGCCCATCAGCAAGCTCATTGCTTTGCCAATGAGAACTTTCATCACGTTTGTCTATTCCGAATTCCTTCATTATAATTTTATGTATACACATGTTTTGGGTTACAATCCAGTTCAGACTTTAGTCACTATTTATTTAATAAGGATTTTTGATTGTAATCTGTTTTGTGTATCTAAATAAATAAATGTAAATAGTAAATTCTAAAGAATGGAACAACACTTAAAATATAAATATAACTTTCGTAATAGAGAAACACTCGTTTCATTCGCCAAATTTTAACAAAATCAATTAAGCGGTTTTCATGAAAAGATGATAAATGATTGAGTCTGTCGCAAATTTTTGGAAGTTTTTATAAATCTCTAGTCACTATAAAGATTAATATAAGTTACAGTTTTTAATAAAAAAAAATACAGTAATCTTTTTTTGGTTGACAGCCTTGTCTGACTGACTACGTTATTTTTAAATTGGACAAGTGCCTAACTAAACAAAAACAAACTGAAACTAAAACAAGTTAAACAACAAACAAATTAAAACTAATACGAACACTACAATAACAGTTAGACTGCCCATAGACCGTTGAAGGTCTAAAGACAATCCAAATGCTCAATCATTACGGTAATTGTACTAAGGCATATCCTTTGTTTTCCTGATCTGGGGTTGTAACTTACAAAGCTTTTTCCCGTATAAGCCCACGCTTGACCTACAGAAGGGTGTTTCATACACCAACTACTCTTTCCGCCAATCCGTACAAATGTTTAAATCAAATCGCGTGTTCAAACCATTGGCAGTGCCATTTCGCATGTAACCCCTGTATTTACTGCTTGTAACGTGATGCTAGTCCTGAGTCAAGGAGTGGTCGCTAACGAAGGCTTGGCTGCACGCCACTGCTACTGTATTAAATGACTGTGCTTAAATAAGTTTTTAACAGGAAACTCTGAAATTATATCTGTTTTATTACTTTGCGGACTGATATGTAAAGAGTAAGGTTTTTATTTAATTTTGTCTCAAAACGTTTACTGTAATAAACCAATAAAAAACCTATAAAACAAGCTTACGTGACTCTTATAAAAAAGTAAAGTATTCTAAACCCGAAGGGTTATTACACTTGGTAAAGAGTCTGATGATGGAGGTAGAGTAGAATTCTTCATAGGGCACTCGTTAAACCAACCAACCTGAGGATTTTACTAGTAGCTGTTGAAGAGTTCCACTATTCACTACTTAGCTCCATCATCAGATCATTTCGATGGTACCAAATCATTGTACTTGCAAAGTTTCATATCGATACGTCAATTAGAAGTACCTTAAAATCTACTTCCTAGATTTGTTTACATTGTTATTTAAACTTTTTAACATGTAAAACTCGTTTAAACCCGGTTCAAGTCAAGATATGAAGTCACAGTCAAGTCCAAGTAACGTTTTAGTAAAAAGATTGAGCTCTTATGGAGTTCTATCGGCCTCAATCACATTACATATTGTATTTTTTTTTTTTACAAATTATGCATGTGAAATTTTGTGTATACACGTGTATTTGTCCACACTCAACTCTGTAACAGCTGAACGGATTTGGATAAAATGGATTGGCATGGAGGAAGTTTATACCCTAATGCGAGTGAACTACGGCTAACAAGTTAAATAATAAAGAAAAAAGTTTCGCAAATGTTCGTCTTATTTCAAGTCTTCAAAGGAAGGGAGAATGTCTTCTACTTTTCAAACTGTAATAAATAAACGTCTTGCTACAGCAGCCGATGGAAGATAACTACATTATAATTTTAAATTGCGCTTCTGTAAATAAATCTCATGGTTTCCATTAACCTGAAGAATGGCCACCGTTATGAATGAGTCGGAGCTTCGGGTATTTATGAAGTGGAATGTCTGGACTTGCCATTCTATGTCTACTTATAGAGATTTTCATACAGACTACGTGTATCTGTATGAAAATTGTGTAAATGGGCTAGTAAATTTTTGGACGCACGTGGAAGCGCGGTGGACTGTTGGAAGCACGGTTGTTCACTACAGTTATATAATTATTTACGAAATGTTTACCGTAAATAGGTTGTAAATGGTGTGGTGAACATGGTAAATGTAACTGTGCCGAAATATTAGGAGCTTCATCCACAATCTATACATACAGGGTTACTGGTAATCAGTTTGCATTCTCTTAACTTTTGCTTCAATACTTCAAGACAGACAACTCTTGTTCTACGATTTATCAAAATGCGCGAAAAGAAACCCAGTTGTGTCATAAATTTTGTCGGGAGTGAATGATTTTTTGTAAAGCACGGCAGATATATTTATTCGCGAATTTCGAAAAGTTGTAGAACAAAATTTCTTTATTTTAGATATACTGAGGCCGCCCGCAAGAGGATTCTAACTGATTAGTAGCCCTGTATAATCACGGTTAATCATTTATGTAACTGCAAGAATTACCTAAGTGTGTCATGACCGTTTTTATGAAAATACGCTAATAATATTCCCTTTTATTGGAGTACAAAATAGGTACATTAGAACCAAAACGGCTGAGATCGTGAGTGATATTCCAGCGCAACAACTTATTGCTTGTTGAATCATTTCAGCTATTTTTGTAACTGCGGGTTGTTATTCTATCAATTGACCTACTAGTGCAAAAAGTGGTTTGCCGCCGAGTTAAATTGACTAATTCGGTGCTACATTTTATTTAGCTCCGTTGCCATGGCCTCTGAGTCATTTGTCAGCTATAAAAAGGCAATAGACGTGCCGGATTAGCGTCAATCAGCATGTGTGGCGGATCATCCGAGTCAGTCCATTGAACTTGATGATAAATGATTAGTTTGGTGTGTAGAGTTCATTTGAAATGTGAATGTGCTGTGATATTTATTGACTCTATGACCAGATCATACAAACAAGAGAGATATGCCTCAGTAAAATTATCGTTTGTATTCAAATGTCTAAATATTTCATAAAAAAAAAAACACTGAACCGCTAAACTGCCCAAAGCAAAACTGTAAATACGGTTAAATTACTTATCACGCACACTAAAAAACTTGTAGCGACACCAATCAACTAATAGTCGCCGGGATTAGCCAAATTGTTATTCTAGCTAAGGTATAAGCTACCTTCATGACAATTTTCATTCAAGTCCATTTATCCGTTAGATATTACATGGAAACAAACATACCAACATACTGTTTTATTATATGTTTATGGCGTCACAAAGTTTTGGATTGTTTAATTTAGTATTATTTCGTAGAAATTGAGCATCAACATCAATTTAAATTATCTCGTAGATAGAAGGTTTTAGTTGTTATGTCAAGCGACAATAACCATTTACTCATTCTGGATAAAACATTCCAGTATATTATCAACGTTAACCTACTGTTGATATTGAGAGAGCTATTATAGTTTTCGGTTCAGTGCCAGAGCTATACCTGTTTTTTTGTTTTTGTTTTGTTTTGGACTTTAGTTTGTTATGCGATAGTGTGCTTGTATCGTCGATTGATTTCCTGCTACCGCCCGCGGAATGTCATCCGACCAAGCTGGTGGTAGTCTCATTCATAGTTTTCCTACCACCCTCGCGATATCGTCCGATTTACGAGCAGAGGGGCTAGTACGAGAACTTGCGAAAAAGTATTCGTTCCGTAAATGACAGCAAATGTATGAAAAATTCAGTTTCCCTTTACGTCCGATAGAGGCGCTGTTAAATTTTTCATACATTTTGCTATCGTTTACGGAACGAATACTTTTTCGCAAGTGCTCGTACTAGGCCAACAGGTTGTATATCGTAGTAGCGAAGTTATCGTTTGGCAGCTACTTGACCTATTTCTTACTATGTGTTTCAGTATGTTATAATTATTTTACTTCAATTTTATAATAAATTATTATGAACTAAGAAACGTTTACGCAGCTGCTGTGGGGTACACATAAAGTGGGCATAATGGACGAATTCTAACATTTATTTAATTTTAAGTAGGTTTTCAACAGCTTTGTATATACGACTGATATGACAAAGCTAAATTAATAGTCTAATATTGTATTTCAAACTTCATACGCGTATTTATAGCCAGTCATGACTTTAGCCGTGTCAAGAGTATTGCTCAATATTTTTATTGAATTGCTGAACATTTTCATAAGTTCATTTGTTTAAAAAAAAAAACACGTTATGACGAAAATGTGAACTATGACAAAAATGGGCGTATTTAAATATGGACGTATTTACGTTTTGTCATTTTACCGTAGTAGTTTTTGCATTCTGCGATTATACAACAGTTCTTGTCTTTAATTGTCTGCAACACTTGTCAATGGGGAAGAAAGGTTCTTGAGTGGATACCACGAACCGGAAGACGCAGCGTAGGTAGGCCTCCCACTAGATGGACCGACGACATCGTGAGAGTCGCGGGCATTCAGTGGATGCAGATGGCAGGATGTCGTTCAGTGTGGAGGTTAAAGGGGGAGGCCTATGTTCAGCAGTGGACGTCTTCTGGCTGATGATGATGATGATGAACACTTGTCAAAGGTAAAACATTACGTTTTCCCTGAGACTGTGGATACAGGTGTCGTCAGTAATGTTAAACAACACGTTTTACTATTTCATTTTATTTTCCATTGTCTTCTACGAACAATAGTGGGTAATTTAATTAAGTTTCGGTTCCTTAGATAGACAATCACACCTTGGGAAGATTAGAATGAAAAATAGGTCATTTTATTACAGCGACGTTAGTTCTATATTTTGTTTGTCGAATTTTAGAGAAAGGTAGCTCTGCATAAGCTGGAAACAAAAACTAAAACATTTTTTTTTTTTTTGTAGTTTTTTTGTGTAATTGTTTTTTTACTTAATCACCTTTATACACTGTTTCTATGGGTTATGTGCCTGAAATAAATGACTATTATTATATTATTTCATTAAATTCTCGGGTCTAGCCCGGACATTTGGTGGGCATTGGTGGAGCCGAAGCCAACACCAAGAGGCCCTGTTGAATATAAAATACTTGCAACAATGAAATATGTATAAAAAATAATATGAAACTATTGTACAGTATAGGATTAAACAAGTCTGGGCTATTGACGTGAACAACTTGTGGATGGAATAACAGATCTATAGAATGAGATACGGCACCTGCCTTATCCTGTCTCATCTCAAAATTATTATATTATTATTATACTTGTCTAAATTACTCTAAATAGTGGAGTCAGCTTGTCTATTTTTACAGAATAGTTTCCTATTTTACCTAATGCACATCTTTTCGTATTAGATGATAAACGTTAGTGTGAACATTCTCATACACGCCCACAACAGTTCGTACAGTTATTATACATATGGCACACAATCTGTAGGGAGTGTGGTGGATACGTACACGATACTGATTTTAGATAGTCGTAATGACACGACTAAAAACGTTTTATTAAGGTTCAACATGTGATTAAATCGAAATGACGTCAAGTTTCTAATTCTGTAGCTAAGACGTGATTTATTTTCAAAACATATTTTTTATTACTTTTGGTTCTTCTATCATTGAGTCCTTTATCTCTTCGTTTTTTTGTAATTTTAAATTGAAGTTTCATTAATGTATCCTGGTGACTGGGTGTGAACAGCCGAAGAAATGGCTGCGGGCGTGCTTTGCGAGAAATAAGCCTATGTCCAGCAGTGGACTAAGAAGGGTTGATTGTGATGATAGTGTGAAACCCAAATTTTAATGACCCTGGAGCTGTCAAGCATCACCTCCAATAACGTCTTAGCAAGGGGTAAGAGAGTAGTGGGCGGGTGAAATTCTAGCAGTTCCAAGTATGTCATTAAAATTGGGTTATAACAGTAGATTTAACCATTACTTCAAATTGAATGTCCGCAGCAGCTAAATATATATTGTGAGTCATCAAGTTCCTAAAAGCTCCGTAACGTCCGATCACTATAAGTCATCACTGTCCAAATTATGCACCATTGACTCATCAAATCGACAGGTTATGCGTCAATTCCCGGGGAGCATGGCATAGAATGGTAACCAATATGAGAATTCAAGTGCAAATACAGGATGGTCTGAATTGAAAATAGCCAAGACCGGAACATGCACTTGGGGATTTTTGTAAGTAATCCAAGATCACAATAAAATAATTTGGTACCTTCGAACTAATCTAATGATGGAGTCAGGAGGTGGAAAGTGAATGTTTTCAATGGTTACTAGTAAACCGCTCGAGTTGTGGGTTAATTTGGGTTGTTTTTTTTTTTTTTGTTGTACTGGAACAATAATTTTGCTAACCTATGCTGCCAAACCGGGCAATCACGTGACCACCTTTTTGAAAATACGAGCTAATGAAGTTAACTAAAATCCCAGACATTGACATAATCAGATTTTAACTAAGTAATATGTGTGTTTGAAAATGCTTTTACCTACGTAGATACCTGACTATTCTTTACCAGCTGTTGTGATGTTACACCCTGTGTGACTCCATGAGCGCATAGTCTCACTCCACGTGCATGGCAATTACCACATGCAGTCACCCGCGAAATGGCCTGGACGCCTGCGCCTGCGCCGTACCACCGCCGCATGCGCTACAATACCGCCACGCTCGGGCGCAACCAGCTTCACAAATAGCTGTGAAATTGGACAATTGGGTGGTCGATTAAGGCACAATTATGATATCAAAATCGACTATTTCCGGAATTCATCACTTTTTTACATTCCAACCGTAAGTAACAATAGCTGCCAATACGATGCAGGTGTAAATTAGATCTTACGGGATCGCGTGTAACTTCTGGGTACCTTTCGGCTGTGCATACCCCATAAATTATTATATAAATCAAATAAATAATCATAAAGCTTACAAGTTACAATATAAGCTTGTTCTCATGTAGATCTATAAGTATAGAATCGAAATAACTCAATGTCTTACTCATCACGAAATCTACTTGACCTACGAAGCTGAAATTTAATGACAGATTTCATATTAGAGTTCCGTAGACGCGATTTTTGGGAAAGGGCAGAATTACAGGGTGCATTGAATGTCGAATGAACTGAAAGTTTAATCGTATATAAGAAGTCGCAGACAACAGCTAGTGAATAAATTAAAGTAAAAATTTACTGTTGCAAGTTACGAAATCCATAAATTTTTCTTCAAGTTTCATGTTGACAAGTTTAATTAAAAACAAACGGTCCACTGGTTTTTTACCCATTGTTTTTACATTACAAATCTGTACGAAGCGGTCATGCACTGGGCGCGGCTAGGCGGGCCCCGGGGCAGTGCGAGTCCGCCCAAACAAAATGATCACCATTCTGCCTGTGTGGTCGCACAAGTAATTGCATATACTTACTATAATCTCAAAACGTTGTTTTTTATTCTGGGAAAAGGAGTTTTTAATAATGATTTAAGAAAATTGTAATTGAATTCATCGCTTAAGATTTCATGTGAATATTTTTTAATAAGCAATTTGAGGTTGTAATTTTATTTAATAAGAAAATAAGTAGCAGTTTTATCAGAGGTATTTCGCAATTTAGTAGTATTTAAGATGTTATTACGAGTAAACAACTAACGTACTTTCTGAAGACGATTATTTATAACCAAAGGTACCAATTTACTTCAAGTCCCATTTATAAGTAACTAACTACGTCTCTTGGTTTCACCCGCGGAGAAAATCCCACAGGAGCTAAATTTTTCCGCAATAAAAAGTATCCTGCCACATTCCAGCCCTCAAATTATCTGTGTTCAAAAATTATGTCGACCCGACTATTTGTTTTTGCCTAACAAAAAGGACAAATATACCAAAATACACACTTTCGCATTTATTAATATTATAATAGAATTTGTAAATTTGTGATTTCTGTTGAGGTATATTATACATTTCGTTTGTAAGACAAAATAATATTATCAATATGAGTGCAAAATCTTCAGTCTAGACACATCGAAGTCTTATAATCTAAACGCTTTTAGGATATTATTACTCCTATTATTAAAACAATTTATTTTGCGGAATCGAAAACATCTATTTTTCACCTCTTGACAGATCTCTTATAAAACAAAACACAACTCTATTGAAATAAAATAATAAAGGCGACCGCGAAGGTCGCACTGGTGAAAAAGAGTTCCGCCACACCACCCCCCCACGGAGAAAGGAAGAATAAGCTGAAAAATTTATAAATAAATAAGATAATCACATATCTAAAATATTTCCAAACTTCACCCTCCTCCCGGACCGGGTGATGACAGGAGCTGGTGTAGGTGCAGGGACCAACGCAGGCGTGAAACTGCTAGCTGGAGTTGGCGCAGGCGGCACAATTGGTTCACAATTGCCAAACGCCGAATCCAAATGGGCAGGCTTAACGCGATCTATGCTAACTGTACGTTCCCTTCCATTAATATCGAGAGTGATCGTTTTGTCTCTTCGCCCGATGATACGATGAGGACCGGAATAAGGCGGCTGCAACGGCCTTCGCACTGAATCATCGCGTAGCATGGCATGCGACGCCTTAACTAAATCTTTAAATATGAAAGTCGATGGCTGGGCGTGGCGTGTAGCAAGGACAGGACGGAGAGCTTCCATATATTTGCGCAGCTCACGGACGAAATCTACAACGTCACTTGGGCTCTGCGATGTTATTGGAGGTATGACGAGTTCTCCAGGCAAGCGAAGAGTCTCTCCATAAACGAGCTCTGCAGAAGATGCCTTCAAATCTTCTTTGAGCGCCGTTCGCATCCCTAATAAAACTAACGGCAAAGCTCTTACCCATGTGTCATTATGACACATCAAAGATGCTTTAAGCTGCCGATGCATGCGTTCCACCATACCATTTGCGCAAGGATGGTAACTAGTCGTGCGCACCCGTTTGGTACCACATACATCCATTAGACGGCGAAACAACACAGATTCAAACTGCCGGCCCTGGTCGGTTGTCAAAATGTTTGGTACCCCAAAACGGGAAACCCAACCAGTTACGAATGTATCTGCTACCTCTTCTGCTGTGATTGATGACATAGGCCATACTTCAGGCCACCGTGTGTATCTATCAATCGCAGTCAGGCAATAATTGTACCCTTTCGAGTGAGGAAGTGGTCCAATAATGTCTAAATGCACCGACCTAAATCTGTTTGACGGTAATTTAAACTCTCCAAGTGGCGAATTAATATGTCGAGTTACTTTACTGAGTTGACAGCGTAAACAAGTTCGAGCCCATTCACGGCAATTTGCGTTTACTTGAGGCCATACATAACGCTCAGTTACCAAGCGAGTGGTTGCCCGCGCGCCAGGGTGACTGAGGTTGTGACACCTGTCGAATGCAGCTCGACGGAATGCTGGTGTCAGGTATGGACGTGGTCGCTCAGTTGAAGTATCACAGATTACTGTGATATTTGTGCCAGGGATGAGGATGGGTTCGAGCTTCAAAGACGAATTCCCACGCATACTAGCTAGCTCCTCATCCGATTCTTGCGATAACGCGAGTGCAGCAAAATCCTCTTCAAGAGAAATAGACTCAACGCGCGACATGGCATCAGCTACGATGTTATCAACCCCTTTAATATACACTACATCAGTAGTAAACTGGCTGATGAAAGACAGCTGGTTTAATTGGATAGGCGGCAATTTCTCACGTCGTTGTACAAAAGCGTATATTAGCGGCTTATGGTCAGTGTAGATAGTGACGTGTTGTACCTCCAACAGGTGCCTGAAGTGTTGAACACTCTCGTACACCGCAAGGAGTTCCCGATAGTACGCCGGCCACTGAGCCTGTTTAGCAGTCAGCTTTTTACTAAAATAGGCTAGTGGCTGCCAATCATCATTATCGACGCGCTGTTGTAGGCAAGAACCAACGTGCGTTCCTGAAGCGTCAGTAAACAACCCAACCTCAGCACTGTTATTTGGGTGTGCTAAAATTGTAGCGGACGTCAAGCTTTTCTTGCATTCTTCAAAGCACTTTTCTAGCTCAGGAGTCCACACAAAAGGTTTATTGCCTTTGCCTTGAATAGCAGTGATTGCTTCAATTAACGGCGCTTGGTACTTAGCCGTACTTGGCAAAAACCGGCGGTAGTAATTGACCATGCCTATGAATCTGCGCATACCCTGAACTGTCTTTGGGGGCGGGTAATCCACCAGAGAACGAATTCTGTCCTCAGGAGGACGCGTGCCCGCAGCATTGACTCGATGCCCAAGGAAAGATACTTCTGCGGCACCAAATACGGACTTGGCTGTATTAATCACAACGCCATAGTCGTGCAATCGCTGGAACAAGATTTCCAGATGCTGCGCATGCGCTATTTGGTCTTTTGAGTAAACCAAAATGTCATCAACATAGACATAGCAAAAATCTAAGCCACGGACTACTTCATCGATAAATCTCTGAAAAGTCTGCCCAGCATTACGCAAACCAAAAGTCATATACAGAAATTCATATAATCCAAATGGAGTAGTTATCGCTGTCTTGCACACGTCGCCTGGATTCACCGGTATCTGTTGATAGGCCTTGACCAAGTCTATAGTACTAAAAACGGTACAGCCAGACAAGTTGTGCGCATAATCACCTATGTATCGGACAGGGTAGCGATCAGGAATCGTTCGGGCGTTTAATGCACGATAATCACCGCAAGGACGCCACGTTGAGTCCTTTTTAGGTGCGAGATGCAGAGGCGATGACCAAGAGCTATCAGATGGTCGGCAAGTACCAGCTCGGACCATATCTTCGAACTCTTTCTTTGCAATGCCCAGTTTTAATGGTGCCAACCGACGCGGTCTAGATGTCACAGGGGGACCGTCGGTAGTGTTTATATAATGTACGGTGCTGTGTTTAATAATTCTAGGTGCACCAGGTGGTCGCGTTATACTTGGGTATTTCTCCAAGATCGCTGTGAATGGCGAGTCAGGAAGAGATACTACCTTCACACTTTGCTGTTCCGCGGTATAAAGGTCCGCGGACGAAATAAGCCCAGTTTTACTATCGCACAGCTTACCTTTTGAGCAATCGGGTAAAAGCTGGTAATGCGACAAAAAATCTACGCCAATAATACCACTTTCCACATCCGCCACGACAAAGTTCCAGGTGAAATCCCGTCGTAGCCCTAAATTTAAGTTCAACTGTACCAGTCCATATGTGATAATCTTACTGCCATTAGCTGCAACTAAACTATATGATAATGGCTGAAGCGTACGTCCTTTTATAAAGCTACGAGGAACGCAACAAATATCCGAACCAGTGTCCACCAAAAATTTCCGGTTGGATCTCCGGTCGGTCACGAAAAGGCGGCGACTAGCTGGCGAGCAACTGGATGTCGCCTTTAACAGTTGCTGTTTTGGTTTCCCTGATCACTAGGCGGGGAACCGGACCACTTACATGGAGGCACACATTTACGTGCTTTTGTCGCAAAACGGTCATGATAAAAGCACAAATCATAGTTACGTGAACGTGATCGGCTGCGACTACGATTACGGTTACGATTGAAGTCACGACTACGCGTACCAACATGCGAGCTGCAACCAGCAGAGGAAAGTGACGCTACTAAACGGGTCAATTCATCAACTTTTTTAGTCAGCTCCTGTACAAGATCAGTATTCGAGTTAGGCGAAACCGTACATACCTCCAATGAAGTTGATTGAGCGTTAATTTCAGCCAAATTGTCCGCTAGTTCGCTTAGCTCAGCCAACGATTCTAATCGTTGAGCAGCCAAGACAGTTTGAAGATATCGTGGCAACCTGCTCATCCAAATTGTCTTCAGAATATCCTCCGGAAATGCTGCACCGGCTAACGATCTCAGATGACGCAGAAAAAACGACGGCCTTTGATCGCCGATCTGCTCCTTCTCTAGAAGACGGCGTATTTTCTGCTCCCGAGAATCTGAGAACCTAGATATTATTGCGTTGCGCAATTTCGTGTAGGGTTGCTCCCTCGGAGGTTGGATTATGAAATCCTCTACTTCGCGAGTACAATTGGTATCGAGGTGCGCAACTGCGTAATTAAACTTCGTGATTTCTTGGCTAATATTATTGATGGAAAATTGCGCCTCTAAACTCGCAAACCATAGGGCCGGGCGATCTCTACAAAATGGAGGGGTACGTATAGATACTCTGTTAATCATTACCTTCTCCGTACCGCCTGTGCCAGATCTGCTGTCACTGCTTGACATTTCACGTCCACCCGTACCCGCGGAAGCTGGTTTGAAGTCTTCCTGCTCACTGTCACTCATGACGTGTGCTGTCATGAAAAACCATGCTAAGAGAAAAACAAAATTCAAAAACAAAAACTGAAAACAAAAGAAACGTGGGAGTGTGGTGTGCGAATGCTCTACAAAAAACTTTGGTATAAAAATAACTTAAAAATATGTACAAAAATTCACCAAAATAAAATAAAATTAAATACACACACAAAAACACACAACAATATAAATCACACTTAGTCTTTTTAGTCCACACTGGTTCTTCCAAAAGATACTTCGACTTTAGTCTTGACGCGCTCCATGCGATTGTTGCCAGCAGTCAGCAGCACAGCTCTCGTAGTCGAATTCACCACTTCTTTTTCTACGTTTTCGTATTCTCGTCGACGAACAATCAGACGACCGTGGTCGCTTCACTCGTACCACCAAAGAAAGTACTCGTACATATTTGCGTACCTTTGCTCTTCTTGTGTTCGAATCGTCTTAATTTATGTTGTGTTCGTATCGGGGTCACCAATTTAGGATATTATTACTCCTATTATTAAAACAATTTATTTTGCGGAATCGAAAACATCTATTTTTCACCTCTTGACAGATCTCTTATAAAACAAAACACAACTCTATTGAAATAAAATAATAAAGGCGACCGCGAAGGTCGCACTGGTGAAAAAGAGTTCCGCCACACGCTCAATATTCCCCATTCAGTAGGATATTGATCTCACGTCCCGGACATTTATCTTTGAATAACAATAGGCCATGCATTCGTATTCGGCTTGTGAACCCATTGCCGTAATCTGATGATCTGAACTTTGAAGTCCATTGACAAGAGCCGGTACTTCTCGAAGTTGATTTCGTTCACTGTGGGAAACCCCGGTCTAAGTTTATCTTAATTACTTGGAATTATAAATGCGTCCAAAGAATTAAAAAAAATGTCAATCGATTAACTTTATCTCTAAAGTAGACAACATCTATGAACGCTATCAAATATTTAGTTATTTCAAATTCGTTTCAAGATTTCCTCTTTTCCTGCTCAGCGCACACTCTCTATCTACTTCACATGGTTGTCCGAGCAATCTTACATAATCATGCAAGACTTCTAGGACAAGTCTATTCTAGTCTATTCCACTATTATACTCACCGGTTTTTGCGGCGTTAACTTATCGCCGCACTGGCTGGCCTTACCGGTCTCACCACAATCTCATAAGCATTCTTATTTAAGTCTTACGCTTAAACTTTGTCTCGCTTTCGCGACAGAAGAGAGTAAGACAAAGAATGAATTTTATTTTTATCTACATAGAGTGAGTGTAGTAGACCTTAAAAATTTAGTAACTCAGTCGCCGTGGAAGAAAACGGCTATGATGACATCCCCTCGAAAGTAATTTTTATATTGAAGTGTTGTTCCACAACACAAAACGCCATTGGTTGCAAAGACAGCTCAAGAATTTGAAGACCGGCAGGAAACCAACCGAAACTTAGCATTTAGAGCACTCTGGGCGTAAACCCGGATAGCGTAGGTTCGAATCCTCCCGCTCGTTTTTTTTTATTGTCTAAAACAATTAAATAACAGACCTCTGGCATATATGAAAAAGTATGCCATACATTTTCATAGCAAGCATTTTTGCAATAAAAGCAAAAAGTATGGTACAGTAGGTATAAAATACCTAGACAATGCTTGCCTTGTTCCGCGAATCATAACAAATTACTTAATAAAGTATAAGCCAAGGTCTTTTATTTATCAAAGCAACAAGCAGTATTCCAAACTGAGTCTCGTATAAATGTTTACACGTTTAAGTCTTTAGAACTGAGTCTGTTCTTGGGTTAGAGTTTTTCTGACAGCTGCTAAATGATTAAACAGTGAGTGGGCGATACATCTCAAAGATGAATGAATCCATTACAAGTATCTAACTCGGACATAACAATGAAAACGCAGATAAGCTCGCCGAGTAGTAAATAATAAAGTTCCAAATAGTTCCGGAGTTTGTAGTAACAGGAAAAGAGTGCTATCGTCGACACACATATACCTAACAAATTCTGATCCTGTAAATTGATATAGAGCTTTAGTTTGATATTCTTGTGGTTTCTTTTTCTTTGGCGGGGATTCTTTCTTTGCAGTTTGTTTTGACTGCGAAATTTACCGATCGTAAGTT
Source organism: Agriopis leucophaearia (assembly GCA_949125355.1). Lineage (NCBI taxonomy): Eukaryota > Metazoa > Arthropoda > Insecta > Lepidoptera > Geometridae > Agriopis > Agriopis leucophaearia. The sequence continues at coordinate 10,787,896 of OX421275.1, forward strand.
TTACAAGCGTTCGGCGTTCGTTGCCCTGATGACGTCACTTTGAGAGAGCTTTGAAGATCTTTCAGGTGGATGTGTGCCCACTCTACATTTAAATAGTTCTATGAAATGAAAGTAGTGCTGTATAATGTTATTGTTATGTCTGGAGGAAAATAAACATTCGTACTACTATTTACTATTTACATTACTACTATTTACACCCATTCGCAAGAATAAATACATATTTCACAAGCTTTTATTCATCTTGACCTGTTAGTTAGTATGTATGTGTGTGTTTGGGACAAATCTTACAACTAAATTTTAGACCAGTTATCCTCAACCAATTGTGGCATACTTATGTAAGTACGGCGACAATGCAATGTTATGGTACCATCGCGCTGGTCTGATGTTGTAGACAGAAAGTGGCCTCGGAATTTCTAACTAAACGAAACAATGTAACACCGTCGAGTTTGGGTTCGTTGGATGTATCTTCCCAAGCACTTTGATCCTAGATGATAAATTCAATATGGCTGATGCACCAAGATGGCGGACAGAATACGAAAACGTTTGTTTTAAAAAGTATTGTTTACACTTTTTTTTAAATCAAAACAACTTATTTTTCTTTTTATTTCGCTCCTTTAATAAAACAAGTGGAAGACACGACACAAAACAAAATTAATGGACGCTTTTCTTTGTTTTTTATGACGGAACTTCTCACGCTTCTTTTGATTTACAAACCGAACTATTTGCTTCATTCTAATGGGTAAATATTTAAATTACCCACTCCATAAACAAATAGTTGTTACCCTCGCGTTTGAGTGGGGCTATAGGTAACTCTATACGGAGGAACTCGTAAATGGCGTCTTTCATCTCGCCTAGCTTATTACTCAGTTTATAATATAAAGCTCGTGGTATAAAGCTATGGGTGTTTGAGAAAAAGAACAACGTAATCCGACAGCGGATGTGTGGATGAGAGTAGGTTTCGAGGGCAACTATTAAATAAGCTACCGTAATTTGATACTTTAATTCAGTTCAAATGATCGAAGCCAGAATTCATGCGCGTATCTCTTATCATATATACCGGTCGTCTTATCTTATACATTACGCCTGCTTATAAAAATGATGATTTTAACGTCCGCAAATAAAAAGGAAAAGCAACACCCGTTTATTATCATAAACGAACGTATCAGACTTTTAAAGGATCGTTTATTCTTAATTTTATTGGACCACTAATGTTATCTTAACTGTATCGTATACTTTTCATGGTGTAGTTTAAGACAAAATTATATAGTAAGCTATAGTTATCATGCAGAATCATGCCATGCCCCACTATTGATGCTGATTCAGAATAAATAGGGTGAGGTTGAAACATTAATGATATTCGAGTCTAAACTCTTTTCCCTTGACATACGTAAGAAAGTCAAGAGTGTTGTTATTATTTATCGTTAAAAAAACAGACAGTGTGTCAAGATATCAAGATGATTGCTACAATTACGCTGTTTACACACTCGATCGAATCTCTAGATACAATCTCATGGCCTATTATTACTAAATTTAAATCAATTATTATAATTATATTTGAGCAGTTATAGTACACACGTAGGCGTCAGTCAGCGGACTGTAATGAATGGCCCTTAGATAAGCGGTAAAACACTTTAGATTAAATAGAAGGGTTTGTATCAATGAATGTTACGTCAAACTTCCCACTTTGTAGATATGAAATTAAATCTTGAGTCGGCAATGAATATTGTTTATTAATGTTATGGGTTTCATTCACCTACGTTTAGATTTCATTGGGGCCATAACCGTCATGACCCCGTCATATAATTATACTGATTGCCACAACACAATATATAGTTATATTATTAGTAGATATGGAACAAACATCTTCTAATGCAGACATTGCAATCATCATCATATCATTCAGAAAACGTGACAATTATTTGTCGAAATCTGCGTTTAATTACCACAAGTTTATAAGTAAAACATTTTCTGCACCTGCATTGCCAACAGCTCCATGATTTTCAAAAACAATCGATCAAGGCTAAACTTAATTATGAGCAATTAGTACAGCAATGCGATTGCTTAACTATTTATTAACAGGCTATTAGGTACTGTGTTAAGATTCTAACAAGATCCCTTAATTTTTTAGAATACGATTGTATCTTAAATTGATACTCACAGGCTTTTGCTAAAACATATTGCTTTATAAATTGTACACAATGAATATACTATTTGAGCTTCATTCACAAATGCTATTGCTTGGGTTTTTGAACTAAAACATCGTAAACTATTTCTTTGTAGTGTTTGCTTGAATAATTGAATTTCTGACATAAAAATGATTTGAAATAATAAACATGACACCTATATTCACTATCTTTATTTCTGTTACAGGTAAGTTCAATATTTACGATCTGTTCCTCTATCAACGTGTCAAAGGTAAGTAAGTTTCGTGAATACAAACGAGTGTGGAGAATGTGCGTGGGCGCAGATCTCTACATGTTTATGTTGTGGTAGAACGTTGCTAGTGCAACTCTGATCAACCTTTTTAGTTTTGGAGCAAATGTTGATTTGCATCTCGTGAGTTAATACACAAAAATCACTCACTCTGTCATCATGTAGACCTGGTATACATAGCTAATGCAAGGGCGTCGCCTCTCGTTTCATTACAATTGAAATTAAATGAGAGGGAACGAATTCGCGTTACGGCTTTACAACTCTACCACAAAGTGGTGGAGCAAAGTCTTTGATTGAATGAGAAACAGATTTATTCAAACACTGAGTCTATTTAAGTTGGTTTCTAATATAGTTCATACGTGATATTTTTGAAATACGTGAACTTCTGCTTCAAAACAAGAACAAACAAGACCAGCCGGCTTGAATATTCAACACTGTAGATTGGTTATGCTGACAAATTATATAAAATTACAATTTATTAATTCAATGGTGTTATGTTATGACCTTTCAATGCGTTAGCTAGCTGCATTGCATTAGCATAGCTCGGATTTCATTATGGACTTTATGTTATTTTCACTATTTTAGTAATTCTATAGATGATAAAATGTAAACAGTTCTTAACTACGTATTTCGATCGTAATTATTACACGAGATTCCAAATTACTGTCAAATTCAATAGCATTTGCATACATATTTAATTAAAGTAAGTACCTAGTTTTTTCCCCTAGATTATATGCTATTAGGTAGCAAACGAGCTAATAGGGCGCCTGATGATAAAACGATTACAGTTTACTATGGATGCCTGATACACCAGAGGCATCATCTCTGTTAACAGCCCTGTTAACATAATACACAGTTACAAATAAACCTTTTTTCTTTCTTCTAATAATTATATTAATTGTAAATTCTGTAGAGTCGCGTTATCGGCGTTCTACCACAGATGGAATGCTAGTTGATACGGACATTCCCTGTCGGCGATGTCAAAGTATGGGATATGTAGATGGCCCGCTGCGAACAATGTCACATTACAACCATCTTGTGTAACTGAACGGACAATCCGAATCTTGTCGTGTACTACTCGAACATGCTGTATCAGATTAAACTAATGAATAAATGATTAATGAAATCATTACATTGACGGTATTTATGAGAATAATTATTTCTATGAACATGATGAAATGGTCGATCTTCACAACATTGTCTTGAGCCAAAATGTAATTGATTAGTAATAGTTCCCGAAAATAACTTAAATGTATGCTTATAGTATTTTTTCTGACCTTAGTATTATTAAACCTAAAAACTGAAAAAAACACATCGAAATATATTTTTTTGTATCAATGTGTTGTCCAGGTTGCCCCCTACTTTAGGATTATGTACACACAGCATTTTTAATTCTTTACACACACACACAGATTCTTTTCACAGCATTCTTTAAATTCAATTTTCATGATAAAAACTAACTTAAAAACCGAATAAGAAGAAAAGGTGTACAGTAAAATTTTACGAAGTACATCGGAGCTCAATAATGTTTAAATTGGGTGCTCACTGCTTACATGTTTTGTCTTATTGAAATTCTGCAAAGGGCCACGACACTGCAGTATTGTGAGAACGAACGAACGAACCCATAAACGTCGGGCAGTTTACGACTTCGGTGTTATTTAACGCCACCGCTACCAGGGCTTCAGGAAGGCTGTGGTTTTGACACGGTGAGTATTACATTGCTAGTTTGCAAAAAGTAAAAATAAAATTCGCAATTTGTCACAATTACAAGTGATCTTGATGGGAAAAAGCTAGATATTTTTACTTCCGACGTAAATAGCCCCTCTATTTACGTCGGAAGTAAAAATATCTAGCTTTTTATATCTTGCTATAATTTTAATGTGTGTTATATCTGTGGCATCGTAACTCCCAAACGGCTTTCAACTGATTCTGATTTAATGACTGTTTTTCTGATGAATTTCTAGTGTAATCTGTGTTTCTGATTTAGTTTTTTTTTTGTTTGAAAGGAGACGAGAGTTGTCCTTAACTAAAATTCAAGAAAATTTGTTCAGCCGTAATGATTGTTAAGACCCTTTTATAGGTGATTAAATAAAATCAATTTATACTTGTTATTGATTATTAGGCTTTCGTTTGATCTCTACATCGCCTGATGACAAGCAATGATGCAGGCTATGATGGATCACGCTTGCCTAGAAGAAACTAATTCACTCGCGACTTGAAGACATCCAGATTGTAACTATCGGGGAACTTTATGCCGGCAGCGCATGCCACACACCACAGACTTGCGGTGCGCACAGTAAAAGTGGAAATGATAGGTCTATGGAAAAAACATTTTAGAGCTAAAAATATCTTCGAAAGTATGAACTAACGTTGTTGAAAGCTGTAAACACATCATGATACTCATGAAGCGTAGGTTAGATAAATGGTTATATGCTTTCATAAACTAAAATGTCTGAAGATAAAATTATGGCAAAACCAAACAATCAGATAATAAAATCTGATTTTTAAGATCATCCGTAGTTACATGCTGAATGGAATGTAAACGCTTTAAAAACGAAAAACAAAAGCTACATAAAGTTCTGATTTAAAGCAGACATAAGTTAATTTACATGTTAACAAACGATCGACGAGGACTTCGTCTGCATGGAAATTAGAGTGATCAGCTACTTTCGACGGTCAATGAATGTATTCCTTTTTTTGAATGCCTTTGGCTGGCCTTCGGATAATGTTTCACTTCAGTAATCATCGATAGACTCAGGATTTTATTGTTTTTTATAAAAATCAGTGCGAAGTTTGCAACCTGTTAGCAGTAATTGGTTTACGAGTATGCTTAGTCTTTCGTAATCCAATATTTCCATTTAACTTTTCTTTGATTTGATAAAATCTTGTTTCTATAATATTTGTAAGAGTTTTTAATAAAGTTATTTATGACAAACTTTATCATTTATAATTTTATAATATTATTCATAAATTAATGAGCGAATAAAAAATTTACTGCCATATTTTTATCGCGCGTGCCATATATGCGTATTTTATGATGCGCTTCTGGTCTACCGTTATATCAAGTTACATTGACATACTTATCTGAAGAGGTGGTGGAATTATTTTCCATAAGAGGCTATCACTTTTATTCATGACTTACGATAGTAGCTCCCTCACTTAATTCTTCAGATAAGTTGGTCACACTGTACTACAGTTACTGGAGCATGCGGGTGTATGTTCTTTCAAGTGGTAAGATCACATAACTTAAAAGCTTCTAAGATTAGAACTATTTAAGGTGTTTCTGTAATCTCGAGTGGAACGAGTGGTTTTCGGTTTGGCTACCAGAGTTCAAGTGCTTCCGGTCAAGTACTGACTAGAATTTCCTATATGTTATTTTTGTACAGTCAACAAACTCATCGATTTTTACCAATAGATTTGCTGACGTTGCATGAGTCACATATTCAGATCAGACAAACAAGGGAAGGTGGCGTACGGGTGCGAACGCATCTGGCTCAAAAAAGGCCTGATGCTAGTTTCTGCCTTTAATCAAAAACACCCTTCAGAAAGCTTTGCCGCCCTTTTTGCATGTTTTTTTTTTAATGATACTGAGTGACGAGACGAGCGAAGTCGCTCGCCTGATGGCTCTTCACGCTTGCCCATAACAGCTCAACGCCACTCAGAATTTTGAATTTCAACAGTTCAAAACCCTGGATGGCAATGCACTGCGCTCGTCACCCTGAGATATAAGATGTCAAATCTCTGTGTGCCCTGTAATTTCGCTTGAAACATTGCCCTTCAATCCGGAACACAATAGTGTTTGCACACTACTGCTTGGCGGTTGAATAACTGGCAAAGGTGTGGTACTTCCCCAGGCGGACCCCTGCAAAAGAGTCCTACTACCACTACAATGTGGACTAATTATTAGTTTATTGGCGTTGCTTCAAGTTTTAAGTGTGCGTGAGAAAAATGAGTGAGCAAATTGTAATACAGTGAATTTTGAAACTTGGCTAAAACCATGCGCTACGTGCTCTGTAATATTTTTATGTCCATGTATGTGACGTGACCCAAGATCAGAGAAACAAGGGAGATATGTCATAGTATAAAATTTATGGTTCGTTTTCATGTCTGCATGATTCTCCAATCATTTAACTATACCGCTAAATACCTTGATGTAATAACTGTAAGCACGACACACTTACATGAGTTTTTTCATGCACATTAAGAAACTTGCAGCGACAACAATAATCTAGCTAATAGTCCACATGCAAAAATAAAGCATGGAAAGGCCACCTGCAGGGTGAATTCAACTAAGGGCATCATCAAGCCTGATATAAATGCGATTCGTTTGCATATCTCCCTTGATTATCTGTGGGGCTAGTACGAGAACTTGCGAAAAAGTATTCGTTCCGTAAACGATAGCAAATGTATGAAAAATTCAGTTTCCCTTTACGTCCGATAGAGGCGCTGTTCAATTTTTTATACATTTTGCTATCGTTTACGGAACGAATACTTCGCAAGTGCTCGTACTAGGGCCACAGACCTGAGCGTTCGCCCCGTATGCATTCGCTCGCGTTTAGTTACTAGCTCTATACACGGCATTAAATGTCGAGTAAAACGCTGAACAATATAAAACTATTAGATGCATAAACAATAAAAATACATAGTAGGTATCCAATAAAAAGTAAATCTTCGACTTTTCTAATAAATTAATTTATTAAGCTTATGCTTCTTGATTAAATTCAATGTTATTTTATTGAACTAATCCAATTTCACGTCTCAACGATAAAGCTGAGAATTTTTAAGACAACAAATTTAATATACGTTGTCATTATTTCTTATTAAGGATAATCCCAGATATCCGAGTATAGGTAAAGGCATCGTTATCGACCACCCACTTTGGAATCGAGGTCGGTTTCCGTGTAGTTGAAATAAACAGATCGATTGTGTACTGTTGTTATTAGAACTGTATGTTTGTCTGTTCGTCGCTATTCATATCCGTTCGAAAGTGAAATCATATAAAGCTTTAGAACACTTACAAAGTAGGTGAAATGTTTTTTTTTTTTATAAAAACTACTACTACTATTTAAAAAAATAACAACAGGCTTCACGGGAAGTTCAATAAGCAGGATTCAGCCACTAGCGCCACTAGCCATTTTCCAACCTTAGAGTTGGATAATTTTCTTCAAATTTAAATGGGACTATTCTTGTGATATCTATATAATATTATTAAAAAAAATCGATGTGTGTATGTTCCCTCTGGAATCCAAAACGGTTGGACGGATTTTGACAGGACTTTTAGTAGCAGATAGTTGATGTTATAAGGACTAACTTAGGCTACTTTTATCGAGGATATCCATGCGGGTGAAACCGCGGGGCGCTGCTAGCAACAGCTTAAAAATCGCCGAAGAACATACCTACACACAAAATGTAGACCCTTCTTTTTTTAAGTCGGTGAAAATATATCCATGATTTAGTAACGTGTGCTCTTATAATTATCATATATTTATGTGTTCAAATGAATTCTAATTATTCGCCATCCTTACTAGCAAACTCTTCACTACGTATCAGTCGAGATTAGATGCTGTAAATCGAAACTATCCTGAGTTAATATTGATGACAATAAATCAATTTAACTAATGACTAAACATTATTTTTATTTAGCTAGTTATAATAAATTGCGCTTATGAATAAAGCCCCTCGTAACAAACGACTAATCTGCTCTCTATAAATACGCGTAGTGAGACACTAATTTCCCAGGAATTCGTTACCATAAAACATGGTGCTAAACACATCGCCACGCACCCCATGTGCCCCATGTGATGTACCGTTTCCTTCTCCATGACTCACGAGGAGGGGCCATAATGAGAGTAATTGCCTCTTTTCTCACATCGTGATTCATTATTAAAGAAACGAGACCCGACGCACTTAACTTTATTTGGGTTTTACTCTTTTTAATTGAAACGAATGATGCACAACACCCGGCGCACGATTGATTAATTGAGAGATTCGAAAACATACCAAATCCGTACAGTAATGCGTTTAAAATAAACCGTGAAAACTGTAAGATATACGTTGCATCATGCTGCTATAACTCATGAATTTTAACACGGAACTGACACCGATTTGTGCATAAGTTTACATGTAAAACGAGTCGTAATAAGCTATTTATATGACATCAAAACAATGTTCCCCGGCAGTATTGAGGCGGCAGTAAAGAGATGAAGGGCCGCGATTACCATCTGAATAACAGATGCACGTTTGTGGTAATCTGCCGCATTTACGCGCGGTATACCTGGTCTCCAGAGAGGAATAAGGCCGGGGTCGGAGGTCACCCGACCCGACAGCACCACTACTGACAGCGCACCGACTCTTTTACGATTCAAATGTACAATCCATTGCGTTTTATTGCTTGATAGAGCTGTGGACGTCATTATAATGTGATTGCTTCTTTACTCAGGTGTTTTTGTTGGAGCTTTTTGCTGATCGCATCAAGATTAGGAGCATGCCAATTATTATACTTTCTCTATTTAAAAAGGTTAATGTTCAGTACCAATTACTATAATGTATTTTTTAACGCGAATTTGTCCGCGTTTGACCACCAACTAGCCTGTTGGTAAGCGACGATGTGGTCGAAGATGAAGCACGCAGACTTAGAAGATACCTATTCACTCTCGCCTTGAAAAGGCCCAAAGTGATTGAATTCCTTCCAAAATACGTGTTATGTTATTTTCATTACATTTCCTTACTAGAAAAGTTAATGTGGCGTATATTTTGAAATCAATAGCATTGGTTTCTCGCGGTCTGCTTGCTACGTTGAATATCGCAAATTCTTGTTAATTTCACGGATGATCGATCAATCTTGAGACAGTTGAGTGCTAACGAGACACTTACGAAAAGAAACTTCCTTACCAAATATGGACTTTATCGCTTTTAAAATTAATTAGCAGGCTTATAAACTCAATTAATGTAGCATACTATAGCAAAATTTGTGTTGTTCTTTTTTCTCATATAATCGTAAGATCAAAAAAGTATCATCTTTATGCGTCATTCCTTGAATCATTTAACAGATCCTGAAACTGCACCATATTATTTCTGACTCATATCTCAAAATAAGCATTATGTTCTAACCTAAAGTTATTTTATACGATGTTCTAACTCTAAACATGGAAATAAATCGTGGGTATTCATGCTGGGGGAAGCAAAAGTAGTAAATCGTCTGGTGTGTTGACATTTGCATTGTTGGCTGCCAAAATACCAAGGTGGTATTTGTCGTTTGGTCGTTAATCATTAGGGCGTTGACCGGACGTCCTAACTTCAAAGAAAACGAGAAGGACATAGTGATTGGTAAAAGCAGACGAGAAAGGACCTAGAGTTGGATCAAGTATAAAAGTAAGCAAAACTCTTGGTTTAATACTTCGACCAAAATAAAATGAATGGACGGGCCCAGTAGAAGAGCATTTTTGAAGATTACAAAATGAGCGCCAGCTCTCATTTTGTTTCAGTCGGTCTCTAGCCGTAGGAAGTGAAACACGAGTCTATTGTTACGCGATAACGAAACATCTGACAAAATTATGAATTCGTATGATTTACCGAAGTGTAAATACACAAATAAAACCGATATCTATTTTTTGTAACATATATACTGTACATTTTTATAATTAGGTGTGAAGTATATGTCCGACGGTTTTGACTCGTTTTTACTGATCAAGTTCAATGGTTAGGGCCCGTCCATTCTTTTATTTTGGTCGAAGGTTTAATAGACAATTCTAAGCCTACATTTTGTTATGATTAATTTGAACCGTAAGCTTTTACTTAGAGCGATGATGGCCGAGTGCATGTTAGTTTGCGCGCTTTATAATCTTAACAGCACCCGGTTCGATCCTCGGCTCTACACTAATGACTTATTTAATACTTAAATAAAATAAATTATGTGCAGTTTCGATGCCATAGCTCAAAAGCGGTGTAGGTAAACACCATCGTGAGAAAACAGGTATCTCGAAGAACCTAAAAAATTCAAAGGCTCATGACATTCACCAACATGACTGGGCCATCATGGTGGATTAGGATCCATCCTCTCTCTGAAAGAAGGCCTGTGTAGGCTGATACTGTAAACCTAAGTATAATAAGTTACTTTGGAATTGTCAACTCTTCCCGTATTAATCTGGTAACAAATTTGACAACTAATCCCGCAGGATCAGTATGAGGTTGACAGTTGACGTAAGAGCATTAATTTCAAATGTGTCTGGCCGCATTTCGAGGTGGGATAACTAAACTTGAATTTTTCTCCAATTTTGAATCTAGCAAAGAGTTGACTTTTTAACGGGCACTTGTAATCCGTGACAACGCGCCGCCACTGCTCTTCTGTCGGCGTTGACCTGTCCATTACACTATAAATATTGTAAACCATGTATGTACTAATTTGCAAAAGTTACCTATTACAAAAAAAAGACTACAAAATTAGCAAACGGTAGAACAAAATTATTCTTATAATAAGAGCTGGATGGTGTAATAAAAAAAACACGTAATTTGGTTCACAAATGTCAGTAATCTGTATACACATATTAAAAAAAATATGGATCGAATTGAGAACCTTCCTGCTAAAGTCGGTTAAAAATGCATTATTGATGTTCCATCATTTATGGCTGGGTTATCATTTGATTTGAGATCTGCATTGTATGAGCTATGGTTTTCGTTGTCTCAATTCTGAGAACTGACTTTATAAGGTGGTGCAATTGTATGCTAATATAACATCAACATTTGATAGAGCTATCGTATGAACATCATAAGTGCAGTCTATAATGCTGTGAAACAGCTTTCTGTGATCATACAAAAAGCTTCATGTGTTATTTTGATATATTGTATGAGTATACCACGTTTAATACAAAACCACACGAGGAGTTCAGATTTTTAAAATTTGTATGATGAATGAAAAAGGCTTCTTCTAGACTAGCGTGTTCCATCGTAGACCGCATTATCGCTTAACATCATGCGAATTGGTGGTCAAAGGCAAGCCTAGTATTAAATAAATTAAAAGATAAAAAAAAGTTTTTTACATTGTAATTAGTTATTTTTACCCTATAGTTTAGATAAATGTCTATCTATCTAAATCGATGTATATATAAGATATAATGTATTTAATTTCAGATCAGCGGTGAACAGTTATGCTAATCTAAACTCGGTGTTAGCATTTATTTGATCTGCTAGCTGCAATAACATTGTAAAAAAGCTAAATAAAAACATTTTCTTTTAATATTTCACTGAAGTATATCAGGTACTTGCAACGTAGATATCTTTATTCAAAAACCTAACGAAAGTCATCAGAATTCGTGGTTTTCATTCGCTTCTTACGACGGTATTGCATTTGTCACAGCAAATAAATGCTTGGAGAAAGTTTAGAGTTTTTCGTTGCTACTTTTTAACCGACTTCAAAAAAGGAGAAGGTTCTATGTTCCACTGTATATTTTTTATTTTATTTATGTCCACCAATTTATCCGCCAACCGTAGATCGATTAAAAAAAAAAGTTTTGTTCGGTGAGTTTTGCTTCCAATTTGGTCCCATTGTCACTAATTCAGGATCTGATGATGAAATCCCAGGAAAATCGAGGGCAACCCTAAATTTTGTAGGCACTTATAACGTTTTTCATATATTTTTGAAATCTGTTTTTAATGTGATCCACTTGTCTTCAGAACTGTCATAACTTGAAAACAGTTCTATAGTTAGAGTTTTCAGTTATTTAAGATAACACAAACACTTCTGGTCAATATCACTGACCAGCAAATCTATAAATACCAGCAGTAATGCTGCCCAATGCCCGTCCTATTCAGCGTATATTTCCCGATCGCGTTAACCCAGATACGATCGGGAAAGCGGCCCTTCTGTTATTTATTACTTTCTATTTTTCGATAGCGAACTAAAGAAATTCGTAGTAATGCTCTCAACATACCTGAGCGGTTAGTGCGACTGTCACAAATATCATAGAATAGTTTGCTCAAGAGAAAAATGCTTGATATATATAAGTAATCCGAGAGTTGCATTTTACGAGTATCATATACATAGACTGCTGCAGCATGAAAAGATTTACGTAGAAAACATTTTCTTCGTAATTTCTGTGATTATTGTCCCGCTACCGAAGAACAGTTGCATTTCACGCTTAGGTGTAACGAAAGATTAAAAAAATCTGCTTTTAACGTGGGCGACCTTTCGTAACGACCAGAAAGCTCGATAAAACCTCTATAGATGGAAACATGGAAGGAACTTGAATGGCTTGCGTATACTCGAAATGTCTAAAAAGTATGTTTACACTCAATTTATATTAGGAATGAATAGAACCAAAAACGTTGCGTGATTTTACTGTACGAGTAAGATTACGGTTTCGAATTACTATGATAGTAAATTAAGAGATCACGTACAAAAACATCAAACATAAAAATTACCGCATAAATATTTACTACGTGACTTAACGATTAAAAAATATATGTTATCGGAAAACCCAGCAGTATCTAGAAATAAACTAATCTAAAGAACAACAAATACTAATAATGAGGACAAACTAAGGTAGGTATAGTTTACCACTTTAAATACACTACATTTGATTATTTTAATGATTTAGGTACCTACTTATATTGCACTTGACTGTGTCTTGCTTTTGAGTTTCCTCTTGTAGCAGATGTGATGTAATATTTTTTTTAAGTTTACAACAAAAAAAAAATCTGCAGGGTCCTCATCGGTGGTGGGATATTATTCCAGCATTTATTTTGTTCGGAAGCATATATAATATATAAATAAGACGACTAATAACTCCAAAAGGCTACAAAAAGAAACAACTCACAAAAACCGTAGGTGCCTTAATTAATGTTGCCAAAACAAGTAGCGGCGATAAAAGAGATGCATACGCGCACGCTACGTAGTAACTGTATGCTAATCTGTACTGCAGGGTAATAAATCTTGGCCAATTAGCGGCGCCCGCGCCGGGAGTTATCTGGCGACAAAGAAAACCGCACTTAGCATACCCCCTTCTACGTAACAAGGAGCAAGGTACACCCGATAGTTACAATGTGGGTGTCTTCAAATCACGAGTGAATCGGTTTCTTCTAGGCAAATTAAGATTTCTAAGAGTACTCCATCAAAGACCGCATCATCGCTTCACATCAGGCGCGTTGGCGGTCAAACGCAAGTCTATTATAAAAAAACATGGAATACAGATAAAACAGACGCAGAGTGGACTAACTGCAAATGTCTTACAGTTAATTTGGGAATAAATGGCTGCGCCCGGCGGTTTTACCCGTAATTTTCTTCCTTCTCTGGTATTTTTTAGAGTCATATGATATCCTATGTCTGCCTTTCTAATGCACTCTTGTTTCTGTAAAAATAAATTCAGTACAGTGAGTAACTTTTACAATTACGATGTCAGTATGTTAGGATGATGTTAATTGTGATTAAAGTAAAGCCTACTCCAAATGTATTTTTCCAAAAATGGTAAGCGTAGCGTTAGTCATCTAGGTGCAAGATGGGTCGACGATATTGTCACCATCGTGGGTTAAACCTGGCTTCAATAAGCACATAAGCGAAGCAGACGGCATAGCAACAGAGAGGCCTACGTACAGCAGTGGGATAATGAAGGATGTGGGTGATGATGATGAAAAATGCAGTCAACCGTTAACTTTCCGCGTCATAAGCTTTTCCCATAAAAAATGGCACTTCTATCTACATCCAATACACATTACGTTGTAGTGAGGAATTGGGACCTCCACAGCTATATACCCAACAAGGATTTAGTTAGGATAAGCAATGAGGTTTCTTGTTAAGAGGATATTAAAAAGGTAGTATTAATTCCTATCTTCCTGTGCAACTGCTTTTCTTTCTATGAGCACTAACCATGCTAAAATTTGTTTAAAATAAAGTACTTTAAACATTGTCTTCAAAAATTATAAGAACTCGTGGACATCTTGCCATTAACGCCTTTTGAATTAATTAAATGTTCTCCATAAACGTCTTGCATGCTTTTTCGCGTAATCAATTTACCTTTTACGAAATAAATCTCCAAAACCGAACATACTTTTGGAGTCGTAAATGTTTTAATAGACTACCATAAAAGACTAGTGTATCGGGGGATGATATTTACGATTACAAACCTCGGTCTAACAATGCCCTAACAATGGGGAACATGGAACACGACCCATCTAGTTAATTTCGAGTAGACACCTTTGTCATGTGTTTTTGTTTGCGGTCATTTCCATAAATTATAGAGGATGGCATCGTGTCGTGTCGAAGGTATGGTAAACTACGGTAAGAGATTGTACCTGCCATTGTTATGGTAAGCAGGACGTGACGAACAAGCTCTGCGGTAGATTCTGACCAACGATATTTTTCTGTTCCCCAGCAATTTTGATGGATGCGTTTTTAGACAATGTTCAGAAGTATGTGAAACTAAAGTCACACGTAACTTACATTTGCGTTCACTACGGGTAAAGCGATTGAAAATTATGCTTATCAAACGAAGCCAAGTAGGGCGAACGCTTTTAAAGGGAACATTACCTATCTTTGTTTCGGTTCTTTTCTGATTTCTGTATTTCCATAAAAAACAAAGTAGGTAAGTACAAAGAAAATGTCTCGCCAACGAGCTCCCAGTTATCGAATATCCAAGTTAGGGCCCAATTAGAGTTAGAAACTGGACAGAAAGTCTATGGTTTTCATTCGCTTTCTGAAGACGCCTGTATTGTTCAGTCACGTCTGCAGCCAATCAGTTTAAATTTATCCCGATATGGATGGTCCATGTAGGGAAACGTCTTGTATTATTGAGCTCGGCGAAGCGCACAAAACACGCGCTAATTGGCTGTAATGTCATATCACATTGTATAATGATTTATAATCCCCTTCGCTGCGGGATGCCTTTAGATTTTACACACGTATTAATCTTGTGAGTTATCGAAATCGATAGACTTTGTGATTCCAGTCATACCTCCTTTATGTTTTTTTTCTGTATCCACTCTAACAGTTTGGAGGAATATGTAAGTCTCACAATATGAATAAATGTATTAATCACACTAATATCATATATGTGAAAGTTCGAATGGATGGATGTATGGATGGATGGATGTTTGTTGTTGTTATACTTAATCACGCAGAAACGGCAGAATGGATTTGGATGAAATTTGGAACATACATTGCTTATGTCCTTGATTAACACATAGGCTACTTTTCATCATCATCATCACTGATTTTCATCACCACTTGGGTGAAACCGCAGGGCGCAACTAGTATGAAATATGTTGTCTTTAGACCTTCTACGGTTTATGGGCAGTCTAACTGTTTTTGTAGTGTTAGTGTTAGATTGTATTTTGTTAATAAAGACACTTGAACTAAAAAAAGTATAGCAAAAATGATGTATGTTATTAGACATGTTTGCAAAAAGCGATAATGCCGTCAGCATTTATCTCATCCGTCCCCCAAGCTCTATCCTCCATGTCAACAGAGGTCGTTGACATAGCCCATTGCCCCAGTTCTCATGATCCGACTATTGGACGACAGATCTGTTCGCCGACCGCTCCGGCAATTGACGCTTCCTGCCGCGACAATGTTACTGCACTGCAAGGCCGAATAATTCTGCAACAACAGCTATTTCTAGATCAACACAGTCTTGACCGATATTTTAAACATTATTTTTGTGGCGACAGAAATAAATATGATGCAGTGTAGCTAATTCCCGCGCAGTCACGTTTGTGTAATAGCAACCGGCAGAAAATATGTATTTCTGAAGTTGTTTACAAAGTTGCTATTCTGGACCACACTTGCAGAATATTAGGGATATGAATGAAGGCGAAGATTTCATGCACGGCTCGTCAAATATTACGCATGTTTTAGCAAGAATCAATCAATAAGCCGATGTAAACTGGGTATGTAACTGTTACCAGAGCGTTCAGCCAGCAACGCCGGCAGTTTATTTCTGTTCCGGCTCAGATTGTGTGCAGTACCGTACTGTACAGCAGTATGCGTTGACCCGAATCGCGAGTTCACTTCGACCAGGCGCAGTTCTAATTTTATGTTTGACGCAAAAGGATGACGTTGGTCTTGATAATTTTTTTGTCGTTGCGTTCCAACTGTTCCAAGTGAACTAATTAATACAATACTGTGTAAAAACACAAGTTGACTACATATTCTTATACCTATTGTCAGACGAAAGAGTTATATTTATGAGACCGAAGCTTAACTACTTATCAATTAATAAAGTGTCGTCGTGACGGTTGACAAACTCGGTCTTCAATCTTCGGGTCATAATTCTTTGTTTCTTCAGATGCAACCTACAATGTTTGAGTTCGTAAAACCTCAGTCATCACACTCTCAACTTTTAATTGTCATAATAACACACCTCACTATATTGACACTTACTGATCGCGCGCACCGGAGTCGTCCGTGAGAAAGGCGCGGCTTACGCAAATATTGGTAAAAGTCGGCGCGGGCGCATACCAGACGAGCCGCCCCTTTAGAATACTATCAGCTATTCTATGGTGGTCATCGTCACACTAGTAAGAAACATTAACTGTCATGTAATCTGTGTCAGTGCCGGCGTCTGCACCGGTACTTCTCATTACTTTAGCTTATACTTTGTAGTTACTGCTTGCATAGTGCTAACGAATGCTGCTGAACAGTCGAGACGAAATTCCTAGAAGATAACTGGTTCAAAGTTTTTTATTTTTTTATTATTACTAGTGCTGTTCCCCGCGACTTCGTACGCGTAGATTTTCATATACACTTTCAACCCTTTTTTCTTCCATTAATCCGGCCCATGCGCAAAATAACAACCTATACTTCAGTCTGGTCATAGCTTAGTATATTCGTGAAAACCGCATCTATATCCGTCCAGTGGTTTAGGAGATGTGCGTGGACAAACAAACAGACAAAAATTCCATAAACTGTCTTATCTTGTAAAAAAAATACACGTCTTATAATAAGCAGCTGATTTATTTTAAGACGTGTATATAATAGGTCGGGGAAAAAGTCTTTTCGTATTTTGTATGTATAAAGTTGTAGTAAAAATCTCATCGATTGTACTGTTTGTATCTGGCTGGTTTTGATACCATAAAAAATATGACATTTTAAAAAAGGAATATAAAAAGTAAAAAGCAATTTCCCGCCATTTTTCAATTGTTTTTTTGTTCGATAAAATGAGTGAATCTAACGAAGAAATTCGATATATTGTGAAATTTTATTACAAAAAACTGAAAAATGCGACACAAGCCGCGAATAAAATTTGTGACGTTTATGGACCTAATGCAGTGTCATCAAGAGTAGCACAATGTTGGTTCAAGCGTTTTCAGTCCGGGAATTTTGATGTCAAAGATGCAGCTCGCTCTGGTCGCCCTGTAACGGATAAAGTCGATGCCATTTCTGGAAAAGTGGACCAAGATCGGCATATTAGTAGTTACGACGTAGCTGAAGACCTGGGGATTGACCACAAAACAGTTTTGACCCATTTGAAAATAACTGGGTATACAAAAAAACTCGATATTTGGGTGCCACACCAGCTCACTGAAAGAAACCAAATGAATCGTGTACTCATTTGCGATTCTCTATTGAAACGTAAAGAAACCGAACCGTTTTTGAAAAGATTGATCACTGGTGATGCAAAATGGATCACCTACGACAAGAATGTGCGCAAACGATCATGGTCAAAGGGCAGTGAAGCACCACAGACTGTAGCGAAACCCAGATTAACACGTAATAAGGTGATGCTGTGTGTATGATGGGATTGGAAGGGTATCGTTCATTATGAGCATTTACCGCCGGGCAAAACCATCGATTCGGATCTCTACTGCCAACAGCAGATGAGACTCAAACAAGAAATTGAGAAAAAACGGCCGGAATTGATCAACATAAAGAGTGTGGTCTTTCATCATGATAACGCCAGACCGCACACATCTTTGGCCACTCAGCAAAAATTTAGAGAGCTTGGTTAGGAAGTGTTAATGCATCCACCACATAGCCCTGACCTTGCACCCTCAGATTTCCACCTGTTTCGATCTCTTCAGAATTCTTTGGGTAGTGTTAGATTAACATCAAGAGAGGACTGTCAAAACTACTTGTTGCATTTTATTGATCAGAATTCCCAAAATTTCTACAGCAACGGGGTCATGTCACTACCTAAAAGATGGCAACAAGTTATCGAACAAAATGGTACATATATATTATAACTAGCTAATGCCCGCGACTTCGTACGCGTAGCGCAAAGTAATTAGTGGGTGGACGATTAGACTGACATATCCAAATATAAATGTTACACTAACGAACACGAACGGAACTTTAAATAGGCACAAATCCATCGGATTATTTATACTGAATATTTTATAGATAATACCTACACATATGACATGATTGTAGATTTATTGCTCTCCATTTTAATGCGGATTGTCATACTATCGTCATAGTATGATTTTAGTCTAGTTTTAATCTGACTCGATACAGGTATCCCGACATGTCCATAGTTTCAAATATATTTCAAGCAAATAATATATTACTTTCACTGGTTAAATACGTTGGAAGTGTGGAGCCATGGAGCCAATAAGGAACAAAAAGTCAAGCGAAATGTCATGCATGACAAACGTTATTATTGAATTATTAGTAAATAGTAAGTAGGAAGCATGGAGCGGTATCTATAATTAATCGCTGTTATTTAACATTACTCTGCGTAAAGACTGCCAATCAATGATGTCTAAATAATTTTTGCCCGCCTTCTGCGCCTCGACCCTTCCAACAACTAAACCGCTTTCGTTCACCACCATAACATCCAAATAGCTGCTAATCATAGATCAGTAACAGATTAGATGCCGCGAGTTCACCTACTTTGCGTGTCTGTTATTGGTCTTAAGTTTGATCCTGGCAAAAAAATGTATTCATTTTAATCTCCGTCGACTTGGTATATTAGCACGTCAGAAGTCAATACAAAAATAAACGTACTTTAAATTACGCCATAATAAACTGTAAAACCTCTTCAAAAGCAGTTGGCTGTCCTGAAAATAACAAACACAAAAAAAACTATTTGGTGCAGTCTATCGGAAGTTATGCGGGTACATACATTTCGGCGATTCGTTTTTATTTCATCATCATCATCAGCCAGAAGACGTCCACTGCTGAACATAGGCCTCCCCCTTTAACCTCCACACTCAACGGCATCCTGCCATCTGCATCCACTGGACGCCCGCGACTCTCACAATGTCGTCGGTCCATCTAGTGGGAGGCCTACCTACGCTGCGTCTTCCGGTTCGCGGTCTCCACTCAAGAACCTTACCTACTTCCCCATCGGTTAACAGTTCTTCGAGCGATGTGGCCTGCCCATTGCCACTTCAACTTGCAGATTTTAATAGCTATGTCGGTGACTCTGGTTCTTTGGCGAATATCTATATTTTTATTTACATATAGATTATATGGCAACAGCCGCTTCAGTCTTCCTACCTACCATGTCTGCGAGTAGAAGTCTGTCATTACGACAACATTACTATAAAATAAGCTAGATGGCGTTATAAATAATTATTTAAAAAAATTTTTTTTACTATTTATTATCATAAATTAATATAGCCTATGTTTCAATCAGGTATTTTATAAGTATATTCATGGAAACTGCTTTGAAATCCTTCTAGTAGTTTAAAAGATGTGCGCGGACAAACAAACAAACTGACAGCCGTCAGATTTGTAGTTCCATAGTTTGAAAATAGATTGCGTACTAAAACGATGTTTTGCGAAAAAATTGTAAATTTGCTTAAACTTTACGAATAATATTATTAAAAACGTAATAAGGTATTCAATAATTCCTAAAATAATGAGTGTAAATGGATCGTAGTTTCACAAATATGAAAAGTGCGTCTATTATAGGTAAATACGACACTTTACCTGAATCACGCAAACGGGTTTTTTTTTGCAAGTTAAACCGATATCCGGTATTGCTTCTACTTAGTTAGAAGTCATGTGTGAAGGTATTTGATCTACACATTTATAATATGGTAGGGATTAAATGTAATTAAACTTGAAAAAAATATGTCTTGAATTTGTTTATAAAATACGAAGAAACTTTTTCCCCGACCTTATATTTCTTGATATCTTGCAATTACAGTTTTTTTTTATTTCTACGATTTTATTATATATTATGTATAGATATAGATAATGTATTGAGTACATCCAATGTACTTATACGTATATCTTTTGAGTGTACGGTAAAAGCTTTTCGTGCGTGAATAAAAACAATTAAACTGTGTACCAGTGACCGTCGCACACAAAATATACGACGCTGCGAATTACGGGTCATAAGATCGAGTTTTTGTTAAGCCAAACGAGGTTTACTGTTCTGTATGAAAGTTATCGATTAAACCGACGTGCTTTGCCAAACCACAATCAAACTGATGTGAGAAAAACAAACCTCGATGAACGCCAGTAATCATGCTAAAACTATCGATTAACATGCTGCAAAATCCATATATACCTATAGTAACAATTGTGTGAAAGACAGAAAAACACATATTACAATCGAACTTAAAAAAGGTCAGATAGAGATAGAAACAGTAAAAGGCAATATTGGCCTTATAATTCGAAGTAAGATGCTCATATATGTAATTACGATCAGCTATTGCCATCGGCAACTTTCTCGATTTGTAATTTGGGAACATAGCACGGATTAGAACATTAGCGTAAGTTTTATTGTACTAAAGAGATAAAGAGAAATCGAAGAAAGTCGACGTGAGTCGGGTCTTGGCATGCGATACGAGCTTGGACCTATTTAATTTATAGTAATCCCACACAATGTGAGCTCAAAGCTCACGCTACACCCACAATTCTGTGTAATAATTTTTAATATTTGTTTATTATTTTTTTTGTCTCACCATAACAAAACGCATCATTAAAATGAAATAGATAGTTAATTGTTTATGTTGAAAAGAAGATATTACATAAAATATGAATTATGTAAATTCATCAACTTCATTTTGCTGCTCGTTCTTGCTTCTTTTTATCTAACCATCTTCTGGATATCTCTATTCTAAACGTAAACACCTACTCGTAATAATTAAGGTTTTTTTAACCATGGTTTCAATTATTAGTAAATATTGCATAGTCATCCAGTTCTGAAGTTCTCTCTAAGCTTATGACAAGATAATTCTCATATTTATTAACACTAGTAAGTAATACAGAAGAATATTTTAAAATCGATTTAAAAATGGCACCGAACAGATATAGTGAGAAGAAAGCGAGTTAATAACAACGTTGTGATAAAAAACATAGCAAAATCGAACTAGAACGTAGCAAATAACCTCCTTCAATACTGATAAATAAATATCCCTCAGTATTTTCTAAAAATAAACAAACCACATCGAGCTTCATTAAGTTCTAGACCAAGAAGTGCAGTCCGCAACATAAATCATAGGTTAGATCCTGCACGCAGCTCGAGGCCGACCATCGGCATCTTGCAGATTATCTGGAACCTGTTTCGTTTGTAAATAATAACCGCTGGTGTGCATTAGTCAGACAACCCGAGTGGGCGACCTGGTAAGTAAGCCCTAGTGCTAATCGAACTAGAGTTTACTAACTATACATATATCGTAATGTATCTAGAAGAGCAGATTTTGCAGCACATACTGTAAGGATTTTATGACCGTTGCTTCCTAGAGTAATATGATAATTAAAAAAAACTTGAATTAACGATGAATTGAGAATACTGTAAGATGTTGGTCGTCCTCTGAAGCAAAAAATAAATATATTGAAGAGGACAATTTCCTCCAAATTATGTTTTAGACACAAACAACGAAGACTATATTGTTCTGTATTTGAAATATATCTAAGACTACCTGACAGTCAAAGATGATGCGTGTAGACCTCAGAACAGAAAGCAAGAGAGATGTGATAATGTAACGTGGCGGGTGCGAACTCATCTGGCCTATATCGAACTTAGTCAAATTCACCCAGCAGACGACTTTTTTTGCATGTGGACTATTAGTTAATTCATTGGTGTCGCTACAAGTTTCTTAGTGTGCGTGAAAAATAAGTAAGTGAGCCGTCTGACCAAGAGGAGGGAAAGAGAAAATTTCCTCTTTCCCTGGTTTCCCTGTTATGGTGGTTACGACTATTACAGTTTTGCATTAAACGGTTTAGCGATACCTATAGTGATTTTTTTATAAATTACGGATACATTAATTGTACTAAAGCATATCTATCTCCCTTGTTTGTCTGATTTATAATCAGAGTCTTGGAACGGAAATTAACAGATAAGTTGGGCTTTACTAAAGATTTCTCTGTAGAACACGCAAAAGCGCATTACGCTCTAACACACGCAAACCCCAGTAAAAATAAACTCTTCAAACCAACTAAACGTTTGACCAAACAATAAACTTACGAATGGGAAGGCAACGTTCGTTGCGTGTGAAAGTACGACTCCCGTAAAGCTGGGTGTGCACTTTGTCATTAAAATTATCTTAAAATGGCAAATTTTCGTGCGTGCTTTCAAGGTTTATGGAAAATAATATGTTATTTTAAGTGCCTTTACATGAAAATTGTTAAATTGAACGTGTTTTATTCCTGGTGTGTACAACAAAAAGTTTTCATCTTTGTTTACTAAATTATGACTGTAATGTTGGAGGCATAGCTTGGAGCTGTATTTATCAACTACCAACGTATGTTTTTACCATTACTTTATATACATATTTTTTTGTAAAATGTGAAATAAGTCCGGTCAAAGAAAAAACCTCTAAACTTGCATTTTAACTAAGTACAAATAATTGTATTTCTCAGCTTCCATGGACATCATATTATTAAATAGCAAATAGCCGTATCCACCAATGTCTGCTTCCCTTAGAAATGTGTGTACGCTTGAATAGCAGCGTGCCTGCGTGGCCGTGGTCAACACTTCGCCGATTTATTGTTTATTTTCTTTATTTCGCCCTTTCCACTCAATACTGAGAACACACATTCAATCTGTTTGCTTTGTTACAAACATTGTGTGAATCTCTCTGCAAGCGAATTTATTTATCGGAGTTCAATGATTTTAAATAAGCAAAAAAAAAACAACGGTTACAAAAAATATACATAATGTATGCCAACTTTTTAATTGAAATACGTGCTGTATGTGTACTGTTTTCGTTTTCAATTAGAAAATAACTATGGTAGGGGAACGCCTTCGGCAGTAAAAAGTTGACTCTATCTTTACACTGACACGCTTAAATTAAATGAGTACTCCAAGTTAAGTTTGTATGCTACTAGAGATAATAAATAGTAGTAGAGCGTAGCTACGATAGAGTTGCGCCACGGTCGATCAATCGTCTGCCGTTACTCGGATGTAGATAACTCGATACGGCCACTCTACGCTATGTTGTCTACTATGTTACTATGTCTGACTAGTATCGATTAACTTGTCTATTTCATTTTAAATTAAAAGAATCGATTAAATGGAACGGGTTTTTAGATTGGAGGCGTGGTGAAGTAATAATACTGTTTATTGTTTGTTTTGAGTTTTGCTGACCTCAAACACTTGCTATGCTAATATTTTGTTACCTTCTGGTCTAAGATAACTAAATAATAATGGGCAACAATATTATCGGGTCAAGAAAAGCAGTAAATAAACACTAACCAAATAATGATCATTTTAAGTAAACGATTCTGCCATAAAATATGTGTCCTAATTTGGTAATGAAGTTGTAAGCAACTTTATTGTTGTAATTTTTGACCAAATAAATTTTCCGTATGCGACAACATATTATGCAGTGTTTGGTAGGTGGATGCAAAGCTGCAAGGGGATGATAAAGCTTAGATTTTGTAGAGCATTTTGAGCCATACTTGTCTTTGGAGAAGACTGATAATTTTTATTCGATGCACGCAAAAGCGATACACTTTAAGGGATAGATAAACTTTAAGGGGCTTTCCAAAAAAACAACCTTGAAATATAAATAAAAATACGGCTAAAATGTTTTAAAGGGCCTAATAAATAATTAGGCCCTAATTAATAAAAAAACATTATTACACATTTTACATTAAAATTGGTAGCTAAGTATAGCTACCTAACTAGGAGTGCGTAGCCTACCCATCATAACGTTATTTTGTAATATACGCTAAAACATAATATAACAAAAAAAAATGACATCAGGGCACCCTACCAAACAACCTATATATATAAAATATAAAGCTATACAAAAACACACATAAACACAAGGAGGAACACGAGACAAGTCACGACGAAGAGGCAGCGATCGGCGAGCGCTAATGAGCGATCGTGACGTGCGATAGGAAAGCGCGCGCCGTAGCGACCGTGTCACACCACTAATGAACATATTGGCCTCTACGGTTTCAAATTGTATGGTTTCCAACGTAATAAATAGCCATTGCGTCCAATTTTGATTCAAAATAATTTTGCAACAGATTCACACTTTTGGTCTGCCGTAGTCATCTTTAGCTTTCCCAAACATCGTGCTCTGTGGTTCCAGCCGTCAAGTTAAATTTTCCTGAGAATAAAACATCCTATAACTTCAGGCATCGTTTATGGATACACTAAGAGTCTCACCGAGTCACGCGCGTCGTTGTATGGCTACGAACATATTATGAGAGCATTTAGGTACGCAGAAGCGTTGGCTTTGCCCTCAGAAAATATTATTTTTCATTTGATTTTCCCGCAGTAATGCCCGTGTGACGCCCCGCTTCTCCATAAATGAGACCTTAAGATACATTTCTCTAACCTTCCTAAAAATAAAAATGGAGGCTTCTATTAGGTACTTTATATCAACCACACGTAACGACCAAATCTCTCGTCATAATCTTCACAACAGATATCTATTTGTCAAGCAGCGATTTGATTGTAAATCTCTGTCTATAGGTACTTAAAAGCGATAAAGCAGATTATAACCCTCATATACAAGATTAGCTCTATCTTCTATTACAAAATCCTCGCGCTCCGTAGTTATGACTTCGTGATACCGCAATCTACACAAAAGACTTTCGTACTTTCTTACCATTTCGAAATAATGCGCCTGTGTTGTTACAAACTCGGGTAAGCCTCCATCATTCAGACACAGGTAATAAATTCTAAATGTCACAGAGATGATGCATAATGGATTCTGTGCCTCAAGGTGTCATCTTGAAACGGACAGAGCATTTCCAACTCTTCTATTTTCAATTTAAAGTATAATCTTACTTGAATGGACAAGAGATTTACGTCTGGAGACTGGTGAACAGCATCTTCGGTGACAGGCGCACTTTGGTCGGGTACTCACGAGCTAGTATTGTTGCGTACTCGGAGTAATTAAGTACTGTTAATTGAGAATCTTCGCGGGACGGGCTAAAAACGGGACGTGTTGTAGCTATGATTTCCAATTGTACCTACGACAAAGTAAGAGAAAGCAACTAGTCATTAGATAAAGTGTTTGTTGTTAAAGTTATGGATGTCAGGAAGTGAATTACTTTTAGCCTATGGAGTATCTGTCTGATCGAAATATCACCTTCATACTCATAAAAGTTAGTTAAGTTAATCAGTGTTTAAAATTGCTCCGTAAACTTATCGCGGAATTAGTTACATTCGAAATCGAGACAATAATTTTAAGAATAACTTAAAAAACGATTATAAGCCTGCAAACATCATTAATATTGATACATGTAATTATTACATAGGTAAGACAGAAACTTTGAATAACTAAAATTTAGCCATAGCAAACAATAGTAAAAAATGGTAAATGCTGTTATTGTATACTCTATACCTACTTAATGACATCTATTAGAGAAACCATTTTAATAACGAGACAACCAAGCTCAGTGGATGTTACCCCTGCTTGCCAACATCAAAGCAATAACCGATAGAGCTTATGCAGAGTGGAACAATTTGTATCACTACAGCTGCCCAATGGTTTGTTAAGCCAAGACAAGTCCAACCACTCGGCTTATTTCCATACAATTTGCGCCACACACGATGCTGCGCGTGCCACTGTTCCGCGAAAAGCTTTATTAAATTGTGACTTCATTTTAACGCTCTTCATTTAAATTCTTCACATTTTTTGCTTACAATTTCATGTTAAGAGTGGGCCTAATGGCAGGATAAATTCTGATTTCCCCCGCGCATCTCGCCACACCCAGCGCATGTACGGATAACAAACACGGGCGGCGCGACGACGCGCGGAACCAAGCTTGCGTACTCGACGTCTGAACTGACATAGACTACCCGTCTCAACAGAGCGATGGTTACTGATCGGTGCAACAAACCGATGCCTCAAGCTTGTGTCACGCGAGACGAAAGACAGCGTTGCGCGGATTAAAAATGTTGTAAGCGCCAAGTGCTTTCTACTCTCATAGCTTATAGAATAGACAATATTTTTAAAAATTGCCAGGGTCAGCTTTAGGTTATACATGAGTGATAATATTTACATAATTTATTGTTCAATAATATGTACCAAAACAGAATGCAAACCAAAAATGTTGAAAATTAGAGGTAACTTTGTGATGGTTTTCTATCGAGAAAATTTTATCCTACCATGTTTTCGTCAGGGTCGACCTTTACTTATATATTGAAGTTTCCTAACGTATTTTTTTTTTTCGATTTTGGACATGATTTACTACTGTGAAAATCTAATCAAAGATTGAAGATTTTGCTTTAGGCCCACTCTTAATGACGATTCTATGCTACCACGTCATTCGTATCTTAAATTTACGAATATGATATAAGTCAGATATGTATTGAACTCTTGTGCGCTAGTTGTCTTATTTTTAATAGGTTTGCGTTTGACCGCCATCTCGCCTAATGTTAAGCGATGATGCGATCTACGATGGAGAAAGAATAGAAGAAACCAATTCACTCGCGCGTTGAACACTACCAGATTATAACCGTCAAGGAACATCCATTCACATTCTAGCGGTTCGCACAATGAAAGTGGAATCAAAAGCAAATCAAAATCATTTATTATCGGACACCAGTTCCATAAACTTAGAGAAATGCAAGAAAATAAAACAGTATTATAAAAGCACTTTTTTCATCTCTTGAATTCAGCAGAGGTCCACTATGATTCTCTATCTTGGCCTTCATGCTTAACACAATTAATTCTTTGATCTCTATACCTCTGAATCATTAATATCAATCTTACTGTAGGTACGTACATTGTAATTTTATTTTGAAATCTCTGTCACTTATGTCCCGCATGTCAATTGTCCCTTATGAGCGGGGCTAACGACAGTAAAGTTTGGACAATGGTCGCCGAGTGTTAGCGGCGGGACAGTGCCGGACCACCGGAGGTGACCACTCGGCCCGCTCGCGCTCGTCGCCACTACAGAAGATATAAACATCGCCACTTTACGTTGACGACATGCAACAAGATAAAGCCACGATGTGATGATGCAGATCCAATTGAATTTGTGCGAGTCAGACTCTAAGGGCGATTCTTTTATTTTAAAAGATAATAAAATGTATTCGATTTTATTATGGACTAATTGGCCCACAACTTTGACCCGGCAAAACTCGAAAAGTATATTTTTTTGTTTTGTTTTGTAAGCTTGCTAATTTTACGTAATGAAGATATGCTTTTTTGAAAATGAATAAAAAACAAAATTTAGTTTGTTATATCATTATATGTTTTTTATATTTTCAATTAATGGCATTTCCTTAAATGCATGTAACTGGTAATATAAGCTATAACAAAAAAGATGGTATACTTTTCTAGTTTTGCCGGGTCAAAGTTATGTGAAAATTAGTTACTAAATTTCCACCTCAAGTAGGTATTTATTATTTTCTAGTCATTGTACCTCTTTTTTGAAACCATTACATTGATGATTAGGTTTTTTTTTTGCTGACAAGTTCTTTTATTAACTACACAAAACACATGCTAACTAACCAATGACCATTTCAAAAATGGCGAAATCGATGTAACTAACGCTAAAAACCTTACCAACCTTTACTTAACTTGGCCGAGTGCGACCACAAACACCGTGACACGAGATTTTTATATATTATATAGATTTGGACTGCCCCTAGACCGTTGAAGATCTAGAGACAATAAAAATGCTCAAGCCCACGAACAGTTGGCAGCGTACCCATCATACTGGTAGCATTAGCACGCTGAATGGTAATTCGTTAAACAAGACTTGATACTGCGTTGATACTTGATCAATAATAATGAAATATTTATAATCTATTACATATTAATCTATTATTGTTTCCAGCGAAATTACAGGGCACACAGAGATTTGACATCTTATATCTCGGGATGACGAGCGTAGTGCATTGCCATCCAGGGCTTTGAACTGTTGAAGTTCAAAATTCTAAGTGGCGTTGAGCTGTTATGGGCAAGCGTGAAGTGCCATCAGGCGAGCGACTTCGCTAGTATCATAAAAAAATAATATATATATTAAGGGAGACAATCAAATCCAAGATTTATTTTCAGTTTTCACACTGTCCCATACAAAGGAACCCTCGTAAACTAAATGTAATATTATTAAAATTGACAGTTTAATATTCGCGCCGACAACCTGTCACTTGGTGTAAGCAGCGGATGCAACGTTGGCAACGCTGGTTTATTTGTGCCTTATTTGTAAAGAAAGCTCCGGGATATCGGATATCATACCGCATTTACCAGCTCTCTACACATAAACGTATAATTGTACATTTAACTAGGTGCGTGGTACGTTTAAATGTTGGCATTACAATGCTTGTTGAGGTAGAATGTTAATGTACACTTTCACGCAGAGGATCGTAATATAAATTCGTGGGCTTTTATATAGATTTAGTCAAAAGATAAGCTTGTAGTACTTAAAAGTTCTCTACAATGAAAAGTATACTTGCCATTGTATAAGCTAAGTAACAGAACCAGCTGCTAAGTAGCAGTTCTATAAACATTATTTATATGCTAGTTTATAACACTTTTTTTGTCGCTAATAAAGCAAAAATAAATAAAGGTAAGCGACGATGTGGTTGAAGATGTAGCACGCAGACTTAGAAGATACCTATTCACTCTTGCCTTGAAAAGGCCATCAGATTATATCTCTCAGGAAACAAGGAAGCAGACAGGTTGTTTCATTACGCTTCGGTTTTTTTTTTTTTCTAATGTGTCTTATTGCTGTTGGCCTTGCGGCCTCTACAGCTTGACCGGGCTAGTTGGTGAACGCAGAAGGCGTTGGGCCAACATGGTTTAGATTTTGGGCGACAAGCGCAAGGGCACCTCGGAGGTACGAGCCTCGGCTTGGACCGTCGCCGGGAGTGGGGGATCAGACTTGCCCTGGCACCCCAGAAGGGGTGTGCCCTGGGGCCCTAGTAGGTTGTTGAACTGAATGATTATTTGGAAAGAATCTAACAGATCCTGGGGGTCTACGATCCCGCCGGCGGGATCGTTGTGTGTGTGTGTGTGCCTTTGGTAACCGGCGCCTATACCAAAAACTGAATACCTCCTGTTGCCAGGAGCAGTCGGATCGGCATTACGCTTCGAGAATTTCCATGACATTTTATACATCCAACGCTTTCTTTGTTTCGTTTCGATGTAAAAGTATAATTCCCGTGTAATTCGTTGGTAACAATCGTAATTAAATTCATTGAGTTGACGTGATGAATGCGTGGGTACACACACAGACATACACTACGTAGACACAAATATGGTTCCGAACACACGTCGTGCTCGTACGAACACGTACTATGCGTGTAGGCATCCCATTCAGTACTATCTACATCTTCATTTGGTCGGCGCTGGCCGCTCTTTGATCCCACAATTGACTTAATCGAATGGACCCAATAATAGATCAGTGTTATCGTACCAAATGCGTTTGTAGACATTGATTGTGTAGGGTAGATTTGTATGATTTCATTTACTCAAGGAATATATTGCTGATGAAGTTATTTCAAAAAGAGTCAACTCTACGTTTGGTTTTTGAAGTTCCACGCATATCAAAACCCAATTAGGTGTTTCATTCAATTAGTGAAGTAACTTCCAGGCTTGCCGGTCTTTGTTAACGTTATTGCCTTCCTTTAAGACATGACTTTTGTTTTCCCTTTTATTTAGTCAAAGAAAGCTTTTTTTTTGTTTTCCCTCCTTTCTTCTAGCTCTGCATTTGATGGCTAAACATCTTGCCTCTACTAGTCTCTTTACTCGCTAGTAGACTTCTTTTTTCATTTACAATATCAAATCATTCATCATCATCAGCCCACATCGGTGTATTTCTCCTATCTCTCCTAAGAGACGCCATTTAGACCAGCCCAATATTTTTTTGTTATAGGTTTTCTTTTCCACTGCCAGTTGCATTTTATATTTTGTCTCTCCATACAAGTGCTACGCTACATTTACCGATCTGAAGTCTCCTTTCTACATGTTTAAATTAAAAAACAAATCAACACCACTTTCGTACAAAACAAATTTTGTAAGTTGATCTGTTTGTGCTAAAACAAAATGATCCATTAACTGCTAAAATGCAAGCTTCGCTCAACGGCGTACACCAGGGCACTCCTCCGTCTCATGTATCGCATCCTCGACCGCGCCCACCGGAGGGCGATAAATCCCCATCAAACCATATCTATCCTTTCTGATAAAGCCTCTACATTATTGCACAACCATTTAGATAGCTATTACAATATAAATGCATTTCGTGTCGTGGGTGGCCATCAATCTTACAATCGGCGGTTTACGGTCGCTCTTGTCTCTTAAGAATGCCTTAATGTTTGCTTTGGATGCCGATTGCGTTACGGCACGTAAAATGTCTGAGTGGATTTATTTTTCTTTGTTACTTAAAACTTAGAAGTAAATATAGAAAGCCTAAGAACTAAACAGAATGTACGAAAGAAACTCATGATGACTAAGCAATGACATTAAACCTTTAAAAAAAAACGTAGTATAAGTAGAGCAGTTTGTTATCTTTGATGATGTAGTATTCTTAGAATCATACTAATATTACAATATGCGAAAGCCTGTTTGTTTGTTTCTCTTTCACGCAGCTACAGAATAATTGATCGATGTGATTTATTGCATATAAATAGCTGGCTGGCCGGAACATTACATAAGATACTTTTTATTCAGGGAAATTGTACGATACTTAAGAGAATGTAAAAACTGGTACAGGACAGGACGCAGCTACTGTTTATATAATAACTTGTCAATTGAAGAGCATATTTAAAAAAACACAAACATACACAAAAGGTTGATGAACTACTTATGTATCTGACTTATTTCCATATACAAAAAAAAATATTTCCAAATCATTAAATCTCTTGCCAAACTATCAAATGGCGTAAGTTAATCTATGTGGTAATAACGGGAGCGTAGGCGCACAGAAACGGTGCAGCACCAATGAGGGCACGATCGATGGTCGATGTGGGCGCAACTGCCCGCCGTAAACGAGCCCTTTGTGCCGCAAAATTAACATGAGGGCTTAACCATGGTTTAATTTACCGATTACCTTTTGCAGTTACAGAAACATTGTTTCAAACGCACGTGTAGCAATTATTCATTGAGTATGTATCAATTCAATTCAACAACACTAAATTGACAGCATAAAAATTTATGTTTCTAACAATCAAGTTTAAGCTCCACCTATCTTTTGTCGATGGCTCCACATAAATCTATGGGCAAATCAACTCTTTTTGTTTAATAGGCGAAGTAATTTAAGTGTTTAGTGATTGTTAGCTTGTATTTTATTTAGTTAATACACATAAAAGGTAAAAAGTTAAAAAAAAATATCGCTGGAAATACGTTCTCTTTTAGAACGTTCGTATGAGTGAACTTCAGGAAACATTTTTTTTCAAATATACTTGAAATTTCGAATTATATTTTAACATTTTTTTCCCAAAATTAAACGAGTAAATTACTATTAAAACTCATAACTGTCGTATTATTTAAAAATGAATCGAAATTTTTACCTTAACATGGTAACCAAGGAGGTAACTTATCAAAGATTTTATTTAAATTTTGAACTGACTTGCAAATAGGAGGCTGTAGGTAAAAAAAAACACTGGTGCGAGATAAATTACTGTTGTTTTCATTAATTGATTCTGTAATTTACAATAGAATAAATAAGTTCCGGTGAAGAAAGTAAGTCTAATAAAAATATTTTGACGCCAAAGACGCCACCTAAAATTCCAGAAAGTCCAAATTAGGTAGTCATATTTAGGTAGGCACGCATTTTCTGAGTAAAGTATATAGCTGCAACTGAGCATTTATGAAGTCACGTATGGGCCTCAACGTTTTTCTTTTTTTGCCTCTAGTAGTCCTTAAAGGCTTCTGTTGCCGGCTACTGCAGTATTAAACTATTTCACCTAAAAATCTACACCTTAATTGTCATCCTGAGTTTTGGGTTGGGTTATGGTAATAAAAGTATTACTATGCTGTTACATTATAGCCGGGTAGGGCTCGCCGTTTGTTTAACTTTTATTTAGGACGCGGAGCTTTCTCGGGACTCACTGCCAACAAAATGTTTAGATAAGGTAATGTCGCAACTTCGGCTAAAACAATGAACTCTTAATTCAGTTCTTAAGTTTGTCGACCTTTCTGAATGTGGGTGGAATAATGGACACTTAATTCAAAAATCGTACATGAACAATGTCGGCGTGTTAATGATAGGTTGGGATGGTAAACAATAACTTTGCTGAGTCACTTTTTATAGATAGTTAAATGAAAAGCGCCGAAAATGTTTGATAGACATGCAGCTGCTGCAAGATCGTTAATTTGTTAACTTCCGAATGTTAACAATTTCTTTTGAAATGCAGCTAACACTACCGTCATTTCAGAAACACTCTAATATTAAACAATACATTTTTACAAAACAAAATATGAACTGGCTTTACACAAATTTCCATAATCGGAATTTCTCGTCTGTTTTTTATACCCTTAGAGGTTAAATATTTTCAAATTTAAATGGGACTACACTTGAAATATAGATCCCCTTTTCAATAAAAAAAAAATCTTTAAAATGGGCTCACAATTTTCGAAAATATACGCGTAACATACACAAAAAAAAAAAACAATTATAAACCTCCTTTATGAAATGTTTTGAAATATAATAAATAAATATGTGGGACATTATTGCACACATGGTCATCTGACCCCAACTATAACTATAGCATAACTGCTAATCATTGAAATCTTATCTTCTCACGTCGATATAACTACAGCTTTGCACCTTCAAGGAGTCTCTAACTACCACAAAATTCTCCAAAGAAATGTTAGCTTTTCTGTTCCAACCAAACTATTTAACCTTTTAACGCACGCGGCATGGTTGTTACGGTCAGAGAACGAACGACGGGTGGCAATGCTTAGATGATTTGTGTTGATTTAAATGCATAGGGGCATTACTTGATGACTGTGGATACACAATCATAGGTCCCACCATCCGTAATCCGTGACCAATTGCAAATTGAATATCGGTATCGATTATTGGCTGTCGAATGAGATGCATGTTTGTAATAGATTTTGTTATGAGCAGTTAGACTAACTGTTACTAAACTTATAAGTACAAAATAGCTTTGAATCTTTTAAATTAATAATTAATATGACATAATCACTTAGTAGCAATAACAATTCGAGCAACACAATACTAACTGAATACATATTTTTTTCTTTTCACAATGAAAAATGAATTAATAGTTGCAGTAAGCGAATGCTTATATCGCAGGAACCAACAACAAGTAAACAATGTTAGTTGTTATCTACACTAATATTATAAAGAGGAAAGATTTGTACCTATTTTTGTATGTTTGTAATGAATAGGCTCCGAAACTACTGAACCGATTTGAAAAATTCTTTCACTGTTGGGAAGCTACACTATCCCCGGGTGACATAGGCTGTTTTATATTTTGTAGCGAGGCCGAAGGCCGAGCTTACACCCGTGCGAAGCCGGGGTGGACGGCTAGTTACATATATTTTGCTACAAAAACAAAATAAACTAATACATTTTTTAATACAAGTAAACGAAATCTTAACTGGTACAAGATGTACTTTCGATTCAAATAGGTTTAATATTAATAGGGAATGTACAATTTTATCGTATCATATAAAGGTAGTGTAGGTACACGTTGGACATAGGCTATGCACAAAGGCTAACTATCTAGGAAAAAATACGGTTTTTGTGGAGGCTAGTTGCTGGCTACAGTTACTCGGTAATAGAGCCAAGAACACACGCTACTAATTAAAACACACGCGCAGCGGTGTAACAACTTCCGAGCCACAACTTTATCGATAAGCCTCCAACTAGCTTGCATTGGGGTGTATTAGTGATGCCATAACAAGCGTTATCAGGGGAACAATGGCTCTACATTACCATGCAAATAAGCGCTAATTAAGCCATGCCGGGATAGATCGGAACTGGGGTCATTTACGTTTGTTTACTAGCAGCTTGTCAATTATGTTAAATTATGTCTCTTCCTAACTTGTCCCTTCCGTTTTGGAGCAAAACTGTTTGCTACTTTGTTACAACCGTTTGAGTTTAGTTTATATATTTGTCTTTCTTGTTTTGTTTATGACATTTTTCATAATGACGGCGAGACGGTTTCACTTTGATGAATTACAAATATTGACAGATTTGATAGATAAACTCTTTACATATAATTTTTTTACAATATTCTGACCTAAGTCAACTGGGAAGGGACTATCCACCAAGATACGGTCTAGCGATCAGTTTGTTAGCTAGGGCTGCTTAATGTATATTGATGTACCTAAATGTGAAATAAATAAATTTGAATTTAAATTACATATGCACACACACGCACGTGTACAAGATAAAACAGCTTAAAAAACTCGAAACTCAGTTTGTTGTGATTAACATGTCAATAACCGTCATGACGAAATTTGTGAATAAGATCTTCTTGTAAATAGGTATTCTTAATTATTATGTGTTATTAAATATGGATTTAATAACACAGAATAATAAAGAGCATAGAATCCGCCACGTGCCTTTGGAGCCTTTTACAGGTCCCTAGTACATTAAAATAGTGTACAACCCTGCAAATTGCCGTCCTGTCAAAACTAATTTGTTTCGTTTTGGTAACAAAAAATTTGCCATACGAGTAAACAATGTAAAATGTTTAATTCATTTATGCTAAATTAGCACTACTTCTATGTTTTAGTCCTTTTCTGAGTTAATTGATACTAAGTAATTACTTCTACCAAAGAAATACATACATAAAAATTTGCAATTGAGGATTCACAACATCACGACTGTTTTTGACAGCTTTATCATACCAAATATGTCAAAATTCTTAATTTATCAAAGTTAAACCGTCATTATAAAAACGTGTATATTTAACTCTATGAATAACATTTAAAAAGTCACGTTCATTTAAAAATTCCTATTGCAGACAT
This sequence comes from Agriopis leucophaearia, assembly GCA_949125355.1. Classification (NCBI taxonomy): domain Eukaryota; kingdom Metazoa; phylum Arthropoda; class Insecta; order Lepidoptera; family Geometridae; genus Agriopis; species Agriopis leucophaearia. Next base: position 10,823,578 of record OX421275.1, read on the forward strand.
CGATTTAAATGTACTTTGATTGTAGATGTTATAATTTGAGTTGTATTATTTTTATTCCTCAAAACACCTGAGTTGTAAATTTTAAATGCCATTTACTGTACAAAGTCGTCATTATGACATGACGGTCCGTTACCGTGTTATCTCCGATCTTGTTTAACTCGGTAATCAGGGATCTCGGTAAATAATTACATGGTTACGAGCAACTGGGATCGTCATGCAGGGGCTCCCGGACATAGTCATTACTGCCGTAATTGCAGTTGCAATAGCTTCCCGTATTTTAGACGCTCACAAGTTGCTTACCTTTTTATTTAGTTCTAACAAATTTTAGAAATAATAATTCATTTGATAATTCCACAGTTTTCTAATTGCCTCTATTTTTACCCACTCTGGAACGGACAGTACAGATGGTAACACAAAACAAAATGCACCTTGCATTTTGTTTTGTGTTACCATCTGTACTAGTTTTATTTTACGTAGTCAGGCAAGGTACATAATATATACCCTAATATAGGGATAAGATACCCTAACAGGGTCATATTTAAGTATGGATTTCGAAATATGTATATATATATGTATATCAGTCTCTGGCAGCCATATTACAAGCTTTGCTTAGTTTGGGGTCAGATGACCGTGTGTGCAAAAACGTCCCAGATATATTTATATTTAACGTAAATTTTTCTGTTATTCCAGGTTATTAGTCGGAGCACCGTTGGGTAAAAACCTGCAACCGAACACGACCAGGTCTGGAGCCCTTTGGAAATGTGGGATGAGCAGCGGTGTCAGCGACTGTCAACAAATCATCACCGATGGCAGAAGAAGTGAGTATCATCTATCATATACTTTTACAAATAAGAAAATATCGGAATCGTTCTATGCATATGGTCTATTTGCAAGTTTCATGTCATCGTGTCTCCTATAGTCTTACGAAGCTTCTAACTACATCTATGGACTATCTTTCATTATACTTTCAGTCTATCTTAAAAGAAGGGAATGAAGGTGAAGTAAATCTTAAAGATGATAATATATAGATTTGGAACACAGTGTACAATTTGTACATAGTACTTAGTGACCTCACAATAGATATTCCTAGTTCCTAGAGCTAGTTCTAGTAACACAGCAAATTACATAGACAACACTTGACATGTAGTAATAGTAATGCACGTTTGAATTAAAAATTTACTTTTTCTTTTGATGGCTGTTTACTTTAGTCATATTAGAGGGTGAAAAGATATACGTGATAAGCAGCTGATTCTGGCAGCTCAGCTGGATGATATGCCCCTAATCCTATTCAAGTCAAATTATTTATTTGTCAGTAATATTATTATCAGCATTGTCAGCAGTATATGACAATGTCAGGTATATGAATATGTCAGGTTTGTTCAGCATTATTTACTGCTGATTCAACATTTGAAAGCACTTTGAAATTAACGGACGGACACTAAAGGTTGATTTCCGTGCATCGCGGCCAATCGCAGCCGTGTGTGGCTTATGCGACGATACTAGCACTATGCAATATGGCGACGTCAGTCGTCAGTCGCAACGGTCGCACGCGTCCATCGCAGAGCTCGAAAGCGGCGTTACACGCACGCGTCAGACGCTGGCGGCAAGGATCGGCCGCTATGCACGGAAGTCTACCTTTAACGGATTTTATCGCGTTTATTTCACAAACGATATGAATTAAAATAATATTAAATGCACGTAATAAAATCCGTTTTTTTTTCAATATGTATAACTCGCGAAAACCGAAGAAGTAATAATTATTTTTGCACATTTTTATATTATGTAATTGATCAAGGTAACGCTGGGACGGATGACGTGTAATGTATATTAATACGTTTTAATTAAAAATGTTGTCTTTTGTCGGTGGTGCTCCAAACAGCGAAGTACGGCAGGCTAGATCCGAGTAAGTGAGCTGTGGTCTCAACCTCCTTTTAATCATACGCTCTTCAACTAATTAACTAATCGCTGTTTCTTTGATTCTACTAATTGTAATTATTTTGCCGAAGTTCCAGCTAAGAAATCATATATTATTGCAACGCATGAGCATCTCTAACTACAATGGTTTGATCGACTTTACTTTGCGTACCATAATACCCATGACGTTAACCAAACGTACTCGCCGCCTAATGTTCACGATACTTTGACCCGCCAAAACTTGAAACGTAAACATATCCATGATTGTATTGTTTCAAATAAATAAAGACGTACCGTTATCTAAAAAATTGAAAATATATTTCCACAATTTTTTTATACGATATTTTTATTCATTCAAGAATGTGTCTTTAATTAACTATATAATAAAATAAAAATGTATATTTTTTAAGTTTTATTAGGTCAAAGTTGTGTGAAAATTAGACACTAAGTTATCATCTTAATACAAGAATACCTTTTCGTTCTGTTTAGTGTAAACATACCTGTAGTTCAATTTGCAATAAGTACTGACCTTGAACGAAAATGTATTCATAAAACTTTAGAATGTAAATGCACTAACAGCTTGCAAAAGCACCAATTATATAATGCTTTGCACAAGCACATTTGCAAGTTACATACCCGTTTATGTTTTTATTTAGCCCTTTCTTGAAGCAGTTATAAATCTCCTTCATTTTTATAGAGTTCGTGTAATAAAGTGAATATATCTTAATGTAGGAGTAAAGGAGTATATCTATCTAGTTTGTAGTTTATTTAGAGCTTATTAGTATAACAGATGATCATAACTTCACGTAAAGTAGAGCAAATTTTTAATAAAATATAAAAACAATATATTAAAAACTCTATACAAAACTTCATAACATTTTCCAATTATGTTACTGTAGATATATCAGAAAAAATCTTAACACGTAACGAAGGTGACTGGTTAGTTATAAAATTAATAAAGTTTCCTGACAAGTTGTTAAAAATAGCTTTTTGCACACACTTTTAGAATTAATCAAATAATAAAGTCCAAAACCAATGTATGTCTGGTTTTGCACATCTATTACCGTCTAACAAATTAAATAATTCTACTACGTAATATTGGGCCGCTGAAGGTCTTACTCACAAACTTATTGGTGGTGTCTCTTTGGTATACTCGTATTAACCGAACAGCCAGTCAATATCAGCTCAAAATTAACAAAAAGTAGACTTTGATAACGTTCATTAACCCGAGACCACAAGTTTGTAGCCGTACCTTCACGTTGATTTCTTTCAGGTTGATTTTTTCACAGGAGTGCGCCTTAACGAGGACTTATCACCTTATCGTTTTGTTATAGCAAATCGTACCTATTTAAGAGTCACTTAGAAACTTTGGGATGCATGTTTCAATTGCTATGTTACTATTTATGAGCACGATGTATGTGCATTCTGAAACTGAAATGGAAACTGTATTCTGTTTCTCGCACATCTGTAAATCTTTATCATTTTGCTGTAAAGAACTTTCTCTTGCATTTTTCTGTTCACGCCTGGTTGCAATGCTTTGCATTTGCCGACATTACTCGTATCATACAAAGTATTTTGGGTTCTATTTCTTTTGCTGCAATGGCAACTATACACCTACAATAGAACTTAGTTGCTTTTGCATATCAATTAAATTTTGTTCATAGTTCTTATTTCAACTACCATCTTTATTTTGAACAGTATCATTATGTTTAATGTTTGAGTTGAATTTTGAATAACAAAGGTTTTTTATTAAACAAATTGTGTCTAATTTTAGCTTTATAGCCTTGACTGAGCATCGAGTCATTGTGTTTTCTATGAAATAACAAAAAAAACTGAGCAATGCAACGAAATGGATTATTTGATTTAGAAACCAAGCGCTTTCATTTCTGCTTGCAATTGTACTCTGGAATGTTCTGATGAACCATTATTTGTATATAGGTCTCGACTCTGATCACCTATCTGGTCCATATCCTGACGAGATCAAGGAGGGCCAGTGGCTTGGAGTATCAGTAAGAAGTCAAGGCCCTGAGAAAAAAGCTGTCGTCTGCGCACACAGGTGACTGCTAATATAGTTTTAAACATTGAAAATGATATCAATACCTACTTTATTGTTTTTACAGAGTGAAGGACATCTATATTAAAGGTTTTTGTCATTGATTTCCATGTCAATACTTACAATTAATATTAAATACATACGTTCCGAATCCGCAACATCGCATTGCTTTCAATAACAGGTTTGGTCGTTGGCCAAAAAGCCGCCAGATTAAAATACGATTAGGTGGGACATGTGGAACGCATGCAATAGTATGTATCCCGACTGATGGACCAGGTAGGATCGTCACACAGTGGATGCCTAATATACGACGCAGTCAAAAGAAGACCTGAGAAAAACTGGTGTGACGATCTTGACTCATTCCATAGAGGTTGACAAGAGGTGGCGCAGTATCGGGATTTATAGAGGGAAATGGAAGAGGTATTTGCTTAGCAGTGGGGCAGAAATGATTAAAAACTTAAAGTTTAATATATCATAATCGATACTATTTTAATCCTAATCAAAAATATATGTAACCGATTACCATCGTATTGCTAAATAATAAATGGACATCAGTAATTCCCTAGTGTAATAAACTGCCATGTATTGTTCCTAAAACAAAAAGTAAGAAATTGAAAGAATTCTTTGTCATTGTTATTAAATATAATTACAGATACATCCGCAAATCAGGCGAACTGCAACTTGGTCAAGGACTGTGTTACACCCTCAGTAACAGCCTGGAGTTAGTGGACATTATGGAGCCATGCCGAGGAAGATCTCATATACGGTCAGCGTTTATACATGATATTTATATCAAACTAGCCGTCCGCCCCGGCTTCGCACGAGTGTAAGCTCGGCCTTCGGCCTCGCTACAAAATATAATATAGCCTATGTCACCCGGGGATAGTGTAGCTTCCCAACAGTGAAAGAATTTTTCAAATCGGTTCAGTAGTTTCGGAGCCTATTCATTACAAACATACAAACATACAAAAATAGGTACAAATCTTTCCTCTTTATAATATTAGTGTAGATATCAAAATTTTGTCATAATAAAACTAACCAAACTACTATTAACACAATAGGTAGATTTTTGGGGTCTATATTGTAGACTTTTGTATTCTGATTTCTGAAACATGTAAAATGCTAGCTGCCTACTACAGTAGTTAAATATTAGGATATAATTTAACTATATATATTTGTTACAATTAATACTCTTATTCATATTCGCTTCCAACGCTCATTTCTAACTCTTTATTTTCTTATTTCAGAGAGCATGAAGAATACGGCGTCTGCCAAGTTGGAACCAGCAGTTCCTTCCTGGAAGATGATACGCTGATCCTGGGTAGTCCTGGACCATACACCTGGAGGGGAACTATATTCGCGCACGACGCAAGAGATGATCCGTTAGATCGAGACAACGTCGTATACATGGGGCCCGTTGAAGATGGATCTAGTCCGGTTGAGAAATATAGCTATTTAGGTAAGATAAGTGCAGAATCTTTTAAAAACTGTAAATTCATCCAACTTTTTATGGTAATTGTAATTGATAGACCACCAGATATGTAGATGACGTCTGATTTAAGACGTGGTTGAGATTGGCTCAAGATAGGAATGAATGGCACATGGGAGAGGAGTCCCAGCAGTGGGTCTATAATAGACATTAGACTTTTTTCCCGTACTTAAGGTTGTCGTGCATCTATTTTCAGGAATGTCGGTTACCGGAGCGACGTTTTTCGGAGGTAGCAAGCCATCATACGTAGCTGGAGCACCGCGAGCCCACGGCACCGGTCAAGTTGTGATCTTCAGCAAGAAACCAACAGCCGACTGGGGCAGCACCGACTTGTACAAACTGAACGTTTCGCTCCTGCTAAAGGGCGAACAGTTCGGCTCCAGTTATGGATACGAAGTAGCTGCTGCCGATGTTAATGGTGATGGGTAAGTTGGATATAAGAACTCGAACATCTATTATTGAACTTTAGTTTTAATGCCTTTTATATGCAATGTTTATTATTTTCCAGCATGCCTGATCTCTTAGTGGGTGCTCCGTTCTTCTTCTCAAAAGATGCTGGCGGTGCAGTCTACTTGTATCTAAACAAAGACCAAACCCTACCGGAAGCTTACAACCTTAAACTTACTGGAAAGCAAGAGTCTCAATTTGGAATTTCTATAGCAAATGCTGGAGATATGAACAAAGATGGTTGCCAAGATGTGGTTATAGGCAGTCCTTACGAGGGCAATGGTGTGGTTTACATTTATATGGGAAACAGGGAGAAAGGACTAAACACAAAACCTGATCAAGTGATCACAGCGGAATCCTTGCCGGTCACGTTGAAGACATTCGGATACTCCTTGTCTGGGGGAGTTGACTTGGATGCTAATGGATATCCAGATTTATTAGTTGGTGCATATGAAAGTGTAAGTTTGAAAACTATGTTTTTTATTTTAAATGTTTCATAGGCTAGACTTTTCATCACAGTCCTCCACTGGTGGTAAACAAGCCTAGTTTCTAAATACTATTTAATCTTTATAAATAAAAAAATGAATGTTGTTTGTTGGTAAGCGCATTTGAGAACGGCTGTTACTATTTGTTTGATTTTTAATGTAATAAGAATAAGGTTTTAAACAGGTTTAAAAGGAAATAAAAAAAAAATAGTTGCTCGAAAAATAAAAATAAATCGGGAAAAAATTTAAGTTCTTTTTTCTATGGGATTTTAGTATGATACATAAAGATGACAAACTAAATTATTGAAATTTGGACAGAAAAACATCTTTCGCATCACCTAGTTTCATAGTTTTTTTAAGGTTCGAAAAGTTTTTTTATGTTTTAATTTGTTTTTTCTTCTTGTGGTTTCCAGAGCAGCGTTGCGCTAATCCGAACTCGACCCATAATCGATATAAAAACTTCAATCAACCCTTCGAATACGATCAATAATATCGACTCTACAAAACAGGGATGTGATAAGGACCCGTCAGCAAATCTGACCTGCTTCTCATTCCAAGCTTGCTGCATCATAGAGTCCTTGGTCAAGTCCACGCAGACCAACACTCACAAACTAAACTATGTTATTGAAGCAGAAACTTTCCCTGGCGGTAGAAAGTATTCTAGAGTCCTGTTTGATAATGACAAGACTAATACAGTGAACAGAATTATCCAATTAGGCAAAGATGTTAAGGATTGTAGAGAGCATATAGTTTATTTAAAAAATAACACACGAGATATTCAGACTCCTATCAAGGTAAGAACAGTAGATTCTAATAAATTACTTTAGTATATTTTAAATTTGACTCATCATCAGCCGTCACTAATTCAATGCTGGACGTCTCTAAGGTGAGCCACTTAGGCCGATCATCGGCTTTTCTTTTCTGTCACTGTGAAATATCTCTCGTATTTTGTCACTCCATCGATTCGCATGGTGCTAATTTCGTCATTCCGTGCTAATTATGGAGATTTCATCAACAAAATGCTCATGATTTTCAGTTCCAAGTGACATACAAGCTGGAGCAAGCAGAGCCTCTCTACTCTACGTCTGGTGAGCTGCCCAAGATTGACGATTATCCAGTCTTAAACGCGACAGCTACCACCATGTTCACTGCTAACTTCTTAAACGACTGTAACGGCCCTAATGGAATTTGTATAAGTGATCTCGTTGTGAATCCTGTGCTTCAACTGCCTAAAGGTATATCTGATGTTTTTTCCTTAACTGGCTATTTCTTTTTGGGTGTGGGGAAACTTTTTCATGAACAGAGGGGAGGAGATGTCAAAGAAAGAGATAAGATAATTATGCAACTAACACATGTTGTGATAATCTTCATTATATTTACAACAGTGCTTTGGTTTATCCACGAAGATGCAAAGCAAAAAGAGGGGTATTGTGCTAAACGTGTATGTATGTTTGTATGTATCTAAAAAACAGTAAATACCTCAACCGATTTTGTTATGTATAAGGTATATAATTAATGAAATAGATATTTAATAACTAAAATAAGTTTTGGTATGTTACCTAAGTACATTGTGATGAGCTACCTTCAGATTTGCAGTGAGCAAAACATCCCTGGATCCATTTATATCCTAATATATATCATTCTTCTGTACATGTGTTTGTCACCCTCTAACTCCTCTTAAACAGCTCGACCGGTTTGGATGAAATTTGTGTGTATATTGCAATGGGTTCCTGGATGGTTTGAAAACAAAATTGAACCCGGTAGCGGGTAGGACAACGTCTGCTGGGTCCGCTAGAATATATATTAGCACCCTGTATGTTAATAGTGTTTAGTCGTCCCACCCTTTGAATGACGATATAGGCAGTTAAGGTAGGTATATCATTCAAATTAAAACATTAACCTTACTTGTAATTATCAGCTGAAGATGAAAAATCCTACGCACTTACTTTGGGACAAGAGGACGAGATCAAGCTTTCAATCACGGTGAATAACTTGGGCGACTCGGCTTACGAGGGGCAGTTGTTCGTTCAGCACCATTCTAGTCTACATTACATTGCTACCAATATAAGCGTAAGTAATTTTTATTTACACCTATATAAATAAAAACTAAATGCTATTTATTGGTAAGTGCATCACTTGAGAACGGCTATTTTTAACGTTCGTAATAGTCCGAATAATGTTTGAATGGGAAAAAATTGGAAAAGTCGAACGAATAAATGAAAATTTAGTGAAGTACTAATTATTAATAAAAAAACGACTTAAAACTCGAGATATACAAGCCCATTCAATAAAAAAATTCAACAATCAGCAAAGATATTGCGTAACACACAAAAAATATAGTGGTATTGAAAACATCATTTTTTGAAGTCAGCAAAAAATTCATTGCCTATGTCTCAGTTGCTTTCCATTTCACGACTAACTGAACTGATATTAAGTGAACTGATGTTCTTGGCAAGGAAATTTTGAATCATGAGGGCAGAAAAATATCCCGGAATCGCGGGTAAAACCACAAATCGCGGCATTTTGGTACATGTATAATATTAAAATTGCGACAATTGAAAGTGACCCGTTGTTTGATAAAATTTCAGGACAAACACGTAATCTGTACCAGCGTAAACAAGACTATAGTTTCTTGCATGCTGGAGAACCCTTTCAAGAGACAGCCTACCGGCACGCCGCCCATCACCATGCGTTTTGACGCCAGAGCGCTGGAAGACAACGAAGCATCCGTGGTCTTCACTGTTTGGGCCAATTCCACTTCGAAGGAAAAGTATCCGGGGAAAATACCAGCGACCGTCGAAGCCTTAGTTATAAAGAATGCAGAGTTGCTGATAAAGGGGTAAGTAAATATTCACACTAATGTTATATGCAAAAGTAACTGTTTTATTATAAAAAATGCTTGCGTTTCCTTAAATAGGCTTTCTCAACTCTGCATCTCGGCTGGGCCGATTTTGATGATATTTGGCAAAGAGTACCTAGAGTACGACATACAACGAACATAGAAAAATTCTAAGAAACCGGAGAATTGTGAGTTAAAAAGTTAAAACCGCAGGTTATACTCACAATTCACCATATTGTATGAAGACAAAAAAAAAATTGCAAATTTGCGTTTTGTAAGTTGTTTACTTTGACAGGTAGAACATTGTCACACCTTTTTGTTACACGTTGTACTGAGTACATAGATTACGATATGCAAAAAAAACAGAAAAAAAAATGAGCGGGAAAGTGGAAAACTCTGAATAACCATTCGCAAGTCACAAGTAGTACACACATCATACATCATTATAAAAAATACATGTTTATAATTATCAGCCTGGAGTATCCCACAGATGAGTAAAAAAATACTTCAAAAAAAGTATAAAAATCTTCCAGACTTAGGTCTTTATTTTTGGTGGTTCGGTACCTACTTGTGCGAGTGTATAACGTCACTTCACCAACGCACACAATATTAAACTTAATAATTATTAAACACTGTTTGAAACTATCATGGTTGTTCACTAACACCAGAACCACATCCACTTTGTTCCTTTTGTTTCTTCCACAACCTAACCACGGTAAATATCTCGTAAATAATCATATTAATTTAATAATTATTGTTTACAGAGCAGCAAGACCAGAGCAGGTGTTCTACGGTGGAGAAGTGAAAGGAGAATCTGCAATGAAGTACTTCGATGATATTGGAACTAGAATAGTCCATACATACCAGGTAAAAAAAAGTATTTTTCAAGCCTTCTTGTACGTTTTTCCTATCTTCTTTGATCTCTTTTACTTATCGAAAATAGCTCAGCCCACAGGCTGTGGGTTAAATGCTAATAGGAAAGCTACCATTTTCGTCCATTTCATAAATCACATCAAATCAAATGAGATGTACTTAAAAGCAGACAGCGTAGCTTACCATGTCATCAGTGGGGTTAGTACGAGAGCTTGCGAAAAAGTTATCGTTACGTAAACGATAGCAAATGTATGAAAAATTCAGTTTCCTTTTACGTCCGATAGAGGCGCTGTTCAATTTTTCATACATTTTGCTATCGTTTACGTAACGATAACTTTTTCGCATGTGCTCGTACTAAGGCCACAGTAAAATTGAAACTGTTTTTTTTTTTCATCACAAATTTTAAATTTTTCCAGGTGTTTAACGAAGGACCATGGCGCGTGTCTTCAGTGCAAGTGGTGATCAAATGGCCGCATCAAGTAGCATCAGAAAACTCTCAGGGGAAATGGCTGCTCTACCCAGAAGACGTACCTACTGTTGACGGCGAGGCTGGTGAGTATATTCCTTCTATTTGTAACTTGTAAATAATAGTTATTTGTTATACAAGAGTACAAAGATGCTTTTTAACCGCGTGCTCAATTTTGATGACCAAGCAAGCGAAGGATTCAATAACTAGAATCCTGAGAGTTAGCGAGGGAATCAAAAGAGCACGAGGTGCAAAATTTTTGCACTCGAGTGCAACATGTAACTTTTCATCCCACCTCAGCGAGGAAATGACTAAATTCAACAATATGACTTGAAAAGAAAATGGCGCGCGCAAAGCAAATTTAAAAAAAGTAGTCCAAGAAGGTTCTGAGTCTGGGTTTTTAACAAATTATAAAAGGTTGTATGATAAATTCGGCACCATGGAGGTAGAAGTAAATAGGTTTAATCATGTTTTGAATTCACAAATTTAGTGCACACGATGTTCTAAATTCAATTTACTTTATCCTCTAGCGGATAAAAACGGCGTTTGCACTCAGATATCCAAGAGCAAAAGTACTATTTCCGAGATCGGGATGAAAAATTTATTTAAATGGATCGTATTGTGCTGATTTGTGCCAAACACCAACATATTTTGAGTCTGATATCATATCACATCACGTCACAGCACGTTTTGAATTAAATTTTGTATAGTGATAGCTTATACCGTGGAACGCCGTGGATAATATATTGGCTACTGTTTATTCCAAAAACATATAAGGTTCCTGTAAGATAGCGGGTGTAACCGCGGGGCAATGATAATTGATTGTATTATGCTTAGTACTGATATTTATTTATATTGTCTCATAAAAAAAGTTAACCATACATAGAGCCGATCACCAAAAACTAAATTAAAATATGTTCTAAAATCATAATTAACGAAAATAAACATTATAGTGTCTTGCTAGACAGAGAGCGCACTATACTTACAGATGACGTCACTTGAGGGTCGCCATACGGACTCCATACTGATACTTATTTTGCGGAAAAGGGGCAGAGCATCCTTTGTTCATCCGACCAAAAACTTTAAATGCTTTTAGAACATAATGAGCAGATTTCAATAATTTATTCAATATGCTTAGTGAAAAATATAATTAAATTTTATATTTTTACTAAGCCTTTTCTTTTAAACAAATCAAAACTTGTCCAGTAGCTCATATTTTTTTTCCTGAAGCTGGTATATCCTCGCCACTGCTGACGTGTTAGGGTGGAGAAATTTTACCAGCTCTAGTGACCTCATCAAATTATTTTAAGAAAAGGGCAAGTGCCTTTATTCATCATCATCATCAGCCATAAGACGTCCACTGCTGAACATAGGCCTCCCCCTTTAACCTCCACACTGAACAACAACCTGCCATCTGCATCCACTGGATGCCCGCGACTCTCACGATGTCGTCGGTCCATCTAGTGGGAGCCTACATACGCTGCGTCTTCCAGTTCGTGGTCTCCACTCAAGAACCTTTGTCCCCAAGAGCTTTTATTACCTAAACAAAATGCAAGCTAACACAACACTACAAAAACAGTTAGACTGCCCATAGACGGTTGAAGTTCTAAAGACAATCCAAATGCTCAAGCCCTTTATCATTTGGCTGCGTAAATTCTAAATAAAAGATATTAATTATAATCTAATTAGTATTAATGTATTTTACAGATCAGAAAAACGGCCAATGTTTTATCATCGGGAGAGAAAACATCAACACTCTCAACCTCACGACCCGTCCTGGTGCGACCGAACCTAAACTCGAAAACCTGGAAATGGATCCCTTCCTTACATTTGGCAAGATCAGCGTGACGTCCAGCCAGAAGCAACAAAATGACACAAAAGTAGTCGAATATTCCAGTGCTTATGAAAACAAAGTGAGAAGAAAGAGAGAAAACGATATTGTCAAAGCTGAAGCGTATACGGATAAAGATGGCCAGAGGAAACATGTTGTGAATATGGTATGTTGACATTAATATATGCACTACATTGAATTCATATTATGTTGAAGAGATCTTTTCTTTATAATCATCATCACCATTATCTTGTCCCACTGCTGGGACACAGGTCTTGTTTCTTTCTATAATTTATATAGGTATAGACAGTTTCAAACATCAAACTGTCGCAAACAGTGGGATTAGAATCCAGAACACCCTAACCTATTAAAATAATACATTGCCGTTGCTGTTCAAATTATTAATGAGCAAAGTGATTGTTCGACAATTACTTGCGAACCGTACATTAATTATTTTTTACAAGTAGGTAGTCCATAAAAATACCATTTGAAATTTCGTATTTGAGCAAAATCAGTATTGACCGATGATATATCTTCGTTTGCTAAGATATAGCAAGGGTCGTGACGTCACATTTCGGGGCAAACCACTAGTTGCTTAACCACTGGCATCGAGTTATTAAACCTGCATATTACATGCATTATATACAGTATAGTATTTTTGCTGACTATTGTTATTTTCATGTGAGGGATTTTGGCGTGGCACTACATGTTCATTTTACAGTCTCAAGTATTAAAATATTATCAAGTTAGATGAACACTGTTTTAAACTATCACGGTTGTTCACTACAGTTATATGATTATTTACGGGATATATACCGTGGTAAGGTCGGGAAGTCTTCCCGTGAACATAGTGCATATAACCTTACCACGGTAAATATCCCGTAAATAATAATATAACTGAAGTTTGATAAAATGTTGTCAAACAAGTCATAGTCACAGTCAGAGCCAAGCAAATAAGTCACGGTCAAGTCAAAGTCATGCCCTCTATTGGTTGATGATATCTGCAGTGTATATATTTTATTATTCTAGAACTGTGAAAAGAAGTCAGCGAAATGCATCCAGTTTCAATGCGTGATATACCGGCTAGCACGAGCTCAAGCCACCACCATCACCGTAAAGGCCCGTCTCTGGAACTCGACGCTGGTGGAAGACTACCCTCGCGTCAGCCACGTGAACATCGCGTCCACTGCATCCATTTACTTCCCTCCCGATCACTACAATATACAGCAGAATAAAAATGATGATACTACTACAGTGAGTAAATACTAATTTATTTTATAACCGATTTTTTATTATCAGCACAGTACCGAGGCAAATGGCATAGCAAGAGAGAGGCCTATACCCAGCAGTGAGGTAAGGAAGGCTGTGATTGATGATAATTTTATAAAATAATTAAATGATCACCAGCCTATGTAATATTTGTCTAAGTCTGGACAAATACTCACAGGCCTCTCTAAAAAACGTCATATGACATGTTCTTCTGCTATACGCATCCACTTGCCACAACTACCAACCAATTTATTTTATTATATTATAGGCTTGCGTTTGATCGCCACCTTAGCTGATGTTAAGCGATGATGAGGTCTACGATGGATCATGCTCGCTTAGAAGAAATCGACTCACTCGCGATTTAAAGACACATCGTAACTATCGGGGAATACCCATTCAAGCAGCTAATTTGACAGACTATCAGTTCGCACAATTTTTTTTTGGATTGTGATTGACTAGACAACACAAGTCACAAGTCGTGCCCTCCACATTCACGGGATGTTCACAGTCGTTCGTGAAACCCGCCGCGAAATGGACGTAGAATCTGCTGCTGCAATAACTTTGTTTGCTGTGGCAACATATTACTATTTAGACGTCTAAAACAAGAAAGTTATTAAAAAGCGTTGGAAAAAAGAAGATGGTAGATGACGTCCGTACGCCTTTATAGACCGGAGTAAACAAGAAGTAAACTGGCGCGGGGCCGTGAATGTGGATGTGTACGCGTGAAAGCCGCGCGAACCCTTTGTCGCGGCACAAAATACCGACTCTGATCGGGGAACAGGCGTGAACGTGCGTGAACCCCGCGAACCCTCCACATTCACGTTCACGCTTGTTCTCGGAGCTTCACGGCACTAATGTGGAGCCGCCAATAAACGTGAAAAGAAAAATCACGTTTGTTGTATTGCTCGTTTTTGCTCGATATTGATAACGGCAACAGGTAGACTTAAAATATTCACAGAATATTTAGTTATAATAACTTTAAAAATAAATAATTAAATTAAAATAAAACAAATATTTATGGGGGGCTCCCATACAACAAACGTGCCGTTTTTTTAGATAATGATATGGAACCATTTGTGCGCGAGTCCGACTCGCACTTGGCCAGTTATTAAATTATTTTACATTTCATAGGTGGAGACAGTCGCGTACCCAGACTTGAAGATCAGCGAACCAACAGAAGTACCACTCTGGGTGATCATCCTATCAGTGTTGATAGGGCTGTTAGTGCTCATTCTCTTGATCCTGCTTCTCTGGAAGCTGGGCTTCTTCAAGAGGAGTCGACCGGACCCCACACTGTCAGGGAACCTAGAGAAAAACAACCACGAGTCCAGCCCGTTCATTGGACGAGACAGGAACAGTATTCGATAGCTAAAGCCTTTCTACATTGTGGGCCAAACTTTGTGTGACAAACGTGGAACAAAAGTGTAAGACTGTTGTGAAAAAGTGAAGCGATACTTAGTAAATAATATCCTCGACTGTGATGTCTTCTTAGAGAAAAATGTGTGCATGTGATGTTAAAGTGGTTTATGTTTTGTTGGTGTTTAAGCACGAGTCCTTGTAGTAATTTTATTATATGAAATTGTTTTTGTAATTGCATTTCTCTAGTGATTATGTGAAAATGTTTTAGATTGTTTATATATAAGTATTTTTCTGTAAATACGAACTTGCCTTATTTATGAGTAGTTTAGGTGTCTACTTAATTTGACTAGGATTTTTACTAGTCACGAAATGTAATAATTATATCTAGATCTAAGAAGTCGAATGGAGAGATAACGTGTTGATTTTGTTGTGCCATTATTTAACTAAATAATATTCCGGGTTTATCTCTAGACGACGGACATATTTATGGATTGTACCCATCACTGTAAACAAGTTTTACTTTGAGGCCAAAAATGATATCGTGAAAAAAAATCAGTTATTCCGTGCACTTCGTTGAGTGTTAATGACATATTTCTATGGAACAAATGTTTTTTTTATTTTTTTATTACAGGTTTGTTCCCAAAGTAAAGGTTTTTTATAATTATGAATACAATTATATCTTAGAACATTTCCAACGTCTAGAGATAAAGCTGATATACACCACTATTATTTATAACTTGTCTGAACTAAAAACCGAGCTGGCATAGCACTGACAATACCGTTAGTACCGAATACCGTTAGTGTTACAGGTGTCAATAAGCGGAGGTGTCCGCTTACCATCAGGCGGATCGCATCCATGGTTGCTGTTTATTTAAAAAAAATACTTCACTGCATTTTATTTTTAATTTAATAATTTCTGTCCTGTAATATTTAATTAACCTTTGTTTTAGTAGGATATTCAATACTTACCGCGCATTAAAATTAGTCTCAAATATCCTGCTAAAATAATTTTAGATCTATCACATTTAATTTAGTTTAGAAAATGGTACGACAAAATCGGTATGGTAACAAATAAGTCACAATTGTTGAGAGATATCTACTTAAACTTACTTAATTATTATAATGACAAAGGTACTTTCAACCTTATTTTATTTCAAATACGATATGAAATAAAACAAATTTAGTGATTGTGAAGAAAGTGTAAACTTATATTTAAGCGTTGTAAATATTGTAGATTCCACTTTATATAAGATTTTTACTAAAACATTGTCAAATTGTATCATCAAATATTGTATTTAATAAAACAACTTTGTTTATCTTTTCACTTGGTCAAAAAACTTACTGTATTTTTTTTACAAAGACTACACAATGTTCTTTTGTTACAACCATTGATTTACAAACACAGTTAATAAATAACATAGTTACTTTTCAATATCTTTAATTTAGTCATATTAAAATTTTACGGATAAATCGTATGTTCTACTTAATGAATTATGTGCCTAACATGCATATACATATATGTCATTTGAGAATCAAATATTTGATAAATATGAATAAATTTACAGTAGTTGCAATTAAACTGCACTTTAATATAGCATAATACTTTAAATTGATACACGAACCAACACTTACATTGAGATAAATATTTTTTACATACTTTTGACCACCTTATTACCCATTAACCACAGGTTGTGATCATTTCTGTTAACTTTAATCTATAGAAAACTTTAGTTTGAATAAAATTGTGCCATTTCGCTGATTCCATTTTGTTATTTTCCTTTTATTAATAAGATTAAATCTAGGTCAGAAACACTTGCATGGGGTTAGCAAAGTTATACTTATAGGACTAGTTTTTAACACTTGTAAGAATTTTGAGGGATTTAGTGGTGTTTGTAGTAGCGCATGGTAGCTGCAGGCGGCTTCTGAAAAAAGGAAAAAACCTTTAAAAAAATTCTTGGTATTTCACTTTGTCCCGCCAAAACTCGATAAACGTATACCTTTTTAGGGTTCCGTAGTACTACAAAGGACCATTATAAATTCGTCTTGTTCGTCCGTCCGTCTGTCCATCCGTTCTAATTCTTTAGGACCTTCTAAATTCTATAGTTATTAATATATGTGCATTAAACTTTTCACAATGTCTGTTTTAAATCTCAATTTTTAAAGCATTAGTATTTAAAATATAATTTTGCATATTAGGGGTGCTACATGTGAAATGGGGATGAAATATAAATTAATATAAACCCTATCATAAGCATGTATCGACACGCTCTTGTCCAATTATTTGTTATGTTTTGTTACTAACTACTATACCAGTAAGGACATTTTTTTGCGAACTTTGTGTTCATAAGTCCTTAATTATAATGATGTGAAACTACTTAATACGATAACAAAAAATAGTTTTGACGCGTTAATGTCGTAGTTTATGTGTACGAGAATAGCCTTTTCAATCTAGAAAAGGTTGAAAAAGCAATGTCGAAGTTTTTTTACGAGACCAAAATTCATCTCACCGCTATAGCTACTCTCGTACTGCACGCAAACTTCACCCGCTGTCTCCTTAGCAGTAGGGTAACAGAATGGCAAGTGGATTAAATTTGGATAGCTCCAGAGACCTCACTAACTAGGGTTCATTCCCGGGAATTCTCGAGCCGAGAATTCCCGGAAAATCGTTGGCCTTTGTTCCCGGGAAATCGAGCTCGAGAAAAGTCGAGAACTCGAGAAATCATGTACTATATAAAAATTAAATGTATTTTTTTTAATATAATTTTTCTACCTGAATTTAAGATATTAACGTTTTCCTTCATGTTATTTTTTTTGTTTTATAGAAGCTATTTTTGTTTACATTTTTAGGTTGTTGTTTTTTTTCTAAATAACCAGCTAAAAATGGTGCTGTGATTGTAATTTAATTATAAGTTAAGACGGCGTGGAGTTGAGCTGCCACGTGAAGAGCCATCAGGCGAGCGACTACGCTCGTCTCGTCACCCAGTATAATAAAAAAAGAAATATTAACGTTTCCTTTCATATTGATTTTGTGTTTAGTTTAATAGAAGCTACTTTTGTTTATAAGTTCTTAATAACCAGCCAAAAATGGTGACAGCACCAATAATTACGAGTCCGAATATTATCATTGTATGAAAAAAAAAGGTTATTTGCTTATTCATAAGATTAATGTTTTTGAATATAATCAATAAAAGTTTTATAATTAGATACTTTTATTTGAGAGGAAAACCAATGAATTTGTTGACGTTATTGGAACCAAATAATATGAGAAAACGTACGTAAATGTAAATTTCTCGGCAACCCGAGAAGACTCGAGAAATTAGCCTCGAGAATTCTCGAGACCCGAGAAATTGAAAAGCTCGAGAAATCATGAACCCTATTCTAGAATTATGCCCTAGCTTACCGAAACCGCTATATCTATCTAACAAAGAACTTCAAGTATTCTGTTCATTTATAAGATAAAATTAAAATTACTTCCTGCTTTAAATCGCTTTAGTCTAAACACTTAAAAAATTGCTAATGATCATTGTGCCAGTAGTTGAATAAAAAATATTCGACAACTCACGTCTTTTTTAACAGCCGTCCAGCAAAATGTGCACAAGGAACTGTTTTTGTTGTCGATTTCATTCTTATGTAGGCAAGGTTGTTCCATGTCACCTGTTGAAATAAATCACAATTTGCATCAAACCTTCCCCAAAAAATTATAGGCAAAAGAAGTAATAATAATAATAAAGCCTTTTATTTCCATGCATTGAGTTTAAACATAATAAATACTACAATAATATAAAATCATAAATAAGGTGCGATAAGGTAAAAGAAGTACTTGTGCCATACTTAAAAACTTTACCTCAAGTTGATCTATGTTTTAAAATGCTCTCTCAACTTCTCGCTGACGGCAATCGTCACACGCGAAAACAAGACGGAGCATATTTAAGCGTATGTCAACTTGAGTAACGTTTTTAAGTAAGGCCCCTTATGTATAATAACTAACAACTTAAAGCAGAACAAAGAATGAAAACAAAGTACATACCTAGATTCAGCATAAAGGTACTTAATTGTATCGGAAAATATATAGCTTATCAAAAATACGTAGGACCATCGTTGACTGTAGACGTTTAGCTCAGTAGAGAAGAGGCGATGAGCGCGGCGTACAAACGGTGGTGGAAAAGTCAACTCTCCCCGGTATATAGTAAGGCTCAAAAACTAATCACAAGAGTCACACCAGACCCTAGTCCCTATATAGTATAGGTATAGATACTGTGACTTGTTTTATCTCATCGAGACATACTGTTGCTCTTTGATACTTTTTTCGATTTCAGTAGGTACGATTTTATCTTAGAGAAAACCAAAAAAGAATTGACTTGTCCTAAACCGCTTTTACCCCATTACGCACCACCGATCTTCCAGTCACCGCAGATAATCTATATTTGTTTAAGTATAAAAAATCGGATAGACAGTGAACCTACATATATTCTACTCACCAGTGTAAAGCTGATTGTCCAGGTGAGTGATGTAGGAGCCAGCTAGTCGCAGTATTTCAATCTTACTGAGCTTCCTGTCTGGTGGCTCCGTGGGTATCAGCAACCGGAGCGTGTTAAACGCCAGGTTCACGCTGCTTAGAAATACAGAACAGTATTGTGATAACAATTCTATTCAAATGTTGAAAGAAACCTATGCAAACAAAATTGGTGTGGCAATAAGTGAGGACGTACTCACAGTAGGAAAAGTGTACATCTACAATTTTAACAAAAGCCTATTTATTATTCAATCAAAAAATTAAAATCGTATGTAGCCAAATTAATGATAAACAAAAAAGGTTTCTCAAACTGATACCATAAATGGATATATACGAAGAAATATAATAAACAAGTGGCCTTAGTACGAGCACTTGCATACATTTTGCTATCGTTTACGTAACGATAACTTTTTCGCAAGTGCTCGTACTAAGGCCAAAGGATATTTTTTTTCTATGTTGATACTAACTTTTGCGTCCTATCCCTCTCCCGTGCATTTGCTTGGCACCTCTGCTTTGTCACTGGTATGATTTCACCGTGGTACGGTGTTGTGAACACATGCTGCTCCCAGTTCTCTTCGGTACACTGGTAGTTTAAAAAGTTCTCCATTGAAACAAAAAAGGTACGAACAACGTAAAAAAACTGCCTGATTTTATTTCACTTAAAAAAGTCGCCTTATTTAATGTTATTTATTTATGTTTTTTAACTCTTCTTGTCTTCATTAATGGTCTTAATTATTTTTTTGCGATCTTGTATTTTATGTAAAGGACATATTTTTAAAGTTTTAAATTGTCTTGTAAACTATATATTTAAATTAGGAGCGTTGTTTTTGTGACCGTAATGTATGAAGTCATAATGCGTACTATTCCAAGGAAGTTTGTTGGGGCACTAATAAGCATCCCGTTGGATATGGTTGATGAAGGAGTCATTTAGGAAGAACAGCGCGCGCCACTGACTGGCTCCTAACCGATAATTGTATAAACAGATGTCTCTGAATGCCTCAGGGGCGCATTTTGTAGCAAGATTTTATTAATGTATCTGATGAGTTTAACATTCATCCGAAGTTAACCTCGAAATAAAAATAATGATTAAATCCTGTCAGAAACGCACGAAATTAAAATTGAGAGGACCTAAAAAGGAATAGTATACTATTCAAGTTTCTTTTGATGCGTGTCTTTACTTTGACATTATTTATTTATACTAAAGTCCCACAGACTAATAAGCATCAGAAGGTAGGTTAATAATGGAGGGAAAAGTTTTGTTCGTCATGTGAAAGTATTACATTTTCGTATCATAACAAAATTTAGAAAAAAGTAGCAATCTTATCATGAGATCACTTTTTCATTCTTTCTTCTGGCTTCACACGTCTCATGTGTGTTTAGCCGGTGTCAAATATGCTGTTTTTTTTTACTAATTAGATGTGTCAATATTTCGGACATTTATTAGTTCAGCCCTGTCTTGGGAATGGGTCCTCATGTCATCGCGAGTGTAAAACGCGGCTCCCCGTGCTCGATGTCTGTTTGTTCAAGCTAACTACCGCAATAAATATGTTTTATAGACGTGATGATTTGTCAACAGCAGTGTTCAGAAATCAGTGCGCTTGACACACAGCACAGGCTGGATACGTCGTTGTGTTAAATCAACTTTGAAAACAAATTATAGATAGTCAAAGCTTGTTGCTTAGAGATTAGCTCGGCATTTAGATCGGTGGACGTAAACAAGGATTTTAAGGCTTCATATTATTTTGATGACTTGAAATCTTTATCAACACACCCCGGGATTCACACTATAGGCAGAAATAATAAAAGCGGCCAAGTGCGAGTCGGGCTCGCTTACTGAGGGTTCCGTAACACCACATAAATTTTTAACTACTAAAGTACAAAAAGTTGTACAAAAAGACATCATGCCCAGGCGGTCACCAATCTTAGTACCGACCGCGCCCGACGAGAACCGGCGGTGAATAGAAATTTGTCACCTGTCGTTTTACTTTACTGTGTACTATAATCATAGCAAGTTTGACGCTTGTACGTATTTTACACTCTATAGAGCAAATACAAAAATACGTATAAAAAAACGTTTGTTGTTTGTTGCAAAGGTGGTCTTTTAGTTTTTACTTTATTACTATTTCTTAGCTAATCCGTCATATCATTACATATTCTGTGAAAATTACAACTGGCTATATATTACGGTTCGAAAGATACAGTCGTTAAAAGGTAGGACAGACAGACAGACAGCGTAGGCTTAGTAATAGGGTCCCGTTTACACCCTTTGGGTACGGAACCCTAAAAACTATGATCAAGGTACACATAGGTTTTCAAATTAGGTATCTAAGTTAGCTATTGTATTTCTGTCAATAGTTTGAACGTGTACCATCATCCTTTTCTTAATTTTTCTTGTCTCTAGGGATGTCTCCACTGGGTGAGTAGTTCCGTGGGAACGCGTTAATTGGTTAAATGATTCGAGTTGTGGACCGCTGGCTCATTCGTATTCATTTGTACAAGTTCACATGAAAAAACAATGGGGACCGTGCGACAAATTGTTGTGATGATTGTGGTAAACATTCCACGGTCAATTTTGTATGCTCCGTACGGAACGACTATAGATTCTTTTCACCGACGACGCAAATCCGATAGGAGGGTGATGTAGTAAACGTATATGTTTGTCAACTTAAAAACAACTTTAAAAAAAGGCAAATGCCTCTATAGACATTTTTGAAAAAGTTAAGTGAGTGTTCATGTGTGGAACGGCACTTAAGAAATAAATATAAAATACTTTAGGTAAGTAAATAGTTTCTATAACAGAAAATACTAACTAAGAAATCAATTAGAAAATTTCTCCCAATAAATTGATTTGTGCCTCTATTAACGAAATAAAATACAAGCTTACACTAACACTACAACAACAGTTAGACTGACCGTTAAAGACCGTAAGACCATATAGACCGTTGAAGGTCTAAAGACAATCCAAATGCTCAAGCCCACTATCAGTTGGTAGCGTACCCAGAATGCTGGCGGCATTACCACACTAAATGGCAATGCTTATGCGTTGAGCCAGAAACACGCCAGCATTTTGGTCACGACTTACAGCCTAAACGCCTCAACCAATTTTGATAAATTATGTGATGATAGATTTGTGTATGTTAGGGAGTCACAGAGTAAGGACGTCATAAATTCGTAATATATGAAAGTTGGCATCATAAAAAAATGGGGGTGTACTAATAAATTTGACTGCTTCGTGTGACGATCATTTAAAATATAAGATAGGTAACTAGTAAGGTACGTAATTTTTTTGATCCAATAATAATATTTTAAACATTTTTACAGAAATAAACTTGTTTCTTGATGATAATATCTCAGATCAGATAAACAAGGGAGATATATGTACCTAATAAAAAGGCGTCGCGGGCGCGAACGCATCTGGCCTCAATTAAGCGTGATGCCTTTTAGTCGAACTCACCCAGCAGACCACCTTGCCGCACTTTTTTTGTATGTGGATTATTAGTTAGTTTCTTATTGAGCGTGAAAAATGAGTAAGTGAGCTGTACTTTTTGTAAAAACTATTTTTGCGTTAAGCAGTTTAGCGGTATAGTGAAAAAACTTCATAACAGCTGCATGGGTTTGCAAGGATAGATAGATAGAAAGATAGAAAACACTTTATTGTTTTTTAAGGATTTGGCATTAAAGATTAACATCGTAACATATCTGATGTAACTGCATCATCATCATCAGCCTGCATCCGTCCACTGCTGGACATAGGCCTCTCCCAATGCACGCCACTGAACTCGGTCGGCAGTTTTTTGCATCCAGTTTTTATCCGCCGTTTTACGTAGGTCGTCACTCCACCTGGCCGCAGGGTGTCCTACACTACGTTTACCAAATTAACGTTTTTAATATACTCCTTACTACCTTCTTTATATTAAAAAAAAAACCACGATTTCTGTTTGATAACGAGAAAATCGCAAGCCCAATTGGTATTTATATCTATTTTCCTCTAGGACTAAGAAAATCGGTCAAGACCAAAACAAGTAGGTATGATAAGAAGGCCAGTCGATTAGATTCAAATTCCATGAATAATCGATTTGATGGCCCAAAGGCATCCATCGAGACTTCACGGCAGGTTTGACCACTGTCCGTTCGACGTGACGATTCAATGAGATGCAGTAATGACTTCACAAGCCTATGATGCAACTGGTGATGAAGAGTGTTTGTGGGGTGTTCTGCGCGGTTGGTGCTCAGATGGCTGTTTTCGCGAGCGACGTCACGTCCCCTCCACGGAGCTTCGGCCAACCGAAGCGCGCGCTCCACGGTCGAGACTTTCTACTCGCGACACCTCCGCCGGTGAAACGATCGTCTCCGCCGTCTCCGCGAGTTGCACACGCCGCTGTGCGCGAGTCGACCGTCTCCGACACGTATCGCACGTCCACACTTCCGCGTGCGAACCGCTTTCGCCCTGTAAATAACGTGCAAATGACCCGTGATTACATTCATATTAAGAACTGCTATCGGTGAATGGGTTTCGTGTCTGACTGGCTTTTGTACCACGCTCTGGAGTGATGCCCGCCGGAAAGTAAAGGTGAGTTCGGTTTCCCTTTCTACTATCCGTGGTCCGATATTAGACGATGACATTCCATGATAAGCAGGCAATATGTCTCGTGGATTGGTGAACGCAAGGACGCATGCAGCCTAGCTACTGAACGATCGATCGGTCGCAATGGTCATTGTCCTTGTTTCAGTTGATTTTGCAAATTTTAATAAAATTCTATCATCAGCGGCAAACATTTTACGAGTTGCGAATATAAATTTGCAGATTAGCATATTGATTGTAAAACAATAGGCGGCTTGAGAAACTTTAGTTGCATATATACGATACGTATATTCCTATGCTTCTATGAGCCTCATCTGCCTCATAGCACACCTAGTTTCGGCAAAACAGTTACTTACATTAGATGAACAGTTAAGTGTGGACCGGTCTAGGCTTAACCGGAGATCAGCTGTTAGTGCCATTAGCAAGACAATAATGTCTTCATACAAAAAAGAATACAATGAAAATGTTAATGCAGCTACTCTTAACTTATCTAACACGTATCAAAACTTGTTTTACCACCTACATAGGTCCATAAAAGCTATGACCAGGACCACATGAGTTGGGTATAGCCTGAGTTACAGCTATCACGCTAATATAAAAATGCGAAAGTGTGTTTCTCCGCTTGTATATTCATCTTTCACGCCGCAACTGAGCGATGGATCGACGTAATTTTGGATTGGATAATAAGCAAAAAAGTGCTGGAAAGTGACATATATGCTACTTTTATCCCGGAAATTTAACGGTTTCTGTAGAATTGTCAATGCAGGTAAAACCAAAAAGTCCTGGCGGACACCGCTAGTCTGAAAAAAACTAGACATATAGGATAAAAAATAGACTTTATTAGGCACATAATAATATGCCGTGGATGTGAATATGTAGTAAGAAATAATGTTATGGGTATTGATTTAAAAAACTGGATATTATTATCATAGTAGGTAGTATTTTTATTAGTTGTAGTTGTTGTTGTTTCAGGTTTAACCTAAAATATTAATTGATCACATCGCTTTTAACAGTCCTTTTTTTATAAAATACGGATCTGATGTACACTACACACTACACTAATTGGCATAATAATTACCTACGTGAGTTTATTGAGAAGTAAATACCGAAGAATTTCCGCATGGCTTCACACGACGAGCAAAATCAAGAACCTCTCGATTAGCATAGCATGACAACAGCACGGAGGAGTACAATCGATGGAAATCCGCATGATTCACTAAGGATCTTCAATAAAAACTTTGTGGGTACTTACGCGCTAAGATCCGCTGTAGACGGATATCCAAAGGCCATTTTTGCTAAACCTTGGTTCGTGTCTAGGGTTGCAAACTGTATTAACTACACAATTACATGGTTGCAAGTTGTGAGTATTTTTGTCAGTGAACAAATATTAAACTACTAACAATTAGAATAATAATGATTAGACAAAACAGACAGAATGAGTGAATTCTGACTGTTTTGTCTAATCATTATCATTCGGACTTCTAATTATAATATATTAGGGGTCCGAATATTAATTATTATTTATTTATTCTACAAACAGATATTCTTTGAATATTCTTAAAAAAAAATGCAGGCAAACTACTTTATTTTGATACATTTTTGAAGCAATAAGTTTCAAACTGTTTATAAGCATAAACGGATTGCTGCTTTTAGACAAGCAACCAAGAGAATGTAATACTCACAAGCAATACAAATTATAAATGTTTTATTTTTTTATGGTTGACAGGCTAGATGTTTGATCAAAGCCTGATGCTTCGAAGAAGTTCTTATACTAAGGCCTGATGTTATTATTCCTTAAAATTCAAAACTGTAAATAAAAGCCTCAAACCGGAACTTTATTTTCCACATAAAATATTAATTTAATACTACTTTTAGCTATACCATTTTATTGTACCATTAATTTGATATAAAATGTTATTAATACAACTTGTGTCTAATTGAATAGTAACAGTGTAGTGTGCCAACTTACTTAATTTTCCATCTTCAAGCATATTAAATTGACACTTTGTCCGGACGCATATATGGATATTTTATTGAAATAAATGTGTCAGCTTGAAATTACTTGTCCTCGTAAATACTTGAAATTTAATTCCCAAGAAAACTAATTGTCGATATTGTCAGCAAGTCGATTCTCAAAATGCCAAGTTTATATAAATTTATTGATGACTTTTATATTACTTCGTATTATGACGAACAGGTGCCTTTTTAACCAACCGAAGTAGTAGCTACACAAATTACTTAAACTTGTTATCCTATTATACAAAAAAACTGTTGGCTAGATGATGTTGAAAGGCTAATTAAAAACAATCTAAAGTCCAACTACCGGGTGGTAAAATGGAGTTATACTTTCCTGATATTTATTACGAAACATCGACTAGAGGCAAGATAATGTAGAGTAGAAGCTCATGATATACTAGAAGAAAATAAAAGCAGCCATGTGTGCCAAGCCAAGACGACGTCATACCTAGGCGGTCACCCATCTAAGTACCGACCGCGCCCGACGTTGCTTAACTTCGGTGACCGTACGAGAACCGGTGGTGAATAGAAATTTCTCACTTACTCGCACTTGGCCAGTATTTATTATTTTTTGTTACATTTTTGAGTGTTTATATAATCATATATAATATAATCATGTCAAGTTGGACACTTGTACGTATTACCGTTTTTACATTAGAGCAAATTCAAAAATACGTAAAAAAATACGTTTGTTGTATGGAGACTTTAGTTTTTACTTTATTATTATGTCTTAGTTAATCCGCCGTAACATTACATATTCTGTGAAAGTTTAACAGCCGTTAAAAGGTAGGACAGACAGAAAGACAGACAGCGTAGGCTTAATAATACTTACCCGTCTACACCCTAAAGAGACTCTGACTGATTAAAACAAAACAAATGAATATTATAATGATATTACAAACCACTGAATTTTACAACAACTTACTTAGAACAGCTTACTTAGTGCAAGCATAGTGCTTAAGTTGACATCCTGCCAATGACCTATAATAATGGTGGCGTTGCATGACGCCCGCCACCGGACATCGTTATTCGCAACTTATATGATTTACTTTATGTTTATTACAGTTATGTCATACTTTTATATCACGCCATCATAGTGTTTTCTTGCTGATGACGTAGGGTCCCGTTCATTCATTGTGCACTATTACAACCATACGCTCGATCCTATTTTTTAAACAAAGTAGTTCTTAAGGGGTTCTAATATTTTTTTTATGTGTGTTACCTCCCTTACCTACGTACCTTAGAATTCTGATATGAACCGATTTAAAAAATTCATTTTTTATTTGAAAGGATTACTTTCAGATTGGTCTCATAGAAATTACATTAAAATTAGTTTAGTAGTTTTGCTTTTTAATCATAATTATTCGGAAGTATTATTGGAGCTGGTTAAAAACCGACTCTAGGTATATCGAAGTGCTGAAGTGTTTGTATAGAAACGCCACCATGTCGATTCGATTGCAGGACGAGAGAACGGAGCCAATCCAATTGCAGAAAGGCGTGAGACATGGAGATGTTATCTATCCAAAACTGTTCACGAACGCATTGGAGGACGTTTTCAAGCTTTTGGACTGGAACGGATTGGGCATCAACATTAATGGCGAATACATCACTCACCTTCGTTTTGCCGATGATATAGTTATCATGGCAGAGTCGCTGGAGGACCTCAATACAATGCTAAGCGACCTCAGTAGCCTTTCCCAACAGGTGGGTCTTAAAATGAACATGGATAAGATAAAAATCATGTCCAATGTCCATGTTGTACCCGTGCCGGTCAATGTTGAGAACGATACTCTCGAAGTTGTTGACCATTACACCTATCTTGGACAGATTGTTCAGTTAGGTAAGTTCAACTTACCCAAAGAGGTCGCCCGAAGAATCCAACTCGGATGGGCAGCGTTTGGGAAATTACGTGAAATCTTCTCGTCCAAGATACCACAGTGCCTAAAGACAAAGGTCTTTGACCAGTGTGTGTTGCCAGTGATGACATATGGTACTGAGACGTGGTCCTTAACTGTTGGTCTTTTGGAAAAACTGAGTCACACAACGGGCAATGGAGAGAGCTATGCTCGGAGTTTCTTTACGCGATAAAATTCGGAACATAGATATTCGCCAAAGAACCAGGGTCACCGACATAGCTATTAAAATCTGCAAGTTGAAGTGGCAATGGGCAGGCCACATCGCTCGAAGAACTGATAACCGATGGGGAAGAAAGGTTCTTGAGTGGAGACCGCGAACCGGAAGACGCAGCGTAGGTAGGCCTCCCACTAGATGGACCGACGACATTGTGAGAGGCGCGGGCATCCAGTGGATGCAGATGGCAGGATGTCGTTCAGTGTGGAGGTTAAAAGGATTTTTAAGGATAAAAGATAAGGATAAGGATAAAGGATTTTAGAAGGAAGGCCTATGTTCAGCAGTGGACGTCTTCTGGCTGATGATGATGAAAAACCGACTCAGCCAAAATTAATAAAATTTTGGTGGCACCACTTGGGGTACCACTTTGAGAGCTTTTTCTACGTAATAAAAAAAACACGTAAATTTGCCCACACATATCGGAGCAATACAACAAAATATTCGGATCGAATTTAGAACTTCGGTAAAAAAATCAAAAAATTTCATTCAGCTGTTTATTATGAGGATATAATATACCATCCATCCTTGCATCCATCCTTGATATTATATACTTTTAGATTAGATTTAGATATAATAGATGTGGATGGAGCTTCGTTGTATTGTTAAAAGGGTAAAACGGGACCCTATTACAGAGCCTACGCTGTCTGTCTGTCTGTCCGTGCGTCCGTCCTACCTTTAAACGGCTGTATCTTTGGAACCGTAATAGATAGCCAGTTGAAATTTTCACAAAATATGCTATGTTATGGCGGAGAAACTAAGAAATAATAAAAAAGTCAAAAAGTAAAAACAAAATGGTCCCCCCATACAACATACGGTTTTTTTACGAATTTTTGTAATTGCTCTAATGTAAAAACTGTAATACGTACAAGCGTCAAACTTGGCATGATTAATACACACTCTAAAGTATAAAAACAAATAATAAATAATGGCCAAGTGTGAGTCGGTGATAAATGTCTGTTCATTACCATGTTATAACTGGTAATTTCGTTATTATCATTTCTTTCACCTAATCGAAATGCCACATTTTACAAATTTTGAAGACTTAAATAAACGTTTTTTAAATTGATAATTATTTTATTTTGTGGTTGTAAAGAACCCTCTGTGGGCGAGCCCGACTCGCATTTGGCCGGTTTTTTAGTACCGTAGCATTACAACCCGATCTGTTTTTAACTAGCAAAAGGCAATGGTAATGATGACAATGATCGTAATTGATATCACCAGTAAAAGCAATATGAATTAAGTCTCAAACAAAATAAATAAATTTACCTGCTCTTAAAATTGTGATTATGTGCCATCTTCGTGTTTCGTTCATATTGTTTAATTATGTATGTAAAAACAAAACCAGTTTCGCTTGATTCCGAGTCACTAGGCAATCAAGCAAAACTTCAAATTGGCCCTATAGTAATACCATCTTTAAGTTTTAAGCTTTATAATTTTATTGTTCTATGCAGTAGTCGTCTAGGTTTATTTTAAAAGTTTAATTTATATATATTTTAAGTTGTTTTAGTTTTTACTAAATAATTTGGGTACAAAGAGTTCAAAGAATACATTACATACATTATTGTTTGAATACATTCCAATACGTATTTATAATATCTATACATTATTAATGTATAAAATGGGGATTAATGTGTAAAAACAAATCACAAAAATAAGTGGAAAAATATAATGTTCCTAAATTAAGGTGTCATGTTCCTAATGTACTATGTATTGTATGTATATATATATATATGTATGTATATGTATTGAACAAGTAGATAGGAATGTATCTCGCGTCATTACACCGTAAGATACTTTTTCATTTAGTAACATACCTAGTAACAAAAGGAATGTTAGGTTTTTAGCATTACTAAATGCCTGAATCGTTGTCTGGATAAAATTGCAGATTTAACGACTCATCTTACTCACGCCATAAAAATTATCTGATAGAACGTGACACTAAAAATCGTATATTTAATACTAGCTGCGTCCCGCGGATATTCTTGCATGGACATTGCCTCAGAAACCTTTACATTTTTCGAGAACAAAAATTTCTTATGTCACTCCGAATATCCATAGGTAAAAAAATCACGCTGATTATCTGTTGCTCCGTAAAGAGAAACAAGCAAACACACTTTTGCATTTATAATATCAACTAGTATGAATGATATTCTAAAATAATTTGTGTAACAAAAGTCCAATAATGACGCTCTGCTTCTTAAATCTTCGGCTTTCCTAAAAATATGACTTGATCCTTATTGTTAAACCTTCATGATTATCTGACAATCTGAACTTGAAATGAAACCCTACTCTAAAAGGAAGTAAATTCAAAGCTCTATATGTAGCTTAAATAGTTATTTTTAAATAATGATGATTTAAATGTTGACAATTCAAAAATTCTACAACCGGCAGTATTAGACCCTGCGCAACAAGCTACGGTCGTTTTCACAGAAATCGGTGAAAGCATTTCTGTCCTTTTAAATATCAGAATAAAAGTATACCTAATTATGGTGTACCTCCTACACCATAATTATACTTTTTTCCGACTTTACAATGTAATTGCAGCTTTATTTACACGCTATTCAAACAAAAGATACCTTATATAAACTTAAATGATTTCACCTTAACTAGCGCATAACAGAAAATAGATCAAAAATAGTAAGCCTTGCGAAACAGTCCTCACTAGGATGACCCGTGTCGAGAACTACTGCAGCTGTCAGAACAAGTTAACGCTTGCTTTGATATGATATAATAATAATTATCAAGATGAAAAAACCGACTTCAATAAAACGTCATAACTGGACCAAATTGAAATGGAACCACACGACAAGCACCAGCTTTAAAATAAAAAAAGAATCATCAAAATCGGTTTACCCAGTCGAAAGTTCTGAGGTAACAAACAAAAAAATATAAAAAAAATACAGTCGAGTTGAGAACCTCCTCCTTTTTGGAAGTCGGTTATAAATTATTATTATACAAGAGTAGATATTCTGCTTCATCTGTGACCGTTTAACCCCGACGCAAAAAGAAAGGTGTTATAAGTTAAACGTGTCTATCTGTGGCATCGTGCTCCCAAATGGCTGAACCGATTTTGGTTTGGTTTTTGTTTGTTTGAATGGTGTCTTGATCGAAAATGTTTGAAGAAAATCTCTTTAATCGTTTGAAAATTATCAGCTTTCAGTTAGGGTTTAAAAAATAAGTGATCGGTCATTCTTATTGTTGTTCTAGTTGTATAAAAAAACAGACGCGCGAAGCTTAGTCGCCGTGGCCGAAATCAGATGGGATGACATCATCGATGGCAGATGAGGCTCAATGCATATCACCTACCATTGTCACCCTTTTCCAGGGTGCCACTCGTCTGTTTAGGCATTTACTTTATTTACATTAGACAGTCGGACTAGGCAAATGGTTGAGCGATCTGACTTGATGGAAAGCAATGATGCTGTTCAAGACGGAACACGTTTGCCTAGTGACCCAGTACTCCTCGCCGTTTCAAGCGACTACCTATAGTTGTATTGCTTCATCTGTGTTATAGACCCATTCAGATTTGTTTGATGAAACTGCAGATACGCTGAAGGGCATATAGCTGCACCCAACTCAAATTCGGTTAGTAACCTTGCCAGAAAACGGGTCAAACTCGCGCTTGCCCAAGTCAAGCGCAATTAAACATGACCGACCATTATTTTATTTAATAATTCAAACGCTTACCGGCCTATCTTGAGAAGTTATCAGCTGTTATGTGGTGATTAATTGCTCCATTATTACACTTGCCGTAATTAAGGAGCTCAGCGCGTCGAATTGCTTCTTGGATGGCGAAAGCTGCTGTTTTCTATTGAGAATTTATGATGAATGATATTGGTATATGGTAACTGCTTAATCCGGGTTGCAATGAGTATTGCATTCGATAAAAATAAACCGGCCAAGTGGGAGTCGAGCTCGTGCACTGAGGGTTCTGTACTACCACAAAATACAATAATTATTATTATCAGTTTAAAAAACTGACTATTGTTAAAAGCTGTATTGTTATTGACAAAATTGTTACAAGTGGATAACATTAAACTTCTTAGATATATGAAATAAGTGCCTACAAAATTTGAGGATTGCCCTCGATTTTCCTGGATTTTCCAATCGTCAGATCCTGACTTGGTGACAATGGAACCGAATCGGAAGTATTTACCCTACCGAAATTTTTTTTTTGATCGGTCAACAGCTGGCGGAGATATCAGTGAACATACAAAAAAAATACAGTGGAACATAGAACCTTCCCCTTTTTTGAAGTCGGTTAAAAATATATTATGATAATTAGAAACATAAAAAACCCATTAAAATACATGATTTTACTTTACGAACTATACAACGTGTAACATGAAGGTGTGGTAATACTGAAGGATATGTATGTATGTACTCATCATTACAAACAACTTTTTTTTATAGGATCACCTCTGAAATCGCGAAAAAAAAACATCTGTTCCATACATTTTTCGAGTGTCAGTTGATCGTTTTCTATGGTAAAGCAGATTTTTTCGCGATTTTTTTAACTCGACACTACTGCGTTCTGACAGCTGCCTTATGATGTTGTAAACATGGCTCCAAAATTATTAATAAACAGATGACCCCGGTTGACCTAATGATTCTTATGACCCCGGTTGACCTAATGATTCTTAATGATTTACGATCAGATACACACAACTCCGTAGTAGTAGTACAATGACTAGTAGATTCCTAAACATAATATTTAAAAAAAAAAACAATTTGTGTACAGACGAGTAGTTACTTACTATCATATTATATAATTAATCGTCGCTTGAGTAGAAAAAAATCATATCTTTTATGTGTGCTTTTACTATATTACATGTAATTTTTCTTGACTTAATGCACCTACCAACGAGTAGGTATTAATTATCAACTAAGTACTACCTTAATCTTTATAATGCTTTATAATATTTGCTACGTTATTCTAAAGATTAATACCCAATTGCTTTTTTTTTTAGTTCTTATTCAGTGATTTCTTTTTTGTTATGAAAACGAGTGAACGAGATAGCTGTGAGCGGGGCGTAAGCGCCTTAATAAGGGCACTTCTCTCAAACTCAACAATTGATTGGGCATTCAGATTACAACAAGGTATCTGCCCCCGATTCAATAAAACTAACTGTTTTAAAATTGCTAATGAATTGCCTCAAATTTGTCACTTTCGACACATTTGGTATAGAAATTATGTCAAAAGTGTAAATTTTGGGGCAATTCATTAGCAATTTAAAAACGATTGGTTTAGTGGAATCGGGGCCCTGGGTGTCTTCAAATCACGAGTGAATTGGCTTCTTATATGCAAGCGTGCTCCATCGTAGACCGCGTCATCGCTTAACATCAGGCGAGCTGGCGGCAAACGCAAACCTATTTTTCATAAATAAACTAAACAAAATACAAGCTAACACTAACACTAAATAAACAGACTGTCCGTAGACCGTTGAAAGTCTAAAGACAATCCAAATGCTCAAGCCCACTATCAGTTGGCAGCGTACCCAGCATAAAAAAGTTACATTTACAACATGATGGAAAGCGATGATGCAGCAGAAGATGGAGCACGTTTGCCTAGTAATAACCTATTAACCTACTAAGACTAGGCATATAGCTGCCTGATGACTTCATGACCTGATTTAGGGCATCAGTCAACGATGTTACTAGCATATTAGCCATATGATTACATCAAGCATCCACAACCCAGTGCGCATCGAGTAGGTACATATAATATGGTATTGCTCAAGTTACATTGATGTAGGCCAGACATCTCGACGAACCATCTCACTGGCGTCCTTCTTGTATCTCGTCATTATAAAAACTAATGAGGCTTGTGTTTATACAGAGCTAATTATAATGTTGCAAGGCTATAAGCGGTAATACTTTTTTAGGATAATTTTGTTTGGTTGATATGTGTTGTAGTTGTATCTGACTCTTGGATTTGATACAGAAGGTTATCCTAAATAATATGAATGGGTAATTGAAACTCCGGTAGATGGATTGAGTACGTGCGCTTTATTTGAGCGCCAGCGAATGACTGTTGAATGTCGGTGCGCTTCATTAATTTGTTTATATTATAATAATAACAATCTGTGATGTAGTGGGACTCACAGGCCCTACACTTTGATAAGATTTCTTTACCACGTATATTTTATTATTATTCTCTTATTTTTTTTCATCTTCAGCAAACCTCATAGTCCACTGTTTCCAGTCACTGCCAACCTTGCATATATCGTCACTCCATCGAGTTTCAAGGCGTCCCGCGGATTCACGGTTTCCACTATAGAATACATCTTCCCCAACGGTTATCTGTACATATGACCGGCCCACTGTCACTTCAGCGTATTGCTGATACGCCTAGCTATGTCGGTGACTGGTTCTCTGTCGAATGACTTTGTTCCGGATACGATCTCTCAGAGAAAACCTAAGCATAGCGCTTTATTTTGAACTTGTAGTGTGGTGTAGAA
This sequence comes from Agriopis leucophaearia, assembly GCA_949125355.1. Classification (NCBI taxonomy): domain Eukaryota; kingdom Metazoa; phylum Arthropoda; class Insecta; order Lepidoptera; family Geometridae; genus Agriopis; species Agriopis leucophaearia. Next base: position 10,858,305 of record OX421275.1, read on the forward strand.
GTATCTACGATTTTCCATCCTAAGAGTGTTTTAAAAGCTAGTATATTATATGGTACGGTAGGTTGTAAAATTTCCAAAGACACGTCTGTTGTAAGATGTAAAATCCTACCTGAATGACCAACCATATGCGTGTTCTTCACTTCACTGCTTGGCCCAAGCGTGCCCAAACATTAAAGTATTCTAAGGTTGCAATTATGCGTGGAGAATTGATGATTGTTGATGATTGTCATTGGTTACAAGCCTTCACGACACATTATTGCGGTTAAGATGCGTTGACCAAAAGTACAAAAGTAGCTTAGTATCTACACCTACTTACACACTTTAGAGTATATCTCATCGTTGCAAACAAGCTAGGTATTTATTTTTATGTACCTGCTAATAAAAACGTATACACACACAGTTTTTTTTTGGAGGTGAAATATAAAGTACCTAATGAAGTCCTAAATTCCAAACAAATGTTGCAATAGTGTTTTGATATATTATTATTTTGTTACAGTCACTCACTTTCATCATGACGAAGAGCAGCCTCAAAATAATGGCGGTAGTGGTGCTCTCATTGGCGACATGTATTTGTGATCCAGGTTAGTCAAGCGTTTTAAATTACGTACAAGCTGCGCCCTGCACTTTAATGAAAAATATGTGTGTAAAATCTGTTATACCTCACTAAAACACGAGATGTACATTAGGTTTTTTTATATGCAACTGAGTAACAAACTGATCAAGTCACTTCCCTGATGGTAAGCATCACGTTTACCCATAACAGTCCAGTGCTACCCAGAATTTTGAACTTCAACACTTCAAGACCGTGCGCAGTAATTAGCTGGAAACATTATCTTTCAATCCGAAACACCAATAATTTTTGCACACTACTGCTTGGCGGTTAAAAAACTAGCAAAAGAATAATATTTTCCCAGGTGGACTCTTGCAAAAGAGTTAACCACAAAAAGGTTATTAGATCTAATCCGCAAGGATCGCATTAAAAAGAACCTTCCAAGTTCCCACCAACAAGCACGAACGAACTTCATGTTCCACAAGTAACCTTAACGAAGAGTTATTCAGGCGGATCTGATTACTGGTATTGTGGACATTAATCTTCACCTGCCTACACAACACGTCAACACGACCGCGGCTAGGATGCTCAAGCGGATGTATCGGGGACGTTTTACAATCAAATACACTGCAAATAAATCATTATCATCCTCCTCTAAAAATACTTGGGTCGTGGGATGATGGGGTTACATGCTTTTTTTTAAACATGTATCACCTATACTTATAGTGTTTTTGTATCAAGATTAAATAGGCAACTTGGTATGGCCAAGGAAGATAGAGTAGTATTTTTGTCTATGGTCTGTCTATATGAGTAAGTGAGGACTCTGGGTCGTGGGATGATGGGCTTACATGCTTTTATTTTATTTAAAAAAAATGTATTTTTTGTTTCACCTATACTTATAATGTTATTTTTATCAAGGTTAGATAGGCAACTTGGTACGTCCAAGGAAGATAGAGTAGTATTTTTCGTCTATGGTCTGTCTATATGAGTGAGGACTTGGACACAATTATATTTGGACACTTGCCCGCATGAGAAGCAAAGAACACGGCTGTCTTAGTTACATGCATCGATTGAATGATTTTTACTTAGTGACGCAAGCAATAGAGTTAAATGTGAATAATTTCGGTAGGTAATGTTAAAAAAATGGCACTTATTACAAGTCAAACAAACTCTCTTAACCGACTTCCAAAAAGCAGGGGTTATCAATTTGACTGTTTTTATAAAATGTTTATTACCTCAGAACTTTCGACTGGGTGAACCGTATGGTCCCATTTTAATTTGGTTCTGTTCTGACATTTTAATGAAGTCGGTTTTTTATATTGATAATTATTAGTGTAGGCTGCTACCCCCTTATAATAAATAAATATAGTTACTCTTTATAGAAATATATTTACTCCGCCTTGAGCGAGTACTAAATAAAATAAAAAACACTGTGTGTGTGTGTGTGTGTAACTAAGTACTTACTTAAAGACTTCTACGGAGGATGTTAATAAAGAACATTATACTTTTCCGCCAGAAAACCAGAAGGTAAGTTATTTGTACTTATAAATCTGTTATACTAGTCGACCGTCCCGGCTTCGCATGGGTGTAAGCTCGGCCTTCGGCCTCGCTACAAAATATAATATAGCCTATGTCACCCGGAGATAGTGTAGCTTCCCAACAGTGAAAGAATTTTTCAAATCGGTTCAGTAGTTTCGGAGCCTATTCAATGCAAACAAACAAACAATCAAATCTTTCCTCCTTATAATATTAGTATAGAAGTATAGATATATGTAATTTGCTTTGCCGTCTAGAAAAAGGATGCGGATCCGTTGCCATGGGTTATTTTCTTATTGTCATAACATTCATAAAGCTTGAAAAAGCAGCGTGCGGTCCAGTCACGAATAGCTCTGCTCATGTGCAAGGTATATCATATCGTAGCAAGATATATAATGTAATGGGTAGGATCAAACCGTTCGATATTGTGCAACTTCGTGGACTGAATAAGACACGATTGCAGCTAAAAACAAAATAATGGGTGTACTTACGTTACATGTCACGTACGTCAGCCATAAATACTTGCGCTTATCTAGACAGTTTGCTGTAACATAGGTATAGAAAATAATACCTTTAAATAAACCAGCCAATTGCGAGTCTGGCTCGTGCACTGAGGGTTGCGTACCACCACAAAATACAAAAAAATAGTGCAAAAGCTGGGTCCTTTCAACTATCAACTGCGCCCGACGTTGATTAACTTGGTGGTGAACAGAAATTTGTAACCGTCTTGCACTTGGCCGGTATTTATGATTTATCGTTTTACTTTAGAGTAATCATGCCATGCGTTTGACGCTTGTTCGTGTTACCGTTTTTACATTAGAGCAAATACAAAAATACGTTTAAAAAAACGTTTGTTGTATGGAGACCCCCTTTAGTTTTTACTTTATTTTTAGTTTATGCGATGTAACATTACCATATTCTCCGAAAATTTCAACTGGCTATTTATTACGGTTCGAAAGAAACGGGCAGACAGACAGACCGCGTAGGCAGACACATAACATGCGTGTAAATCGTATCCTATTATTAATAGGATCCCATTTTTGGTACGGAAATCCAAAAATCAACGTGCCTACAAAATTGTGGAGACAAAAAAAAAAGATGATACATTATTGACAGTACCTACGTAATATAAAAAGTATTGAATTAAAATTGTCAAATTCATCTAAATACTTCACTGCATGACTGTCTGTATTCGTAAGTTACTAAATAAATAAAATATATATCCTGTTTCATGTAATTTGATGCCAACTAATAATGTCAAAATTATAGGTTGTTATCATAATTGCGTCATTTTAGTAGCAACGATTGCTCAATTTCATTATTCGATTCAAAGCCATCTAATTCATTCTTTCGAAGTAATTCCGTTTTTCAGGGTTCCGTTTTACTACAAAGAAACTTTATAAGATCATTGTGTCCGTTCGTCTGTCCGTCCGTTCAAATTGTTTAGATCCTTCTAACTTCTATAGTTATTAACATAAGTCCATAAAATTTCATAGATCTCGATTTTAGAAGTATAAAATAAATGAAAATAGGTTTTGAGACCTCGCCTAACCTAAGTTAAACCTGCATGTTTTATGCCATGCTATCCTACTCGTATGTTTAATTAACTCCATTCAACCGTTGCAGAGTTGAGTAAGGAGAAACATACTGACACACTAAGCTTACACTGACAAACTTTTGCATTTAAAATATTAGTGTGATTTACGGGTTACATATTCATCATTCATTATCATGTCTATGTTCATAAGACCTCCTCCCTCTTTTGGTGGGCTCTAATCTACCATGCTGGCCCAGTGCATATTAATGTATTTGAACTTTTTTTGGGGTTCTTGGACATACTAGTTTCTTCACGATGTTTTTTTTCACAGTGTTTGAGCGATTGCATCAAAACAGCATATAATTTATTTAAGTAGGTACTAAATAAGGTATTGGTGCAGGGCCGTGAAACGAACCGGATGCCGTCAGATTGTAAATCGCACATGCTACCGTCCGGCCACCACTGCCCATCGCATCGAGTTACATATTACATTATTTTAATTTTGAATCCTAAGTACTAAACCAGGTTCCGGTTATGAATCATGAAATTATCTGCACAATTAATGCTTGATCTCAGTGCTAGTTCAAGATCTTGACATTTTCTGTTCACGTCAGAGTGCCATAAAGTCACGACACCTGTACCCGTTCAGCATTTCCCCGCGACCTTGGCAGGTTCGCTGGTTTTATCACGTTTTAAAGTATTTCCGCTTCCGACAGGTCAAGGCCGTTCTTTGCACTTGATTACATTAGATAAGATTGTGCATTATAAATGCGAAATGTTTGTTTTTAGTTTTCTTTTTTACGAACCAATAGAGCAACGAACCGACGTAATTTATAGACGTGATAGATATAGTTGCTGGGGTCGGAAAATGTCGGTAAATGTACGGCTCCTGAGGAAATTTCCAAAGCTAGTAAATAAAGTGCTTCATTCCCTGTACTCCGATCGGCACTTCGATTGATAGGAGGAGTGCATATTTTTTCCCAAGCCTCCGATTGAGCATAATAGGCCGTGGTACAGTCTAGTCATGTTGATCATCCGATAAAAAACGGGCTAAAATGTGAAGTAATAAGATAATTGACAATTTTTATATGAGGGCAAGAATAATTGTAGTGATATCTTAGGTTTTCGCTATTATTACGTGCCCGTTATCTAGTCTCCTCTAGCCCACGGACACTGCGAAGTGTTCGAAACGTAAGGAATTAAAATAATGTAAAATGCATACGATAAAATCCGTACAAAAATTTTAATTATATAAATCAATAAATATCTGGGACATTATTGCACACATGGTCATCTGACCCCAAACTAAGCAAAGCTTGTAATATGGCTGCCAGAGACTGATATACTTACATATATATTTTTAAATACATACTTAAATAGATATTAACACCCAGACATAGAACAAACACAAATGTTCATCACACAAATGTTTGTCCTAGATGGGAATCGAACCCACGCCCCCAAGCACAGAAAGTAGGATCACTACCAACTGAGCCACCGAGGCAGTCAATTACAAGACTACATATGTAGGTACGAACAGCTTACTTCCTAATCGTGGGCTTCTCATAATTAATAACTAATTCTAACATATATTGATTGAAATCTTGAGCAATTGCTCGTACTTTGTGCCGGCTTTTTACCGAAACATAATTGATATTACAGACGTGTATGTACAATAGGCTATGATTTATTATTACAACAAAGCTTTTATTGATAAATTAAATGATGATGTAGAATTACTATCTATAGATAAAGGCCACATGAGGTTACATGCAGGTAATTTGGTAATTGCTATTGAAGCCCTTGAATTCACTAGTCAACTATTATTTTATCTCTAGTAAAAATTAATCACTTTAAGGTTTTGACTCTACGCCTCATTTTTTGACAACTGTGATCCGGAAAAACTCGAAAAGTTTAACGTTTTGTTTTGTTTTAAGGGGCAAGTCTTAATTGAAAGTAAATAAAATAATTGAAAAAAATACTTCTTGTTTCAAAAGTCTGGAGAAGGTCTGAAAGGCGCAAATATAGTAGTAGTAGTAGCAAGGATGATTTTAACATCTTGGTAGTAGAAAGTGGGTATATATAGCCTTTTGGGGTCGTAATTTTAGGGCCGGGTGCTAAAAATATTTTTAAAGCTTTATCAACATCGTCTGGTCAAAGCATCTCGTGACCAAAATGCTGGGCGAGATTTGCGCAACGAAATGGTAACAAGTGATTTTTTTTCTTGTTACCATGTTACTCCGTCAAATTAAAAGATATCGAGAATGTTATGATAGTCAGCAAAACTTGGGTGTGTCACTTTTTGTAAATTTACACTCAGTAATTTCATATCGTCAATAATGTACAAATGTGCGAGCGAGAAAGCTGCAGATGAATAGAGGCCTCTTAAGAGGATGCTTACTGATTATCAGTAACCCTATATAGCCACTTTTGGTATAAATCTGCTCACTTGATTATTATAACGGTATCAAAAAGATACAATTATCACAACCGTAGTGAATCATACGAGGTATCATTATTACATGAAGTCATCATTTATTCAAGTGAACTAGATCTGGATTTAATTAAATTCGCTAACACGAACAAGGCCATTGTACGCCGTTACTGATTTTATGATCAGTACTTCTACAAGCAATAAGTAAAATTAACTAAATCCAGTAAAATGTTAAAATGTAACGCACTTCGCGCGACATTGTATCAATATGCGTGACCACAACTTGTTGAATAAGCAATTAAAAAAGTAAATGTAGTTGCTGTCGTAGTTGATTTTTTCTAGATACCTACTTAGTTGTCTAACTAACTGATCCGACAGCTTCTGCCCTGTCGAAAATTGTCCGACAGAGTTATGGTTCCTATAAAAAATCCCATAGAAAAAAGGATGTTCAGTTTTTTATGAATTTGAAATTTTTCCTGAATGCTTTTAAATTTGTACTATAGTGAATATTATAAAACAAAAACGTCGTCCAGCGGGTACCAATGAACATCATTTAATCTAATCTAATGTATATATATATATATATATACATAGATACAGGGTTATAAGGAAAGGGCATGCTAAGCCGACAGGGGTTCGTTATACTGATCATTATGAACAACTTTACTATGGGATTAATCCAGAATTCGCGACAAAAATCTGTTCCATACTTTTTGTCAAGTGAGAATGACCATTTTTATGGAAAACTGAACTTTTTGTCGTGATCGGTTGATTGATGCCATAGTAAAAGTTGTTAACAATGATGAGTATAATGAACCCCTTTCGACTTAGCATATCTTTTCCTTATTAACCCTGTATAGATATAAATTCGGCAGTTCGCGGCGCGCTTCGCTTTATCTTGCTTTCTAACAGCTTATTCTTAATAAATCAAGGTGTGGTAGCAAGTTTTGATTCCGGGACATTTTTTGACATTTAAATGTTATCTGCTCCAAGGATATCATTGCAGCAATAACTTCCTGCAAAGGAAGTCACAATTACAATATACTTACATATGAAAGTAGCTCTGTTTGTCCCTTTGTCTATTTGTAATTTTTTAAACGGTTAAGTCAGCCTAGATAATATACGCCCTATAACAAAAAAATAGCATAATGAGATAGGACAAGGGTAGGTACATCCAAAGATATCTTTACCTGTGCTGACCCATCATGGATTAGCACTAAAAAATGCCAGATCCAAAAATAAACTTAAACAGTATAATATAGGTACGGTTAATATGTATTTAGTCTATATTTGTTTTAAAAGATGTCACAACGACAAAGAATTTAAATTAACTTTTCATTATTAAAAAAATGCATATTAATTTATACAGAGTTATGTGGAGAAGGTGTAATAAGCCGAATGCCGAAAAGCGTCCGTTATACTCATCATTTTACTATGGGACCAACCCTGAAATCGAGAAAGCAATAACAGCTGTTCCATACATTTTGTTGAGTGTCAACGACCATTTTCTATGGAACAGCTGATATTTTTTTCGGGATTTCAGGGTTGGTCCCATAGTAAAAAAATGTTCATTATGATGGATACTGTCGATCCCTTTCAGCGTAACCCGTTATAGGTGTAAAGATAGTAATGTAAACTCAGTTTTTTTCGTAATCTGTGTGTACTAGATTACAATCTCCATGTGTTTGTAAACGAATAGGTACAGAAAACTGTTTGCTTATGCGTGATTGTATTTTTTTTACTAGTCCAAGTGCTCTCTCCAGGCTCTCATCTGAAGTTTGCGTGGGTCGACGCAGGCGCATGCGCAGTGTACGCAAGCGTCCGCGCCGGCACATGTCGCGATAGTGAAAGCTGAAGGCCTTTTGTAACGTAACGATGACTACCAGTACCAACAGACGTCATTTAGATAATGGACTCTTGTTGTTGGTTGTGTTCTATTTGCTCGCTCTAATTGCAGTGAACCTTTTGGCTTTATGTATATGAAACACCATCAATGTATGCTGTAGGTAACTACTGTAACTCGACCAATCTTTGCAAAAGCGGCTATGTTATAACATAGACACCTACGGCCTTACTTAGAAACTTTCTGTGAGTTTATCAATGCTTAAAATTATAATAATTAAACTATAATTATTCTGCAATAGATAGCAGAGTACCTATTGGGACCTTTCAATATTTCAAGGCGGATTACAACAGATATGATATTTAAGGAGCAACGTTTTTCCATACAAAAATTAGTTAGTGGTGAATTCTTGTTCCCTGATTTTCAGAAACACCCATAGATATAAAAAAGTTGTCTGTACACAAAACTACTTAAATCTATCATTTTAATAATAGAAATTGGATAAATAAACTTTTATTGTCTTATTTGTTATTCAAAGTATACTATTGTATCATATTATAGCATTATTAATGAATTTTGGCAAGATTTCGAACATTGAAAATTTAGCAAAAATAAGTGAAAGTGCTAAGTATATGTGAGGTATGTGAGTTACACCCAGTAGGTCACTTCCTCGTGCTTGGTGGTGACCGTGACATCAATTAATTTGTTCGTGACGGCCCGCGTTTATGATCGATTTAACTCGGTGGCAAGACTTTGGTCCAAAACAAACCTCACCTGTTGATGAAAGTTATCAGTAAGTCTAGCCCTTTCTTATTTTCCAGTCATTACAGTTATAAATATTATTGTGATAACAATATACGTATATGGGCCAAGTATTCTGTTTTTTAATGTTAATAAGATTGTATTTTCTTTAGTCCTGTTCATCCAAAGATTTCCTGGAAGAAATCGATCTAGACGATAAGGCCGCCCATTATACTGCCGTATATTTATTTTTGATGTTAGTTTAAGTTTCATTTGTATTTTTCGGTGTGTAATAAAGATATTTATTTATTTATTTATTTATTGAGATATGACACGGTCAAGCCAATTACATTATTATGTCACAAATTAGGTATAATTTTAGTTAAAAATTTAAAAAAAATACAAAGGAAATACATTAGTCACAAAAAACACGCTCAAAAGAAAATTATATAAATTAACAGATAATATACAACTAAAATAAAAAATGACAAAAATAACAAATATCAATCAAAATTACAAAAAAAAAGAAGAGATATTATATTGTATTTTATTTAGTTACTAAATGCATTTGCCAGTAAAAAACTATGTAGGTAAAACAATTTGAATAAAACTTATATACATATATGAATGATGGCACCTACTTAAAGTTGTATACAGTAACGTAATGTGAATAGATGCGTTGATGTTTTCTTAGCATAATATTAATAACCTGCTATGACTCTTGCGTAAATTGATGAATGTCTGATAAATTTTGTATACATTTTAACTTTTTACGATGTTTGTTCTATGTTTGGGTGTTAATTTCTATTTAAGTATGTATTTAATAATATATATGTACGTATATGTCTCTGGCAGCCATATTACAAGCTTTGCTTAGTTTGGGGTCCAAAGACCGTGTGTGCAAAAATGTCCCGAATATATATATATATATATATATATATATATATATATATATATATATATTGTATAGTTCATCATCATCATCGTCATCAGCTTATCATGTTCCGACGGGTCGTTACGACCTGTTCTACTGTTTGTTCTACCAATAGAACAAGTAGGGAAGCCACTGCAGGGACACAGACCTTCTCTCAGAGAGAGAGGATATATGGGTTCTAATCACTGAAGTGAGAATTTTTTTCGTTTAGATTAGAAGGGCTGTCAAGGCATTTTTGTAAGAATTCCGTTGTAGCCAGTTGAACACATGCAAACGATACGTCAAAATATAACTATATAGGAAGGAATGCAGTAATTCGTCAAGATTAGTATTATTTCAAAAGGTTATGAACGCCATTTTGATAAAGTTTAAAATTGACCTTCTCGTCGTGCAATACGGTTCAGTTCCCCTTGAATTTTGTGCAATTATTTTGGTAAATGTTGCTAGTGCAAAAAAACTGCACGATTATTGTGCGGTTTATAATACTAGTAGAGAAATATAGACCGTATCGTAAATTAACGTACGTCATTATTAAAACAGTTCTACCTTAAACTGCACGAAAAGTGGTTGGTAAAAAATTTGAGTTAAAGAGTTTTTCAACAATTTTGTTTATTTTAATTAACAAAAATTGTGTATTAACGCGTGTGATTGTGTTATACTAGTGAATTATTATCCTTTAAATACTATTAAGGTAAGTTCGTAGGTTTGTATGAGTGTGGGCAAACAATAGGAAGTAAAAAAAATATATTTTCGGTTTTGCCCCAAAACTCCGCACAAACTTAGCTAGATAAGTTTCCATGACCTTAATAGGTCATGCTTTGACCATGATATCGATTTAGGCTATGTTTAGAGCTCGTTTTATGTGACTTTAAATGGGTAGAAAAATAAATATTATTTGATAAGGTTAAATGCAATTTCCATGCGAAGCCATTGAAAAAAAAGATATTATAAAATTTAGAATGTGGTATCACAGCTAGTGATGGGACAGTTTTGTGTGCAGTTTTGATTTTATCGATAACCTGTTTATTGTATACCTTATAAAATATTTTAAGGTAAAACTTGCCCTAGTCGTTTAAAAAAATTACAAACTCTTATTTAACTTGCGTCGTTGGTATGTCTGTCAGCTTCCCGATTCAAAATTTGTAATCCATTTTTCTAAGCACGTTTCAGTTGCACTAAGTAAATTTGATGTTTGTAAAATAATATGGTGGTACTTAACTGGCCTGATGATGGAGCCAGAAAGGTAGGCCATAGTGACCTCTCTACTACATACTTTTACTTAATACTCCGTCGTGTTTGGACTCGTTGAATTCATTTTGATAAGGACTATTAGACCAAAAAGACAAAAACAATATTTATTGTCTGTCTAATAATTCATAGATTTACTGACGACTTGCAGCGCCCCGTGGTTTCACCCGCTATCCTATAGGAACTGGTATTTTTTCAGGGTAAAAACTATGAGTCAATCCAGAATATAAGCTACCTCCATACCAAATTTTATTTTAATACATTCACTTATTACAGAATTCAGTGAAAACAAACATATTAATACGCAGACTTTCTTATTTATAATAATAGTGTGATAATGTTATTGTCTACATCTACATAATAAGACAAATGAATAATAACACAATAATGTTTAATCTTCAAAAAATACTCCTTAAGTAGGTATTGTAGGAAATGTTGTAAGAAAAATCAAAAATTATCGATATCGATAAAATTATGGTAACCACTATTATTGTCAACGGCTTGTCAAGGGCTTATAATTAAAACACGGTGAAATCACAAAATTATCAACAATTTAGACTTTACCGGTGATAGGAAATTCCTCCTTTTTTTAAAATTAAAATCCATTCTAGCTCTACCACACGTAATTACAGCGCAAGACGGCATTGTGGATAAATCCGATGGAGCAGCATACGAATTCGAATTCAGTTAGCAACTGCGATGCGGAGTTTGACGCGTTGACGTGCATACTAATGTTCACTCGTATGCCTCGTAACAAATGTTCCATCTCTCTTCCGTTCTATACCCTTCTCTTTTCTGTGGTTCTAATCTACCATGCTGGTTGATCAATGGCATTAAAGCTGCACATTTTTTTTTTATTGATACACAGGTACGAGACGAGCGAAACCGCTCGCCTGATGGCTCTTCACGCTTCTCCATAACAGCTCAATGCCACTCAGAATGTTGAACTTCAACAGTTCAAATTTATTTAAGTACAAAATAAGTCATGGACCGAGGATCGAACTGGGTGCCATCAGATTGTAAAACGCATATGCTACCACCTGGCCACCATCGCTGTTATATACGTAATTAATTATTAAGCCTCTATGCATAAACGCACGAAAAGATAATCTATGAAAATCATCTGTCAACTTGCCACTGACGAGAAGTGTCAAGCGTAAGCTTAACTAACGTTGTAAGAGTAAGTATACAGTAATAAATAAAATACTCAAAGTATCAAATACTGGGTGTCTTGGCTGAGTGGTAAAAATCAACTTAAGAATATAATTATCGCAAATTGCTTAAAGTATTTTTCATTTAATGTCTTTGATTATGACAATTTTCAGTCAATGACAGCCATTAAAGAAAAACAATTGCTTGCAATTTAACAAACAAGGAGAAAACTGAATTTCGTGACTCGTGTGTTGATTGGGGGGAAAATATAGTGCTCCAATAAAGAGACAATACAAGTAATTAAAGTCTATTTTGAAGGGGTACCAAAATCTCACAATATTGAAGGGATCCAAAATAGGAGAAACTTTGGATGAAGTGTATTGAGTTATGGGGAGACTATCTTAAAAATTTATCACCCATTTTTTTTGTTTTATCACTCTTCCTTTGTATCATCACAATCTGCCTAATTTAGCCCTATTGCTGTATAGGCCTCTCCCAAAACACACCGACTAGTCTGATCTTCGGCTTATAACACCCGCTACGTTACATATATTATCAAATACTAGACATACATGCTTAAAACCTGTAAATGTTTAGTTAACCAATTTGCTAGCATACGCATAAACAGCTTTTTAATAATTCACTGCTGGAGTTAGGCCTACCCTCGAAAGGGTGATTGGGCCACACCGGCCCAATCACCCTTGTTGGTTGTCAGTTTCTCGGTTCGTATGCAATACTCAGACAAAGCCAGTGGTATGGAAATCCGTACATAAAATCCAAAGAGCTCATTGGTACGGGCCTGGGATTTGAACCCGCGACCTCACGTTTTCAAGTGTAGCGGTCTTCCAAATAGGCTACGACGGGTTATTTGTTAGCTAATTTGTTAACATACTATAGATATAAATATATACATACAAGTACTTATATTTAAAATCGAATTCTCGCAATTGGCTACAAAAAGCTCGAAGTAGTGATCCTCGTGAGTAAACAATTTGTAACATGATCTCATTCAGAACAAAAACCTTGATTGATACAAAAACTCCATTAGTTGAGATGATGATACAGGATCTCCGTTTTGCAACAAAAAGAAGTCCTACATCATTTTGTATTATGTTAAACCCTAAAATAAAAAAACTGGTTCCGGTATAACTGAAGTCCGTTAAAAATTTACTTACAAAAACTTTTACCAAATTTTGAAAAATAAACGTTCCGAACAGTGGTTAAATATCTCGAAAATAACATTGCAAATGGAATAAAGCAAGTTTCGTATTGATGTTTAATAGAATGGCAGAGAAGATGGAAAAAAACGCGAAAACATATTTTTTTTCGATCGCAACCGCCATATAAAACATACACCATAAAAACTACTTTAGAACGTTTGCAATATTATTCCCAATGCACAACAGTTTTTTTTTATCACTAATCTTCAAACGACTTAAATAAAGGTGGGGTTCTCAATTCGGTTGTATTTTTAATGTTTGTTACCTCAGAACTCTGTCATTTACGAACCGATTTGGAGTTTATTCATATATATCATCATCATCATATCATAGCTAAATAAATATTCGGTAAAATTTCGTTTGGATAATTATTTGCAACAGAAATAACAGGTGCAGGCTTGCGGTCGAGTCACATACCCGTAATGAAAGTTTGTATGAATGTTCGTATTTTTTTAAATTAATAAACGTGGCAATTCGTTTTTTTTTAAACCGTTTCGCTAAAAGTGAAAAATAAAATTTCGTTATTTTTTGATGTTAGAAAAGTGGAAGTTATTATTTAGGCTTCAGTTTACAAATAAAAGTCAGCTGTATAAGCATTATTGGAAATTCATCCCCTAAAGGAGTTAAATAGGAGATGAAAGTTTGTATGATCTTCGTCATCCCTTATTTAACCGATGGAAAATCCCATCAGGCACATGAATCATCTATATCTATACTATATTAATAATATAATATTATAAAGAGAAAAGATTTGATTGTTTGTTTGCATCGAATAGGCTCCGAAACTACTGAACCTATTTGAAAAATTCTTTCACTATTGGGAAGCTACACTATCTCCGGGTGACATAGGCTACATTATATTTTGTAGCGAGGCCGAAGGCCGATCTTACACCCGTGCGAAGCCGGGACGGTCGACTAGTCGCTAATAAAATCAAATGATAAATGACAGTAAATTATTTCATCTAAAGACACAACTCTATGTGAGTTGCCCTTTGAAATTCATGTAACGATTTAGACGTTAGTACTCGAACAATTTTATAAAATGATCAAGTGTTCACGTTATTTCATAATTAAATACCTATTTGCAGCCATATTTAGTAGCTTATAACAGTATTTTTAACAGTTTAATAAGTCACTTACTAAACCAAATATTCTGCTTAGCTTGCCGCTATGATTAACAATGCAATTAATAGATATACTTTTGGCGAAAATATTCACTGTACATTTTGCTACCTTCGCAGACTTGGCACCGAGCGATGCAGCGACACGTCATGTGTGCTTTTGATGCTGTTAGGTATTTGATAAATATAAATTTTCTCGCCATATATTGACTTGACCTACTTACATCAGCTCACAGTGCTCTTAGTGATCGGTTTGCAAGAGCACAACATAGTTTATTATCTTTTCATTTAATTCGTGTCACTTATGACACGGCTCTATCTCATATGACATCAGGCCTCGAAAACCTTATAAAAGTATGTTTATACATATTATAATTATAAGAGAGTTTATATTATATGTTATGTCGTCAACTTGGGATTGGGATGCAATGCAATTTTTACTCAATTATGGCAAACAGTACCAAATTCATATTTTGATTATAAATAGTAGAGTATATAAATAAGTTTAATGTAATTCTGGAAACATGTTTTTTTTTCTCGATAGAATAATTCGGCAAAACAGACCTTCTAAAACACGTTTTTGGTTTTTTCTCCGAGTTTGGTTTTAACAATTAATTTTTTCATATTCCGATGATTGTTTGTCGTTATGTCGTCATTAAATGTTTTTATTTTGATTTATTATCATAGTTTGGAGTAATTTTGAGTTTTTAAGTATTTGTCGTTTTCGTTACGTAGTAAGTACTGAGGCGGGCGCCGAAACGTACGATCTCTTCCTGCAAGCGTAGATCGCATATTTTTGACACTGTTTCGCGTAGGGCCAAAACTTGGATTTGAGCTGACGACATATTGACTCAAATTACAGAGTCAGAATCTTAATGTAACACAAAGACGCCTTGTACAAGTTTAAATGTATTTTATTTTTTATATTTGGAAAACATTCAGTAATAAAGATCTATATTTATGAAACATTGATTATTTAAACAGCATTTAGCAGTTTACGCAGTCTATAGAAATAATACATAAATAAAAATGTATATAAATACAAGCGAGTTGGCAGTCAAACGCAAGCCTATTCCTAAATAAAAAAATTATAAAGCTATTATACATAATATATGTGTATAAAAGTATAAATATATAGTTAGAAATATAGTTAAAAAGTATATAGTTAGAAAAAACGCCAATAAAGATTCAAACAATTTACTTTAGAGCTCTGACAGTTATATCTTACAATTCAAACCAATTCAGAACTCTGTGCATTGTCATGTAGCTATTCAGGCTTCGTAGAACTTGTGCTTATGCACTCTGATCGATTGGATATTTCAATATTTTAATGAGGCTCTCTCCTTACAATTTATACGCGTATAATTTATAATTATTATGTTCCGAATTTGACGACTAATATTGATGACAGCGTTTGATAAAAACGAACCAGTTTCTTAACCATTCATATTACGTTTGTCGAACACATCTAGTTTGCACTTGACCGGCGCCGGAGCACTCTCTCTTCAAGCTTTCAACATAAACGACATTGTCAACATCTGACAGTTTGCATTCCTAATTCAAATTACGAAACAAAGCAAACAAAACCTCGACATCCCATCACGCCTACCAGCTGTCAGTAAAAAGCTACTGACAGTCGAATAGCAGTATCTTAGCATCTGCCTTTCATTTTAGTCTGACCTTTTAAGTATATTTCAAATTGATAGCAATCAAACAGCCATCAATCTATTTAAATTGCTAGATATCTAAATCATATCAAATATATTATTTTTCATTAGCAAAGTTTTAATTTTGGATGATTATTTTGTTTATTGTATTATATTTTCTCCTTAAGTTTTTCTTCCAATTCAAATGGTTGCTTAACTTGTATTCCAAATTTAATTAAAGTTACTTATTTTAGTGCGTTAGTCTGTGATTTAACAATGATATTAATGTATTTATCTATAAAAAATAAATAAATTTTTGTTCTTCAATTAAAACATGGTTAAGCTAAGTAAGTTTTATATCATAGAGGCCAGTATTTAATACTATAATAAATTGACATCTACAACCTACATAGGCCGTTCACCTGTCTATTTCCCGTTCATTTATTATCTAACCACATAAATCGAACGACATTATACTGAAGTTTATAGATCAGCGCCATAAATACGTTTAATATAAAGGTACGAAATTGTACATGGAATGTACATACGAGTAGGTATAGAATCTATAAAGAAATATGAATGCGTAGTTCACGAAGTGGTTCAGTGTTTCATTTTTTTAATGTAGATTTTAATAGAACATCAACGCTGGCCGTGGCTAAACTAAAAGAACTGATTAATGGTCTCATTCATATTTAAACGGACAATTTGTTATAGTTCAAATACTGTAGTGACACTCCATTGATAACAATACGGAGACATTTAGGCTCTATTCATATCGCATAGAAAAGATATAGGATGTAAAAAATAAATTTAAATATTTTTTACGCAATTGTTTTTGCACATTTTGAGTAAAAAAAGTAGTAGTGTAAAAGATGATCCTTGATATATATATGTGTTATAAATTTCAATATACTTTTCTAGGTAGTATTCCATGGCAACTGAATAAAACTTATACTGCCTTCTCTTATAAAAAATCAGAGCTTTAAGTTTTACATGACTTTATGTAGACACTCGACCTATAATTCATTTCCATTAACAACGGACTCAAAAACTTATAAGTGGCTACAGGCTATAATAAATTATGAGAAATATTCCGCTGGTATTTTATAACAATTTCTACCCTATTTCTGCCACTTTAATTGCTCATGAAACATGCATGTGTCAGAAAGGCGTACAAGCAGGTGTCCCAGCAACGAGCTATATCCGTTTTAATAATATTATCACACTTAACACTGAAACACGAAAGTATGTGTATGTAAGTGAGTGTGTTTCGTAACCTTTATCTTCATAACGTGGAACAGATTTTTATGAAATTTGATTATGAGATGGACTGTATCCTGGATGATATGTTTTTTAATTCGGAAAAATTTATGGTTTTAAGGGGTGGGTATCTCTACTAATATGCACTGGGCCAGCATGGTGGATTAGGACCCATCCTATCTCTCTCTTTCTCTCTGAGAGAAGGCCTATGTCTCTGCAGTGGGAACATGTTAGGTTGAATATGACGAATGACGGGCAAAAACCGAAGAACTCGGCTAACTTATTATAAAAGGCACTTACCTATATGACTTTTTTTTTTTCATTTTGCGTTGCGTGCCTTATCACATAAACATCTTTAATTTTTGTATCTATAGTTAACATGTATGCTAATAATATAATTAAAATGCATGTCCTGCAAGTGAGAAGAAAAACTATGCACCAAACTTTGTGATATCGCGAATTCAAGCTTATAAATTTTTTCGTCATTCCCAATTAAGGCAATCAATCAGACATGTAAATTGATTGTTTTTTTCTTAGCTAGCGTTTAATTTGGTTGTATGGGCGTGTAATGAAGTGCTCATTTGCGATGCATCTCGGCTACGTGGATAGAGCAAGGTCTCTTTGCAGCCAGACGCGTAACTTGGACATGTGCCCACAAAAACATGCCTCTGTTCTAGGGTTTCCACCTACGTTAAGGGTAATTTTATCAGAGCAAGCATCTTTATCTTTTATCTTTACTACTACACTAATATTATAAAGAGGTAAAGTTTATAAGGTTGTAGGTTTGTTTGCGCCTTTGTAGGAGGTAATCTTCAAAACTACTATTCCGATTTTTTTAATTCTTCACTAATAGAAAGCTACACTACTTTTAAGTGCCATAGGCTATGTTTTATAATGATATAAGCTATTTTCTGTACTAAATAACCGTATTAGTAAAACATGTCGGAGAGAAATAAGCTGATTGGGTTCTTTATCGGCGTACGCTGATCTAAAGGTTGTAGATAAGTACATACATACAATGTTTGACAAAAATGTACTTCTTGAATAGTTCTACAAAAAAGTCCGTGTTAGCATATATCTAACTTTTATAAGAAAACCAGAAAAACCGTAACCGGATATAAACCGTTATTGGGTTTTAAATTAAAATTATCAGGTCATGAATTCGTCATCAGGAGTACTTGTTGAAGATATAGTTTGCCGTATAGATATAACTGAGAACCCTATGGTATCTGTCAGTGACTATACACGCCGCACATACCTATATGCTGGATAAACGCTCATTAACTATGTAAAGCAATCAAAATTCTTTGCTATTTATTGCGCAAAGTACGCCTACCACATCGTCGTAAAACTTTACCACTAGATCATATTTTCCCTCCAAGGATGGATCCTCGCGCTTGGTACGTTTGATCACTGCTGAACGTCGTGATGATTCTGATCCTGTAATAATTCGCGACAAATATGATTTTATATCTGATGGTACATCGCGTCAGAAATTTTTGCACCCGGCTTTTTTGAAACTTAGTCGGTCCATATTGTTGGGCAGCACCCCCTAGTTTCATTTCGTTCCTACCATTTCTTATAGCTACATTTATTTCTTCAGATTATCGGAGTGTTTTAGGTGATTTGAACTAAAAATACTCTGATATATAATACATTTTTGAAGCCCTAGCTAATAACAAAATTACTGCACATTTTTTAAATACTTATTTCTTGTCTTTTCAGAAGTCTACTACGAGAAACAGCGCTACGATGGCTGGTTCAACAACAGAGCTTACCCAGACTGGGGATCCGTGGGTAAGTGGAAGAAACGAGCGTTTACTTCTTTCCGACTCACTGGTTACTTGTACACGTACATATGTTGTTAATTAGGCGTTCATTACTCATGTTACTTGAGATATCTTAGCTAAATTTCAAAGTGTATGTATTGCTTTCACCTTTACCTAATTGACGTTGAAAGAGAAAGGATTCAAAACCATCACCATTACCAGCTACCGGAAATGTTATAAAAGCGGAAACCACTCATGTCATTGCACAATATCAAGTACAGTGCAACTAACTTATCTGTGAAGTTGAACTTAGGAGCCACCATCGTGTTATCTAAACAAAACTGACAGTCTTTAGTTCCATATTTCGACCAACTATACTGTTAAATTTGATTGTAGCTTCAAGTGCTCTTTCGTTTATCAAACTCTCTGTCAGCTGTCATTATTCAAAGTGTTAATCAAGCGACTTTTATATTATGAGGCATGATTTATCGACGCGACCTAGTTTATATTATGCTTATTTGATTAATTTCGATAAATAAAACTGATAATACGCATGGCATTAAAATTTAAAACTGGTATCTTAAAACACATGTACATACCAACGACAAACTATTGATATGTATTTCATAGATAGGTACTAAAATGTTGCTTTTTATTAACGTGCAAGTGCATTTATTAACTAAACAATGTACAAGCTAACATGAGCTTTAACTACTTAGTCCACTATTTTGTCCTATGTTGATACAACAGCTTAGCCTATTATACAACCTAATTTACCCATTACATACACTATCAATTGGTAGCGTACCTAGTATGCTGGTGCTATTACCACTTAATATTGTGATAGTGTTAAAACGCTACATCTCCTATAACCTACTTTACCAAAATTCAAACTGTCTACCTTACCAAACCATAACAACTATTCCATACAAAATCACCACCATGCCATACTCACCTCTGACTCCGAGTATCTTCAAGTCCTGTGTATTGGTTTCTTCTAGGCAAACGTGCTCCATCGTAGACCGCATCATTGCGCGTAAGCAATATAATAAAAAAACAAGTATACATTGAAATTTTCTAAAGGGCTGATAATCTGCAAACGGCGGAACAAATTTTCTTAAATCATAGCTACGATTGAAACTCTTAATTAATTTAAGAATAATGTCTCATGAAATTTAAGTACTTAGGCAAAAAAAGTCAAACAGAAATAAAATAATGCATAGATACACACGTTAAACTTATAAAATCCTTCTTTTGCGTCGGTAGTTAATAACTAAAAAAAAACCTTTATCCAAAACGGTCTTACTTATCTAATTCCTAGCCAAGTATAGGTATGAATATCGTTCATATATTCTCCATTTACCAATAAAAACACAAGTACTGTTTGTTATAAATTATTTATTCACAAAGCAATAAGTCTGTAAATTAATAGTTTATATGATCAGTGGTGCAATTGCTAAGCCTCAATTTTGTGTTACAGGTTTTTGTTTGTGCCAATAAATGGAGCACGATTATTATTTTATGGTATCTCATTTTTCTGAGTAGACATGCCTACTGTAATTATAATTTGGAATGACATTTTTTACTTGATAATATTTATTGCTTTTTGAGCTAAATGAGTGATTGCTACCAGCTATGGCAAGTACAATTATGGAAGTACAATTTTGCGTGGTTGTACCACTGGGTTGTATGTCTGAAGTGACTCACTAAACTATTTACAAACTTTTTTTTTTTTCTCCTATATAAGAGTATTTTGGCACAAAACATCCGACGCCAAAATCCTTTCAAGAGAGAGAAAAAAAAATTGGAGTAAATACTGTCAAATAAGTCATACCTAGTCAAAGCACGGTCACGTTAAAATCATACATCGGTAAAAAGCAATGACGAAGAAATACCAGAAAGAGGTGGAGAACTTTTTTTTTTTATAAGATACACTGATAAATGCCTAGATTACTAAACTTTGGTTATTTAATTACAATTTATCAGTATTCGCATATTTACCAGAGACTTCAATGGTGTTTTGGAAACAACACTAAAAGATACTAACCTGGATTACAGTAATACAAAGTCCCAAACTAAAATGTATTTTGTTTAAAAGTTTATAAATGAACCCGTTTATAATATTTTCATACAAAAGACATCAACGCGTGCGCGCTGGATAAAATAACAATCAAGGGGGCGTCCATAAATAACGTGATTTTGGCGATTTTTCGAGTTCCCCTCCCCCCTTGGTGAGATTTCGTGACATTTGGCTCGATTCCCCCCCCCCCCTTCGCCCACGTGAGACTGGGTGAGATTCTGCTTTACCCCCCCTAAACACATCACGTAATTAATGGACGCCCCCCAAGTTCATGAATAAACCTACAAAAGTTATTTTTATCCTCATATTTAAAGATAAGGAAGATCTTACATAACAAAAAAACAAGCCTCAGGCAAATAGTAGTTGCTTGTTAGATCGAAGTACTCTACTCGTGCGTGTATTAATTTTTGATAATATGCACAGATAACCTCTAATAAATTAGTCATCGATCATTGTGTTGCAATTATTGAATTAGTAATTGATAACTATCGACATTGTCTGCGAATTGACACGGAAACATGCAAGACTTGTGTATATTATACTTGTGTATGTATACCTATATACACTCATACTAGTAGTTTTTTATGGTGAATAATAAAAGCGAGATACCACTCACGCACTGACTGACTGTCATCACGAAATCTCGAAAACTACGAAGAAGATCAACAAAGCAAATTTACACACAATTTGACATATCTTTGAGTTTTTTTTAATCAGGTAATTTCCTGATGGAGTGTTGAGGTTCTCTAAGTTATGATAATTAAGAAATTATGAAATGATTTTACGAAAGGAATTAATCATTCAGGTAACGATTTTTGAAGTATTGCAAAATAGTTTTTGTTTAATAAAAATAGTTTTAAACTAGATCGAGTTAATGAATTACCAATAAAATTATCAAGAGGATACAGATGTTATGGAATGTCTCAGAAACTAACACGTAAGGAGATTTTTGCTACAGAATATTTTCTGTGAACCTAGTTACTTACATTCTATTTTATAGATTGTCTTCATTAGACAGAAAGGTATAGTAATACTTAAAGATGTTAATCTACCAACTCTAGAAAGCGAGATTTATTTAATAGCTAGTTTGCTAAATTCTATAAAAAATGGTGTCCTCATACAAAATGACTGATTACGTGATCCATTATGTAAAAGGACATAATATTTTTTTCTTGAATTTATGAAACTTGTGTTCTACAAGTTGTTCCCTTTGATAGATAAATCTGTTTCCCTATCAAAGTATAATAATATTAAACTTTTCTGTGACACGTTGTGTAATATATACTTGTAGGCAATGACGAAATAATAACAGATAGTAAATAGTCAATTCGTAAAAAAATACGTATTATGCACTAGTTTAAAACTATAAACTATCACGGTTGTTCACTACAGTTATATGATTATTTACGGGATATTTAACGTGGTAAAGGTTGTGGAAGGAGCTCCCGATATTGTGGCGCAATTACATGCACCATGTTCACGGGAATATCGGGAGCTCCTTCCACAACCTTACCACGGTAAATATCTCGTTAATAATCATAACTGTAATACGTATTGCGTCAGAAAGTTAAGGCAAATACGAGACATCGAAATAAATGCTCAGTGATTTATAAACAGCTGAAGTGTCTTAACCTATTCAGAAATAATAATTAAATTGGGTCGTAAACTGTATTATTAAGTATCGATAATTTGATTATAATCGCCAACAGGCGAAGCGTGGATTTTATAAGTGTAGAGGCGATACCATCTCGTTCCTAATTCGTAGTTCATGCGAGCATAGTGTTGCGCCACTACAGCGTCACGATCACCCGTAATTTATTATCTTCAGCCACCATAATTTACGAATCAATCACGAAGCAAACAATAGTGATGATGCACTACAAAGATATTGGGATTGAACGCTGTAAGGGCTTCTCTGGCTCGTTATTTTTTATTGTAACTTTATCGTTTTAACGAGTTCAAAGCTAAACGTAATATATACGTTAATATGAAACTTTCTTATGTTAATATGAAAGTTATTTCACGTAAAATATGCTATAAACTTTGTTGTAGTATCAAGAGCAGTTCGTTGAGACTAATTGCAAGAAACCCGTTCGACACTGGATATTATAATTTCTGTACATGTTTGTGTTTACTTCGAGGTTTCGGAGTACCGTATTACGAGTTCACGTAATCAAATCAAAACGGTATCAAAATTCAAAGCATGCTTACAGTCTGACTTTATAAGCTCATGTCATATCTTACCTTTCAAATTAAAGCTGCTGTATATTTCAGATCAAAGCAATAAATCTTAACTATTTCCAAGATGGCATGATTGACTTACGTTTCGCTTGTAAATCAATCAAGATCTGCGATGCATTTTAATTTGACATAAGATTCAACAACACTCGTGCTATTTCTAAACTTAGTCACATATATAAAATGGGTCCTTCGCAAGAAGCTTATACTTAAGCTGGAATACGTAGGAACATAAAATCTAATTTCTGTCCGACAATCAGACAGCCCTCTATATTTTTCTTTCAGAGAATCTCAATGAATATCATCCAATATTTAGTTTAGTTTATTACAAGTTACAGGCTTAGCGTAGGATATTTTTTTTTTTTTTTTTTTTAACTGGTTGATACATTTCTGATTTATTTCTGACTGATACGTTTGCGTTTAAAGTTTTTGGTGGGGATAGAAAGCGGATTATATAACTATTATGTCCCTCTCTGGCATGTGTTAGAATAGCACTTGTATAGCGCGCACACTGTTTGACGTCATAACATGCTATAGTGCGCTCTCTATCTAGCATGAAATCAAAATACTATAACTTATTTAATTTTTGACAAATTTTAATTTTGTCGTTGATGGGCTCTATTTATGATCAGCTTTTTAATAAAGTAATAAAAAATAGGACACATGACTATTATAATGTTACTTGAAAAAGTTGAAAACATATCTGGCCATATTTTATTGTTCTGAATTTCAGAAAGGGACAGAGTACTACCGCTATAGAGATTTGCTACTGAATGGTCCTTCGATCGGCTTAGCGTGTTCTTTGAATTTCATCGACATAATAATTTAAACACCTGAAAAAAGTATTTCGTATCAGGTATTTTTTAAAGTTTGCTGATATTTACAACGCTTTGGTTACGAGTAGAATTTTGACAACTAATTATACACCTTTAATTAGTCAAAATTTTAATAGAGTCATTTTTGTTTACGCTTTATTAGACAATTATTTCTCGTATCATTTACTGTCTCAATCTAACTAAATTAATTAAAAATAATAACGTGCTTGCATTACTTGTATTAACAGGTTTTGTATGATGCAATAAAATTTCATTGACTCATTCTTTTGACATCAAATTCGGTTAAATATCAGTATGTTTTTCAATCGCATAAAATCACAGATCTGTATTATCTGTGCATAAAATAGTACCTACGTATTCTCGTACGCACTATTTTGTGCACTTGTATATTTTTTAAATTTTGATGTTATCATCAACGAGACAATAACTATTATTGAGAAAAACTCATAAAAAAAAAAAAAAACTACTTAGATTAATAGTGAAGCTGTTAGGGCTTCCTTTTACTAATATTACGATAATAGTGTTTGCAGCTGGGCGTCTCTACCGCCGTACTGAATCAATAGGTAATTTGCAATGAATAAACCATGAAGGCATTTTGATTGATTGGAATATCTGATGACTAATCACGAGATGCTTTTTTCCAACGTATTGCTGATCGATTACTCAGAATATTTTAGCAATCTAAACTACAAACCTTCTATGGCTTCTAGGGTTCTATGAATATTGCATCAACTCCTACATTATTATTTTTAACGTTGTTACTTATCTAACCTATCTATTTCAGATCACATTACTACATTTAAATGTAATCTACACTAATATTATAAAGAGGATAGATTTGTATTTGTATGTTTGTAACGAATTAACTCAAAAACTACTACACCGATTTAAAAATTTCTTTTCCCATTAGAATGCTACATTATCCATGAGTAACATGAGGCTATATTACTCTTCGTTTATCCCAAAATGTTTCAAAAAATAAATATCCTCCCGTGCGAAGCCGGGATGGGCGGCTAATCTACACTAATATTATAAAGAGGAAAGATTTGTACCTATTTTTGTATGTTTGTAATGAATAGGCTCCGAAACTACTGAACCGATTTGAAAAATTCTTTCACTGTTGGGAAGCTACACTATCCCCGGGTGACATAGGCTATATTATATTATGTAGCGAGGCCGAAGGCCGAGCTTACACTCGTGCGAAGCCGGGGCGGACGGCTAGTGTAATATATAAATAAAAAAATTGCAAATATCCCGAAAGGATATCCTGACAGACGTCCAAAAAAATCTATAACATATAAATAGAAAATTTTAAAGTGTGAAATACTTGTACCTATATGAAATTATATTACTACATTTTAATGGAAAAAATTCTTACATACTCAAATTATATATGCGAAAGTACTTCGTCTTTCTCTCTCTGTCTGCTTGTTACCATATTAAGAGTTAATGGCTCAACTGGCTTATAAAATTTGGCAATAGCACAGAAGACGTAATAGCACAGCAATAGGCAGTTTATGTTTCGGGGTTGGACATTATTTATTTTTATTCCAGTAAAATTGTAAGTTAGCTAGTTAGTTACAAATATGAGTAAAACTCAAAATCCCAACCACTTATTCATCATTCCTTCTGCTCATAGGCAGTCGACTGACTCGCAAGACACCCGCCTCGTACGCGGATGGTGTTTACATGATGGCTGGTGCAGACAGGCCTGGTGCAAGGACGCTGTCGAAGATCTTCATGCGGGGTCAGGACGGCCTCCCTTCTAGCGCCAATAGAACTGCTCTGCTCGCTTTCTTCGGTAAATATTCTCCTACATTTACATTGATTTATATACAGGTATGATACGTAAAGTATCCACTTCGTTAAACTGCTAAGCTGTTTATTAAATTCCGATGACAGTACAAGTCGAAAAACGCATAAATATCATCCTTGTGTAGTCAATATGCTACCGGCCGAAGCTATTTGCCTCCCTTCCTAGGCCAGAGTGAATAAAACTACCTTCTAGGTTTACGTGCTCCATCTTCTGCCACAAGATTTCTTTCCAACAGGCGAATCAGTGGCCAAACCTAGACCTATTTATAAAAAAAACATATGAGAGCTGGCTCATTTCTTGGGTAGATAATTTCTTAGCCTGTTCAACGCGGGAATGCAGCCACGGTTTTGTTATTTACCATACGGGCCCAGACCACCCTTACCATTTTGATAATTAAATCCTTGTATACTGTAAATATAATAATATTGTTAATAATTGAATAGGTTATTATGGCAGAATAATAATAAATGTCAGGTTCTCAAACAGACTTGACCACTATGCGTGTATTTATCGAAAACAGATTTAGCCAAAAATATCTTATTGCATGAATATTCTACCAACTGATCACTTTTTCTTTACACAGGGCAAGTGGTGACCGGTGAGATAGTAATGGCTTCAGAGTCCAGCTGTCCAATAGAACATCACCGCATCCCAGTGGACAAGTGCGACCACATGTACGACCCTGAATGCAAAGGAACCAAGTACATGCCTTTTCTACGAGCTGCGTACGACAGAAACACTGGACAGAGTCCAAACAGCCCTAGAGAACAAGTGAGTACAACAGTTCATATAGCATAAGCATAACATAGCATAATCAGCCTTTTAATAGTCCACTGTTGGACTTAGGCGTAGAACAGGGCGATTGGGCTATATCCACCACGCTGGTCCAGTTGCGGGTTGGTGGATTCATATACGCCATTTAATTTCTTCTCTGTATATTTCCTCACGATTTTTTCGTTCACTGAAAAGCCAGTGGTATAAAAATCCGTACATAAAGCTCTTACGTACGCGCCCGGGATTTAAACCCGCGGTTTTTTATGCCATAGGTGGCAAACAAGCAGATGGGCCGCCAACACCATAGGCATCACAAATACGTTGCCGACCCTTTAAGACTCTATTAACTCGCCTTTTGAAGGACCCCAAGTTGTAGCTTCACGGAAACACCGCTGAATGTAGCTCATTCCACATTTTGCAGGTATGAGTCAAGAAAGATCGTGTAAATCGCACAGTGTGCTATTTCCTCTGATCTATGATTTGTGGATGCACTTTGAAGCGGTGGCGGCTAGTGCGATGATAAAACCACGACGCCGGCATCAGATCGAACAGTTATTCAGAACGGGGAGTATTCTGCAACTTCACGCTTTCAAGTCTAGCGGTTCCCAAATAGGCTACTACGGCTTTTTACACTTCATATGCTTGATACTAGAAATAATATAAATGTTTATAAACCATGTAGTCCACTAAAATTATATAGATGTAAACTATTCGAACTTCAAAATTTTGAACTTGCAAAGTTCCGCTACTCGGTAAGTATTTCATTTAGATGTATTGTTCAAATACACGATACATCCAAATTATCTATAATTTCTTCAGTAAAATGTTTTCAGTTTTAGGGACATTGATGAGATGAGATGATTGAGATTTAGGGCCGTATATATTATAAATAGTATTTTTTGATGTGTTCAAAATGCTAGCTTTTATCTGGCTACATTGACGTATATAATTCTTCCCGCCCGCCACCGCCGCTTGAACAATTATTGCAAGACTTCGATACGTACAAACCACTTTTTTAAATATATCAAAAACACTGTGACAAAAATATAAAGTGTCGTGATTCAAAATAAAGATATGGTCCAAATGCCTCTGTAGCCAGACCAAAAACCCAACAAAAAAAAAAACATTGACATTCAGTGAGGTAATGCCGCCAGCATTCTGGGTACGCTGCCAATTAGACGAACATTTGGATTCTGTTTAGACCTTAAGCGGTATATGGGCAATCTAACGGTTTTGTGTAAAAAGCTAAGTAATTTAAGTATTTAGTGTTAGTTAGCTTGTATTTGGTAACGGACAAAAAAAAGCAGGTTCATAATTCGACTGTATTTTGGATGTGAAACATCTATTTGCACGCCCTGGCAGTAAAACAGACTCGTATGCTCTCTTATGCCGTTATGCTTCACATCTGTTGGACTTCCCGTGGTGGCAAAGTTTTTATGTGTATTTTACCCGATTTTATCTTCGCCGATTTTTTTTTATTAAAAAGGCTGTCAAGGGTAGTTCCATTTAAATTTAAATAAAATATTCTACCTCCTAAGGTGGAAAACTAGGGGATAAACCCCGTTTAATTATCTCTTCGTAAAGGCGTTTTTTTTTCATAATATTTTTAAATAGTTTTTTTGCATAATATTTTTTTATTTAATATAGCCCCTTGTCTATGAATAAAATAAAAGTCTCCGCATGACTTATTACTTGAAAAATTGCAAAAGTCTGTTTGCAATCATTGAGATCTTTAATAGTAGGTATCGTATAAAATTAACATTAAGAGCACGCAGTGACCGTATCGGCGGTATGGTAAAGCAAAGCAGCAATGTGGTATTGCCAGGATGTTGATCCGGTTGCTATTAACATTCTATGGTAATCGATACCATCAATTGTCAGTGTTCCAGCTTTGCTCTAATGAGACGCAATACTGTAAAGGAATTTAATGTATACGATAAATAATATACCACATTTGTAAATGAATTTACGGATAGTTACTCTTACGGGTAGTCTTTTTCAAAGAGAGTGTACATATATACCTATACCATACTCTGAGAGCAAAAATCATCGGATATGATTGAACGTCGTGTAGCGATGGCAGCTCAGTGGTGGCATGTTCAAATTTCAACCCGCAGAGTGTGGGTTCAAATCCCAACAATGAGCTTGAACTACCGGTAAAGGAAAAACATCTTGAGAAAACCGTAACATGGTGGTGGGGCACTTTATTTCGATTAAGTCCATTTTTTTAATGTATGTAACTTCAACATTTGTGAACTAATTTACGTGATTATTTTTATGTTAGGATGCCAAAAGGATTTAGTACTTAATGTTTTTTTTTTTGTTATATAGAGAAAACTCTAGAGGTAGGCCCACAACAGTTTCATAAAGTTTAGCTCAGTAATTTTTGAACTAGCTCTAATAATACGAATGATATTTTTCGAACGCCTCTTGTTTTTTTTAAGCTTTAAGATCATTTTGCAAAAATGTCAATGACCTTTGAGCTAGAACGTCTTGAATTTATTACAGTTTTATCGAAAACTGTAATAAATACTACATACTGTTACTCAAAAAATCATTATCAGATAATGTTCGGAATAATTTTGAATGAAGGTTTTAAAATATGACCTACCCGCATTGTAAGTTACAAGTTTCTATGTCTTATAGTTTAGAAATGCAGGGGAGGAGAGAAATTTTTTGCTAATTTGGTGGGTCATATTTGGCAAAGGAAAAAAAGTGATGTATGAAACCGTACCATCAACGATACCTCACACGAGGAGGTGCAGTAAAAAAGTTTTCACATGTACCAGAGTCACCCGTTAAATACAATATTATAAAAAATGTATATGTCGGAGTGGAGACTAACTAGAACTTTTTTTTAAAGTGCAAAACCGCTGGTCGTACCGACCATCGGCTCTGCTGTGCTGATAATTACTCTTACCTAATGATAATTTGATATGCAAAGCTAAACAAACATGGTTTAGAACTCCAAATTGAAATCACTAGCTAAACTATAGCGATTGGACTATCTACCTATTTAGTCAACTCGCAAAACTAAATGAAGGTATTTAAAACACTCGCTGGGATTAATTTGAAATAAAAGCAGAAGAGAACACTGGAAAAGCAAGTAATTTTATTGAAATATAGCCAGGGTCTACTTACAATGTGTTCACCTTGAAGCACCAGCACAAAGTGAAGTCCAGTCGCTAGTCCTAATCGTTCCTCACCGCCATTTCGCACGCCTACTAAAACGGTGGTGAAGTTTCATAGGAAATGTGTGTAGGCGGCGCTAGTGGCGGTTTGAAAACTATTAGAACTAGCTATTAAAATTACAGTCACTAAGCAGAAGGCTTTTATAAATAGTTACTAGAATTATGAAGCTTATTTACAGTCAATAAAGCAGTGTTATCACATTGCAAGTACTAAAGTAAATCACAGGATATAACTAGGCGGCGCTAGTAGCGGCTTGAAACTATTAGAACTAGCTATTCAAATTACAATCACATAGCAGAAGGCTTTTATAATTAGCTACTAGAATTATGAAGCTAATTTACAATCAATAAATCAGTGATAACACATCGCAAGTACTAATCAAAGTAAACTTACTTGAAGCGACTTTCGGATCTAGTCAAACAGCACTTATTTATACTTTATTGCCGATTTAAAGATTTGAATTGAACACAACGCAATTGTATTTTAACTTTAGGGTTTAGCATTATTTAAGCTGACAAATTGGTCATGATCAAAAATTAAGCCTTAAAACTAAACGTAGTGCAAATGACTCGGTGACGAAGGTACACGAAGGTACCCGATGTCGCCCGATTCCTTCTTGCGGCGACATATATATTTTAAAATTGAGATAATATTGACTGTGGCATTGCAGCTCCCAAACGGCAAATTGTTTTTTTGTTTCAATGGTTACTTGATCGAGAGTGTTCTTAGCTATGATTCATGAAAATCTGTACAGCTGTTTGTAGACTATCAGCTTATATATCGGGAGACCTTATATTTTTATTTTATTTATACTTGAAATACATCAATTTGAACGGTAGGAATGCGTTTCCACATATAAATTGACAGCCCGTTAGCTCAGTTGGTAGTATACCTGCCTTCTGTGCTTGGGGGCGTGGGTTCGATCCCCACCTAGGACAAACATTTGTGTGTTGAACATTTGTGTTTGTTCTATGTCTGGGTGTTAATATCTATTTAATTATGTATTTAAAAATATACATTTATGTATATCAGCCTCTGGCAGCCATATTACAAGCTTTGCTTAGTTTGGGGTCAGATGAACATGTGTGCAATAATGACCCGGATATTTATTTAACTGTCCATTAAAGTCATTATAACAAAATAGCTAATAAAGTAAGTACAAGCTACTCGTTATATAAAACCGCACAAAGATTCCATATTTACGCAAGTAAAATCAACACGCCGAGCATGACGGGTTTCCTTCAAAACTTCCTTGCGGTTTCCGATTCCTAATCTAAGCAAACATCGATTACGATTCCTCTATTTACCTAACAGCTTCTATAATTACCAAGTCATACATTAAACGTAACGCGAAGCAACTAAACTGCGATCGGTATTTGTCGAAGGCCGAATTCCAGGCAGTAAAACTCGAGCTAAATCAACAGAATAAATAATAGTATATAGGTACTATAACCTAGATACACCCATCGGATGAATGCAGCTATCTTACAAACATGTCCCTTTGATCGTACTTTACCTTAAATTGATCTGGAACGGCCTTTAGGAATGTTAATCGACGTGTAATTGCTGCGATTGTTCAAATTTTAATGTAAAACCAAGTCAATTCAGCCTTTCAAAGAACATATGACTGCCATATGTGACGAGTAATAGTTTTCCGTGTATTTAATCCTTCGGTCCTTTTTGAAGTATGTTGAAAATTAAGCAAAAAAGTGTAAGCGCGCCTGAACGCCTGGTTAACGCGACGCGTGACCAAAATGCTGGCGCGTATCTGGCTCAACGTATAACCATTGCGATTCAACGTGGTAATGCCGCCAGCATGCTGGGGTACGCTGCCAACTGATAGTGGATTGAGCATTTGGATTGTCTTTAGACTTTCAACGGTCTATGGACAGTCTGTTTATTTAGTGTTAGTGTCAGCTTGTATTTTGATTAGTTATTGAAGGGACTTGCCCGTTAAAAAAGTGTACATATTTAATTGATTTCATTGATTGTTTCAGATAAACCAGATGACGTCTTGGATCGACGGCAGCTTCGTGTACAGCACGAGCGAGGCGTGGGTGAATGCAATGAGGTCATTTCAGGTGCCTCCCAGCAGCCACGTCTGCCTCTTACGTACTTTCCTATGATTATGTTACATTCGTTTCAAATTCAGACCATCATGAAAGATGCGTTTAAATCAAGATAGTCACACTTCAGAATAATATTAGATACTCGTATGCTATAATATGTCTCTGTATTTGTAATCTTGTCACGACTATTACTGTACCGATCGTGACGAAATTTGGCGAGAAAGTGGTAGTTAGAATTATTATTATCTCGGATTGTTGTAATACAGGAAATCTGAAAAATTCTGAGTAAAATAGTCAGTGGTAGTTATTTTGAAAATAAAAGAATCCCAAGAATATAAAAATATACTTAGATACTATTATTATGAAATACGTACAATCTATGTAAAAACGAAATAACACTGACGCGTTTACTGACTAATCACGAAATCTCTTAAACTAATTTATCTACGATGCGGGGCAGGTAGATTCGTTAAGAAGTATAGAAAACAAAGGGGTCAAAAAAGGGTATATGAAAGTCTACAACAACAGCTAACTTAATTTATGAATATCAAGCCGCAAATGCAATAAAACTCATTATAGTCATACACTTTCACTATCCACGTAATCTAATTTTTTTTTAATGTAATAATTTATTATGCACAACTTAAAAAACAGAAAATTAAAGTAAACTTAAAATACTAACTTAAAACTAAAACTTAAAATAAATAAATAAAAAATTAAACTAAAAGACCATTAGTGGAGGGAAAGGTCCCCAGAATGCTGGCGGCATTGCCACGTTGAATGGCAATGCTCAATTTCTGCCCGAAATAGAAGCCAGCATTCTGAACACCCGACGCCTCCACCAATCGCCTGGCCAAGTCCCGATAATGCCCTAAAGAGGCCGGTCCCCACGGACCCATCGTCTCCACCCCAAACGGAGCAAACATGTATACCCGGTCAAGGTGTGCATATTTGCGCCGCTTTTTTAAATTATATTTCAGTAAAAATATGAGATTATATTCTCTTACAGAACGGAAGCCTAGCCAGTGAAGGAGGAATGCCCTTGCGGAACACTATGCGTGTGCCGCTCTTCAATAACCCAGTCCCTCATTACATGCGGATGCTTAGCCCTGAGAGATTATTTTGTAAGATTTATTATTATCTACTTTATCTAACTACACAGTTACACACTTATAAAGTACTTGAGAAAATTAAATAAACAACTGATTATGCCACTCGGATATTATAATATAAGGATTCTAACAACACCACATCAGGCTAATGTCGCGTTCCGAATCACGTCAACAACGACAACAGCTCTAATGAAAACTCATATAGCATTTTTTTTATCGTACCGTGTTTGCTCTTATTAGCGCAGTTGGCTGAACGCAACTACCGGCAGAATAGCTTTATGTGATTAAAAAATATATGCTTACAGTATTAGGAGATCCTCGAACAAATCAAAACCCAGCGATGGTGACATTTGGGATTTTACTATTGCGGTGGCACAACGTGGTGGCAGCGCGAGTTCACCGGCAACACCCTGACTGGAGCGACGAACAGCTCTTCCAAAGAGCCAGACGAATCGTTATTGCTAGCTTACAGGTACTTTATTAGATTTGAAGAAATTTCTAAAGCTTCTATACACAGACTAGGTAAGGCTACTATACAGAAAGTCGTTGCTTCTATATCTCTGTTGTCTTATTCTGTCATTTATCTTTCTATTTGTTAACTTTATACAATTATATGGCGATCGTGATAAAATTTGCGGAGGTAGTATTACACTAAGAAAACAGAGAAACCTTTTTTTAAATAGAAAAAAAGGTGATAACAAGTGAAACTGCTAGTAATAAAAAATAATATTGATGTACGGAAAAATCTGGGTTCAAGTGGTGGTTCCCACAGTGTTTTTTGGGTCCATTTTAATTTCTTAGAGCACTCTACTCTCTTCGAATATAAGGTCGGGGAAAAAGTTTCTTCGTATTTTATAAACAAATTCAAGACATATTTTTTTCAAGTTTAATTACATTTAATTATAATATATATGTACCATTTTGTTCGATAACTTGTTGCCATCTTTTAGGTAGTGACATGACCCCGTTGCTGTAGAAATTTTGGGAATTCTGATCAATAAAATGCAACAAGTAGTTTTGACAGTCCTCTCTTGATGTTAATCTAACACTACCCAAAGAATTCTGAAGAGATCGAAACAGGTGGAAATCTGAGGGTGCAAGGTCAGGGCTATGTGGTGGATGCATTAACACTTCCTAACCAAGCTCTCTAAATTTTTGCTGAGTGGCCAAAGATGTGTGCGGTCTGGCGTTATCATGATGAAAGACCACACTCTTTATGTTGATCAATTCCGGCCGTTTTTTCTCAATTTCTTGTTTGAGTCTCATCTGCTGTTGGCAGTAGAGATCCGAATCGATGGTTTTGCCCGGCGGTAAATGCTCATAATGAACGATGCCCTTCCAATCCCATCATACACACAGCATCACCTTATTACGTGTTAATCTGGGTTTCGCTACAGTCTGTGGTGCTTCACTGCCCTTTGACCATGATCGTTTGCGCACATTCTTGTCGTAGGTGATCCATTTTGCATCACCAGTGATCAATCTTTTCAAAAACGGTTCGGTTTCTTTACGTTTCAATAGAGAATCGCAAATGAGTACACGATTCATTTGGTTTCTTTCAGTGAGCTGGTGTGGCACCCAAATATCGAGTTTTTTTGTATACCCAGTTATTTTCAAATGGGTCAAAACTGTTTTGTGGTCAATCCCCAGGTCTTCAGCTACGTCGTAACTACTAATATGCCGATCTTGGTCCACTTTTTCAGAAATGGCATCGACTTTATCCGTAACAGGGCGACCAGAGCGAGCTGCATCTTTGACATCAAAATTCCCGGACTGAAAACGCTTGAACCAACATTGTGCTACTCTTGATGACACTGCATTAGGTCCATAAACGTCACAAATTTTATTCGCGGCTTGTGTCGCATTTTTCAGTTTTTTGTAATAAAATTTCACAATATATCGAATTTCTTCGTTAGATTCACTCATTTTATCGAACAAAAAAACAATTGAAAAATGGCGGGAAATTGCTTTTTACTTTTTATATTCCTTTTTTAAAATGTCATATTTTTAATGGTATCAAAACCAGCCAGATACAAACAGTACAACCCATGAGATTTTTACTACAACTTTATACATACAAAATACGAAAAGACTTTTTCCCCGACCTATTACATATACATTTTTCATTTACAGAACATTATCCTGTACGAATACGTGCCCGCATTTGTTGGTGTGCCGATGCCACCGTACTCCAGCTACCGACCTGAAGTGGCGCCAGGGATCACGCACTCCTTCGCTGCGGCCGCCTTCCGCTTCGGCCACACTCTGGTGCCGCCAGCGATACTACTGAGAGACAGAAACTGCAGATTTGGCAGAGCACCAGGCGGACATGATGCTATCAGGCTGTGTCAAACTTGGTGGGATGGAAATGTAAGTAGGCAGATATTTTTAATAGATGCACTAAGTTTAATACTGTAGTATTGATGAGTAAAGATTACGAAATAATTAACACGAAGGAGATATCGAAGATCAGGGTTACGCGGTAAGGGTGTACTAAACCGAAAGGGGAACCCTTTTGGAGCAACTCTGAAATAGCGAAAAAAATATCAAAACGCTCATTCCCACTCGACAAAATGGTCCCGTAGTAAAAGTTGTTCTTAATGATGGATATTATGGACCCCTTTCGGCTTAGTACACTCTTTCCGCGTAACCCTGTATAACTATGTTTGTTAAAACCAAGCAACTAAGTTTTTTCTAGAGGACGTGCAGAATTAATTTGGTTTCTGGACTAATCGCCAGATTTTAGATTGCATTTTGTAATATTCCATCGCCTATCGACATACTTGTAAAAAAACTTTAAGACTCTTTTACCCATATTATTGCAATTTCCAGGAGGTAATGTCCCAAGTGCCAATAGAAGAAGTTTTGATGGGAATGTCTTCGCAACTGTCGGAACGGGAAGATGCTCTGCTTTGTTCTGATGTCAGAGACAATTTGTTTGGCCCTATGGAGTTTTCTAGAAGAGATCTCGGAGCTTTGAATATAATGAGAGGAAGAGATAATGGCTTACCCGACTATAACACAGCAAGGTATGACTAAACACCTGCTAGCACATTTCTTTTTAATAGTACATTACTCTACAAAGAGGTGATCGAAAATATTTCAAAAGTGTGTGACATTTAGGAGGCCTCTTATGTAATATTAACTCCCTTGAACAGTAATCTAATTACAATTATCGTCTTGTATTATTAAAAATATGTTTTGTTTTCTAGGGAATATTTCGGGCTGCCAAAAGTAAAAACGTTTAATGAAATAAATCCTCTACTGTTCGAGGAAAATCCTGAATTGCTGCATAAATTTATTCAAATTTATGAAGGGAGACTTGATAACATTGATGTGTATATTGGTAAGAGATATAGTCACCTCATAATCAAGAACCATAGTAGAAAAGATGAAGCATGACATTTTGAAATGCTTTTTCGTTATTATTTCAGGTGGTATGCTAGAATCAACCGGACATCCAGGTGAATTATTCAGAGCTGTTATAATGGATCAGTTTTCGAGGATTCGAGATGCAGACAGATTTTGGTTTGAGAATGAACATAATGGGTGAGTTTATTAATCCTAAAAGTTCCTTTAATTTATTTGGAATTAAGTCGATTCTGTAATAGCATTTTCTAAACTGAACAAAATTTGACGGCTCTAAAATTATGCCATCTTTTTTCACATTATGAAATTTAAAAAGACGCAGATAATTTTAGTCGTATCACATTATTTTAGTTTAGTGCCACAAAAGAATCGATCCCAATAACTACTATTAAAATTATTTTAGAAATATAAAAGAAGAAAACTTTGAAAAGGTTTTTTAGATGTTAAGTAATTTTTTGTTTCAGCATTTTCACCCCTCAAGAAATTGAAGAGCTTCGTCGCATCAAAATGTGGGATATTATAGTAAACTCGACAGCTGTAGGTCCCAACGACATCCAACGGGATGTGTTCTATTGGCAAGTTGGAGACCCCTGCTCGCAGCCTTACCAGCTCAATGCTTCAAAGCTTCCACCTTGCAAATATTTGAAGGGATATGATTACTTTGAGGTAAGGAACTAATACGAAGAGTGTAGATTCAGTATATATAGTAAAAATTGATTATAGTGAAGTATTTATTATTAGTAAGACACTGGACGATGCATGTATAACTAACAAGGGATCGCGGAGAATAGCACAGAGCAAATGGAGACCTATATTTAGTAGTGGGTTATTCAAGACTGTTGATAATGATGATAGTCTATGAATATTTGTAGGATATTACCAAATCAGAAAATAATAATTATAATCAGACAGGACAAACATTTGGTAGTACACTCACATAAAATAAAAGCTTATTCTAATTTCCAGGGCAACGAATTTGCGTATATCTACACCTGTTTGATCCTTGCGTTTGTTCCGATCCTGTGCGCCGGTGCAGGTTACGGCGTGGTTAAGCTGCAGAACAGCCGTAGAAGACGCCTAAAGATACAGCAGGAACACTTGAAGAACGCTCACCATAAAGGTAACTGACAGCATACTTCACCAGTTCCCATTCCAGGCAAGCGTGTTTAATAGCTTCTTCCGTCACACCGTCACTTAACACCATGTTAGCAATGCTCAAACGCCTAGCCTGTCAACCATAAAAAACGTATTCGCTTGATTTTATTGCGGTCTTCACGAATAGGACAAAACCAAACAGTAGCACGAAATTTAAAGGTGGCTACTACTGTATCAATCGTCTGTTGAGGCTAGTGGGCTTGCAGAGTATTAAACACTGTTCTAAACTATCACGGTTGTTCACTAAAGTTATATGATTATTCAGTCTTCCCGTGAACATGGTGCATGTAACTGCGCCGAAATATCGGGAGCTCCTTCCACAACCTTACCACGGTAAATATCCCTTAAATAATCATATAACTTTAGTGCAGAGTATTGTACTAAACAGTGAATGTTGTGAGTATAATCTAAATAGGATACTCTAGTACCTTGAACTAATTTTACAAAGAGCTATTTACGACTTGCTTTCTATGTTGGTCGACCCAAAATAAAACTCACAACAAGATATTACGTAAAAAATTTGTTTGTCAAGTTGAATTTGCTAAGCTCTTAATAATTAAGAGCATAGCAAATTTAGAAAATATAACTTGACAAATAAAATTATTTATCGTTTGTTTGACATTTACTTGATTTGTGTCGTCATGAGTACGTATAGTTTGATTTAATTATGGCCTTGTAACTTATTGACATATCTTTTGTGGTTTCTCAGGAGCGGTTGACAAGATGGTGTGTCGGGAATGGGTGCACGCGACGTACAAGAGGATTGTGAAGCTGCGGCTGGGACCTGAGCCCGCTCTCCACGTCACAGACCGCAAGGGAGACAAGCTGCGCACGCTGCCACTCGACCACACCGAGCAGCTCTCTGTCATCGAGAGCCAGGTGAGGAGATCGTTTTTACATGGATAAGTTAGTATAATCAGATGAATAATACTCGCTCTATGAGAGTAGAATGAGACGCATCAACCTTAAACTGCTTGATGTTAGCAAGAGACACAACTTCTTCATTCAGATTAAAAATTCATCGTGTTATTGAACTCGATTTTAGTGCCCTTATTATCCAAAAAAATTACAAGTTTACATATAATAAATACTAGGTAATTAAACTTCTTACCGTATTTTACAACAAAAAAACAGCATGCTACGCGGCATTACTACGCGGAATGGCAATGCGTAACGCGATAATATCAATTGACAAGAATAATAATCATAAATACTCGTATTTGTAGGAAGGTCGTCACAACAAACGCCCTCTTATCCTGATCCGCGCCCCACGCGAGCATGACCTCGTGCTGGAGATGGAGTCCGTGTCCGCACGGAGGAAGTTCCTCGTCAAGCTTGACACCTTCCTGGCGCAGCACAAAAAAGGAATGAACCATAGTCAGGTAAGCAATGTTGGTAAGCAATAAGAGAAGCTCGAGTTTTTTTTTGACGACGTTAAATGAATATTAAGCGATATTTTTTTTATGATTCGTCTGTATTGGATGCTACTGGTGTCACGGGTAAATTAGAAATGACAAGGTGAATAGAGACAAAACAATAAAAACAAATAACCTACAAAATGCAAAATGTACACAATTCTTATTGCCCTAAATCATAAGTAACAAAACTGTACATTGTGCAAATTTATATTGAAATCGTTTAACAAAATCTTTTTGAATTGCGACTCTAATCACCACGTCATTTCTTTTCACCCCGTCATTATTATTTATCCCGTTTTGAAACAAGATGAAACAGGTTCACACTATAGCATTTTCATCAAGATCTTACGACAGGGCATGAAAATATGCGTGTAAATGTTGATTGGCGACACTTGACTTTACCTTAATACCTACTGATACCTACACGGATATTTAGATCGGTTGCACTATTTTCATGACTAAATTGTGTTTAATTTTTATATACTAACTGCGCCCGGGATTACTCCTTATGACATCAGCTATCTGCCAGTAAAAGTCCCGTCAAAATTGATCCAGCCGTTTCAGAGTCCAAAGGAACATATACTTACACATATATACGAGTATACACACATCGCCTTTTATATGTTAAGATCAATGGTCATTTGCATCTAGCCCACTAATTGATGATCATAAACGATTCTATACTTTTTAGGGTCATCGAGACCAAATTTTAGCAACCGCAGAAACAAGAGAACGCAGACAACGTAAGCTGGAGCATTTCTTTAGAGAAGCATACGCAATCACATTTGGCTTAGCACCGGGAGAGAAACGGAGGAGAAACGAAGACTCCGATCCAGAAGTAAGCTACATAAAAATACAAAATTTGTATAATTATATATATCCCTTTACTAGAAATAAATCTTTGTTTAAACTTTTTTGTGTTATTATGGAAACTGACGTAGTTTTCACACATTTCAACAGACTAAAAAAAACCAAAGTATAAAAACGGGACCCTATTACTGAGCCAACGCTGTCTATCTGTCTGTCCGTCTTACCTTTAAACGGGTGTATCTTTCGAACCGTAATAGATAGCCAGTTGAAATTTTCACAGAAGGGAGCGTCCATTAATTATGTGAGGCGATTTTGCCGATTATTCGACCCGGGGTCGTATAATACCAAAATCGCCATCTCAACTCAACATCTCATCAAGGGAAGGGTTCCCCTTGATGAGATGTCGTGAGATTTGGTGCGACCCCATCCCCCACGTCTCACGTATTCAAAATGCGTATTTTTAGTGTAAATACGTTAATCTGTAATATGTTGTGTGGGATTTAATAATATTTTATTGGAGTATAACATGTTTTACTTAATTTAACCCAGTTGACTCGCATTATTGACAGACCCGGTGGCTCAGTTGGTAGTGAACCTAACTTCTGTGCTTTGGGGCGTGGGTTCGATTCCCATCTAGGACAAACATTTGTGTGATGAACATTTGTGTTTGTTCTATGTCTGGGTGTGAATATCTATTTAAGTATGTATTTAAAAATATATATGTACGTATATCAGTCTCTGACAGCCATATTACAAGCTTTGCTTAGTTTGGGGTCAGATGACCATGTGTGCAAAAATGTCCCAGATATTTGTCCCAGATATTTTATTTTGCTTGCGAAAAAAAAACCGTAATATGTATTTAATTTTTATAACTAAGTACTATCTTCTACTGATAGGCAATGCTACTTGTCCGTACACCTATTGGTACTACAACAGGCAAAAAAAATGCCCTTGGTTCTATCAGTAGACCTGCGCAGTATGACCACGCGCATGGAATGATTTTATTAATGTCTTAATATATTTTTTCAGTCTATAGTTATGAGAACGTCTCTATCGAAGAGCGAGTTTGCAAGTGCTCTAGGAATGAAAGCTGACGCAGTATTTGTGAAGAAAATGTTCAATATTGTGGATAAAGATCAGGACGGAAGAATTTCGTTCCAGGTAACCCACCTTTAAAGGTAGTTTTCAAGTTAAGAAATCGAAAGTAACTGTCTCTCTGGAACATTTTATGTATTTTTATCCTTTCATGACTAAACAGCTGAGCTAATTAACCTTGATGTTTTGCAAGGAAGAGGGAGATGTATTAATGAAGACTAACATAAGATAGTTTTTATCTCGGAAAATGATGAAATTTGGAAATTATTACCTTTAAAAAAGAGCTGTAATACCAGTGATACAGCACAAGCTATAGTATTCAACGGTCATATTTAAAGTCAATTGAGCATGTCTTAACTAAAATTGGAATTGTCTCGTTTTACCGCCTGACACTTTTATCAGCGAGAAATTGACAGAGTAGGAATATTTGTTGATGTTAAAAACGTGCGAAAAAACTAGCTGTACGGCAGTTGAGCGCAGTCTTAAATTGTGTAAATTTTTTCAGGAATTTTTGGACACAGTAGTGCTATTTTCCCGCGGTGCTACCGATGACAAGCTCCGTATTATATTCGATATGTGTGACAATGATAGAAACGGAGTCATTGACAAAGGAGAGCTGAGCGAAATGTTACGCTCGCTCGTGGAGATCGCGAGAACTACGTCTCTTAGGGACGAGCATGTCACTGAACTCATTGATGGCATGTTTTCTGTAAGTACCTTCTTTCGATTATGCTTCATCATCATCATCAGCCATAAGACGTCCACAGCTGAACATAGGATCGCGGGCATCCAGTGGATGCAGATGGCAGGTTGTCGTTCAGTGTAGAGGTTAAAGGGGGAGGCCTATGTTCAGCAGTGGACGTCCTATGCTTCAGACTGACCGAAAATTTTATTCGCGGCAAGCTTGATAGTTTACGGCATTTGCCTGTCTGACGGGTAGCATTGCTCGTTTCTAACTCTGTGCTCGGTGACCGTGCTCTCCGCATTCGGAGTCAAAATGTTGAAATCGTGTCAACTTCGTCGTCATTCGAAGTTTTCGCATTTATAACATTATCCTCTTTAATGTTATAAATGCGAAAATTTAAATTATTAATATTAATCAGTGTAAACCACGCTCTTAACACTTTCTCTGCGTGATAGACAATGAATTTGATTAAATGAAGTTTTAGATCTTAAGGAATGAGTAATACTCTGTGCTCCAAGCTAAAGAAAAAGCTTCAGAACAAAAGAAAAGTAAAAGTGTCAAGGAAAGAGTACATTTTTAATCGATTAAATTTTTTAGGATGCTGGTTTACAACACAAGGACCACCTCACCTACTTAGACTTCAAGGAGATGATGAAGGAATACAAGGGCGAGTTTGTGGCCATCGGCCTGGACTGCAAGGGAGCTAAACAGAACTTCCTGGACACTTCCACCAACGTCGCTAGAATGACCAGCTTCCATATCGAACCTTCTATGGAACAATCCAGGTAAACATCAATCTATACCGTGGTAATAGACGTAAACTGTTTGAAAATAACCAAAAAATCAAAATTTGGCATGTATCTTTTTGACTATTAAAGATAGGCTTGCTTTTGTCCGCATTATGGCAGGAACCCGTTTATTCTCGATTTGAAGACGCACATTGCACTTTTCATGGAATACAAAATAAACCTAGGTAAACAATAGATGTATGCCGCGACTTTGATCAGTAATGTGTGTGGCATTACTTAACAAGCTGGTGTCCATATATCAGTACTGTTAAACAACAGACGGCCGGTCTTTGTTTTGATTACCCCTAGTAACATTTGTGCCATGTCGAAGTCTTTCTAACGGCCATTGGGACTGATTCCCTACGAACTAAACGTTTTAGGATTCCGTACCCAAAGAGATACCTATGTATAATATAAGCTTACGCTGTCTGTCTTTTATTGGCTATATCTTTTGAACAGTAATCGATGGCCAATTGAATTTTTCACTGAATGTGTAATGATACGAGTAATAACTAATAAATTATAGTAAAATCAGAAATATTTAAACCCGATACAGCAAACGTCTTTTCGTCTACAAAACGCACTCTAAAGTACCATAACAAATAATACACAAAAAAGTTGGTGGTCAAATGCAAGCCTACCTATTCTTAAAAAAACACCAGCCAAGTACAAGTCAGGTGCGCGCTACATATCCCGAACTAAATGAATGAAATCAACTTTTTGGGTGCAGAACTCTCTGTGCGCAAATCCGACTCGCACTTGGTCCGTCTTTATATCTAGATACATTTTTAATTTGCTGATATTTTTATAACATTCTTTTCAGGCACTGGCTTCTTCTAAAATGGGACTACCTCACCACATTTCTGGAAGAAAACCGACAGAACATTTTCTACCTGTTTGTATTTTACGTCGTCACCATCGGTCTGTTTGTTGAAAGATTCGCGCATTACTCCTTCATGTCGGAACAT
Organism: Agriopis leucophaearia; assembly: GCA_949125355.1. Lineage (NCBI taxonomy): Eukaryota > Metazoa > Arthropoda > Insecta > Lepidoptera > Geometridae > Agriopis > Agriopis leucophaearia. The sequence goes on from OX421275.1 coordinate 10,901,701, forward strand.
TTGGACTTGAGACACATCATGGGAGTTGGCATCGCTATCACCAGAGGTTCAGCTGCTAGTCTGTCCTTCTGTTACAGTTTACTACTGCTGACCATGTCAAGGAATTTATTGACAAAGTTGAAGGTAAGATAACGATATAACTTCTCGTTTATCTAGTTTTAGCCGAAAAAAGCCAATAAATAAATAAATGGAGAAATAGCGATGGTGGAGGAGCGGTAGCATATGTGCTTTACAATCTGATGGCACCTGGTTCGATCCTCGACCCTGCGCTAATGACTTATTTAGTACCTAAATAAATTAAGTGCAGTTTCGATGTCATCGCTCAAAAATGGTAAAGGATAACATCGTGGGTAAAACGGGTAGGTATGTATGTATAGGCAAGAACATCAAAAGTTCAAAGAAATAGTGACATTCACCAACATGCACCGGGCTAGCATGTTGGATTAGGGTCCATTCTCTCTATCTCTCTCTCTCTCTCTGAGAGGCGTGTGTCCCAGTGGGAACATAAAAGGTTTATAATGATGATGTAATGACTAACGAACCTTCATTAATGTGAAACTAAGCTGCTTTTCGTGCGTTTCACAAAATTTTCAAGTTTCCTCGCATTTCCCGAAATAACAAGAACTTGAGGACAGATTCACACTTCTTCTTTATCGAATTATATCAAGATCGGTTCAATCGTTTAGTTGCGTACAGAAATAAAATATGAGGCAAAGAGACAGGGTTCCTTTTGTGTTTAATCAGCAATGTGAACAACAACTACTGACTTAAACCTTTATCCTTCAGGAATTCAGCATCCAACAATACATCCCCCTGGACTCCAGTATCCAGTTCCACAAGATAGTCGCATGCACTGCATTATTTTTCTCCCTCCTCCATACCGCGGGTCACATGGTGAACTTCTATCATGTGTCCACGCAGCCAGTGGAGAATTTACGATGTCTTACGAAGGAAGTTCACTTCACGTCTGACTTCCGGCCAGGAATCACATACTGGGTATTCCAGACTGTTACTGGTAAGGACTCTTACTTGATGTGACAAATTTTAAATTAGTTTTCTTCTATTTGAGTCTAAGGGCTGACCATGCATAAACTAACCTCCATAGCGCGTAAGTCAACCTCAATTACGCGTGCAACTCAGATTGTAATCTAATTTTAAACATGTTGCAAGTTATTTAAATGTTCTGAACAGTTTTTATTTTACCTTTTATAAGGCGTAATTTAGTAATCTCTCTGTCAGCTTTGGGGCCTGTACAAGTTCTAGCTGAATAGTCACTTGCAGGAAGCAAGAAATTATAGATGGCGTCACTAATGCTTAGATTGGTTGCAAGAATTTGGATGCCGACAAGAAAACGACCGTTAGCTAAGTGGTTACAGTGCTTGAGGTGTTTACCCAGATTGCGGTTCGAATACTGCCGGTCGTATTTTTTTTCACTATTGTTATTGCACTATCTAAATGTTACATTCGTCTATTACATTAAAATAATAATTGCTAGTGTGGAACAATACTTCACTAAAAAAATTACTTTGGACGTTGCAACTTTCTTCTAGGCAAGCGTGATCCATCGTAGGCCGCATCATCGCTTAACATCAGGCGAGTTGGCGGCCAAAAGCAAACCTATTTTACAATTGTAGATGCATTTTTCTTAAGAAAGATTGATTAGGAGACTTTACTTATCGCCAGTGTTCACAAAATATCTCTGTTGCAGGTGTAAGCGGTGTGCTTCTGTTTGTAATAATGTGCATAATCTTCGTGTTCGCTCACCCGACAATCCGCAAACGTGCGTACCCATGGTTCTGGCGTGCGCACTCTTTACACGTCCTATTGTACGCACTGTGCCTCGTGCACGGGCTGGCGCGGCTCACCGGCGCGCCAAGGTTCTGGATCTTCTTCCTTGGACCCGCCGTCATCTATACGCTTGATAAGGTAATTCTACTATTGTATAATTCTTCTCGCCAACTCTACTGAAGAGTTTGCGTCGGGTCTTTAAATTAAAAATGTTTAGAACCCCCCCCAATAAAAAAGCTGACATATAATCTTCAAATGACTGATCCGATTTTCATTAATAATAACTAAGAACACCCCCCATAAAGTCCCTATAAAGTCACCTTTCAAACAAAAAAAATACTAAATCAAAATCGCTTCAGCCCTTTGGGAGCTACGATGCCACAGACACACACACGATACATTTATAACACCCCTCTTTTTGCGTCGGGGGTTAAAAACAATAAAAAAGGTCACCGTCATCGAAATCTATGAGGACTATGTATATGCGAAGTTCGCCGGATAATACCATGGAGACCCATTATGGTTTTGAAAATTTTCTCGCTTGGTGCGTTTGACTGACTTAAGGCTTATGTTTGTCCCGGTATCTCTATATGGTCTTAGGTGGGATCACGAATGATTGTTTAAAAGTACAACTGTTTAGTTGTAATTTTCAACAGTCAAATTAAAGTTATTATAGCTTTTGAAACTCTTGCCCTTTTTCAGGTCGTGTCTTTGCGTACGGAATACTTGGCATTAGATGTACTGGAAACTGAAATGCTACCATCCGACGTCATCAAAATCAAATTTTACAGGCCGCCAAATCTTAAATATTTGTCTGGTAAGTCATTTTAGGTACTAAATCGCTGGTGATGTTTCTAATCTCTAGAAAATTATGAAGCTTTTAAATTATCGGTATAAATGAGGACTTCATTCATGGCAGTATTTACCGCTGGACTCACTTAAATCAAGAGGAGAAAAGAAGGATGGAGGGTGCCTACCTCACGCACTGCATTCCTCGCCCGTTACGACCGTATTTTAATTTTTTAGGCAGAGTTACGCGGAGTGGGTCCATATCCATCACTGTGATAAATTTTTACGGCATGGGGCCAACCCTGCTTCCATCTTGAAACGGAGCACCCAAGCACCAGCTTAAGCCACTTAATGTATTTCAGCGTAGATCTGCCAGAGTTGTCGACGATCCTAAGCTTGAGTATCTATCTTTTATCGCATTTATCATCGCACTAGCCGCCACCACGTGAAAGTTGATCCACATATATTATCATAGATCTGTGGAAATCGCACACTATTCGTTTTACGCGACCTTTTTTGCCTCACACTTGCTATTTGTGGAATAAGCTTCCTGCGCAAAACGCATGGAGCAGCAGTTTTTTTTTTGCGATATTAGGGTTGGTTCTTTAGTAAAATTTGTTCATGATGATGAATAAATGACGGACCCGTTTCGGCTTAGTACGCCGTTTCCGCGTAACCCTGTATACTTACTACCTATACAGTGTATAGGTAGTAAGGTTTTGAACGCTTAGTTTGTTTTTCTCAAGGTCAATGGGTCCGTCTCTCTTGTACGGCCTTCAAGAAGGAAGAGTTTCATTCGTTTACTCTAACGTCTGCTCCTCACGAGAACTTCCTTTCGTGCCACATCAAGGCCCAGGGTCCGTGGACGTGGAAGCTGAGGAATTACTTCGATCCCTGCAACTATAACCCTGAGGATCATCCTAGGATCAGGTACGTCATTATTAAATTGTTGATCATTCTTAGAGCTAGCTATGAGCTAAAATAATCATATTAATTAATGACCATATTTCGTATATATATGGATCCTTGGTAATAATATAGTAAGTTCGTTTAGACTGCACTCAGTAGTATCTCTAATAACAGAGTTTTTAGTCAGCTCGTAAGCTTTACGGTTTACAAACCGGGACCTGCAACTTTACGAAAAATTATAATGGAATCAAAGCACTTCGTATGGGTTTCCGGAATATCAACCAATCGGTGTCACCTTTTTGTATCTGCTCTAGCCATCCGATAGAAAAATGGACAGGAACGAATTAGATCATGCAGATCCGATTCACGCTTTTACACAAACATGCATTAAGCTAACAACAATCCCATCTTTTGGTCTTTGCGTAAATATTGCTTTATCACAGACTTTATTAGTCTGATTTTATGCCATACATTTTTGAATTTGTAAGTCAAGGTACACTCCATTTTTGAAACCATTTTTAAGTAGACATACAAAGCTTAATTTAATCTGAGGATAAAGAACCAAGATAAAAGCAAACAATACAAATATTTGTATGCAAGTCACTAGTCTCCGAAATGCGGCTTACCTTCATCTAAACAGATGCGTAATATACGAGTATCTGTGCTTATTTACACTCATTAGTAGTTAATTGTTTTCGACTCCATATAGATTCTGGTAAGCCAAACGTACAAGGTAAGTTAAACGTAACATTGACCTTGTCCTTCTAAATGTATGAAGTTTTAGTAATGCGTTTAGGAATTCCATACCAACACTACACTTATGCTAAATACAACACTATGTTTGTTTGTTCCTATTTCACATAGCAACAGAGCAACGGATCGAAGTGATTTGTTACTCGACTGCCCAAATAAAAGAGTGTTATGTTTTTAGGCTTCGTGTATGTATTGTATGTGAGTCTCATAATTCCACCATAACTCCTGCACGCCTAATAGACAAATTTTTGAAGTGACATCGATATTGTTAAAATCCGTTCGTTAACCCGATTATCATAGCCATATAAATATAATACCATAAAACAATTATAGGTACAATAAAAAAATACAGTATAATTATGAGACATACATGAAACCTCACTTTTTTACAAAAAAATCTGACCCTCTTCTAAAACTTGTTATAGCAGTAACTATTAAATATACAGTTATTTACTAGAAATAGCCATTAGAGTAACAACGCGGCACGATAGAAAATTTGTCAGTTATTCAGGCATTTGCGTTTTTTTTTATTGTTATATAGCTTGATTACATAGAGATATATGAAGGGAGTGAAATAGGGTACTAATAATTCCGGATAAACGTACGACTCCTGAGGGAACATCGACATGGGATGGTAATTAAACTTTAAATACACGACATATAAATTATTACTACGGTTTACACAAAACGGCTACTTTATAAAATATAGTATTTGCTTGAGTCCGGGAGCAGCTGTCATCAAGATCACGCATATCAAGCTTCGTATTTATGACGGTAAACTATGTACGCAAGACAATGCAAAACAAATATGGCTCTTGGCTCTTACGTCTACTGGTCCCACTCTTGGTCACAAGTGGTAAATAGGAAAAATAAAATAAAAATTACACCCCCTAAAGTGACATATCATTCAATAGGTCTTTTAAAATGAAAGTGACGTTTAGTAACCCATTTTTGGGATCCGTAGACCTACAAGAAATCCTTATAAGTTCTTAATATAAGTACTTATAAGCTTTTGTATTTCTATGGTAGTGGTGACAAAACGGCTTGACCGAGTTTACTAAAAAGAGGTGCAGTTAGGTTCGTCTTTCTGCCAAAAGTGTCATAGGTAACATATTGCAGTCAGGTATTGTGTTTATATTTGAATTATCTCTTTGTTATAAACTTGCATAGTTCGACTCACATAAGGCTAGCATAGTAGCCGAAAACCTCCCTCCCTAAATCTTTGCACAAACACAGTGCAACGAGATATATTATACATAATATTATCAGTCCTAAATTCCGCTCATTACAATTTCTCAATAAATCCACCTCACACCATACCGTGACTTATGTGACCATGTGTCACAATTTCGCAAACATGTAGTGACATTGACCCGAGAGAAGTTGGTCTAATGACTTCCATAAACATGGATTATTGGACACTTTAGACAGCGTACCCTAGTGTACAAAAGCTATATCTTTACGTCACTATTTACAAGTAAATGCTATTTACATAACAGGTGTGTCATGGGCGTCGCATTATATTAACATATTCTTAATCGTGGGCAAATTTTTAGTATTTCATTAGATACAAAACTACTGCACTGCAGCATTTCGTAATTACTGTAACCAATTTCTTTTTAATTAACTAACGTTACTTAATATACCTTCGCGATTAGGGTAATTGTGGCTTACCCTAACAACTATCACCTATCAACTTTTTATCTCTAGTTTTTATATACTTTTATACCTACTCTCAATCAAGCCTTTTCATCCGGGTTGATTGCCCTGATATTAATTGATCTTTACCAATTAATTCTCGAACTTGCTTTCCAGCCGGCTATTGGTCTCAGAGATAGTTTTGGTATTAATCGTGCCATAGCAACAACGTTTTGTTAAAATTTAATATTAAGATTCTAAGCTTCGTACGTCCTCATCTCGCTCACGTATTTCGACATTTTTACAGATATATAATGACTAAATGTACTCATGTAAAATCTAAACAGAACGTTCCTTTTTAACGAACTTTCCTAATACAATAATATTACAAATAATATAAAAAAAAATGACATTCACGCACAAAACTTCGTAATAAAGTAAAGTGTGATTATCGCAGGATCCAAGGTCCGTTCGGCGGCGGCAACCAGGACTGGTACAAGTTCGAGGTGGCCGTGATGGTGGGCGGAGGAATCGGGGTCACTCCATACGCATCCATTCTAAACGATCTCGTTTTCGGGACTTCTACTAACAGATACTCTGGAGTGGCTTGTAAGAAGGTAAGGTATCTTTTATCACATTTACAATGGGCATTGTTCTGTAGAACTGTTCGATCTGATGCAGGTGTCGCGGTTATATCATCACACTAGCACACTGTGCGATTCACACGATCTTTCTTGCCTCATACCTGCAAAATGTGGAATGAGCTGCCTTCCGCGGTGTTTCCGAGAAGCTACAACATGGGGTTCTTCAAAAGGCGAGTTAATAGAGTCTTAAAGGGTCGGCAACGTATTTGTGATGCCTCTGGTGTTACAACTATCCATAGGCGACGGTGACTGCTTACCATCAGGCAACCCGTCTGCTTGTTTGACACCTATTGGTGGACCGGACATTTATCTTCATTTAAACAATTTGACTGACTCTACTACTTAGATACTCTGCTAAACTAATAATGCCGATGCCAGCTGCAATTACATTGTGAAAGACTACTAGCTTTACCTAGTCTGAAAGAATGAAAACTAGAACCTATATGAAAACTGTCGTAGTGTAGCATCCTTGTGTCATGCATTGCAGCGCAATACGAATGTTAAGATACGCGTCATTCTCCATACAAACTGTCGTCATCGTGCGTGTTAAAATAAATAAAATAAAACTTAAGACATATGTTCTAGACCAGACTATAGCTAAAAGACCATGTTCTTCCGTAGGTATATTTCCTATGGATTTGTCCTTCCCACAAACACTTCGAGTGGTTCATCGACGTGCTGCGCGACGTGGAGCGGAAGGACGTCACCAACGTGCTCGAGATACACATCTTCATCACGCAGTTCTTCCACAAGTTTGACCTGCGCACCACTATGCTCGTGAGTACCCACTACTAAATGATAAAAACTCTCGTAGCTTTAAAGGCCAGAATACAATAGGTTGGTATCTTTTCGGAAATATGGGATAAACCTCAAAAATAGAAGTTTGATACGCACGACCATGCGTAACTGCCATATTGTTTTCTCCAGTAAATGCGAAGAATATGATACGACTACAGGATAAGCGTAATGACTGCGTATGGTAACAAACGTGGTCCAATTTCACTGCAATCTCGTCTTAGGGAGCTAATGACACTGTTTTGTTTTTAAATATATATTTTTTACTTGCCTTGTTAGTATGGGTCAAATCAGTTATCCCCAACCGATTGAGACGACTTTTTTCATACATGTTTCATTTGGATGAGAATGCATGGTTAGTTAAATAACGTCATTCTAAATCCAATATGGCGGACTCCGAAAGATGGCGGACCAGTATTTATTTATGCACCCCATTATATGGGTATCGAATAAAAAGGTTTGATGAGAAAAATACGAAAAATAAAATACCGTCACATTAAAACTAGAACTAAAACTCGAATATGGTTGACACCCCAAGATAGCAGACAAAATTTTCAAATAAGAGGGTTTGCTGAAAAGAATAAGAAAAAAACTTATTTTTAAAAAGTTTTCTATTTATAACAATATTTTGTTCTTTGTAAAACACTTATCCCTATGTTTTTAAATGTCTATCGGCAATTAAAACCATGTGTTCATATAGCAAAAGTTTAAATTGTACACTCGTCTAATTATGATGATGCTTAATTATTTATATTCAAATTGCCAACACTCTGTAGATAAACTGTCTATTAATTCCTAATACTTAGATATGTATGCGTAAGATGAGTTGAATGAATTTATTCATTCAACTCATCTTACAACAATTTCTACATAATCAGTATTCGCTCAAATTGTATTTTCTCAATATTCAAGTCCGCTCGTGGTTATTTCGTCAATTTATAGGCATTTGTGAAACTATCAAATTATAGGTTTTATTTATGCAAAATTTAATTGACTTGTTAATAATAACGCTTTGACATGCGGGTTAATTGAGGCTTTACTTTTATGAGTAGTATCTATATGTGAAATATTTTTTTGTGACAAGTGTTTTTATGAACTAAACAAAATGCTAGCAAAACACTAATTACTAAAACTGCTTAGCATATTATAAATATCTCAAATAGTGGGCCTACCCCGTTATTAAATTAATTCATTATTTCTGAGCCACCTCTTAGTTACCATCATCTTTGACAGTTCAGTCAGCCCACTGCAGAACATAATTATACTCCTAACTCTTTCGCCAAGGTCATCTTAATTTTGCTATAAAATAAATCCAGGTGGTAGACCAAGCTTATTATTTACAATTTATCAGCAAATAAGAGTCAATTATCTAGTCGACGGTTTAACTACCGCACCTCTATTGCCAACATTATACACCTTCAGTTAGTTTTAGGGGCTTAATAAATACAGCTAATATCTCAGAGTGACTAGCGCAGTATAATGGTGTGCAGGATATTGAACTGTTCCTCCTCGTATACTTAGTTAGCCAGGTTGATAAGCTCCAAGGAATGTGTTATTCTATACCGGTTTCGTTTGTTTAACGCTTAACCATTATTTCTTATACACGTTGCGTTTTTCGACAGTACGATGCACCTTTGATAGCTTTTAATTTCAGAATTCAGAATATATTTATTGAGTACAACAAAAAGTCTACAAAATACATATTATGTATATTATATATCGTATCGTATTACATATATTAGTACATACTCGCAAAACTTGTGACTTTTTGTTTGCTTTGCATATTTTTTATACGATATACTTATTTTATCGGTCATTATAAAATAGTCAAATCATAAGTCATTATAAAGGAAAGTGCTGTGTGATCAAATTCTATATTCACATGTTTATTTTCAGTATATCTGCGAGAACCACTTCCAGAGACTATCAAGGACGTCCATGTTCACGGGCCTGAAGGCAGTCAATCATTTTGGAAGGCCCGATATGTCTTCCTTCCTAAAATTTGTTCAAAAGAAACATAGTTATGTGAGTAGACTCCACCAGGAAAATTACGAACGTGCATTGAACCTCGCTCTTATACGTAACAGTATAATTCAATTTTGTTTTATGCGAAAGACTTCAACGCGCGCTTGTGAAAATACATTAGTGTATTATGAATGTATAAATCCAAGCACCTTTGCACCTTTTAGTCAAATGTCTGTTTAATTTATTGAAACAGCACTAAAATAAACACATAAACATTTCTAGTATTACCTCAAAATATTCACTACTCTATATATTCCAATTACCTTGAAAGTCTAAAAGTTACACAAATTTGTATGTGTATACAAACTATTATTGAATTTTCCTAGTTAGTTTTTGTAATATTTATAACAGTTATCCCTAAACGATTGAGCTTAAACTTTGTATACACGTTTAGTTTGGATGACAATGCATAGTGAGGTGAGTGACGTCATTCTAAACCCAATATGGCGGATCAGTTATTTGTTATATAATGATATGGATATCAAATTAAAGGGGTTTGCCGAGAAGAATACGAAAAATAAAATGACGTCACACTAAATTCAATAACGTGGATGCCTCAAAACTTGTTTTTATATTATTTTTTTAAATTGATAATTTTATTATCTTTTCCAGACATGCTAAAATCTTCGAATTTGTCACAACTATCATTCGATAAATTCTTTTGAGTATCCTTGAGATTTAGCATGTTGTTTTAAAATGATGTTTTACTTTATGTGCAGGTATCAAAGATCGGTGTGTTCTCGTGCGGGCCGCGGCCGCTCACCAAGTCTGTGATGTCTGCGTGTGAGCAAGTCAACAGGACGCGCAGGCTACCCTACTTCATACACCACTTCGAAAACTTCGGATAAATATACTACTACTGTTTCACGACAATTTTCATGCTGCGGCCACATTATGGGTTTAGAAATGGAATCAAGTTTTGCTAATTTGGACTAGAACTTCACTTATTTCATCGAGACTAAAATATTTTTGATAACGTAGTCCCAGCACTACACAGTAATTTCTAAGTAAAAATCTTGCAACACTGCCTTAATAATTAACCACTAATAAATGTGAACAACGATTTAGCATCTCCATGTGATTTGTACGGCTAACTAGAGGTGCATACTCGTTGAGTTACCTAACTTATTTATTGAATAACTTTGTTTTTATATTTAGACATTTCAATATATCTGAGATATTGAAAACAATTCATTTTGAAACATCATGTTTAGTACAAAATACGAATGCATTTTAATGTACAAATTAAACCGTGAGAGATCTATTTAATTTTAAGTTAATACTCATTGAAATCTAAATTTAAATTATTTATTGCGATGTATTTAAAAATGAATGTAAATAATGTACATGTAAATAATTACGTACTTAAATAAATCGTGTTTAATTATACGGTACTTTTATTGTGAGACCTTGCTAGGTTTATACGAGTAACATTGGTGCACAATAAACGATTGTGTGAGCAATTAAGCATCATCTACGAATTGTGGCTACCGTGTTATTATTCCCAGAGCTTTGTGAGCGTACTTGAATTATTTATGGTCTGTAATTTGAAGTTCCTCGCTCTTAATTCAAAGTAAAAGGTAGCGCAGCCTTGCTGGCTCGTGACACACGCTCGCCAAGAACGTCGACCAATGTGACAGTGGCTTTTATGCACCAATCTATTTGATTGCATATTGCATAAAATAAAGTACAGTCATAATCGTGACTTACAAGATTTAAGATGAAATTCAATAAATGATGACACTCAATATAATTATAGCTTTAAATTTATATAAAATAATTATGTAGCGCTTTATTAACTAAACTAAATACATGCTAATATTTAATACCTAAACGATATAGCCTATTATACCATAATTTAATAATTTGTCCTGTTATCGTTACCAGGATCTTCAGGATTAGCGATTTTAATAAGTTTTTTTTTTACTGCGAGAATTATTTTAGACATTGTATTTGATTGTTAGTTCTAAACCTGACATACCTACATGTCAAATTTAAGACCATGACCTTAGAGTTTAATAGGACCTATGATTTGAATTTAATCATTCATTTGACATAAATACTGTGTAATTTTTCTATGGGTTCAAACAGATCACGGTATACTGGATACAACTCCCGGGATCCGTGGCTAATTCAATCTGATCCTGGGATCCGTGGAGACGAACCCTTCAATTCAATTATTAAAATTGGTTTATAAATTAACTTTTTTATTTTTGTTTTAATACACTGTTGCAAGGCTAACGATTATTTATACATATTAAAGCGCAATTACATTCACTGACTCATCAGGAAAACTCGAAAAGTACTTGAGCTACGAAGCTTAAATTTTGCAGACTTCTTATGAGCTGAGAAAGATTTTGCTAAACAGCTGAACTAAGCACAAATAAGGGGTTTAAAGTTTATGAAGTATTTGTATAATGACTATAGCCATTTTTACCCTGTAAAATAATAATAATTATGTGCATACTTATTTAGTTTTTTTATTTTTTATATTGTAGGCATTTAACGCCCAATTCTAAATTGCTAAACTATCGTAACTTTGTGACATGACGTTATCAGTATAATGCCCAGCTCTTGGTATTTAATTGTTAATTAAGTTGTAATTCTAACTGTTAATAAATTATATTACAATGATAAATTATATGTTAAATTGTCTACATTTTTAATCAGTCTGTTTCTTAACTGTGTATTGTATTTTATATCTAGGAGATCACTATCCATTATATCAGTGTACCTATCTATAATATTGCACCAAAGGCTGCCCGTAATATAGTACGAATCGTAATATAGTACTAATCGTAATTGCAACACAATACAAACAGCCGGTCTAGAGTAAAGTGATCTAGTCATAACGAGATCCGGCTTTCGAGGTAACTACATCGTTCACTTAATATAAGTTTTCTTATTTACAACAAAATATCACAGCGTATCACAGCGTATTCAGCGTGTTGGCTAAAACTAAGTGCTAACAGTTCTTGTTTAATTAATACGAAGATACTTACGTGAAAATAACTAGCATCTTATATTTTTTAAAACATCACCAAAATGTTTTAACTTTTAAAAATAAGAACCATATGCCCGATAGGATTTCCCTTCAGTTAAATAAGGAATAAAAAAGCTCGTCCAAATTTGCATCTTCTAATTCATTTTTATAAGGAATTTATTTCCAAAAACCTTTTACAGCTAATACACACTACAGCTTTTTGTAAACAGAAGTCTAAATACCATCTTGACATGACGTGTGACGTGTGTGACGTGTCACAAAAAAAGTAAAATTTTATATGAACTTTGATTCTATATTTAACAAAACAATATGGAATAAATTGTTTCATATAAACAAAAATCTTAAATAATTGGTAAGTACTTACACTTCTGTTTCCACGTTTCTTACTTTAAAAATCATGATTATCCATACAAACTTTCATCCCCTGTTCACCCTTTTAGGAGATCCATTTTAAAAATTGTATCTTAGTGGTTATTATCGTTATATTTATTATTAATGAAACCTTGTACAAAGTTTCATGCTTCTAGATCGAGCGGCTTAGGAAGTGCGTTGTCTGTCGGTAGATTTCCGGTACAAAAGACTTCAACGCGTGTAAAGCAATATTTTCTTCTATAATCTAGACGTTACTCATAAAAATTGTCGTAGTGGAGAAAGTTTAAGTAAAGCCTAGCATTTTTTACTGTTTTTAGTGTGGCTTGCAGCTTATGAATGTAATTTCTAAGCTTACTAAATGAATAAATAATCTAAAAGACTAAATTATTTAATTGCTGACCCATGTTGCAGTTCGGATTTTTGTAGAGTATCAGTTATTTAATTGCCATTAAATATTCTGTACTATGAATTAAATTTAGTCTACGTGCTTCTATAATCTAAACAAAATACAAGCTCACTAACACTATTATCTAAATTACTTGGTATATTATTTAAAAAAAACGGATTTCCCATGGACCGTTGAAGGTCAATCTATCGTAAATACTCAAGCCCACTACCACGTGGGCAACCCAGCATGCATGCATTAATTACCACGCTGAATGCCAATGTTTAAATGGAATGCCAATTTTTAATTTGTAATGTGTTTTATGCGTTTAACCAGAAAACGCTTGAATTTTGATCACACATCGCATTAGCCAGGCGCTCTGAAAGATTTTTGAAAATAAGAGGTACTAGGTCTCAAGGGGCTCAATTTCTCGATCCTAAACGGCACAAATATACCGAAATAAAACATATTTGCGCTATTTGTGCTGCTCTGCCGAATGTTCTTAGTTCGAAATTATAAAACAACTAGCTGCGCCCCGCGGTTTCACCCGCGTGGTGATGAAAATGATGATGATGATGAAAAGTAGCCTATGTTAACACACTTTTCATCATCATCACCAACTTTCATCCAGGACATAAGCAATGTACATTCCAATTTTCATCCAAATCCATCCAGCCGTTTCTGCGTGATTGAGTAACAAACATCCATCCATCCATCCATCCATCCATCCAAACTTTCACATATATGATATTAGTGTGACTAAAAAATATTAATCTGGGTTAGTATTCTGGGGGTTTAATTAATTTTCTGGGAATTTAATTAATACCAATGATTATGTTTCGTCAGGTATTCAATCACTTTTACAGAGCATTGGTGCCTTGTACAAAAGGTAGTAATAAAACCAATCAAAAGCAAGGTTCTTGCTCTTAACAATAAGCGTATCATGACCTTTGACATTTAATAATGTATTCCATTTCAAATGTTCATCAGCTCTACATAAAATGAACTGTAGATACTTTTAGTAAGTTTTGTAAATACAGATTATCACCATAGATTTTTCTGTGATGCGGGGATGACAACAGAATTATGAGATGATCAAACCGTTCGCCTGATGGTAAGAGCTAAGTGCCACACAGAACTTTTAACTGTGCTCCTGTGTCACAAAAAACTGTCAAAGCCTTCTTCCATTTCACTTAGCTTGTCTGAAAACCTTGCCCTTCTAACTGATAATATAGTAACTTTGCACACCACTGCTTGGCGGTTGAAAAGTTGGCAAAAAGTGTGATATTCTATCAAGCAAACTCTGTAAAAGGAGTGTACTTTTTGTCGCATAACAGAGCCATTTTTGGCGAAACATCTTTCGCCTTAATTTTTTGTCACAAGGCAAGCAAAAGCAAAGAAAATAATATCCAGCATAACAGAACTGTAAATGTGTTTTATCATAACTCTAAATACTATAAAATTCTATATTGCATAACTTTTATAAAAATAGGTAAACATTTTGTCCTAAAAATAACAGTTTATATCATAAGTGGTTATGCGACAAAGACAGTAACCCTGAAAATGACTCTACTAAATGGATAAGTATGTAATTATGTATTGTAGTCTTTAGGGTTTAGCAAAAAGGGTATACTAAACCGAAAGGGGTCCGATATACGTACATACTCATCATTATGAACAATTTTTACCATGGGGCCAACCAACAAAATGCGAAAAAGCAATATCAGCTGTTTCATTCATTTTGTCTATTGTGAATGACCGTTTTCTATAAAACACCAGTTTTTTCTTCTTCTAGTAAGTTTAAATAGTAAAAACTGTTCATATTGATGAGTATTACCCACCTCTTTTGGCAAAGTAATACTTCCCTTTCCGCGTAACCCTGTGTAAAGCATTCTATCCATAAATCACTTATGTCATCAGCATTTTAGTAAGCGCTTTAAGTCTGCATACCCATTTATTAAGAGAACAAACAAATCAACGAACCGTGGATCATCGTATTACTCACGCTCTGGTTCCTTGACTCGGAGTTATATAATTCATAATGCATTTTACGAATATATTTATATGAAATAGATTTCATATCCATTTGTATGCATATTTTGAATGGATTGACCTCGAAAAAATAAATAATATCGATAGAAATTTAAAGAACAAATGTACAATACTACAGATACAGTGCGGGAAATAAAGATGTTGCAGATGTTTGCGAATGTGAACATAGCGTGAACTGTTTCACATTTTAGGGAGAAGAAATCGATTACATGTAGAGCAAAAAAGTTAAAGTTATTCGTTTTATTTGCAATTCTAGTGAACTTAGCGTAGGGGACAAACGCATCGTTCACATTATAGATGCACCTGCGAAACAAAGGCGACAATCAAATCAACTCAGTAAACGCATCTACCTGCGTCTGTAGTGTGTAAATGAAGAAATGGAGAATACAAAATTCAATTTATATTTTAGTTTAACAAAGCAAAATTCATGTAAAAAGTAGTCGATTGTACAACGAGTGCATAAAATAAGCTTTTAATTTATTCGAGACGTTTATTAGCCGTAGGTTAGGGCGGATAATTGCTAGGGTATGTAACAATGATATTACAAGTTATTATATTATTAAAATTAAAACTGGAATTTAAAAAATGTTCTTGTTTTATTAGACAAAAGGTAAAGTTATAGCACGCATCGCATCAACAAACATCTTACATGAAATATATTACAAACTAAACCTCTATGAACAATTTAAAAGAGTAACCAATTCTATGCATTAGTGCGACTCCAACTGATGGTAAATAGAAAAGAAACCCCCACCCATAGACACCTGCAACAGTGGCGGTGTTGCCGGTGCTTTGCAAGTACGAAGAGGTAGCTGTAGACACCCTTTTTGAAACGCTTTAAGTTGAAGCTCGGTGGGAAACTTTTGGAGGAAGGACATTCCACACCTTGCAGGTCTGCTGAAGAAAAGAGCGGAAAAATCGGACGGTGTAGGATTTCCAACTTAGCAAAGATGTGGAGGGGGATTTTTTTTATGGTGTCGGAATGTGCGGTAGTGAAAGTCCGAACCAGGAATGAGATTAAAAAGCTTTCTTCTTCATTTTAATTTAATATTGATTAAAGTACTATGACTATTTACGGGATATTTACCGTGGTAAGGTTGTGAAAGGAACTCCAGATATTACCACGGTAAATATCCCGTAAATAGCCATATAACTTTAGTGAACAACTGTGATAGTTTAAAATAGTGTTCATATTGATTATTTAGTTTTTAATTGATATGGGTGTAAGTCTGGAATAAAGCTATTTAATTTTATTTAGTCCCCTTGCATCGGGCATAAAGAAAAAATTTACAAGCACGAGAAGTGAAAAAATGATTACTAGTACCCAGTTGGTGGTTCGTGTCTGCCGCACCAATCATCGTCACAAGCGCTTCCTCATTACGTTCACCTACAAGGAAGTTATATGTTTCGAATGAATGCTAACAGTAACAGTATGCAGTTTAATCAACATGATTAGCTTAACAATGTATTATTATGCCAGAAAGTACCACTTTAAGTGACAGTTTCATCACCGTACCTAATAACTAATACCTGCCTTACTTTACGATTTCATAATTATAACAGATAAGTAAGCACTTTGATAAACAGTACTAAGTACTTAAAACACTATATTGTAAATGGTCACTAAATTTACTGTAATTATATGTCAACTAAATTTATGTTTTGCTTTAAAAGTCAATTGAGACGACAAACGGCAGACTGCTTATTGAACTATCGTATCGACCGCGACAAGAAAGCTGTTGCTGTTTTTCGCTTTACGAATAAGAGAAAGAAATGACTGGTTGTCTCTTTCTAACACGCTTTCATTCGATGGAGGTGCAGCCGCTGGCGCAGCGAAGTAGCAGCCAAGAGTGAACGCAGGTTTAGTTTTCAGTGATCGCGCGGCGACGGCGCTCTCTGCCGGCGACCTCCGACAATTTCGCAATCGCGTACATTTCCTAGTGGTAGTGATGTGCTGAACTAATCGGAATCGCATCCGGCGGAAGTCCGGGCGAGTGGCACTGACGTCAGCTGGGCAGTCGCAAGGGCGCGGGTGAGTCGATTAAAGCGCTGGAAATAACTTGCAGCCGCTGCGCGCCGCTCGCACGGCCGCAGCTCGACATCCTTGTCCTCAATTAAAACAATTTACGGCAGCTCTTGTTTGAATTTTACAAACAAGAAATTAAATTGTTGTTCAGTTGTAGATAGTTACTCGCTTGACAATACGTACCTACTTATGTGTACATTATAGTTTTTTACAAATTCAAAATTTGATAAACATGCCCAATTTAGATTTTAAAAAAAAAACACTATTGTACTCTATATTGCAAAATAGGTATTTTTTACCTAACAAATCCCTAATCAATGATTGTAAATATACAAAATTTCAAGTTAAAGATAATTATGCAGTAACCGACGTTAAATAAACCTACTCGTACGTACACATTGTTAGTGTTGGCAACAGGTAGGTAAAGAGTAGTGTACACGAACGTCAGGACCAGCTATATTTATTGCTCTCGTCTGCTCGTAAAATATCATTTTGCAGATGTCAAGGCGGCTTTAAAGTGTGCCTTATTAATGGATGTATTCAAAAGCCAAATAAGTGTGACCAAGCAAACACTCTATAGGTACAGCTCATTGAAATATTGTTAAACCTTGTATAATAACGTTTCCATTACGTTTGACATTTAGAGTAATGAAGTTTTTGTTCAAAAACATATTACAGACAATATCCTTCAGTACTTATCTCTATTACGTAACGATGGTGCAATTAACTCAAAAGTAATGACCAGCGGTAGAGTGTGCAGAACTAGCTACGTGTAAGAGGTCAGTAAATATCCATTTGCGTGCCAAGTGTCAACTGGTGTGGATTTGTATTGTCTGTACAATACATACAGACCCGGGTATGTCCTAAAACTGCAACCAAAACCACCGGATGATGGGCAGCAGCGTCCTAATAGTACACGGTGAACGTACTGCGATCCCCAAGCCGCCTGCCAAGCGTGGGAATTATGGCAACACCCCTCTCTATGAGGGAGGCCTGGTCCAACAGTGGACGTTAATTGGCTGATGATGTGTGTGTGTGTACAATACATGCTTATTGTTCGTATATAAAAGAACATTTCTAGTTTTTTTTTAAACATTTATTTGTAAGAATAAGTATTCAAAACTGAACTTATCTAAAAGATCCTTTTTTAATGATACTAAGTGACGAGACGAGCGAAGTCGCTCGCCTGATGGCTCTTCACGCTTGCCCATAACAGCTCAACGCCAATCAGAATTTTGAACTTCAACAGTTCAAAACCCTGGATGGCAATGCACTGCGCTCGTCACCCCGAGATATAAGATGTCAAATCTCTGTGTGCCCTGTAATTTCGCTGGAAACATTGCACTTCAATCCGGAACACAGTAGTGTTTATACACTACTGCTTGGCGGTTGAATAACTGGCAAAGGTGTGGTACTTCCCCAGGCGGACCCCTGCAAAAGAGTCCTACCACTACAAACTAAACTATACTTAGAAAGAAATAATTTTTAACCGACCTCAGAGAAGGCAGAGGTATAGTGTAGTGTATTTTTTGTGTATGTATCTTCGCTGATAGTGAACAAAATGTTATGATTCATAATTATTTGATATGCCTATAAACCTAATTGAACTAGCAGTTGTCCGCGACTTAGTACGCGTAAAATTTCATATCAACATTAAAACCCTTTTTGACCTCATTACCTTGGACCTTACGCAAAATTCTTTCTTAGTGGACCTTCACACTTCATAAAAACATAGAATATACAGGTAAATCTTACTGCCCAATTAAAACTTCATAGGTCAAGTAGTTTTCGAGATTTTCTGATGAGTCAGTCTGCCAATGACTGAGTGTGTACTGTGTAGTGAATGAGACTGGTTCCATTTATTTTTTATGTTGTAGCTAATGGTGTCTATTCTGTCATACCTTACTCACCAAACTAATCCAATCTGACAGGTCTAAAATGATCTGCGTTTCTTTGCATTTCAATATAAGAGAGAAGGATGGCAACAATTCTAGAGCTGTACAATATAGTTTAGTTTAGATAATAGTACAACAGAATCGACAACATTATTTCACACTTTAGGATTTACTATTTAAACGTTATAGAAAAATTAAAAAAATCGGATTGTGCAGTTTCGAATGCAGCTAGCTGGTCGGTAAAATTGTTGAATTGCCTATAACATTAAGGCTTGGTTGCACCATAGTAGTAGTTAAAATTAAGGTTTATGACAATAACAGTAACGCTGACTTTGGCAGTTACTGTGAAATGCGTTGCACCAGCGTATTCACTAGCATAGTTAAAATTACCAGGGTTGCAAGTCAAATGAGACCTTATTTACCACAGATGCATAGCCTGAATTATATTTTATGCATCTGACAGATTTACCAGCGAAGCGTGGGCAGTTAACAGTTAAAGTTATGACGTCATTTAACAAATGTCAGATGGTGCAACAATTTTTTTGCCTAACCGGTACTTTAACTGAAATGTCGATGTCTGTTAGATAGATTGATAGATAACTCTTTATTGTTCACACCAAAAATTGTCGGTACTGGTTATTATATTATTATTCATGTTATTGCTAAATGAAGATGGTGTAACCCACCCTAATTGGTCACATAAAAACTTTCACCTTCAAGGGTGGAAAATTAGGGGTGAATCCCGTTGACTGA
Organism: Agriopis leucophaearia; assembly: GCA_949125355.1. Classification (NCBI taxonomy): domain Eukaryota; kingdom Metazoa; phylum Arthropoda; class Insecta; order Lepidoptera; family Geometridae; genus Agriopis; species Agriopis leucophaearia. The sequence continues at coordinate 10,921,529 of OX421275.1, forward strand.
ATTACACCAACTTCTCGTATGAAGACGGGTTTTTTTTAATGTCCTTCATATCATTTTTTTTTTTGGTTGCTGGTCAAAGTGTTAGCAAATAGCACAGGATAGAGAGAAGTGGGTATCATTGGAGGAAGCCTTTACCCAACCTGGGGTAACCTGCCTAATAAATCAAGTACCTAATTAAGTAATAGTAACAGTGAAATATTATGTATATATATATATACATATATAGCAACTAATAAGCGTTATAATAATAATAAAATAGTAGCTAAGATGAAATGTAGCATGGTTAAATAAAGGCTTTTTTATTTTATATCGTTATAGCGACACCAAACAATATTTTATATACTTCCCAAAAGACACATAAAACAGAATAAATATACATACATAAGAAGTACTTTGATTTCGTGGAAGATTATTTACATAAATTTTACACAACCCAGTCCAGTTTAAATTACTGAAGCGCAATATAATTGGAACCTGCAAAACCGTGACCAAAATATTGTGGTCATAAATCTTTTACTCTAAATTTAACGGTGGCTGTGTCGAGACGAACAACCACGACTGAAACTAATATGATTTAATCAAATTATGGTTTCGTAACATCACAATCGACGCAAACGCAGGCTTTGGTCAATCTTTACTAGGAGACCATTTTGTAAGAATGCTTTGAATTCTGTCGAAATAAGTTCAATACTCAATCAATACGCAACTGTTAGGTACTATCAATGAATTGTTTGATTTATTACTTAGGGCCAACGCTCACTCTAGAATTAAGGCAGTGTCGTGGCGAAGAGACTAAAATAGACTGAATAGAAAAGTCAACTCCTTCTTATTTACCGTAGGTTCAAATTGTACCGCTGCAAATAGAGGTTGAAATTTCTTATAAAAAGTCTACGCATACGAAGTCGCAGGCAACAGCTAGTAGCTAAACATAAATAATACGAATCATCATATATGGTTATCAAATGCTGCTTCTGGTTTATATTTTAGTGACAAAATAGTCAAACTACATAAACCAGAGTTAGGCGAATAATACACTCATTTCGTCGTGGTACATAAAATTTTGTGCTCTCTATTATATTGCGTGCATTAGCCTAATTACTGAGGTCAATTCTCATGCTTCTAAAGAATAGAATTAATCATGTCTAGTTACATAAAGGTATGAAACTTATGAACTATTACCCAATATACCCCAAGGGTGACTAATTGTTGTTCTTAGATAGGCATCAACTTCAGTAACACGTGTGCAATAAGATCATGTTGAAATGAAAAGGATACGTGATTATCTTAATTAATCTAATGTCTTAATTAATGCATTTAATTACATGCAGTTAATGTTTCCTGAAATTAATTTGAAAGTTATTTTGCAAGTGTTTGCCACACATGCTCAAGAACGTAGGATGATATTTAAAAGCTTTTGGTGCGGTTACAATACTTCCTAAACCAAGTGACAAAAATACTCACTCACACACATACACACCCCCCCTTCTGTCCCACTCATACTCGCCCACCCTCTCATGCATACTATCGCCTCCACACACTCCCCCCACACACACATACACTTATTGATAATATACGACTGTAGTTATTAGATTAGTAATATAAAGTAATAATGTAATGAATAAAAAAAATATCGCGTAGTCTGAAGAGGCCTTCATTTTCATTACGTTTTGCATATATACAAAATGAAGAAAAAGATCAGATTTCCGTTTTTCCTCTTTGTTTTTGTTTATGTCTGTGTGTACTCTCTAAGTTGTCCTCTCATCTCCTTTTTTTTTCTTTGATGGCTTTCATGAATTTGTCATGACTTACTTAACCACTGAAATAAGCTCAAAACAACATCATCATCATTGTCGGCCTATCATGATCCCACTGCTGGGACACAGGTCCTGATCTACCATGTAGGTGAATGTCATATTATGTCTATGAACTGTTAAGGTTCTTGGATATACTGGTTTCCTCACGATGTTCTCATTCACCGTTTCTGACTGAACGCATCGAAACTGTCATAATTTATTTCAGTACTAAATAAGTCATTGGTGCAGGGACCGAGGATCGAAGCAGGTGCTGTCAGATTGTAAAATTCTGCCGCTCGACCACCACCGCTTTAAAACGTCAAACAACTTGTCTTTTGCCATATCTACTTAATACCATCTACTTTATACTTTGTAGTGGTAGGACTCTTTTGCAGGGGTTCGCCTGGGGAAGTACCACACCTTTGCCAGTTATTCAACCGCCAAGCAGTAGTGTGCAAACACTACTGTGTTTCGGATTGAAGGGCAATGTTTCCAGTGAAATTACAGGGCACACAGAGATTTGTCATCTTATATCTCGGGGTGACGAGTGCATTGCATTACCATCCAGGGTTTTGAACTGTTAAGTTCAAAATTCTGAGTGGCGTTGAGCTGTTATGGGTAAGCGTGAAGAGACATCAGGCGAGCGACTTCGCTCGTCTCGTCACCCAGTATCATAAAAAAACCTATACACTAGAATGACCAAAATTGCTAAAAGTGGAAAAAGAGGGCCTTAGAATAAAATGTTTTCATTCTGTTTTTTTTTTAATGTATTGTAGCCCAGTCAGGTAAATTTAAATCTCTACAATTTATTTTTTGCAATTTAGACCCCTTAAAGGTTACAGCAAAAAAATTGCCGCCGGGAATGTTTGCAATGTCAAATGCTAACCCGATTGGGCTATTGCAGCTGTAAGACGCATTTTCTCACCGGCCGGACAGTAGATAATATTATTATTATTCCCTACCTCATTCTGCTAAATTTTATTAAGAGGCCAATGACTACCTGTTCACATTACCGAATAGGTCCTTAAATTACAACATGCACGCAGGTGCGGCGACGCTCTTGACATTTGCATAGAGTCTCCATCAGAGTTATTATCTAAAATCTTGTTCATAGCACTTGTACTGTACGCATACAAACTATTACCTCACCTGTGACATCGCTGACGCGGTGTTTGCCGGCAAAAATCCATTAGTGATTTCACAATCGACTATGGTACTGTAATTACATCGGCATAAAATATTTGAGATTTTCGATTCATCATAATCTTTTAGCTATTATGTACTTCGTTAATATTGAAATTAAAAGCGAAAGAAACTAGGTACGTTTTTTCTATCTTTATGTCTGTTTCTTACCTTTTTTAACTAAATGACTTAACCGATTTTAACCTAGGAAATAAAATGCAAAAGCAGATGGATATGGGATTTTTTTTCGCAAAAATTTCGGAAAAACTGTAATATTAGTAGTGGAAACAAGAGTTTATATTAGGCATTAGACATAAAAATATTGCTTTAAAACAAAGTGGTAACAATTAATCAATCGAGTCATCGGTTTTTTCTCGCTGTGTACGGGCTGAGTGCACAGGAGTGCTACCTCAGATCAGACAGACAAGGGAGATATCATCATCATCAGATAACAGATGTCCACACCTGAACATATGCCTCCCCTAAATGGGGAGGCATATGTTCGTACCTGTACGTACCTGCAGATTGCTGAAATTTCAGTAAACTGAAAACGACAGCCTGCCATCTGTATCCACTGGATGCCCGCGACTCTCACAATGTCGTCGGTCCATCTAGTGGGAGGCCCTACGCTGCATCTTCTGGTTTGTGGTCTCCACTCAAGTACCTTTCTTTCATCGTGTGTGTTTCCGGTGATGACATATGTTACTGAGACGTACCGTGGCACATAGCTGTTGATCTTTAAAAAAAACTCAGAGTCACATAACGGCCAATGGCGAGAGCTATGCTCGGAGTTTCTTTGCGCGATAGAATCCGTAACGTGGATATTCGCTAAAGAACCAAAGTCGCCGACATAGCTATTAAAATTTGCATGTTGAAGTGGCAGTGGGCAAACCACATCGCTCGAAGGGCGATATGCCTTAGTACAAATATCGTTCATGTTCAAATGTCTCCATTATTCATACGTTTACTATACCGCTAAATAGCTTGTAAAAACTGTAAATACAGCTCACCAACTAGATTTTTACGCACGCTGAGAAAAACTTGCAGCAACACCAATGAACATATATAGTCCAAATGCAAAAAATAAAGGCGCCGTCATCTGCAGGGTGAGTTCAACTAGACAGATTTAGGCAAAATGCGTTCGCACCCCCCACGCCACCTTACCATATCTCCCTTGTTTGTCTGATGTGAGAGTGCTATCCATTGTAGTTGCCTCTACACTCTCACAGCTGCAGGTACGAGACTTGGCGGTTTCATACACAATGAACGTTTCTCACGTTAAGTATCAATGTTCACTGTAGGTAATAAAATAACCATGTCTATACCCACAGAATTTAATTTGCGTATCATGACGAAAATCAATTGTAATCTTTACTCCACCTAAGAGTATGTGAAAAAAGTTGCGGCATGGACACTTGGGCCCAACGCATACTTGCAACAGGGCGAGGCGACGTGTCGTGGTGCACAAACGGCCGTGCAAAAATCTACTCTTTCCCATTTATGCTCAGTTCAAACTTATATCTCATTCACTAGAGCTTAGAACAGTAGAGTTGCAACAGACGCGATGCGACAGGACAATTTTAAAACTACATTAGACCAGGAAAAGTTAAATTTTCCATGGGCACTTGTACACCGCAGTGGACCCGCGACTGTCTATGGACGTTGGGCTTTACTAAATGTCACACACAGACAATAATCCGATTCCACTTTGTGAGTGAATTAACAGAGACTATGCAGTGATGCTAACGAGGCTGCTTATCAAAAAGTTACCTCACCCAGTGTGTGACAAAATAACTAGACAATGTCTGTTAATACTGTTTTTTAATACACGTTGAAGTTTATCAGGTACATACATTTTATGGCAAGCGTAGCGCTTTTATGCTATCACATGGTTTGCCCATCTCACTTTGTATAAAAATAAAGAATGATGTTGTATGACTCTAATATATGAAGTAAATGTATACAAAAAACGTGATTCACGTCGAGTCGATTTTCATCTTTAGTACGTCGTTAAATTTAGCAAGTCTCGTACCAAGGCTAAGCTTTACATGGTTGTTAGCACCATAGCAGTAACATGTAGAGTTGTATATAAACCGGGGGTGCGCTCGTGGAAGAATTTCGGGCAAGGACGCGTGTGATCGATGCCCGCGCGTAGAGCAGCCACTCTTGCGCAAGCCTCGCTCCGAGATGCGAACGTCACCGTATTTGCATTCTCATTTTCCTCGTATTTACTTTAGCTACGCGTTAATGTTACCGTCCTTCTTCAACCGTATTGAATTTGCGGTTTAGTACTCGTATAATCCGATAGAAAAACTACAAGTTTACCTACTTATTTCAAAGAGGGACGACCAATACAACAACATTATTTCGCAAGTTTGTTGATACTGAATGAAGATAAGAAACATTTTACGATTTGACAGCAGACGCAAATTGAATTAAGTGTTTTAAAACTACCCTTTTTTATCTTGATACCTGTTCATAATTCTGAAGTTTTGCTGTGGATAATCCAATTGATGATCAAGTTATCCCAATTATTTGGGCACCGAAAAGATCAGTTACAAAACCATATCCAAACCTAATGCAAAAAACTATCGTTCCGAAGCTCACGAAGAAAATACTTCGTCGAACACCTACAGGCGACAAGTGGCGCATGTTATTATCATTTCGTGACAAAGCCTGCAGTGATCGGGTGTCCATTAAAATAATGAATAATTATACCTTCGAGAGGCGCAGGCGCAGCTAGCGGCGCCGCGGGTCCTGCCTCCGACTCGACGCCAAGGCCGAGTTTCGCAAACAAACGAACTGTAATACTAGTACGCACTGATTGTAATTAGGATTATGGATTATTAACCGAAGATTAAGGACCTCCAAAATCATACCATCGTCATTTTGTATTACAAATTAGTGTTAGTGATGTTATATTTAACATGTTAGGTTTTTATCAATCATATATTTAATTAAACTACAACAATTTTTCTGACACCAAATTAAAACTTTTTTCTTAGTAAAAATTTGCGGTAAACATGAATGATGAATGAAGGTTCCGCCTGGTGGAGTGAGCGGTAATTGCCGTCTATATGGGTACCTGCAACAAAAGCGATGTTTTCGATTAAGTAGTATTGATTAAGTGAAGTATTATTAAGGTTTTCTTTCAAATATACTGCGCTACAATTCTATAGCCTAATCAGTTCTTCAAGTACTATATAATCAAGTTGAAGCTCAAAGCAAACCCTTTCACGGGAATATCGACTGCAGTAAGATAACTCCCCACTGACGACAAAGTCTGCATTGCGGCAGAGACTTGAATTCCCACGATCTATTCTCCAGCAGCAGCACGATGTTTTGTCCCTAGTGATCTAGAATGATTGACGAAAGAACTCAATAAATTTCCACTTCGACACCAACATCACACTAATGATGAAAATTTACAGAAATCATAACACAGCAGAACTTGCCTATTAATCTTTGTACTTTGTAGGTACCTAAACAGTAAGCTCAACCCTTGAGATTTGTGTTGCGCAAATAGTAAGAGGCACAACGTGCATTAACGTTCTCCCTAACATTATTTTATGCATTGTCCATTCTATTTTAACCATTAAGTTGATTAAAGACTCAAATCTTTGAATTGGACGGTAAAGGCACGACTTCATTCTTGTATTGCTATTAATTTAATATAGTTAACGAAGTGTCTTGATTGATGTTTTAAAAGATCGGTCAGTTATTTAGCTTATATTACCTTTTATAAGCCCACGCATACAAATGTCTGGTACTGTCCAGCGTAAACTATTCAATGCGATACTGCCTCCGGCCGTACTCAATCTTGTACAAATATGGTTGCATAGCAGGCCCTGAACTTCAACATTCGTCAGAAAATATTTTATAAATGCAACGAAACTCGAGATTTATTAGTTAACTAGTGCTGTTGCCTACGACTTCGTACGCGTAGGTTTTCATATACACTTTCAATCCTTTTTGCCTCCCTTAATCCGGCCCTTGCTCAAAATAACATAGCCTATACTTCAATCTGGTCATAGCTTAGCATATTCGTGAAAACCGCATTTAAATTCTTCCAGTGGTTTAGGAGAAGTGCGTGGACAAACAAGCAAACAAACAGACAAAATTCGTGTTCAGCTGCTTATATTAAGACGCCTTGTGTGTTTTTCTATTTGATATCTTAGTGAATATGTCATGTGTTTCTTTATCCCTACGTTTTTATCTTATGTATAGATAACAAGATGTTTAATGCAAACTCTAATCTTCACATCAACCATTGAATTTCTCGAGGCTCTCTAATATAATTTTCTACAAATTCGTTTGAACTATTTCTCTCTGATACACCAGATTGTCCCAGAGGTTAAAATTTCCAGGTCCATTAAATGTACACTAGGCGCGAACGTAGTTATGATGACAAAGTGGGTAGTTAGTCATGTTTTAGTCATGTTGTTTGTAGCCTAGATGAAAGTAGACATTAAAGAAGCCGAACAAAACACAAAAGTTTCTAATTACTTGACAAACAAAGACACATTGATGACTTCATCAGAAATACCAATTTGTTTTAGAACGCTCTCTCTTATTCTCTGTTATTTGACTCCCACACGTCATTTTGTATGTATGTAATAAGTTACTAAACCATTACTAATTTGGATATTTCTTTGTTACAGACCTAGCTGGTAATGATGTCAGGTGACTGAAATATTCTTCGAATAGTTGCAGTTAATAAGTGTGTTGATGTTATGACTCTAATGTGCGTATGCTCGATATTGTGATAATTGTGAAATGAACAGTGAAACACGGCTAAGACTTTCGTAAACGCGTGGAGATGAAAAGAGAAAAGTACAAGGCTTTCTACACAGAATACGGGTAAGAAAAGAATATATGTTTTCTTTCTTTCTTTTTCTATCTATCATGTCGGAGGGTCAAGATTGGCCTAGTAAGTATTTAACTTAGCGATTCATGGAAGAAAATAAAATAGTATTTAAATAGATGACACGATTAGTAGATTCCGATTTCTCACGGTACAAAATGCCAAACAAAGCAAATTACAAATAAATTACATTAATATTCAGTGAATCACAGAATATTTACATATTGTTCGCGTATTTCAAAACTATGTCTTACGAAATTGTCTATTGTTTTCCACTCTACATTACAGTACACTTTTGTATTGCACAACACCTTTAAAAAGGCACTATACGTTTGCTTGTCCTCCCGTAACCAATCGCTGACAACACCAGAGACACTCAAAAGAAACCACAGAAACAATGAACAGAAAACTCACCACTACAGCTACATTTTTATGTGTGTGCAATCAACACGACTATACAAACGACTCATCAATAAAAAAGCAAACGGCAAATTATGACACTAGAAACCCAATGTTACGTAAAGCTAACAGACCTAAAAAAGTTATCGATATAGACTGGGTGGAGATATAAAATATTTACTCTCAATAATATGTTATTTTACTATGCAAATTCGCTGGCCATTTCCATAACATTTCCAAATATGCCTCTAACGAAGAGTCTCGTAAGAGTCAATAGCAATCGCAAATGCAAATAGCTTTCCTATTGCTGATTTTAATGATGAATAACGAGCACAATAATGGTAAGAAACACAATGAACAAACAGTAAAAAGCGAGATTTCGGTTCAAAGCGCAATGTGCCAATGTGCCACTTATACAGCAGCTGATTTCGTGATGATATAATTGCGCTATAGGTGCGTGACGTAAGCACTAGTAATGCACAGTGAGGTGAAAGTGTCAATAGACGCGAGAGCATCGGAACCCTGACACCAACACCGACCGACCTGCTCTGTTATTCTCAACAAAACAGCTTATTCAGTGATGAAATTAAAGGATACAGTAGTAACAATGACAGTCTTAAATATGAGAAGCCGTCTTTGGGCAGCAACAAGGACTTTAAAGTCAAAGTAAAGAAATGCAATCAATCTGGGACAAGGTGTTACCGATTTAAACGTATTCGCATTCGTTAGTGATCATGACCAAAATCCCAGCGGAAAGTTATGTGATTATTACGTGTACGTAACCATCAAAGAACGGAAGTTTAATGTCAGGGAAACTTTTCTTTGAGTCATAATCACGTAAACCCTTTCAATACTGCTCAGTTGTTCGATTTTCGATTTCATGAGCTAATTGATAAAGTCCTTTTTGAAGCAATTCTGAGGAAAGTGTACTTTCTACTGAATGTGGTTGCTCAAGCAAAGCGGCTGCGGGCGCAAGGTCGTCATTGTTGACGCACCTTTGTTGTATTTTCGTATTACAAGGCAAAGACCGTGGTTAACAACGCAGTTTTTTTGCAATTTCTGTCAGTTTGCATATGCTTATGAAGCTAACTCTGCCTTTTTAACAGTACTTACTATGCAAAGCTAGAAGCATCCAATTGACGTAATAATTTGCAATTGAAATATTAGGAAAGTTTAGGCATTCGCATGCACAATCGCATTCGCTCTGGGATCGCCAGTCATGACCGTTTTGATCACGCAGCGGAACGCACTTTAGCCAGAGGTCCGCTCAACGCTCAATGCCATTATAGAGCCGGCGCCGTTCCAATGAGCAAACGTGAATACAGTCATGCCACAACACCAAATCGAATTAGTGCAGCCATAACGAACAATAAAACAATCTGAATAAATCACACAAAAACAAGAGCAATTCATTCACTATCAGTTGTGTAACTCTATGCGTAAGCGTTATTGAAATCACCATTCTTTTATCGATCCCTTTTGTAAATGTCATAGTTCAAATATAATACAACTTCTATTCTTGATTAGGTAGGTACTAGGTAAGTTATATTTACAAAATTACCCGATTATTGGGCAGAGAGAATTCATTCTAATTACTCTCATAGCTTCAATCATATACTATTAAGACGTATTGAAATAATTGGTCCATGGTCCATGTCATATTTCACCTGTACCTATGATCCTTACCTATTCATCTCCCACTTGGCTTGCCATTACAGGAAGCAATCATAATCATCGAGCTCTTTACTGACATTAAGAACACGCGCCAGCAGTCACCGAAAACAATTGACATCCTGTGCTGACCCGTCATTATCTGGCTTGAATTACATACCTACCAATAGTCACGAACTTAACGTATATTTTTTTCTAAACATTTTCACCAGATACCCAAGTCTGCTGTGTGAAAGGGGCTTTTTGTGAGATTTTACCCACTAGAACCCGTATTGTGGCCGGTCTTGGTGCTTGATGCCAGAGGGACGCTTCTAAGCTTCTCCTGGGACAGCTAGATTTTGTAACGTGTTGCTATGCCCTAAGTTCGTATTGATAGAAGGTCATCCTCACACATGTTATCCCTTTGCAATGCTCTTACTAAAAAGATACTAATGTCATATTCCGGTGCCCCGGAAAGAATGGCCTTGTTCAGATCAGAGCGTTGAGCCCTGACATCATCATATAGTAGGTAGATACAATCTTTAGAGGTGAATAATATTACAATGACAGGACAGATGAGGTTATTGTCACCAATGTACTCTTTCAATTTATATGCAAATGAGTAGGACCGTAATTTAAATGGACAGCGGCACATGACCAGAATTAGTAACAAATTCTGTAGAAGCCATTCGAGCGTAATGCTACTTTTGTTGACGTGGCCTCAGGATAACTAACAAGTCAAACACAATACTCTATGAATCTGCATATTATAGACAAATAATATAATAGATTTTAAAAAACATGCTGTGATAAATTAAACAACGAAACATGCGTGCGCACGAGGAGGTAAAGGGGAGAGACAGGAGAGGGAGTCGACTCCGCTCAGCTCATGCGGCATGATGGTCGGCGTCTTTCCTAATAGATAACTCTGTCACTGTGATTCATCTTTGAAGAGTTCCACAACCTCCTGATTTCATTATTATATCAGTTTTATGGTACCAAAATATTGTATTGTCATCTGAATTGCACAGAAAACAAAGCAAACAAGAACACTGCTACAAGCGAGAAAACAGCTTAGGAAAAATTCTTCAAAAGAAAACTTTTTTTCCTTCTGACAATACTCCAATGCTGTGGAAAACACGTCAGTGTAAGAATTTCATTAAAAAAATTGAAATCGGTCAACATTTGGCGGAGAAATAGGTGAACATACATAAAAAATATACAGTGGAACATAGAACCGTCCTTCTTTTTTAAAGTCAGTTAAAAATACGGCGTTCTCGGAAAGGGTGTACTAAGCCGAAATGGGTCCGTTGTACTATTCATTATAAACAACTTTTACTATGGGACCAACAATGAAATAGCAAAAAAAAACAGCTGCTTCACACATTTTGTCGAGTATTATCAAAATTACCATTTTCTATCGCTCCATCGCTTTCGGCTTAGTGACCCTTTTCCGCGTAACCCTGTATATATATATATACATAATTATATAGAAATACATAAATAGAATTGAAAGAATTATTATTTTCTATATATTATATATTTTGCCAATATACACCATACATGAGGTCCTTAAAACAAAACGTCATCGTCGGTACAAAGACCCTGTTAGGACGCAGCAATTTTTCTAACGTTACCCAGTAAACTTGGTTGAGAGTGGTGGCTTTGGCAAAGCAGCAACGAAAACTACAACAAACGTGTATATACGTAGAATATGTAGATATATACAGTACCAGAAAAAAAAGAAAATTCATTTATTCAACACTATTAAAAATACTTACATCTAAAGGACACAATCAGAGTTTTGGTGCCAACGTGAAAAAAATATGTCGACTCATTGTATTACTTTCCTAAACTTGTGTTATTTCGAGTGTAAATCTGTAATAATGGTGGACAAGTGTTCTTGAACATGCTCGAGTGTAGGGAAGTGATATAATGAGGTGGAACATGTATTTTCATGTTTCCAAGACTCCATAGAAACCTCTAGTAAAGTCTCCACCACTTTTCTAGGGCGTGACTTGGAGTTGACCGGGATTTACTTTGGTTTACTCTGGCTTTAACTATGACTTGTTTAACGTTATTTAATAGCTTGTAAACCTTTTTATTATTCTGATTGAAGGAAGCTGTATCAATGGTCATGTTTTTCTTTAAAAGAACATACATAATTAGTGTCGAATCGGTCCATCTCGGCATTTATGCTGATAGTCAAGGACTATCCGCGTCGGTTTTCAGACAATACTATACATAACGTGCGACGACTTTTAATATTGCATGTTACAGTACAATAAAAACGCTCATCAGCGTGGTAAGGTCTACTAAGTTGTTAGAGATAAAATATTATAGTTAAATAATATGGTCAAAGTATGGCCAGTGGCTATAACTAATGTACTCATGTTCAGGTAGAGGCAGTTACGTTATGGCTCGAGGTCGTAATAACTCGTATGCGTGACTGCGGTACTGCTTCCGTAGCTGACCTTTACCGGGCACCAAAACATTATGATCGTATCCTCGGAGACCATTGGTAGGTATGCCGATGACGACTCATAAAGCTGATTTTCCCTTTGAATATTAGGTACTCCTGTTTAATGAGATTGCATGAAATAAAGTTATTAAGTTCGTATAGATCGAGTGACCCATGAGTACTTGTGTCAGTTTTATGCTGCTCAAAAGCCTCGGATATGACAAACAACTGAAATCTTCAGAGGAATCATAAGATTAAAAATACAATATTTTGTTTTAACTGTGAAAATATGTCTTATAAGTGTTTATATTTGTCCCCATTAAACTCCATAACAACTGAACGGATTTGAATATAATTAGATTTCGAGGTATTTTCTACTAACAACAACAACACTAACACAATAACAACGTTTACAACGTAACATAACGTTACCGTTAACTTTTATTAACGTAGACTTTTTATCCCGGAAAAATAAACTGTTGCTCTAGGATAGCAGGTGTTATCGCAGAGCGCTGATTTTTCCACAATCTTCCGGTATAAAAAGTATCGCATATTCATTTTTATGATGCACGTAATTATATATTTCTTACTAATCATCAAGTTTAATGAAAGTGTTTAGTCATAAGAAGTAACAAACAGACAGAGAGACAGGTAAAATAGGGATATATATATTTTCACATTTATAATAATTATCGTACGAATATGCGAGTTCTCGCCAAAGGTTTTCTCGCAAGCGCTATCCCTATTACTTAAAGAACATATTTAACTCTTCATTTGCGACAGCCAGCGAGTCATTGCATAACTTTAAAGGCATTTCTTACGCACGTACGACAATGTCTAATGTGTGTGTTGTCGTTGCAATATATTGTCGAAGAGACGTGAGGCCCTCGCAGAGCCGCCGTGTCACCAACAAGGCGCTTTCTTCGTGGAATACCGCGTCATTACATAAGTGCGCCCACATCGTCCGTAATACGACTTGGTATGAGAAAATCCGTCATGTCTGACACCAACTTCCATTGTCTGATTTTGTTCGGGTCATTTTTGAGGTCATTTCAATTTTTAAGAATCCGCGCTTTCCGTCAGAGCTATCTCACTAATGTGCAGGCAGCAATATACGAAAGATATGTGTCTGCCCGGAAAGCGTATTCTTAAGAACCGTATTACAAAATGCATCGTTCAATTTTAGGTATTTGGATTTTAGGGTATAAAACGAAAAAATAAAGCCGTAATTATCAAGACAAATATAAAACAAGTGAACCAAACCATAATATTAAAATTGTTTATTTTATGTCAATAATTTAACGTAAACCACTCTCAAAGTTTCACTCCGAGAATTTTACAAAACTACTGTTGTAAATTGGAGGCAGGTAATAATTTAAAATGTTGAGTTTTTTCAAAATTTTAAGCCGTAATTTTTGATAAAAATACAGAATATATCTATTTATTACAGAAATTGAATTTTCTGTAGATCTTTCTATTTGATAGAATCAGAACGTTCACGACGAACGAATAAGTTACCAATAAATTTTTCGTCAAAAAAATATATATATTGGCTCTTAAGGCTGTCAACAATGCAGGGGAGGAATACTTACTACTTTCTCGGATACTGCAAATCCGGGAAGGAGTCATTAACATCATCATCATGAATTATTACAGCAACCAACCCTGAATGCTGTTCTCCGACAATCATCCTGTATATCAACATAGCATATCACGTACTTTGTATCAATTGTAAGATGCCAAATATACTTTTAACATACAATTTGTCTCCTTTAACATCGCTGACATCTAGATATAGGTACTTAGATTGTATTATAATATATTGCAGCAAGCCATTCCTGACAACTTGGCTAGAAGCTTGGCTATTTCCAAGCTTGTTCACCTTTTGTGGAGCTGCGAGTAGGTATATCAGTATAAAAGAAACGTGTTAATGTAACATTTCTTCCATGGTTACAATTCACATCCTCATTCCATATTAAGCGATATTATACATACAAGATATATACCAGACTTGCACTCGTTGAAGGTATCAGCTGTCTCAAAAATAGTTATTATGTAAAAAAAACTAGGGTTACTCAGTATTTCTCTAGAGGTATGCAAGTCACCGAAGTTAGCCAATAATTATTGTTATTTATGTAAAAATAACGGATACACACGATTAGGTTTACACTTTACCAGCTCGGAAAGGCTCTCATTATCGTCTAATTTTTACGCGCAAAAGTCCACTTTAGTTACTAGCGTGGGAAGTAAATTCGAAATTCAAAAGAGATAATCTATGCTTCATATGATCTATACTATATAATATTATAAAGAGGAAAGATTTGATTGTTTGTTTGTTTGTTTGCATTGAATAGGCTCCTTTTATAAGATTAATTACTCTCCGCAAAAAGCTTCACAAGGGTATATTTCTTATATGGCAAATAAGTATTGAAAAAAACTCTTATAAGGGCAATCTAGTTTAAAGTTTTATTGAAGTATTCTAAAAACTGTCCTATCGTGTTCAACTGCTTATTTTAAGACGCCCTGTGTGTTTTTTTTTTTTTTTTGTTATCTCGCAATTACAGATTTTTTATCTCTATTTTTTTATTATATGTATAGATTAATTGGATTTATTAACCTTTGCCAGACTAACTCAAAACCCTTTAGAAGGTTTTATTTTTATATGGCTAAATAAATAATTACAAAGACACTTATAAGTGTAATTTAGTTCAAAGCTTTATTGAAGTCATATTATATGGATTTAATAACATTTACTAGACAAGATTATAAGGATTTAGGCGATTTTAGCTAAAATCTCTTACGTACAGCTGCTAAAAGGTTAAATGCTATATTGATTTCTTTTTTGTGACAATAACAAGAGTTTTAGCTATATAATATTGAAGTTATAGGGTCACTTTGTTACTTGGGATTGCGCGATAAGTCCCGTAAGTAAACATTAAACGGGTTCAAATCGCAAAAGTTAAAAAATTACTGTTCCTGTGTTAACTCAAAATACATCAAAATTATCTTATTATAATTATCTTAGAAATACATTGATTTTATGTAAAGTAGACATCGAGATACAATACCTATTTTGCTGAAAGTAGAAGAAGTAGATGTGAAGTAGAAATGTTATGTACTTTTGGTTAAGGTAAGTACGTGTAGCTTCAGAATTTATGAGATTGTGAATATGAGAAGAGTACGATTTCTTTCAAAGTCTTTTATTAATTTGCTGATTAATATTTAATAAACCCTGAGACATCATCTAATCAATCCATTGGTTTCTTATCCGTAAAATGATTAACATTTCGTAATCCTTCGCGCCCTTTACACTGAGAAGTTTTAAAGATTAAAAAACTTAACGATACAGTGATAAATCTTAACGCGCGACGTTTATACTATATGCAGACCAGCGTATTTTATTTTGACACAAGAAAACGGAGGGAAAAATTTTTCTTTCGTTATGATCTAAATTTATGATGCAAGGACGTTATAAAAATTAGGTTTTATAACGTCCTTGGTATGATATCAATTTTTTTTAAACTTTGTATGTTTGATTGAAATTAACCATAGACGAAAAAGAGACCATTGTAAATAAATTCTTGTAACACTAATATTATAATTCGATGCAAAAAATACTCTGAGCTCTATATGTTGCTGGTTGTCTGTCTGCCTGTTGGTTACCAATAGAAAGAAAACGGTTGTTCACACCATAAATGACATACAAAGTAACCCCCATATATATATATATATATATACTAGCTTCCGCTCGCGGCTTCGCTCGCGTTGTTTGAGAGAAATATAATCGATTTCTCTGCAAAGTAGGTACTTATATTTTAGGACGATATAAATATTTCATCCTGGCTATTGACGACCGGTATGGCTTAGTAGTCTAAGTACTAACACATGTGCCTTATGAGCAGAAGGTTTCTGGTTAGATCCCGGCCTGGCAGATGTTTGAATGGTGAATTTAATTAAATATTTATATGCTTTGGGTCTCAGTGCTAGTTATCTCTGTTTTTTTTTTTTACTTATTTGTACGTCACCTTTTCTTGACACTCGAACTCGCGAGCCACTTGCAGGCCAGCAAACCGCGCGACGTTGAAAGTTATTTTTTTTTACTTGTTTGTATGTCATCTTTCCTTGACACTCGAACTCGCGGGCCGCTTGCGGCCCAGCGAAACACGCGATATCGAAAGTATTTTTTTTACTTGTTTGTACGTCACCTTTTCTTGACACTCGAACTCGCGGGCCGCTTGCGGCGCAGCGAACCGCGCGATATCGAATGTTTTTTTATTTTTTAATTGTTTGTACGTCACCTTTTCTTGACAGTCGAACTCACGGGCCGTTTGCGGCCCAACAAACCACGCGATATTGAAAGTTTTTTTTTACTTGTTTGTACGTCACCTTTTCTTGACAGTCGAACTCACGGGCCGCTTGCGGCCCAACAAACCACGCGATATTGAAAGTTTTTTTTTACTTGTTTGTACGTCACCTTTTCTTGACACTCGAACTCACGGGCCGCTTGCGGTCCAGCAAACCGCGCGACGTTGAAAGTTTTTTTTTTACTTGTTTGTACGTCATCTTTCCTTGACACTCGAACTCGTGGGCCGCTTGCGGCCCAGCAAACCGCGCGACGTCGAAAGTTTTTTTTTTTTTTACTTGTTTGTACGTCATCTTTCCTTGACACTCGAATTCGCGGGCTGCTTGCGGCCCAGCGAACCACGCGATATCGAAAGTTTTTTTTTACTTGATTGTACGTCATCTGTAAATTGATATAAAGTATTCTATATCTACCATAGTCCTTGAACAATCTCAATAAAAAATCACGTCGCTGGTTTGTTGCTGCGTGAAAGAAGAAAAAAAACAATATATAATATTACTATGATTGTTATCCTACAGGGTAATCCAAGACACAAGATATTCTGGTGTCTTGGATTTATGAAGGTAGTATTTCATATGAGAAAACAGTTAAAAACTAATATCTACGCTAAACTTGTACATTCTAGGGGCACCCTGCAATTTCAATCGCGCGGTGATGTAAAATAGTGATGATGTTGTTCAGTAGTATTAAGTAGCCAATGAGTTAATCCATGATATAAGCTATCTGCATACCAAATTTCAACCAAATCCGTCCAGCCGTTTCAGCATGAAGGATTTACAAACATACACACTCGCACACGCATTCACACAAACTTTCGCATTCATAATAGTATTGTTATTTACGCACACTTTGTGTTTTCTCAACGGAATCAAACCTATAAGTTTCTTCCCGTTCACCTAGAGTCATGAAATTTGGCAAGTAGCATTGTCTTACAGCAAGTCTTACAAAGGAAAAATTCTGAAAACCGTAATTTCAATAATTAATTTTACATATACTTAGATACCTATACCTTACCTATGTTTATACGGAACCCTCGGTGCGCGTCCAAATCATACATAGCTATTATTGTTTTGTAATTTTTAGACATAAAGGTACCCAATAATAACCGATTTTACGAAAGTGACTTCGAAAATAAAAAAGATTTGAAACAAACATTCCTCCTCATTTTCACCCCTTAAAATCAACCCTGAAAAAAAAGTGGTATGATTTTGTTTGAATAAAACCGGCCAAGTGCGAGTCATACTCGCTCACCGAGGGTTCCGTACCACTATACGTATACATTTGTGTTAAAACTAAAAACTCTGCAGCAAAAGCGTTGTATGTTACCCAACACGTTTCTTGTATCACACCCTTTAATTTTCAACTTAATTTTATTTTTAGTATTTGTTGTTATAGCGGTTATAGAAATACATAATTCAAAGACGATTTCAAGACCCTATTATGAAGGAACCTATTATGGTTCCAGAGATACAGCCCTGTGACAGACAGACGGACGGACAACAAAGTCTCGGTAATAGGGTCCCGTTCCGTTAGCACCCTTAAAAGTATATTCAGATACAAATTTTCATCATTATAACTTAAATAATTGGCCAAGAGCATATGGTAGGGTTCCGTAATCAAAGCCATATAATTGTAGTCATAGTTCAGAAAATTATGGTTCTAGAAAAATTCGAATGAACGAAGCTCTGTGGACTTAGCCAAATTTCTAAGATGTACCATCCCGACATAGCATATACTTTTTATGGTTTAAACATAGAGAAAACCGAATGAGAAACATTATTCGTTAAGACCATTTCACAAAAAGGTTAATGACCTTTGAGCTAGAACGCTTTGAATTTATGACAGTTTTATCGCTGTTACTCAAAAAGTCACCATCAGATAATGTTCGAAATAATTTTGAATGAAGGTTTTAAATATGACCAATTTGTGTTGTAAAACTCAAGTTTCTATGTCTTATAGTTTAGAAATGCAGGAGGGCGGACCAACTTTTTGCCACTTTGGCGGGCCATATTTCGCAAAGTATAGACTTTATAAAAAAGTGATGTAGGAAACCTTACCTTCATTTTAAAAGACCTTTCCAAGATACTCCACACGAGTAAGTAGAGTGAAAAAAAAAATTTCATCCCCTATTCACATGTAGGAGTCACATCATCCGCCAATTAACGTCCACTGTTGGACAAGGCCTCTCTCAAAGAGAGGGGTGTTGCCATAATCCCCACGCTTGGCAGGCGGCTTGGGGATCGCAGTACGTTCACCGTGTACTATTAGGACGCTGCTGCCCATCCTCCGGTGGTTCTGGTCGCAGTTTTAGGACATACCCGGGTCCCACATGTAGAAGTGCCGCCCCTAAAATGCAATATAATATATTTTTTATACTTTTAAAATTGAGATCTATATTATTACTGTTTTAAACTATCACGGTTGTTCACTAAAGTTAAATGATTATTTACGGGATATTTACCGTGGTAAGGTTGTGGAAGGAGCTCCCTCCACAACCTTACCACGGTAAATATCCCGTAAATAATCATTTAACTATATTATTACTGTTCCAATACTAATTTTCACATCTGTAACTTCAAAAGCAAACTTTGAGGTTTTTACCCATTTTCATCCCTTTAGGGGTGGAATTTTAAAAAATCCTTTCTTAGTAGGTGCATACACTTCACAACGAATGTACCCTCCAAATTTCATGTCTCTAGGACCAGCGGTTTAGGCTGTGCGTTGATATCTCAGTCAGGACTTTGAATTTTAAATATACGGATATGTAAATAAAGGAACCTCGAATCCTCACGTCACAAGTGGTGTTATAGCGTATAAAAGTTGTAACAACTGGCAGCCTTACTATAAATAAGTGATGTCTTCTAGGCAACCGTAAAAATTAACAGCTTTAGCAATTAAATTTAGGGGAAATAGTATGCCTCATAGGGCTGATAGAGATATTTTTTATCCCAAAGAATATGAAGAAACTACTTTATTTTTTTAAATCGCGTATAAACCACAGGACACAGCTAGTAGAGAAGATACCAACTCTTCTCGGTCACAAAAATGTATTATTGTATATCATTAGCATGACATTTATATAAGGAAATACAAAGTATGAAACAAGCAAATAATTGCAGTGGAAACCTCGAAGTCAGCAGAAATCCGCGCCAGTAGTGATGTCATCATTCGTGACTCGAGCCGCGATAGCTCGGAACTTGGAATAATGGCCCGTGAATTGCAGTATTTATCGGCATCTCACAAACCGAAACCAGTACCAAGCTAAGCGTTACCTACAAAAGCCGTCAATCGTTAGTTTAGTAAATGGAATGGTCATGAAAGATTGGAATAATCATCGGATAGATAATATATGAGCACATCGAACAAAAAACCAGATCCTAGAAATAATACCGGAACTTAAAGATGCTGAGCTTGTGTTGCTTAATATTGATAATGGTGCATGATAATTTCATTCAGTTTGGATTGGACAATTTTTTTTTTGTTTTTTTCTCTTTATTTTAAGGTTTCGTATTTCTTTTTAATTTTGTAATTATTTCGTCATTTTAGAGGTACAAGTACTACAAGGAAATAGCTTACAAGGGTGTAAGTTCATTCTATCTAACCGTCCGTCCTAATCCTTTTTTTTTATATAGAGTAGAGATCTACGTTTGGCCACCAACCCGCCTGATGGTAAGCGACGGTGTGGCCGAGGATAAAACACGTTGATCTAGAAGAAATCTATTCACTCTAGCCTTGAAGATGCCCAGACTGAAGTGATGAAGAATTAGATGAAGGTTCTAATCCATATAATCCATCGCTTCTTAATTCTGAATTGTTTATCTTTGACTACACCATAAAAGTATGTGTTATTTCAGGGTCATAAATCTCTGATATTGGCCAATTCCAACGAGCTTCGTTCGTTAGTTTTTTTCTGAACTACGAATGTGAGTACAATTATGTGGCTGCCCTACCATACGCGTATCTCAACATGCTCTTGGTCAGGTATTAAGGTTTTTAATTAGAACATAATCTCTAATTCCAATCTGATATAGTCCAATCACATTAAATTATATCAGGTAGGTAGCAATCATTAGACAAATGTTTCTAGTGCGAGGAAGTGTATTGTTTTCCTGTTCGTTGCGAGATGAGGTCACGTTGAGGCCGCGTTCCGACATTTTCTTCAAGGCAAGCTCACCTAAGATGTCATTACCAATAGAAACTTGCTACCTAATATTACTAGGTACTCATATTTACAATGTATACATATGAATAAATACGAGCATTAGTCTCATCATCACATATAAATGAATTATTCCCGGCATGTCGAACTCTCTTTACGTCGACTCTCGCTATCGGTGACTCTTGTTACATCGATTTACGTATTAGGCATGGTCGGCACGAAAATTGATTTCAGAAAATAATATTAAAACAATTTGGAATTTGATTATATCGCGTTTTTTAACAGGTGTCAAAGTGACAGCTGTCAGTCATACCTACTTTTATAAGACTTACTTGGGCCTCTTTCCCAGGATAAATAAGACCATAGAAATAACATAAATATCATAATAAAGTCTTACTTCGGGATGAGGATTCCTGATTCCTGGATCCAACTTCTTCTTGCGGTAAGGTACGACTTATCCCAAAATTAAATGCAAAGCCTCTTTGCAGCTGCAAAATTACTGACCACACCATTTTACAGCCACTAATCTGTACCTATATTGTATAAGTGTGACATGTTTCACAATCACAATTTTAAATTAGGATTTTTTATTCTGTAAATGACGTCGTCAATTGTATATTAGTGACCCGAAATAAATGAATTGAATTGAAATACTAATACGCAAGCTATTTTTCATTTCATATATCAATGAAAAAAAAGAAAATATAGTAATAAGCCAAAATCCAATCAAAGTATCATATACTTTTGTATCAAAAACACCTAGTAAGTTTTTGCGAGAAAGTAGACGAACAGAGACAATCTGCCGTCCGCTCTATAATGGCGAGTACCTACTTACCATTCTAGCTCTAGGCTAGGTACGATACACCAAGGGTAAACTTTTTGAAGTTTAACAGAACCTATTATATCAGATTTCTATATGATTTATATTAAATACTTTTATGCTTTTACCTACAACCTAATATGTTCTATAATAAATTATTTTTAGTAAAAAAAAATAAACTGACTTCAAAACTACAAATAGACACTCAAAAGCGAAAAATAAATTAATTGCTGGCTTTTTTCTGACTGGTAAAACCGCCAGCATGCTGGGTAACCTGCTGACTAATAGTTGATTTGATCATTTGGATTGTATCTAGACCTTCAACGGTTTATACCTGAGGTTCCCAAAGTGATCCAGGTGGACCCCCAGGGGTCCACGGGAGACCCGAGGGGGTCTACGTTTATGGTCGAGTTTTGGGAATATGGTAGAAATGTAGCTGCAGGGGGTCTACCGGAACCAGATAAACTTTGAAAGTGGTCTATGAGAAAAAAAAGTCTGGGGACCTCTGGTCTAATGGTCATCAATTCAACTGTGTATAAATAGGCCAAGTAGTTTAGGTATTTAGTTTAGATAGTTTGTATTTTGTGTATGAAATAAATACATTTTAATAATAATTTTTCTCTAGTGTGAGAAGAGTTCATAGTTTGTGAGTTTTTGGTTTTTATATTTATTTTCTATCAATAATATCATTAATTTTATTCGTGAAAAGTTGTCATATCACCACATACTACATACACCACATTTACTGCTACCAAAAAGGAAAGCGAATTCTGTATTAAGATTATATTATTGAGTTCTCCAAAAGCCAACACAGTACCTATTTGAATTGAAAATCAGCGTATTCAAATAGAAGAGAAACTTAAATCACGACTTTTGCAAAGTGAATTGCGTATTTAAATAGATGCTAGGTATATTAAGCAATAAATCTTCTTCGCATACAATGCCTGTAGCCATTATCGAAAGGGCTTCCGTTGTGGCCGGCAGTATCTTAAAAAATAAACTACGAAATATTACAACAGCACTCCTTTGTTAATGCTAAAACTCGTTGAAGAGACTTTCTTTTCAGCCTAAACCACTGGGTATAGAAGCATGAAATTTTGTACAAGTATTCCTTATAATTATAACTAAGATTTTTTTAAACACCTGGGATTAATGGAAAATCATATAGAAGTTAAAAAGGGGATGAAAGTGTTTCTCAAATATTATGACGTAGGTGAGCACTAAGAAAGGATTTTTATACTTCTATTAACGAGGCCAAAGGCCCCTACGCGTACAAATTCGCGGGCATTTTGCTAGTCATTTAATGAATTAATAAATATTAGTTGTTCGTTCTGAACTGAGATCTCCCGACTCCTATATCTTCGGAATCCCTTGATGTATTCAAACTTACATAATTATTAATTTAAAAAATACTCTTTAAAAACAAGCTATTACGTCACAGCAAACCCTCTCATTTGATACCCATATCATGATGCTTGATAAGAACATTTTATCCGCCATCTTGGGGCGACCGCCATATTGAATTTATCATCTAGGACCAAAGTGCTTGGGTAGACAAATCTAACGAACCTAAAATCGACGGGGTTACGTCGTTTCGTGTAGGAGTTCCTATGGCCGAACCCGACCTTCTCCATCATCAGACCAGCTCGATGGTACTTTAACATTGCATTTTCACCAAACCTACTTAAGTATGCCAAATTTCAGTGCAATCGGTTGAGGATAACTTGTCTAAAGTTCAGGTGGAAGATTTGTCTGGTCTTATCTGTGAGCCAGAACTACGCCACGACCGATATTGATGACCAACCTCCTGCCAGACTCAGGCGACGATGGCGGAACGAAATCGACTCTCACACAAAGGACTGTCATAGTCATATTCATTTATTCAAGTAGGTACAATTCGAGTCTCATTTTGAGTCTGGTCCACCATAGCACAAGATAGAGAAGAGAAAAAAATAGGTGAGGCTTTTGCCTAGCTGTGAGACAATAACGGCTGGAAAATAAAAAGTAAAGAATGTTTCAATTCGCATTGCTGGCAGTAAACCTATGCAACGTGCTATCGAAATAACGCAAAATCTCAGATACCTCAACTGTTTGTTAAGTAATGTGATAAAATAAAAACTATTAGTTTTCGTTAAGTTTTGTAAGAGATATTTGTTATTTCCTAAGATAATGTGTTGACGGCTGCTGTTGTTTCTTTTGTACGCATCGCTCCATTGTCTTGAAATTAAGTTGCAAGTATTTGTCAGAAATTTACGTCGTCGCTTGCGCTGTGCTATTAGGTTAAGAGTTTTTAGATAGGCATTATGAAAATTTAATGGTTCAAATAAATCATTGTATCTATTTTACTAATTCCAGGTAAGTTAAACTTTTACGAAATATATGGTTGGTTTACTGACTTTCAGTTACTTCATTAGTTCGAGTCTGTTATACTATATTTTTAAATAAATCTTAGGTAAATTCTCGGGCTGCAGGATATTTCACAACAACAACCTTGCACGGCGAGGGAGCGTGACTCGGCTAGCGGATCAGATGACATGCGCCTCTAATTTATTTTACACTTGTTTTACTTAAATAATTCGTTCCGCTGGGGTTATAATATGTTGTGAATATTTTTCATACATAAAACTTTTTGATGTGCAATATATATTGGCGTTAAAACCGACCCGTATGCCGTGACGGCAAATATTATTATGCTCTCTTATGCCGTCATGTTTCACATTTGCCGGGCGTCCCGTGACAGCAACCTTTTTTATTGAAGCACTTACAAGGGTGTTTCTTCACTACCTTTTATAAATGCGAAAGATTCTGCGTGTAAATGTGTAAGTGCGTAGGTTTGTCCGCACTCGTCTCCGTAACGGCTTAACGGATTTGGATGAAGTTTTGTATGAAAATAGCTTATACTCAGAATGAACCTGAAAGGCTAATTTTCAGCCCAAAAATTTTCTGTAGGATTGCAGGTAAAACCGCAGGGCGCTGCAGTACAACATAAACAAATTACAACAAATGTTCAAATACAACTGCTATAAAAATATGATCCAAAGTTTTTGGTTATAACAAAATAACCTGTGTCCTTAGAATAAGTACCTATATTCTAAGCCTGTGTCCCAAAATTCTATACTAATTATAGACTCAATTTTGATAATAAGCAGAACTTTAACACCATCGATAAGCGCTTAGACCAATCTGCATGAGCGTCATGGCGGTTAGGCAGCTGATGAGTATTTCATTTATATTCATTAAACCTAACTATATTCCTTGTCACTTTTGCTTTCTCGTCAAATGCGTATTGTGTAGCTGCGTAGTGGTCGAACTAGACTTGTCCAAGTTATATCTTCGAGGAAGCTATAATTGAGTTCTATTTCTATTATATTTGTTATGCATTTTTTTAAGCCTGCTGGTTTTTCTTCGACCTAAATAAAGATAAATTCAATCAGTGGGAATAAAAAAACGACTAGGCATTATTTTTATTACCATTGCAAATGTTTTAAAGTATATTTTTTGTTAATTGGTTATTGGTATTTTGGCAGAAGAGATCGAAAAAAATCGTTTTCGATTTTATTTCGATCTTCTCCGCCGTCCTATAAAATATCTACACGATAATTGCTTTAAACTATTTGCAATGTTATTCTTAAGATGCCCAATTGTTTTTTTTTTTAATTCTTATACAGTGATTTTTTAATCTTCAAAAATATTGTAAACATGCGATAAAGATAGTTTTGGCCGGTTCTGTATAAATGTTTGCACATAAACATCTAAGCTTACTAGGTCATGTATCATTTACTTTCGTCTTTCTAGTCATGACCTGTGTAGTTAAGTAGATACATCCTCATATCGAGCTACGAGTTTGGCTAGCCCAGCTATATTTTCTTCCCACAATCCCACCTACAATGAAGAAATTGAAGAAACCTCCAATAATGATTTTTTTCACGGCATCATTTCAAGTCTAATTCGAAAATAAAGAATCTGCGGGTGGTGTCATGATACGTTTTCTCTTCCACAATGGAGGCAAATGAAACGCCTCTGATTTGGCCGGCTACGGCTGTCATTCGCATTCAGCCAACAAATTGAGCGAATCTCACTGTTGCACACTCATCGGCATATTGTATTTAAAATAATACGCTGACATTTCACCATTATATCAAATTCTGCAAGAATGGCGACACCTATGTCGTCGGTGTGCTCATCGCGGAGATGAGGCTGTCTTCCAGAGGCATTGTCCTCTTTTATGAAACATTAATGTGAATACATTTTTAATCGTACATTCCAAATGGATTGAAAACACCCAATAATTTTAGGCTTAACTTAAGATCTATAAATTGGACTTTAAGGGTATTGTTATAGAAACATTGCTGTAGAAGTTATAATAACATATACCAAATAAGGTTACGAGTTATATTTATATTATGTCTAATGCTACGAGATAAAACCGCTTATGTAGTTAATTTTCTACGACCAAACAAGACGATCCAATGATCGCGTGCCCACACAGTCGATAATGCAATAACATAAACGGTAATTTAATAATTTTGTGCCCACATGCATAGGCTGATACAGTAAAGATTATACGATTACACGGGATGGTAGCATGTAGTAGTAGTTAGTGTTTTTTGGTAGTACCAAAAAGTACTTAGCCGAATAATGTCATTGTACTACATTAAAGAACTATTTTTACCATGGGACCAACCAAAAAATACAGCAAAAAAATCAGCTTTTCCATAACGTTAAGTGGTGTGAATGAATTTTTTGTTAGGACCGGCTGCTTTATTGCGATTTTAGAGTTCCCATAGTAAAATTTGTTTATAATGATCAATACAATAACCACCTTGGCTTGACATGCGGCTTAATACCTACCATAGTTTCGTGAAACCCTGTAAAAACCAAGATTCGTCTTCGAGGGCCGCCATCGCAGAAAAATCTACCAAATATTTTTAATAGCTTAACCATCTTATTAATATACAAAAAAGAAATAAAAACATATTTTCTTACATCATTTGGTATTTCATAAACAAAATTAATAAATTCAAACTAATTCATAGAGGAAACATTTGCTGACCTTGCAATAGCAGGAAGTAAAGTAGGTTTGTATTTATCTACTTCTTCATAATGGTGGTATATTGGATATGCCAAATAGAAAGGTCAACCGGTCTGCAAGTATACATTATTTTATTTCCGACATGACTCTCCAGTATCGATCATGCCACTTATATTATTTCCGAATCAATATCTGTAACTTAGATCGGTAAGTTAAAATTTGAAAGATCAATAACGGAGTAGGCAATGTTATGTATTGTAATTCGATGTATAATTATTTATTTTATTAGAAACTACCTGCGCCCCGCGGTTTCACCCGCGTGGTGATGAAAATCAGTGATGATGATGATGAAAAGTAGCCTATGTCTATATATGTATGTATGTGTATATGCCTATCCAGGACATAAAAATAGCCTATGTCCGTCTTTATGATACATACTATTACCTCGCAAAATTTTATCGATATCGGTTAAGCCGTTTAGCCGTGATTATGTAGGAAACAGACAGAGTTACTTTCGCATTTATAATATTAGTATGGAAGTATGGATGAGTTTGTGACAATATGTAAGTATGCATCATAAATATTTTTAATGTTGGCATTCAATGTCGCTTAGCGGAAAGAGCGCTCGGGATGTAAACCCGATGGCGCAGGTTCGAATCCTGCCAGTCGTCAAATTTTGAATTGTCTAAAATATTTAAATAGTGAATCCTAAAGTGTGGAACAACACATCAAATATGAACATAATTTATTGCAAACACAAATAAGTATAATGAGTATAGTGACTGCCTCGGTGGCTCAGTTGGTAGTGACCCTACTTTCTGTGCTTGGGGGCGTGGGTTCGATTCCCATCTAGGACAAACATTTGTGTGATGAACATTTGTGTTTGTTCTATGTCTGGGTGTTAATATCTATTTAAGTATGTATTTAAATATATATATGTGTGTATATCAGTCTCTGGCAGCCATATTACAAGCTTTGCTTAGTTTGGGGTCAGATGACCATGTGTGCAATAATGTCCCAGTTTTTTTTTTTTTTAATACAAAACAAAAAAAATATCATTAAAAAAAAAAAAAACATTTTAGATCTGCTTTTTGCTTTAGTTGCAGAAGGCAGCGTCTCCCAAAGGTGTGAGACGTGGGTGGTGGTAAATATAAAAAATACTTTCGAGTTTATTTTTGATTAGGCAAAAATGTTAATAACGACTTCTTTGCAAAACCGATTAATTAATAACAAGTTTAAATTGTTTTTTTTTTTTTCAAACCGTATCTTCAAAACGCTAAACAGATTTACTTGAATCATTGCCAAGAATACTCTCGATCAAGTCACCTTACAAACAAAAAAAAAAAAACGATTCAGCCGACAGACACATAGATAGGTGCACGCACACACAGATATACACTTATAACACCCCTCTCTTTGCGTCGGGGATATAAAAAAATGAAAATTATCAATAATATCTGTCGTGTTCCACTGTCACTGAAATACATAACAATCAAGGTTCAATTAAGATAAAAGAAAGACATTTCTACTTATAAGTAACTAGATGCACCCCGCGGTTTCACCCGCGTGGTGATGAAAATCGGTGATGATGATGATGATGAAAATTGTCTATTTCCGTCCTCATGATATTACCTCGCAAAATTTTATCGAGATCGGTTAAACCGTTTAGCCGTGATTATGAAGCAAACAGACAGAGTTACTTTCGCATTTATAATATTAGTGTGGATGTATGCCGATTTTCCGATTCCATACACTGTAGAATGATCGCAAAATTCAACAATTGTAATAGGAGGCCGCGAGAAAGATCTCCAATATCTCTTAAACAATCAACAAACAGGTACTTGTTCCCATTGTTTCTGCCTTTTCCTGCCTCGTTTCAGCCTTTCCCACTGCTTGTACACAGGCCTTCTCTCAGAGAGAGAAGATGGGGCCATAATCTACCTGATCCATGCTGGCTGGACATGTTGGTGAATGTCATTATGTCTCTAGACATATCAGTTTCCTCACGATGTTTTCCATCACCTTTTTTGAGAGTTGACGTCGAAACTGCACGTAATTTATTTAGGTACTAAATAAGTCATTGGTGTGGGGCCGAGGATCGAACCGGGTACCGTCAGCTTGTAAAGCGTTTATGCTACCGCTCGGCCACCATCGCTCAGTATTGTTTCTGTAAAGTATACTCTGTCTCATTTTTTTAGTTCTGTCAGCCGATTAAAAGCTGTATGAAATATGTGTTTTCTTCTTCTAAATCATGTTTGATAGGCCAAGCCACATTTGACCTCAATAGCTCACCTGGTGTTTCTTCATTTGTCTCATGTCGGAACGGAAAAGGGAGAAAACGTTAAATAGTAAGATGTGTGTAGTTATATTTATTTTTATAGTTGTTCCAAACTTGGGCCTAATTGATATTAATGAATGAAATGAAACATAAAAATGTGACTGATCGTTCACGTTAAATCTTTGTTAGATCCTTTTGTTCATAGCTAGCATTAATATATTACAAACATATGCATGACACATTAGAGCCTAATCTATGAATTACGTATGCATGATATGAGTAATCGTATGCCACAGTTCCTTTACCGTTCTTATGGATTTCCTTTTTATCGTAGTTACAAATTATATTATTAAAGTATAATCACGTCGCATTGTAAATAAATATATGTTATCTTTTTTCTTTATTTGTAAATAGAAAAACTACGTATTCACCATTTCATTGTCTCGTTTGTATGTTGTTGAGTCACGGTTTAATTAATAATTTTGATTGCTTGTTGGGGATAGGACATTGAACTTAGTGTCGTAAACCAAAAGGATTCGTTGCGTCTACATTTCACAGCAGGTACATACAGAGGGGCAATCCGGGTTACCCTGCAGGCAATACCTACTATCTAGTTAAATTGAACCGTTAGCATGGTTCATTAGCATGACCAACTGAAGATCCTATAAGGCGAGGGGCACCAATGTCTTGCATCGGCTCGGAAAATCGTAGATCCGGATTTATAGGCTGATACATTTCGTAGATCCGGATTTATAGGCTGATACATTTAGTGATTTGTTTGTATTCTGGGCCCCGATTCTACTAAACCAATTGTTTTTCAATTGTTAATGAATTGCCTCAATTTTTTTACTTTTGACACTTTATCTGTACAAAAAGTGTCAAAATTGTAATTTTTGAGGCAATTCATTAACAATTTAAAAACAATTTTGTTTTTTCAATTTTGACACATTATCTGTAACAAAACTGTCAAAAGGGCATGTTTTGAGAAAAATCATTAACAATTCAAAAACAATTGGTTTAGTAGAATCGGTGCCCTGGACATCTGAATCGGTTTCTTCTAAGCAAGCATGCTCCATAGTAGACCACATCGTTGCTTAATATCAGGCGAGATGGTGGTAAAGAGTGCAAGTCTATTTTTCAATATATTAAAAAAACAATAATCAATATTTCGTTAGTCATACATTGTTACAGGTAAAGCCATATTTCAGATTATGACGGTTACAACATTTGTATTGGCATCCCTACCATATTATAAATGTGTAGATCAAATACCTTCACACATGACTTCTAACTAAGTAGAAGCAATACCTGATATCGGTTTAACTTGCAAAAAAATCCCGTTTGCGTGATTCAGGTAAAGTGTCGTATTTACCTATAATAGACGCACTTTTCATATTTGTGAAACTACGATCCATTTACACTCATTATTTTAGGAATTATTGAATACTTTATTACGTTTTTAATAATATTATTCATAAAGTTTAAGCAAATTTTCAATTTTTTCGCAAAACATCGTTTTAGTACGCAATCTATTTTCAAACTATGGAACTACAAATCTGACGGCTGTCAGTTTGTTTGTTTGTCCGCGCACATCTTTTAAACTACTAGAAGGATTTCAAAGCAGTTTCCATGAATATACTTATAAAATACCTGATTAAAACATAGGCTATATTAATTTATGATAATAAATAGTAAAAAAAATTTTTTTTAATAATTATTTATTACGCCATCTAGCTTATTTTATAGTAATGTTGTCGTAATGACAGACTTCTACTCGCAGACATGGTAGGTAGGAAGACTGAAGCGGCTGTTGCCATATAATCTATGTATAAATAAAAATATAGATATTCGCCAAAGAACCAGAGTCACCGACATAGCTATTAAAATCTGCAAGTTGAAGTGGCAATGGGCAGGCCACATCGCTCGAAGAACTGTTAACCGATGGGGAAGTAGGTAAGGTTCTTGAGTGGAGACCGCGAACCGGAAGACGCAGCGTAGGTAGGCCTCCCACTAGATGGACCGACGACATTGTGAGAGTCGCGGGCATCCAGTGGATGCAGATGGCAGGATGTCGTTCAGTGTGGAGGTTAAAAGGGGAGGCCTATGTTCAGCAGTGGACGTCTTCTGGCTGATGATGATGATGAAATAAAAACGAATCGCCGAAATGTATGTACCCGCATAACTTCCGATAGACTGTATTGACTTCTGACGTGCTAATATACCAAGTCGACGGAGATTAAAATGAATACATTTTTTTGCCAGGATCAAACTTAAGACCAATAACAGACACGCAAAGTAGGTGAACTCGCGGCATCTAATCTGTTACTGATCTATGATTAGCAGCTATTTTGGATGTTATGGTGGTGAACGAAAGCGGTTTAGTTGTTGGAAGGGTCGAGGCGCAGAAGGCGGGCAAAAATTATTTAGACATCATTGATTGGCAGTCTTTACGCGGTAATGTTAAATAACAGCGATTAATTATAGATACCGCTCCATGCTTCCTACTTACTATTTACTAATAATTCAATAATAACGTTTGTCATGCATGACATTTCGCTTGACTTATACCAATTTTTTTCCTTATTGGCTCCATGGCTCCACACTTCCAACGTATTTAACCAGTGAAAGTAATATATTATTTGCTTGAAATATATTTGAAACTATGGACATGTCGGGATACCTGTATCGAGTCAGATTAAAACTAGACTAAAATCATACTATGACGATAGTATGACAATCCGCATTAAAATGGAGAGCAATAAATCTACAATCATGTCATATGTGTAGGTATTATCTATAAAATATTCAGTATAAATAATCCGATGGATTTGTGCCTATTTAAAGTTCCGTTCGTGTTCGTTAGTGTAACATTTATATTTGGATATGTCAGTCTAATCGTCCACCCACTAATTACTTTGCGCTACGCGTACGAAGTCGCGGGCATTAGCTAGTCTCAGATAAAAATAAAAATAGCCAGATGGATTACGGCGAACATGAAAAGCGAAGCCACTTTTTGATACACGTGTGCTTAGTCGTTTGACGTTTTCAGTATGAAATGCACGTAGTTTTGAATGCGCATGTGTGCGTAAGTGATTTACGCACAAATAAATACACGGAGTTACCGTAAGTCCGTGTATTTATTTATACATGGAATTCACGTAGTTTCGGTAGTAGATTTTGACTTCACTTTAGCAGTACTTCGGAATCTAGCTGATTTTTTTATTTGATCTGAGTTTGGCATGATGTTGCGTGAGTTGTAGCACGCAAGCATACTGCCACGCGTGTCGGTGCGCACGCGTTTTAAAACACATCCTCTAACTATGTTCGCGACTAAAGAATGTCACTACTGCTAATTACCATTACATTGAGGACACTGCAATATGTTGCAATGTACTCGTAGGAACGGTTAGAGTTGTATCTATTTATCCATTCAAAATATGTTCCGGCACAGATCAGAATAACAGGTAGTAGGTGCAGTCAGAGACCGGAGACAATACAAGGACAGTAAAAATCACATGATAAATAAATTTTCATAATTTAACAAAACTAAGCGTTTTATCTATAAAACACACTAATCGAAACTCTTTTTTCAGGCGGAAAGAAAAGTCCACAGAATAATATCACCGAGCGAACGAAAAGTTTCTTAGGAATCCAATAAAAAAAAGTAGATAACAAATTATTGCCTTCTTTGTTAAGAACAAAATAACACCTAATAAATACAAGCAAGCTAAGGGATCAAATACACAATAATGTATTCAAAAACGCTAAGTGTGAATGGATGACTATTTCCGTACACGTAAACGTAAAAAACAACGCGGTGCGATCTCGGAGCGGACGTAGTGTTCACGACAAAATCGTCCGTCCGTAGATAAGCCTCGCTACGTGCGCGCGCTGCCGGAACCTTGGCTACAACCACGCTCCTTCTCGCGATATAATAATAAACCTCTCAGTCCGGCTCGAGCCTTTAACGATTCAACACGACCGATTTTTGTGACAAACCAAACTTGAACCGCGAGTTATCGAACTACGCGCCCGGCACAACAGACTAACGCGCAACCGTATCCCCGTTCCCAGTGAAATTCAGTGACAAAACTATAGTATACGGATGGTGTATATTGTGATGTTTTGTGTTAATGCTGCTTATTGTGCCATATTGCGAGATTTGTATTGCCTATATCTGCAAGTGTAAAAAGTAAGTGCCCTCTTTTAAAATACCAACCTGAATGTATCAAAGATAAAATAAAACCTTATTCGTTCTTATTTGCTGCCACAGCAATAAATTACACCTTGGTCACATCATACTTTCAAATTATCTGACTAACCGCGTAACGGCCCACCTATATACAAAATACTCTCGCATCAATCTACCTTCCTCATATCAAAAATCAATCAATTAAGTTATAATTGACCACACACTGCGCTGCCGATGCCGGCCAAATAAATGCAAATAACATGCGCTTGCGCTACAGTTGCTGAAGTTTACACTCGCCGAGTAAACAGAGACCGTTATTCATCAACATTCGCTATATAATGGAAACAGGATGCTCAAACGTGTGACCTTAAAATAACTGCGGCTTGAGAATCTTTGTGGCTACTAAAACCTGCTAGTCTTGCTGCTACAGTTATTTATAGAACCAAACTGATTTTACTAAAAAAAACTACTTACTACTACTTTTTTTTAATGTAATCAACCGACCTGTAGCTTTGCTACGAATAAATATTTCACTTCATTTACTGAAAATAACATAGGTTCACGTAAAAATACTACCCGTTTTGATTTTCGAGCCCAGCGCGGGCAGATCAATTATTTTCTTTTGAACTTGGTCGCTGAGCCTGAAATGACAGTGTCCTTTATAAAGTTCAAGAATCTTTTCGATATCATGTCATATATTTTGGAAATACGTTTAAACAACCTACTTGTACTTTCTGCAAGTAATTTGTCCTGCGAATTGTTGTTATTGTTGGATTAAAGATCCTATCCCAATAACTTCTATAGAAATCATCTTCCCAGGAAGTCAATCGTCAACGTAGATTGTCAAAGTTGTCTTAGTACATAACCACAATCATGTTATCTAATCGTTGTAGTCATCGTGCCTACTTGATGCACGTTTTAAGATAGGCGCATGCAAATTTTCTTTATGGAAGACGTATTATGTACAAACCCATTTGAATTTGTAATTTGCTTACTGCCATAATCCTAACTAATAATAAAATAGGTATTTAAAAAACTAAAGTGTATTTGTATCGACATTGCGAAATAAAAAATCAAAATCCTTAAAGCGATATAGGATGTTATTGATTCCAAAAAAGGTACGGTATATTCTCTTGAAAACTATATTATTTCTAGGATTATCCACACAACGTCAACATCAAGCCAACTCAACGCTACTTGCAGGTCCCACCTAATTATTTCGTTCTATAAGGAAATATGAGGGTAGATATCAAATTAAAATGTTATTTGGATTTTTAATCTTCCTCAATAACTTCTTCTTTGTACACTTTTAAAACCCAAAACTCTAATTCAGAGTTATACGATTATTAACGTCATATTTACCGTGTTTAGGTGGAGTTGTACTCGTAGCTTCCGATATTTCGGCGCAGTTATATGCACTTTTACACGGGCAGATTGAATAATGCAGGTAGTTGGTCTAATTCAGAGTGTTTTAAATTTATTTGTAGAAATAAAAAATAAACGAAACACCGTAGGTCGCGAACATGCCTTTAGTGATAAAGATAATTCGTTAGCTTTAAAGCAAAGTAAAATATATACATATCAGACTTGTGTTTAACAGTTATTTCGTGTTGCCTACGGTGGAGCACGCTTGCCTAGAAGACACCGATTCACTCGCAACTTGAAAACACCCAGATTGTATCTATTGGGAAACACCCATGCGGGCAGCGGTTTCTATATCCGCAATTCCTAAATACTTGTCTCGATATTGTAATGTTTAATATTTAGTAAGCCCAGTTTGGCCCAGCCAGACCCGGCCTTAGTAACTGAGCCATAGTTCCGTTGTTCTAAGCTGACCACAATGTAGTAATTGAGATAGACTCCCACACGCCAATCTCACACTTTAATTGGTCAAATTGTCCAATTTCTCGTCAAACCTAAATAGGAATTGCAAATTAGCATACCACAGGCTACATTTGAACTGACAGACACAATTAAATCCGTATCCTCATTTGTCAGTGCGTATACGGTACGGTATCTGTACCTGTGCAATTATTTTTATCGCAAATTTTTCTATCGGATTTTATTCCGCCCAGCTCCTGATTATACCTACCACGATAATCAGGGAGTACTCATTGAAATATGAGGCTTCGATAAACTGTACGGAATCAGTACAGTGTGTACGGAGAAAAGGAAGCGACCAAAATAATGTAAAGCTGGAAAATTGACATTCAAGATAATGGTGAACATTAAATACCAAAGATATTATTGATCTATGATACTTCTCTAAAATAAAGTCCTAACAGTAACATTGTGCATTAGTTTTAGTCTTACAATTATTATTTTATACTCCAAAAAACTATTAATCTATTTTCACAGGCATTATAAGTACTCGCCTACAGTTCAGCTGATGAGAAAATGGATCTGACAGCTGCATTAATATTGTAAAAAATCTGAATAAAAACATTTTCTTATAACATTTTAATATTTCAATGTTTATTGACTATCAGGCACTATCAGCTACAATCTTACCTTCAAAAAGCTAGTAAAATTAAACAAAATTTACTGTTTTCTTTAAGTTCAACTGTCAGACGCATTCTCTCAGCGGTTGCACTTTAGAATTTCGTATTTATAAATCAGTTGCTGGCTAGTGTCGATACCTTGTTCTAGAATATTGCCTGATCTGATGATTTATTAACTTTTATAAAGTTGACAGTTTTGGCGTTAGACAAAAGCTCGACTCTCGCTAAGTGATGGTATGGTTGAAGAAATGGTTCGGAACACACTGACAATTGTTTGGTGACAGATTTTCAATTTGGGGGTGTTCATGTGGTAGCTTGCCACAGCTGGAGGGTAGTAGGGGTTTTTCTAGAGCTCGAGCTCTCGAAAATCCCCTACCACCATACTGTGGTTATGATTCGAAGTATAAACAACGAGTGAAATAAATAAATACCACGTGGAATTTCGACACATTTTGTCACACAATTAATAAAAAAGTTTTAATTACTCCCAGGTACCTGGATATTAATAATAGTTTACATAAAACCCACCTACCTTGCTGATTAGACATAAAACAAAGTTACATGATGAGAATTAATGTAGGTAGGTACCACAAAAAAGATCTGAAAACCGGATATCAAACCGACTAAAATAAGGCAAGGTTGTTGCCTAGAAGTCTGTTAAGGCATGTTTTTATAGTTGACAAGCTGGGCGTTGAATCATACACATGTGATAATACTCCATGATGTTTGGCGATTAATCAACTATACAACAACCTGTTATACATGGTTATATATTTTTTTAGAGTCCGAAAATTTGTATCACTCGATTGAATGATACACCTATCTTGGACAGATTGTTCAGTTAGGTAAGTTCAACTCGGGCAATGAGGTCGCCGATGGGCAGCGTTCGGGAAATTGCGTGACATCCTCTCGTCCAAGATACCACAGTGCCTAAAGACAAAGGTCTTTGACCAGTGTGTGTTGCGAGTGATGACATATGGTACTGAGACTTGGTCCTTAACTGTTGGGCTTTTGGAAAAACTCGCGAGTCACACAACGGGCAACGGAGAGAGCTGTCAGAGTAAATTAATGCTTAGACCTAGTTTAATAATTATTATTTCAGGATGAAAATAAAAGAAATAAAAGAAAAACAGATGTTTATAAGAAAATATGTAATGGCTTTATTGTTATGCTCTATGACCTCTGAGCAACCTCGAGAAGCTTCACGGTAGTTCAACAATTCAGCATCATTAGGTACAACTACTTATAAAGTCTCGTTTTAGAACAATAATATGCATAATTTATTATTTCCGTAATTTGGCATAGACTAATTTGTACATACTGAAGTAACATAAAACATAATGGCTCTTCTTTGTGTGTAGTAAGGAAGCCAATGTTATTTTTTTTACTGATTTAAGTATCTAACGCGTGGTAATGCAGTGCAGAAGGTTATCAGTTTTACTATAAAATGGCAGTATCTGTAGGTACGACATAAACACGTAGTATGGTCGCTACTAAGATTTTTGAGGTACGCATATTGCCATTACGAACACACATGCGCCGAAAACCGCTCATGTTTATTTTATAAGCAAACTAATTGACAAAGTGTTCACGGTACTGGAAAAATTCGTAACGTGAGACAAAGGGTTAAACAAATGATATCATAAACTCGAGTATAAAATACTCAGTAAGGAACGTACCAAGCGTCTGTAAAATGTGCGCCGACGCGTAAAAATTATTAGTATAAGATCACGCCCCGGTTTCCTCTGTGGAATAATGTTTTAAGATTTGGTCGCGTTATATATAGTACATCATATAATTGTTGAAATTAAACACTTTAATGGATTTTATCGCATTTACTTTACATTGTTTGTTTTTTTGATACTGGATGACAAGAAGAGCGTAGTCGCTCGCCTGATGGCTCTTCAAGCTTGCCCCATAACAGCTCAACGCCACTCAGAATTTTGAACTTCAAAAGTTCTAATCCCTGGATGGCAATGCACTGCGCTCGTCACCCCGAGATATAAGATGTATCATTGTTTTAATTCTTGACGTTTTGAACACTTTTCAGTGCCCATGGTCACAGGTATTCTAGATGGCGCATGTCTATAGGAATGTTATGAAATTATTCAGAAGTATCTACCGTCAATGATTTTAAACGCAGTAATCGCTCAAGGTGGCGTCCAAGTTATGCGCCGGACACGAGATTGTATTAATTTGATGACTGCATGTTGCACTTACCAACCATCCTCCCTATAAACATTTCGATGTTTCCGATAAAAGTGTTTTATTTCAATGTATAATAATCGCAGTAACCTAAAAAATCATTACCATAGTTATATGATTATTAACAGGATATAAAGTAATTAGTTTCATCTGCACCATTGATGGTGCAAGTTAATGGCGCAAACGCTACGGGGATATTTACCGTGATAATGTGACTTCTTCTAGGCAAGCGTGCTCCATCGTAGACCGCATCATCGCTTAACATCAGGCGAGTTGGCGGTCAAACGCAAGCCTATTTATGTATTAAAAAAAGATAAGGTTGTGGATGGAGCTCCCGATACTTCAGCGCAGTTACATGCCGTCAATAATCATATACCGCGATAGTTTAAAACAATCATTACCATGTACTATCAAAAATATACAAATTATTTATAGTATTAAACAAGTGGTTATTGTTTGCTATTCTAGCATGTCTATGTTCGTAAAGTCTGACATAATCGCAACACG
Source organism: Agriopis leucophaearia (assembly GCA_949125355.1). Taxonomy (NCBI): domain Eukaryota; kingdom Metazoa; phylum Arthropoda; class Insecta; order Lepidoptera; family Geometridae; genus Agriopis; species Agriopis leucophaearia. The sequence continues at coordinate 10,959,935 of OX421275.1, forward strand.
AAGTTAAGTAATAACAAAAGAATTAACATTCAGTTTCATTAGATTTGGCTTCGTTGAGATAGCCATGGAGATAAATATTCAATTTCTCACGTTCATTGTAGGCAATACCGTTGTCGTAATAGCTATATGAAGCAATTAAACTAAAAAGCAACATTACCTTAAAACCAGCTACAAATGTTACAAAGAAACATATATGAAGAGCATTCGCAATTATATCTACTACAAGAATTGCCTACTAAACAAGTCTGTTCTCGCTGACTTCTAATCCGGCTAGATAATAATAGAGGGTTGGCACTTGTTCTACAATATATAATTACCAGTGCCGAGACTTTATCTGTCTAAACCGACGGAATTGTCTTAAAAGCTATCTAACCAGCATATCTCATTACAGGACCTTGGCTCGAATACCAGCTGTCCGTTGTTGTTTTTATACGGAGCTTGTCATTTAAGAAGGTTGCGTCCGCGCACTCAATGTAAACTTGTCGACTTGCCCGATGCAAGCGTCACCAGAAATAGCCTTTTGTCAAGCTACATTAAAAAAAGTATCCCATTTCTATTTGAGCAATGAATCAACAAGTAAGAATAACCTGATTGATAGTCAAGAGACTGGTTTAAAAGAAGAAATATTAAATAGCTAAATACGTTTTCATTATCTATTTATTCAAAAGTTCGGTCTATTTCTAGAGTCAGATTATTACAAATCTTGGGCAGTAAAAATGTTGAGTTAAAAATTATTTGAGTTAGAATACATCTGCAAATTGTTAAAACGTGTAAATTTGCCTCTGCTACATGAAATACGTGAGCGTTAGCAAACTTTCAACTAACTATTTGCCTAATTACAAACGCACTAATAAAGATTTGCTAAGGATTCAGCAAACACGTCCACTGCAAAGATGTGCCAGTGTTTGCCGTACCAGGTAGTACAAACGAGCTTTTTCAAGGTCTGCAAAATTTTTATACCGCAACCGTTTAAAAAAATAAAGTTACTGATTATGATTATTTATTGTTGAAAGTTTAATGATTCCGTTGTTAAAAACCTTGTTATTTCTATTTAGATGATCGGTGTGATCAGTGACAAGGTCAAGTTCCGAGCAGTCTGGTTTGGTTGGGTCGGACCACACGTTATGTAATAGCGTCCAATCGGAGAGCCGGTCACATGCCGGTACTAGAGCTACACTTACTTTGATCTCATTTATAACACCAATCCTGTTCTTCGATGGCTTTTGTTTTGATAATGATCATAGAAGTTCGAGTATTCGCACGGGTCAACGCTCAAAAATTCCCCTGAACAAAAGTAAACTATAGAACCATATTACTTATTATGTGTGCATTTAGCCTACATTTAATGTAAGCTAAATTAGACATTGCCATACAAGTATACTACTCGGCAATTAAATAGATTATCTAACTACCCATCATTGATTTACAAACATATGGATGTTGGGTCTCGTACAAAATTCACAAAAAGTGGCCTGTGTTTACTTATAGTATAAATTTAGATACATACTAGAAAAATTTATCTAAAGTGCCTATTTAAATGTAAACTTTAAACTTTTTTGTGTATATTGTAAGAGACCCAACACCTATATGCTTGTAAGTTATAATGGGTAAGTAAAATATTCTCAAATATGCTTTCGTCTCGAAAGCACGTTTGATGACTTCCAGCCTCCCGAACAAGCCGGTTTCCGTAAAGGCTGGAGCACCATAGACCACATATACACGCTCCGCCAGATTATACAGAAGACTGAAGAGTATAATCAGCCATTATATCTAGCGTTTGTGGGCTATGAAAAAGCCTTTGATTCAATCGAGCCCTGGGCAGTGTTGCAGTCCCTCCAGCGTTGTCATATCGACTATAGGTATATCGAAGTGCTGAAGTGTTTGTATAGAAACGCCACCATGTCGATCCGATTACAGGACGAGAACACGGAACCAATCCAATTGCAGAAAGGCGTGAGACAGGGAGATGTTATCTCTCCGAAACTGTTCACTAACGCATTGGAGGACGTTTTCAAGCTCTTGAACTGCAACGGATTCGGCATCAATATCAATGGCGAATACATTACTCACCTTCGTTTTGCCGATAATATAGTCATCATGGCAGAGTCGCTGGAGAACCTCAACACGATGCTCAGCGACCTCAGCAGCCTTTCCCAACAGGTGAGTCTTAAAATGAACATGGACAAGACAAAATTCATGTCCAATATCCATAACTGGTTTTACCTGTGCCGATAATCGTTGGGAACGATACTATCGAAGTTGTTGACCATTACACCTATTTTGGACAGATTGTTTAGTTAGGTAAGTCCAACCTAGGCAAAGAGGTCGCCCGAAGAATCCAACTCGGATGGGCAGCGTTCGGGAAATTGCGTGACATCTTCTCGTCCAAGATACCACAGTGCCTAAAGACAAAGGTCTTTGACCAGTGTGTGTTGCCAGTGATGACATATGGTACTGAGACGTGGTCCTTAACTGTTGGCCTTTTGTAAAAACTCAGAGTCACACAACGGGCAATGGAGAGAACTATGCTCGGAGTTTCTTTGCGCGATAAAATCCGGAACGTAGATATTCGCCAAAGAACCAGAGTCAACGACATAGCTATTAACATGAAGTGGCAATGGGCAGGCCACATTGCTCGAAGACCTGATGACCGATGGGGAAGAAAGGTTCTTGAGTGGAGACCACGAACTGGAAGACGCAGCGTAGGTAAGCCTCCCACTAGATGGACCGATGACATCGTGAGAGTCGCGGGCATCCAGTGGATGCAGATGGCAGGATGTCGTTCAGTGTGGAGGTTAAAGTGGGAGGCCTATGTTCAGCAGTGGACGTCTTCTGGCTGATGATGATGAAGTAAAATATTTTATTGCTGAGTAAAAGGAAAAATATCTACACGTTCGTAGCCTACGCGTATCTATTTTCGTAAAGTCATCCTTGAAGAAATATGTCGCAGGTTATAATCGCGATAGTGAATCTTAGATCATTGAGTTTAGAGATCATCACGTCGTCGTTTTTCGAAATCTGGTTATTACACAAGATATGCATCAAAAGTATCGTAGTAGTATAGTACTTATATAATTTATAAAGTACACAAAACAGGATAATCTCAACTTAAGCCTAAACTTATTGCATGTATTAAAGTTTCGAACTGGAAAGTATCCCAAAATCAGCATGACTAACAATGAGCAAATATATTATAAATAGGTACTACTGACGATCTAGTTGTAAGTCATCTACGAATCTTAACTTTACGTAGGTTTTAATTTCTATATAAGTATTTATAAATTGATCACGTTGTCGTGATTTATTCCTACTTTGTTGCTAGTTTGAACTAATATAGATCACAATATAAAATACATATCGGTGGTTCAAACTAAGTTATTCTCATCATCATTTCAGCCTATTATGTTCCCACTGCTGGGACACAGGCCTTCTCTTCTAGAGAGAGAGAGAGAGAGAGAATGGGCTCTATTCCATCATGCTGGCCCAGTTCAGTCAAACTAAGTACTTATCAGTAATAGGCTAACGGCCTGATCAATTTATATATATATATATATCTCGTGACACGGTGTTTGTGTTCGCACTACTCTGAAACTGCTCGACCGATTTTTATGACTTTTTGTGTATATTTGGTAGGTATGAGAATAGGTGATTAGGGTGTCCCACTTTTCATCGTCATCATCATCACAATTTTTCATCACCACGCGAGTGAAACCGCAGCTAGTTATCTTATAAAAAGCGGACCGGATATAGCCGGTCACCGAAAAAAATGTGCTCATAACAAAAGAACATGTATGTATAAGCATTTTAATGTCTTCCTATACATAGGGCGCATTATACTTGTAAATGACGTCACTTATAACTACGCCATACAGACTTCATACTGGCAGTCTGCGGGAAAGAGACAGAGCATCCTTTCCTTGTCTGGCAATTTTTTTTTAAACACCTATATTATCTCAGGATTTTATAATCCGATTGAAATAATTTATTCAGTATACGCTATATTTTACACGTTTTATACATAGCTCTATTTTTCACTATGCTTGTTATTTTAACAAATCAACCATCTGTCCGGTAGCCTATTCTATTATTAAATACGAGCTTAATAAAATTTTGGTATTTCTCTATTACAAAGACAAAAAAAATACGTGAGATTCGTCATCTAGACGAAATAAAATAATTCTGAAAACGTGATCAGTCAACTATTATGGAGTTGAGTTCAGAGCAGCAAGGCTGGACAATGCTAGAGGTAAACGTAGACGTCTATGTCTAAGGCCTCGACTTCGAACGGCCGTGACAGGAGAGCCATGATCAAAATCACTCTGAGTCTTGGAGACTCATCTAAAATGTACGAGGTGTCATTTTCCTGGAAACGAGCTCTGTGAATACCGACACATATGTATTATATGACACATCATCAGGTAGTAATGTTTGCCTTGCACGAATTCCGGGTTCAGAATAATTTAATAACAATTTTAAAAAACCCGGACCCGTGCATGACGTCTTGTTTGGTACCTACTTGATCATTCGACTTTTAATACATGCAGTACTTAGGTACCTATGATTATTGCGTAGGTAACATTGCCACCAAAGTTTTTGTGTGAGTCTTACTTCTAAACAGTATATAAATTATAATTGTAAATGACTCCATTTTCATTTCCAATATCAAAGATCGTGATATTTGGTAAGACTTTAACAGCTGTTATGTGATTGTAAAACTTTGATTTAAGTTTCAAATTGGGATTAAATAAACTAATGTAATAATTATATTCATTTATTTTAGCATTCCACAACCCATGTTTCATAAGGTACTATATAGGTAGGTACTTAGTTTTTGTAGTTGCTCGTAAGTTATATTGTAAGATGATACTATAGATGCCCTTGCTATCACCTGCGGCTATCCAAGGTCAAGTAGCGACCTCTCTTGGGCTCAATGACCGAACTACTGCTTCCGACTACGGATGGACATTCATTCTAATAATACGTTTTGTAATGACACTAATTTTCTATATGACTACCTCTAACGACTATTGTACTTCAAATCTTTATCATTATTATAAATAGGTCAATTTGTTTAAATCACGTGCCATGAATTTATTAAAACTTTAATTTGATTTCTTATCTTAGGTACGAATTACACTACTTCATTTTGCAGGCAATGAAATATTGCATAAGTAAATAATAATACGAGTAGGTTTATAAGATTATTAATATTAATTAATAGGCAATAATATTAATAGATAAATGTATTATTAGGCAATAGTTTCGCTATGTAATTAGGTTTTATAAGGTGCACTGTACAATGTATTTTTATGCCTTATATTGCCTTGTTTGCCGCAAACAAGCTAACGGGCCACCTGATGGTAAACGATCATCGTCGCCTGTAACACCAGGGGCGTCATAGATACGCTGCCGGCATTTAAAGTCTCCTTTTGAAGAATCCCATAGATACTCGGAAATGCTAAAGGATTCCACATATTGCAGGTGTGAGGCAAAAAATATTGCTGAAAACGCAGTGTTCGATTTCCACAGATCTTTGATATGTGGATGACCTTTCACGCGGTGGCGGCTAGTGCGATGATAAAACCGCAACGATTATGTTTTTTTATAATGAATTTAGTAAGCTTTATCAACAGTTTATCTAAATAGAATAGATATTAATCATAGATTACTTTAAATTCCATCTGTAAAGGTTAGTCTAGTTTCTGATAAAGGCCCATTTTATTAACCAGTTAACCTCGACGAAGGTCTATAAGGGACTAGAGAGGCAACCTCGTAATTCTTCGATTATATAACTCTTCCGGTTCTATACTACTTACAGGCTCGACTGCATCGTATCGATAAATAAAATAAAATATTGGTAGTTTGTTATGTACTGAATTACTTCCGCCACGCCTACTCACAGTGGAATAATGTCAAGAACTTTTATGTAAACCGATAAAACTAGAGGTCAGTAACTATCTGTGAAGCTAATTGTTACATAATACTTGTAAGTCTTTGTTCTGTATTTTAAACGAATGGGGCAGGTATTACAAAATTGTAATCCACATTCTTCCATACTCGCCTCACAAATCGAGTAACCAGCAGAAATCCTTGTGGATTTGAAGTAATGAGTAAGTTACAATTTCACACCCAATATGGCCTTTATTGCACAAAGCAGATAATCTCAATTCAAGCTGACTTCAATTAAAATTATCATTCGGATTAAACCAAATTCGATTCCAACGCCACGCTATTTTATATCTTCTCTTTTACCAATTTTTTCCTCAACGGTTTGATTCTTAACAAATTACCATTGATCAACAAATAATGGTCTACTGTCGATTGTATTTTAACAATTTGTTATTTTGAAAATGTAAGTATGTATCTCGTTATTGACTCTGAAGTACCAGGGTAGCACAGATTACAAGCGTCAGTTCTCAGTATTTTCAGCTTCGATCAAAATTGTTGGATGATTTGAGTATTGGCGAAGTTTATTTAACTTTAGCATGTTGTAGCTGCAGCTTGCATATCCGTTTCCCATTTGCTCATTGCGCTGGACCGCGACCGGTGCCAGCCCTGTGGCGTTTCGCAACACGCCCCGCATTCTGCCTACAAGATCAAGATACCGAAAATGCCGCCGGCTATCTGGAGTTCTAGGCAATTCAGTTGGTTATATCTACATAATAGCTTAGTAACAGTCTCCGTGTTGAATAAATTTAATTTTAACTCGCTTATATTAGCTTGGCATGTACTCGTATGATTGTATGAAACGGAATCTTTGTACTCGATTTTAAACTACTTCAAAACGTCGAATTAAATAGAAATTTTGCAAAGGCCGATGACAATGCAATAATTTATATAGTTTACTACATTTTAGCGTGTTTTTTAATTTTTGAACTATTATAATGACTATTATTTTACAATACTAGCAAGCTAATTAGTAAGAGAAGCAGTCAAATTTATTTACTGCGACCATAACTTTTAAGTAATTTTGAGTAGATGATTTTATAATAGGCCATATATAGGCATACGGAACTTTAAGTACTTCAATAATGACGACTCGTTTAATTTTATCATAGAGTATCATTAATCCATTGCAGTGATTATTTGTGTCAAGAGCAAATCGTCTATATTATCATTTTAAAGCAATTACTTTGCAGTCCTTGTGATAAGATTTTAACCTAAGCATGCCATCGTACTATAATAAAATTGCGCAGTAGTTTTAATATGTCTACTTTAAATTCCACGTTTGATTGCTTTCTTTCCATTAAATATGGCTGATCATAAAAAACTTCAAAACCCAGAGAAACCATAAGGTTCCCATAGACGCAATGACCAATATGTAAGATGCAGTTTATTCACAATTTTACAGTAATCCTCATACGTTTTAATGTTATTGTTTCTGCTGTTTTTAGAAGCTTCGCTAGCGCCGTACCTAAATAATTTATTTGTAGCTTAGAACTGATAAAAATATATAGGTATTAACTCATTTATAAAGTTAACACCTAAAAATATTACCTATTACTACAAAGCGATGCCGCACCTGTGTAACAACTCGGTGTGAATGTTCGGTGTTGCTTACTCTTCGTTTTATTTCCCCATAATCACACTGTCACCCTGTTAAGATTTAATTATCAGTGTAACTACGAGGCAGCCCCCTAGTCATAAAGCGGTAGTTGCAACGATATAGCGGAGCAAGAATTGCTACTGCCACGAAGAACTCTCCAGATTGTATACGTAAAGTAGGTATAGTTGTTTTTGGAAAGTGGCTTATAAAACTTATCCTGTGTTCCAGGCTGGGCGAGCGATGAAGGGGTGGTTCGACGCATTTCGCGAGGAAGGCGGGCCGACCCTGTACGCTTACCACAACCGCACGGCTGTTGCGGCTGACGTGCCGGCGCTGGCGCTGGTCGTCGCCGCGCTCACGCTCTACCTCGCCTTCCTCGCCATCTTCCCCGGCATCAGGAAAGAGGTAAATGTTCTCATAGCTTAATTTTTTATTGTATAGCTTTTTGCTTGGCAAATTGGAAAATTTGCTGTTCTAACGGCCTCCAGTAGTGAAAAGGCATCACATGATGTCTTGAGCATAAAAACGAGTACCATTGTGTGGCCTTACTTGACTTTAGAAATTATGATACTGCTCCGATATTTCTTCTTTTCTTCCGAAATTACTTTTTCCTTTTCTTGTTGGTGTGAAACTCATATTATGAAACCCAGTTGTTTTGAGGTGAAAATGGGTTGCCAAGACCTTCAAAGGAACGTTCAAATGCATCTCCCGCTGGCTAGTCAATGCTGGCGACATCGTGCATATACTTTTTAAAGATAATTATGATTGCAGTATCTTCAAACTTATAAAAAGTGGATTGATCATGTTATTTTTGAGCGTTTCCGCATGTTCCTACTGGGTTATCCTACTGGTAAAAGCACGAGGACTAATATTTCCTAATACTCCTATCGTACACTGAGATAACTATAGAATAAAGTTTAGATTTCGTTTACAACCAAAATCAAAAAACAAATCTACCGTTCTTTGTAATTCCCTTGTTTCAGTCATCGTGACTTTAAATATTATTTTATCCTGTCACACAATAACAAAACCATTTCAATACAGGTAGATTAACACTCATTCTCACTACAGACTTCTATAAATCACGTCTCTGCAATCATTTGGTCACACAGACCAGATTTCATCTGATTTATGAGGGCCAATTAGGTATCTCGTAACAAATGAAAAGAACGAACATAGTCATTGCGGTGAGTCTCAATCCTGGTTCAATTACACGAATCGCTGCTTGTGGTAATACCGTCATCACCGTATACTCCACCACGGAGGTGATTAACTATCTACCAGTGATGATCACCTGACATTACGCCCGCCGACCAGCCGGTCATTACAATAGTTATTATTTTTGAGATTGGTACTTTAGACTGATATATTACTAGGTGCACTATGATATTGCACAGCTATATAAGTTATGCATGTGCCTGCCCAAGCTCATGCAACTATTTGCATCTTTATTTACATAGATTAATACTCATTCCTTCTAATTTGCTTTAAAGATAACCAACAGAAGCTCGTGGGATCTATTCTGGCGTGGTCGAGATGGGTTATTCCTAATCTCAGACATTGTCTCTTTCATTAATGAACTGTAACAGATAGAATCCTGACCGCACCAGATTAAGATTATTTCCTCCATTTTTTGTGGGAACTGAAATAATTTTACTCGTATTCAGTGTTACGAATGTATTAATAAGAACGTACAAGTCCCTGAACAGTTACGTTTCGTTGTTTCAGAGATTCTCAACCTTCACAATAGTCACACTTAGCCTGTTCGTCGGCACAGTCATATTAGGTAAGTGGTTATAGAATATTAGCAAAGTATTTAATTTTTTGTTGAACTGTTATTAACATAAACGTTCCGCCTCCGTAATTGGCTCTCAAACGTTGCGATGATCGGCAGAATTCACCTTGGAAGTGAATTCACTTCTTAATTACTCTCGTTTACGGTTTAAAATAGATAATTACACGGTGAGTTACTTAAAAGTAACCTAGACATTTTGCAAAATTTCGATTAAAAAAACTTAAATTTATAGGCTATAGGCTAAAAAGCTTGCTATCGGTTTTATATACATTTGGGCACAGACATATAATACCAAGCAGAACCAACAAGCTACAAAAATATTGATGCAAAAAACACTACATATACATTACACGCAAACATTTGCAAAACGCGGGCCGGACTCAAGGACATTCTTTTATAATAGTGCTAACAGATACTATTAGATTGTATCTGAAATGTAACTTCACAAAATTTACGACCCCTCCCTACCCCTTGTCAGTCACACTTCGTCGACCCCTCCTCCCCTCCTCTTTATGTGATGGAATTTATGGATGTTCCCATTGGGTATTAATATTCAAACACACCAGACCAAGTCAAATCATTTATTTTTGTATAAAACAATTTACCAGATGTGTCATGTGGTTGCAGGATCTGAATTTGATGGAAATGAGGTATTCTGCAGCTCCCGCAGAACACTTTTGCCAGTAACACCTCTTTTTGTGGCTTTCTTTTCACTTGGTATGTTATCGCTCTGAAAATTATTACATGCAAGTTATCATAATGTAGTTAGTACAACTTGAGATTCATGATAGTGATAGCGACTGTTCATTGAAAACTGTTGTTCCAATAAGCATTACACCTCGTACTCTCTAAGGATTGTACGGAAACCAGTCCGGTCGAACAAATGTGCCTCTAAATGCTTTGAGCACAACAAACTGGTCGCACTGGGCTGCCAATTTTCTCGATTCAAATTCTTCAACCATGCGTTTCTCAACTCTTCATCCTTGGGAAAATCTAAAATGTAATAAAAATGTTTGTTACTTGACATATGTCTAAATAACCCTTTAATTACACTATCTAGATCACTACGTATATATATGACATGAACCACAATAGGTAGGTAGGTACTTTATTTACATTACCCAGCTAGTAATTAATGAAAAAGGTTCATGTCATCATAATCACATCAAGCTGAATCATCTATTTTAATTATACTTCTGAAATACGAATTCTGATTCTGAAATAAATTCCCTGGACAATGTCTAAATACCGTAAACGTAAAACAATGATCGATACAATGAATTTTTAAAGAAAATAACTTATACTATTTTAATTATACTACTGAAAGGAGTATTACATTCTCTTGGCTACTGAATACGTTCCCTGGACAATGTCTAAGTACCTCAAACGCCAAACAATGATCGAATCAATATTTTTTTAAAGAAAACTACTTATTAACGTTTATTACACCCACCAAACTTGTACATTTATGAAATTGAAAGAAACACAACCTTCCCAAGCCTTCAAATTGTAAAGTTTATGAAAAATAACAAGAAAAAATAGCAATTCAAAATAATCTCTATTATAACACACGAAACTTACGTGTGAAACGTTATACCGGGAGGCATCTTATGAGATGAATTAAAACACATGAGGACATTGCACTTCACCATAGTATTTTCGTATATTTTAATCCAAATATGTAAAAATAACTTTTATTTTAGGTAATTTTTGCAAGCCGTGGTTTTCGCTGTCAGCCTTCTGTCAGAATATTGATGCTTACCAAAATGGCAACTTGGAACATCGTACCACATGCTCATTTTTTTCTATTATGTTGCAACGTTACGACAAAATGAGATACGAATATATGATTTTTGTGTAATCGAGAGAGATGCAAACATAACTGTTTTTGCGAATGTAGTTGTAAAAAACATGTTCAGTCTGTTTCTGTATTAAATGTCTGTGCATTTGGGCCTTTAAACAAGCGTAGTTTTTATACGAGCACTCATTGTCAATCTCATCTAACAACCGTGTAACGACCTTCCTATACACTTAGTTCTTTCTATTAATCACGAAATAAATTGCATTTTCTAGGGTTCATTGAGCAGTTTTTCCACTTGGTACAATGAAGTTACTTTTGTAACATTTTTTAATTAATTTGTTTTGTTTTCGGATGATCGCCCAAAGTGGCGAAATGAAAAGGAACGAACGAACGTTGCATTCTGCCATTGACCGCAATACCTATATATTATTCTTGTACCTAAGTGCAATAAAATTTTACATTCAAACACCTATTTATAAATCGGATAAGAATGCTGTACTCATAAAACTTTAAATGGTACACTGACATTCAGATTTCAGGTTTGATTATAACATAAATCAATAATGTTAATTTTGTTTGCTTCTAAAGAATTATTGACCCAAATTTTGTCAAAATATCTGAGATTATGAATGCTTAGTATATCGACGGAGTATAAGTTCATTATATATTTTAGCATTAAAATCCAATAAAGGAAGAATCGCACGACCAGTTTTTGCGTCTACTATCTGCCGACTCTGCCGTTGCCATAAAAAATAACATCCGTGTATGATTTCACGCGTCTTTGCCGCATCACGATTAGCACTTTAGTGTCGTTCCTTTCGCTTTTCGTTAATTTTGATGCATCATTAATAATTCCCCAATCTTAAAAGACATACAGCATTTACAAATGATAACCTATTAACCTGATAACCTACATAAATGATATTAGCTTTTATATGAAATTTTTGACACTGTATATGACAAATAATGTGCTAACGAGAGTTCTCAGTAAATTACCAACCATCAACTAATAAACGGAATTAAAAATGTTTTATCGATCAGCCTACCGGCTGTACCTAAATTTAGTTCAGAGAATATGATGATGGCGCCCCACTAATCTGTACAGATAAGTTAATCGCTCTGTAGTCTTACCTATTGATTGTAAACTAATAAAGAGGTCTTCTTGTTGCAGTATGTAAGCACGGCTCGTCATGGCACGTGGCGGGGGCGCGCGTGTCCCGCGCGGCATACCGCGCTTTCTCACCAGACCGACTCGACTGCTGGCTGGCGGTGCATGTCGGACTGGGCCACGTCAATGTAACGCTCACTGGTGAGCTCTCATTCTACAACGTTCAATGGTACCTAGTGAATGTAAATGTTTGCTAAAGGCTTCTTGTAAATTCGTTAGGCCTTTTGCACGCGCTGTGCTGTCTTTGTTCGTCCATCAAGCAAGGACCGTATCTTACTGCTGAAACTGATTCTAGTTCTAGTCGAACAATAAAGACAATCAACCATAGGTCAGCTGAACAGAGCTGGGCTGAGCAAATCCAGTATCAACAAAAATAAGTTAGCAAAATAAAACGAACGCTGCCTTTTTGTACAAAAACTTAGACCTTTTCTATTCAGCTCTACATAGCTCTGCTTCGTTAAACATGCCACCCTCAAAAGCAGTTTTGTGTGTTTATCTATAGTTATCTAAGATAAAAGTTCATCATTAGTAATATGACTGTAAGTACTCCCTAAAGCGCAACATCGCTCCATTCACAAAACAATATGATGCTGTTTTAAAATGCATATCTTCGCCACCAGGGCTTGTTAAACCGTTTCCAATTTCAGCTCTATCATGGGGTAACACGAGTATAGGTGATCCTGGAGTGGATTACAACGAAGAGTTCCACTGGGAGGAAGCCGGGGCAATCCAGGAGTGGTACCGGGCGGGGTTGACACGAGGGCTTCCTTACCCTGTGCTGTCTGTTGCGGAGCATTTTGCGGTACAACATGAAGGCTTCGACTGGGGGGCTAAGTACCGTGCTGCAGGATATACCACCTCTACTCTACTGTGGTGCGTTAACTTTGTGTACCTAAATATAAGCACTTCTTCATTCTCATTTCCGGGAAACAGAATTTCTGTTAATGTAGCGTTCACACTTCTAATCTTGCAATGTTTATTTAGCTGTAGAAATACTATTGATAATCTTTCCAATGGTATTTAAGTACCTATGATTAGATAAGTGCAATATACGGGGTTCGTGAAATGGGTGTTTTAAGCCAGAATGGGTAAGTTATCCTTATCAATATGAACAACTTTTACTTTGGGACCTATCCTGAAGTCGCGAAAAAAACCGGCTGTTCCATAGAAAACGTTCATTCCCGCTCGACAAAATGTATGGAAAAAGTTTTTTTTTTTCGAGATTTAAAGGTTGGTCCCATAGTAAAAGTTGTTTATAAAAATAAGTATAATAGACCCCTTTCGGCTTAGTAAACCCTTTCCGCGTAATCCTATATATTATGTAAGTAATCTATAATACCTGTTATGATCAAGTTCAAGGCGTAATCACGAGTTGCCAGTCGAGTGGCTGTCATACGTCGTTTATCAGCACTTGCAAGGTTTATGTGTACAGGTTTCCTGTGATTCCAGGCCAGGGTTACGAACACTCGTAAACATCAACTTAATACTAGTAAATAACTGTTGAATTGTCTTAGTAAATAACTGTTGAATTAGTCTTGGTAAGGTTTTTTTTCCATATCCATATCGGTACAATATATTTTATTTGCAAAGTAATGTGCTTTATAAATATAGCAACCGTATATCTAATGCCGCAAGTAAATTTTCACGATGGATGTTAGGTCATTAACGTAGTAGTTGGTAGTAAGCGAAAAGTGGGAGATCGGAGCTGGGAGTAGTAGCCTTCGGAGAGTCGTACGTGTAGCGGTGGGTTGATGTGATCTGTACGAGGACATTTCAATGGCATATTTTTTTTACAGTAGTAAGCATTATCCTTTGACGCTTCTTCTAAGCACCTTCATACCTCAACTGGGTTACATGGAAAGGGTGTACTAAGCCGAAAGGGGTCCATACCATAGTACCAATCATTATGTTATGTAGTTCCATAGAAAACGGTCATTCACACTCGACAAAATGTATGGAACAGCTAATTTATTTTTTTGATTTCAGAGTTGGTCCTATAGTAAAAGTTGTTCATAATGAAGGGTACTATGGATCCTTTTCAGCTTAGTATACCCTTTCCGCGTAACCCTGTATAGTGTGATACCAATCGAGATGGTTATTTTGTTTCCAGGACAGCACTAGCGTTATGGCTCCTAATGAACCTGTTATTGGTTGTGGTTCCTCGATACGGAGCATACGCGATGGTGACAGTCGGCGTGACGCTTTGCGTGGCCGCCGGAGGTTACTGGGCCTCCCTACCCCATGTGCCACTCGTCGTCAAACTTGACGGAGCCATGCTGTTCTTCTCGTTGGGATGGTGCTTCTGGCTAGTTCTCGTCGCAGGTACAAGTTTTCATTTTTCCAATACGTAGCGTAAGTGAGCGGAAAATTAGAGTGCACGTGGCCCGCACCGTACTCCACGCTTTTCTGCTTACTTTGAAGCAGTGGGAGGCTTGGCTAAAGTGACCTTTTTTCTTAACGCCACGAACGTAGTTCCCATCTACAAGTGTTGATGATAATCTTTCCCCATAATCGTTTCTCCTTAACTTGAGAGTGCAATATTCAAGTCAGTATTTGTGGTTAGATTGAAGGTTAGAGATCGGCTTACCGCTAATGGCAGCCACGTGAACCAATTCCTTACATCATGCTGTCGGAAATGAATAGATTTCGCGTCAACGCAAGGACACTGGGGCCTTACCCCTAGCTCGAAAAGTTGACCCGCATAGGTGTTATTTGTCTAAACGGTACCATCAACTACGATAAGCGGTAGTTATTTGATAGCCGCCAAGCTTTGCTATTTTCACGCACACGCGTGTAGTAAAACGGATTTTCGTTCATTCAAGTTGACGCTTTTAAACGATGCAGCTTAAATGAGTTGGTTAATTTTAGGTACCTATCAGGTACCTACTAAAAGTTGGCTCGCAAAAGTGAAGCTAGGGGTAAGGCCCCTGGAATGTTTATATCTCCTCAGGACGACTTTGCTTTACATCAACGTTCCATCGCAATTCAGATAATGATACTGAAAATATATTAAAATGAAGTAGTATATGAGATGAGAGCAGGAAGGCATTTCTCAAATCCCAATCGCACGTCAGTTGAGAATCCATCTAATTGGTATCTATCCAATCGAAAATTTTCTTATTTGAGCCAAACTTCCTGCAACGGAATTACTGCGGTTTCAATGCCTCTAATCTGGCCCAGAAAAACAACCGGACTACCAGCACTAGGCGAGCTGGAACAGGAGCGTTTATCAAAGACTTCAAACAGAACAGCTTATGAAGTCATTCCGCTGGTTTTCATCTGTCTGCTTGATATTCCAGGCTGTGCCTGCGTGGTGGTGGGCCTGCTGGTCGCGATGCTGGATTTAATCTGGCCGCACCGATTCTCGACGGTGCTAGAGGTGGACTACGACACGCCGTATGACCGCCACGTGCTCATCGTGGACAGTCGGCAAAGAGCCCGACCGCAGAACACCGCGTCTTTACCTACTAGGATATTAAGGTATGGACACGTCAACACATGCGATACAATTTTACCATTTTACCCTATTCTTAGAGCCTCAGCTTAGCAGAAACTAGATTTAAGAGCTCAAAGTGATATTTATGCGTTTTGAAATTTGGCTGCAGTGTGTTAGTTATTCATTATACTTTTTTAACAGGATCTTATTCTTTTGATACAAATAAATTATATATTTTTGTTCCTGCATCAAAAAGTTGTTTTTCTTCATACTGACAAATATAGTTTATATTGCTACAAAATGTACCTACCTATACAAATTCCTAGCTTTGTATGTTTGAACCATCAATGAGACAAGAATTGTTTCCTTTCAGGAGGCTATCATCAAAGACCCGCGAGACCGAGGGCCAAGTATCAATGACAGTTATAAGCGAAAACGAGCGAGGGAGGGATAATCCCGCCTTCCATCACGAGCAGAGGAAGCCTAACTCGCCGTGGAGGTATCCACTCTTTAGGAGACAAATAGAACGGTGAGTTAATTACCCATCAGCAAAATATTCATACTGACGAAATCCGAACAACAATTAGTCCAAAAAAAACTAATATTACAAACCTAAGCGGCCGCCTGTGTATATGTAAGTTAATGTTTCTAAAATCCTATTTTCATTTTTAAAAATATCTAGTAAACGATAACACTTAGGTGCATGGTTGATCCATAAACAACCAGGAATGTCATTTACCATATTCATCAATTTATCAAGGTTTAGTAGCATTACGCTATGAGTTTTAAAACAAATGTCGATCAAAAATATACATACAGAAGCCCAATAAATGGAAAAAAATATCGGAATTATTTCTTATTTATATAATTTTTGTCATAAATTAAATATTGAAAAACATTTAAAAAAAATGCAAGATGGTGAGTAATGCTCGAGGTAAAAAATTTGAATTGATAATGAGTAGCCCATACATAAGCAATACAAATCAAAACATTTCCTACTTCACCTCTTGTAGCACATAAATATGTAGCACCTGTTAATTGGGTACCTAGAAAACTATAATTATATATTTTATTGAATCAGTTTAATTTTCAAACTATGAATTTTATTGGTATGCTGTCAAAAACAATGTCGTTACTTTTTTCAAGTGCTTTTTTGTTTTCTTTTTCAGTGTCAATTCTGCATCAAGTTTAGGATCGAGTATAAATGGCAATAACCCAGCCATCAGAATGTCACCGCTGGCTGGTAGTTTGCCTGTCGCCACACCAGCCATTCCAACTCACAGGCAAGATTCTTATGTGCCCTTAAAAACTTAGAAAATGGCCAATTATATCTCTTACGGAAATAATACTTTATTATCATCGGTGGTTATCTTTGTTTAGTGTTATTATTTAGAAAAATTAAAACATGCTAGTGTTTCATTCGCGGCATAATATGGCCTCAATAGCTGTTCTGTTTGCCATGTTGCCAATAAAATTATCGTCTTATACGTATACGAGTATATACATATAGTGAGCGTTGTTATGTGTGTACGTTCCTACGTTGTCAACATCTTTCTCCAAGATGTTTTGTTTTGAATGTGAAGACAAACCAAAGCGCCGCCACACAAAGCCACGGACGGACAGACAAAGTGACAGAGGGACGAACTTACATAGAACGTAAGATTGATGCAGATGCATCGATTCTGCGAAAAAAAGCCACGACGGGTACGAGCAATACACAATATTTTACTGTGCGGTAACTAATTTTTCCAACAAATCATCTATTCCTACTAATACTTTTTATTTATTTATTTTAAAATTAAATCATATTTTTTATGTATAAAAAGAAAAGCCCGGAAGAAAAGAAAAAAACCCTCTAAAGGTGCGGAAGTTGTCGGCACTGAAAGGTAAATACTTTTAAGTCCCGGCAACTTTAATCAAAGTCTATCAAAAGTTCAACTTCAGTGTGATTTCCTTGGGAAACCTTTGTCTACCTACGTGCCTACTTCCGCAGTATGTTTACTGTGTATTGCCGTAGCATTGTTTTGTAGTTTGAGTTTTTATTTTCATTGCACTGCGTATTTTTAATTATTTTCTGTCTTACGAGAGCTAGTTCGTGCCGTTCGTGCAATGTTTTTGCTGCAAGGGCCGTCAGATGTCACGAGCAGCGTCGACTTACGAGGACAGGGGCCTTACGTGTTATTTGTCTAAACGGTACCATCAACTACGATAAGCGGTAGTTATTTGATAGCCGTCAAGCTTTGCTATTTTCACGCACACACGCATAGTAAAACGGATTTTCGTTCATTCAAGTTAGACGCTTTTAAACGATGCAGCTTAAATGAGTTGGTTAATTTTAGGTACCTACCAGGTACCTACTAATAGTTGGCTCGCAAAAGTGAAGCTAGGGGTAAGGCCCCAGTTTGTTCGGATACACATTGCGTATGAAGCAGAATTTGCCGAATAGGAAGAAAAATAATAGTTTGATATCAGGTTTTATTCGAAAAAAAAACATAGAAAGCGTTTCTTTATATTTTCTTCAAACTGATTTTCATTTATGGTTGTTACTCGTATTCCTACGAGTCAATAACGACAAGGAAGACATTTTACACACACACAAACACTACCTAGTACGTACAAACCAGGTTTCGCCCTAACATACAATATCATGTAATTGTTTTTGATGGTAACGTTTATATTTCAGATTTCGACCATCAATACCAGCAACAGAAAGAGTAAAAGAAATGTGGTGATCAAATTTACACTATAATTATCATAGGGTAAATAATTTTTAAGCCTTTAATTGGACGAAGAAAATCTTCATTTTCAAATAGTTGATCTCGTAGACAGATTTTAAAATTGATTGATATAACTTTTTATCAAATAAAAAAATAAGACACTGTATTACAAACTATACCTACTAATTATTAAAAAGTGTAAATATGTAATTTATAGTAGTAGGTACTTAGCTAGGTTTCTAAATTTATTTGTAACGAATCAATCCAGTGTCATAATTGTAAAAATACTATAAATAATATTATTTTGAAGGTGATGACATAGCCTAAGATTTACGCTATACGCGGCCTATCCTAAGCTTAAAGCTAGTTTTCTAAAAACTTAAGACCTATATTTACTTTAAACCGACACACAAGTGAATGCTTCGTGCCATGCTACTTGTTATGAATTAATAAAAAAAGTTGACTCGAGACTAACAATACAATTCTTTCTGTCCTTTTTTTAAGAATTATATAAGTACCTCGTAATGAACAATATGTTATTAAAAATAGGTACAGTTTTTGAATTATTTTTTCAGTCACATCTAAAAAAATACATCGTACTCTTTTGAAGTAAATAGTTATTTAGAACTAGTTATAAATATTTAATTACGCTTCACTTTAGCTTAGAATCTGACGTTGAGTATTATATAATACTGGAAAAAAGTCATTTTAGATTAACATCGAAATTAAGTTATTTATTTTGTAAAGTTTCGAGGGTATGAATGAAAAAATGTGATATCGTAATAAGTGTCACAAATAGGTATTAATTAATTATCCATGTCGCTTGGTTGTTATTGTAGGGAAACAACGACGAATCATATTCAATGTTGTGAAAATATTTTTGCAACAGTGAATGTGTATTTCAAACTTTGTAATCTGTAACACTGACTTGTGAGAAAAAAAAAAGTACTTGCTGTGACGATAAAAATGTGTTTCTTTCTTAATTTTTAATTGCAAAGACGTTCATTGCTTTTATTCTCAACTCATTAATTGTACTGATTTTTATTTCTTTCCATATTTGCACTAAAGTTTTGAATTAGGTTTATAATTTCCATTTTCTTTGCATGTGAATAAATTATATCGGTGTTACAGTGGTAATAACTTACCTATGAAACTATTTGTATAAGAACCTTTAAATTGTTCAAATGATTAAGTAACTAACGTAATAATTACGTTATAACACCGCGCAAGTTCCAAGTGAGAATTTGAAGAGTGACTGTTTCAGATTGTATTTATTGTGATCTATAAAAAAATACAAATTTATAAACTAATGTTTTTATTTTATTTTACGAAACATAATTTAGTTTTACTAATCAAAATCGTCAGAAAATATCATAGACAAAAAATATTATAGAAGAAAAATGTTATTCGATACCGACGCAGTGAGACCAAGTTGTCTTTAGGCTGAAATAGGAGAGCAACAATCACATTTTCAGGACACAACAGACCCATTTAAAATTTGTGTTCTCTCAGTTGATCACCACTAAAGATAAGTTGGTTGCACTGTGGAAAAAATCCAGACTTACCTCACGTGGAAAAAAATTATGTCTGGTCTTTGACGAGATGGTCGAGGTTCAATTGGCATAGAAAAGCGTTCCAGTTGACGTAGCCTTCTTGGATGACTTCCTCCGCGTCAGTCCACCGCTTACACTGAAACATTGATTAAAGATGACTAAATAAAAACTACAAAAGGTTTCACAAAAAAGTCTGTGTCACCATTATTCAAATATAATGTCATCCACAATGGACCCCTGAAGAAGACGTTTTAATGGTTGGCAGGCTTGGTCTTTGACCTGTTTATCTGATATTAGGTTACGGTGTGATCGCTGAATATCACTTTTTCAACACATTCTCCAACAATATTTCTGACTACCGTCATAATAAGTAGACATTAATTTACCTCGGTATCCTTAACGGGTGGCGCATGTCGCACAATTTTCTGATACTCCTCTTCGGAGAGACTGAACACGGGTCGAGTTTGGAAGTCTAAGAACGACAGCAGATCTTCATAGAGAATATTGCAGTTGTCATCTTTTTTTAGCCTGTCAACAACATTGTAAACACTATAATAACAATGAACCGATAGGTTTAAATAGTTCACAGACGTAATAAATTTTTAAACTTTAGCATAGAAAATGTTTGGTGACATCTCGTAAATTTTTGATGGTATGGTGCAGTTCTGCGTAGGATTTTAAATTGTTTCCCCCATAATAATAAACGTGAAGTCGTAGCCTCGAATAGTTACTGTGTTCTGTCCATAGATCAGAGTATATGTTTTGTCTTTTACTCTTTTTCTAATTTGGAACTCGATCGGAAAAAACAAAAGACAAATTAACTATTCTGACTTCATTTATTAATAAAAAAGATAGTTTCATTTTAGGCTAGCCGAGGTGCATCTCTGCCAAAAAATATGATGATACAACCAAACATATAACAGTTTCTAGTTCCGCTATTCTTTAAAACTGTATGCGTGTTTTAAGTTGGTTGTGTTGAGTTTGTTATATAGGTGTTGTTCTGTGCGTGCATGATTTTATCTGCAAGTGATATTATGCGTGTTAAAGTGGCAGAAAAATGTTAGCAGATTATCGCGTTGTCGACTCCCGCTGTTAAATGCTTGAAAGTTATGAATAGATACCTATAGATTTTTTTAAACAAAATAATTATTTGTGATAAGTTTTAAATACTTTTCCACCAAATCTCGAAGTATTTTTTAAACGCAACATTATCATGGATCATCCAAAGTAGACCTCGCGCTCGATGCCAATGCGCCTACTATTATTTCTTATGTGGCAACGTCCGAACATACAAATTCGACCTTATTAACCATAGGCATTGGCAACTATCAAAAGCGGTACAGCAAAAAACTGGTTATATTTTTTTAGTAGCAATAAAAGGTTGCTACCTAGATTTTCAAATGCATCTATAGCCTCTATAGCCCAGTCAACAGTGTAGACGCTAAAATATAAGTATTTCAGTATCTACAATGTTAATATAAATGCCCGAATGCAAATGCAACAAGAAAACGTAGAAACAAGCACGATGTGAGCTTTTAACTATTTTTTGTATCAGATTTTTATTTAGGTATTTTAATAATTATTATCTGAATAGATGGCAAATTTTAAATTTTGATATTTTTTGCTCATAAAAACGAAATTTTGCATTTTGAGTTTATCTGCAAAATATTATTTTTTTATTTGCGAAATATATTTTATGTAACCTCAGTTATTAGCAATCATGGCACATTCCATAAGGACGGTCACGTCTCGTCAGTTGTACAAAAAAGCACCAATGAATTCGAGGAACCTAAAAGAGACTCACACTTGCAGCATACAGTCCATGAGGTCGTTGTTTAGCGGCAGTCTGTGCGCTCTCAAGAGCTGCCGCATCCTTTTCACCGACAAAACCCCTGAGCCTGTTTCGTCCGCGTGCAGAAGACCTTCTCGAAGTCGCGCTCTATCGTCCCAGAGGCCACGGGTGAGATCCGTAAAAACTAGAGACCTGTAAAGAAATATTTAAGTAATACCTACCGTATTTTCCGTGTATTTATTACCTATATTTTAAGTAAATGTTCTAACAATACATTGAAAATATTATAGAGTTAAATAGGGTATTCACCGTATCATCTCTCGCCTCGGACTCTTCTCTTTCCCTGGATCACCTCGGAAATATCTTATGATAGTTACAAACTCGTGTTCAGTCATCTTTTCGCACATAATTTCTTTTAGTGCTTGTCTGTAAAGGAGACATTATATCAAAGACAAAACCAAGATCAAAGGAAATAAAACAATTACGTAAGGAAGGCCCTCTATAAAAATGATCCCAAGCATTGCGAAGGTTTTTGACTTGAGTTGCGCGTACGCGCGTTGAGGTCCCGTCTGCTATGCCCTTTGCCTCTTCCAAATGGTGAAAAGTGTGAGGTTTATAAAATTGAATAAAAAACCCGGAATGGCATCGAACGTGAAGGCGCAGTTACGATTAAAGATTATGCAGGCTGTGCAGTCTTGTCTAGACACCACGAGACAGGTCGAGAGTGAGAGATGCTCTCTCGTCATAATCTCGGGAAAAGGATCCGAGAGCGCAGCTGACAATCTGCTGTAGCCAAATCGATAACCAATTTCATATATTATTAGTTGCGCTATTTATGGTGCACTTAAATTGCAGGTTGTATAATAAAACTCACTTGAAACACCGCACAGACATCAGTTCTTTTTGATTTGGCAACACAGCTTCCATGTATTTTGCTACGAAATTCTTGTAGCCGTTTTCAATTGTGGCCAGAGTTCGACGAATTTTGTCCATGATCAGTGCTACGTTGGCCATTGGATACTGCAAAAAGAAAAAAATTGGGTGTGGCTGTATAGTGGACATGATTATGTGTACGTTTTACTTTGAGCTACGCTACGTGTACGAAGTCCCGGGCATCAGTTAGTATGTCTCACTCAACGTTACGAATTCTTCGATCATTTAGCTATTGAGTGGTGTAAATTTTTGGTTGTCGATGATAGATATGTAGCTGCAGCATCTGTATACCCCGATTTTGTTATAAGTTTTTTTATTTTTATTTTTTACAAATTTAAAGACGTATTCACGATAAAACTGTCTCCACCATGTTGTAGCTCATCCAAGGGATCTTGGGACAAGTCATTTTCCACATCTTGTAAGTGCATGAAAAAAGAAAACGACGATATCGGACGGTGTGAGATTGTCATTAGCACACGGGGGATTTATGGTGGTAGAATCACCCTAGCCAAATCAGTGCAACATGTAAGTTTTGTATTTCTTCTGCACCAAGAATTCCAAAAATTTCGTAAATACTCGTAGTACCTAAATTGAATCGCACCTGTTCAGCATGTACTTCCAAATACCGCATCGCATACTCGTCCGCCGCCACCAGCCGGAACTGATGGTGGTTCACCACCAGCTCGTTCCCGATCCACATGTCCTGGTCTGTGTACGATGGAGGCTCTTTAGGCACGAAGAAATTCACGTCCGGAAGGTACATTTTGCAAGGACGAAAGAACTTGCCACCCTATGAAAATAATGAGAAAGAATTACAAGTTGGTAAGTCACTTAGTTTGTACTTCATATGACACAAGCCGTCCGCCCCGGCTTCGCACGAGTGTAAGCTCGGCCTTCGGCCTCGCTACAAAATATAATATAGCCTATGTCACCCGGGGATAGTGTAGCTTCCCAACAGTGAAAGAATTTTTCAAATCGGTTCAGTAGTTTCGGAGCCTATTCATTACAAACATACAAACATACAAAAATAGGTACAAATCTTTCCTCCTTATAATATTAGTGTAGATGAGTAGGCAACCCTATTGTGACAGTTTTCAAATCAATTAAGTTTGTCATAGAAACTGAAGAAATTAAAGCTTCTCAAATCATGTAATCTCGTAATCCTTATACTTTAGCTAGCAGAAGTATGAGTCAGATTTTTACCAAAGCTATTTATAAGTTCTGCATAGGCCAACTCAGATTAAATTCTTTTTTTATGCAATGCACCGCCGTAGGTTGACAGAGTCCTGATAAATAAATTCAGTTCTTTTTAGGTAAGATAATAAGTACGTAGCATAATACCGAGCTGTGTTCTAGAACTCGGATCACGGATGTGGCAGGTCGGGTTTATCGAAAGCATCTGGAAAGGTGGGCCTCCTCAAAAGGTCCTCAACAAAAAAGTTGCCTAAGATGGACATAGACCCCAGAGATGACCCCGAAAGTGTTGGCGGGACGACTTAAGCGCGTTTTGTCGTGACAGGTCCCGGCTAGCATGGAGCGTAAGAAATGGAGAGAATTGATGATACCTTGGTCCAGTAGTCGGATCTAATAGCTTAATAAAAAATGTAAGTACAGTCACATAGTATTATGCATAGGTTTACCTTAAATCCTGAATTGCGTTCTCCTAACTCAAATATACCGATAGTATCATCACATAAGAAATATTTAACGATGAAGTATCGTTTGATGTCATCTGGGTTGTCAGAGATCAGTCTTGCGGCAAAGCGTAGTACGTGCGAGTCGAATCCAACCCTGGAACAGACGAAAATGTCCAACTAGGCCCTCTACACATTTTAAACGATTTTTAAACGACATAGCGCGCCCATTCTTATTTAGTTCCCATCTGGCCCCAAGGTTGTACTTACTGTAAAATCACGGCGTATTAGTATGCGTTTTATAAAGGACTAGCCGCCCGCCCCAGCTTCGCACGAGTGTAAGCTCGGCCTTCGGCCTCGCTACAAAATATAATATAGCCTATGTCACCCGGATATAGTGTAGCTTCCCAACAGTGTTTTTTTTTAAATCGGTTCAGTAGTTTTTGAGTTATTTCGTTACAAACATCCAAAAATTCAAATCTTTCTTCTTTATATATAAAGGATAGTGCCCAAAAGTCATCGATCATGAGGGCAGAACCATCTGCCATACCAATGAAGCATGAGATTCAGGTCAAAAAACCACCTTAAAATCTACTACTATGGATATAATATTATATGTAGAATCCAGAAAAGCGATTCCTGTGGGTATTTCAAGATTATCCAAACCTGTCCTTATGAAGGAACTTGATGAAGTCCCGATGCGGCGCCTTAGGCTGCACAGTACGACAGTTCTCCGCCGAGTCCTCGTAGGATCCGTACCCGTTCCACGGCGGGAGCTGCCGGTCTTTTATGGAAGTGCTGATACGTACAATGTCTTTGCTCTCTGGTATCGGTAGAGGAGTAAACGCATCTACAGAGAAGATAATGGTTGACGTTTTACTGGAAAAATCTAGCTAGGGTATAAAAAGGATATAGAATTATGGACTAATATCCTACGGCATCGACAATATATTTCAATTTTCAAAATCTTTCTATGCCTCTATAACAGGGTTCTCAGATTATTTTTTCAATTTTAGGAATCTTTTGTTGTCGATTCGATAATTGGTTTTATGTCATTTTTTTTTTAATTCTAACTAATATTATATAAGGGGAAGTAACTCAGTCTGAATGTTTGTCGCGTTATCACGGCTCAACGGCTGTGCGGATCTTAACGAAATTTGGCAGGAAGATAGTGTGCATCATAAAGACGTAAATGCGGAAAAACTGGAAAATCGCAAGTAACACCACGGGACTCAACTATATATTATATATGTATATAATATTTTCAGTACTAATATTATGCAGTATTGTCTCTCTAGATTTGTACTCCTTAAGGATAAAAATGTAATCCTCCATTAAAAAAAAAAAAAAAATTGTTTATACTCGTCCAATTATCGTTGACTACTGAAGTGAGAATTTTTTTCCCTTCTCTTTTCTGTGTCGCTGACCATACAGCGCGGGAACGCAGTCAGCCTCTTTGGCATATTTGGGCGAGAAAATGCCGATCGCGGAGATTTTTTATTTTTGGCGCCTAAATATTTGTGTTTTGGTTTTTATTTTCAGGCCTTTTTTACATATATAAAAGTCATACTAATTGTATTTAGTCATATTTCATATAATAAGCCAGTTCTAGTACCTAATTATTTTATCAAACACATTTTTTATCTATCTACTATATATAATTATAAAAATCACTGAAGAGAGATTTTTTCGTTTAGATTTTCTGTGATAAATGTCAATTGCTGTTCGTTTGTCTCGCTAAAACTCGAGAATGGCTGGACCGATTTGGCTTATTTTGATATTGAAATATTTGTGAAAATTCAGGGAAGGTTTAAACGACGAGTAAACGGCTGGACCGGTTTGGATGAAATTTTGTGTTCCTGGAGCAAGTCATAGTAGCGAGGCCGAAGGCTGCGTTCTACGCGTACTTAGTAATTGTCATCGGGTATCATGTAATATTTAATAAATACAACATTCATTATTAATAAAAGAATATATTATGTCCGATTTGGGTGTTATTGAAATACATTTCAAAAACTTAGTACTTACCGAAACCAAATGTGACTCGATAATATTCTTTAGTGAAAGGATCACAATCTGTTAGCACTACATTCCGACCAAATACGTTAAGAACTGCCCCGATACTCAAGTCTGCGGGGGTGTAGGATGCCACCAGGGGGCCACCTGTCATCTCCACTTGGGGTGGAATTTTCTACAAAAGCAAATTCATAATTATGCATTAAAAATTTTAACTAACGTATTGAACGACCATAACATTCTTTTGAGACTGAAAATAATACTTACTCTCGGTAACCGCATTCGTTTCAAGAACATAGGACCAGCTTCTACACCCGAGTTAGGAGGCATTGATTCTTTTATCTCAATGGTGTCATCCGCCAAGAAGTAATGGATCTCAAGATAATGTATCACGCCGAATTCAGAGTCGCGATCGTCCCAGTAACCATGAAACCTAAATAAAAACCATTATTTAGCTTCAAATAAACTAAATATTTCCAACACGTTCCTTAATTGTGGAGATCTAGACAACCTCACGCGAATCTTATGCGAGTACCGACTTTGCGGGTTTGTGGATTGATGGTTGTGATTGAGGTGGTGTAAATAGACCTCACGGTCACACAAAACCAATTCGGACTTTAGACAAAAGTGATACATGTCACCCGCTTTATTTTCAGTGTTAAATTCCATACGGTTCTTACCTCAAGACCTGCCGATCGAAATCCAGGAACTGCCTAAAAGGTCTATGTTTCGGGGGTTTTCTCAGATCTAACGTTCTCTGAAAAGTTAAATACCAATTCATATTATTTTTGTAGTTGTTTCCCTTTGTGATAATCAAGTTGAATATTGATATTGAACAATAGAGCCAACATAAATACGAGCAACATCAATTATTGTCGATCATCTTTGTCAAACATTTACGGCATGGTCAAAGAAATCAATAATGATTTCTTTGATCATGCCGTAAATGTTTATCAAGATCAATTACCATGTTTGACGATGAAAAAAAAAAAGAAAGTAAACCATATTTTATATCAGTAATATAACGAGATCCACTCTCAAACTTTCCCTCATAGAGTTTTAGAAAAACTACTTATGTAAATAAGAGGTAATAAGTTAATAATTATGATGAACTTTTCGAAAATTTGCAACCATTTTTAGTAAAATAATATACCTACTTATAACAGATATTGTTTTTTTTTGTAGATCTTTCTATTTGATAGAATATATCATAATGCCAAAAATCAAGTTTTCATTGCATTTTTTTGTCAAAAACATTTGAGAGGGCTCTAGGCTCGGGGCTAGAATACAGAACAGAACAGAATACAGCACCGGTATCCACTGCCTGTAATAAGCGGCCATTAAAAGGGTACCTCAGGGTTTGGGATTGTCGAAAGTGGGGTCTGATCATCCATCCACCCAAGCGAGCCCGGGAGAGGATGCCCACAGCACTGAACCAAGACTGAACAAGACGTCTGAAAGAGACATAGTGCAGTGCTCCAGACTGTTTCTTAAGAAATCTCGGAGCCCACTTGTCAAGCACTAAGGCTGATCACCGATGATTTAAATGGGTATAATCCCACATAACCTAGCATCCAATGCAGCTGCTGAGTATCTTTGGAAGATTATCCACATAATCGCCCGGCAAACAGAGACATATTTTTTTTTTTGAGAATTTTCTCTCGTAGTTAATAAAATATTACCTCGGGTGCATCAGGCCAGTTGACAGGATCGGGTACGTTGATCCCCAGCCGATTGAGGAAAACCCGCGTGAAATTGTCGCAGTTTACGATCTGTCAAACGAAAATATTGGTCATTTTCATTTTAAAAATGAGGTTCATGAAGTTCATCTGTCCGTCTGTCTGTACGTCCGTCCTATTTCTTTAGAAGTTTCTAACTTTTATAGTGATCCTACTAATTCTACTTTCTATAGTACATATAATACTAGCCGCCCCGCAATAGTATTGATCTCAATGATAAAAGTATAAATAAAGTATATTTTTGCATTTTAGGGGTGCCTCTGGTAACATGTGAAATGTTTTTTTTTATAATGTGACTTTTTGCTGTTGGCCTTGCGGCCTCTACAGCTTGACCGGACTAGTTGGTAATTTTGGTTGGTTTGATGCAAAGGGCGTGTGGCCAACATGATTTACAAGTGAAAAGCAATATGGATGAATTTTTTGCTGCACCCCATCGCGTGGGGTTATGTTAGGTCTTTTAAAATGAAAGTAAGGTCACAACGTTTTACCTATACATAACTTTTTCTCAAGTATATTTTATTGCGACATACTCGTATGTCCCGCCAAAGTTGCAAAAAATTTCCGGGAAGTTGGTTGTAACTATATGTAATAATAATTATAACGAATTTATGCGTGATTCAGTATCTTGCTATTTTAACAGACTTCAAAAAAAGAGGAAGGTTCTCAATTCGATCAGTTTTTTAATGTAAAAGTTGTACAACGTAGCACTCGTAGTAGCAGTTCTACGAATTGCTACGAATCTTGATGTCGCGCCAAACATTCCTATCAGTTAATTAGAGCACGTATTAGGAGGTGTACAGCTAGATATTACGAATATTTTAGCCCGCTTCTCCCTACACTGTAAGGTCCCTTGGCCCATGCCATTTACCTACCATCGACGATACATAACTAGATATTACTCACCTTGAAAACCTTCCCAAAGAATGTGACTTCCCGGCCGATATTGAGGTCGAGCACATCGTAATAGGCATCGTAACTGAACGGAAGGCGGATCCTTTGGCGACTGATCATTATTCCTGTTCGAAACAAAGGTTTAAATTGCCTTTTTTGAATTAGTGGCAAAGCCCGTCTGCTGTCACAGAAAGATAGATGGAAAGATGAAGTGTAAAAAGATCTGCAGAAGCTTTGCATGAACTTGCGCAAGATATGTAAAAGTGCCGTCATTTGGTATCGGAGGCCAATATCATATCATATGTGTAATAAATTTACACATATATGCCAATACACAGTTTGAGTCGCTGCGTCAGCATAACTAGGTACACTGATAAAATAATCATATGACCTTTTCCTTCCTAAACTGAGGAAGGAAAATATCATATTTTGGAAGGCAATACTCAGAAGGAAAGTCAGCTTTTTTTGTCATTAGTGGAGGCAAGTAGATTTATTACTAGTACCTAGGTCCTAGTGTCTTCGCCAAACGAAACTGTTCGTGGATCAGAGAAGACATAGACAGAATGTGGGCTCGTAAGGACCAATTCACATCTAGATCGCAGTAGCTGTCGCTAATCTTTGTTTTAATTACAAAATTGTTACGTTATATTACTTACCATCTCGATGTAAATCGGTCCTAATTCTAGAAGCAAAAATATAACCACGACGCACAGCACCGCAGTCCTCGCTTGGTCCTACTTTTGACCTGCTTACAGCAAAGAATTGCATGTATTTACCTTGCGAAAGTCCGCTGTTTTCAGTCTTGGGTTCCATGACCTTGATGGTACCGTCCTCGAGGTAAAAGAATATGTCCACCTTCCGCAAGATATGCGACGCGCCGCGCATCTCGTGCAGTGATTGCTGGAAGAATGCTTGGAACCGCAAGATCTGGGGACACAGACACGGTACGAGTAACATACGAGTACGAGTAGGTAGGTAAATGCCTAATTCGAACTGAGTAGTACTTACAATTTAGAAAAATCTGATACTCTATGCCTTAGAATAAGTACCTACCTATGCAGTGTTTTTCAACCTTTTTCATGTTGCGACCCCATTAGTGTGAAAAAAAATCGCGGCTGACTCCACTGTTTATCTGTTTTTAATTATATTTAAATATCAAATATGTACAATATTTTTATAATTACGTATCGGCTAATTACATAATTAAGCACCTATAACAGACACCTATAACTTTTTGGCTTCGCAACTTTCCGTGACCCCCTTATAGAGGCTTCGTGACCCCCCAGGGGGTCGCGTCCAACATGTTGAAAAACACTACCTACCACTGATAATTTAAAGTCGCATTCCGAATCAAACAAGCCAACAGCGCAAAAACCACCAATGAGAACCAACACGGCACAATTTTTTTTTCTATTCTGTGTTGTTGCTCATTAGCGCTGTTGGCGTAGGTACCAGCTCGGAACCATAAAAAACATTGAAGGTCTTTATTCTTACTTGTTTTAGGTATTTCATTTTTACTCCATGTGGTGGAGCTTTCAGGGTGGCCGCGGCTAGTGCGGTGATAAAACCGCGACGCCGGCATCAGCCGGTCTATTCTGCAAGCTAAGTGAACGCGCAAGTGAGGTGATAAGCTAAGTGAACGTGTATTTTTCTTGTCGAATACTATAGAGAAATGTCAAAATGTCGAGTGATCACCCTTGACTGTTATGTAGTCCCTTACCCATAGAATTCGATGTTTTGACATTTATCTGCGGAAAAAGGCAAGAAAAAATCACATTTACTTAGCTTATCACTTCACTTACGTGTTCACTTAGCTTGCAGAACAGACAGGAGATCCGAGTTCTTCAAAACAGGAACACGAACACTTCCCGTTTAAGGCTCTCTTTGCCCACTTTTAGCAATTTTGGTCATTCTAGGTTTAGTTTGTCTACTTCCATGGTATGTACACTTCAAATTATAAAAATGATGTCATATCAAAATTGAATGAAAACATTCATAACAAGTTTCAAATCAAAATCATCCACAGCCTTCTTTATTCCACAGTTGAGTTACGGTCGTTCGTTAGGAAAAAATTAACAGACAGGAGGCTTACATGTTTATCATACATGATCCAAGTGGGTAGATCCGGCGCTTGCTTGCGGCAGTACAGCGAAGGGACTCGATTCTCGCCCTCGGGCTTGTCGACGAGCATGTTCACATTGTCGATTGTCGTAAATATCGGACGAACCCCGAAATTCGTTTTTCCAATCTAAAAAAAACATTGAGATTCAATGTAACTAAGAACGGTGAGATTCGCTAGATATGTACTCAAAGAATGTAGGTAACACACACGAAGATACATCCTAAACTTATAGAAGCGAAAATAACTGTCTCTCTGTCCCTGTCTGCTTGCTTTAAACGACTAAACGGCTAGGCCGATCTTAACGAAATTCGGCAAGAAGATAGTGTGCATCATTTTAGTCTGGCGAGTGCGTTGCGATTCTAGTTGTTTTTTTTTTTTTTCTATTTTAGGTAATTCTTTTACGAATTCTCGTACACAAGTCTGTCGCTTGCTAATCATGTTTGCGAGTGATAATGCTTACCAAAGGATTGCCTCCATAGCCGGGTAATAGCGGTAATCTTGGATTACGTATAGACATGATTAATTTATTGTGGGTATATTTTTCATAAAATAACAAAAAGCTAAGCTTGGGCTAAGCGCGTTCAAAATAATACAAGTTTCAAAATTATTGGCAAAGATTATTGGCATTTGGTTTAGTTGCTTAGCAACCACAGATAGATCAGAGTATATATCGGGAAACAACTTGTTAAACTAATGATAATATGAAAAAAATATCTCTTCAGTGTAATATGCAGCCAGTAAAATAATACGTATATTTTTTCTATTCAAAATGCATGACGTGTTTCCGCTTATTTTTTTACAAAAAAAAAACCTAGGTACAAATGTGCTATCAATGTCGATCATATTTTATTTATCAATGTCACTTACAATATTCCATGTTCCGAATCTCGTCTATAGATAGCACTGTATACAACCTATTCCGTGTGTTTTGGATTGTGGTGGAACGGTTTTACAAATACATTATTGTATTTGAGACGTTCTTCATTCCAATCTCAAATACAACCCTGCGAGTGCTTTGGTATCAAATAAAAAAAAACAATGCTGTGCGTTTTCTAAAAAGGTGTTCCTAACATTACTACAATGAATACTAACAACAGTCGTTCGTGTGCGTGGGCGACTCCCTGCGCCGTTGGTGAATTTTTCTGAGGCCATTGGTGCCAACGTGATTCGGAACATGTTCACAGTTGTCGATATTGTGTTTGACATTGACAGCAATGACAACTTTATTGCAGTATAGATTCTAACGAAGTTGTATTGTGTTGTTATTTTCCAAAAAATATTAATAATTTATCGTTTGTCCGAGTTTTGTGTAATTTCATCAAGTTAAAGTTAAATATTCTCTTTATTATTCGCTAGGAAATAACACAACACTCACTGTCATATTTATTTATTAGGTATTCGAATAAAAATGATGGAAATGAAAAACAAAATCATTGCATTTTTTATATTCAACTCTAGTTTTGGTCCAAAAGAAGGAGATGTAAGTGTATTTTACTTATTATAATTAAATAAACATGCATCTAAGACGCCTCTAAAAATGTACAACTTACAACTTTTGCTTGCAGGAATTAAAGAGAATGCTATTTTACCACCCAAGTAACACTGGTCCTGATGCTCGCAAGATGCAGGTCGGGTTGTGTGAAGCCGTTGTTAAGTTTATGACGTAAGTTAAATTCATTGAATTTACCAAAAACTTGTTAAAGAACCTCTTTTACTAAGGCCTAACGCCGACTATAGAGTGAACTCTTCTCGGTTTAAACTAGGCTTAAAATTATGCCTTGCTAATTTACTAGAGCTTAGAACAATTGAGGCGGGCAAGTGCAGCTAGACAATTTTGAACCTACTGTAAACTGTGACTTTCTCACTGCCACATGTATGAGACTGTTCAAGTATTATGTAAGCAGATTTATTACAATTATTTAACCCCCCATCCACCTTGTCACCAAAAGTAAGCAAAGTTTTTTTCCACTGTTTTTCTCCCGCGAGAAAGAGATATTCTAGGTATGTAGCATCTACGCATGGATAAAAACGGTGGAAAGCAGCCTGCAGTGGGTGCTACGCCGAATACCTTCATTTATAGCTACCTATCTAATGATATGTATGTATATATGTATAGATTATATGTATCTGTAATAAATACCACATTTTACTGCAGGACTTTCTCACCAGAGCCCTGTGAAGCTCTACAAACTCAAACAAAAAGATACATCTTCTACCAGCCTGAGAAAGGATACTGGATGGTGTTGGTTAGTATACAAAGAATATTCTGCTGTTGATGTGAGCTTTTTTAGGGTTCCGTACCCAGAGTGCTATTGGGACCTTATTATACATATATGTGTATATCGACATAGTGCAGTTCCTGCCCATCTACCATGACCTAACGCTTCGTGCTATTTGTTATAATTTGTGTTTTGGACCAATTATGTGAGTCCATGTTTGAGGCTTGCCATGTTAAGATCTTGCAGTGTCTGTTGAATATAATAAGTTGAGGAGAGAAAGTTTATTCTACTATAAACACAATTGTACTTAACAAATATTTGTATGGAGTGTGATGCTCTGTTTTTGTATGTATTGATAACAAGTAAACAAAGTTTTGTGCAAGCTACAAAAAAAACACAAACTGTATGAATTGAGCATTTGTACAGATTGTGATGCTTTCATTGTGTGGTGGTGTGAAACCCTCAATACACAAGTCCAACTAACACATGCCCAGTTACTTCAAGATGTGTAAGAAATTTTGTTTCTATTCTCAGGTTGTTAGAATACCATATGCTACAAAAGCTACACTAGCACTAGGTGAAAATACAAGTCATGATATAGTAAGTTTTTTATTTACACCTAATTGTTACAGAAATTATACTTATTTCTTTCTACATTACTCGCTTTTATATTAACTTGAGTGGCGAGTAACAAACATTATAAGTAATCAAACTTTTCAAGTAAATCAGACAACATCAGCCAGTAAACATTCACTGCTGAACATTAACTGCTACATTGCTGGCCTCTCTTAGAGAGAGGTCGTTGCCATAATCTCCACGCTTGGCACGCGGGTTCGCAGTATGTTCACCATGTACCAATAGGATGCTGCTGCCCATTTTCCGGTGGTTCTGGTCACAGTTATAAGCCATATCCAGGTCCTTTGAGACACAAACTTTTCAAGTGCATATATGTAGTAATTTTTAAACTTTTGCGATTTGAACACATCGCACCTTTAATAATAAACTGAATTAACTCAAAAAATGGGGTTTAGGAGATTTTATCATAAAACGAAGTAATTACGTGAAAAGAACAGGAACAGTCCAACAGGCGTTCCATTCGGAGCCATACAAGCGAGATAGAGTACCGTCTGTCTCTTTTTGATTAACCCGTCGGTCCAATCAAAATTCACTAAACGAGACGAATCAGTGTTACGCCGGCAGTGATCAGAGTGAGATGAGTGTTCGCTAATAGAAATAGAATTAAACCTAAATGCAACCACATGCAATGATTCTTTCTTAATAATAAACTGCACTATCTCTAATAGTCTAATATTTTGATATTTATTTTTAGTAATAAACTGCATTATCTCTTACTAATTTTTTTGTAATAAACTGCATTAAATCTTAAAGTAAAAAAAAAACCAGATTTTTTTATCAATAATAAACTGTATTAATAGGTTTTGTGTCATGTAGCATGTCAAATACTAGCCTGTATTTTTTATCAAGAAAAGGTGAAAGTCAGTAATGTTTTTTTAAACCTTTGTATTTTAAAAAGGATACATAATATTTGTTATTTATAACTGTTTTTTGAAAGGATATTCTATTGACAATACTCTAAATACATTCACATTTCTGTAGAGTGCCCACATTTTTGAAATTTTACCAAAACATACGTGGTTCCAAACTTGTAAAACTTTGAATGCAATTTCCCAAAAATCATGATTTTTGAGTTAGTTCGGTTTATTATTAATGGTGCGACATGTTTTAATATTTATCGGGACTTATCGCGTATATGTAATCATGCATATATGTAATTCAGATAACAATATTATAATGAACTGATCTGATGATGGAGCCAGGAGGTAGATATAGGAACTCTTCAATGGTGAATCACGCTGACAGAGCCATCTAGCGGGAAAGACGCCAACCATCATGTCGCATTAGCCGAGCGACGCACTATGACTCCCACCTCTCCTGGCCTCCCCATGTACATGTACCCATTTTCACTATTTAAAGAGTAATATAAATAAGGGTGTTTTTTATTTTTTCAAACTATAATATTATTTTGAATATAAATAAATATCTGGGATAAAAGCCCCACTTTTTTTCTTACAGCCCCATTTTTGTTTCCATGTAACCTTTTATTTACTGAGTTTCATGGAAACAAAAAACTAAGCCAACAAAGGTCATTGTACTCATCTTTTTTTTTTATACTATAGGCCTGGAATCATCTGTTTGTATTTTTTTTTTGGTAGTGTAATAAATATTCAATATAAAATTGTTTTTTTTTTTTCAATTTCAAGGTCACTCCCATAGTAAAAGCTGTGCTTAGTGATGTACAATGACCTCCTTTCAGCTTAGTACCACCGATCCATGTAACCCTACACCCCTACCCCTATGTTTGACACTACAATATGCTTTTCACTTTCAGATCCATCCTTCTGTGATGTCCGATTTGTTAATGTCCGCATACAAAATGTTTCACATGTTCAGAGGTCCATTCAAAGACATATCCAACGAAGTTATATATACCACATGTGAGCAGTTCTTTACACCTGTACGTATTTAAAGTACATTAATTTTGTTTTATTTATATATTTTTTAGTTTTCCAGAACTTTCTTGTTTTTTTTTTATATTGCCATTTAGCTATGCTGAAAGGGGTCTGTCATAATCATCATTATGAAAAACTTTTAATTGTTCATAATGATGGGTATTATGAAGCTGATCGGCTTAGTACACCCTTACTGCTTAACCCTGTATAATATGGGTACAAAGAGTTATTTTCACATTCATAAATACCTATTGTATTCTACTGGCTGTGTTGAGTGAGCAGACCAAGTTATTTTTACTAAACTTAAACTATTGTATCTCAACAACAATATTTTTTTACTATGAAGGGCGCGTTCCGAATAACGACACTACGCCAGCAGCGCTAATGAAAACTAACACAACACAAAGAAATTTTATGCCGTGCCGTAACGGTTCTCATTAGTGATTTTGGCATCATTATTGCTGTTGACGTTGGTTCGCAACGGGCCCTTAATTTGAATCTTTTGTAAGTGGAATTACTTTCTATGGCAAAAGCTGACACCTGAAGTAGAAGCACTATGGCAAGGCAGTAAAAATCATTAAATCAACATTTATTACTTTCAGTTCATCACATCTAAAAACATCAGCAATGACATATCAGATGTCATCCAAGGAATCAACTACCTTCCTCTGGACAAGAACTCTTTCTTCAAAATTCTGTGTTTCATAGACTTATTAGAAGTTAACTATCCAGATTTCAAGTGCATTTCATTCGTTTACAATGAACAACTCATTTGGTAAGCTAATAATAAAAATTAAAACAACTGGGCGACTTTTTCCCCGATTCCATGGGGCTAAATGAGACCTAATAATATACTGGGTATTCTGGGGTTAAATCGCGAATAAACGGTTTTTACAAGCATACCATCGTAGACCGCATCATCACTTAACATCGGGCAAGGAAGCGGTCACATGTTTATTGGGTTTTAGGAAGCAGTCGCGCAAGCCTATTTTTTTTTTAAACTTGCTATATTTGAAATCAATACAATTAGAAGTAGGTTAAAATCAACTTCCAAGATTTTTTTCTGGCTGAATTATCTATATAATATATAAAAATCTCGTATCACGGTGTTTGTGGTCGCACTTTTTTTTATGAAACTTTAAATGTTTTGTTTTGTTTTTTTAATGAGAATAGGTCGTAAAGTATTTATCATCATCATCACAAGTTTTCGCGGGTGAAAACGTGGGGTGCAGCTAAAATATCTACTTATTACTATAGGAATATCTACTTATCCGAAGGTTGTCTGGAAGAGATCGCTTTTAGCGATAAGACTACAATGTTCTTTTTGCGGTGTCGATAAAGTGTGGCTGTATTGTATTCTAAAACTATCTACATCTCTTTTCCACTATATATAAAAAAAGTTGGCATACATTTTATTTTGAGCAGACAGCCAGGCACATCATTGATATCTTGCATTCCAGGAATTCCCTATCAACGAACGACATGCTAACACTCTACCAGTACCTAGTGCAGACTCTGCTGCCACAGCAAGTGGAGTTGGAGATCCAGGGTGGAGCGATCGCAGCTGCCCAAAGGCACGGCCGGTTCATCAGCCCTCCAGAAGGAATCAGATCTAGGGAGGATCTGCAGAGGCTACTCAAAGTACACCTGATGCATGAAGATGATACAGAGATAAAGGAATACTATCTGATTGTATATAGGACTATGAGTGCAACTGTTTGTTTTACTGTTGATGGTGAGGATCCCTTAATAGCTTTATATTTTTTTATTATGGTTGTGTGGTTTAAGTTGGTGTGTATATCGTACCAACCACCTAGCCTGGCATGGGAACTGGCTCTCAAATGACGCTGCAAGATCACACCATTATGTGATTGGCGACAGAATTACAACTTGAGGATGATAGCTAGCCAGGCATTAGATAGTGCCCTAACACCATGCTATGGTTTCAGCACCTCAAGCTCATTGTTGGGATTTGAACCCACACCCTTCAGATTGGAATTCGAATGTGCCAACCACTGAGCTATCCTCGCTTTTATCTAACAAGGTTTCCAATACCATTGTAAACCCATTTTAAGATTCTTTTTCTAGAAAGGTGAAAATTCATCGGCCTGAAAGTTCATCCACATAACATAGATCGGTAGAAATCGCACACTGTACGTTTTACGCGTTCCTTTTCGTCTTACACCTGCAATTTGTGGAATGAGCTCTCTCCTGCGGCATTTCCGAGTAGCTTTAATATGGGGTTCTTCAAAAGGGCTTTAAGAGTCAGCAACGTATCTGTGATGCTGCAGGTTGGGTTCGTTAGGTTTGTTTTCCCAAGCACTTTGGTCTTAGATGATAAATTCAATATGGCGGATGCCCCAAGATCGCTGACAAAATGTTCTTATCTGCCATCATTATATGGGTATCAAATGAAAGGCTAAGAAGCATACGAAAAAGCTTGTTTTTATATTAATTAAGTTTATTAATTGTTTGATCAGGCGTTACTTTGCGGAAGACCATCTTCAAAATCACACTAGAGGTTCATCTGAAAAACAGTTTTAAAGTTTATTTTAGATGTGGACTATTAGTTCATTCATAATATTAGACTGATGTGTTTGTAATGTGACATTTTTGCTTCTTGGCAGTGGTTAGATGGTTGATGGTTGCATCATATACAAGCTAATAATATGTCTCACAGAAATACCAATCCAATTATGTAACTCATATTTACACAGATTACGTTAGCGGCAATCAGATGGTAGAAAGAAAAACGAAATAGTTTTAAAAATTAAATCGAAACTTAATTTTTAACTACCCTAATGTCCGATTCGAACTATATAATTGGAATACTCACTGATGTCCTCAGCCGCTCTCAACAAGCCATTTATTCGGGTCAAACTGCCACGGCGATTCTGTATTGCTGTTTAATTAGACTGTTGTAAAATCAGCTACCTTCGTGGATATACATAACTCCCATAATAGTATTTTAGTTTTAGTCTCACATTGATTTTCTCTGATTCCAGTGAACACAACCTTAGAGCTGGAAACTTTCAAAGCACTTGACGCTTTTATGGGCCCCCATTTATCGACAATAGCCTCCTCTATAAGTGAACAGTGTACGATTCACGCACTGCAGACCGCGCAGCTTGCCAACTCAGAACACAAGTTCGTTTACTTCAACAGACTCAACTTGGCTTTTAAATGTTCAGTAAGTTGATATACCAACACCTTAGATACTATGAATATAAAGAAGAGCACTGATATTGGAATGAAGTGCCTATGAATAGTAATAGTTTGTTCCAATCTAAGGCGAAATTAAGACCAGGGGCCTAACGCCTGCCTGTTATAAGATATTCAGTTTAGTTGATTGCGAAAAGTTGGGTGACTCCAAACCGTATCTCGGCGCGTTAAGGTTCGCGTTTGCGTGATTCTGCTACGCGTATTCGAGCCCGCGGTTAAAGTTAATCGTAGGCCCCTGAGGCGTTACGACTACCTACAAAACCTTTGAACTAAGTGACCAACATTTTTTATTGTTTCAGCCACCAATAAACAGGCTTATTCCATCAACAGCAATAAAACCTGAAGTGCTAAGCATATTAGCAGAAATGCACATAGACAAGAAAAGGTAATCTATAAATTTTGTTACATTTCTAGTTATAACAAAAATATTATTAGCTTGCACAATACTTATTCTATTCTATCTTTTGTTTTGTTGCAGTCTTGGAAACTATGGTGAAATTATCATCAAAACTCCCGATGAGTATTGGATTACAGGAAAGTCATCAAACGAAAGGGAATTCTACGTTATAATCCAAGAAAAAAATGCCAATTTGAAAGAAGTTGCAGGTAAGTTTATTTTCTTCCATTATTTGATGACCAGCAATTTTGTGCAACTCTGGATAATAGTGAACTAAAATATTGCACTTTATTACAGATGAAGTGAAGCGAATATGTGAGGCTCAAATGAAGGGAATATTTTTTTATCCTATGTAATAAACATTTTTATCGCTAGCTTATCCTGTAAATACTAGGTATATAATATATTACAAATATTTATTAATTATTATAAATAAAACAGTTACTTACAATTTACAACATGTCTATAATTTTTTTATGAATTTTAACATACTTAAACACGCTATATGCTTACATAATACCTTACATAAGCTTAACAATAATTGAATGCTAGTCACGCGATATTTTATCACTTTTGTTAAACAGTTTCCTGTAGATTTGAATGACGAGTTGTCTGTTTTCATACGCCCACGAAATTAATACACAAAACAAGCACAGTGCTCCTACAGCTATGTGTAGAATTATTGAATCATTAGCTAACTTGTTCTCTGAAATCTTACAAACGCAACCTGCCACAAATAATGTTAACAAAAACATTTTTCCTACAAGAAGCCCCTGTAAAGGCTTGTATTCTGTGTTTTTATATTTATCATTTATAAAATGTATACTGTGTACAATCCTAGAAAACATATTTATACAATTAGATACAATAAACCCAACTGGTCCAAATATGTAAGTCAATACATAAGACAATACTAGGAAACTTATAGAAAAGAATACCATTAAATAATTGTAGCTATTCAACTGGGCACTTGTCATGGTTGCAAATGTAAAGCATTCTGTGACTCCGTTGATGGCTAACAACACTATAGCTAAACAATGACTCCTAAGCAACTGAACTGGCAGGCCACCCGCCACAAATGCTTCTCCCCCATACAGCAGCAACAGGGTACGAGCATAGCTCTGCCCAAACACTAGTACTATCAAACCAATAGAACTCACAGTTTTACAAACTTGTGACAACACAGTGCATGACTCCTGAATTTTATTTTGGTCTTGTTTGTACAGTGGAAGGTCTCTGCTCACCATTTGTGTGAAATAAAAATAACTGCTGTCTTCAATGGGTCTAAAAATAAATCTTGCTGCCAAGCTGCCAAGATTATTTACAACATCATATGTGGCTTGTTCTTTGAAAGTCATTACAGGGCTCATTGACATGACATATTTCTCTCCTTCAGTTAACAGTTGTTTCACCACTCCCTGTTTAGCAAAACTAACTGTGAGTGTACTTAGTTTTCTATTGAATGTGGAATTGACTGACCCCAGATATCTGGGAAATAAATCTCTGATGGAATTGAAGTGGAAGTCGTCCATGTTGTCATATAACTTGTGCAAGACTGCTTCTGGGACAATTCTACTTTTAAGAGCACCTTTAGCATACAAAGGCTTATTTTTAATATACCAATTAAAGAAGACATAATAAGCTATAACAATAGTCCCTATACTCCCAAGTTGGGCAATTGAAAATGCTATGAGTGCCAGAGACCTGTCATAAACAATAATAGATAAGAACAACAAAGTCCTAACAAAGATGTGTAAAGTGTCAAGGGCAACTTTCAATTTTATGAAGCAGAAAAGTTGAGCTATTAAAACTACATTTGCAGAACAAAGCTCCAAAATACAAGAAAGAGCCACACTCCAACATCCAAATCCATACTGAAATTCAAGCTCAGGGTGACCAAGAGGTAGCCAGTTCAACCAAATGTACACAAATATCATAGATAACACACAACTGATAGGCACCGAAAGCCAAATTTGGTTAATGATGTGACTCCAGCTAAACTCATCTTTTTGACCTAAACAAGCTCTATTAAATGGTTCCCTACTCAGAAACAGTATGGTGCTTTCAAGAAGGAGCAGCCTCACATTCATAATACCAAGTACTTCATGCCCTACATTTCTGATCACCCAAGCATTGATCACAAATGTCACACAACGGAATAAAATTTGGAATATTATGTTAAAGGATGCATTTTCAAGACTACTCATTAGCAAATTTCGCCCCATTTTAAATTATGTAACTGCTACTCTTTATACATTAACAGTGGTTCCTTCACTTCCTGATGATAATATGCTTCTCTTAACTACATAAATCTTCTTGTTCGACAAGCATACAGCAAACCAATGGTCCTCATAAGTTATTGAGATTTTCTTGAACTGTTCATTTGGACCAAACGCCAATGGATCAACCCTGCAAAAAATCGAGTAGGTTTATGTAAGTTACTTATAGTGCCTAGAGTGCCTATAACTGATAAGCGTTTTTAAAACATTATATCTTCCAAAGACAATTTGTACAATAACCTTGTCATCATGTAATTTTTAAAGAAAGGAAACACTAAAATAAGCTCTACAACTTAGTTTATCCTCGGGAACTCAAAAACTGTGTGCTCACTTATTGGACAAAGTGATGAGATCAGTTATTATCGTCGCAACGCGTTCGTCGTTTTCCAACTCTCCACCAGATTCAAGGACAGCTCCGTCCTCTGTCAGAACTAAGTAACCGATTTGATCTGGTATTTTATCCATTATAACTGTAAATTGCAACACGATTCAATAAAGCTATAAAACATTTACCACAAAATACTATTGAACTAGTGAATAGCGATGAAAACATTTTTACCTCTCGTACATTAATATGAAATGACAGTGACATGACAGCTGGCACAGCTGTTGACAGGGCTGCCAAGTGTAGCTTCCTAAAATTCCCCAAAATGAAAACCAGTACCCTTAGTACAAGATTTGATAGTTTTCGAAAACTTTTTTCGTTTTCGTTTTGATGCATACATTGGTGGGCTGAAAGCTAAACGAAAACTTATTCCGTAATTGAGTGAAGCAACCTATACTGTCGATTACTACAGGTTTTAGTTCCTCCGCGTTTCCGCTGAAGGCGCTTTACTAAAATGTATGGAACAATACGAAAACGAAAAAAGTTTTCGAAAACTATCAAATCTTGTACTAAGGGTACTGTACCCTTAGTAAAAGATTTGACAGTTTTCGAAAACTTTTTTGGCGGAAACGCGGATGAACTAAAATCGGTAGTAATCGGCAGTATAGGTTGCTTCACTCAAATACGAAAAATAGTTTCGAATAGCTTTCAGCCCAGCAATGTATGCATCAAAACGAAAACGAAAAAAGTTTTCGAAAACTATCAAATCTTATACTAAGGGTACTGAAGTGATGATTCGTAGTCAACGTAATTAATAGATGGAGCACAACACAAGCAAGGGAAAAACACCTATAGATAATTTTTGACGTATTTTTAATATCAAGAAGTAAAGGACCGGGAAGACCAAGAGGAGTATTCTCAGTAGCTAACAGACGTGTGGATTTGGTTGACCTCAACTCAACCGCCGCCTGTCCAACGGGAGAGAATGAGGATAATATGGTATTCTCACTCTTTCTCTCCCGCTAGTGGGACGGTAGCCCGTCAACCAAAATAAGAAGGGTTATTACTTCAAAATATTGGTCTCTATTCCTTAGAAAATAAAGGCCAACTTTTTGAGGTTAACTTAACGCGCCGCGTTACGGGCGTGTTTGCCCGTGCGGAATAAGGGCCAGAATTAGAATATATTTATTGCAGGCCTTTGGGCCAATTTCCTAGTACCCAGAGACAACAAATTTTGTAAAAGTGATTTTAGGCCAAGTTCGACACGTCTATTATGGCTAGTAGAGAGCAACTCTACGGATTTTACCGATTTTGTTGTACCTTGTTTGTTGATTTGTTGTATAAAGTTAGTACTTTATAGTCTATGGATGGAAATAGAATTTTTTCATTCAACATTCGCATATCGCTGTCAAATTAAATGTCAATCAATTTGTGATCAAGGAAGGAATCGCTGAAAAGAGAAATTATTTATTGAGATTTCCTCAAATTTTTCTGTAATACCTATCCTTTTGTTTCGCTCATAAAAGGTATTGTAAACGTTTTATTCCGATATGAGTACCCTTAATTCAAAATACCACTTTACAGCAAGAATACCGTGCTTTTAGTTTTGATGATGTACCTACATTTGTTTGGATCTCATTGATAAAAATCGTAGTAAAATGTTGCTCAAATACCTAAGATCTGTTTACTGCTTCAACTTTATTGTAATAGTACATTATAGGCTTTATATCTAGTGCGTAATGAAATCATATTCGTAAGACGAAACTTCATAGGCTCTCTATAACTAGTTTTATAGCCACAAAGATTTATGGAAGTGCCTACATACGTGTTTGTTATTAGTCCTTGAACATGCAAACAGAAATAGGTATCAATTATTGACTTTATTTTCAATCAAGTTCAATATAACAGTTTTTTATTATAAGTCGGTGTTACACTGTCGCAAACAACAGAAATATATTTCTATGTAATGTCAAATGTTAAAATGTTGTAGTTGCAGAATGATGAGATTTCGCCCCAAGTTGGGAAGTGAACGTGGCTCAGAATGGCGCTGTTGCTTCTGTCTCCACGTCCGCACCGGCACCATCCTTATTGGAACATGGCATCTTGTGAGTGTTTCATAATTCAAAAGTTCTAACAAAATGTAAATCAGCCCTAGCGATAAGTACAGGGTTCTATTGAAATGTTCTATTTTTACGGCGAATCAAGTGGAAGTTCACCCTGCCCATGCGTCTCCCGTACCCCAACAACTAAACTTGCCGCACATGTGAACAGAAGAGTAGTATAGTTCATAAACCCGTAGTTCACTAAACATATTTTGTTCATTTGTCTCATTAGATTTTGGACGCATGGCTTTACAGGAACTTTGTTAAGAATGCTAAATTAAAGTAGCCTGAAACAAAAA
Source organism: Agriopis leucophaearia (assembly GCA_949125355.1). Taxonomy (NCBI): domain Eukaryota; kingdom Metazoa; phylum Arthropoda; class Insecta; order Lepidoptera; family Geometridae; genus Agriopis; species Agriopis leucophaearia. The sequence continues at coordinate 11,004,452 of OX421275.1, forward strand.
TTATTTAAATCTGAAGCAAAAAATTTGTTTTACCTGAAACTAATTTGTAATTAACCTGTCATGATAATATGATATCTGTTAAAGTTAAATGATTATTTACGGGATATTTACCGTGGTAAGGTTGTGGAAGGAGCTCCCGATATTTCGGCGCAGTTACATGCATCATGTTCACGGGAAGACTTGAGTTGAGTCTTCCCGTGAACATGGTGCATGTAACTGCGCCGAAATATCGGGAGCTCCTTCCACAACCTTACCACGGTAAATATCCCGTAAATAATCATTTAACTTTAGTGAACAACCGTGATAGTTTAAAACAATGATATCTGTTATTTAAATCTGAAACTTTTTTTTATTGTTTTTACTATTTTTTGAATCATAATACAAATTAGTTTCAGCTATAATTAATATTTTGTTTCAGGTTATCTTAAATTAGCATCTTTACAACAAAGTTCTGTAAAGTAAAACAAATAATTGATCCTTGATTTCTTATTGTACTTAATACAACATTGAAGCGGAAGATTTGTCTAAGACACAGTTTTGCACCTAACACATGCTCTCAATGTTTTGCCATTTTAATCCTTTTCATTGGCAACTATTTTCTGTAAATTTGAATTGGCTTACAATTCAAATTTTATTATGCAAGTGAGTGAGATGAGACAAGTCGCTCGCCTGATGGTAAATGCCATACTTGCTCGTAGCAGTTCAGTGCTATCCAGAATTTATTCCTTCAACTGTTTAAAAGCCTGTGTGGCAATGAACTGCGCTCCTTACCCACAATATCTCAATATTAGAAACTACTGCTTGATACTGGTTGAATAACTGGTAAAGGGGTGAAACTTCCATAGGCTTACTCTGCAAAATACCCCTATAACTACATAATGCTTAGTGAGATTAAATTCATGGTAACAGTATGCCGTTGTCACTACTTTATTGGCTTCCTAAGAGAAATGTTAAGAAAATCTGGAAGCCCTATAACATCTCTTAGGAACTATGATTACGCGAACAAAAGATTTTATTCTAATAATCAGAATGTGTTTATTGCCTTATTGAGTCTCCTTAAAACCTTACTTCTACACCTTACTATTATATTAGAATAGTAGTCAGCTCGCCTGGCACTTCTCTATTACTCCTGCCTACTTTCATTTTTCTTGCTGTTAGGCCCACCATACGTAATTAGCTTAGGAACTGCTAAACCTTAGGAGATGTAATTGCTGTGAGGGTTGTTTACCCATCGTCCATGTCCCCAGATGCTGCATCTTATGGCACTAGTGTTCCTAGCGGCCATCGTCCGCGACTCGCGGCTAGTCGACGAGCTGGAACGCGAGTCCATGCCGGGTCCTGACTGGAGTGACATGGGCAAGATCAATAATGTAATGCCCACTCCGCTCTCTAACGTTGATGCACCACCCAGTCCTTACCCACAGCATGGTGGTCAGCCAAGAGATCATGCACTTGTCTACCGTAAGTGAAGATTACTCATTATAATTACCCTTGCTATAGTAGCCTTATTTGTGACATTAGCAGGTATAGTGTAACAAGCTTGTTTGTACTTGAGGCTAGGTATCCATTGAGGTCACTACAATAATGATGGCTAAATGACTTCATCTCAAATTAGTATTTTTTTTATTTGTCAACATTACGCCGCTCAGCTTAGCCATTGCTTAATACTGGTGCTTGTTCTATGTGTGCTACACCCCAACCAGAATCAAATGAATTCATAATTATCAGAACTAGTCTTGTTTTTAGATTGTGGCTATTTCTTCGTGAATAATACGGTCCGCTAATACTCTATTTTCAACATTAGGTAAATGTTATTGTATTTGTACAACTGTTTCCTGCAACAGTACTTGGTATTATTATGTAGGTATTTGTACACATTACTGTATTGTTTTGACGAGTATAAGTTTGATAAAAACACTGTTCGCACCTGAAAAGTACTTGTTCAACGAATATTGCTTGTTTTGTGAGATTAACGGCAATTGTATTTATGTTGCTGATAAGATTGTCGACTAATTGACCTTATTCAAAATTGAGCAATTTTGTGAAAACTAAACAGTATTGAAACTAATTTCACAATGACAGAAGATACATTAAAGTAAAACCCACATAACAATTAGCTGCGGGTATTTGTTGGAATAAACATGATAGAAAATAAAAGTATATGTAGTTGCGTATCTCATTACGCAATAACACAATTGAGTCGAATGACTCGCAATCATGGTGATATTATAGGACGAATTTAACAGAGCACTTCTTCCTAGATCTAATAACAACTAGATGGAGTCTGAATCTATATTATATCCATGACCCATTTATCTTCAGCATCTGCCATTAAACCATTGTGATTCAAAAAGCGTGTTATTGATATTACAGCTTGATTTGTGCATGTATTGTTTTTAATGTCGTTTTGTTTGCTGGGCGAAACACAGCGGGCCGAGCGCGAGGGACGAGATTATAGTCCGACAGCAGCTACTATATTTTATCTTATAGTTCAGGGAGCCTACCACAATATCTTAGCTTATTGCATTCTTTTTTCAGTCCTACCACAGAATACATAAAGTACAAAACACTTAAACTTACTTTTGTACTTAAAGTACAGAGGGTTCACTTCGCAAAAGCATTTAAATAAGTAGAGACTCTTACTACCACACAATAAAGTCCAATTCAGGACGTGCGAGCGCTAATTACCTACTGCTATATTAACCTAGAAGCTGCCACTCTGTCTTTCGCATAACTCTTGTCGCGTTATCTCTGTCTATCGCGCGGCAGCGGGCACGGCAAGTCCGACCAGTCGACTACTTGTATCTTCATACCTAAAGTGCGGAGTACGTCAGCCCTGGTCCTACTTGACAATTCTTTCACTCCATCTACAGTAGAGAGAGCGACGGAAAGTTCATTGTAAATGAGGATTAAGTTGTGGTAGGCCCCAGTATGATACAACTAACTGCGTAGTGGCTGTCCCTCCCCAGTGGCGTATTTACACATTTCCTTAGTATACGCTGGTAAATTTTTGCCTATCTTACCTCTGCAATTGTCAGTTCCTAGATTATTTTTACAATTCAACAATTTGGTTAAAATTACACAAAAAATAGTTTTTGGTTATATATCTGGGCAAATCATAGAATTATGTACGACTACTTACACAATAATATACGTTCAGTAAACGTAATTACTAACTATTGCAAAGAGTTAAAAAAATCTAAATTCAATTGAGTTATGAAAGTTACTTACAATACCTTTTTGCACATTTTTTTGTTGAAAAATTATCAATGATATTGTTGTTAATAATCTTGTTCATGTAAGATGGCAAAAAAAATCGGTCCACAAATTTGCCGCCCTAGGGTCAAGGGTACTCAGCCTGCTGGTAAATCCGCCACTGCCCGCCCCGCCCGCTGTTGGTTTCTACCATGAATGTTGTGTAAATGTTTATATAACAAGTTGTGTTGCACTAGATGATGTGGATGTGGGTGCACTGGTTACAGTGTGCACCCTGGCAGTGACGCTCATGCTGATATACGGCGCGGCGCGCGGCAAGCCCGCCCACCTGCTACCCTTCTTCTGCCTGCAAATATTCGACTTCGCGATCACTGTGTGAGTCATAACTCTCTTTTATGGGTGCCTGGTACACTCAGATAAGACAACCAAGCGAAATATGCCTTAGTATAATTATCGTTTGTGTTCAAGTGTCTCGATTTTTCATACATTGTTTTTACTATACCGCTAAACTGCTTATAGCCGTAGCAGACGTATCGAACATGGCTGAGGTCAACCACGAACCGCCGTCTGACCAAGAGGTGGAAAAGAGAAAAAAAATCCGTTGGTCAGACGGCGGTTCGTCAGCCAAGTTCGATACGTCTGTTACGGCTATTAACATAAAAACTGTAAGTGCGGCACACTCATTTTTTACGCACACTAAGAAACTTGTAGCAACACCAATGAACTATCTAATAGGTCGTCTGCTGAGTGAGTGCGACTAAAGGCATCACGCCTGATTTAGGCCAGGTGCGTCCGCACCCGCCACGCCACCTTACCATATCTCCCTTGTTTGTCTGATCTGAGCTTACCCATTGTAAAACTGTACTATAATAATATTTCTTTAGATGGTTAGTAGATAGATAGATAGAAAACTCTTTATTGTTCACACCAAAAGTTACATACGTACATAGTAGGTAACATAAAAACAACTTAAAAACTAGTGTAACAATTGGCGGCCTTATCGCTATAACCGATCTCTTCCAGGCAACAGGTTGGTAAGCAATTCATTCAGTGTTATATAAAAAAGCATGTTTTATACAAACCAAAATGACGATCAAAGATAAGTTGGATAAAACAAAATGTATGTAGCATAGCTAAATGCATCTAGATGTGTTTTGAGAGTGGTGTATTATACCAACAGACCTATTTATAATTATATAGTCAAAAGTAGACTTTCACTTAGAATAGAAACCGTTGAGTACTCATGTTGAATTTTAATATGAAGTGAAGACTCTTCAGTTTCGGTTGATGTATTTATTTGCATACCTATTTATAGAATGTGCGTGCATATTCATGAAATGCATCGTACTGGGTATCAATAGGACGGATAGAGTTCATAACACAGCTTTAGGTTGCATCACAGGTGTAGTTGATGTAGGTCAAAAAAACAATTAAATAAAAACGGGCTTGCGCGGGTTATGGGAATTCATGTGGCATGTATGCATTCCGATCGATGGGCCAGGATCGTGACACAGTAGTTGCTAAATGGAAAATGCAGTTTGAAGAGCCAAGGAACTGGTTTCAGTGTGCAGAAGGTAGCGATGGAACAATAGTTTATTGAGATTTGTGACTGGAGGAGGAGACCGTTTCTCAGCAGTGGCATACATAGGTAAAAAATTAGGATGTAAGATATGAGTTAGAAATAAAATTAGAGCCTTCTAGTCACTATTACATAGAATCAATTTTTTACCGACTTCAAAAAAGAAAAAGTTTCTCAAATTGTTTTTATTTTTTAAAATGTTTGTTACCTCAGAACTCAGTCATTTATGAACCGATTTGATAAATTCGTTTCCTATTTGAAAGGATATTATACTTTCAGATTGGTCCCATTGAAATTTTATCAAAACCGTTTCAGTAGTTTGGCTTTTAAATCAAAATAACTGGAAAATTTGGTTACTTTTATGACAATATTATGTGGAAACAGATTGTGTTAATACAGATCTGGGAAACACTGTTTTAAACTATCAGCGTTGTTCACTACAGTTATATGATTATTTGCGCGATATTTAGTGTGGTAAGGTTGTGGAAGGAGCTCTCGATATAGCCGAAATATCGGGAGCTCCTTCCACAACCTTACCACGGTAAATATGCCGTAAATAAACATATAACTAGATCTGTGAACATTTCCCTTTGGGTTTAGTACCTACATTCTTTCGGCGTAACCCCGTAAAAGTGCTGAGATTTAAAAGTAAAATATGAGTGTATAATGCGGTGACATTAAATAAATAGGTAAATATTCGGAACATTTTTGCACACACGGTCATCTGACCCCAAACTAAGTAAAGCTTGTGATATGGCTGCCAGTGACTGATATATCGTACGTATTTTTTTTTAAATACATTCTTAAATAGATATTAACAACCAGACTTAGAACAAACACATTGTTTGGTGTTGCAGACTGACAGCGACAGGGTACCTGTGCTACCTGCGCTCGATTCACCGGCTGGTGGCGGAGACGCGGCGCGTGCCGTGGCGCGCCGAGCTGCTGCAGCTACCTGCGCCTGCGCTCGCGCTCCTCGTGCTCTCTGCCTTCCTCGCCGCCGTCATGCTTAAGGTATGTGGTACTGCACTGCAACATAGTCTCAACCCCACTATTTTTCTATTTCTACTCGATTTTTTATTGTCATATAATAGCGGACCACAAATAGAACCGAACACCGAAAACAAAATTGAAATGTGTTCAAAATTAAGAAAGATTATAAGCATTTTTAACCGACTTCCATAAAGGAAGAGGTTCGCAATTCGACTGTTTTTTTATTTATTTAATTTAATTAAAACGGTTACACCAATTACATCAATTAAATGTTTGTTACCTCAGAACTTTCGACTGGGTGAACCGATTTTGATGATTCTTTTTTATTTGAAAGCTGGTGGTTCACCGAATTGCATTGTCACCGAACTTACATAGGTATGTCAAATTTCGGCTCAAACGATTGAGGATAACTAGGGTTCTAGACAAGAACCACTTTCTGTTAGCGTTAAGGCCTGCGGAAAGATAAAATTGTATGAAAATGACATTAGCAGTCACATGACATGATTTAAGCTTATATAGTTGATTGAATCAGGCGTTACTTTGCGGAAGTCCATTTTCAAAACTGTTTTAATGATGAATTTCTAGTGTAATTCCGCTTCTACGTCGCTTCAAGTACAATAAGGAATTTGTGATAAATATTTGTTGATAATGTTAATTTTATTGAGTTTAATTTTGCCTAACCTGATATAAAATATTAATTACATAAATTGAAAATTAACGTAACCTGAAACAAATTTTGTTTCAGGTTCATTTATCACAAATTCCTTATTGTACTTGAAGCGACGTAGAAGCGGAATTACACTAGAAATTCATCATTAAAACAGTTTTGATTTAAGCTTATGTCATTTTCATACAATTTTATCTTTCTGCAGGCGTTAACAGAAAGTGGTTCTTGTATCGACCCCCTGGTCTAAACTTCAGTTGCATAATTTGTCCCACACATACGAACGAACATACTAACAGGGAAGTTAAATAAAAGCTTGTAATGAAGTGTTTTGTTGTCAGGGGTACTGCATCAACGTGGTATGGCGTTGCTACAAATACTGCACGTGGCGTGCGGCCTCGCTCCACAGCCTGGCTCCGTTCGTGATCTCCAGTGAAGGGCTGGCGCCGTACCCGGCCCACCAGCCACACCCGGCGGTGCCTGCGCCCGACTACTCCTCCCTGCTGCCCGACTACGAGGAGGCGGTGAAGCAGACCCCGCCGCCCTCGTACCGCGACGCCACGCTGATGGCCGCCGTTGACCCAGAACAAGCTTTGCCCGTACGTAGTCCCCAACAAATGAGCATCAGCTGCTGTCTCACTCAACTAAGACTCAACCTAATTCTTGCTTGTTTAGTCAATTATCGGTTAATGTTCGTTGAGAAGCGCATCACTTCAGCTAACTTTTTGTTTAAATGTTCATAATAGTCCAAATAAGGTTTATAAGGAAAGAAAATTTTGGAAAGTGGCCTGGAACCTTGTTTTTTTTTTTTTAACTGAAAATGCTTTTTAATGGGATTATTGAATAAACTCAAGACCGTATCTCAAACGAGTTTATAGAAATGCTGTCAAATCAGCTAGTTAGGGTTCCGTAGCCCGACAAGGAACCCTTATAAATACGTTCTGTCCGTCCGTTCGATAAAAAAAATATACAAATAAAGGTACTTCAATTATTACTGTATTGATTCTAATTGTTGATGAAATGGTTTCCATTATCCCATGAAACTAGGAGACCTCGCAGGCCTTTTGTTAATGGCTGCTGTAGATAGACATGAAGATTGAAACCGAAAGTTTAAAAGTTTCACATAGTTGCTCCAGTTGGTTGTAACACCTACTTTGTTCCAGGCGGAACTAGCTGGAGCGAACGCCACCGTGCCTGGCCCCGCAGCCACCGACACCATTGTGGTGCTCCCGCAGCCGGGGGCGCAGGCGCGCGTATGAATCTCTACCCGCCCTCTTCTGACAGCATCGGGGATTCCACACACCTCACTACTTACGGTCCTCTGATGTATCGTGAACGACTTCTCATCCTGTAGAGTAGACATAACGTCAAATTCATTCGCAATTCAAAACGACTAGATCATGTGGGGTTGAGGAAATCCTGATTGAACCGCTCAAGGGCACGACCGCGGTGCTGGCGTGTCGTTGGCGGGTATAGGCGCCATTTGCGCAAACAATTTAACTGAATGTGTTCACCTCATGGATGTCAACGGAGTAGGAAGTCGTTGACTGAGAAATGCCTGGATGGCTACAGTCTCACAAGAAGCACACTAAATAGGGATAACGTCAAACCCTTTGTAGTTTTCTTTTCAAAAAATATTTTGAAATGCCCATATACCAAGACCTTTTTGATAAAGTCAGGCAAAGGACCGTGAGTACCGTAATCTACCGACTGATTAAATTCATAGCTATAATAAAATGTAATTATCAAATGTTTGTGCGAACTGCAGTAGCAAAACACTCCTATGAAATTGTACTTATATTTTTGTATGACTGATCCTTTAACTATTTTCGGAAAGCCGTCCGCAGTTTATTTGGAGCTTATAGTGAAGAATAGTGTTAGTGGAATGACGATTGACTGTTAGTAAATACATAATATCAAAGGTCGGTCGGAATTAGCTAATGCAGGTCCGGATTTAGGAGAGGGTAATCGAGGCCTTTACTCCACAACAGACATTTCTAGGTTAAATTTCCAACTGAATAATATACAAAACTATAATTGAAAAAAAAAAACATCCAAATACGAATTTGATTTGTCTCGCAATAAATTATTAAAACACTTTGGCAACAAAGGAGTGGATGCCCTTAACTATTTTTGAAATAGGTAAAAAAAAAGTCATTTAAACATTTGTAGTAAAAATTTCCAACTGAATAATATTCAAAATTATGATTAAAAAAAAAAAACAAATACGAATTTGATTTGTCTCGCAATACACTCCTTTGTTGCCCCAGGGCCTCCAGACCTCTAAATCCGGTTCTAAGCTAATGCTGAAATGCGCTGAACTTCAGTAAAAAATATTTAGTGTCATTGCAAATTATTACTGTGTGACTGAATGAGATGTGAACAGCAAATGTTTTTGGTACTCTTCAAGCTACGAAGCCGAATTCTCCTGCACATAATTTTTAATCCTCGTTGCTCTCAGTTATTTTCAACTTGATCCTATTACCTTTTTACTAACTTGTATTTCGTTCTTCATTCCTGCTCGTGTGTGTGTAAAAGCTTATATTCCAGGTTTTGTAAGGTTTGATAAAGATTAATTTGTTGTTAGACATAATTGAGCTCATTTATTGATCGTCAGCAATTTTGCTAAAATTAGGCTATCTTTAATTTCTTTTTTCGTTCTATTTGTATTTCTTCTTTTTTCGTTCTATTTGTATTTCTTGTAAATGTGAAATAAAAAATGTGAACACATTAAATCTAAATCGATGTATGTCATTTCTTAGTGCCATGGTGTTATGTTTGTAAAAGTTTATTTCTCTTAGATAATACACATAACAAAGCAATAAAATTTAAAAATAAACTCAAAAAAAAACTTAAAACGTCTGAAATGATTAATAATTTGGATAATGCGTCATAAAGGTCTATACAATGCGTGTTCACTGTCTCGCTCACGCATTTCGCATTTCTGTAGATATATAAAATGGCTGAATGTACTTACGAAAAATCTAAGAAACATAAGACGTCGAGAATCGCATAAATGTTTAACAAACAATTCATATAGGTTCAAACAATTTTCATGCAAATTTAAATTTAATTTTAACTGATTTTTATGTATGCAAACATGTTTGGACCAATGTGAAATCCAAAAACCAAGGAATCATTATGAAATTTTTGTTGAACATTTGCAATTTTATTCTTGAGGTCTTAGATTTTTGTCATGTACATTCCGTCATAGTATCTTCAAATATGTTGAAATGCGCGAGCGATACAGAACGCATATTGCATAGGCCCTTAAACCTGGACTTGTTTGTGTTGTCTCAAATAAATATTTGTTACTGGGTATCGAAAAATGAATACTTATAATTGTAGTTGCAGGAAGTAACGCGTATTATAATAATGGAGATTATAAATATGGTAAAGCTAATGAATGTAAAAACTAATAGCAAGTTAGCTGCTAGTGTTGCAGGTGTCCACAGACAGCGTTTTCTGCTTACCATCAGGCAGACCTCATGCTTGTTTGCCGCTCTTATGAAAAAAGTATAGCGCGGCCTGTTAGCACCAGTCAGCACCCAGTTTAATGGCCTACGCTATCCTACGTTATATTAAATTCACGAAATTTATTGCAAATGTACCTACTTATTCAATAATTTTGAAATATTTCGACAATGGCGTTCCTTTTGGTGGGATTATCAAGTAAATGGATGAAGCAAATCGATTCAATGAACTGTAACCCAATATAGTTTCCAAATTTTGTAATACAATATATTTTGATTATGTATTAGTACCTATCATAGCACCTTTGGTTATATGGTGTGTATTATAGTAAAAGTAAATTATACTTTATGTAAGATATTCTTGAAATAAATCGTACCTACTAAAACGGGCTTTTAATGACATTGATTATTCCACAATAAATTCAATAATATCTACTATATATATAAAAATCAATTGCTGTTCGTTTGTCTCGCTAAAACTCGAGAACGGCTGGACCGATTTTGCTGATTTTGGTTTTGAAATGTTTGTCGTAGTCCAGGGAAGGCGTAAAAAGAATGAGTAAACGGCTGGACCGATTTGGTTGAAATTTTGTGTTCCTGGAGCGGGTCATAGTAGCGAGGCCGAAGGCTGAGCTCTACGCGTATACGCGTAGACGTAGCGGGTATCAGCTAGTATTTTTTTTTGTGTTAACCTGTCTTGGGCAATGGTCTCCTCCAATTCCTTTCACTGGTCTCTGTCCTAGGCCAGCAGTGCCAGCACCAACCAATCTTATATAAACCTCCCGAGCTCATCGGGTTCGGGGGCGACCTGGGGGTCAAGATGGCTTCCACTCAGTCCAGAGTTTCGCCCACCTCTTTGTGTGAGTTTAACAATTTTGTAGGTAGTCATAAGAATGATATTTATCTACTGTAAATACCAGGAAAGTATATTTTCAAGTTATTCGATTGAATTAGGTATACGTAAAGACATAATTCTATGCAAAGTAGGAAATCAAACATCATTATTTCTGGTTACCGATTGAAGCAATATCGTTAATTATGGTAGTCGAGATTACTATTCAGCATAGTGGTACTCGCGTACAATCCGCAGACATTATATTCGTATGCAGCGGCTAAAGGTCACATTGAGAGACCGACGCACTTTACAAACAATAGTGTGCACATGCGCGGCGACGCCGGCGGGCCGCAGCGCAGTCACCGCGGAGCCGCGGCCGCCACGCCGCCGCCGCCGAGTTGTTCTCTCGCGACACTCGTGCCGTATCTATTTATATCGACCCCGCCTCCTCGGCACGCGCCTGCGCTCGCTGCACCTGATAACTACGAAAGTGAGAATTGTGATGACATGATGTGTGCCGGTGCACCGCGCCGTGTGTCGGGCTCCTCGCGAGCAGAGCGCTAACCGGCTTGGGTCGCCGAGCGCCGGCGGTGGCGCCGCGAGGATGTGCTCTGGTGGAGCGGCGGCAGCGATCCTCCCCGGCACTGCGGCAGTCCCGCGCCGCGCTCGCGGCCAGCGCTCGTGACGTGTCCGGCTCGCGCGCCGCCGGAGACGCGGCGCCGCGATGGCGTCCACCATGCAGCTCGAGTTCACGCAGGCCATGACCGACTTCAAGACGATGTTCCCGGACATGGACGACGACGTAATCGAGGCGGTGCTGCGCGCCAACCAGGGCGCCGTCGACGCCACCATCGATCAGCTGCTCGCCATGAGCACCGACAACCAGAACGAGCGGCTGCGGCTCGAGATGGAACGCGTCGAGAGCTGCACTCCCTCGCGCCGCGCGCCGCGCCGCGCCAGGCCGCCGCACAACGGGGACGAGAACGACACTACGGCACTCGTGTTAATATCTCCACTATATTTATAACATGGAAATAATAAATACTTATAAGAAGTCCTTACTTTTTCCATGGTTTGCAACCAAATAAGTAGATAATTCATATATTTTATACAAACACTACTAATGAGGCCGAGCTACATGGACATATCTGCAGTACGAATCAGATATAAACAAACTTCCTAATTTTACAATGCTCTACAAAGGTTTGCTATTACATAAAACGTTCGATACGTCGAGCAACAGGTTAATAGCATGACTTGGTGAAACTCATGTAAATCATTGACTTCATGAATTATATGATTAGATATACATTATATAGCTGGAAGCAAATAAGTAAGTACCTATTAAATTTAAGATCCATTTACTGTCATGACAAAACGACCGGGTCTCGCGTCATGGTTAGCGTGCTAGCACCTTGAAAACAACTACAGCTTGATTGTAATCTATTGTTCTACCGCAGTGTTCAATGCCTAGGTTAAGACTATTTGGCAGACACATTTTGTTTTGACCCACCAATAAACTCGTGTTTAAACGGCAATATTGTTAACAGTTTAACGTCCTTTTTTACAGCGAAAGTGCAAGTTTGCTTTGTGTAAAAGATCTCTATCAACATTGGCCTTCTTCAGTTGATATAATGAAATTGATATACAAGAAATTAAACATAAAGTAGGTTAATTACTAAATTTGTGTTTTTAAAACGCAAGTAGGTACCTATAGGTAGTAAGCATTTTGGCAAACCATTTCATTTTGGCTCTAGCAATCAATAAAAAGCCATTAATCACTTGCAGTGACGTAGAAGATGAATCAATACCGCTCGCAATCAGGAAGAAATGGGTCCCACGAATGCTGCTACCGCTCCCTCCCATGTTCCTCCGCATCCCAGCGGGTACCGACGCCAGGATCGACTTGAGCCTCGATATGGATGACGACCGCATCGCCACGCTACTGCAGAACGAAGAGTTTATGGCGGAACTGCGCTGGAACCAGGAGTTCATGGCAGCGCTCGACAGCGAACAAGGACAGAAGACTAAGTGTCACGACGATGAGGCGGCGTTTAAGGAGCGGTTGAAGAATATGGGCAAACGTAAGTTTTTCATAATATGGTGAACGTTTATTACTTATTGTTGGAAGGGGAACTGACTCTCATTCGTGATTAACAATCATGTAAAAACACAGGTCACATTCTTCCAACAATTAGATAGAGCCCGCTCAGAGTTAGGTACGTAGATACCTATCTACTAGCTTAATTCTATGTCTACTAGTATACCATTCATAAGCATCATAATCAGACCATATTAGTATTTAGTCCATTGCTGGACTTTAGGCCTCTCCCAAAGCACGCCACTCGACCCGATCTTCGGCAATACGATTGACTGCATTAATCCTCGACTCTTCATAGGTAGGTACCTATAGCACCTTATTAAATTTAAATGATATCTGACTTCTTCCTGAGCGTCGTAATAATCCCGATTGCATACTCTTAGGGACAATTTGTGCCACATTTGCTGATCAACGGCATCATGAATGCTGTCACTGATGTTAGTGTCAAGACATTCCACCACCAGAAAACTTATTATCTGAATTTATTGCTATAGGTACCTTTAAAGGATATCGTTTACTTTAATAGAGTTATTTGACCCTCGTTCGAGCATTAATATAGTAATTATGTTGTTCAACAGTATCCCGCAAGAAGTTTGCGCAGTTATCCCGCATGTTTCGCGGTGGTGGCGCGAGGCGCGTGGGGGGCGGGCGAGCACCGCCCCGTGGCCCGCCCGACAGTCTGCTGCTGCAAGAGGAGCACAGCGATGACGATGACCGCCCACACCCCAGACACGTCAAGATATAGTGCGCAGTTTAATGCGCTTGACGGACATCGTTCGCGTAAAACCTTTGACATTGCTTCGATACCCCCCAAAAAATGGTGACCATCAGTCAAAACCTAGGTTTATATACTTTATTTATAAAGGCTAGGAAATCCTTCTGGTTTTTTTTTATACATGGAATACAATTTTGAAGATTTGCGAATAATTGAGGGTAGACAGTAAACTCAGCCCGGTTTTTTGAATTTCAACTGTTATTTGATTTAGGTACCTAGGTAGTATTGCATAACGCATGGTTTGCGGTAACCTATCTTCCTTTTTTTACACTATGTTAATAATTCCGATTAATCTAGAGTCGAAGCTTTGCCGAGACCTTGGGCATTAAATCGATAAATAATCTGTAACGTAAGGCCTTACGAAGAGTTTCGTGAAGTTTCGGATAAGACTGGCCTCGATTTCTAGAGATAGAGTTGAGATGGGATACGACTGTTAAAGCTGGATTAGAGTTTGAGCGGATACTTTGTAAGAAGAGATGAGGCATGTTGGTTAATGTTAAACGCTTGATCAGTTTGAGCAAGCATCGTGTATCTATCAGGCAGGAGTAAGCAGGAGTTATCACGGCTATTATTAGATAGAATAATAAAACGTTTAAGTATAGATCAAAATGAGGTTTGTTCTTTCGCCTATGCATTGCGTAAAGGCAGCAGTGTGGTTGGCGCTCTCCAAAGAAAGGCTGAAAATGAAAATTTGTATAAATGTCTGCGTTAAATGTAAATAACTCTTGTAATGGTAAAACATTGAGTTGACGGCTTTGTCTCGGTATCCCAACTTACTGTTCTAATTGTAGAATGTAGAGTACCTAGAGATAGCTTGGCTGTTTCATTCCCTTGTGTTTGCAGAGGGAAACTATACCTAGATATATAATAAGTATTTTTCTTTTTTCTGCGTAGCTGCGCTACTATAAGTTATGTTCGCACAGTAACGAACTAGAACTTAACTTGGGCCACCTATGTCTGCCTTAACCTAAGGGCGTAGCGAGGATTTTGTTCAGAAGGGGGATGGCAAATGCAAAGTTGCAATTAATTATTTGCTCTTCAATTCGGGAGCACTTCAAACGACCGCTAATCCACACCCTGGTAAAGGGGGTGAGAGGCAGCAACCCCCTGCCATAACCTGGCTATGCCCTTGCCTATATGTTAAAAGTTAATTGTTTATTTTGTACTATTCAATATGCATGTGGTATTTTAATATCTATTATTTGTCATTAGGCTATAGAAAAGAAAGATATTATTTACATTTGCATTAAATTTTATACATTAAAATTAAATTATTCTAGTTTTAAGTAAATTTAATATTTCTCATGATCTCGCCAATCCAAAGTTTGCAACCGTTTTCAGCGAATTTTATTTTGTATAATTTTTAAAAATATTAAGGAAACCTTACGTGTCCTATATCGTTTAAATAGACCATAAATATAATATATTTGATAGATTTTTTTCTTATATTACCTTACATATGGCCCTTAGAAAGTTAGGTTGGCAGAGCTTAAAGCTTTGTTCCTGTAAATATCGCGTCTCCAAGATTTTTCTCCAGCATTATTTTTCTTCTTTTGTAAACAATGGGTAGCTATTGTTTTTCAGTTTTCCGATTCATTTAAATTATAATGATTATTAAAAGCTATGACTGTCCTTCTTCAGAATAAAAACCGTGAAGCATGGAACGAGGAAGGGTAAGGCCTGTGCCCTTTGACTCATTTAAAATGCTCTGAAAATAAAACATTCAATTCAGGCAATTGTAATTTTATTCTAGTATATCTAGGCTTTTTAAATAAATCTTTCAGGAAAACCGAAGGTACAAAAAAAAGTTAATTCGTATTGGCCGGGGCAAAGCGTGGTGCGGCCAGCAAATCCCAAAATGCAGGAGCCGTTTTCGGCTGCGTCAACTTTAGTAAACGCTGTAGGTAAGTACTTGTACTTTAATAAACACTGTTCCGATTTCTACTTGTATGATATGAATCGTTACTCATGTGTTTACAATTTTCCAATGTTCTGCTCGAGCAAATGAGGTTACCCACTTCTTAGTAATGCTGAAGGTGGTTATAATTTCACCGTTAATATTGTTTTGACAGTGTTATATATGTATGTACCTAGTAGATATGTAATTATAGGTATCAGTTTTCATTGTAATAGGCTTGTGTCCTAATGATTCATTTATTATACAAATAACAGGCTTAGCAAAAGGATATAATTAAAAACATTACACATACTGAAGAAATCACGAAGAAATAGTTGAAATTGGCTGTTACGTTCCTGAGATATAAACGTTTAAAGTTTTTGGTGGGGATAGAGAGATTACACCCTGCAGGTTACCTAATATTGTCACACCGAAACATCAATTTAGGTTATTGTTCTTAGCAAATTACAATTTAGAGTTACTAAAACAAGTCAAATAGATTTCTTAACCTACACTTGTTCTATTGATTGAAGCTCGCGAGGTGATCCCTTGTTTTTTTATTATAACGCGGAGTAGTGACCAGGGCCGGTTTTAGGGAAGGGCATCCAGGGCTACAGGGCCGGGCCTCCACAAAAAAGGGGCCCCCACAATAGAGACTTCGAAAAAAAAACAGTCTAGTAAACCGGGGGGGGGGGGGGGCTCCTTTGTTGCCCTGAGGCCTCCAGCAGGCCTAGTACGGGCCGTGGAAAAATTGTCTTTCCACCGTTTTTATCCACGCGACGACGCGACAGAGCTAGAATATGGATACGTTTGTCTCTTTCCAGCGGGATAAAAACAGTGGAAAGACAATCTGTCCACGGCCCGTCCTAGGCCTCATCATCATCATCATCATCAGCCAGAAGACGTCCACTGCTGAACATAGGCCTCCCCCTTTAACCTCCACACTGAACGACATCCTGCCATCTGCATCCACTGGATGCCCGCGACTCTCACAATGTCGTCGGTCCATCTAGTGGGAGGCCTACCTACGCTGCGTCTTCCGGTTCGCGGTCTCCACTCAAGAACCTTTCTTCCCCATCGGTTAAAGGCCTGCAGACCTCTAAATCCGGCATTGCCGAGTACCTATAACGGCCCCCTTTCGGCTTAGTACTCCAGGTAAGGGTTTCCACGTAATCCTGTATATTACCTATGCCGTATCACGTCTTATTACAGCTTACCTATTTAGAACATTGAACAAGACGCAAAAAAATATTCAACGGATATAGTGAACCAAGCACCAACACCAAATGTGGCATGCATGTTGGAAGCTCGCGATCGACGCAGTGATCAAAGAAACGGTCGGCTCGTCAGCCGGCGCGCCGGAGCGGAACGGAAAGTCGCGATGAGTTGACGTGCCATGCGTTGAATGTATTTTACCACTGCAATAGACCTTGCTGCTCATATTATGACTAGGCCATTTGAATACCACAACTATCATTATGGATAAGTTCACAAGATCTGGAGTAGTCTTTGATCTCCACGGTTGGCTTCCGGTTAGGGTTGCCATCCGTCCGGGTTTCCCCGGATTTGTCCTAGTTTACAGGGCATCCGGGCGGGGCTTCATTTGTAGTCCGGGTTTGAAAAATGTAAGTCTTTGGCCGCCTGCGACACACGCACTGTGCCCGCACGCCGCAATTTTTACACTGACTATGTTTAGAAAAACCTGTTGACATGTCCGGGTTCTGGGCTCTAAAATCCGGGGTTTTTACGCGTCTTGTCCTGGTTGCCAAATTTGGATGGCAACCCTACTTCCGGTAGACTTAACACAGTAAGTAGATAGGTACCTAGGTATACTACAGATACGTTTCTATCAACATTGATGTCATCAATGTACTGTAATAGTAATAGATTATGCACTAAAGGAATAAAGCAGTGTCTTACGTCGCGGGCGGCATATTGAATCCTGAGCGTAACGAGGGACTCTAGCGAGGGAGTTATATCGAGTCCTGAGCGAAGCGGGGGTTCAAGCTGCCCAAGACGAAGACAGGCTTTATTTTTTATCCAGAGGAGTATACTCTACTTTTCACACCTGCGAGACAATAAAAAGCCAGGCCAAACACCGTCTTTTGTTTCATATTCTTTGTAAACGCACCTTTTTTTTTTTAGTTCTGCTTATGGTGGCCAGTTTGATTTTCGAACAAACCTCTTTAAAATGCCATATGGGCATTATTTTACTTAGAGTTTTCCACGACTTTCCACAAGAATTTGACGTTCCAAATTCAAATAACTTTATTCCCTAGGGAGTTTCATACGACTTTATATCCCTTAAGAGATAATGCTTTACTTTACGTTGGGGTTGCATGATAATATGTAATTGGACATTGTCGAGCAAGTGGTGTGAAAAATATGTTATTATGCACAACTTTAAAAAAATAACAGAAAACTAACGAAAACTTAAAATAACTAAATAAATCCTTAAAATAAAAGACCATTAGTGGACGAAAAGGTCCCGATAATGCTGGCGACATTGCCACGTTGAACGGCAATGCTTAATTTCTGTCCGAAACAAAAGCTAGCATTCTGGACACCCGACGCCTCGACCAATCGCCTAGCAGTCTCGATAATGCCCCAAATATACCTACTAATGTATGTAGTATTTAATATCTTCGATAACATTAATAGTTTTTCCAAAACTCTATGATGCCTCTAGTAAGTAGCCTTCACCACTTTACTAGAGCAAGACTTTGACTTGACCATAAATTACTTTGCTTGACTCAGACTTGTTTGACGATATCGATATCTTACAAAACTTTAAAATATTTATACTTGAAACACGACATGCGACGCTAAGCACCTCTCAAGAGGAAAAAATATAAAAAACACTACTTTTCTACGTCATGTAGCCACGAAATCTTAGGTGATTGGGATTTCTATTTTATATGAAAGATTTTTTCTCACGCACTTGGTCGTTATAATAGTTAACTCAATTAACAAATTTCTTAGATTTTTTATCCAAAAAAAAAACTCGATTAAAATACCTACTAGTTGAAGCACACAATTATCACAAAATAAACAGGTACAGAAAGCCGGCTTCGTCTGACTTTGATTTTAATAACCTACGCGCAACCGTAGCGCTAGGGCTGGCAAAGCAACTAGGTACATAACGTTGTGAAAAGTTTAGATTTGTGAGTTTTAATTGAAAAACATTTATTAGGTATATGTTACAATATTGTTAAAACGCAATTATTTCTAATATAAAAAGTGAACAAATATAACTATTAATTGGCTACCGAAAAGTTTTTCTGTCGATTACGGCAACGGAAAGTGAGGAAGGAAGGATTATTTTAAAGTAAGTACTTATAATAAAGCCTCATTCTTAAATAAATATTTTTGCAATAATTATGACAATGGAAACATTATTGTAAATTATGACAATTGTCACACGAAACTATAATTACGTGTATTGTTAAAGCACGGGCACTCGCGACTGGCGTTCCACCGACTTGACCCGAGATCGACGTAGGAAGTTATAGGTAGGTACGCGTTTTTTATTGTACGTGCACAGTTAACGCTCGTTATATCGAGCCGGCCTTCTGTACCTATTTATTTTGTCCAGTTAGTGTGCTTGACTGTGTAAAAAAGGAACTAAGAGCTAATTGGACAAAAAACAAAGACATAAAAATCTAAGTCAACTTATTCATCAATCTTACATAATTGACCATTTCATAACTATTTAACTATATGCCAGCAACAATCGTAAACGTAAAATCCTCGACAAATCCTCACTTCCACACTAATTTTATAAATGCGAAAGTAGAGTTACTTTCCGTCCGTCTGTCTATTTGCTACATAATCACGGCTAAACGGCTTAACCGATCTCGATAAAATTTTGCGAGGTAAATTTATGAAACATAACGACGGACATATAGGCTATTTTTTCTGAAGAAATCGCAAACGAAGTCGCGTGTACAGCTAGTACAGTTATAAATATGATTATTTACGTGATATTTACAGTGGTAAGGTTGTGGAAGGGGCTTCCTAAATTTCGGTGCAGTTACATGCACCATGTTTACGGGACTACTGAAGAATGCGGGTGGTTGGTCGAACAGTTCAAAGTTAGGCGCAGACAAAATGATCTCTACCCTCTTTCTAAGTCACAACCGTGATAGTTTAAAACAGTGTTATACTGACCAATATTCAGTATAAATAAATGAACTTGCTATTATAGGCGGGTAGGTAAGTGCTTAATAAACATCATTCATTAGGTGCATTGCCTATTCAGTATTCACGCGTTTCTCGTACGGAAAAAGCGGACAGAGTTTCTTGACACCGGGGGCGTGTCTCGGCCGTTTATGAGAAATAATTAGGTACCTAGAGATACTTAAGAAAATGTTAAGGAACTTACGTTTTCCTTTCAGAAATGTAAATTAACAATTAGTAAAGCAGTATGTAAATGCGATTTACTTAGAAAATATTTATAAGCAATTAGAATACCTACATTGAACAAGGATATTTATAATTATTGTTACCCGTGACACAGTTATCCAACTATTGTAAGTACATCGTTCTATTGTTGTTTAAACACATTGTTATATTATTCAAATAAACATTATTACTCACAGACATTTAATACAGAAATTATATGTCTGTGTTATTACTATATCTCATTATTGATAAACATTCTCGGGTCTAGCCCAGACATTTGTAAGGCACTGGTGGAGCTGAAACCAACACCAAGAGGTCCTGTTGAATGCAACATACAATATTATGGAATATGTATAAAATGTAATATGAAACTATTATACAATATAGGATTTAAAAAAACTGGGTTATTGAGGTGAACAACTTGTGGATAGGAGAACATGGGCCTTACGCCCAACTCTAAACGCAGGCAGGAATAGGTGCAGTCTGGAAAATCACGCGAACGCGAACCTAACGCGCCGAGACACAGTTTGCGGACGCCAACTATGTTTTTTTTTTGTCATTTTAAAAGCCACCAAGAATGAGGAAAGAGCGCTCGGGCGTTAACCCGGATGACGCAGGATCGAATCCTGCCACTCGTATTTTTTAAAAATTTCTATTGCATTTTAATAGTTAAGTAATCACAAATTTGGAACAACACTTCAAATACCTATAAATATTATTTACCACACTAACTGTTAACATAATCTATGCATTTAGATTTAGGTACATTTGTTGCAAGCTAAATTAGAAATTGTAATAACATCATAGGTACTTATGATATATTGAAGCAATATATTGATGATACAAAGATTTCAGAACAAGGTACTGAAAGACATTGCAAATGCACCTTGGTACATAAATGCACATTGCTAATAAGTTATGGATGCAAATCTGGCCAATAAAACTATTTCACTTAATTTCATAAGAAATAGTGATCCTGGACCTTTAAGTAGAGTTCGTTGACAATCTAATTCAAAAGTACGCCGAAACTCACGAGAACATCATGTGAATGACGAGGGATGTGGCCATCCAGCTCCTCGACCACACAAACATTATTAGAAGACTTATGAGAACAAAACCGTTCGAGTTAGCGAAATGAAAAACAAATAACAGGCCAAGAGCGTGTCGAGACACGCATATGCTAGGGTTCCGTAACCAAAGCCATTTAATTATAGTCATAGTTCAGATATTGCTAATTGTAGAAAAATTCTAACGAACGAAGCTCTGTGGACTTAGATTAATTTTAGAGATGTACCATCCCGACATAGCATATGCTTTTTATGGGTTAAATATAGAGAAAACTGATTGGGAATCATTATTTGTTAAGACCATTTTACAAAAAGCTCAATGACCTTTGAGCTAGAACGCCTTGAATTTATTTCAGTTTTATCGCTGTTACTCAAAAAGTCATGATCAGATAATGTTCGAAATAATTTTGAATGAAGGTTTAAAATATGACCTATCTGTACTGTTACTGTTGTACTGTAAGTAACAAGTTTCAATGTCTTATAGTTTAGAAATGCAGGGGGGGGGGACCAACTTTTTGCCACTTTGGCAGGCCATATTTCACAAAGTATAGACTTTATAAAAAAGTCATGTATCAAACCTTACCTTCATTTTAAAAGACTTTTTCAACGATACCACACACGAGTAGGTGGTGTGAAAAAAATATTTTCATCCCCATTTCACATGTACCAGAGCCACCCCTAAAATTCAATATTATATATATTTTATACTTTTAAAATTGAGATCTGTATAATAATTGTCATCATGCAAAGTTTCATGCACTTATCTTAATAATTATAGAAGTCAGAAAGTTCTAAAAAATTCGGACGGACGGACAGACAGACAGAAGGACGGACAGAACGAATTTATAAGGGTTCCTTGTCGGGCTACGGAACCCTAAAAAAGGGGAGCTATTTACAAGCGCAACTTAAAATAAAAATACATATGATTAAAATTATTGTGAATAATTTATTTATACATAATTTATAATGATATTTCTAAAAATGTAAATGTATCAAGAAATTTATATATGTAAACTCAGGAAACTATTTTCGTTAATTTTGTATATTATCCGTTTGTAAATTAATGCTGTTGAATAACTTTGGTAATCCATAAAGGATTACCAAAGTTATGCACATGGAAGTATTTGCAAGCAAGAAGCAAATCCGTGACCTAAGCATCAATTATGGCAAAGATAATCATAATTTTCATAGTTAGCATTTGCTTATACTTAATAGCTAAATTTACATCTCCACAAATAGCAACGTTTTACCTGAAATAAAACGCATATTAAAATACTTACCTAATTGGAAGTAAAACATGTAAAGTCTACATACCTATAGCTTTGTAAGTTTTTTGTAATCTCCGGAACTACTGATATAATTTTTAAAATCCTGTGACTAGTAGAGAGCCACACTCTCCAGAACTGACATAGGCTACAGTTTATAATCAAAAAGTTTAGTTTTCTATTCTTTTTATTTTTATAAAAAAAAACCGTAATTAGTAAAACATGCCACAGAAAAAAGACCATTATAAAAGCCGATTGGTTTCTTTGTCAGCTTGCGCTTACCAATATAAGTAGGTAAACAAAAATGTACCTCTTTAAGTTCTACAAAAAGTTTATGGACTAAAGTAGCAACAGTGGCATCAAGGTCCCCAGGGGTTGTTGCACCTGCTTCGCTTCGCTGTCTTCAACCCTAACTAAATAATAAAGCCATGTCAAATAAGCACATCGTAATCACCTCGTTCATTCCACCTTACGTCTTGTGACGCAACTTAGAAGCTTATCAAAACAAGAGCAGACACTAAGCAGCGAAACCAAAACCCGTTGAGACGATTATAGCAGCGTATTAACTGTTGGATACACTGTGGCAAGTCGCTATACACAACTATACTGACAAGCAGTTATGTTAGGCGCAATACACACTAGCATTTTGGATTAGGATTTAGAATTAGTTAATGCTAATCGGAGCTAAATATAAAATAAGGCTTACCTAAGAAACCCCTCGAGTTAAAGGTCATAAACTAAATTCATAAGTTAACATAATTTACAAAACGTGTATAGCCAAAACAAGATTATTAAAGAATCCAATTAGAATCCCACTGTGACTCAACAAAGTGTTAATGAAAATTTAATAAATTATGGTATTTATACACAATGCCTACGCTGGTAAATACATAAAACACCTTACCAGTGGCAGGAAATATTTGAAAGAAAACAGGACCTACTTATTAATTCTAAAATCTTTGACCGGAAAGGTTCAGACTAGTCATGAAATAAACTATCTTCTGACTCGATTCTGTCAAAGGAAAGGTTTCTGCGTTGACTAAGAACGTCGAACCCTATACGAAATAATGACAGCAAGGACCACTGAAGTGAGAATATTTCGTTTAGGCAAGGACGTTACAGAAAGGGTTGCTACGTCCATGAATCACATCGCTGTCAACTTCGCTGACATCCGACTGGCAACGTGACATAATTATAATTAACTGCGATTCTCAATTACAATAATTAGGTATACATTAACGAGTACTTTACATTTACGAGTTTGGCAATAGGGAAAGGTACTCAAAGAAATATGTATGTGAAATAAATTATCGTTTATACCTACGTAGCCGGGGGCATTACGCCTAACTCTAACCGCGGGCTCACATAAGGGCAGTTTGCAAAACATGCGAACGCGAACCTTAACGTGCAAAGCAACGGTTTGCGGTCGTAACTTTTCGCAATCACCTAAACTGAATCATTTATAACAGGTAGGCGTAACGCCCCTGGCCATTTTACCATTGCACACAATAGCTAGGCATTGTATATAAAATCTAATTTAATCCATTTTCGGTAAAACATACTATAAGGTAAACTAAGTAAAAAAAAAATAACTCATAATCGACGCAAAACAAACGAATCAGACGAAGCTGAAGGAAAAAGAAGTTAGTTTAGGTACTTATTTTCGATCTGCATAATAGTGTGGTAATGGGTACACCAAAAGCTACACCTCTACTTTCATTGGAAAATAGTAGAGTAGCACTGTTGCAAGAACTTCGTGTCTGCTGATTACGTGTGTGCACAAACCTCAACTCGAGATGCGCGGGCGCATCGCACGTGGACTCGTCACGCATCACGGATCACGGACACCTAGAAATTCGCTCGCTTAGTTTGTCCCTACTCTCCATGCCGTACGCACGCATGGAGCCTTGTCTCATTTCCCGCGCAAGTGACTATGAAAAACCAACTTGAGTTTATCAATGCTCTGGAATTATTAGCAGCAGCAGTGTTCTCGGCCGATCGCAAGTTCGCAGCTCTGAAGAAATAATTTCGTGAGTATTTTCCTTTTGTAGATTTTTTTTAAACCTAACGTCTTTTCTGCAGACATGCACTTGATACTTTCCTTGAAGAAACTCGAGAAAAGATGAACAGATATTTATATTTTGTACGCAAAGGATGTCCAACGGAACTCTATTACGTCCGTCCGTAACATTCAAGGGCTTTCCTTTTAAACCGTAATACTCGTAAGTAGCCGATTGAAATTTTCCCCGAATTTTTGTTATGATAGCTGATATTCTACCAATTAACAATAATAATAAAAGAAAAGTTTTTTTTACCGACTTCAAAATGGAGGATTGTTCTCAATTCGATCCGTATTTTACTATTTTTTTACTCCACTCAAGAAACTTTATTTAAACTTTTTAAATATGTAGCTTCTATATAATAATATATTCTATACTTTTTGCGCTCTGTGGCGTGGCTCGAGTGTTTTTTTTTTGTCGCAAGTGGAGGACAATTTCCGATAAAAAAATAACCGCAAGTGGAGGACAATATCAGATTTAAATAAAATACCTATGTGTTTATTTCCAGTACCTAAAATCTACATTCCAAGTTTTTTATCAAAACCAGTTTAGTATTTAAGTAGATACGTGGTAACACACACAAACTTTCGCATTTATAATTTAAGTAGGATTATATATTTGTCAAATATTTTACGGTAAATAGGGCATATTTTTTTGCTTGTCGTTTGAAAAATAATTAATGCTTAATACTATTTAAAAAGTAGATGGTAATAGTTTTGTCCTACATTATTTGTGTTATGTATATGAACCAAAAAAATATAATATGTGTTTTCTTTTCATTCATTCAGACATTTAAAACTTGTCTGTGTTTTCAATATTTTTCGTGTAAATAAAAAATTATAGTTCTGTATGGTTTTAATTGCAATACTTATAGGTATCCCCATGATACAAGTGTCTTTGTTTGAAGAGTGTATACCTACTCGTGTGAGTTGGGATCATGCTAAGGAGCCCGAACTGAATGAAAATAAAAACACATTTTATATATTTTTGGTACATATACATAACACAAATAATATAGGACAGGTACATGGAACAGTGGCATAGCGACCCGAAAGTGTGCATGGGCCCATGGTGCGCTGCCCGACTCGCGCTTGGCCAATTTTTTTACCATGCATTTTTAATGTTTTATTTAAATGAAACGATTTGGCCTATCCGAGCAGGTTGATAGCGATCCACATACCTATTACGACGGTTAGGGCTTTGACCGTGTCGCGGCGCGGGCGCATCAGGCTAAATGTTATGGCGATCCATACCGAACCTGTTGTTCGCCTTGTCTGAGGATCGCCGAACTTCTTTTTCTGGAATTATTAGCGTATGTTTCTCCTTTTGTTGAAATAGTTGGCCTAAGTACCTATATCGGGACTCTCCTCTCGCTTCGCTCGCGCTTTTGTACTAAGTTTCCACCGCCTCTGTTGTTTTTTTTTTATTGTGGACAAGCGCTGGACCTCTATGGCTCCGGGTGAAAAAAAGCCACTACGTTGCTGGTATTTATTGATAAACTAATAGGGTAACAAATAAATGTAGTTTTAAATTTTTCAATCCTCAGTTAAAGAATCAGATAGGATTTATTCCATTGATACGATAGCATGATTTCGAATTATTCAACAGTCTGTTAGAGGTTATCTGCGGAGTAAAACCTGTAAATGTAATAACAGATGAGTTTATTGATTTGTTAATTATCTGACCGTTTAACTGCGGATTGAAAAATCGGCCCTAAACATCTCACAGTTAAAAATCTGTCAAGTTGTTTAGATTACTGAAGGTAATAGACTACAATAAATATAAACATACAAACATCAATATAGATAGGTACTTATTTACTTAATATACATACTCTCGAAAAATATTACCCTCCTTCTCGAGCAGTCGGGTAAAAGCAGAAATCGACGGAATTTCCAACTATATTCCCACGAATTAAAACGAATAAAGAGAGTCATTAAAATCTTCAGCGATATTTATTATATGTACTTACCTATGCAAGCATGCGTTTAACTGGTAACTGCACCGTTCGCGAAACAATTTCATGTCTGTCGAACGTCGAACGAGGCAAATTAAGCAAAGGAAGAGGAGCTATTACCCGCCTTTTAAATTATGGATGCTATTGACATCATCCCGAAGGGCAGGTAGCAGTGGCCAGCCAGCCAGCGCGCAGCCATTAGCTGCACGGAGCCTGCCAGTTAAACAACTCTGCTTTCATTTACATAATGCGCCTGCTTAATAGAATACCACTGCCGTCGTATAATTTCATCATTAGGCCGGATAAAACAAAACATTAAAAATAATGATCATCTACAATTAAATGGTCAATCATTAGTTAGATAGGCAAATATCTGATAACATAATTTTCAACAGACTTTCAAACATACGATAGAAGTTGTGAATTCGACTGTATTTTTTGTATAGATAGATACGTTACGCGATATATTCGCCAATTGTGGACCGTTTTTAATAAATCGAATATTAGGGGATAAATTCCGTTCATTGAAATCACTGTGAAATTGATTGTTACAAAAATTAAGCCACAGTTTTTATACATGAAAAACAATGATTTTGATTAATACAATAATTCATTAATTTAAAAAATACAATGACGAAATAATACTTGTCTACGCTCAATAATTAAATGGTTTTTATAAAGGTTTGCAACAAACTAACTTGCTTTGTTTTTGGATATGCAATTAATAATACGCAAATTTTATCGCAATGAAAGACTTTGATGTAAGAAGGATCTTAAAGTTTATAAAATAAAAAATGCTTGAAAAACATATGATGATATTTTACTGGTTTATCTTTTTGGGTTGCAATAATAGTTTTTTGCGCAACAATAGTAGGTGATTTTTTTTAATTATAATTTTATGTCACTACGCATGTACGATACGAGCCACAGAAAAGAGAACGAAAAAATTCTCATTTCAGTGATACGAACCGTGGCAGAGCTGAAGAAACTTGCACTTTTATCTACCATGCCAACCTTTTTAGAAATGATAATCTAAGAATTTGAACAAACAAATATGGTGATAATTCAGGTAAAAATCTTTAATTTCTTAGTTAGGTATGTAAGTATAGGAAAAAGTACTAAAGACAGGTACTCCACACTACAGATTTTAGCGCACGTATAGATACTCTAGGTACGGCAAAAATTTACACTCAACTCACAATCACAGCAAAGTAACAACGCATTTTGCAACGACATTATAGTGTGATTGTCAAAGAATCTTTATAGAACACATCTTAGAACAAGTGGATGAATGAAAAACGTAATAAGTGCCTATAAAATTTGAGGGTTGCCCTCGATTTCCTTGGGATCTCATCATCAGATCCTGACTCAGTGACAATGGGACGAAATTGGAAGTAAACCCTACCAAAAAATATATTTCTTTTTGAAATCAGTCAACGGTTGGCGGAGTAATCGGTGAACATACATAAAAATAACTGTGGAAAATAGAACCGTCCTCCTTTTTTGAAGTCGGTTAAAAAATAAGATCTCAAGAGCGTTAAACCCTCAATTAATGTGGCATATCCGTGCGGACCGCGACGCAACGAAAATCGCCGACATCAAACTCCAAATCGATGTCTGACCACAAATGAGTCGATAAATCAGCGTGTTTACGAGCCAGGTTTAACGTCCCGCGGGAAGGCGATATGGCCATGGCGAATATTATGGTCCCCATAATAGGAAAAATAATGCACAACAATAAATCATAGTAATTTACGGGGTGAGGTGCTCACGTTACCTGCAATTTGTGCAGAATATCGCTGTAGGTAGATAATTTACTGCACTTCCACGTCTGGCGACCCTCGTACCCAGCCTGAGGTTAACCCCAAGCGCGACGAGGAACTGAGAATACTACTAGAGTAGGTATAGGTATAGGGATCAGCTTTTACTTCCCTTTTGAGTCCCTTTATCCTACGTTAAGTCATCCCTAATCCCTTCCCTACCATATTATAAATGTGTAGATCAAATACCTTCACACATGACTTCTAACTAAGTAGAAGCAATACCAGATATCGGTTTAACTTGCAAAAAAAATCCCGTTTGCGTGATTCAGGTAAAGTGTCGTATTTACCTATAATAGACGCACTTTTCATATTTGTGAAACTACGATCCATTTACACTCATTATTTTAGGAATTATTGAATACCTTATTACGTTTTTAATAATATTATTCGTAAAGTTTAAGCAAATTAACAATTTTTTCGCAAAACATCGTTTTAGTACGCAATCTATTTTCAAACTATGGAACTACAAATCTGACGGCTGTCAGTTTGTTTGTTTGTCCGCGCACATCTTTTAAACTACTAGAAGGATTTCAAAGCAGTTTCCATGAATATGCTTATAAAATACCTGATTGAAACATAGGCTATATTAATTTATGATAATAAATAGTAAAAAAATTTTTTTTTAATAATTATTTATAACGCCATCTAGCTTATTTTATAGTAATGTTGTCGTAATGACATACTTCTACTCGCAGACATGGTAGGTAGGAAGACTGAAGCGGCTGTTGCCATATAATCTATATGTAAATAAAAATATAGATATTCGCCAAAGAACCAGAGTCACCGACATAGCTATTAAAATCTGCAAGTTGAAGTGGCAATGGGCAGGCCACATCGCTCGAAGAACTGTTAACCGATGGGGAAGTAGGTAAGGTTCTTGAGTGGAGACCGCGAACCGGAAGACGCAGCGTAGGTAGGCCTCCCACTAGATGGACCGACGACATTGTGAGAGTCGCGGGCATCATCGAAATGTATGTACCCGCATAACTTCCGATAGACTGCACCAAATAGTTTTTTTTGTGTTTGTTATTTTCAGGACAGCCAACTGCTTTTGAAGAGGTTTTACAGTTTATTATGGCATAATTTAAAGTACGTTTATTTTTGTATTGACTTCTGACGTGCTAATATACCAAGTCGACGGAGATTAAAATGAATACATTTTTTTGCCAGGATCAAACTTAACACCAATAACAGACACGCAAAGTAGGTGAACTCGCGGCATCTAATCTGTTACTGATCTATGATTAGCAGCTATTTTGGATGTTATGGTGGTGAACGAAAGCGGTTTAGTTGTTGGAAGGGTCGAGGCGCAGAAGGCGGGCAAAAATTATTTAGACATCATTGATTGGCAGTCTTTACGCGGAGTAATGTTAAATAACAGCGATTAATTATAGATACCGCTCCATGCTTCCTACTTACTATTTACTAATAATTCAATAATAACGTTTGTCATGCATGACATTTCGCTTGACTTATACCAATTTTTTTTCCTTATTGGCTCCATGGCTCCACACTTCCAACGTATTTAACCAGTGAAAGTAATATATTATTTGCTTGAAATATATTTGAAACTATGGACATGTCGGGATACCTGTATCGAGTCAGATTAAAACTAGACTAAAATCATACTATGACGATAGTATGACAATCCGCATTTAAATGGAGAGCAATAAATCTACAATCATGTCATATGTGTAGGTATTATCTATAAAATATTCAGTATAAATAATCCGATGGATTTGTGCCTATTTAAAGTTCCGTTCGTGTTCGTTAGTGTAACATTTATATTTGGATATGTCAGTCTAATCGTCCACCCACTAATTACTTTGCGCTACGCGTACGAAGTCGCGGGCATTAGCTAGTAGCTAAATAAAAAGTTAGAGACCTATATCTACCTAAGCTACTAAGACTGTCTAATCTATATCGAACCAACTGACCTCAAGCTGCAAATATATCGTGAAAATACAAGTTTTTAAGAATTTTTTACCTTAAGTAAAAATATTCAATGGTCTATAAAGTTAACGAACCGATTTGAATATTTTAAATAAGTAAGCAACATAATAATGCTGTCTCGAATTTCTCCTTTACTTTGTTACAGTTCTATGTTGTGGCGAATTGCGTACAATTATACCATGGAAATGAATAACTTGAGCGTAGGAATTAATTACCTGGGTAACTCTCAATAGGCGGTTGATCGCAACAAACAGAAAGTTTATAGAAAAACGTTAGAGAAAATGATCGAAGTAAATAAAAGTCAACAACTAGGTGATTATCTGCACACAGCGCTGTATAAAAAGTTATACAAAGCGCATTCGTTCAATTAACGAGTATCATTTTATTTTCACTGCGAGGTTTTCATTCCATGAGGGTAATTTGTATCATCAGATCACTCATCACACGTAGGTACTTATTAATTGACACTTGATTTATGAAGCGTTCTATTTAATTAGCTGGAATTTGGCTGCAATACGATATTGATAGCTTCATGACAATGCGCTAAGCGATGAGGTAATATAGCCTTTACTTCTACTAGTAACTTCAATAGGAGTAGGCACTACGGGGCGCCCAAGCGTTATAGTGCATATTATAACACTTATCCTAATGCCACATTATTATGTAATTCAAGTTATGACTGAAAGTGTAATAATGCAAATGCAACTGACTATTATGCAAGTTCATAGCGTCTCTTTAGGTAGATATAATATATTCACAGAAGCTACTATGGCGGAAGTGCAAAACTTCATTCGCTGAAACAAATCTTCCGTGAATACCTCTCGTGGTTTCGTGTTTGTTTCGTTGGATGAAATCAAAGATAATATAAACCTACTAAGAATTAATAAACTTTTGAGTGGGTATGGCAAAAAGCCATCCTCTCTCCTCTCTCTGAGAGATGGCCTGAGTCGCAACATGTTAGGCTGAAATTATGATGATGGTGATGTTGGCAAAAAGATATTTCAAATATTGACTCTTTTCTGACGTAGGTACGTACGTACGTAGGACCTATCTCAACCTCTAGATAATATAAGTGCGTCTCTACCACTGAGTTTAAGAAGACTGGTATTTCTTCGTCATTGGTCTCTACTTATCTTAGTTCTCGATATCCTGACCATAGATATAAAATCTACAACTTCGAAAAATTGATCGAAGGTCTACAATCATTTCAACCGCCGCTCCGGAACCGGAACCATTGATGGCAGTTAATTGGTAGACTACAACTACAAGCTAACACGTAAGTGATTCGGTTTATGTCTTATACCATTTGCTTTCTCTCTCAATGGGTGCGATTTCATAAGATGAATAAAATGCAGTCATCGTGAGCAGACAATGTATCGCACTGCGCTGGCCGGAGCTGTTTATTAACTTTGTTTTTCGTAAGAGTGACGTGCGTGAAATATGGTTGAATAATCGGTAACGTAGGAATGTGACGTGGCTCCAGCGCCACCGCCGCAGTCGCGTCTTCGCTGGTTCGCGACTGTCTCGACACAATCAGTGCAGACGAGTTTCACTCGGAGTATTCGTGCTGTTACTTTTCCAACGCACTGTCGCACACGAGCGCTCTATTTCCCTAAGTCTTATTGTTCTGCGCGTACGCCACGCAGGAAAACTTTGACTTTCCATTCGACGACGGTGTGTCACCATTAAAAAGCGTGTAGAAAACATTTTTATAGCTTGGATCGCGCAACGTACGACATAAAAATCGTTGATTGTTTCTCCGCTGGACCCGCGTCGGCGACGGTATCTCGATTGCTGTCACAGCTATCCGTGATGGAGGAGTGAATACAATGAGTCTTTATTCACGAGCGACTCACGATATCTCCGGATAGCGCACGATTTTATGCGCCGTAAAGATTCTATACCTAAAAGCGGAATATAATTTATTTTCAGATGTCATGACCTCTAAATGGACGTACCCATTTATGAAGATGGAGGTTAAAGAACATAAATCGTGGAAAACACGACTTGTGCTCAATGTTGTTTATGCTTACAGACTGGTGTTTATAATAATTTCCGCTTCAGCATGAAGAAAAAAAAATTGTACCATTTTTTTTTACATTGACAACTAACAATTTTACGATCTCTTACTTTTGTCTTTACAGTCGTGTCGAAACCTTTGTTCTGAGCCCTATTTCTAGATTATGTCCATAGATGGTAAGATTCCTGGACACACCTACAATACGGGAACCACAAAACCTTAGCAATTTTTAAACCCGATCCATAGCACAGTTTATCAAGAGACCATAAACCTCTATTACAAAGTTTATCGTTCAATACAATCTAGTTATTACATCACCGATACGCTAACGATGAAATATAAAGCAGCCGGCGGCGGCGGCGAGGCGAACCCGGGGTTCGATGGTATCCGTGAACGCGAAGATTTGGATGTGATTTAAGATAACACTACCGGGTACCGTTGCTGAGATCGTTTGCTTGTACGATTGTCGGATTGCCGTGAGTGGTCGGCGGCAGAGTGCGGCGCAGGCGCGCACCTCGCGCCAACCGTTACTTCGCACCAAATCTGCCTACAATACGTTCTGCTGTGTACCTTGATACGGATAATAAGTTTAGAGTCACGATCTTGTTCCGCGAAGCTGTCTACGTAATCTCCCCGCTGAATTAGAGGCTTCCTTGTACGGAAACGATGCATATTTTATATCGGAGCTATCGTGAAGACGAAATGCGGCCAACGTGAATTTATTCCCAGCTCGGAGTCAGATGGGAGCTAGATAGGGAAAATAGGCGCTATTAAAGTTTCCAAAATAGGACTTTACATTTAACCATAGCTTGTATAGTAAAATCCAAATTAAAACTAAATAGACGTACAGTGCTTTCGTTACTTTGTATGGCTTTTGACAGTGTTGTCGGTGAGCCATTAGGAGAATGACACTTCCTTATTCCTTTAGGGTGTCATTTGTTCACACCTATGACTTTGTTGTGTCGACACTTGTTAAAGTCAACACTACATTATAATCGTATTTTTTATGCCATTGGTGGCAAACAAGCAGACGGGCCGCCTGATGGTAAGCGATCACCGTCGCCTATGAATATGTGCAACACCAGGGGCATCACAGATACGTTGCCGACTCTAATTATTCGTAACACACGTACCTACCTAGCGTTTTCTTCCTAACCTTTTCCAGATTTTGCTAGTTAAAAATCGATGATAGGTACCTGCGGCCATATCTAGATAGGTATGGCTAGCTATAGCTCTGCAACGGATATTTTCCGTCGTAGAGCTACTACTTTTACCTAAGCTGACTGCATTGCGTGTACGAGTGTGCACTTGTACCTATTGGGGATGCGAATTAAAACGTTCGTTGCCCTCCGTCTGGTGACGTGACATCCGCCACCCCGGCCGAGACGCTCGCATCGCCGCATATTAGCATGCTTGACCGCAGGGAATCCTTATGACGGATCGGACCATTAACATAATATTGCATTATAGGTATGAATAGCCGATAAGCGAAAACACAGCATTATAATTTATGAACTTCGCCGATTCATCATTTCATTCATCGATAAAAAGTAGGTTGATCTATAAAACCTGACGCAAAATTTAGGTACAAAAGATCCTCTGACCCTGTTTTATCATGCCCATGATAAACCTACTTCGTCTATAGGTACATAAATATGCTATGTTTTATGTAGGAAATAATGATCATAAATATCATAAACTAATAAATAAACTTGCATATGCCATGAATTCGCACATTTTAAAGAAATCATACAAGCAAAGTGCAGTTGAATCATTCGAAGAGTCTATCTTTAATCAACAAGAAACATAAAAATTCTTTCCCACGTATCCGACCGGCTCGCCGGGACTATAAACTGCGAGTTCACCTCGACTTTTTCATTCGCCTGTCTCGAAATAAAACAAAGAATACCAAATCGGCTAAGTTAGGGATCCTAGGAGGCGCAGGGCGACCGCCGAACCGGTTCTACCGGGATATTCTTCGTTCGGTCATCGCGGCGCGTCGCGAGTCAGCCGAGGCGGACGGGTCACCTCTAATAACGTGACGAGTGACGGCCACGTTTCGTTCCAGAGCCGGCGGTCGGAGTGCAAATGCGCGGAGTGCGCGCGCCGGGCCGGTGAGCCCATGGCGGCGGAGTTGGTGCGCGCGCTGCTCGCGTGCGCGGCGCTGGGAGCGGTGGCTGGCGCCGGCGCCGCGCCGCGCTTCGGCGACAGGCTGGCGCCGCGTGTGCCCGCCGCTTATGCGCCGCGTCACGCGCCCGCACACCACTACACTGAGGCAGAGTACGACGACGCCTACGAGCAGGAGTACGAGGAGCAGAACCTCTCAGCGGACGAGGATGAACCGCCGCCACCACCACCACCGCGCCGCCCCGCGCGCACCGAGGCGCATCGCCTCGAGATGAGCACTGAGTATTTCATGGTACCGGAGCGGCCACCACCGCCGCCGCCGCCACAGACGACGCCTCGCGCCTCGCCTGCGCCCGGCCCCGCGTCGCGCTCTCCCAACGCCACGCTGCCGTCGGAGAGCCCGCGGCCGGCCGCGCTGCCGGGGCCACTTCGCGCCGAACCCTGGGCGGTGCCGATCTTGGCACTCGCATGCGTGAGCATGCTCACACTCGGCGGGTTCGAGGTGTTCGTGGTGTGGGGCGCGAGCCGCAAGGCGCCGAGCCACCGGCACCTGCTGCTTGGCCAAACTTTGCTATTCGGGCTGTTCACATGCGCGGCGACGGCAGCGCTATTCGCGACCACGCCGACCGCGTTCTCGTGCGGCGCCGTGCGATTTGGCACCGGAGTCGCGTACGTGATCGTGTTCGCCTCGCTACTCGTCAAGTGCGTGTTCCTGCTGAGCCTCAACGGCGGCGTGTACCTCCCGGCCGCGTACCAAGGCCTGTTGCTGTTCTTCGCTGTGATGATCCAGGTGGCGATCGGTGCGCAGTGGCTGGGCGGGGCCCCACCGCGTGTGCTTGGGGGTGCGACCGCGGGCGCGCGGTGTGACACGGCACTGTCAGAGCTGCTGCTGTCGCTGTGCTATGCTGCGTTTCTAGTGGCAGTAGTGTGCGGTGTAGCGCTACGGTCGCGCGGCATCCGCGACAACTACCGTGAGGCGTGGCACATCGCAGGCGCGAGCGGCGCCACGGCCGCCGTGTGGGTGTGCTGGGTGGCTGCAGCGCTGGGCGCGCCTGAGCGGCTGCGTGACGCGTGCGTGGCCGCGGGGTTGCTCGCCACCTGCGCGGTCGTGTTCGCGCTCATGTTCGCGCCCAAGGGGCGGCGGCTGGCGGCGCTGGGCCGTGAGGGCCGGTGGGACGCCGACCGCGAGGAGGGCCTGAGCTCGTTCGGCGCCGGCGGCTCGGGATACTCGCCCTCCTTCTTCCACTTCAAGCCGGTCAAGTACGGCATGGTGGCGGCGACGGCGGCCGCGCCCGCACCGCCGCAGGACCGTAAGGAGCCGCCCGCTCAGCCAGCCGGTTAGTTAAGTATCTACCGCGCGCTAGTAAGTGAAGCGCTCCCACGCACCTCTCAACGCAGTTCTGTTCGCAGATCACCCGTACGGCGCGCTGTTCGCGAGCTCGCCGCACCTGCACTCGCGCCTCCTCTGCTCCCCGCCGCACTACCCCCTGCACTCCCCCTACCATTACCACTACAACTACCCTCCTTATCCTTATTTACTGCCGCCAGGTAACTATAGTTTCGCACATCTGGCTTCAGATCGCACTGTTAAACGCGTATGCTACAATAATTATCTTATGAATTCTTTCAGAGATCGCAAATTAATAAGTGTTGTGTGTGTGTGTGCGCAGGCGTGGTGGTGCGTCCCGAGGAAGGCCACGTGTATACGAGCGTGGAGCCTACGTTCAGCTCCAACCCCAACGTGTACTTCCAGCGCTCGGAGCCGCTGCACGCCGGCATGATGTACTGAGCCCTGACAATCCAACGTTCCCCCGGAACACTGGCATTTGGCAGCCCCGCGCGCGTCCACCGGACGGCGACACGTATCGTGGTGCACGGACGTTTCCTGCTGCCGCATCAAGTAGATTCCTCAAATTACATGATACCCGTCACGAAATCAAGGTTTAACGTATTTCTTCATCGATTGAAATGAATTATTCATCAGTTGCAACGAATACTCTATCGACTTTCTAGTCAATTAATATCGAGTGTTAATGATACACGCCGCCGATTTACTATTAATGAACTTGAAAATCGTTCGCGATTTGTACCGTACTGAATACTGCAGCAGTAAAATCCGACACAATTAAACGCAACATTAGAATGCATAAGAACTTTAGTGAAATCAAAAGCTGTTTGTGATTTACATAATACTAAGCCCACCCTGAGACAGTTTGAACAACAGCTATTAGCCTAAGTATTTAGTGTAGCATACTACTTTGTGTAAAGGTTGGTACTGGTAAAGCCATAGAGATTATATGGCAGCTTTTGTAAGTTGCCGACAACGGCGACATGTAACAAAGCCCCGAGTTGAAATGCGCATATTTGTTGTAAACAGTCCTGTCTCTGTCAAGTTCAGTGACATTAGGTTGTATTCTTGCATCAGTACCTATCTTTACATTACAAGAACCATAGTGTAAGCCTTTCTTGTGACAAGAATGTAAATAAAACTAAAGACTGTTTTACTTGTTTTATTGTATTTAAATTATTTTATAAAAATTACTCTAAACAATTAACTTATCTCAAACATACACCACTCTCATCACAATTCGGTTACCATCCAGGTTAAGAGATGATCTGTAAACAGTTTGTTCTCTAACATGTTACACATGTCACACTTGCAAGTCAGGAATTGAAAACGGCAACCTTTAATAAATAAAATTGAGCTTTACTTGGTTCCAGTAGACAGCAACGCCAGAAGTCCTGAAGCCACTGAGAGAGAAATGATGTAGTTACTGTACAGTAATGAGTTAAGAAACATTAAATTTCAAATAGTAGAAACAAGCACTGTGTCTAAACCAGCAGCTTGGTGTTTATTCAAATTCCATTACAAAAATCTGAACATTCAAACATTATTTTATAACAACTCCTTAATTGTTATTGCATACATAAAATTGTAGCATAACAACCACAATAAAATGCTTGGTAAGGAATGTCAGGAACCCAAATAGGCAGCTGTTTTTGAATTTCTTTTCAAAAGTTTAGTTTCGATCTTACTAAAAGAAATATGGTGATTTTTTTACAACATATAGTTAAAGACAAATTGCAACGTCTATACGTAAAAATACTTGACTGCGTCGGTGACTCAGTTGGTAGTGATCCTACTTTCTGTGCTTGGGGGCGTGGGTTCGATTCCCATCTAGGACAAACATTTGTGTGATGAACATTTGTGTTTGTTCTATGTCTGGGTGTTAATATCTATTTAAGTATGTATTTAAAAATATATATGTATGTATATCAGTCTCTGGCAGCCATATTACAAGCTTTGCTTAGTTTGGGGTCAGATGACCATGTGTGCAATAATGTCCCAGATATTTATTTATTTATTTATTATACGTTTTTTCAGCTTCAGTTCTTAAGCTTGACCATGCAAGAATGTTTGTTAGAGGAGGTCAAGAATTATAGGTATTTAGTTTTGAATTGTTGTGAGTTATGTGTGAATTGATATTTTCTTATAGGTGTAATTTGTAGGATGCTATAATTTAGGCCAATTTATTTTATGTTTGGCATTAAAGAATTATGTGTAGCGGTGCTTGCTATACAATAGTGCTGACAGAGTATATTTAAGAGAGCACAAGGCGCAGCACTCAGTCGTCCCTACCTACTTGCAGTGTAAAGGAGTGGATAAATATATGATCAAAAGTTAAATGCGGACTTTAATATTCTACTCAACCTAAACCTTTAAATATGAAATTCGGAAGTACCTACTAAGGCATTAAATGTTCCATTTGCTTAGCATGCGAGCGCGAATTTAGCAGATAAATTTTTTGAGGATCTTGGCGTCGCACGTCTTTTGCATTTGTCAGTATCAAGTATTGAAAGGTTTTAAATTTTTATTAAATATCGTCAAACAAGTCAGTCAAAGCCAAGCAAATTACTGTCTGTCAAGATACCTCTATATATATAAAATCTCATGTCACGGTGTTTGTGGTCGCACTCCTTCGAAACGGCTCGACTGTTTTTTTATGGTTTTTTTACGTATACCTATATGGTAGGTATGAAATCATCACAATTTTTCATTACCATATAAAGTAGTATGATATAAAAAGTGATTATAATATTGAGAATTTTAGAAAAATTGACAATTTAAAGCACTGGTCTTTATCAGATTAGATGCTGCAAGTTCACCTACGTTGCCTGTATGTTTTCTGTCATAAATTGGATCAGTACCCAAAACTAATTCAAGTTCCTTTATTTCATTTCATTCATCTCCATCATCTTGTCAGATGTCAATACAGAAATGTCAAATTGTGCCATCCTTTGAAAGCATTGGCCGGTGAGTGGAGTCAAAACTACCAAAACCAAACCAAAATGCAATTGAGACATACAAAAAATGGTCAAACAATTTAAAATAAATAAATATCTGGGACATTTTTGCACACACTGTCATCTGACCCCAAACTAAGGAAAGCTTGTAATATGGCTGCCAGAGACTGATATACGTACATTTGACATGCTTTTGACTTTTTTTCCTATTTTTGTCTCAAAATATTCTACGTCTGTCTGTGGCATTGTAACTCCCAAACGGCTGAACCGATTTTGATTTAGTTTTTACTATTGTTTGAAAGTTAACTTGATCTAAAGTGTTGTTAGCTAAGATTCAAGAAAATCTATTCATTTGTTTGAAGATTATCAGCTCTTTTATTGGTGGTTTTCAATGTATACTTGATTCATAGTATTGGGTAAATAGACATTCTATTTGAAAAGGATACACAGCAGGTGTGAACGAGCGCAGGATATAGAAGCTGCTGAGGATCACAATGGTCAGGAACAGAGCATTGTTGTAGAAGATTGAGTAGGTGGTTGCTTCGTAGTCGGCCACTTCATTCTTCTTCCATAGGATTCTGAAATAGGTAAATTTTGTTAAAAAAAAAGAGTATTTTTTTATATTTCAATGTTATGTTTATAACATGGCATCTTAAACTGAAGGAAGAAAGGAAGGGAGGCCTTTGCCCTGCAATGGCATGACCACGGCTGAAATAAATAAAAAATCTTAAACTTAGATTTTTTCAAACATTTTAAGAATTTTGAGGCCGGTAAAAAGCAGCCATAGCTTCTGGCACAGGTTCGATCCTGCTAGATGCATTTTTTTTAAATATCTATAACATTTAAATAGTAAACATTGTATACATTATTATTAATGAGAATAATTAAAAAGTTTGATAACACAATTATAGTCACTTATCATTGTTTGAGTTGTGGTCAGGTAGCCTGTCAACTCAATACAATATAATTATCTATCTGAAATAAAGCCTTTTTTACAATCATAATACCCTGCCTAAATATTAAAGTTTATTTTGAATTGAAAAAACAAATTTAATCTTAAGATGGAACTTTTCATTCAACTTCTTATACAAACTAAAATTCAAATAAATTCAAGTAATAATATTTTTCAAAAACATCTTGTCCAATTAAAGTAATATCTAAAAAAAAAAAAATTTATGTTGTACACTGGGTTACTTTTTGGTTCGGTTTGGTTATTTCAGAGTGGATTCCATAGTAAAAGTTAATAATGATGGGTACTATGGACCCCTTTCGGCTTATTACACCCTTTCTGCATAACCCAGTATAAATATTAACCGAGCTCCGATCCCACCTTTATTAACTACTATTTCAACACTTTCACCAACACAAATTCAGACAATATGTTAGTATCAACAAAGTAATTATTA
Organism: Agriopis leucophaearia; assembly: GCA_949125355.1. NCBI lineage: Eukaryota > Metazoa > Arthropoda > Insecta > Lepidoptera > Geometridae > Agriopis > Agriopis leucophaearia. The sequence goes on from OX421275.1 coordinate 11,044,372, forward strand.
GACTGAATAATAAAAAGTATTAGCATAATCTGGCTAGGTATAACAATTGATTCACAAAACACTTTTTAACAGATTGTATCCTTTGTATTTAATTTCTGCCTTTATGCATAGTGTTTAATTTCAAGTTGGAAAATATTTTAACTGTCTTTCACATTCCAATTAGCTTACATTTCACTATCTCCTGTATAAATTTCAATCTGTTATGTGGTCTACTATTGAAGCCAGCAAATAGGTATATATCAAGAAACAGATTTTGGTTAATTGTTTTTAAAATGATTACATATCTAATTACATAGGGTGATAAACAAACTGACCTCTCATCCTTCTCCTTCCTGCTCATCTTTTTGTCGTCGGCGAGTTTCCTGCTCATCTCCCTAGCGACGGCGTCCTCACGGCGCACGGCGATGCGGTGCTTCAGGTGGAATTTGGTGTTCCGGTACGCCAGCGCCAGCAACCAGGTGCTCGCCGTAGTCACCAGCAGGAACCATGCCAGCGACGTGGACAACTCCAGAGCATGTACCCTCCAGAACAACCCTGATAAGTCATAAAGTAGGTTACGATCAAATCTTGTTCTGATGGTTATATCTTTGACGTCATGAAAAATCACTTTTGTGTATCAAAGTTGGTATATTATGACAGTAAAGGGATAGTTAAGGGTACATAGAAGATACTTACATATGGGAATAGCAGATACGATGAAGGCGTTCCCGTAAAATAGAGCTGAAGACTTCGTCGAAACATTCCTGCTGAAGTCCTGAAGCAACAGCTCCTCTTCCTTCGTGAAAGCCTTGTTTACCTTAGCGGACATTGTTTTTATTTAACTGGCTTTATTTTTAACGCTAAATACGGGTATCTTACTAGAAAGACACTTTCGAAAAACTCTTAATCTCAAATTTTGTCTCAGCTGGCATACGCGCTGGCGAGCGAAAGCAAAACGTCAAATGACATGTAAGCAACGTGTCAAATTTATTGCCACAATGAAAAAAAACAAATATCTTCGGAAATTACCGATTATAATTTTTCAGACTTTCATGTTCATTCGACTGAGTTTAATTTTGTAGTCTATTTGTTTTGTCTGTGTCAAAATGGTGTCAAAGTTTGGAGTTTTTTATATTATTTTTGACTTTTGCCGCCAACGTGGAAAAAACATATCGCTCCATTTATATTTAAATTTTTAAAGTGCACGTGCCTATGGTAACAGAACAAAATACAAGCTACACTAACACTACAAAAGTATTTCTCGATGGCCTCTTTCGGTGTGAGTAGCATGTACATGTATACGCTAGAAGATCCGAGTAGGCTTAATGGCTTTAGCCTGCTCAGAAATGGGTGAAAAAAAAGAAACAACAACAAACAAAAAATTTGAATTGAGAATTTAAAACGGTCATGTCAATTTTCGAATTTTTCAATTATAAAATAAATAAAATCTTACTTACTTCCAGTTTAATTCTCACAAAATGAGCCACCTTGAGTTTGTCATCCCATTACAAAGAGATGAACTGCTGCAGGCCCAACCAGGACAGTACCATGTTGAGGAGGTAGTGACGCCGCGATTATTGCTGTCTCAATTACAAGGTAAAACACGGTACCTACACCTAAAACAATCATCGTCCACAAGTTCTATTCTGATTCTCTTTAGTTCTTACAATAATCTGTAATAAGCTCTGTAACACACACATCAGCCAATTAACGTCCACTGTTGGACAAGGCCTCCCTCATAGAAAGTTGTGTTGCCATAATCCCCACGCTTGGCAGGCGGCTTGGGGATCGCAGTACGTTCACCGTGTACTATTAGGATGCTGCTGCCCGTCCTCCGGTGGTTCTGGTCGCAGTTTTAGGACATACCCGGGTCGAAGCTCTGTAACAAAACCTGCTAAACTGATTGGTATCAACGGATCCTAATATTATATGAGGTGATTAGATCCTATCCATAAAATGGACCATAATGTCACCTACCTATTTTATGTTTGTTACCTATGGAATACCTATGTTTCAGATGCCGCCAGAGCATACAATAATGAAGGAATCGAGTACATTTTGGAGCACTTCAGTACATACTTCTCCATCATAGTGCATGGTAGTAAACTAGAGTGGAATGTAATAAATAAAGGTAATTGTAAAATGACAATACCAAAAAATGAATTTTATTGTAAGGAATAAATAAATATCTGCGCATTTTTGCACACAGTCATGTGACTCTAAACTAAGCAAAGTTTGTAATATGCAAGAGACTGATATACGTACATGTATATTTTTAAATACATAAATAGATATTAACACCCAGACATAGCCCAAACACAAATTTTCATGACATTTATGTTTTTCCTAGGTGGGAATCGAACCCACGCCCCCAAGCGCAGAAGGTAGGTTCACTACCAACTGAGCCATCAGGGCAGTCGAATACAATGTATGAGTTAATTCTATAACAATACCTTTTTCTATGTTATCAGGATTTGATCATATTGTCCGAGCAGCGAAGAATCTCTGTAACCACCTTGAGTTAATACTGCAAGATAATGAAATCGATGCTGACCTCAGAGAGAAAAATTTAAACATAGTCAAAATGACAATGTATTTGTTCACTCATATTATGAAAACTAAGGATACCAAATTAACTGCAGATGTAAGTAAAATATTAATGTAGACAATATTTTTTTTTATTGTAGAATAGGCTTTCGCTTGTCCGCCAACTCGCCTGATGTTAAGCGATGTTGCGCCCTCACGCGGATCACGCTTCCCTAGAATAAACCGATTCACTCTTCACTTGAAGACATCCAGATTGTAACTATCGGGGAACACCCATTCATTCATATTTTATTTGTAACAAAAATCCACACACAAACACACTTAGAACTACACAAATTTAAAGTTAAAAAAACATTGGTTTTTGCCACAAACCTGGCTCAGCCCAGCATGATGCCTATGTTATCAACCGGTGCTGATTTTCCGATGGGACCGGCAGGTGGTGATGTAATCTTACACTTGAAGACAATAAATAGAACCCTGATGTTGTATAATACATTGTTGTTCTGTGTATACAGAACTTAGTGGTATAATGGTAACTTAGATGTGGTAAAGTTTGCAATGGGATGAGTAAAGAACACATTTCAGTTAATAAGGAAATCAATTAAAGACAGTATAACTAGCCAGTTGAGTTTAGGTTTGTTTGAAGTCTACACATGATGAGACGTCGTAAGGTGAATATGGGATAACCCATTTTAACAGACTCAATTTCTACTTGAAATATTTTCCAGTAAATTATTCACACATTCAATTTGTATCCGTTAATATTTGCTTAAATAAGTGTAGCAAGCAACTGTACTTTCTCCCCCTTTCTACACTAATATTATAAAGTGGAAAGATATGTATTTTTGGATGTTTGTAACGAATTTAATTAAAAAACTACTGGACAGATTTAAAAATTGTTTACCATTAGAATGCTACATTATCCCTGATTACCATAGGCCATATTTATTACTAGAATGTTTGAAAAATAAATCTCCACCAGTGCGAAGCCGGTACAGGCGGCTAGTCATTGATAAACAGTTTAGTGAAAATAAATATTTTACATAATTTCATCATTATTTATTAATTATTGGACCCAGGTATGTCTTTAAACTGCGACCAGAACCACCGGAGGATGGGCAGCAGCGTCCTAATAGTACACGATGAACGTACTGCGATCCCCAAGCCGCCTACCAAGCGTGGGGATTATGGCAACACCCGTCTCTATGAGGGAGGCCTTGTCCAACAGTGGATGTTAATTGGCTGATGATGTGTTTTGTGATACTTAATTCCAATCATAGAGCTAAATAGCAAAAGAGGGTGATCTAAACATAGTGTCCCAATATGCTTAGTACTTGAGAATTGGCACTGTCTGTTATGTTATCTTATATTGCTTCGCAGCGTAGGTACCTACATGAATATGCTCATATCTATGTTTATATTTTGGTACATTAGATACCCTTTTTTTAAGTTATCAGCCCTGTCCTTGCTGTATACAATAAAACATTGTATCTAGTTTAATAATTACAATATCTGTATGTATGTATTTTTGGTGTGAACAATAAAGAGTTTTCTATCTATCTATCTATGTATAGAACTCTACAAAACTGACACTGGGTAAAAAGAAAAAAGCAGCTGATAAGGACGAATTCTGTGGATGGACAGAAGCAGACAAACAAGTAGCGCTGGTCACCTTACACTTAGTGGTGCAACAACCACTGCCGAAGCTGTGGGATCCACCACTCGCAGAAGATAACTTTGTATCGTAAGTTTTATATATTTGTGGACTATACAACTTCAAAAACATACAGTCTCCTTAAGGAACAAATTGTCACACAACTTTGGCCCAAAACTCTAAAAGTATATCTTATTGCTTAGATGGCTCTCCCTGAGCCATTCAAGTTCAACGCAAGTCTGAAAGCTTGTCATTTCATCCAATATCGTGTATGCGAAAGAGGCACTGCGGAAAAAGAGGGCCAGTGCCATATCCTTCAGTTGGCATTCTGTAAATTCGAATTATCTATAACGCAGGAATCATAGATAAGGTGTTCCGGAAAATGTGTGATAGAAAAACCCTTTCAAGTTTGTGAAAAAATGTTTGTTATTTGAAATTTACTTTTTATCTGCTAGGATTCTAGCTATATATTTCTTTACTTTGGCCGTTCAAAATTTCTAAAGTCTGTTAAAAACTACCTAACACTATTATTTTCAGGATGATAGCAGAACCATGTTACAGAGTGTTAGAAGAGCAAATAATAAAGAACAAAGCTGTAAGAGAAACTGTTTTCCAAGTGCTTGGAGTCCTGATCAAAAAGTACAATCATGGCAATTCATGTCTTATTAAATTGGTGCAGGTAAGTCTAAAAATAAGTTTTTATTATCTCGCATTCTGAAAGTTGTTCATATCACTGCCAAACCGGGATTGCAGTACCACTTTTCCATTGAAGTTTCAAAAATATTTTAAATAAAAAACAATGAACCACGAAGCAAATACTAGCAAAGAGATTTCAGGTTCACAATTTATTTTCTTGCGTTTTTTATTTTGGCTTCACTCCATTCGTGTATTTTGGCAGTTTCGAGAAAAATAATTATTTATTTTCCTATATTTCGAGTGTGAAATAGATCGTTTAAATACTCAGCTTTCCTTTTCGAATATAGGCGCTCGCTTTGCTAGTGTGATCGCACATCTTGTGTGAAATATATTGCTTTTATCCCTCCGTAACCAATCTACTGTAATGAAGTCATGATAGAAAAATCACACACATTTATTTTTTCAGGTCTTGCAAATGGTGGAGCATTCAGTGTCGCCAATATGCGCAGGAGTGGTGCAGTTGACCAAGGAATTTGGTCTTGGAACATTTGGTCCGCAGATGGTAACTAACTATAGGAGACCTTACTCAAAATTTTACTTAAACCATGCTCGATAACTTCACACTGACGAAAATGCTACTTGCGTACCGTTTCCTACAGAGGTCCAAAACGTGGCCTTACTAAGTATCAGTGTGAGCACACACTTAAACAATGGGCTAATCACGAGTGTGGCACATTGCAGTGGATTGAACTACTGTCTGTATTTTAAAGGTACGCGAAATAGCAGAAGCTCTCGCGTCCTCTGATGAAGAGAATGCGGGTGTTGCCGCTGAGATGGGAGGCACAAAGAACTGTGCCGCTTTTCTACTTGAACTCACTAAGGAACTACCCAAGGAGATGACCACTGCCATCACTACATTACAGCATTATTTGGAGACTGATGAGGTGAGAGCTTATGCAATTCTCGAAAAATCTAGGTGGCTCTTGGAAAAGGGAAAGATGTTTTCCACATTTTCTTGAAATAAAATATACTTTCAGGATTCTGTGCAGATGACAAACTAGCCAGAAATTAACTTTCATCCCCCAAGTCCTAACTTGTGCAATATTTTCTCTTCTCTTTTTCTCTCCCTCGCTCTCTCACTCACGCCATATTTTTGATGCTGATTGAAAAATCTGTTGTTTACACAGGCCATATTGAGCCAGCGTCGCTGACAAAAAAAAACAATGCAGCTTAGTCAGCTGCCCAAAGCAGTTTAGCCAGTGACCCAAAGCAGTTTAGCCAGCGACCCAAAGCATTTAATCAGCTACCCAAAACATTTTAGTCAGTGACACAGAGCTGTACTCCGGTATTTTAAGGTTCATGGCTGGTTTGGTTAGACTGCCAGTATACCCAAATGCAATTGCAAAATACACCCCATGTAGAATGCCAGTAGTGCAGGTCGTATTACCCCCACTTTAAATTAGTTTAGAAATTTGGCCCAATATAACTCAAAATATCATACAAAACTGTGTAGGCGAATTGAGAGGTGAGTTATTCCAAAATACTTATTTGGATTCTCATTAAGAAGTGTGGGACAAAAACAATATCAGTTCCACAATATCCGGCTATATGTGAGTGCAAGTATTCCTAGGGATTCCAGGGACTCCTATTAATTTCTACATATCAAAATCTGTCTTTGATATGACTGTTTATCTGTGTTTTAAAAATACTATAAATGTACCCACAGTCATACACCCTTCGTATCAGCGTGCTGGGCATGATGTGCGAGGCTTTAAACGTGGAGCTGACGGGCGAAGAGCTGACAGAGCAGCAGCGCGCACTCCGAGATGACTTCCTAGATGACCTCTCCGAACATATACAAGACCTCTCTGCCTATGTGCGGACAAAGGTAACTGGACGCATACATAACCTCTCCGCCCAAATGCGGATGCTGCGTTGCCTGAATGGGTGTTCCCCGATAGTTACAATCTGGGTGTTTTCAAGGCAAACGTGAATCGGTTTCTTCTAGGCAAGCGTGATCCATCGTAGGCCGCATCATCGCTTAACATCAGGCGAGTTGGCGGCCACGCGCAAGCCTATTTTACAATAAAATATATTTATGTATATATAATCTGCTTCGAAATACAGTTTAACATAGTTCACATTCTAGCAGGCCTGCGATAACCGTCACGCCAACAAAATCTCTTCTCATTAACTCGCGCGAAAAGGACACAGACAGATACAGATAGTTTTAAAATAATAAAAAACGCTTATGCGTTTTTAATACAACCTAGCTAGTGCAATAAAGAAAGTTTAGCCAACATAATGAACAGACCATACTTAAAAGAGAATCGCCGTCATCTATCTGCTGTTTCTATTCAATACACATACAATTTCCCCAGGTGCTACAGTTCTGGTGTCGGCTCCAGCGCGAGAATTGCGTGCCTGTCATTCGCCAGAAGGTGGTGCTGCAGCGAGCTATCATGCGCTTGAAGGATAAAGCAGCACTGGTCAGAAAAGCGGCCATTCAACTCGTAAAAGTAAGCTTTTTCTCACAAATAATAAATTAATTTTAACAGATTCATATCTGGTTGGTTATTCAAAGACCCTTGGCATTATTTTGGTCACCTGTCACATATTCGGATTTACATAAGTACGACTAGGTCGAAGAATAGCTGGGGCAGGATCAGCGGTCCGATTTTGTAAGCCACTGAGTTCAATCACAATGCAGTTGTAGAAGAAAGCTCTAACACGAATGTCCATCTTATTTGCCTGGTAATATTATAGATATTCATACAAAACTCATGTCAAAATTGCCTTGTTAGAGTCTTATTGTTAGGCTGATAAGGTGTATATTCAAGTGGTCGAGTTATTATAAATAATATTGCATTTAAACTTTGACGTAAAGGATAATCATCCTAGTGATCAATTCTATTACGCAAGCTAGCATAGCACTAAAAATCCGTTCATTAAATTTTCTGCTAAAATAATTTGTTCCATTTCAAGGTATTCATAGAATGCAATCCATTCTCTGCTCAACTCAAGCTAAACTTGCTAGAAGAACAACTTGAGTCGGAAACGAAGATACTTACTGACCTCCAGAAGAAGGTCAATCCCGGACCTGACCCAAATCTTATCAAGGAATGGGACAAAATCGAAACTGAAGTAGTCAGCTCAATACGGAAAAATATTGACGTACCCACACAAGACGAAGAAGCACTATCTCAAGCTTCATTGGCAAACTTGTATGACTCTATCAGGAAACTATTAAATGATAAAAACTATCACAAGGCGTATTTGGTTGTAAAACATGCCGAGAGACAGTATCCCGATGCTAAGCTCTTGAGATGTGACATGGAGAAAAGTGATCAGGTAAATTATAGAAGTTATTCTTTAACGGCCATCACAGACAAAGATATTTATAACTAAGGATATCGGGTCAGACCTCAAAAATTACCTAACCAATTAGTTGACTTTGTTACTTTACGGAGCTAGCATGTTTCATCACTAGGCCAACCATTGGCCCATTTTGTTTGAACTGGCTCTAGCTAGTTCAGCCAACCATACCATTTTTAGCCAAAATTAATAAATTTATCCTCGTCGCCATTAAGTTGCACTCAAAGTATATCTGTGTTCTGTTGTGGCATTTGATTTATGCCTCCGATCGATAGTAACAAGACGATAAAGTAGTGTGTATGTATGTGTTTGTGTATGATACCGATTTTCTTTGCAGATCGATTATTTTGTAGCATTACTGCGCAATATTTTCATAATAGCAGATTGCGGCGAAGGCATGTCTTTCTCTCAACAATGTGAGAACGAACTCGCAATATACAAACGAATGGAAGAGAAAGAAAACATTGTGGCATTCTTAGAAGAGTCCGTGTGCTTCTGTAAGATGATATCTGAAGCAATGCCGCAGTTAAACACTCTGCTGATGTCGAAGCAAGTCGGTGACGTCATCGAGGCGATTGACTTCTTTACCACCACTCACCATTTTAACATAGAGTCGGCTAAAGAGGGCGTCTCTAGAATGCTACTGCTCGTGTGGTCGCCGGATCAGGTGAGACACTAGAATATTTAGTTTTATATTACTTTTTATTTCATATTCGGAAAAAAACGACTAGCTGACGTTTCGGACACAATATCAGCTGAAATTTACAAATTATTGTAGGTAGACAGTAGACGCAAGTTATAACTTTTTTTTAAATAATGGTTTAAGAACAAGTTTTCAAGAATGTGGTACATGCATATTGTTTGAAGAAATGTTAGCGTTGAACATGTCAACATGTTCAGTGTACTTTGCGTTAAACATGTAGTAAATTCGGATAAAGTATGAGTTGTATCTGGGCCCTTACGGCTACCTGTTATAAGCGATTCAGTTTAGGTGATTGCGAAAAGTTGCGCGACCGCAAACCGTATCTCGACACGTTAAGGTTCGCGTTCGCGTGATTTTGCAATCTTCGCTAATTTGAGCCCGCGGTTAGAGTTAGCTGTAAACCACCGGTAGTATGTACTACTGGGTATTTGTAGTTATATCTTGGATAGAAGAGTGTATAGTTTTATAAGGATTTATTTGGTAGGTGGCATTTTCGGCTAACCTATGGGCATTACGTTAACAGGATAAACGCGAAGCAGTGGAACGAGCCTACCGTGAAATGTACCTTGATTGCGACAACAAAGCGGAGCGTGCCCGAGCCTTCGCCATCGCCAAGAATCTTGTATCGCTGATACAGCATATAGACCGGGAGAGCGCCTTCGCTCTGGGACATCTCATCGCCAAGTGGATTGAGAAAGGAGATATAACACCTGCTATCATACAGGTATAGTACAAATTATTTACAATACATCTCTATAAAAATTAAAGCTATAAATAATAAATAAATATCTGGGACATTATTGCACACATTGTCATCTGACCCCAAACTAAGCAAAGCTTATAATATGGCAGCCAGAGACTGATATACATACATATATATTTTTAAATACATACTTAAATAGATATTAACACCCAGACATAGAACAAACACAAATGTTCATCACACAAATGTTTGTCCTAGATGGGAATCGAACCCACGCCCCCAAGCACAGAAAGTAGGTTCACTACCAACTGAGCCACCGGGGCAGAATAATAGATATATAAGGGGCAGATAAGAGGAGTTAGGTGACAAACACACGTACAGAGAATTATATATATTAAGATTCATATACAGGGTTACGCATTTACCCTGTACTAAGCAGAAAGGAGGTCATTGTACTTATCATTATGAACAACTTTTCCTATGGGACCAACCCTGAAATCGCGGAAAAACATGATACATTTTGTCGATTGACAATGACCGTTTTCTATGGAACAACTGATATTTTTTACGCGATTTCAGGGTTGGTCCAATTGTAAAAAATATTCATAATGATGTGTACAATGACCTTCTTTCGGCTTAGACCCTGTACTAATATGCTTAACCCTGTATTATTGTGTCCTGTAAAGTAATTCATAAATAGCAATGCTACAAAAAAAAACATTGATAAAAAAATTCAACATGCAGTTTTTTTATACAGGTGTTCTGGGAAATGTTCCTGAAGAAGATTGATGGGACTACGGATGATGATAGCATAGCTGCCTATGCGCTCCTCGTCATGGTTTCCAAAGCTAAACCTTCCGTCGCCCTCGCAAACCTCGAAGTTATACAACAGCATGGCCTCACCGCCGATTATAACACTAGGGACATGAGCGCACAATTACTGCTATCTTTAGCGAAAAAGAACCAAAGATATCCAGCAAATCACACCATCTTTACATCTATACAGGACAGTCTGCTGGAAACATTCTCAAAGCTACGTTTTTTTAGTTCATTTGCTGCAAACTCTATAGATTTAATTTACGCGATATGCGATACACCAGAAATTCTTAGCGCAAAGATCCTAGCAGATATGTATAAGAGACTAGAAGAGACTATGAACAAAGAAAATCAGGAAGAAGTCAGCATGGATCTGGAATTGCTGACGCGATTCACCTTCATGCTAAGTCATGTAGCGTTGCAACAGTTGATCTATTTAGACGTTAGCGTGTATAGCGAACTTAGGAGACGTAATCAAGTAAGTTCTCTTCATTTTGTTATGCTTATTTTAGAAGTCGCATAAAACTAGGACTATCTTGCAGAAATGCGTGTAATACAAATTAAATCATCTATTTCTCAAAACATAGTGGTTACACATATGATGACAAAGTGGCATACAGGGTCTTTACAAATTAAAATGTTGTATACATTGATCATCATGATGATGATGACAAAGTAGCATACAGGGTCTTACAAATTGAAATGTTCAAATTGTATCTCATGTCCGCCAGGTGCCGCGTACATTTCTGCAAGATAATTAGTTGTTAATTGCTCTAAAAAACAAGTGGCGCGCCTGATAGTAAGTGCCACGCTTGCAGCGCCGAGCCTTTGATTATAGCGAGATTGTCTTCCAGCGCGCTTCATTTCTGAAAACTATTTACAGGAACCGATTCCGGGATAAAAAGCAGTTTACGACAGTTATATGATTATTTACGGGATATTTACCGTGGTAAGGTTGTGGAAGGAGCTCCCGATATTTTGGCGCAGTAACATGCACCATGTTCACGGAAAGACTGAAGAATGCGGGTGGTTGGTCGAACAGTTCAAAGTTAGGTTCAGACAAAACGATCTACCCTCTTTCTTAGTCTTTTGCTTTGGTTATCACTGGAACTCGAACTCAAACCTAAGTCCCGACAAAACACACTCACTGTATCACTGCGTATAGTATTTCAAAAGCAGTTTACTGGAATTTCTGTGATGTACGACCACCTCCTTTCTAAATGTCTTCAAATTGTGGAAAGGCAACAGACAGAAACAATACTTCTCACATTTATAATATTAGTTGATACATGTCGACTTTGTTCCACAGGTTCGTGAAGAGCGTAAAATGGAAGAGAAGAAAAAGAAGAAGGCGGGTGCGTTTGCGACGCCGAAGCGGCGCGGGCGCGCGGACGATCTCCGTCGTCAGACGCTTATGGACGTCAGCAACGCTAGCGCTTCTTCGCGGACGCATCGATCTGCCAGCGTCACAAGCAGTAAAGGGCAATCGGTTAGAACACTTTATGGTTTGCTTATGTCAGTTGTGGAAATATAAAAACAATTTATCTATTAAAACAATACAACTATCATTACAGGTTGTTCCCTAATATAATAGAGAATTTTTATTCTGCTTGTTTTTACAATGTTATTGCAGCTGTCAATGCGAATAAATGAATGGAAATAGTGTAAGTGACGTGTTATGTGACCTAACAAATTTTCCTTGCGTGTTGCTACTTCTTGTATATAGATTTGACAGATAACGTGCCACGTTTATATAGGCTACGGGCCTTATTTAATACACTATATGCGCCCAGCACCAACGTCTAACACCAGGTCTGATTTTCTTCTGAAGTTCAAGACAGCCAATTAGACTAACAACTCTCTGTTAGGTAGAAAGCGGGTCATGCATAATACGTAGACACAAACTTCTTCATAAAATCGCCACCCAGTCAAACACACACACACACACTCTCTCAATTGACATATAGAAATTAGTGATCCTCCAATAGGCACTTGTGTTTATGTATAAGGAAATATTATTGTCCCTTTAATATAATAATGAATATGGATAAGACAAAAATCATGTCCAATGTTCATGTTGTACCCGTGATGGTAGTTGTTGGGAACGATACTCTCGAAGTTGTTGACCATTACACCTATCTTGGACAGATTGTTCAGCAAGGTAAGTCCAACTTAGGCAAAGAGGTCGCTCGAAGAATCCAACCCGGATGGGCAGCGTTCGGGAAATTGCGTGTCATCTTCTCGTCCAAGATACCACAGTGCCTAAAGACAAGGTCTTTGACCAATGTGTGTTGCCAGTGATAACATATGGTACTGAGACGTGGTCCTTAACTGTTGGTCTTTTGGAGAAACTCAGAGTCACACAACGGGCAATGGAGAGAGCTATGCTCGGAGTTTCTTTGCGCGATAGAATCCGAAACGGATATTCACCAATGAACCAGAGTTATCGACATAGCTATAAAAATTTGTGGATATCAATCCAGTGGATGCAGATGGCAGGTTGTCGTTCAGTGTGGAGGTTAAAGGGGGAGGCATATGTTCAGCAGTGGACGTCTTAAGGCTGATGATGATAATGATTGTCCCTTTTACATTCTTCGAATATATACCCATAATAGTTATTGTTATTGACACTGGTATGACAAATACAGTTACTTGTGTAATTGTCGGGAAGACAATCATGCCAACCACAAAAACAAGGATAACATTATAAATTACAGTACTTATCTAGGCTTTTAACAGGCGGCCTTATCGCTTAAAGCGATCTCTTCCAAACAACCGTGTATAGGGTCTTGTACAGTATAGGGTTAAAAAAACTGGGTTATTGTATGATTCTTGATGGTGTTTAGCCTATGGTAAGAGGTATAGCCACGTACTAATTAATTAATCATTAATTTTTATTAACCGACTTCCAAAAAGGACGAGGTTCTAAATATTTTGTTTGTTTGTTACCTCAGAACTTTTGACTGGATGAACCGATTTTGATGATTCTTTTTTTATTTGAAAGTTGGTGCTTTCCGTGTGGTCCCATTTCAATTTGTTCGGTTCTGACATTTTTATGAATTCGGTTTTTATATTGATAACTATTTCATTTTAATGGTGTTATAGGGTTGTATGTTTCTGTCTGTTCACCAAAGTCTCCGACCGGGATTGGCCAACGGACAGTACCGTAGATATTAACAATGTGTTATCGGGCAGGTAAACACAACGATGACTGAAGATGACGGCGGACTGGAGGGCGCGGTGGCAGACGACGCTGACGCGGAGATGGTTCGAGCCGTGTGCGAGCGAGACATCGTCGGTGATGGTACTGCTCTAGGACGCTACCTGCCGCTGCTGCGACACCTGCTGACCGGGTCTGCCCGCACCGCACCGAAACTGCAAGCGGCTGCCGCGCTCGCACTCGCCAGGTATAATAACTGTACACAATTCAATAGTTCCACGATACAGAGGTAGAGCTGCACGCCAATTTTCACTCTAGGAAAAACACCTGAAAATTTGGTTGCTCTTCGATTAATGTAGTTGTTCCGGTTCCGCGCAAACCGCGCAACTTGGTTTTAAAGTTAAGATCTCTTTTTCGATTTGACGATGTTTGCTTTAACTTTTGTATGTCCAGGTTCATGTTTGTGTCGAGCTCTGTGTGCGAGGAGAGCCTGCAGCTGATGGTGACGTTGCTGACGCGCACCAGGAATGTGACGCTTCGCTCCAACCTCACCATCGCCTTCGCAGACCTCACACTGCGCTTCCCCAACCTTACGCAGCCCTGGACCACTCACATATACCAGATGTATGTATTCAAGCTGGTTTGAACTGAGTATGCGAGGAGAGCATTTAAGGTTGAATGTTGACCGAAAACTGCAAGACTAGACTAATTTTCTTTGCCACATGTGAGGCCGTTTAAGGATTCCATAGCAAACCGCGAAGCCTTTATAGTTTTGCCCTGCCTCGCCTTTATTTGTTTGTATGTCATGGTCCTTATATACAGAGACTGTAAGGCCAATAGACCAGTGTCCTAATTATATGTAAAAAATAGGAATGACAAAATATGTAAACCTGTCTTACGGGGCAGCTGCTTCCCCCAGGTTTCTCCTAATGTAAGTCACTGGGCTATGACATTAGCTCTATGTACCCCGTTTCTGCACGCCACTAGACGCTGTTCGCCACTCGACCTTCGTAAAGAGCATTCTAATTTATGTTCGTGCTAAATATCCGCCATTCGTTCCAGCCTGCGGGACGAGGAGCTGGAGGTCCGTCAGTGCGCCGTCAAGATGCTCTCCTACCTAGTACTGCACGAGATGGTGCGCGTCAAGGGACAGATTGCTGACATGGCGCTTTGCTGCGAAGATCCTGACGCCAAGGTATACCATAGTACAAATTTAAAGTACGATTCAGGCGACTGTTATATTTAGGAGCCCTCTCACATTTTTTGATGAAAAAATCAACGAAACCTGGATTTTGACGTTCTGATTCTATACAAGTGGATCACATTAAAAACCGACTTCAAAAATATATGAAAAACTAATAATTATAATTGCCTATAAAATTTGAGGGTTGCCCTCGATTTTCCTGGGATCCCATCATCAAATCCTGACTTGGTAACAATGGGACCAAATTGGAAGTATACCCTACGGAACAAAAGAAAAAAAATAGGTCAACAGTTGGCGGAGAAGTTGGTGAACATACATAAAAAATAAAAAAAAGCAGTGGAACATAGAACCGTCCTCCTTTTTTGAAGTCGGTTAAAAATAGAAAGGTCTATGGAAAATTAAATTTCTATTATAAATTGATCTGTATTTTTTGTCCTAATCCAAAAACCTAAAATTGAATGATGCATGCGTTTTTTCCTACTTAAAATATTAAGAACCACAACCAATTCAGAAAAGAACTCATTACTTTCAAACCGCTAGATAGGTTTTATTCAAACATAGCTGAAAACAACCGTAATTACACTTGCCAAAAAAATAATCTCGAATCTAACGCTCTTTGTTCTGTTGTAGGTAAAAATATCTAGTTTTATATTGCTGAGTATTTTATTATTATACCATGTGATTTATGTATTGATATATTATTATTCAGGTGGCCGCTATGACGCAACAGTTCTTCAAGCAGCTCTCGCAGAAAGGCAACGCCTTGTATAACGTGATGCCCGACATCATCTCGCGGCTCAGCGACCCTGAGCTCAACTTACCTGAAGAACAGTACCGGGCTATCATGAAGTAAGTTACATTGTAACTAGTTAGCTAGGTAATCAAAGGCCCTGGTGCATAAAAATGGGGCCCTTTCTAAACTGGGTTAGGTTTTATCAAGTAAAAATATAAATACTTTAAACTTACAAAGCTACTTTATTATCAGCTCTTTATTGTGCTCAATGCTACTGACTACATGTATGTGTATGAAGGGAAAATAATAGCTAATTAAGTTTGAGGTTTGTTGGTCAGGGTCTGAGGGCCCTCGGAGCTTGTGGGCCCCGGTGCACGGCACCGCCTAGCCCTCCGATAGCTACGCCACTGGTCATGGTCGTCTATGGTGTCATCTTAAGCACATCATTTTAACCTAGTTCTAAATTATCGAAACGATGTAAAACTTTGCTATGTAGTTCGAGTGACTATACAATAATTTGGTACCATAAACCTGACCTGATAATCAATCCAGGAGGTGGATAGTGGAACTCTTTAATGGCTACTAGTAAACCCCACGAGTTTGGGTTCATTTGGTTTCTTTTAACCAGTCACATACCCAGAACTCCACTATCCATCTCTCGGCTCCATCATCAGAGAAGTGTAATAACCCCTCGAGTTTAAGATTCTTTAGTTTGTTAAACAAGTCAAATTAACAAGAGCTCCACTGTTCACTTTACGGCTCCAATATTAGATCTTCATCACCAAGTGTAACGACCCCCTGGAGTTTGGACCTTTCGGCATATTTTAACGTCACTAAAACATTGTAAAAAAATAATGAAAACCACTAACTCTGTTCACTTTCGTTAGGGTTTTGAACATAATACAGCAGGTACCCAAAATACTTCAGTGAGTTATTAAAAGAAAATGTTTTATTCAGCTTTTTGAAACGTTACTGCAGCTTTCAGAGCAAAGTGCTTGCTTATTTTAGTTATTATTTCACTAACGATTTACAGATACATAACATCGCTCATCCAAAAGGACCGCCAGATGGAAGCCCTAATAGAGAAGCTCTGCCAGCGCTTTAAACTGTCCACCGATGAGCGGCAGTGGCGCGACCTCGCCTACTGTCTGACTCTCTACTCGTACAACGAACGTTCACTCAGAAAACTCATTGAGAACATGGACTGTTATAAAGACAAACTTCACTGCGCTGGAGTCATGAATTGTTTCACGATACTAATGAACAACGCTTCGAAAAATGCGAAGAACGAGGTCAAGGTATGGCTATATTATAAATTCTGTATTAGTAAAATAGCTGTGCTGTGCAGGTTTGTCCAATGTCCTTGTCCAATGTGGCTAGCTTACTAATGAACCTTAAACTTTTCGAGATAAGTAAAAAAAAAGCTTGTATGGTAAGCCAGCGCCTCAAACTCAAGCTTCAGCTGCCGGTAAAAGAAAACATCGTGAGGAAACTAACATGGCGGTTGAGCACTTTCTAATAGCACTTTGCTATACCCCCAACAGCATAGAAAACGGTCATTGACACTCGACAAAATGTATGGAACAGCTGATTTTTATTCGCGATTTCAGGGTCCCATAGTAAAAGTTGCCTCGTTTCGGTTTAGTATTCTTCGTTTTGTCAATCCAAAACGACTGAGATCAGACTGAATTATGTGGCATGCTAGTTGATAACCTACGAGTAGGACAGGTCACAGACATGTAAAGTGGGTGAACTCTCTGTGTCTATCCTGATAAAATCTGTAGCTTTTGGTATATTCCCAACGTCCCCATCAAGCTGTCAATTGAATGAAATTGTCATTAAAACAAAGCAATGGGGACGTTGAGCATATAACCTCTGATGCCATGAATGTACAAACTACAATAATGAGGCAGATACGAGTTACAATTTCAAATGTCCTAGCTGAGTATTCATTCTGAAATTAAAAACATTCAGAATTAAAAAAGCCCATCTTAATCGAGTAAATCAAATACTGATTTATTTTAATTTTAAAAAAAACTAAGTATATGTATGCAGTATGTAATCAATACAGCCATACCATGAGATAATATAAGCTCAACTTCCCCATTAAAAAAGGCAATGGGGACGATGTCAATTATATGACGGAATATACCTGCCTTTTGGTCATATAGGCTAGCTTACTAATGGATACTTACTTGTATAACCTTTTCCTCAGACTCTTGTGACGGAGCTGAATGATAAGATTGAGGAATGCTTCGCGGTAAAGGATGGCGATGAGGGCGGGGGTGGGGACTTCGCCCCACGGCCGCACCCCACGCCACGCGCCACACCCCGCCGCAAGCCCGCGCAGCGACGGAACAGGCAGCGGTCGTCTTCCAGCCCCGACGAGGTTGGTTAACTTCATAAAGTCTGCCGAACCTATAGCGCAAACTCTTTAATGCTAGCTGCCTCTTGATTCACAATAAACTGCTACCCAAAGGACATTCACCCAGTCATTGAGTTCTTGAATATTTCTTTACCCATAATTATCAATATAAAAAACAGACTTTATAAAAATGTCAGAACTGGACCAAATTGAAATGTGACCACACGGGAAGCACCAGCTTTCAAATAAAAAAGAATCATCGAAATTGGTTGACCCAGTCGAAAGTTATGAGGTAAGAAACAAAAAATACTAGGTTTTTTTTTGTATAACCAATTCCTTTTTGGTAGTCTGTTCAAAAGCTAGTAAAAGTAATCAGAATTTATTGATTCGGGGCATCTTTTTACAATGATATGGCAACTATCAGCGGCTGCACTAAAGTGATTTCTGTTTATCTGAGAAGCAACAAAACAATAACCATCGTTCCGTTATTAAAAAAGCAATTTTCTTTTTGTGTAGTTTGAACAATCAAGCACCGAAAAGACGCCAACATCTACGAGAAAATCTAATAGAAGAGCTGCCGCAACAAACAAGGTGGTTTCAGATGATTCAGGTATTTGCACATGATTTTTCAATAATATTGTTGCACATTTACAGGATTGCACGGAACAGTGATACTATGCCGAAAGATTTTGTTAAGTGTAAATAACAACAAAATTCTATAGAACAGAAAAAAAATATCACTAGATCGGGGGGTGGTTCCTTAGTAAAAGTTGTGCACAATGATAGGTATTTTAGCTTAGTACCACTGT
Organism: Agriopis leucophaearia; assembly: GCA_949125355.1. Taxonomy (NCBI): domain Eukaryota; kingdom Metazoa; phylum Arthropoda; class Insecta; order Lepidoptera; family Geometridae; genus Agriopis; species Agriopis leucophaearia. The sequence goes on from OX421275.1 coordinate 11,063,056, forward strand.
TCATGTAACGGTGTATTATAATCCATATTGCGAGGCTGGTGCAGCTTGTTAGCGACGCTGCTACACTTGATGTTAGTTTTTTTATATATATTAATGGGGTTTTAGTGGGTACAATCCCACATAACCTGGCTGCACCCCAATGCAGCCGGGTATCTTTGGAAGATTTCCCCCTCGAAAACAATAAGCATGCTACACATGTTAAGCACGCTTTCCTAGAAGACACGGATTCATAATTATTACTCCGGCCCGCGGGTTCACCCGCGTGGATTACTCCTTATAACATCAGCTATCTGCCAGTTAAAGGCCCGTCAAAATCAGTCCAGCTGTTTTGGAGTCCATAGGGGGGAACATATATACACACATTGACTTTTATTATATAGATGTGTTTTATCAATAAATTTGTGTAGATTCAGGTCTGGGTGACATCATTATAAATGCAAGATGGCTACATTTAAAGTGGGGATGAAATTATTATTACTGCATCCTCAAGTGGAGTGTTATTGAAGGTTCTATAAAAAAAGTACAGTTTGGTACAAGATGTTTTTGGTCAGTTGTACAGTTTGATACATTATGTTTTTGGTCAGTTGTACAGTTTGCAAAATATCCATCAAAGTTGATAATGTGTTTGTCTAAAGTAGTTTTTTTTTTTCTAAATTGCTCGACATTATGAAGATCTCAGCAAAATTAAGTTTTTTTTTATATAGGAATTTATATTCTTTGCAGAGGAAGAAGAATCTCAAATGGATCAAGAGGTGTTCAAAAAACCTACCGCTAGGAAGACTACTAGACGACGCAAGTGAACAAGCTCTCATGATAAGAACAATAGTTTTATTGATTTTGTACCTGGACACTAACTGTCATATATAGCTAATAAATTTAAAAAAAATATTTGTTAAATTATTAGTTTTCTTCAGTAGCTGTTACTTTATCTAGAAGCACTACTTTCGTCATAATATAAATTACGAATAAATAAATAAATATGTGGGACATTATTGCACACATGATCATCTGACCCCAAACTAAGCAAAGCTTGTAATATGGCTGCCAGAGACTGATATACATACATATATATTTTTAAATACATACTTAAATAGATATTAACACCCAGACATAGAACAAACACAAATGTTCATCATTTGTCATTTCCGTCCATTAGCTGGATATCCCTCTCTGCTCCTTTTGAGGCACGCCATTCACATAAACCGTTCCTTGACTTTTCCAAAGTTAAAAATCAATCAGTGTCAAATCTGCCCAAACTACCTCGATCATTTTGACTAAGGCACTTTTGGATTTTCTTGAGAAGCTTTTTTAGTTACAGAAGGATCAAGTACCATAATTTCGTCTCAAAATGACTGACCACTCATGAGCCCCGGTCCCTAATATGTATCAGAGCGCCGCCTGGCTGTGACTGACTTGTTAGACTATAATATTTATATATCATCAAACTAGCTATTAATTTATTACTTGACTGGCAAATGCACAAAGTGCGACACCAAAATCCTCACAGAGGAGTAAAAAAAAAACATGACATTGACAGAAACGTCAAAAATCATACCTGACAGTCGTCTACCGACGGCTGAGCAAAAATGTAAACATCCGAAAAACGCATGAAAATCAAATCGCAATGAATGGAATTTGATTGTTTTTGTCTGCTACCGACCGGTCGGTTGCATAAATAATAAACAAAGACTGTAATGACATAAGGAACTTTTAAGGCACAGAGGTTTGTTGTAGTTTAGAAATTCAAGTTCGTGTAACTTAAGTGTTAGTAGTTTTGTTTTTGTAATGGGTATAAAAGTTTTTTGTATCTTTTTAAGCATTTTAATGATAAAAACGACGCTAGCAATGATTACTACTCATTTTAAATGTCGCGGTGGCTTGTATCCGCGGTCTAATATCAAGAGATTTCCTGTACCTGATGACCAAGTGAGTTGGTCGGTTGAATACAAGGGGTACAAACCTAATAGTCACACTTCACCGGCAATACACGGTAAACCATGGGCTGACCCCGAAATTGGTAAGTAAACTTTTTTTGTTGTATAAATAGCATAAACGCTAGAACAATCTACACACATTTTTTTATGTAAAGTTCTTGAAGGGTAGCAGTGAGGAGCAGCTATTTGTAACATAGTATGATTTATTTTAGGAGCTCCAGGATTCAATCCAAAATGGAACGGATTAGATGGAAATGTCAGCAGAACAAGTTACATGGGAGAATACAAAATTGTTGATGGTTATCCACAAAACCCCATTGGCCGAACCGGCATAATAGGCAGAGGTGTTCTTGGGCGGTGGGGGCCAAACCATGCAGCAGATCCAGTTGTAACTCGATGGAAACGATTACAAAATGATGAAGTTGCAATTGACAGCACTAGCAATAAGTAACAAAACTTTTCATAGAATAATTAAAATTAATTAATTTAATTAATTATAATTTTTATTTATCTAGTATTTTTTAATTTCAGGCCAATCCTACAATTTGTTGCAATCAAAAGAGGAGACACAGGAGATTGGGCACTACCGGGTGGAATGGTAGACCCTGGAGAAAAGGTCACTGTAACGGCTGTTAGGGAGTTTCAAGAAGAAGCTACTAATGCTTTAGTTATGTCTGAAGGTAACTTAATTGTCATTTTACTAATGCAATCATAGGACTGCACATCAGAAGTTGAAAACTTAAGTAGTAATTCACCTAATCTACACGAGATGACACTGTTATAAAATACACGGTACAGCGTGACGATGACGCCATTTCAATGATTTTTGTTCCCCCAAAAAATGGTCAGATCGCTAAAACGTAAAAACTCGCAGATCTGTATCAAGTTAGAAGACGCAAGAATAATTTTTATAAAAATCCAGCATTCCATATTTTTTGTACGTCGTGCAAATAATTTAGCAGTAGTTTAACTCCATTAGCATGGCCTACTGCTTTTGATGGGCTTTTAGATTTCTGTGGCACAATTTGTCATTTTTATTGCTGTCTTAACATAATACTGCTAGGACTACAGAGTGTGATTCGTTGAGAACCCACACCTGAATCAAGTTGGAGCACTGATCCACCATAAAATAGGAAACAGACATGCGAAGTAGATGAACTCGCAGTGAATCCTAACCTTACCGTAGGATCATCAAACATGGAAGAAGGATTGTATTGAACAGTCATTCTAATTCATTTTTAACAGACTTCCAAAATGGAGGAGGCTATCAATTAGAATTTTTTTTTTTAAATTTTTTATGTTTGTTTCCTCAGAACTTTTGACTGGATAAACAGATTTTGATAATTCTTTTTTTATTTGAAAGCTGGTGCTTCCCGTTTTGGTCCAGTTCTGTTTCAATTTGGTCCAGTTCTGATGAAGTCGGTTTCTATATTGATAATTATTAAAATAATAACTTTCTATAAACATCATTCTAATTATTATTTACAGAGGAAAGAAAAGAGTGGGAGAAAAGATTCCAGATTTTTTTTAGTGAAGGTGAAGAAGTGTTCAAAGGCTACATTGATGACAGGAGAAATACTGACAATGCCTGGATGGAAAGTATTGCATACAATTTCCATGATGAAAGTGGTTCAACAGTGGGAGCGCTAAACTTAAATGCAGGTGATGATGCTGTCGGAGTAAGGTGGGTCGACGTTACGCCAGAACTTGACCTTTACGCCAGCCACAAAGAAATAGTTAAAGAAGTATATAGAAAACTTATGACAAACCGTAACTAATAAATAAAACTGCTTTTTAACAATTAACTTGTTTTATTTACTCTCACATAAAATAATGATACACCAGTGTATTGCAATCTAATGCAGTCAACAATAAATGATTCTAATTTGAACTCAACCATCACATAATCAGATTGCACCATCTAAATGCAGAAGCAAATAATATCCTTACAACAATTAAACTACTAACCCCAATCATACTCTAGTGTGTATACCTAAATCATAAACAAATCTGAATTGCTCCCATAGTTTATGTTTTGATACAAACAAAAAACACACATCACATCAATTTAGGTGCAGAATGTACCAATTTTTTTTAATGGCGAATTCTCATAATGACCATCTACAAATGCCTTATTCTAAAAATAGCCAAAGCCCCAATAGTCATTTCACCAAAAACCTTTTTTAGGGTTCCGTACCCAAAGGGTAAAATGGGACTCGTATTACTAAGACGCCGCTGTCGGTCTGTCACCAGGCTGTATCTCATGAACCGTGATAGTTAGACAGTTGCAACTTTCACAGATGATGTAGGTATTTCTGTTGCCGCTATAACAACAGAAACTAAAAAAATAAAAAATTATAAGAGGGCTCCCATACAACAAACGGTTTTTTTGCTCTGATAACGACAATATGTAGATTCTTGAAATATTCACAGAATATTTAGTTATATATTCACTTTAAAAATAAATAAATTAAAATAAAACAAATATTGAAGGGGGGCTCTCATTTTTTTTTATGCCATAGGTGGCAAAAAAGCCGACCGGCCGCCTGATGGTAAGCAATCACCGTCACCTATGGATACCTGCAACACCAGGGGCATTACAGATACGTTGTCGACCCTTAAAGACTATGAACAGCCCTTTTGTAGAAACCCATATTGAAGCTACTCGGAAATGCCGCAGAAGGGAGCTCATTCCACAAATTGCAGGTGTAAGGCAAAAAGGAACGTGTACAACGCACAGTGTGCGTTTTCCACCGATCTATGATATGTGGATGAACTTTCAGGCGGTGGCGGCTGGTGCAATGAAAAAACCGCGATGCCGGCATCAGATCCAACAAACGTGCATCCCGTTTTATTTTCTATATATTTTTAATCCAAACTAGCGACCCCCCCGTTTTCGCACGGGGTTTTATTATTGTGTATTGTAAACCTTCCGTGAAAAATTATCTAACTGATGGTGAAAACCGCTTCAAAATCAGTTGCGTGGTTTGAGAAAGACAGACGCGAAATACGACTTTATTTTATACTATGTAGAGATTGTAGAGATAACCTTTTTGGACGAATTTAGCATTTTAAGAATGAGGCACTCTGCTCCTATCCTGTGTAAACCAGTTCACACAGTTTTATGGAAAGCTGGAGGTGAGATGGTATTGCCACCGGCTTTCCTCCACTAATTAATAATATTACGCCTGGCTATGCTGTACAGCCACAAGTGGAGATGTATTTGAAACAACAGAATTATGTATTGCGAAAGAAATATATAAATAATAATCCAGTACAGAACATTCTTAGTGCTTGGCCACATGACCATGGTGCATATGACCATGATGATGTGGCCAAGCCGATAAAATAATGGTTAAATTATAGTTATATGCACTTAATACCGACTGCCACCACCATATCCGCCGCTTAAAAATAAAAGAAAAAATATCCCAGTTGCTGGTGAATGTTTTAGTTCTTTCCGATAGTCACCCAGATATTGAAAGACAATTATTTAAAGAGCACAATGTATCAATTTAGAATATAATTTCATCGGCTAACACATGATTGTGGTAGGAAACTCCTGATCTTGAGATTTTTTTTGTTCTGCTATCACTTTTGCACTGTAAAATGGCACAGTAAGGTATATTTGTAGTGTAGTGACGGATTATGCAATCGATAGCGGAGCTAGCGCTCAACTAGCGCATCGTTGTGGAGCTCCGCATGAGTGTAGCAGCCGGTTCTGCCTACTTTTCACTTCGACCTACTTCCTTATTTCTTGGGCTGACATTGTTTTAAATAATTTTAATCTGCTAAAATAGTTTTTTAAGCGCATAACAATTATAGAGTACAAAATATAAATTATAATATGTCTGATATTATAAAGGTAATGTTTGTGACTGTAATGTGTGACAGTGACCATGACAGTGACCTCAGGGTAGCCAAGTGAACAGAAGCGGCCTGGAACTCCGGATCAGGTTTAAAAAACCTTACATTAATAGAATGCTACACTACCACTGACTCTCGAGTTACATACTTTTTGTTTACAACGCGGGCGAAGCAGTTGGCATGAGCTAGTATTTAATACATTTTTGACACATTTTAATTAGTAAATTGCAACACAGGCATGGATAAACGAGAATAAGTGGGCCGCGGAATAGCAGAAGCCAGTATATGTGGGTCCATAAATGTCCAGTTGCCATCAAGGCTTGTACAGTACTTTTCCTAAACATCGAATATTCATGTAAAAAATATAAATAAGTTAAAGAGAATACTTTTCACCTAAATCAACATATTCCACATTGTCTCTTTGTTGCTCCCTGCAAGATGTTGACCAAACTTAAATCTATCTCTAATGAATAAATAAAAGTTTTTTTTACAGTAATTTTCACATTGTATCATGGCACTGCCAAGCAATCAAATTACGGAAAAAACATTTACGTACAGATGACTATGGCTTATACTATGGGCCAATTACAGGACACCAGCCCCTCTTTGCATATTAAAATATGTATGTACAAGATACTGGAGGAGAGGAAACTAGGCCGCCGCAAAAACTTTAAGGTCGAAATTTACTCAAAGTGTGTCCTATAAATAATACACATATCACACATGCTGGAGAAAAACAATTTGCAGTCTTGATACTGTAAATCAAGTGCTTTATTGGATATTTTTTGATCACCATTATCGCCCTCATTATTATGTAATTCATGTATTATTTGTGATTTAATTAAATTCTTTGCAAGCACAGATGAGGATGACGTTTGTGGCAGCCGAAGTGGCCATTATACTTTTTGCGGTGCAGCATGGTGCCTGTGACATTAGCCGAACCCTGATTATGTAACTTGAAACTCGCGCTAGTCGCTTTAGTGACTAATTTGACAGTTCGGTCATAATGAAACTGTCAAATTAGCGACTAAATCGCGAGTTGCAAGTAACATAGGTAATCAGGGGGCCTTTGGCTAATGTCACAGGCACCATGCTACACCATAGAGGCCATCCATAAATTAGGTCACACGAATTTCATAATTTTTGGAGCACCCCAATATTGATAAAGTTGATAATATTTTTAAGTTTTTCGTTGTAGTTGAATGTGTGACGATTTTTCGTTTTCAACTTTTTGGATCCACATGTTATTCTTAACTTTTGAACCGTTAACATACAATGCAGAACAGATTCTCAGTTCGTTTCTAAAACTTTTTACGGTTTGGGCATTTATACGTTATCACAAATGTTCAACTTCACAGCGCCAATTGCCTAAGCGGGATCGCTACGCTGACATGCCCTCCGCAGCTCCTAGAGTGTTGTATGCACGGTAACAGTTTATATCGTTAACTAACCGCTGAATGTTCTGCGCGAATGTCGGTAAATCCTGAAAAATAAAGTTTTAGTTACTACAAATCTAATAGGTACCAAAGACCCTAATTCACAAACGCCCTAGCCATACCACAAGTACTCCCATAGACCATAGACAGGATCCATTTTAGTTAAAATGAGGTTTATCCCAACACAAGCGCCATCTAGTTTCAGTTCATGTAACAACTTTCTGATACAAACTTACAAACTAAGGTCACATTAGTGAGAGCGGTGGTGGCTGAGCGGTATCATGTGTGCTTCACAATCTGACGGCACCTGGTCCGATCCTCAGCCCTGCACCAATGACTGATTTAGTACTTCAATAAATTATGTGCTGTGTCGACGCCATCGCTCAAAAACGGTGAAGGAAAACATTGCGAGGAAAAAGGTATGTCCAAGTAGCTCAAAAGTTCTAACACATGACATTCACCAACAAAAATTTGTAACCTTTTTACAAACTTCGTCTAGCCTAGCTTACTAGAACCAAGAAAGCCATGGCGTAACCAAACAAACTATGCGTCCACTCGAATCGACGCGACCACTTCGTCTACTGACCGTGTCTGGCGGGAACTGCGCGAGTTGGTGTTGGTGATGGGGCGCGAGGCCGGGCAGCTGGCGCAGGAAGTGCGGTAGGAAGGCGCCGCGGAAAGCCACGAAGTCGACGGCCGCCATGCCGTGCAGCGCCGCCGTCACCTCGTCCCGTGCCAGCGCGCGCCACCCGCCCTCCACCAGCCCGCCCAGCAGTACGCTCAGGAACTCGCCCAAGAATTCCGTGCGGAATATCACCTACATATACAATACGATCTCATTCTAATGACCTAGCATACACATTCGATTCTCTTTGTAACTTAAATCATTGCCCAAAAGGTACAAATTGTTTTTTTTAACCTTCGATAATAGAGCTGGTAATCTTCAAACGGTTCAACAGATTTTCTTGAATTATAGCTGAGAACATTCTATCAAGTCAGCTAACTTTCAAACAAAAAAATAATCGGTTCAGCTGATTGGGAGCTACGATGCCACAGACAGATACACAGATATACACGTTAAACTTATAACACCACTCTTTTTGCGTCGGGGTTATAAAAGAGTTTGACCTTGTTCCGCTACAGGCTGCGCAGGCGTTAGTTTTTGGTGTGCGGCCCGCAGCTCTTGTTCCAGGCGCCTGTTGTCGTACCTTGTGGTATAGTTTCCACTTGGTGTTGAGTGCTAGCAGCGTCTCTATGTTGAGCCGCAGCAGATCGATGTCGGGCAGCAGCAGCGCGCGGCCGAGGGCTGCCAGCGCGGCGCGCAGCTCGTCCGCGCGCGCCGCAGCCTCCTCCTCCAGGCACTTGTTCGGGAAAAAGTAGCGCCACCGGTGGATCAGTACGCTGGAACACACACATTTAAGGAATTATATTTTTCTAAAGTTAGACTGTTTGAACGACCCATTCACAAAGATAGTTTAGTTCACACATTGGGTCACAAATATAGACAGTTCTAAGAAGCTTCTCTTTTAAGCTGGCTGAAATCTGCCGCCCTAGAATTATGTCGTCTGACGACCCCAGATACCAGCCTATACAGGGTTACGCGGAAAGGGTGTACTAAGCCGCACCCGCACGCCGCCGGCATGTTACCTGGCGAGCAGGCGGAAGGCAGCGCGCCCGAGGTCAGGACGCGCGTGGTGCGCGCGCGGCAGCACGTGCGCGTGCAGCAGCGCTAGCACGGGGCGCACGCGCACGCCCCCGCCGCCCGCCTCCACTCCCAGCCGCACGCACTCCACCAGCCGCTCTAGCCCGCTTTCCGTGCCGCCCCTGCAACCAACAACAACACGCTCACTACTACGGAATGAGATACATATTCGCTGTACAAGACATCGTCTCTCACACTTATACCGAACTTGCTGAATACCGCGGTGCTACCGGCGATAGCGGTGATTTTCCAGTGTTTCCGCATTTCTGGAGGGAAAGTAGTTTATGTCCGTCCTCATGACGCATACTATCTTCCTAGCAAATAAAAAATTAAAATAAAAAAACTGTAAGATTGCCCTAACCTTTTAGTCCTGAAAGCAAACAGAAAGACAGAGTAATACGTTCACTTTTTTCATTATTTTTTTTAGGATTTACACATGTGTACTTACAAGGTTAGCTTTACTATTTCGACTCCCAATAGTTTGGCGAAATAAGGCTTTCGCGACGCGAGCTACCATTTAGTAGTTATTGATTTAAGATAACGTTTGATGCATAAAATATGGCGTGTGATTAATTTCTAGTTGGGCCACAGAGTCCGTGAAAGAAGTCAATTCTTTCACGGACGCTGTGGCCCAACTAGAAAATCTTCAATACTTAAATAATAAATAAATAAACTTATATTAAATAAATAAATCATACTAATATCATATATGTGAAAGTTTGGTTGGATGGATGGATGTTTGTTACTCAATCACGCAGAAACGGCTGGATGGATTTGGATGAAATTTGGATTGTACATTGATTATGTCCTGGATTAACACATAGGCTTCTTTTCATCATCATCACCGATTTTCATCACCACGCGAGTGAAACCGCGGGGCGCAGCTAGTAATGAATAAATAAATAAAATCTGGGACATTTTTTGCACACATGGTCATCTGACCCCAAACTAAGCATAGCTTGTAATATGGCTGCCAGAGACCTATATACGTACAAAAATATTTTTAAATTCATACTTAAATAGATATTAACACCCAGACATAGAACAAACACAAATGTTCATCACACAAATGTTTGTCCTAGGGGAGAATCGAACCCACGCCCCCAAGCGCAGAAGGTAGGTTCACTACCAACTGAGCCACCGGGGTAGTCGTATTAATGAGTTACCTCTGCGCGACATCGAGGAAAACGTCGATGGCGGTGTATGCGAAGTCTCCGAGTTGCGGCAGCAACGCCGTGAACAGCGCCAAAAAGAAGTCAGTGATGTGTGCTTCGGCTGCGGCGCCTGCTGGTTCCGGCAGCATACGCAGTGCAGCCGTCGCGCCCGAAGATATGCCCTCTGCTATCACCTGTACAACAAAACAGTTTGCTAAGTGGGTCGAACAACATCGGTAGAAAAGCAGCAGACAGGATTATACTGGACCAGAAAATCGCCATTGAGCTATTAGGCCTCTGAAAGGCGCAGCGAGCAATGGGTACGTCTAGGCACTATGACAGTAGCAAACCTTAAGTTTTTTTGTTTTAATTTTGCAGTTTTTTTTTACAAATACATATAATATACCTCCTATGTATGTTACCTATGTATTTGCAACTTCGTTTTATTTTTTCTGTAAATTTAAGGAAACTATTCCGATTTTCACTAGGATTAAATGACTCCATATTACTAACTGATAATACTAATATGATACTTAGATATTTCTCATCCTATGCAACTTTCATTAACATGTAAACATCTAAGGTTGCCTGGAAGAGATCGCTTATAGCGATAAGGCCGCCAATTGTTTCACTAGTTTTTTAAGTTGTTTTTTATGTATGTTTATAATTTTTGGTGTTAACAATAAAGAGTTTTCTATCTATCTATATAAATATAAACGCGTAATACACTTACTGCCTGACTCATCAAGTAATCTACTTGGCCTACAAAGCTGAAATTCAGCAGGTAGATTCCTTATCCAAAAGAGCCTTATTAAGGGGGGAAAGGGGGTTGAAAATTTACATAAAAGTTAACGCGTCGAAGTTGTGGTCGAACAGCTAGTCAAATATAAAAATGTAAAGGCGAGGTTTGAAGCAAATCAAGACAACGAAAGTCCAACCATCAGACCACCTCACCCTACAAGTCTCATCATAAGGGTCCAGTATACCATTTAGGTATAAAGCATAATCAGCCTTTTAATAATCCACTGCTGAACTTAGGCCCTACCTCTGAAAGAGGCGATGGGGCCATTCCACCACCCTGGCTCAGTTGCGGGTTGGTGGATTCACCAATGCCATTGAATTTCTTCTCCGTACGTATGCAGGTTTCCTCACGATATTTCCTTCACCGAAAAGTCAGTGTATGAAAATCAGTACATAAACTTCAAAGAGCTTATTCATACGGGCTTGGGATTTGAACCCGCGACCTCACGCTTTCAAGTCTAGCGGTCTACCAAATAGGCTACCACGGCTGGTATGGCACCCTAAAAATGGTTAATGATGAAGTAGTTAACACAGTGAAGTGAAGGGCGACGATTCTGAACCACTGACCTTCTTGGAGTGTGTAGGTGCGTGTGCGAAAGCGAGCAGCAGCGCAGTGAGCGGCGGCAGCGCGAGGTGCGGCGCGGCGGGCACTGCGCCGGCCCACGCGGCCAGCAGCGCACGCGCCTCGCCGCCCGCTGCGCCCGCGCCACCCCCGCGCAGCGACAGTGCCACTAGCGCCTCGCGGACCACTCCACCCGTCTAGACAAAAACATAACATCATTATTTTTTATTACCTCTTAAAAAGCTGACCATAAATAAAACCGATCAATGAAAACAATCAGAGTCACACAACGGGCAATGGTGAGAGCTATGCTTGGAGTTTCTTTGCGCGATAAAATCCGAAACATAGATATTCGCCAAAGAACCAGAGACACCGATTTAGCTATTAAAATCTGCAAGTTGAAGTGGCAATGGGCAGGCCACATCGCTCGAAGAACTGTTAACCGATGGGGAAGAAAGGTTCTTGAGTGGAGACCGCGAACCGGAAGACGCAGCGTAGGTAGGCCTCCCACTAGATGGACCGACGACAGTGTGAGAGTCGCGGGCATCCAGTGGGTGCAGATGGCAGGAATGTCGTTCAGTGTGGAGGTTAAAGGGGGAGGCCTATGTTCAGCAGTGGACGTCTTCTGGCTGATGATGAATGAAAACAATATTAAAATTCTGTACAAAATAAGTGTGACTATTAATATCTAAGCATATAGCGCTGAGTTGGAGCTAGTTTGTGAAAAAAATATTTTTTGTTCTATTTGTTTTATTTTTTACTTACTGTTTATTGTTTTTTCTACAAATAAATTCTATCTGTCTACAAATAAAGATTACCTTAGGCTCCAAATAGTGAAGAGACCTTTGCGCGTGACTGTACAGATCCCCGACCAGTGTGACGGGGTCACTGGTAATCTTCACGTTCTTCGACAAGCTCAGCAATAAATGCGCGGCTGCATGGCACAACAGTGGAGGTTCCTATAAAACAATTACATACCATTTAATAACATTTTGGTCAAGCACACAATTGTATTTTTAACCGACTTTCAAAAAGGAGGATATTCTCAATTTGACTGTTTTTATTATGTTATTATGCAACTTTTTTTTATGTCACTTATTTTGATGATTCTTTTTTTATTTGAATGCTGGTGCTTCCCGTGTGGTCCCATTTCAATTTGGTCCAGTTCTGACATTTTTATGAAGTTGTTTTTTTATATTGATAATTATTTTATTTAAATAAATAGCATGAGCAGACTCACAGAAACGTCATGCGGCAGCAGGAAGGGCACAGCGGCGGCGAAGAGCCCCTCCATGGTGGCGACGGAGACCCCACACTCGGTCGCGTAGCAGCACCAGGCGCCCATGCACGCGAACATCTCCGCATGACTATGGAGAGGAACGATATTCTGCACTCTCGAATTATTCAGTAAAATACTTCTTGTCACGACACTAGTCATACAACCGACATACGAGTAATACACTATACAAGGCTACGCATATAGACTGTGTACTAAACCGAAAGGTCATTGTACTCATCATTATGAACAACTTTTACTTTGGACCAACCCTGAAATCGCGAGAAAAATATCAGCTTTTCCATAGAAAACGGTCATTAACACTCGACAACAAGTTTGTACCAACTGATTTCTTTTTTAGTAATTTCAGGATTGGTCTGATAGTATAAGTTGTTCATAATGATGAGTGCAATGACTTCCTTTCGCCTTAATACAGGGTATATGCGTAACCCTGTATAGGTAAACTTAAAAAGCAAAATTCTTATCTAAATACAAAATTTCAACCAAATCGTTAGAGAAGTTTCCGAAATACGCAAAATAAATGTATACATTATTATACAAGAATTGCTCGTTTAAAGTTATTAGATAGTGTGTCTATACTGACACCTGCACGTGCGCGTGTCGATGTTGCGCGGCGTGCGGCGCTCGGTGCGGTGCGGCGCGTGCGGCGCCCGCCAGCGCGCCTGCGCACCGCTCTACCAGGGTCGCGCCCAGCGCGCATCCCACTGCACTGGGAGATTGTGACCCTTCTGAAACCAAGCGATACAAGGAGTTTAGCAACCACACGTCTCAGTCTAACCCCGCAACCACACTGCTATACCACAGAAAAGGTACAGAAAGGGAGGTTTCGTGTGTCAATTGTCTTAATTTACAATGAGTGAATCCTACCAGGGTTGTGTGTTTGGTTATTTAAATGAAAAATTAACTAAACAAAACGGACTTTACTTTTGTTTAAATTGATCGTGATCGCTTACCATCACGCGGCCCGTTAGCATGTTTGCCACTAATGTATGGCATTAAAACATTTATTAATGTAGAAAGGTAAGTAAAAATTACTGCCTGTTAACGCTCGTTGTATGCAGTCGCCATTCTGTACCTATTCTGTGGCAGTAGGCAAGGCGAGGAGCAAGACGATCGGCATGCAGCCACACTACGCCTCTGCCTACTTCCCTCGCCACTCATCAAGTATGTGGCCGCAGCATAAAAAAACCATAGACAGTGAGTCAACACCTTTGATGTTGCGCGAAATGCCGCTTACGTCGAGACGTCAATGTGCCACCAGACCAGACAGCTCAGGGGTGACCTATCGTAACTAGAAATGTTTATAATAAATTACCTACGGACTATTACCACCCTATTATGTTGGGTTCTCAACGAGTCACACCTTTGTTCTGTCACAATGTAACTCGTTGGAATTTTTTCTCCGTCGATTTTCCACCTTTTTTACGTATGTGGAAATTGATGAAATCACATCTCTTTATCTGTGTAAAATTACATGCAATCTCGTACAGCATAATTATGTAGTATACACCATTTTAGTGTATGTGCGCAAAACGAACACACGTCAGTCCTGAATTTTGTCAAGCTAGTAAGTCGGACGATGTATGCAGCTTGACACTGTCATACCCGCGTCTCGCTCTCCCTGTACACGATTGCTCCGTCTAGACTTCGTTGGACATTTTTATGGATTTACAGACTGTGGTGTAACAATACAGCGATCTATCCGATGGTGTACCTGCTAGCAACGGCGGCGCCAGGCGGCCGAGCACACGCGTCAGCGTGGCCAGGTCGAGCAGCGCAGCGAGCATGCGCTCTCCGTCGGCTGCAGCCGCACCGCCCGCGCCTGTGCCACTGCCTCCTGTGCGCGACGCAGCACGCGCGTGCACGCCTGCTAAACCCTGCCATCTATCTAGCTGAAAATTGAAAAAAATACCTCTCTTTTTAACTATGTATAATAGCTCTGATTAAGTATTTAAATAGATCAATCGCCCAAAGAATTTTTAAACTTTTGTAATTTGAACACATGTTTTAAACATAAATGTTACATGTTGTCTATCGGGACTTATCGCGCATTATTTTATTAAGGCGCGGTGAGATCACGGTTTCACATAAAAAAAAAAACAGCCTAAGAATTGAGTTGATCTTACAGTTTTAATCTGAGATCCCTAACGTAAATCCCTCACTTGAAACGAGAAATATAAGTAAACAAGCTCACTTAAAAATCATAAATATCTGGGACATTATTGAACACATGGTCATCTGACCCCAAACTAAGCAAAGCTTGTAATATGGCTGCCAGAGACTGATATACATACATATATATATTTTTAAATACATACTTAAATAGATATTAACACCCAGACATAGAACAAACACAAATGTTCATCACACAAATGTTTGTCCTAGATGGGAATCGAACCCACGCCCCCAAGCACAGAAAGTAGGATCACTACCAACTGAGCCACCGAGGCAGTCAAAAGATACTTACCACGCTCGTGAAAACATCAACTGGAGCTAAATCTGCAACTCTCGCTATGCACTCTATGCAATGCTTTAGGAATGTTTGCCACTCGGTTTCACCCTGAAAACATATTACATTTTAAAGTTCACAAACAGCCCTATGGAATACTCTCACATAGATTATGAGGTACATTTTAGATCAACAAATTCTTAAAACTACATCATGCATAATAATCTGCTATATAAATAGACAATCACGGCCACACTAACTTCAACCAAAAACCATGAACGAAGAAAGAGAGATCTTATCAAAACCTGCAGTCACATTAACCCAAAGGGTGCCTAAAACTCCTATATCGACCCTCGAGATCATTTGGTTGATCTTGTTTAGGCCTTCAGCTAAATTAGTGTTAATCCAGAGGATGTACTCAGAAGTTCGCTTACGTCTTTCTTCTTCATGATTTGAGTGCATGACCTTACCAGATAGCATAGAAAGAGAGTGCGTATACCCAGCAGATGGTTAAACGAATAGATTATTTATAGAAAAACAAAATATCCTCCTGCAAAATGTAGCCTAGTGGGCATAAAGCCTAATCTAACGACATCTCACAAATTAAAATCGGTAAAGCCGTTTGACAAAAAAATATTAAAAAAAAAAAAGAATGAATCGATTACTTCTAGGCAAGCGTGATCCATCGTAGACCGCATCATCGCTTAACATCGAGCGAGTTGGCGATCAAACGCAAGCCTATTAATACCATGCAAAAAACAGACGACCGGACAGACAGACAGACGGACGTACAGAACGAATTTATAAGGGTTGCTTGTTGGGCTACGGAACCCTAAAAATTTCTCAAAATCAAAATAATGTACTTACATCATCATCACAGACATCATTGTCGAGATGTTGTAATTGTGCTTTATTGGTTTGAAACTGTATTTTATTTAATATACCGTGTACTAAGGCTTTTAACGCCTCCCAGTACCTGCAATAAACACATGTCAGTTAATACAACTTAAGGCAAGGTTTGCCCTCCGTAATTATGACATCTGTATATTATGATATTGTAGACTTCACTGATATATAGATATTTGAATAAATAAAAATTAATAAAAAAACAGAGAAAAGCTTAATCTATGTGTTTAACGCAGTACGAAAGTGAATGTCACTAGATGGCGCTGTTCATTGTTAAAACGCGCAAACGAGATATTATCGAACCATAGTATGCCAATGCAGTACGAACGAAATAAATCAGACTTTCTCCACCACTGCTCGCGGTTTTATTTACATACCCAGTAGTAGGTAGACATTCGAGGAAGCCTCGTATACATTTTGGTCCTACGAAGACCGGATATTTTGGACACGTGTGTAGCGCGCGAAGGTGCGTGATCACACGATCCTGTACTCGCAGTGGATCGCTGCGCCAAACGATAGTACAGAGGACAACAGCAGGCGCTGACGTCGGCACTCCATCGCGCGAGGCCGTACGAGCGGTGCTTAGCTGTGAGCTGCGGTTGGCAAGCTGTGGCATTGGTTGGCGAAGCTGTGGGCTCGGCAAGAGCTACCCGGAGCGGAGTACAGGAAGGAACAGAAGAACACCCAGGACAAACCAGGTTGGAAAAAGTGAACATTTACCGTGAGTAACTTTATTATTTATTCAGTTTAGTGAATTAACAGTGAAGAACATTTAAAATCTAAAAGTGAAA
Organism: Agriopis leucophaearia; assembly: GCA_949125355.1. Lineage (NCBI taxonomy): Eukaryota > Metazoa > Arthropoda > Insecta > Lepidoptera > Geometridae > Agriopis > Agriopis leucophaearia. Next base: position 11,079,955 of record OX421275.1, read on the forward strand.
AAACTTAACATTAAATTTGTGTTCAATTGGTTTAACCTTAACTTTAGGACTTAGAATAATTTCTTATAAAACGAGGGACCGGGGAACCTATGCCCGATTTTTCAATTTGTTATTTAATTCTCAAACACTTACAAAATTTTGTGCAAATAATTATTGGACTTGTAATTTTTCGGATAAGTTCTCATCATAGTATAAAACAGTAACTAACGTTTGGATTTATATTAATTTAGTTAAAATATTGTTAAATAGTTCAGAACTTCGAATATATTTGGATAAAACAGTTGTAAAAATTAAGTTATATCAAGATGGAAGGAATGTTAAATGTACAGGTGGATTTGCATAATTCAATTAAAAGGGGATTGCTAAATTACAAGAAAAGTCCAAGGGATAGAATCAATTTAGAATATATAGAAGCAAGGTTAGAAAATTTAGAATCAGATTGGGCATCATTTAGAACAAATCATGCAAAATTAAATGAAACATTTTCACCGTCAGAATTATCAAAGAACGATTATGTAAGCAAGGGCATTTATGACGGCACAGAAGACAGTTATTTGTTGTATAAATCAACACTAAAAGCGGCTTTAAAATTGTATAGTTCAAGTCAAGAAAGGCAGTCTACCTCCAAGGATATTAACAATGGAAACTCTGTAGTACGCCTTCCTAAAATAACTATCCCTACTTTCTCAGGAAGTTATTCGGAATGGACTACTTTTCGGGACTTATTCATTTCACTAGTTCATAACAATCGTACTTTGGATAATGTACAAAAGCTTCATTATTTAAAGACACAATTAACTGGGGAAGCGGCTCAGCTGATCAAGCATACGCCTATCACAGATGCCAATTATACTGAGTGTTGGTTATTGCTGGAACAACGTTACAACAATAAAAAATACTTAGCTGATTGCATCTTGAAGCGGTTGTTTGGACAAAGGCGCTTACCAACTGAGTCAGCTTCGGGCTTAAAAGAATTAATAGATACAACCATGGATTGTATAAGTGCATTAAAAAATATTGGCGTGGAAGTAACCACATGGGACATTATACTGATTCATATTGTAACGTTCAAACTAGACCCTGAGACGCGAAAACAATGGGAACTACACACTAATAACAACGTGAATGAGCTGCCAACTTTAAAACAACTTAAAGATTTCATCGAAAGTAGATTTCGGGCTTTAGAATTTGTATATACTAAAAAAACATCAGGGCCACCAAGTAGCGGGCCATACACTAAAACAAGGGCCTTTTTAGCTACTAATGCTGCGTATCGGAGTTGTGAGTTTTGCTCTGAAAATCACAAGTTGTGCTTTTGTAAAAAGTTCGCACAGCAAACTTGCTCCCAAAGACGCGACTTTGTAGCCAAGAACTCAATATGCTATAATTGTCTGGGCAGCAACCACAACGTCAATACCTGCAAGAACCCCGCCAGTCGCAAAATTTGTAAAAGACGACACCATTCCTTACTTCACGAGAACACTAATATTAGAGCAGCTACCGGTTCCACAACAAAAAAATCCGTGGAAGAGGTCAGTTTGTCAACCAGCGCATCTCCAGTAGTATCCTGTCTATCAACTAAAAGAATCACTAGATCAGGTTCGGTTTTGCTAGCAACTGCTCTAGTAAAAGTCGAGTCAGCGGCAGGCAACACTCAGGTAGTGAGAGCACTAGTAGACCAAGGCTCACAGGCTTGTTTCATAGCGGAAGCCGTGGTTCAACTATTGCGTCTGAAAAAACGTCCAATCGGAAGCACGATTACTGGCCTTGGGGGTAATGAACCCGTGACTTCAAAATGTGCAGTAACCATAAAATTGAAATCCCAAAGGGATCCTGATTTCCAATTAGAGATCGAAGCTTATGTATTGAAGAATATTACGTCGTACTTACCGAGACAGAACATATCGACTGAAGCTATCGATTGGATAGGACAAGACTTGATACTCGCAGATCCCCAGTTCAATCTATCGAACAAAGTTGACTTGCTGTTAGGAGCCAATGTTTACAGTAGAATTCTGTTAGATGGGATAAAAAGAAGTCCAACAGGAGGCCTTATAGCACAAAACACATCTTTGGGGTGGATTTTGTCGGGTACAGTCGAAGATAAAGTAAATGAGGCATCTTTTAATATAACAGCTATGCACACGCAGATCAACGAAGGTGACACTTTAAAAAAGTTTGGGGAAATTGAAGAACAAACTAAAGATACAAAGAAGTTATGGACAGAAAAAGAACAAAAGTATGAGGACACATTTTTTAGGACAACAAAAGGGACGAAGGATGAAGAAAGGGACATCGTAAAACTACCATCTCATGACAGTCAACTGCGATACACTGAGAACGATTGTCGGGAAATTGCTGTGTCTAAATTTAAATCATCAGTAAAGAAGCTATCGAAAGATACAGACCTAAAGAACAATTACACAAAAGTTATCGATGAGTATTTGGGATTAAGTCACATGAGATTGGTAAAAAATATTGACAATAAACAAAACAATGCTGTGGACCTACATCATGTCGTTATGCGAAAGAATAAAACTACATCAAAAGTTCGAGTTGTATTTAATGCATCAACTAACGATTTTCGATTTTCACTGAATGACACACCGATGATTGGGATTATACTTCAGGCCAATATAATGCATCTGGTCTTACGATGGCTTATAGCTTCAATCGCTTTGGTAGCGGACATTGTTATAATATACCGGATGGTCCGTACTGCCAAAGAAGATGCTGTATATCAAATTATCGTGTGGAGAGACCAACCTGCAAAAGAAATTCAACATTATTATGAGTTAATGACGGTTACTTGTGGCACTGCATCTGCACCTTTCTTGGCCATTCGATCATTATATCAGGTCAGCATAGATGAAGGCAGGAAAATTCCGCTGGCCATAGAAAGAGTAGTACAATCATTATACATGGATGACTTAATAACCGGATGCTTGGATGTGCAGGAAGAAGTAAGAATATCTGAGGACAAATGTCTGAGCTATTAGAGAAGGAAGGATTTATCTTACAAAAGTGTACAACAATCAAGAACTACTATAGGAAATAAATAAGGACATGGGAAAACAGGACAATAATAAAATAACTAACCAAGAAAGGAGCAATCGGGATAAAGAGATCAACTTAGAGGACAAAGGGAAATTCAATCTACAATCAAGAACTATTATCGCAAATAAATAAATAAGGACATAGGAAAACAGGGCAACAATATAAAAAAAAACAACCAGGATATAATAAAATAATAACAAACAAAGAACAACTGGGATAATGAGAGCAAATAAGAGGACAATGGGAACACTCAAGCATCAATTAAGAAAAAACTACTTAAGTACAATCTTCAGGGTAAAGAAGACATCCCAAAGAGATGGGACAGAACAAACAGAGGACAAATAAGGACAATTTACATAACAAGGAGGTCAAAGAAGTACAAAGGGAAAGGGAAAATTTAAAGGAAAAACGGGAAATAAAAATAAAGGATTAAAATACAACAAAGATTCTAGGACTTACCTGGGATCGGAGCGAAGATCAGTTTCAGTACTCGGTGAAGTTGCCATCGGCGACGACTGGACCTGAAACAGAAGATCAATAATATCAGTTATTGCGAAATCGTACGATCCTTTGCGATGGATCGCACCAATTAGTTAAAATGTTTATTCAAAAGCTTTGGTTATCAGGCACGAACTGGAAAACCAGATCGTCAATATTAAGAAGGGAATGGTATACTTACTTACCATAGTCAGCTGTCAAACCTTACTGCAGTTCGAGTTTCACGATGGCCAGGAACGACGAGCTAATATACGATGCACAAGGACCTCATCTCATCAGGTTTCAGAGACGTTAAAGTTAGCATATGAGGTAGTAGTATACCTACGAGTTGTTGATAGTGCAGGGAATACGTGAGTTTCATTGGTTATGGCGAGGACACGAGTTGCTCCAATAAAGCAAGTTAGGTGACTTTATAACTAAATCCAGCTGACTGCACATCACGTGGCATAGATCCACAAATGAACTTTAGATCACCGATCCACAGTTTCTTAGAGAACACGTCATATCATATAAACGGCTAACGAATTTGAAAATAAATTTACTACGACGACCTACTTCCAAGTCGTTAATTAGTGGAGCGTATATTTGCAAAGCATCTAGGTACAGATAATGTTACCCGTGTTGTCACTAGCCAAGTCAAAAACACAACAATGGAAAAACCTGTATAAAAACTGTATCTTACCAGTTAATGATTAAATCGTATATACTCAATGTTTAAACTAGAAATACATGTAAAATTGCATTAGTTCGTATATATCGTGTAAAAATTGGTTCATTTGATCATATTTAAGTGCATAGTTCAAAAATTGTCATTTCAATTTAAACATAATTCAGTTCATTTAAGTAAGTTCACGTTAGTATAATAAGTTCATATTAGTTCAAAATTCATAAAAAAGGACATTTTCTCAATAAATGTCCTTGGTGGGCGGAATGTTTAACGCAGTACGAAAGTGAATGTCACTAGATGGCGCTGTTCATTGTTAAAACGCGCAAACGAGATATTATCGAACCATAGTATGCCAATGCAGTACGAACGAAATAAATCAGACTTTCTCCACCACTGCTCGCGGTTTTATTTACATACCCAGTAGTAGGTAGACATTCGAGGAAGCCTCGTATACACTATGTTACTTTAAATTTTTTTCTTCTATCGACCGAAATGTCCTTAATCGTGTTTCGGTCTTTGCGGTTTCAATTTTGATATGACAGTTTTTAAAATTTTAAAATGGAAGTAGACACACTAGAACCAAATTGCTAAAAGACGAAAAAGAGGGCCTTAAGTTAGTTCTTAGTTAAAATGTCCCAGATTTACTTAGTTACACTTAGTTATACTTAGTTCATTACAATACATTTTGTAAAAGATGATTAAAGACAAACTTACTTTTCTGTATCTTCAGGTTTTAATATATCTATAAATTGTATCCATACATCTAGACAGTTTACAAAAATAGCACATGTGGGCACCTGAAATAAGAAAACAAATCACACATTAATTTGCTTTACATTCATACCATGTAATCATAGTTCGTTATTTTATTTTAGAGAAACTAAGTCTTAACAGGGGCCTTACGGCTGCTTCTTATCGCGGGATCGAAACAACGCTGAAACAGCGCAGCGAGGAAAACCACGCGAACGTGAACCTTATCCCGCCGAGAACGAGATAACTTTTAGCAATCACCTAAACAGAATCACTTGAAACAGATAGCCTGGTTCTGAGATATAACATAAAAGAGCCAATTGTAAACTAATTCATTTATTATTTTGAGCTAATTAATTATTGTTATCTACAAGTTATAATACCCTATTATAACTTGTAGATAACAATAATTAATAAGCTGTAGTAAAATATCGGTATGTTTTAGTGCTTTTTTAGTGTCTCTATTGGTACAACCTCATTGCTAATTACTGATCCATCGGGACTAGCATGTTCGCCACGACAAAATTTTATCGTCTCTTTTTATCGTGCCAAAGCGAGACGGGCGTATATGAAACCGTAGGCACCTCGTCACGTTCTCGCTCGGAAAAGTCAATACTAGATTTTGTCGCGGTGCGCATTCTAAACCCGGCAGGTTGGAGCTCATCAACAAAGCAAGAGTTGTAGTTGACACAGTTACATAATTTAGGAGTTTTAAAGTCAATGTTGAAATTTAACTAAATAGCTACCTTACCTGGAATGTGTACTGGAATAGATATGACAAAAATTCAATGGCATCAAATTCGGGTTCGGCTTCTAGCCTCTTGAAATGTAGTGATATAAACAGTTTTAGGAACTCTGCCAACTTTATTAGGTAACTGGAACAACAAACCAATGGATTAAATGCAAGTGTCATCACTGTCTGACCCAATTTATTATCAGCGATTATTCTGCTTTTCACTGTGACGGAACATAGCAAAATGAAATATGAATGAGTATGTTGCAAGCATAGTGATTTCTGATGTTATGTAGTTCTGACGTTGATGCTGAACTCAATAATTCAGCTTTAGATAGAATGCACGGATTGCCTTGGCAAAATATAACTACTAAAAAACGAAGTATTACTATGTCAAGTTGTGTCAGTCATTCCTAATCAAATTGTTCCACTATCAATGTCTTGACATGCTAATAGTCAAAGAAATACACAAATACAATAATACAGCAAAATATACAACATACAACTGAAATCGCATACCTACAAGCTAGTCTTAGCTGTGTTTGAGCTTTCATAAATAAAGACTAAAGAGAGTTTGCATAGCAAGCCTGCAGAAATAAAAGAATAATGCACCAGGGACATGAGGTCACTTCAATGTATAAAATGACCACCATTTCTGCTCATGGTCCAGCCAATCACAGAAAGACTGAAATAATATTATTTTTTAAAGATTGTCCCCTTAAGCCCCTTCTTGGTCTTGATTGTGGAACTTATATGTTGCTGTTTGGGAAGTTCACAAACGGTGATCTGCTTGTATGAATGGAGGGTCGTCCCTGGAGTCACAGTGAGACCGAATGTATCGTGTATAGCGTAGTGACGTACTCGTGTTGCGCGTGCGCTCGCAGGTGGTGGTGCAGCGTGAGGTGGCGCAGCAGGCGTAGCGCGCAGTGCTGCAGGCGGAGCGCCGTGGCAGCGGAGGACGGCGGCGCATATCGCCGGTATAGCAGCTCACACACACCGCCCAGGCCCGCCAGCGCAGCCTCCGTGCTCTGCACATAACACACACTTACTACTACACCACTAACGTGGCTTACATTACCGCAAGGAAGATACATTAGTTTTTGTCTATTATTAGAGTAAGGGCAATTCAACATATTTATTGAATCTGGGCATCTACCTCCTTTAGTAGGCAGATATTTTTAATTTTATAAAAACTGTTAAGGCAGCAGGAAAGCAGTGAACGAGACTGGCAAAGGACCGGAAAAAATGGCGCAACGAAGGAAACCTATACCCAGCAGTGGGTGATGATGGGAACTGATGTGGTTTTCACTTTTATTTTATGGAAATTACTTGCGTAAGATTAAGCCGGGTACTTAGACAATTATTCACAAAGAGAGAAGAGTAGTTAAATCCAGATAGTTTACTGTAAGCTTTGTTATGCAATATTACAATGAACTTTATTTAATTATGTTTTTCTGCTCTGTAGAGAAAGTAAGAAAAAAACACAGTAGGATTCAAAACAAAGCTATAAGCAGTTGTAGCAAACCTCTAAGCTGTATTATGTGCCAAACATGAGATGTAACATGAGCAGTCATGTTTTTAGCAGTTTGTCTATTGCACTTCATCTATGTATTATGCATTATTGATGACTACAGAGGGAACAAACGTCCACACCACAGTTCGCTTATGAATCATCGTTATCAACCTTTCCCACTGCTGGGACACAAGCCTTCTCTCAGAGAAAGAGGATGGGACCTAATCTGGGTAATAGACCATAATAATTATGAATATAAGTAATCTAGCTTAAAGATTAGATTACTTTAGTAACTAAACTTTAGTAAAAAAACTAGTCTAGTATTATCTATATTTAACTAAAGTAATCTAGCTTATCTAGAAATATTTATACTTATGTTCATAATTATTATGGTCTATTACCCAGATTAAGTCCCATCCTCTCTCTGAGAGAAGGTCCGTGTCCCAGCAGTGGGAAAGGTTGATAATGATGATTCATGAGCGAACTATCTGAGTTAGCTCTATCAGTAGAACTAAAAAGTAGTTCAAATAAACTTTAGTTAAACTAAACTTTGGTTCAACAAGTAATAGTATCAAAAAAAAAACAGAACATACCTGAGTTTGTGTGGCCACACTGCCCCAGTAAAAAACGGTGGTTACCAGTGATGGTGGCACATGTGATGATAATGGTAACCATGAGAATAAATGCTGGAGTGTTGTCAGACATTTCACTACTATTTCCGTATTTAAAGCTCTGCAAACAAAATATAGTGTAAAAGGTTAATGGTGTTAAAGGTAGGTTTTTTAAATGTAATAGTAGACAAAGTATAATTGTAGGCCAAACACCTGAGCAATGGGCCACCTGATGGTATAGACACCTACAATACCCAGAGCATCGGCGATACGTTGCCTACTTTGAGGACTCTTATTTTTTTCTCTATTTAGGTCTGAAACTTAGATAATAATAAAATTTAATTTACATTTTCTTCTTCGTAAATTGTAAGGTCCTATTCCGATTTTATGTTCCTTGTGGAAGTGCATTGGTACCAAAATTAGCAAAACCTGTGAGAGCATACTGACACCACGAAAAAGGTTGGTTGGTAATTGAAGTTTAAATAACAATTATATTTAACCAAAACAGGGTAAAGAGGTGATATAACTGTTGAGAATATGGTAAGTAGTATGAGAGTGTTAAACATTGCAACATGGTACACCCCTTACTCCTGTTGGGCTGTCACGACTTTCCTCAGGAATTAATATAACCTATGAAATCAGGACTTTCTTCAGGAATTAATGTTTGCATCTATGAAAATATGAGAGAATATGATCTGAACGATCAAGAAACACCTCATTAGCGAAAAGTTGACAGTACATTGTAGCAATGATTAGCTTAAGGAGGCACGAAAATAATCTACTCACTTATCTACCATATTCTGGCATCCAGCATCATGTGCATTAGCTAAGAGATCTGGTAGAGCAGACATGTGGGGAGCGCCATTTGTTGGTGAGGGTGGGGGGTTTGACTGACCCTCTTTCTGGGCATTCTTTTCCAAAATTGCTGAAAAATTTGTTTAGTTAAAATGACATTTGGAATGTTAGAAACTATTGTGTACCTCTCAGCACTTATAAGTGATTTTAAAACTGAATTGACATCATCATCATCATCAGCCAGAAGACGTCCACTGCTGAACATAGAGGCCTTCCCCTTAGAACTCTGCACTGAACGACAACCTGCCATCTGCACCCACTGGATGTCCGCGACTCTCACGATGTCATCAGTCCATCAGCTATCTAGTGCGAGGCCTACCTATGCTAAGTCTTACGGTTTGTGGTTTCCAATCAAGAACCTTTGTTCCCCATCGGTTTTTGAGAAAATAACCAGACAGAATCAGAATTATCAGAATTATTTATTTATTATTTATTTTATTTATGAATCTACACTAATATTATAAAGAGGAAAGATTTGTACCTATTTTTGTATGTTTGTAATGAATAGGCTCCGAAACTACTGAACCGATTTGAAAAATTCTTTCACTGTTGGGAAGCTACACTATCCCCGGGTGACATAGGCTATATTATATTTTGTAGCGAGGCCGAAGGCCGAGCTTACACTCGTGCGAAGCCGGGGCGGACGGCTAGTGTAAAATAATTTACTGTGGTGTATAGGTTTCGGCTACTAGCTACAATGTCATATTCAAAAACCTAGAAAAAGTGATAAGAATTTACTGTTTTCATTCCCTTATATGCAGCTGTCAAAACTTTTTTTTTTTTACTAAGTATTAGTTTGTTATTTCTTCTGCATCCTGCAGTTTACCTGTGGACATCTGTTTTTCTGCAGTACAATTAAGCATATGCCAATTCGCATTGTGCACACTATTTTCTAAATTTCTTCAACCATATTATCGAGATAACATAATAAACAGATAGTAATATATATATATATATATATTACTTTAACATTTATATGGTGTAAGATGGTGAATCCACCATTGTCTGTCATATTTACCACTAAGTGCAGCCAGCAATTGAGGCATGCCCTTCAACATTAACCGTTCCAGTTGTGTTCTTCTGGTGGAGGGTAGCAGCACCCCGGTGTCTCTTGCTGCTCCTAACTCTTCACTCGCAGCTTGTGCCAATATCAGCCCTAGTAGACAACGTCGCCCTTCACATCTAGTTAGCTGTTCACAAACAATAAATTTCTTTTTAGGGTTCCGTATCAAAAGGGTGTAAATGGGACCCTTTTACTAAGTCAATGCTCTTTGTCTGTCCATTCATCCTACCTTTTACCGGCTGTAGCTTTCAAACCGTAATAGATAGCCAGTATAGCCAGTTGACATTTTCACAGATTATGTATGCTCATACAACCAAAAAAAACCATGCAACATAATGTCTTGATACAGGATGGCAACAATTTTAGAGCTGTCAAACTCAGATTGTAAAAACAGTACAACAGAATCATCATTGTTACGCAGTGAAAAGTTATGTCAGCAAATGTATCCCACTAAATAAAGTAAAAGATAATAAAATACAAGCGCAGAATCTTTTCCCTATGCAAATAATATATACCTATAGGAAGTATGTATATGAATAGGAATGTGTTATGTAGACATAACATTAAGTTGAGCAGACTTTAAGAAATAGAACACTAGATTATCAGGTTTGCCTAATTACTGAGCTTGTTAAGTAGTATAACATACAAACCTCAACAATATTGTCAAAAAAGTCAGTGTACATATGTGGCCAGTCGTAGCGAGCTATTGACACCATTAGGGCAGCTAATTTGTTTCTGATAAAATATATCATCACTTCATGTTTAGCCAGAAGCTCGTTCCAAAGTGTTAAACGAATTTCTGTCTTTTCGTTGTCTGCCAAACTTATCCATTGTCTGTTTATAATATTCTGAAATATTTATAAATTTATTAAAGTAACATAAAGTGTGCAGCAATGGAGCAAAGCTGGATATATGAAATATGGAGCTAACAATGTCTGTACAGAAAATACACTTTAAATGTACTGGAACTAAGTTACTACAATGAAATGTTTCGAATGTAACAGTCTACGGAACTTACCTCCAGTGTAGTTAGGGTGAACATCAATACATATTGATTTTGTGACTTTTGGAGAAAGAGTAAGCAATGTTTCCAGGAGTCTCTTCGGTTAGAGAAATTCTCAAGCATACTCTCAATCTCTCTTTTCCTATAATTATTTGTTGTGGGAGCAAAGAACTCGGACATCAACATCTCTAATGAGGCCAAAGCCTCATTAACTTCTAGATCAGCCTGCAAGCAAAATAAATTCCTCTAATATTATTGTCCTCAGTACAGTGGTTTAGTTTAGGTGTAATTTAGTAAACTTACCATATTTAAACCTAAGTTTAAGTATGTGTTCGTATTTATTTAACAAGAATCAGATATAGTAATAGCATATTCTTATATGTTTCATTTCGAAATACAACGAAAAATACACACTTTTGCATACTTTTCTTGCCGAACAAAATCAAATCACATTTGTTTGACAATTCAGATTTCGGCCCGACCCTACCTACGATATTTTGACAATGACAACCACTACACGTCAAAATTACGACATAATTGTCTGTGGAAGTAGAAACGAGGCAAATTAACAGAATACCGCAAATTCCGTATATAAGGTATTCGTGACCAATGATTGCATAATTTTCTTCTTCTTAGCGCTGGGCCATGATTCCTTAACTAAAACACGCACGTAACATGGCATGTTAAGTTAGCCTCTACTCCTTAGGAAATAAAGGACAACTTTTTGACGTTAACTTAACGCGCCACCTTACGAGCGTGTTTTTATTCGTAAAAGACCTAAGTTTCCTTCCTCTGTGAGTATTTTGACGTCGCACTTCTTGTGCATTTGCCATTGTCAAGTATTATAAAATTAGCAAATTTTATTATATATCGTCAAACAAGTCAAAAACATATTTACAGTCAGAGTTATGCAAAGTAAGTCACGGTCAAGTCAAAGTCATGTCCTAGTAAATTGGTGGATGCTTTACAAGAGGCTTCTAAGGTTTTCGAAACATAAATTTTACGTCAAAAAAAATACTGAGGCGAGTTGATGCGACATGATTATTATACGTTAGCCAGCCAAAGGGTGGAAAAAAAATACGATGATAAAAAAAGTTAACTTTTCGCGCGTTTTATGATTTTTGTTGTCAATCAATGTCAAGCATGCAAGAAGCGTTTTTGATTTGAAGAAACCAAAATATTGTTCATTAATTTTCCATGTTTTCATTAAAATAGTGTACACGACTTGATGTTTATAAGTAATTAAGGATCAGTTTAATTATCAGTAATACGTTATTTATATGCAGTGTTTTTAGGTGAGTAGCCTAATGTATTTTTTTTTCGTGAGTTGATGCTGCCTCCTCACGGCTATGTAGACCATGAAATGCAACTGCAAATATTCTAGTCAAGGATTATCGTATTCTCTATCGAGAGACCAGTCTTCCGTAAATTGATATTTGAAAATTTACAGATATCCTGCTAGCAGCAAATGAGTGTTGAAATGAAAAGGATTTGGAGTGAAGAAGTGGAAAGTCAGGAGGGTAAGTGATACGCTTAATAAGCTAAGAATTGCCTAAGGACATCTTTTAAATCACATAATAACTAGCCAAGCTTTGTTGTATTATGATTCTAGAGTCTTGCACATGATGCAGCTAGAAAAGATTGCACTTATCGCTAATGCATCCTGCTCGCACCACACGCGTCCTTGTTGTGTTTTTATGTTTGAATAGCGACTTGATTGAGATTGTACTTAGCTATGATAAAAAAAAAACTGATCAGCCGTTTAAAGATAATCAGCTCTTTTAATGGGGGTTCCACATTTCAGATAAAACAGATGAAGTTAAACATATTAACAATAGCAGAGACAATTCTGGTAGTTCGAAGAAAGTGAAACCCAATAATAGTGAGTCGAGATCCAAGTAAGTTTATTTGCTTAAACATAAATCCCATTTTACCTCTTACTCCTAACAAAAAAAATGTTTTGACATATTAGACGCACCCTGTGGTTTCACCTGCAGATTGTTCAATTTAATCAACTTTTTTCTTTCACTGTAGAGCACCTCGAAAGCCAGTGGAATTGGAAACTGACCCAGATGTGCTACAAAGAAGACAGAAACAAATTGACTATGGAAAAAACACAACGGGATATCACAATTATTTACAGCAAGTGCCTCTGTAAGTTTGACTTTATTAATAACTAGCCGTCCGCCCTGGCTTCGCACGAGTGTAAGCTCGGCCTTCGGCCTCGCTACAAAATATAATATAGCCTATGTCACCCAGGGATAGTGTAGCTTCCCAACAGTGAAAGAATTTTTCAAATCGGTTCAGTAGTTTCGGAGCCTATTCATTACAAACATACAAAAATAGGTACAAATCTTTCCTCTTTATAATATTAGTGTAGACTAGCCGTCCGCCCCGGCTTCGCACGAGTGTAAGCTCGGCCTTCGGCCTCGCTACAAAATATAATATAGCCTATGTCACCCGGGGATAGTGTAGCTTCCCAACAGTGAAAGAATTTTTCAAATCGGTTCAGTAGTTTCGGAGCCTATTCATTACAAACATACAAACATACAAAAATAGGTACAAATCTTTCCTCTTTATAATATTAGTGTAGACTAGCTGTGCCCTAAGGTTTCACCCGCGTCATATACCTTCTTGAAGCAATAGTTACAATCTAGGTGTCTTCAAATCTCGCATGAATTGGTTTCTTCTAAGCAAGCGTGCGTTTTTAGGTTTGGTTTTCATTTATTTAATAGCTGCACCCCGCGGTTTTACCCGCGTGGATTACTCCTTAATCGTCAGCTATCTGCCAGTGAAGGTCATCAAAATCAATCCAGCCGTTTTGGAGTCCATATCCCTATGGACTCCAAAACGGCTGGATACATACATACAAACATCGCCTTTTTAAAATAAGATTATTTACTGTTAGTGATTCACTGATCGTGTTCACATATATGTTATATTTAAAACATGAAACAGTATTCTGATGTATTACTTGAGTGTACAAGAATGAGTGAGTGGAATTTACAAAAATTGGACCTTTGTAGTGTTTCACCATGTAAAAGCAGAAGTAATAAAATTATGTAATGTAGATTTTACATTAAAGCAGTAATTTTGTATAACATCCTGTAGTTACAATCTGAGTGTCTTCAAATCACGAGTGAATCGGTTCCTTCTAGGCAAGCGTGCTCCATCGTAGACCGCATCATCGCTTTACATCAGACAAGGTGACGGTCAAACGCGAGCCTACTTCTAATAAATAAAAAAATACATCTTTAATTTTATTGATATGTCTGTCCCTTGCGGGTGTATGCAAATGTCAAACTCATGGTATTCAAGATCTTAGAGCTGAACCCTATTGATAATGTAGTACACTGGTAAGGAACGAACTTGAAGATGTCAGACTATATTTATTGTCTTTATGTGTTTTACAGTTCAAATTTATATACAACTAGCAGCACTTTACTCTTTTACTGAAATCATACATTTTTCCTGAATAAAAGTTGCCAATTAATCCAGATATAAGCCAACCGAATTTCACACAAATTCGTTTTGCCATTGCAGAGTTGTAACAAGATTATACTCATAAATCCTCGCACTTATAGTATTTATTTCATTAATTGGTTTATTTAACCTTATTACGACATTTTAACTATATTTTTCCAGTGACCAACGCACAAAGAACCACCCTAAGACACCTGATAAGTATACAAAATACAGCCGCAGATCTTGGGACATGTTGATAAAGCTGTGGAGAAAACAGCTCCACGAGTATGACACAAGTGGTGGGAAAGACAACAATGAAGAAGAGGATGATGAGAGCAGTGTTGCCAGTGGGAGTGGTTATGAATAGTGCAAAGAATTGATATAATATTTTAATGGTGGTATCCTAGAAGCAGATGTTCATACTGCTTTGATGAGCATAGAAATGCCAGTCACACCTTTATTGTCCAATTTGGCTTGTGGTGACCTACATGTTTGAAATGGTTTTTTTCTAGGATGAGCCCAAGATGGGCAATACGTGCAATTATAATGGGATGGGGGGGGTATTAAACTACTTTAAAAAAAAAATATGACACCCAAGAGTAGGCAGCATTGCCAAGGAATTAAAAAATGTGGTGTATGTTGTTAGTTATAGACTTCTTTTTTATTCTATATTTTCTTGTTTCATAATTATCAAGAATCCTTGTAACTTACAAAATTGTTGAGCAATAACTGATCTGATACCACCATTTGTTTGTGACAATATTTAATAATATTAGTGTTTAGTATAAATAACAGTTAACAATATTAGTTAAGTTTATGAAGGTAAAGATAGTATAGGTATAGCTATACTAATGTTTATTATTTCTATAAGAATATGGATATCAATTGATGTCTAGTATTACTTAAAAAAGGTAATTTATAGATTGGATGGTCTTGTGATGTCGTTCCTATCTTCGATGTTGATAATTATTTTCGCAATTAGTCACATATTTATGGAAATAATGCAACTAAGATGAAAAAAAAAACTAAACTGTCGTCTTTGCTCTAATTTCTCCCTAAAAGTTCTTCAAACTATAATATTACTCAAACTCCAAGTCAATTATTTTTTAATTGAAAACTTGAGCAATAAAAAAAACCCATTAACTTTCCAGATTACATTAACTTGTTTTATTCTCATCCTTATTAACTAATCTTAAATCTAACACTTACATATGTCTAATACAAAATACCATAAGTAGAGAAGACATCACATTATAAAACAATAAAAATAAATCATTGTACACATCCTTTCATCATAAGTCCACTCCTATTCTCAGCTCTTCAATTCATTACTAACTGTCTTCAGATTCAATTGATTGGCAGTTCCATTTTGTTCAGAATGTCCCGAGCCTGTTTCAAAACAGCATTACCTCCTTTATCTGTTGCAAAGCTTTGCAGCTTCTCCATGTATTCCTCAATGTTAGCTTCAGTGGCACCAGTTGGACCTCCTGAAAAAAACCCACTTTCTTTTAGGTGTTGGGTATTATTATGACTATTTTATATATTTTTCTCTAACGGGCGCAAACTATTCTGTATTTCTTATTATTGTAATACAATGTAAACTATATAGAAATACTCGATTTAACAGCAAACTCCCTAAAAAAGTAGAAAATACTTGACTTTGGTTGGTTTAACTTGTAAATATTAAATAAATAATGTAAAGTAATGTAAATGATACACTATGCAGCATCACACCATGTGTCTAAATAACGACAATGGATCAATATTAAGGTTTGTTGTTTGTAAAATTCATACTTTACTAGTAAAAACATATAATAGTAAAATAATATAGATTTTTCTTATCTCCATTTAATGACAACTCCCAATACCATAAAATGTGCAGTACCTTAAATATAGCTATATAGAGTTTACACTGTATTTGAGATGAAGGTACAACAGAATTGAATGTAATTTGTACATAGTTTCAATAGTGCAATAGTTTTCAACCTGGCAATGCAACAGACTGCAAAGCCTGCACCAAAGCAGCAACGAGCGCCCGCCGATGCGCCAACAGTGTAGCGGTGCGCTCCGCGGCCGCCGCAGTCTCCGCGTGAAGCTTCGCTGTTGCACCGCTCACCTCTTCAGCGTGCCTTTGCAGAATTGCATTCTGAAAAGTTTATCAAACACATTTAATTAAAAAATTGCATTGCCAAATACAAGAATTTTTGTTCCAAAAAGTCAATTTTACCTGTTGTTCATAGTCTGAATTAGCTTTCCTTAACTGTCTGAGTTCAGACTCGCGTAGTTTGTTGTGCTGCAGAAACTGATCTGTGAAGATAGGTATGTCTGTTTCTCCTGCAAATTCTTCACCCTGGGAATTTTAATCATTTATTTATTTGATGATCAATGTGCCTATATAACTCACATAGCCAATTAGAAACGCCCCGCGGGTTCCCCCTTTACCCTACCATTAAGTTTTCGGGATAAAAAGTAGACTGTTAATCCAGGATATAAGTTAACTTAGTAAACCCCTTATGAAAAAACTGACAGATTTGATGAAATTTGGTAAGAAAAAACTAGTTATCCAATTCGCTATGGGAAAACTTACCTACACTCACATACTTCCCATTCATAATATTAATGTGATGTGATATTAGGAATATAACATGAACATATTGAACTTCTGGCTGAAAATCCCGGGGTAATTGAACAATGCTATAAACATGGAAGAGCAGGGACTCCTAACAGGCATTTTTTTGTCTAAAAGGAATCTCTGATCGCTTTAAAACTGTTATGTACTAATGTTTACTGAATAAACTTATTCTTACATGATGATAGCTATAAAAACTAGTAGCACACTTATCTATCTTATTTATTGGATCGAGAAAACTACTTACTGAAGCTGGGGTGATGCAAGGTCTTGGGCGAGGTGGTGTGGGCTGCCGTGTTGTAGAAGACGGTGGTGGCAGATTAATCCCATTCACAGTGGCATTAGCTGTTACCTCAGGTGTCTGCTTTTCTGGAGCTGCAACCATAAAACTAAATGTTACAGGTAAAAGTAAGATGGCACATCATAATCTTACTGTAGGATTAATTCATAATTATTGTGCTGGGTTGTGGGTTGGCAATTGCAGAATGTAGTTGTTGCAAGACAATGGCCTGTGTTATTTTGTATATGTGTATTGGAATGAATATGCCCCCATCTGCTTTCAGTTTCCCTGCAGTTCACATTGTTTGCTGAGAACTACAATCTGGGCATGTTCAACTGACTTCAATAATGTAGTATAAAATGGGCAAAATCGGTTACTCAGATGATCATATTGTCATCCAGGTAACTTTTTCCAGTGATTTTGATTTAAAAGCCAAACTACTGAACAGATTTTGATTAAATTTCTATGGGACTAACCTGAAAGTATATCCATTCAATAAAAAAAAAAAAAAAAAACTGTTTTAAATGACTGTTCTGTGGTAAAAAATATTTAAAAAAAAACTAATTGTGAACCCCCTTTTTTGAAGTCTGTTAAAAATATGCATTTTCAGTTACTTGGATGACACCCATATTGTCATTCAAGTAACAATTTTTTCTAGTTATTTTGATTTAAAATCCAAATTACTAAACCGGTTTTTATGAAATTTCTATGGGATCAACCTGTTTTTTTAGGGTTTCGTACCCAAAGGGTGAAACGGGCCCTATTACTAAGACTGAACAGCGGGTTCATCTGTCATCAGGCTATATCTCATGAACCATGATAGTTAGACAGTAAAAAAAAATAATGGAGTTCAGAGGTAAAAACATTTAAAAAAAAATTAGAACCGCCTCCTTATTTGAAGTCAGTAAAAAAAGGTATACTGAAATTATATTGTAAATATATATAAAATTGAGCCATGTTGAATCCACTGACCTGCAGTTGAAATATCGAGGACTGAGTTATGTTTTACTTTCTTTGATACAACAGCATCTTTTTGCTCAACTTGCTGTTTTCTAAATTCCTTGTAAGCATCTGTCTTTTTGTACTCTTCCCACTCTCGAAGATATCTTAAAATGTGAGAAAATTATTAGTACTGACCTTATTCATCATTTAAATTACCCATCATCATCATCAGCCTATCATGTTCCCACTGCTGGAACACAAGCTTTCTCACATAGAACAAAAATATGGAATTTAAACATACCTTTCTTTATCCTGCTCTGCAGCATCCAAATACTGTTGCTTCTCTTCAGCAGGCAGTTTGCTCCAATCGCTGGCGAGCTGTCGTGTTAACTCTGCGAACCCAAGGTCTGGTTGGGCGGCTCGAAGCTGATCGCGACGCTCATTCAAAAACCTTACGTAACCTAATGCAATAATATATTCACATTTACGAATATGGACACTTGTTAAATGGTTTGGTTGGAGTATACAATATAGGGCACTGAAGCCTGAGGATGATTTTTGGCCGAATTATTACATGAAACATCAAAGTCACTGTGCGGGAGCCAGAAGCGAGTGCAAGAGCTTCTGGCAAGAGCCAACCTGGAACCTGACAGACCAGTATCTGACTCTGACAACAATAGGTAAGGTTTATTTTTTTTGGCACCCTTTCTGTACAACCCAACCTGAGGTCAAAGTTCACCTTATTAAGGCCCCTTGCCCCCATCGAACCGTGACGTAATAAAGAAGGGCAGTGAAAAAAAAACCATTTACGATTTTCACAAAACATTACCTGTGAGCGCTTGCCTAGGAGCAGTAACATCCCGTGGTACTTTTGGCTTGCGTTTCTTAGGTTTCCGTGGTGATGGCTTTTGTGCTTCCTTCGTAGGTGCTTGGGAGGGTTGTGCCGGCAAGGTGACTCCTTCAGTTTCTGCTGTATAAGCCGCAGGGTTAGCAGATGCTGGTGCCTCTACGATTGATGGCGATAGTTTCGAGTCTTCTTCACTTTGACTTGCTGTCTCAGCAGCACTAGGAGGAATTATAGGCGGCGTTTCAGTTTCCATGATGTTATATCATTTGTTTACTTTTTTAATACATGAAATTCAGAAATTAGAATAAAATACACTGAACGAATCGATTGACAATTTGATTTGACAGTCAGACACTGGCATGGCGACTAACTGACAGTGACAGTTAATAAAATTTGCCTATATTTTTTTCTCTTTTTGGCTTAACACGATCATGTTGAACACGACATTTTGTAACATAATAGCCGTAACAGACGGGCCAGCATGGCTGACCACCTCAACCAACGAGAGACAAAGAGAGGGAAATAATTTTCTCACTCTTTCTCTCCCGTTGGTCAGACGGCGGTTCGTCACCCATGTTCGATGCGTCTGTTACGGCTATAAAATACAATACCAGCCGGGATAAAAGCCGTAACAGACGTACGTATCACGGACCGCGGTCTGACCAACGGGAGGGAAAGAGAAAATTTTCTCTCTCTCTCCTGTTGGTCAGACGGCGGCGGTCCGTGGTTTATGGTATCGTTCGCGCAAAACTTTATGAGCCCTCTGAAGTTAGGCGCGAGGCCTCCCCGACGCCCTGTAAAGTCCCTCGGATACCTATAATATGCGTACTGCGCAGCCACTGGGCCTAACTTCAGAGGGCTCATAAAGTTTTGCGCGAACGATACGTACGTCTGTTACGGCTTTAACATGCGCGCCGTGACAAAATGTTGTCGACTATTTCATCGTGCCAAAGCGAGATGGGCGTATACTCGCTTTGGCACGATAAAAAGTGTCGACAAAATTTTGTCGCGGTGTGCATGCTAGCCCGGCTGCGGTTTCAACCACAGAAAAGAGAACGAAATAAGAAGTCGTACATACACTACGGATTATTACATTTCATCCGATATAAAAAAAAAAAAATCATCCAAATCTGTTCAGCCATTACGGAATCCAATGAGAACAAAATACCCGTAAATTTTCGTATCTGCAGCATTATAGTGTATTCGATGCGCCCTGCGGTTTCACTCGAGGGGATTACTCCTTTTAACATTAGCTACAGCCATCTGCTACTGAAAGTCCGATCAAAATCTGTCCAGCCGTTCCGTAGTCCATAGGGACATACACATTGCCTTTTATATTATAGTAATCATATCGTAAAGTAGCTTATACTTGGCAAGACATTTTCAATGCTGCCTAATTGCCCTCAATATGCAGGCTGTAACTATGATTAAATTATGAAACTATTAACGATTATAGTGCACATTCCTAATAAGAACCAACACCGTACTAAGATAAATATCTTTATGCAGTATTGGTGCAGAACTCGGACGAAATAAAAACTATTTTTATTTGATCTGAGGTGAGGTCACTTAAAGATGGTCGCAACTTTATC
Source organism: Agriopis leucophaearia (assembly GCA_949125355.1). Lineage (NCBI taxonomy): Eukaryota > Metazoa > Arthropoda > Insecta > Lepidoptera > Geometridae > Agriopis > Agriopis leucophaearia. Next base: position 11,100,460 of record OX421275.1, read on the forward strand.
ATCAGCCAGAAGACGTCCACTGCTAAACATAGGCCTCCCTCTTAGATCTCCACACTGAATGACAGCCTGCCATCTACATCTACTGGATGCCCGCGACTCTCACGATGTTGTCGGTCCATCAAGTGGGAGGCCTACCTACGCTGCGTTTTCCGGTTCGTGGTATCCACTCAAGAACCTTTCTTTCCCATCGGTTATCGGTTCTTCGAGCGATGTGTCCTGCCTGTGTTTGAAATTTGCAAGTTAATGTGCCCTCTTGTACTTTAACTTGCAAATTTTAATAGCTATGTCGGTGACTCTGGTTCTTTGGCGAATATCCACGTTCCAGATTTTATCACGCAAAGAAACTCGTAGCATAGCTCTCTTCTCTGCCTGTTGTGACTGTGGTTATCCAAAAGGGCAACAGTTAAGGACCAAGTAACCACGGTCGTAACTTGTTATACTTAATAAATATCATGTCATATTCATTGGAGACTTGTACCTACACTGCATCTGTATGTTATTGCACCTTTGCCCCACCTCATGCTCATATCTTACTAGTAAGACTAGAAGGAACAGTGCATCTAATCTTCCTATGAAAATCCTTACATTCACTTGGCTTCCAAATATTGAGAGGCCTAATCCGCTTTAATAAGACATACATTTTGGTCATTACATTACATCAATCAAACTCAATTCATTATTTCCAATTATTTTTAATGTGCTGAATAACTTGATACACACTTTCCTTTCCACCTTTTCCATCAACAAAGTCAATTTGAAGCTGAATTGTTTCATCTTTTTTATACAATTTCATGAAAGCATGAATTAATGGTTCTGTAGATGTCGTATTTTGTGAATTACCTTCTGATATGTTTTCAGCAGATTCTTGAATTTTTGCTGCATTGTCTGTATTGGTCTTACTAGGTTCACCATTAGTTGGTCTATTCTCAAACGACTTTACCTTATCACTGTCTACTGTTTCTTGATTACTCTTACTACTTTTAATATCTGACTCTACTTCATCAGATTTCAACACATTTTCATCTGTTTCACCTTTATTGTCCCTATTTTCGATAGTTGGATCAACTGCTTTAGAATTCAACATATTTACATCATCTGTTTTGTCTGGAGTAACATTAGGTTCAATATTTTTTGACGCATTTGCTTCCGATTTAATTTTTTTTGCATCAGTTGTTTCCATTCTTTTCAAAAGCCTTCTTTTCCTTCTTTGATTTGACCAAGTATTTTCTTTGGCTAATATATCCAAAGAAATACGATTCCCACATTTATTAAGAATTTTTTGTTGAATCTGCAATCCACTAAGTATTGTTTTAATTTTATTGTAAGCAGTTTCTATGTTGTATTCACAGTTGGGTATTGAAGGCAGTTGATGTGATAATGGTACATTTTTCTTTCTTGCCTTATCTCTAGGTGGCACTGCAATTAAAAATTTATATGTAATTATTTCTTAGGTTTTCGCGATTATTACACATTTAAAACACCTTCACCGAATTTCATATAATTATTTCTTTCCCGTTAAAAAAAAAATTATATTAAGAGCGGCAAACATGCAAGTGGTCTACCTGATGAAAACATTCACGTAATGTAAAATATCTGTGATAAAATTTGTTAAATTCATTAGTATGTGATTTAAAATAACAATAAACACTTTGTCAAACTAATCTGTTCCTAACTAATTGTAGGAAGGTCCTATCTACTTCTATTCATCCACAATATCATACTTGCGAAAGTGTGTTTGTTGGTTTGTTTGCTGATCTTTACACGAGCTACAGATTGATAACATGATTTTTGGAATAGTTATGGTTCAAGCTAGCCCTGGTGTCGGGGCAATAGAATAGGACACCAGTGTCTGCCTGCAGTAAAAGGTTTCTAAAAGGGGACCTGTCAAGATAACATGAAATTTTATTTATTATTTAATAATAGGCTTGCGTTTGACTGCCAATTCGCCCTCATGTAAAGCGATGATGTGGTCTACGATGGTATCTACGGTCTTGTTGTCTCAGGAGGAGCTAAAGGAGTGCTGAGGATTCCTGTGAGTTCCTCTGAAGATCCCAGAGCTCTCTTTAGTCAAGCACTAAGGGTGGTCACCCGGGCGTTTAGTGGGTATAATCCCACAACGTCCGACTGCATCCTAATGCATCCTAATCTTTAAAAAATTCCCCATTAAAAAAAAATGTTCCAGGTGTCTTTTTATACCAGAAAAATCTATAGGAGTTGCATAATAAAGTTTCTAGTACAGTGGTATTACATAAAATAAATATTTTAATCGTACCTAGATGGTATATATCATGATCCTGATAAGTCCAAGCCAATCCCCATCTGGTGACCCTTCCTTGACAGAATTCTGTATGAGTATGTTTTATGCCATCCGCTTTAAGATCTAGCAACAGTTCGGACAAGTTGTACTTGTGACCCAACATTGTTGTAAATATACTGAAACAGCACAAAATAATTTAAATGGAAACAGAAGTCATACAATGTCAGAGTTATAATTATTTTAAAAGGAATATACAGGGTGTTTGGTAGAGGGTCCGACAAATCAAATGAGCGTGTTCGGGGGCCCATTTGGAGAATACAAGTTGGCCAAAAAAAATCCCTGACCCCCCTAATTTTTTTAAAGGTTTTTTTTTGTGAATTTTCCCATTTTCACCGAAATTGTACCTATTTACCTCCATAACATTTGTAAAATCTGTTTTAGACCGGATGTTTTTACTTGAATTTGGTCTCTAATACACCTTCAGGCCACGCAAAGCAAAATTGGATACAAAACAGAGCTAAATAACTGATTTAGAGCTCATAGAGTGAAAAAATGTAAATAAAAATTACCTCATAGTTCAACTTTCACAGTGATCTAAAAAAAAAACACTAGCAATTCTGGAGATAATATGCATTTAAAAACTTCTCTATTTATTACTTATTACAATGACATACTAAATTGGTATAATACTTACCAGCTTATTGAGTTAAAATAGGATTCTAAGTAACAACTCTAGAAATAAAAAAATGTGTCATCTACGTAAAGTAAGGGACCAATTACGACGAGCAGGTATAAAACCATTGTTATTAGTTCTTCTTTCTCCGTCTCTTCAAGAATGCAGAGGCAGCGTGCTAAGGCTTTAAGCTACCAGTTGTCTAACCAATAAAATCAGTGTGACTGATTATCAGTCGAGCTTTGACTGCTATCACTGTTTGACGCGTGTACGAATAACCCAACGGTTTCTGTTTTCTGTTTTGATTTGTTAAATTGTTACCTTGTTGATTGTTACCGTTGTTGTCTGTTACCGTTGTTCTGTTGTTTTTGTTGACGTTGACTGTTGTTGCTGATTCTTTCTGCGCCGACATGACGGAGTTTAGTAACGAAGAATACGCCGACATGGTTTTTGCCTATGGCCGAGCTGATGGGAACTCACGTGCAGCCCAAAGAATGTACAGAGAGTCGTATCCCAACAGACATGTACCACATCACACCACATTCTCAAATACTTTCCGGAGACTGCGGGAAACCGGCACCCTACATTTTAGGGAACCACGACTCAATGCTAGACAGCATCGTGTTGTTGTAGATGAAAGTATTCTACAAGAATTCGATGTGGATCCCACCACCAGCATTAGAAAAGTGGCCCGTGACTTGGGAGTTTCGACATGGAAAGTTTGGTCAGTAGTCAATGCAGACGGAAGGCATCCTTTTCACTACACTCCGGTGCAAGGTAAATTTAATTTATGACATTAACTCTAAACTGTGTTCTAGATTCTGACGCTTGAGATTATTTTGATCACTCTCACTCTTATGACTTTTGAAACGAGAGAGAGATAATGACCTAGATAATATCTCACGCGTCAGAATATTAGAGCTCCTGATTGCTCATTTAAAATACGAACCTTACATAAATTGTTTACTGGACAATGGGCTTTGCTCAAATTCTCTTGAATAGTGGATTGTAATTTTTTTATTATTATGACTTCGGTGGTGTATCGAACTCTACAATAATAATAATAATTGCCGTACAAGTTGCCCATCTCATGTTCTCAAACGGTTTTGTTTTGGTTTCAGGTTTAGTAGAAGGGGACCAAGAGCGGCGTTTGCGGTTTTGCCGTTTTCTTTTACATACGGACGTAGATAATGACGAATTCCTGAAGACCATTCTCTGGACGGATGAATCTAAATTCACGAGAGAGGGCATCTTTAACCAACATAATCTCCACAGATGGGAATCGCAAAATCCTCGCGCGACTAGAGAGGCCTCACACCAACATAAGTTTTCGGTCAACGTATGGGCAGGTGTCATTGGGAGAGACCTCATAGGACCCCATTATCTCCCAGATACACTGAATGGGGAAAATTACCTAGAATTTTTAATGAATGACCTACCGGAATTAATGAGTGACCTGCCGATTTTTGAAGATGACCGGGCAGTTGTATTTCAACATGACGGCTGCCCGGCTCACTACCGGAACATAGTACGCGAGTACCTAGACAACGTTTTCCCCAATTCATGGATTAGGAGAGGTGGCCCAATTGAATGGCCCGCACGTTCCCCAGACCTAACACCACTCGATTTTTATGTCTGGGGACGTGCTAAAGAGTTGGTGTACGAAGTTGAAATAAACACAAAAGAAGAATTGGTGACGAGAATTGGGGATGCTTTTTCAAAAATGAAAGTAGAAATGACGCTGAACACGACTACAAAAGAAATACGCCGTAGATGCCGGGCGTGTATTCATAACAGAGGAGCTGTGTTCGAACAAAATTTAAATTAAATAAATAATTGTATTTATTTCTGTTGTTTGAATTTTCCCTTCTGCCTCATTTATTCAACAAGTTGGTAAGTTTTATACCAACTTAGTATGTCATTGTAATAAGTAATAAATAGAGAAGTTTTTAAATGCATATTACCTCCCGAATTGCTAGTGTTTTTTTTTAGATCACTGTGAAAGTTGAACTATGAGGTAATTTTTATTTTCATTTTTTCACTCTATGAGCTCTAAATCAGTTAGTTAGCTTTGTTTTGTACCCAATTTTGCTTTGCGTGGCCTGAAGGTGTATTAGAGACTAAATTCAAGTAAAAACATCCGGTCTAAAACAGATTTTACAAATGTTATGGAGGTAAATAGGTACAATTTTGGTGAAAATGGGAAAATTCACAAAAAAAAAAAACTTAAAAAAAATTGGAGGGTCAGGGATTTTTTTTGGCCAACTTGTATTTTCCAAATGGGCCCCCGAACACGCTCATTTGATTTGTCGGACCCTCTACCAAACACCCTGTATAATAGGTCGGGGAAAAAGTCTTTTCGTATTTTGTATGTATAAAGTTGTAGTAAAAATCTCATCGGTTGTACTGTTTGTATCTGGCTGGTTTTGATACCATTAAAAATATGACATTTTAAAAAAGGAATATAAAAAGTAAAAAGCAATTTCCCGCCATTTTTCAATTGTTTTTTTGTTCGATAAAATTAGTGAATCTAACGAAGAAATTCGATATATTGTGAAATTTTATTACAAAAAACTGAAAAATGCGACACAAGCCGCGAATAAAATTTGTGACGTTTATGGACCTAATGCAGTGTCATCAAGAGTAGCACAATGTTGGTTCAAGCATTTTCAGTCCAGGAATTTTGATGTCAAAGATGCAGCTCGCTCTGGTCGCCCTGTTACGGATAAAGTCGATGCCATTTCTGAAAAAGTGGACCAAGATCGGCATATTAGTAGTTACGACGTAGCTGAAGACCTGGGGATTGACCACAAAACAGTTTTGACCCATTTGAAAATAACTGGGTATACAAAAAAACTCGATATTTGGGTGCCACACCAGCTCACTGAAAGAAACCAAATGAATCGTGTACTCATTTGCGATTCTCTATTGAAACGTAAAGAAACCGAACCGTTTTTTAAAAGATTGATCACTGGTGATGCAAAATGGATCACCTACGACAAGAATGTGCGCAAACGATCATGGTCAAAGGGCAGTGAAGCACCACAGACTGTAGCGAAACCCAGATTAACACGTAATAAGGTGATGCTGTGTGTATGATGGGATTGGAAGGGCATCGTTCATTATGAGCATTTACCGCCGGGCAAAACCATCGATTCGGATCTCTACTGCCAACAGCAGATGAGACTCAAACAAGAAATTGAGAAAAAACGGCCAGAATTGATCAACATAAAGAGTGTGGTCTTTCATCATGATAACGCCAGACCGCACACATCTTTGGCCACTCAGCAAAAATTTAGAGAGCTTGGTTAGGAAGTGTTGATGCATCCACCACATAGCCCTGACCTTGCACCCTCAGATTTCCACCTGTTTCGATCTCTTCAGAATTCTTTGGGTAGTGTTAGATTAACATCAAGAGAGGACTGTCAAAACTACTTGTTGCATTTTATTGATCAGAATTCCCAAAATTTCTACAGCATTGGGGTCATGTCACTACCTAAAAGATGGCAACAAGTTATCGAACAAAATGGTACATATATATTATAATTAAATGTAATTAAACTTGAAAAAAATATGTCTTGAATTTGTTTATAAAATACCAAGAAACTTTTCCCCCGACCTTATATTTTCTAAAAGTTTTTTGTAATTATTGACATAGTCATATATATCAGTTGTAGATCATATAGCTAGAAGTAGCGCAATACACTGAATCCAACATTTTTCAAACTGTTGGAAAGGTCCAATAAATTTGTTAAATATTCTACATTAATTGTACACTTCTGTAGACAATCAATGTGGATTATATCACATGCATCCCAAAAACTGTGGCCTACACTTTTTAGATGATAAAACTGATTTTGGCGTCTCCACCGCTGTTTTCCAGAAGCAATCCACTGTTTCATTTGTTCCTTTGTTTCTGGTGCACAGTGGTGGTTACAAATGTTTCATATACTGTTATGAAATGGTGCATAAATGAATTTGTATTCTGACGTAAAAATGCTAAACTTGCCTCTGACATGGTCACATGCGTTTTTGACTCACTGAGTAAAAGTGGCATACAATGTATGTAGAGCTTTTTCATGTCTAAATGTTGGTGTAAGATAATGTACACATGTTCGTTGAAGACGCTCACTATCTCAGATATTTTCACTCTGGTCATTCATGGATTTTGGCGTTCATCTCTGGAGTCGTGACCTAGAGTGCAAGCGCGACCACAATGTAAAACGTAAACTATTTGTGAATTATTGTAATAGATGGAGCGGAGTCCCTATAATATTTGACAAGCTTTTGTTTAATTTTCACGAAGGGTTACCAAAATTTCACAATATTGAAAGAATCAAAAAGTTGGAGAAATGTTGGATGAAGTATATTGAGCTAGGGGGAGTTTATATTGAAGTATAAATAATATCACTCTGCCCTTATTATGGTCTCTCTCTTGACCTTTACTTTTCCTCTAAATGTTCTTCAAATAATGTACACAATATCGACCATCTTGGGGAAAAATAATTACTTCCACTTACAGCACTTCATCTTTGCATCTTTTACTTTCATCAATGAGTGTTCTACAAAATTTCAACTCCCCACCGTCAGTTATCAGCTCTTGTGGTGATCCTGTAAATCCATTTTTTGGGGGAAGCCTGTAATGGAATACAATGTTACATCTTGGTTTTTGACATAAATTACTGACAAAATAAATAGGTACAGTAAGCCGGCTCCATACTACGAGCGTTAAAAGGCACTCGCACACAAAGGCGAATACATACAACAATCTCCGATTAAGTCGGCTGAACGCAAGTTGTGTCCATGCTTCGGCAATACATGTAGTCTTAAATTACAATGAGTAAATTCTACAAGAGTTGTTTTGCGTTTGGTTGTTTAAATACAACAATAAACAAAATGGACTTGACGTTTTTTAAATTACCTATCAACATAGAAAGGTGAGAGAAAATTATTTTTCACTGTGAGTTATTAATCTATTTTGTGCTCGATATTGCACCCTTTTTTATGACTATGGATACAAAGTCGTTCAGTCGTAATATTAAACAAGTTTATTTGTATGTTATTAGTGTCAAACAAGTCATAGTCACAGTCAGAGTCAAGCAAAGAAAGCCACGGTTAAGTCAAACTCATGCTCCAGTAAAGTGGTGGAGGCTGGGTTATTAATAGTTACTAGGTATTGCCATAAACAAGGATAGAAACACCGAGGTCCTATATCTAAACTTTTAACAAAATATATAGTTGCTATGCCGCTACGGTTGCACGTAGGTTATTAAAATCAAGGTCAGACGAAGCCGGTGTCCTTTACCTATTTATTTTGTGGTGCTTGTCACCCAGAGATATTAAATCTCTTTATGCTCTGTAATGTCACTGAAAACTTTGCCTTTCAATCCATAGTAATTGTTGCACAATACTGCTTGGTGGTTGAATAGCTGGCAAAGTTACAGTATTTCCCTAGGCAGATCCTGCAAAAGTCCTGCAAAATTTGTGCAAACTTTCTGTTGTATATAACTAGTGTTTACCTTCAGTATTTGTATAATTTAATATTGTGATGAGGGTACCCTCATTATAGTAATAAAGTAAGTTTGTTTTCGACTCAACTTAATGGTGTTTACTTACCACTACAAAAATGACTTTATATTACCTTGCTGGACTTCGTGATTCACATAACTCTTGTAAATTGCTGTAAAATGGTGGATTGCACATACAAAAATCATACTTGTCCTTCGTTTCTTCGTTGAACAAACTTTCAATTAATTTTGTTCCTTTGTTATTTCTCACTAGAACCATAAAAATTTCACAATTGAACCGAATAAAATAGGTGAGGTTTTTAGATAAAAAAATCAGAAGTATCTTACATTCTATAAGCTGCTGTAGACTGTTCCGAAGTACGTTTTCTTGAGCTTTCTGAAGACTCACCGAGTCTGTTTCTGTTCCTAGCATATACCACTTGTTCTTCACCGCTGCTAATAGAGGGTAAACTGCACAAGCACCAGTACCTGTTAAAGAGTGATTGGTAAGTAAGATATGGAATAATAGCTATTACTGACATGGTTTTTTAGCAGTCTCTTTCAGATAGTTACCTATATCAATGCCTCTTATTTCAGAGCTCCTCTGAACTGCAGTCATTAGGTCTTCAATCCACAAGATATAGTTCAGCCTCAATGGAAGCGTCGGGACTAGTCTGTCTTCTGGTATTTCCACATCCAGGTTGAAGTCAGATTTAAGCAGACATTTTGTGAGAACCCTTAGAGAATGTGGATCTTTGAAATCAATTGTAACTTTACCAGTAACATCCTGAAAGTAAATGAATATCGTTAGGCCTCGTTTGTAGAGCGGCCGGAGCGTCGCGCGTGGGCTTCGTTTACGGAGACGTTGAGTGGCGCGTTGTACAGTTAATTCGTATAACCATGTATGAGAGCGTTTACGCAAAAGTGTTTACCGTCGCCCGCTATTAAGCACGCGCGAGAGAAAAACTAAAATACCGAAAAAAAATATGAGAAGGAAACCCTTAGCCACATACCAATTTCGCAATTTTTGAAAAGTTTGGTTGCAATTTCGACAACTTCTCAAAATCTGGTGGAGTTTTGTAGATATTGCGTGGATGCATGTATTTATTTAAAGCCATTCTTTACTGTCTGGATTTTATTCCGTAACTAATTCGAAAAATAACTATTTATAACCAAAACAAATGCAGTTTCTCCGTGTGACAGTGACACTGTAATTTTTGTGTTTTGGTTATTATCGCCCATTGTTGAGCAGTCTAAAGCCATCACGGCCATATTGCCTCATCTTCTGTATCCCCGTCTTCTGTATTTTACTGTTAGTAAAAGAGTGGAGTTGATCATCTCGATTGCAGTTGTGTGCCACTCAATATTGATGTATGTTTATATAATTCGTAAGAATATGTCGGTGTGTACAACGTGTATTTACCTCGCCCCCTTCAGTTTTTGGCAGACTTTTTCGGTACTAGCTCGACTTTAAGGGAAATCCTGTAGGTAAATACAAACTATATGTAATGATCAATGGATATTTACAATAGTTTCCACATAATATAATATAATATATGGATAGTCTGCTTTGTGTTCGAATAGCCGTAACAGACGTGTCGAACTTGGCTGACGAACCGCTGTCTGACCGACGGTAGAGAAAGAGTAAGAATATGATTTCCCTCTCTTTTTCTCTCGTAGGTCGACGTGGTTGACCTCAGCCATGTTGACGGGTCTAAAAAAAACACGAACCTAAGAATTTGTATGTTTTGTTTACCGAGTTGGCAACACTGACAACGAAAAAGAAAAGGAATAAAAAAAGATGGAGTTTTGGCGCCAACGTGGAAAAAACTTGTCGGCACGTATTATTATTTTTATAAACTTGTGTATTTTCAAGTGATAATGTATAATAATGTAAGATTATTATTTATTTAGTGTTCGTGAACGTCCTTGAGTGTCGGCAAGTAATATAACGAGATGACACAAATGTGTTTTCCAAAATGTGTTGTTTCCAAAACATCATGGCTTTACAGATAGCAGCCATAGCAGGCTTCCACCTGCTAAAGTCTGTGCGGAAAGAGAACCGTCATAAAATTTGAGGGCGCAACTGTGTTTTTTTAACGTATTTGCTATGGTGACAACACTGTTACGTCATTATAGCGCGACTATGATTCTTGATATTTCTACACTTTGTCAAATAAATTGATACAAAATTCTGTCTTAATAATACAACCTATTAATATAATAATCAAAATCATATTGTTTTGTAGTTCCATTTTTCGCCACGACGGTTCTCTTTCCGCACAGACTCTATCTGTAAAGCCTCCATTGCTTACTGAGGCATGATTTTGACTTGACCGTGACTAACGTGACTTAGTACTTTGCTTAACACTGACTATGACTTATTTGACGCTATTTAATACCATGTGAACTTGATTAGAAATACGACTGAAGGACTCTGTATTCATGGTCATGCAAAAATTTAGAAAAAAAGGAGGGGTAGGATTGGAACTTTGGAACGAATGAAACTGAAGAAAGGAAAGGAAATCCTAATCCGCCATTTTCTTTTTGACGCTCGAAGTGGAGCGGTGCTTGTAGTTTTTTTTTCAATAAAATAATATCATTAGTTTTCCATCTTAGATAATATTGAGATTTTAATACCACATACTTATCATCATGGTTGATAGAATCGAAATGGCTTTAGACGACATTATCAGAGCAAGTAAAAAAGGTGGCAGAGGCGGAGGAGCTGGAAGAAAATTTGATACAAACAGAAGACCTGGTGGTAGAGGAGCAGGAGGATTCCGTAACGGCCGCTCAGGTGGCGGTGTGTTACGAGGCAGAAATCGAGGCGGCGTATCTAAAGCCTCAAGTTACGCAAGGGTAAATCCAATAATTAGATGATAAAAAAATTGCATATGGCGGGCAGACGTGATGGAATGACGCACCAAATAGTGTGTTGTGAAATCTGCGGACGCTCACGAAAAGTCCAATGAATAACGTTGTTACTCTGCAGCCCGCTCGTTCGGCATTGCATTCCGCCGTGTTCTATTTTCAGTTTTACTGTAACTCGTATTCTATAAATGGCTACGTCTCCAAGTAGCTCAATGAATTAACCATAACACTCTTTAGTCACGATTTACCAGTGATCACTGGCGCATGATCAGTGGGAATGTCGCTCGAGGAGTGTCGCATAATGTATCAACTGTCTACGGCCAAAATGATGTATCACCATACATCAGCCATATTTTGGGTGTCGCAAGCCTGCTGCTGGGACAGATGCTGCGTTCCGGAGCAGCAGAGGTGTTGGTGCCATGGCGGTTTTTTTGTGACCCGGTTACCGAGCCTGCACGGTGCACCTTTAGAGTTGTGCTATCATCTTGCCTAAAAAGTGTTGTGAACCTGTGTTATGACATTTCCTACAACCTGGACATTTAGGTTTCTGTTCTAATTAGTGCAATTCAGCAAAATTGTCATAGGCTGTATTCTAATCTCATTGTAATAAAACCATCTAGTGAAAGATATCTGTTCAATTGTAAGCTATGTGAGTAATAGATATGCTGCATCATTGCAATAAGTGTAATGATGTACAGGGTGCATAGAGTGGCCCTTGGGCAGGCTCTATGAAGGACGACCTATTTCAGGGAGATGTAAACAGCACTTGGAAACATGATATGTTCAACGAATTTGGAGAGAGAAAAATTGCACAGCGCTCTGGAGCCATTACTACCGGACCTGCCAAGCTTCTTGTGTCAAATCTTGATTTTGGTGTCTCGGACTCTGACATTCAAGAATTATTCTCTGAATTTGGCAATTTGAAAAGTGCTGCTGTACATTACGATAGATCTGGAAGATCATTAGGTAAGCATTTGTATTTCTATGTCATTTATAATTTAACTATAAAGAAATAGAATTCTATTAAGTCAGGTTCAGTCACATCTGTTCAAACAAAGTAAATAAACATGTTTTTAATCTTTCAAAGTCATTTGAAATAGAGGACATTGAAGTTATGACTATTGCTTAATTTTTATTGTATATTATACCTGATGTTGAAAAAATATGATTAAGCAATAACTATTATGTTTTTATAGGTACAGCAGATGTAGTCTTCGAAAGAAAAGCAGATGCAGTGAAAGCCATGAAGCAATATAATGGAGTGCCTTTGGATGGGCGCGCGATGAACATACAGTTGGCCACTTCAGAAATCAGCAGCATCAGGAGTGAAGGGCGCATTGGTGGCGGCGGCGGCGGTGGTGGTGGAGGAGGCGGCCCCATGAGAAGGAATTCTAATAGAGGTAACTTAAACTTGATATAGTGATTTGATGACCAAGTCACTCACCTGGTTGTCGACTGATTGTATGCACCACAGTTGTCTGTAATCGTTCCAAAGAGAACCGAAATTCTGAGGTTCAAAACACTCCATGACACTCGTTACCCTAACATATCCTGTAATTTCACTGGAAATATTTCCATTCAGTCTATAAATTACCGAATCTTGTCACCTTTTACAGGTTATTTTGCAACCAGTGAATTTATAGCATACATGTATACAATCTTATAACAACTTCATTGCGTGTTACAGGGCCACCACCAAGAAACCAGACCGGCGGCGGTGGTGGTGTAGGCGCGCGTCGCGGCGGGCGCGGCCGCGGTGGAGGCCGTGGTGGAGGTCGCGGCGGCAATCGCCCCACGCCCACAGCAGAACAACTGGATGCTGAATTAGATGCTTACGTCAAAGAAATCAAGTGAAATTACAAATAGATCAGTGCAATGGACACTCTTTTTTTAAAGTGTATGTTAGAAAATAAAATTAACACAATAAGTGTTACAATTTGTATGTACTAAGAATTTAATAGAACAATGGACCAAGTTGGTGGCTGAAAAAACACCAGTTTCAGTTGATACTAGCATGACATGGGAATTATGGTTCTTGCAAACTCTTTAATGAATAAATGAATAATAAGTCTACTTGTAACACAACTTTTATTGGTGTTATCCTTGATCTGTGGTTAGTATATGGCTCATGTGCATCAGTTTTTAGGAAGTAAGCACACTTCGTTTTGATATATGCATTGCATATTAGCTCTCACATTGATATTGATCTAAAAGGGTCGTTTCCTAGCTGATGTTTTTGGTAACATACCACATAAAATATAATCAGCTTAAGAGCCCTCTATTTTTGAAGAAAAAAGCAATTAAAATTGGATTTTTGGCATTCTGATTCTATCAAATAGAAAATTCAGTTTCTGTGATAGATCTGTGTTTTTTATTGAAAATAACGGTTTCACATTTTGGAAAAACGACATTTCAACTGATTATGTCCAATTTACAAAAGTAGTTTTTCGTAGAACTCTCGGAGGGAAAGTTTGTTAATTACTTAAAATAAACAATTATGTTATGGTTTACTTGTTTTATATTAGTCTAAAACAAGTAAACCATAATATTAGTCTTGTAATTACAGCTTTGTTTTATGCCCAAAAATCCAAATATCTAAAATTTTATGGTACATTTTGGAATGTGGCCCTTAACTTAGTCCACTGATGGACAAAGGCCTTCCCTAGAATTTAGATAGACTATTATGGGGCGCCACAAAAGGAATAAGTCAAACTAGAATAATAAATACCAAAGACTACTAGAGGTCTAGTCAGAGCTATCTCTTCAATAAGGAAATGTTTTATTTTTACAATATGAAATCCCTCCACCGATGTAAGCACTGGCCTGGCCTGACCTTGAATAAGACTGCAAAATACAATCTAAACTAGTTAGAGAAACTGGCTTAATCTTAGGTATATCCAGTCAGTTAAAAATGTGTGCAAACATTTGTGAGACTGTCACTGTATAGTATTATAAACCTGTACTTTTATTTCTTTTATGGTATAGAAGTGTGACCAGGGCTGCCACTTGGTTTCCCCGAATTTATTAGGGAGGGCATCAGGGGGCCTTCTTCTTGAAGTTATGTCTGACATCGAAACCATCGCAATGGCCATCAATTAGTGTCATAACACATGTAGTTATATGGGTTGGGTATGAGCACACGGCCTCTACATATCTGTATCCTTAGTACAATTTTTGATAATATTCCATTTATTTTAGTACAGCACCTCCAGCGGAAACGCAGAGGATTTTTAATCGGTAGTAAATGTAGCTTCACTCAAATACAAAAAGTTTTCGAATAGCTTTCAGCCCAACAATGTATGGAAGAATCAAAAACAAAAAGTTTTTTTTCGTTTAAACTGTCATAACATGTACAAAGGACTTTCGAAAAAAACTAGGGGTTTCAAAATCTATCTTTTCTCAGCCATATGAGTGATGGAAGCCCTAAGTGTGACTTAGGCGCCCCAGGTAGACTGCTTTTCATGAAGTCTCCCAGATACAGCGCTGTCATCGTCTATCAATAACTATCATCTATTGCGCAGCACTTTTAAAGTTTTTAGGCATCATACACAACTCTAACTATAACAAATTGATAAAAATCTAACTAGCGTTCAAACCACTGAAGTGAATTTTTTTTCTTAATCATAGTAACAATATCCGACACTACAACATGGAAATTTAGTTTGGCTGTTTGACGAGAGACTTCTTTCATGAAAAGCACTAGTCACTTCCATTCCAGGCGTGTTTACCATTTTTAACTGACCTCCAAAACGGACGAAGTTATCAATTAGACGGTATTTTTTATGTTTGTTACCTCAGAACTTTCCACACAATTTTTTTTATAAGAGACATCTGTCGAAACACCTCTGTACTAAATCAGGCATGCACTTTCTAAAACTGATAGTGCCTAATTAATGCACGCGCTATGGGATAAAGGGCGCATATTTGGTCCAGTTCTGTCATTTTCATGAAGTCGGTTTTTTATTGATAATTATTTACCAAACTGTCACTACATCAGGAAAGTGGTGAAAAGGCTAGCCTGTCAACTTTAAAAAAACCCTGCGTGCGTTCTGCTCGCCGAGTTTATTTTATCCTCGCCTTTGTTTCAATCTGCCATTTGTTTAATCGTAGTCTTATCTCTTTAGTGGTATGTGCTCCTTTGGAAGTTTTGTGTTTGCTTTTACAAAAACTAGGTGCTATTAAAATATTTGAAGTCGAGAATGGAATAAACTCAGAGCGAAAATATCTAACTTGTTACCTATACAACCACAGTGCAGATAAAAAACTATTTTTTACAGTAAAAATATGTATTTATTTCATTGATTTATTACATAGTCTGGACTAGAGTTCATCATCTTTTTGAATTCTGTTTAATGAATTCTTCCATGTCGGGTCGGGATATGCCCCCGGCAGGGTGTCCGTCGAGTATGGCGCTAGCGGAGGGCTCCCAGGGCCACATGAGGCGGCCAGTGTACGCGCTCACCATGTCTACCCGGGCTTCCTCTGGGATGTAATACTCGCTGCGAGGCTTCTTGTCTCTGCCAATGCTGAAGTAGTACTTGTAACCGCTGGATTTAGATATTTGGGCTGACCATGGCTCTGGAAATGAAGATGGAAATCGAATGGAAACAAGCACTACTGTCGGTGAAATGAATTGAGAATATAAAGATTGGTTTGAAAGTAGGTATATCTGCCTGCCTGATATCTTTGCATGACTAGGTAAAGGTTGAACCAATTTTGATGATATTGGCCAAAAAATCAGTTAGTAAGTATTATTTATTTAGTCTAAAATGGCATTACCATAAATGCTCTATAAAATACATACCTACATACAAACTCCTAGCAGAAAAGTGTTGAATTTAATCATTTAAGTTTAGTAGATTTTTAGGGTTCCGTACCCAAAGGGTAAAAGGGGACCCTATTACTAAGACTGTGCTGTCCGTCCGTACGGAACCCTTCGTGCGCGAATCCGACTCGCACTTAGCCGGTTTTATTTGCTATTTCAGGGCTAGTCCCATAGTAAAAGTTCATAATGATTAGTTTAATGACTTCCTTTCGGCTTAGTTTAGTACATAACAGTCTATATGCGTAACCCTGCATAGGTAAAGTGTAGAATATATCGGAATAATAACATTCCGTAAAAAAGCCCCGTATTGTATACAATACCTGAATTATTATTGCCGTTAACATAAATATAACTTACCTTTTATTTCCTTCAGGAAAAGAATAGATCCAACAACGTAGAACATTTCGTTTCTGTTTATTCTATCAGGCGTGTTTATCGTGACTGCTTTCTTCACGCGCTTCATCGCGCGAATCTCCAGATTGCCCACAGCCGACGAGAACTGCTCCATATTGAACAGTCTCTTGCATCTTATTGGAAGTGTTTGACTATCAAATGGTTTGGATAGGGCTGAGCAGAACAAGTTGCACTGGGTTATCCTGCAAGTAGACATGTAGGTATGTCATAAATGTATACCTACTACACAAATTTACCATTGGCTATTTTTATATGTGGCTCACAGGAGAGGTCAAGTGCAGAAGGAGGGCCCAATCATAGGCTGCGAAAATCTGTCCGTCTGTCTGTCTGTCCGTCCGTCTGTCACCAGGCTGTATCTCATGAACCGTGATAGTTAGACAGTTGAAATTTTCACAGATGATGTATTTCTGTTGCTGCTATAACAAAAAATACTAAAAATAGAATAAAATTAATATTTAAGGGGGCTCCCATACAACAAACGTGATTTTTTTGCTCGTTTTCGCTCGATAACGGGTCTAATACTGCGGCATGTTTATGGCATTTACCAGTCATATCGGCCGAACATAATAAATATATAGTGTTGACAACATTGCCGCCATCTTAGGATATATTGCGCTGAGAGGAGCCCATTATTGAAAAGGGTTGCACACGTAGGCTATAACTGCGCCAAAAGGTCATTATTGAAATATTTGCGCACATAGGCTATACTGAGCATAAAGGAGGTCATTCACACCTCCCTTAAATTTTCCCTCTAAAGGTGGTACTTCCAATGAAACCCTTGAGAATTAGCCTATTCAATAAAAAAATAAGAATAATTAAAATCAATTCTTAAGCGAATAAATCGTGTAGCAAGCACGAAAAAGCGGCCAAGTGCGAGTCGGGCTTGTGCACAGGGTTCCGTACCACCACAAAATACAAAAAGTACAATTATATTTACGGGATACAACTACTTTATTGTAGTGAACAACTGTGATAGTTTAAAACAGTTTTATACAAAAAGACAACATCACTTCTAGACGATCACCCATCCAAGTACCAACCTCGCCCTAAGTTGCATAACTTTGTAATGAACAGAAATTTGTCAGCAATAGACAGACAGCTTAGTAATAGGGTGGGGGGTCCCTTTTACAAACTTTCATATAAATGTTTATAAAGATTTATTTGCTGCTTAAATAGGCCCTTTCACAAATACCTTTCGTCTACATCCCACAAGGAATCTACCTGGCCAAATTTCAGCTTCGTAGTTTTCGAGATTTCATGATGAGTTAGTCAGTCAGCCAGCCAGTAAGTATATTTTGCTTTAATATAATACTAGCGACTCACCCGCTTCGCACTGGTATAAGTTTTATTACATATAAATATAACCTTTCGTGAAAAATTATCAAGCTGATAGTGAAAACCGCATCAAAATCAGTCGCGTGGTTTAGGAGTTAGCGGATATACACCCGGGACCCGGGTATGTCCTAAAACTGCGACCAGAACCACCGGAGGATGGGCAGCAGCGTTCTAATAGTACACGGTGAAAGTACTGCGATCCCCAAGCCGCCATCCAAGCGTGGGGATTATGGCAACACCCCTCTCTATGATCCCTCATAGAGAGGGGTGTTGCCATAATCCCTTAATAAGGCCTTTTCCAACAGTGGACGTTAATTGGCTGATGATGTGTGGATATACAGACAGAAAGACACGGAAAGCGATTTTATTTTATTCTATGTAGAGATAGGTCATACCTTTCAGATAAAGCATACTGTGATATGTCGATACCACCCAACATCATTGCATCAATGATGTGTAAAGCCTTGCTATAAATCTGGTTATTTCCTTGCCCTCTATACTCTTTCACTATCTGAAATTGAAACATTTATTATCAATATAAAAAACAGACTTCATAAAAGTGTCAGAACTGGACAAATTGAAATGGGGCCACACGGGAAGCACCAGCTTTCAAATAAAAAAAGAATCAACAAAACCGGTTCACCCAGTCAAAAGTTCTGAGGTAATAAAATAAAATAAAACAGTCGAATTCAGAACCTCCGCCTTTCTGGAAGTCTGTTAAAAAGGGTCATCTCAATAATACTGGTTTCAATGCTCAATAATTTATTACAAACTAGTCGACCGCCCCGGCTTCGCACGGGTGTAAGCTCGGCCTTCGGCCTCGCTACTATGACCCGCTCCAGGAACACAAAATTTCATCAAAATCGGTCCAGCCGTTATAAGAGTATCCTATGTCCGTCTCCTGGTTCTAAGCTACCTCCCCACCAATTTTCAGCCAAATCGGTTCAGCCGTTCTTGAGTTATAAATAGTGTAACTAACACGACTTTCTTTTATATATATAGATTATGAAATTGACACCCAGATCTTAGCATGTCGGTACCCAGGGATGACATAATGACACTGATTGGGTATAATGCGGAACGGATCGACTTATTCCATAATTGATTTGTCTTTTAATTACTTGTATGGGCTACAGTGACAATTTGCGAGCTGTATGAACTGTAGGATGTCTTTTATCTGCACAGTACCCTTAGTACAAGATTTGATAATTTTCGAAAACTTTTTTCGTTTTCGTATTGTTCTATTCTTTGCTGGGCTGAAAGCTTTTTCCGTATTTGAGTGAAGCAACCTATACCTACTGTTGATTACTACAGATTTTAGTTCCTCCGCGTTTCCGCTGGAGGCGTTTTACTAAAATCTATGGAACAAAACGAAAATAGTTTTCGAAAACTATCAAAACTTGTACTAACTCTTTAGTACTGGTTATTAAGAAATATTTTACCACTTTTATTGTGCGTACTGCTAGTCTGTGGAATGCGCTGCCTGAATGGGTGTTCCTCGATAGTTACAATCTAGGTGTCTTCAAATCACGAGTGAATCGGCTTCTTCTAGGCAAGCATGCTCGATCGTAGACCGCATCATCGCTTAACATCAGGCGAGTTGGCGGTCAAACGCAAGCCTATTTATGCATTAAATAAAATAAAAAAATTTGGTGGCCATTGAGTTTGGGTCGGAGCTATTTTCTATCTGTATTTGATCTTTTTACAACTAAAACCAAACTCATACAATAAAAAATAAAATAAAAATTATATTAAAATTAATTTAGTATGTAGAGTGTATCATGATAATACACATCAGTTTTTGTTTTGCAAAAGAGTGAGGTTATTAAAGTCTCGGGATAAAATAAAGTTTACGCTCACCTCGCCATAAATGAGTGTTTTAGCAGGCATTGTGAGGTGGAGATCTACAACACTCCGCCATCCATTAGATTCTAACTGGAACAACTGGTGTCCTCCACAACCTGGAACGTTTCAGATGAATATTGGAAATTATAGCAACAGCGAGGTACATTGATGTAATTTATAGGATTAGATGGATGGTCATGAAGAAAATAACATCGAAATTTGGCCACATTGGGATATTATTATGTAAATGTAGCTAGCAACTGTACATAATAAAACTGTTTTAAACTATCACGGTTGTTACACGCCCTTGTCTTGTCTGCCCATGGACATGATAGATGTAACTGCGCCGAAAAATCGGGAGCTCCATCCACAACCTCGGTAAATATCCAGTTAATAACCATAAAACAATACCTAATGTACAATAATTATCAACATAAAAAATCGACTTTCATAAAAATTTCAGAACTGGACCAAATTGAAATGGGACCACACGGAAAGCAACAGCTATCAAATAAAAAAAAAGTATCATTAAAATTGGTTCACCCAGTCGATAGATCTGAGGTAACAAATATAAAAAACAGTCGAATTGAGAACCTCCTCCTTTTTGGAAGTCGGTTAAAAATAACCTTAAATGTAAGCTAGTTTATTACTAGCTGTGTCCACCGGTTTCTCCCGCGCGGATATAGTCTCGCAGGAACCGTACATTTTTTCAGGATAAAAAGTGTCCTATATCACTCTCTGGAGTCTCTGATCCTGAAACTATCTCTATGAAATCACATTGAACTGTTGCTTCATGAAAGAAGAACTAACAAATACAATTTTGCATTTAGAATATTGGTATGATGAATCGTACGTAATACACAACTTCAAAGAATCAAAGATTAATATCGTTTGCAGTAACATTTCTACTTAGAACCATTTAAGGCATTGCGCTGGCTGTAGTTGGGCTTCGGGCTAAATAGAGGTAGTTCCAAGTTTACCTAAGTTTCCTAGTTTACCATCATACTTTTGTTTGTGGTCATATTTTTCTGGCCATTTTTATGTTTGTGACCATCCATCTAGTCATATATACCATCAATCAATAACATCTATTATTTAATAACAAGTTACTTTTTAGTCTTACTCAAAAATATTCTTAAGTCTGGACTATTCTTGCCACTGCTAAGGAACATCATATGCCAATCATATACATTTCTGAATTTTTCTAAATCCTTTGGCCTTTCAATATAATCTGGATGTTTACACAAGACTCCGGTTTTAAACAAATGTGCACTTTGGGCATCTGGCGGCGGTTTGTGCATTAGTGAAAATATTTTCATTAGTGTTTCGTCTGGGCTCAATCTTTCTGGTTGAGTTCTCACTTGATCAGGGAGCTGTGAAATAAAAACTAATATTAACAGTCTCCATTTATTAACAGTTTCGAACCGGAAGACGCAGCGTAGGTAGGCCTCCCACTAGATGGACCGAAGACATCGTGACAGTCGCGGACATCCAGTGGATGCAGATGGCAGGATGTCGTTCATTGTGGAGGTTAAAGGGGGAGGCCTATGTTCAGCAATGGACGTCTTCTGGCTGATGATGATTAACAGTCTACCGCAAAGATATATAGTTAAATCTAAGTTTGTACTGGCGGAGGACCGAGATTTATGGAAGGAAATGGGGGAGACCTTTGCCCAGCAGTGGGACAGTATAGGTTGAGAAAAAAAAAAAGTTTGTACTGGTTTAATTGTAGATTTATAGCTCATGCCGATTTGATCATCAATTTCCTCGCATGCGAATATACACACTAAGCACCCACATTTTAAGTCTGAACCTTGAGGAAGGCATGATTCGTCATGCATTTATCCTGGTGCGACCCAGATTAGGTTCACAATAAAAACTAGTGTACGTATCGAAGTGATTCTTACTATCCGACGCAAAAAAGGGGTGTTAATAAATAATAATAAATAATAGGGGTGTTATGTTCCCCGTTAGTTACAATCTGGGTGTTTTCAAGTCAAAAGTGAATCCAAGGCAAGCGTGATCCATCGCTTAACATCAGGCGAGTTGGCGGCCAAGCGCAAGCCAACAAATAAAAAAATATAATAATTAATATCTGGGACATTATTGCACACACGGTCATCTGACCCCAAACTAAGCAAAGCTTGTAATATGGCTGCCAGAGACTGATTTACATGCAGGTGTGCAACAGGCCTACGCCACGGTCACCTACGTCAGAATTGTGGTCCCTTTCATCTATAGTTTCATATATCATGCATGTATATCATGTATATCTGGTATCTGGTATACCAGATATACATAATATACATAATAATGTACCAGACATTATTGCACACACGGTCATCTGACCCCAAACTAAGCAAAGCTTGTAATATGGCTGCCAGAGACTGATATACATACATATATATTTTTAAATACATACTTAGATAGATATTAACACCCAGACATAGAACAAACACAAATGTAAATATCCACACGAAACATCGTCTATCATCGTCACGACAAACGCAGGTGTGGGAAGATATTATCGTCACGCATTAAGAACTATTGGGCTACGTGTCGAGTCGATAGACGCAACGCGATAGTTTGAGAGGCGGTTTTTATACACATCAAATGTGTTTAGCAGCTGGAAGGGGAAGCTTTGTGTGCGAGCGTTTAATCGCCTATATATCGCGATAACTTTGGTCGTTACTTTTAGCGCCAAAAGTCGAAACTTCGTCACGCACACGGAGAAAAAGGATATCACGCAGATGTGGAAGGTGTATACGTTGGTATGAAATCAAATCAAATAAAACTAACTCACTTTCCACAACTTCAGACACTCTTCCTTCATTTCAGCTTGAGTAGTTTCCTTCAGGTTTTTGTCTTTACTAAATGCTGCTATTTTCAAAAGATGTTTAATTTGTCTTTCGCCCAGTCTGTAAACAATCGGAACTTATTCATGACATGTCAACTATCATCAACATAGAATAGAGTAGTTTAGATCATACATACACACAGTTACTTTTGTAAATGTATTCATAGAAAGCTGTGTCTTCCTGTATGACGCTGAGAGGGACTAGTTCAAGAATATCTTCACCGTTGTCTACTCCCTTCCAAAGCATAGAATTGACAGAGAAGAAGTGCTGCTCCACTGACTCTGTTCCTAATCTCTTCCACAAGCATACAAGGTATCGTTCAGAGTTGGCTGGCCTTGAGGTAACTGGCTTGTGGATACAAACTGAAACCACAAAACATGTCAAAAGCATAGAATGTCAAGTGCATATTATGCAGTAACAACAAAAAACGAACCCTGCTTAAAATATCGCTAGCGGTGTTTCCGAGACACCGCTAGCGATATTTTTAGCTACAACATGGAGCTACAACATGGGGTTCTTCAAAAGGCGAGTTAATAGAGTCTTAAAGGGTCGGCAACGTATTTGTGATGCCTCTGGTGTTACAAGTATCCATAGGCGACGGTGACTGCTTACCATCAGGTGGCCCGTTTGCTTGTTTGCCACCTATTGCATTAAAAAAACTGTGAGCTTTATCTTATCGCCTGTAATCTTAGTGATCTGATAAATAGTGCAGACTAGCAATTCACTTAGGGGTTTGCAATCCGAATAATTCGGGAAAACAGATATCCGTTCAATTTGAAATCCATATTTATTTGGATTCAGTATCCGGATAATTCGGATTTTTTTGCCTGTACTGTACCTATGTGGGTTTATAGCAAAATTAATAACAACACAATAACTTATGTGAAAGTACACTTAAGTTTTAGCGGGTAAAACTTGAAAATTAGTCACCAAGTCCTCACTCAATATCTACAAAGAACTTGTAAAATAGACACCACCAATATATTCAGATACTCAGACATTTTGGAAAAGATGATGTCAGGTTACACGAGACAATGTGCATCAAAATAGATCATTTTATACAGTGAATCACGGAGTGGTGGTACAAAACAAAAGGAGATCATTGTACTCGTTATTATGAAACTTATACAATGGGACCAAACCTGAAATCGTGAAATATTTAACAGTTCCATAGAAAAATACAATTTATACTCCAGAAAAAATTTGAAACAGTTGTTATTTTTCCACTATTTCAGAGTTGCTCCGATAGTAAAAGTTGTTTATAATGTCATCATTATCATCTCTCATGAGAATGAGAGTCAAGCCATGCAGAATTTTGATCACATCATCAGCCAATTAACGTCCACTGTTGGACAAAGGCCTCCCTCATAGAGAGGGGTGTTGCCATAATCCCCACGCTTGGCAGGCGGCTTGGGGATCGCAGTACGTTCACCGTGTACTATTAGGACGGTGCTGCCCATCCTCCGGTGGTTCTGGTCGCAGTTTTAGGACATACCCGGGTCCAATTTGTTTTTTTTGGGGAATTTTTCGGGAATTTTGGTCTCCAGCACAAAACCGGATGCAACCGGACATATTTCGACGAGTGTGCGCAAGAGCTTCATGACGTTATTTCACCCTCCCCCTTTTACTAGAGGACAAGTGGAAGGACTGCACACTATCACCCCTTCCCCATGGAAATTCCAAAGATTTTCCAAAGATCACAACGATTTGGGTGATTTATGATGCATACTGCCCAAGAATGGAACTCCTTGCCATCCACCTTGTTTCATGAGAACTACAATCTAGGCATTTTCAAGGCTAGAATGAATAGATTTCTTCTAGATCAACGTGTTCCATCCTCGGCCACACCGTCGCTTACCATCAGGCGCGTTGGTAGGCAAACGTAGATCTATTCTATATAAAATAAAAAACTTTGGTTACTCTCGCAGACATTTGTCGTACCATACAGTCTCTACCTAGTGTTGGTTGTATTGTAATAGATGAAAAGTGTTGTTTAATAATCATCACCTTTGTCAAAGCACCTGTACAAGATATAGATGAGCCCGACACTGAAGGGCGTGAACACATCAAAGAGCTTGACGACGAAGTGTCCGCCGGTGCGGACCAGTTGCAGTGCCGCGAGACACTGACACAAGTACAGCTGCTTCGACAGCACTTCCTGCAGGTTTTCTTGCCCTTCCACTGAGAACCCCTGCAATAGCAATGCCATTAGATGGTGTACCTTTCACGCTCACAGTCACACCACACTCGCAAGCATATTGTGTATCAAAACGATTTGTTCCCCAGAGATACACTTTCCCCGTAGAGACACTTTTCGAAAAGTCTCGCTTCTGTTCCTTAGAGATCCACTTTTTTTTAATCCTACTAATTGTTCCTCATAGGTACACTTTTCGGTACTATTGTGCACGAAATATAATTATATAATATTAAATAATCGACATTTATGAAAATCTAATTTTTTTTTTTCACCAAATCCAAGTACCAGGAATGCATAAACCATGAAGAGCTTTCCCCTTCGCGATCCATAATAACACTTTTTGTGAATCTAGAGTGAAATACCTCTGCATCGTTTCTGTTATCTTGGTACCTGGTATCGGCAAATTGAGCTGTTCCACTTGTCCCTACCAACGTAAACCATCATCATCATTATTACCCTACTCTTATCAGACGGACTTGGGCCACTCTCTCGGGGTAGAGATCTTCGTTTCAGATGACAGCTGTCAAATGTAGTTGGATGATATCACAAGAACTCGACGAGATCTATCACTTCCGTAAAGGAACTGCTAGTCCAAGATCGATAGTTTCCGAGATATCGTCCAACAAAGTTTGACAGCTGTCATACTAATGAAGATCTTGACGAGGTCTATCACTTCTGTAAAGGAACTGCTAGTCCAAGATCGATAGTTTCCGAGATATCGTCCAACAAAGTTTGACAGCTGTCATACTAATGAAGATCTTGACGAGGTCTATCACTTCTGTAAAGGAACTGCTAGTCCAAGATAGATAGTTTCCGAGATATCGTCCAACAAAGTTTGACAGTTGTCATACTAATGAAGATCTTATATATGTGGGATGTGGGACATTATTGCACACATGGTCATCTGACCCCAAACTAAGCAAAGCTTGTAATATGGCTGCCAGAGACTGATATACATACATATATATTTTTAAATACATACTTAAATAGATATTAACACCCAGACATAGAACAAACACAAATGTTCATCACACAAAAATGTTTGTCCTAGATGGGAATCGAACCCACGCCTACAAGCACAGAAAGTAGGATCACTACCAACTGAGCCACCGAGGCAGTCAACGACGACGACAACGACGAGGTCTATCACTTCTGTAAAGGAACTGCTAGTCCAAGATCGATAGTTTCCGAGATATCGTCCAACAAAGTTTGACAGCTGTCATCCGAAATGTAGATCTCGATGAGGTCTATCACTTTTGCAAAGGAACTGCCACTACAGGATCGTCAGTTTCCGACATATCGTCGAACAAAGATTGACAGCTGTCACACTGACAGCTGTAAGCTAATGATGATGATGGTGGATTAGAGCGCATCTTCTCCCTGAGAGAAGGCCTGTGTCCCAGCAGTGGGAAAGATAGGTTGAAATTATGAAGTTTCTATTTTAAATTTGGGATACTTTGCGAATGATGATGATGGTGGGTTAGGGCCTATCCTCTCTCTTAGAGAAGCCCTGTGTCCCAGCAGTGGGAACATGATAGGATGAAATGATGATGATGATGAAATTTCTAATTTGAACCATTTTTTATTTATATTCATGGGTGATCAAAAGATACCAAAACAACTATGGTCACCTAGGTGCAGGTGATCAAAGGATACTCAAATAATAATTTAAATGGAGTCGCCTATTATCACCCAGGTGATCAAAGTGGAATAGACCAAAGAAAATTTGTTTTAGTTTGGTGGAGTCTAGTTTTTTTTTTCTCTAGGGAAAAATATAAAAAATATATATATAGGGATTCAAAAACTTTTCTATTTAAGTGTATTAGCCGAAAGTGGATCTCTAAGGAACAGTAGCGAGACTTTTCGAAAAGTGTCTCTACGGGGAAAGTGTATCTCTGGGGAACAAATCATCAAAACTCTCAATTTCTAAATTCTAAGTAATGAGTTCGATGTGATTTCGCACCTCGTCCACGGTAGTGTAGACTCCGTGAGAAGGTCAGAGAAGGCTGGCCTACATCAAGACCTCACGGATACGGCAGGTAAGCTAAATTTAGAGAACTTTTCATAGATCGGTTTACAAGTGTAATATGCAATTGCAACACTGCATCTGGAGGACAAGATTATTTGAACAAAATACAGTATAGTGCTACAATATCAGTTCGACTTACGCCATCAGCCATCAGAAAATGAACTCCTTTATCCTCAGTCTGTAGAAGTACATGCTCCTTCAAAGATGTCAGGTTGGCTGGGTCAAACACATTGCCATCCTCTTTCACTCCGTAATGAGGGTTGAAAGTCTCTGCCGTGCCAGCATAAAAGTCTGAGAGTTTGAAATCGTTGGGGCCTTTAAGGGTAAAACCAAACCCTGAAAAAGAAATCCGCAGAGTATGTTACAAGTAATAAAATCACAGCATGCAGATAGAATGTGATTGGTAATTTAACTTGAGCTGATAAAGTTATATTTATCAAAAAACCATAAACTATGTTTTTCATCAGTCACCTTTTGCCCGCCATCCTTTTCGATACAAAATATACTCCGAAAAACCACCAGGGCCAGCACATACATCCGCAAAATAGAGTATTTCTTTCTTATCAATAGCATCTTCGCCTGTAGATTTCTTGGGGTTGGTGAACATAAAGTCGAACACGGCATCTATGTTCGCCATTTTTACAGCTGCTCTGTTTAGGAATACTACTGCACCGATTGTTTCGTATGGATTGCTACGAAATCGTGCGTGCCTAAGATCTTTGTCATCAAGGCTGTCGAAAATAGTCTGAAAATAAAAATATTATTAATTTTATTTTAGAGAAACTTACAGCTGTCACTGTGAGAACAGAGATAGAACTAGAATAACTAAATAATGAGTTATGGCGATTTAAAAACTATCCCAAGGTTAGCAGACTTTAAACACATTTTTTTTTAAATCAATAAAATAGATTCCAGCTAGTTTATCAGCAAAATACCTTGCACCCAACGTTAGCTGACAACTAGACGAATTGCGGTTGGGGGGGGGGGGGGGGGGGGGGGGGTCTAAGAGGTCTAAGAAGTAAGGTGTCTACCTATCTAAAAGCTATCTCATTTTCATTTTATTTTAGCGTTCCAGAATGTTTCCATTCTAGTTCACAGATCGGCCGATCCAACGGTCTCTGGAAAACAACAACCTAGTAAAATCATTAATTTTTCACTCAAACAACATCCGAAGGGCCTAAAGAGGGTGCAAGGATTTTTTCTATTAAATAAATTACTATGAAATGTGAACCGTAACGCCGGTACCGCAACACTTGAAAGTTTGCAGATCCTTAAGCCTCCTAATCTTAACAGTGGGGCTTGTGTCCATGTCCTATCATTCAAATCCGATAATTGAGTCACTTTTATTGTCTAACTCGAAATGAGTTCACTGAACACTACTGCGTTCCGGATTGAAGGGCAATGATTCCAGCGAAATTACAGGGCACACAGAGATTTGACATCTTATATCTCGGGGTGACGAGCGCAGTGCATTGCCATCCAGGGTTTTGAACTGTTGAAGTTCAAAATTCTGAGTGGCGTTGAGCTGTTATGGGCAAGCGTGAAGAGCCATTAGGCGAGCGACTTCGTTCGTCTCGTCACCCAGTATCATAAAAAAAAAAAAACTGTGTTTCCATAGTAGACAAAAATATTTTGATTTACATAAATAACTTCATAAAGATAAATCAGGATTCATGTCAGGACCATCTGGGTTTAAACAGAAGTCTAAACCCAGATGATTGATGATATTAGTCTGGGTCCTCACCCATATGGTTCCTTGTCAAGTCTTACCTTGGCTTCTAAAACTCCTTTTAAAATTTGTGGATCCACAAAGTTAACTTCATCGTCAACGGTCAATTTCTTTGGTCCTTTCCTCAACCAGGCATCAAGGACGTCTCCCAGTAATGGTTCATCAGGTGCTGGAGGTAACCACATCTGGATACATCATTTATAAGCTTTAAAATATGGACAGAGAAGTCTCTCTCTTCTCGACAATGCAAAGCTAAAAGAGGGGGTATTGTATTTAACATGTAAAAAAAAAAAACTTTATTTAGGTCTGATTTTTTAATTTACAAGTGTCCTGTTAAATTTTGACAACCTGTATTAGGAGAGATGTACATGTATACAGTATATGTATTACCAACCTACATCTCAACCGATTTTGAGATATGATGTGTGAATAGACTCCTTTATATAAGGTCGGGGAAAAAGTTTCTTCGTATTTTATAAACAAATTCAAGACATATTTTTTTCAAGTTTAATTACATTTAATTATAATATATATGTACCATTTTGTTCGATAACTTGTTGCCATCTTTTAGGTAGTGACATGACCCCGTTGCTGTAGAAATTTTGGGAATTCTGATCAATAAAATGCAACAAGTAGTTTTGACAGTCCTCTCTTGATGTTAATCTAACACTACCCAAAGAATTCTGAAGAGATCGAAACAGGTGGAAATCTGAGGGTGCAAGGTCAGGGCTATGTGGTGGATGCATTAACACTTCCTAACCAAGCTCTCTAAATTTTTGCTGAGTGGCCAAAGATGTGTGCGGTCTGGCGTTATCATGATGAAAGACCACACTCTTTATGTTGATCAATTCCGGCCGTTTTTTCTCAATTTCTTGTTTGAGTCTCATCTGCTGTTGGCAGTAGAGATCCGAATCGATGGTTTTGCCCGGCGGTAAATGCTCATAATGAACGATGCCCTTCCAATCCCACCATACACACAGCATCACCTTATTACGTGTTAATCTGGGTTTCGCTACAGTCTGTGGTGCTTCACTGCCCTTTGACCATGATCGTTTGCGCACATTCTTGTCGTAGGTGATCCATTTTGCATCACCAGTGATCAATCTTTTAAAAAACGGTTCGGTTTCTTTACGTTTCAATAGAGAATCGCAAATGAGTACACGATTCATTTGGTTTCTTTCAGTGAGCTGGTGTGGCACCCAAATATCGAGTTTTTTTGTATACCCAGTTATTTTCAAATGGGTCAAAACTGTTTTGTGGTCAATCCCCAGGTCTTCAGCTACGTCGTAACTACTAATATGCCGATCTTGGTCCACTTTTTCAGAAATGGCATCGACTTTATCCGTAACAGGGCGACCAGAGCTAGCTGCATCTTTGACATCAAAATTCCTGGACTGAAAATGCTTGAACCAACATTGTGCTACTCTTGATGACACTGCATTAGGTCCATAAATGTCACAAATTTTATTCGCGGCTTGTGTCGCATTTTTCAGTTTTTTGTAATAAAATTTCACAATATATCGAATTTCTTCGTTAGATTCACTCATTTTATCGAACAAAAAAACAATTGAAAAATGGCGGGAAATTGCTTTTTACTTTTTATATTCCTTTTTTAAAATGTCATATTTTTAATGGTATCAAAACCAGCCAGATACAAACAGTACAACTGATGAGATTTTTATTACAACTTTATACATACAAAATACGAAAAGACTTTTTCCCCGACCTATTATTCGGAAATAGGTGACATCATCATTAATATACAAGATAGTGACTAGCTCCCTACTGGTAAAGTGGGGATGATTTACTAGACTCCCTCATGTGGGCATCTTCAATACATCTTCGATAATAATTATCAAATAAAAAATTGACTTCACAAAATTTATATAAAATGGGCAAAGTCGGTTACTTGGATGATCATATTGTCATCCAAGTAACAACTTTTTCCAGTTATTTTGATTTAAAAGCCAAACTACTGAGCCCATTTTGATGAAATTTCGATGGGATCAGTCTGAAAATATATCATTTCAATTAAAAAAAGAATTTTCCAAATCGGTTTATTGACGGAGTTCTGAGGTAACAAATATGTAAAAAAATGAGGTTACCACCCTTCTCTTTTAAGTTGGTTAATAATTAAATAATTTTCATTGCAAAAGATCTATTTGGTTTGTACAATAAACATTTTATGGTTCATAATTTTTTATCCAAGTGTACGTTTGTGAAATATGATCCGCCAAAAATAATTATATATCTCAGGTTTTAGTTTTTATTTAAGAATTACTTTTGTTAAATGTGTAAAAGTATATTAAACTAGCCGTCCGCCCCAGCTTCGCACGAGTGTAAGCTCGGCCTTCGGCCTCGCTACAAAATATAATATAGCCTATGTCACCCGGGGATAGTGTAGCTTCCCAACAGTGAAAGAATTTTTCAAATCGGTTCAGTAGTTTCGGAGCCTATTCATTACGAACATACAAAAATAGGTACAAATCTTTCCTCTTTATAATATTAGTGTAGATAAACCGGCCTAGTACGAGTCGTACTCGCGCACTAAGGTTTCTGTACCATCACATAAATTGTCAACTATTATAGTACAAAAAGCCAACATCACACCCAGATGACCACCGATTCAAGTACTAACGGCACTCGACGTTGCATAACTTTGGTGAACAGAAATTTGTCATCGACTCGCACTTGACCAGTATTTATTGTTAAATGTTATTTTACTTTATAGTATAAACTATAATCATGCAAAGTTTGATGCTTGTACGTATTACCGTTTTAACACTAGAGCAAATAAATACAAAAATATATTTAAAAAGTATGTTGTTTGGGGACCCCCCTTTAGTTATTACTTTTTGTCTTTATTATTATTTCTTAATTAATCCCTTGTAACATTAAGTACATATACTTCATGTGAAAATCTCCACCGGCTATCTGTTACAGTTCAAAAGTATACAGTTGTTATAAGGCAGGACATATAGACAGACAGCGTAGACTTAGTCATAGGGTCCCATTTACACCCTTTGAGTAGGGAACCCTAATAATTATAGATATAAAATAAAAGCAAAGATGTGATAATTATTACTTACAACATCCTCTTTTGCTTCTGGCTTTGAATCATCTGGTCTCCAGGTGAAATCTCTGGGCACTTCTCCAACGGTAGATGGTTTCATACCCAAACCTCTTCTTCCTTTTTGAGTGGATGCTTCCACAGGCTCCACTCGACCATGCTCAAACTTCCCCAACCCTTTTCCAGGTTTAAAACCCATGTTACTCATCATGCGTTTAGACTTTTCTGAATATTCTGCACTGTATGCATCTTCGTTAACTTTATCATCATTAGTATTCTTATTATAGAAGGATTCAGTTGAGTCTCCAAATGTCGGCCGCATGGAGATTTCACTATCATTATCATTAAAGCCGGGTCGAATATCATCATAACTATCATTTGGTGAAGAGCAGTTTTCACTCATGCTACTTCTACTCAATCTGATATTATTATCCTCCGAGCTTCTCTCTGTGTTACTGCTGTGTATTTTGGCGGGCTTTTGAAAACTTGACTTTTCATTCTTTTGTGCTTTTGATGGTTCATTGTCAGAATCTTCTTGAAAAACTGGAAAATATAAACAAAATGTTAGGGGACGTAATGAAAGATAAACAAAAAATATAAAGAAGTAAAACAGATATGTCACCACGTGAAAAGCCAATGCAATTAACAGATTAGTTTGTTACCAGAACCATGTGAAGTGGTGGAAGAGGCGCCGTAAGTATCAGCGCGGGGACGTTTAGCTGGCATGGAACTTTCATCACTGCTAGAGTCTTCGTCTGATGGATCTGTAAAGTTTTTCAGACTTATGAGTTCTATTTAGTGTTAAGTTAAACAGCATGTGTACAATTTCAATGCAGTACAAGATGTTTTTGAAAAACAATAACACGAATACTTGCCAGAGAGGTTCATAGTGAAGATTTGATAATGTTTTGGTTAGGTACTTCTTTCAGAATGTTACCTGGAAAATAGACTACACTAACACGCGCGGCACGTATATAGCTCTTAAAACAAGTTGATTAGCGGCATTTCGACTTCAATCAAAAGCCTAAAAATTAAAAATCTTGCCTAAATATTTTTTAAAATGCGCAAACAAACCAACCATAGAATAAATAATTTAAACGAAACCACAGACCACCATTTGGCTAGCATGCGCACCGCGACAAAATCTTGTCGTCACTTTGTCGAGCAAGAACGCGGACAAGGTGCATAAAAAGAGTCGACAAAAATTTGTCGTGATGCGCATGCTAGCCCGGTAGGACAGTAAAATACGGCAGATGAGGCAGTATGGCTTTAATAACTTTAGCCTACTCAGTAATGAACAAAAAAACCAATCGGACGCAGACAGAGCAGAGCAACAGAGCAACAAACAAATGAAAGTTTTTTTGGTGGAACGTCATCGCCGTGTCACCATTGAAAAAAAATTTTCCGGTTATATTTTTCTATTTAAATCCATTTATCATAGCTAATTGACCAGTTTTCCTAGTAAATAGCTATCATTTAATTTTTAGTTTCATTTCTAGTATAATTAGTATCATTGTAGTTATATATCTTGATTTTTGTCAGTAGCCCCTTTTCTAACACTTTAATATGATTGACGAAGAGCCTCCTGATCCTGGCGGTGGAATAATGGCGTCCGATTACAATATTCCTCCCTCTCCTGGTGCATTTACAGCAATATCCACCTCGGAGGATGTCCAAAAAACCCATAAACGCTCTAAGCGTAGAGCTTTGAAACGGGATGTAAGAGCATGTTCTCCCATTGACTCTTCTGGTGAAGAATTTAAAATTGCTGATGACGTAATTCTTACTTCAGGACAAAACACACCCCCAAATTTTTTTTCGACTGTGAGCAGTGAGCTTCCCCTTGCCACTCTTCCAACCCCCGTATCTGCGTCTCTGCCCTTAGGTCAGAAGACAATTGCTTCAACAAGTTCCTCCTCATTTTTGCCCCCGGGCCAAAAAATCGCTCCAACTCCGGTTGCACGTCAGTGCTATGTTTCATCCGATCGTGGGCCGTATGTTATTCACGTACAAAAAATCGCGGTTGTATCTTCTGATAGCACTTCTTTGCACCCTGTTACTTTCGGGCGATTCCTTTTTGAGCGCTCGAGAGAATTTGTAGGCATTGTTGATGGATCAATTAAAAGCGTGGGCCGAAATAGAATCTCGCTGTGTTTCCACTCATTTAAGGCCGCTAATGCCTTCATAGACTCGAGCTCCCTCGCTAATAAGGGGTATAAAGCGTTTATTCCCTCATATAATGTAACTCGTCTGGGTCTGGTACGGGGCATCCCCGTCGATTTATCCGACGAAGAAATAATAAAGGAAGTACGGGTGCCCCAAGAGTGCGGCCCGATAATCAAAGTTCGTAGATTGAACTTCAAATTGGTGATTGATGGGTCAGTGTCATGGAAACCTTCTCAAACGGTTGTTTTAACTTTTGATGGCCAACTCCTACCCCCAAGAGTTTTTTTGTGCTATAACTCTTTTCAAGTGGAGCAGTACGTTTTACCTACTATCCAGTGTTTTTCTTGTTGTAGGTACGGACATACCAAGATCCAATGCAGGTCGAAGCCAGTATGCTTCAAATGCTCTTTAGCCCACACTGGAGACTCGTGCAATGTAGATGCGGAGGGCGCCAAATGTGTTTGGTGCCGTGGTAGTCACTTCGCAACCAATAAAATCTGCCCCGAAATGTCTCGCCAGATTTCTATTAAAAAAACAATGTCGCAAAATGTTTTATCATACGCAGAGGCATCGAAACTTCACCCCTCATCAAGAATTACTTATGCAGAAGTGACTTCTTCTTCTTCTTTGGCACCTTCTCCTCCTTTTCCCTCTCAGCTTTCGGGTTCAACTAATCACGTTACTGTGGAGCCTACCAGAGTGCACTACAGGGGTAAAAAAAACAGGCCTGTTGGTTCAACTTCTCCCTCTTCTGGCTATGACCATTTGGCTCACTCAAACATTGTTAGGGGTGACTTTGCGGAAGCCGCTCCTAATGGATGTGCCCTTAACCCTAATAAAACCCCCGAGTCTCCATCTGTTCAATCGGTTATCTCTGAACTTCTCAAACTTTTAAATCTTTTGTCCTCTCTTCTCAACCCTCCCCGTGCTCATCACTCCCCTTCCCATCCTTTACCGTCCAACGCTGCATTTAATTTAAATTCACTCATTTCCCTTCTATCTAATGGATCTCAAGTTCCTTCAATGGAATAGTAGATCACTATATAATAAATTATCTGATCTTATATATTTAGTTAATAAATATAATATTACTGCCTTGTCTATTTCTGAGACATGGTTAAAGTCTGGTTCTCATTTTAGAGTTCCTGGCTTTGATGTCATCAGAAGTGACAGACAAGATGGTTTTGGAGGTGTTGCCCTCCTGATAAAAAATAATATTCCTTTCTCTCCTATTATTATTCCTGTTCATAGTGGTTTTCAAGCAATTGCTGTGCGTGCCAAGAATTATTCTGTTGTCTCACTTTATATTCCTGACCCTTCTAAGTTAATTCTTCGTAAATTAGTTTCGGTTTTGAGTTCCCTACCAAAGCCGCTTTTGGTCCTTGGTGATCTGAATTGTCATCATTCTGTTTGGGGTTGTGGTAAGTCCGATGAATGTGGTGAGTTTTTGTTGGACTCTCTTGATACTCTTAATCTCTGCATTCTTAATGATGGCTCCCCTACTAGAAGGACTCGTCCTCATGAATTTCGCAGTGCTGTTGATCTTTCATTATGCTCTCCTGAGCTTGCTTCTCTTCTGTCGTGGCATGTCCTTCCTTCTTCTCATGGCAGTGATCATTTTCCTATTCTTCTTGAATTTCCTCAACGTAATTCTAGTCGTGTTTCTGTTAATCCTCCTCTTCTTAAATATATTTTAAATTATAATGATTGTCCTAACTGGGAAAAATTTCACGACCTCTCTGTTTCTGTTTCTGCTAATTTACCTCCTGTTAATTCTTTTAATATCTCTTCCTCCTCTGATAATCTGGTCCGTATGCTCCATGAGTGTGCTAGCCAATCGTTCCCTGTTAAAAAGCCTTCGTCTGGAAAATTGCCTCCTCCTCCGTGGTGGGATAAGGACTGCAGTAACGCTATTAAAGCCCGTAAGGTGGCTGAAGCTAATTTCCGCCGCTCTATGACTCTAGAGAACTTCTCTGAAGTGAATAGGTCCATTGCTAGTTCTAAGCGCCTTTTCCGCTTGAAGAAGCTGGATAGTTGGAGGGCTTATTGCTCTAGCTTAAGTCCTAGTACTCCTGCTTCAGTTATTTGGTTGAAAATTCGCCGATATAGACGCTCCTGGTGTCCTCCTCTTCGTTGCTGTAGCCCTTCTCAGTCTTGGGCTGAGGCATTTATGGATAAGTTAGCTCCTCAGTATTGTCCACTCCCTTCGGAATTACCCTCCTTAGCTGTTACTTCGTCAAACGATCCCCTAGATCAGCCATTCTCATTAATTGAATTGAAAAATATATTAAAGTCCGTCAAAGATTCTGCTCCTGGTATGGATGGCATACCTTATTCATTTTTCACGAAGGCGAGTGACAGTTTACTTCTCTTTTTCTTATCTTTGGTTAACTCTATTTTTGAGTCTGGTTTTGTTCCCGCTAGTTGGAAATCTCAGTATATTATCCCAATTCTTAAACCCGATAAGGACCCGGAGGATCATAATTCGTATCGTCCTATTGCTCTTTCTTCTGTCCTGGCGAAACTTGCTGAGCGCCTGATCAAGAACCGCCTTGAATGGTTTCTTGAAAGTAAGGGCCTTTTTGCCAAATCTCAGTATGGTTTTAGAAAAGGCAAGAGCACTATGGATAGCCTAAGTGTTTTTACAACTGATATTAGACTTGCCTTTACTCGAAATGAATCAGTTATTGGTGCTTTTCTAGATATTTCTGCCGCTTATGACTCCGTCCAGCTTTCTATTCTCGGAAATAAACTTTCTTTGTTGAAGGTTCCTCCTAAGTTATGTAATTTTGTCATGAATCTTCTAACTGAAAGGTATATTTATCTTCGTTGCAGTGATTCTTCAATTTCTCCTCACAGAATCATTTGGCGTGGTCTTCCTCAGGGGTCTGTTCTTAGTCCTCCTCTATATAATGTGTATACTTTTGATTTAGAGGTATCTATTGGTCTCTGCCGTATTCTTCAATATGCGGATGATATCCTTTTATATACTTCTCACCATAAAATTGACATTGCCAGTCACTGTATTTCTCAATCCCTTCAGTGCTTAAACTCGTGGCTACATTTAAATGGTCTAGATCTTTCACCATCAAAAAGTAACATTGTTCTCTTTTCTCGAAAGCGCAATCCCCCTGAAATAGATATCTTAGTTAAAGGGTCCAGGATTCCAGTTAAGGAGTCAGTGAAATTTCTTGGTCTTATTTTGGACAATAAGCTTAGTGGAAAGTTGCATTGTGATTATATTGCTGATCGGTGTCGGAAAAATATTAACATTCTAAGGTGTTTATCAGGTGTTTGGTGGGGTTCTCATCCTTTTACACTGAAACTTTTGTATAACGCCATTATTCGTAGCATTTTAGATTATGGCTCCTTCTTGCTGGAGCCAGCTAACAAGGGTGGTATCAAGAAACTGGATTTGATTCAATCGAAAGCCCTTCGCATTGTTTCTGGTGCTATGCTATCCTCTCCTATCAATGCACTTCAGGTTGAATGTGTTGATGCTCCCCTTCATCTTCGCCGTCAGTTTCTATCTAATAGGTTTTTTTTTCGCTGTGTGCAGTTTTCTAATCATCCTCTTGTCCCTAAACTTCAGCTTCTCCATAGTTTCTCGTTTTCTTCTCGGTTTTGGCTCCATAAGCAGCTTCCTCTTCTAGTGAAGAGTTTTGTTACCTATAAGTCTTTAAAAGATCCTGTTCTCCGTTCTCATTTGCTTCCTCTTTTCTCGTTTAGTTATGATGTCATTGTCTCTCGTCCAAATGTAATTTTAGACTTTGACATTTGTGCTGGTGACCCCCATGCTGATGAGTATTTCCGTGATCTTCTGCGGAGGGATTGGCATGGGTGGCACTATATCTTTACTGATGCTTCAAAACTCTCCCCTATAGGCTGTGTTGGTTGTGGTATCTTCCATGAACAATTTAACATTGTACAAAAGGTTAAGTTTCCCCCTGAAACCTCAGTTTTTTCGGGTGAGTGTTGGGCGCTCCTTGAATCTATTCGATATATTCTTATTTTCAATCTCCGCCGTTCTCTCGTCTTTACTGACTGTCGGAGTGCCCTTCAGTCTCTTCTTTCAAACCCTTTTTCCCCCAATTCCCACAACTCTATTCTTTTTCTCCTTAAGGAATCCTTATCTATCTGCAATTCCAAAGGTCTAGAAGTTGTTTTTGTTTGGATTCCTGGTCATGCTGGTATCTCTGGAAATGAACGGGCTGACAGAGTGGCAAAGGATGCCGTTGTCTGCGGAGACAAAATTCCCTTCTGTATCTTTCCCCATGATCTTGCATCCCTGCCTAAGTCTCTTTTACTTAAGTCATGGTCATTCTGCTGGCGTGGCTCTGCCAGGTCTAGGGGTTCCGCTTATGCGGCTCTCCAGCCCGTAATCCCTCGGAGGCCGTGGTTTGCCAGAATGCACTTTAGTAAAAAAATTACAAGTTGCATAATTCGAATGAGGTTGGGACACTGTTGTGTTCCCACATATTTAAAAAAGTTACGTATCAGGGACTCTTCTTTGTGTGAGTGTGGCCTTGATGACGGCCACCTCAATCATATTTTCTTCTCCTGTCCGCTGCTTGATCACTCAGCTTTTTTTCTTTCTCTTAGTCTTGTAGTTCCTTTTCCAACTTCTATGTCTGTTCTTCTCTCATCAAATGATATTTCCATTTTCCGTATTATAAGTAATTTTCTTTCTGACAATAATGTTAGTGTATAAAGTGCTTTATAGTGTATTTTTGTGTTTGTAAGCATTTATATGTATTGTATTACTTATTTATTTTGTTTTAGGATTGCTGGTCATATATTGTTTTATTTTAAATCGCGTTCGTTTTTTGTTAACGTGACGTTGGCCAAAGTGCCCTAAATGTGGGCGATAGCCATTAATTAAAAAAAAAAAAAAAAAAAAAAAAAACAAATGAAACGAATGCCTATTTTCGCGGTATAAAAAAAGTGCAATTTTTTTACATCAACATTGTTAATATCTTTCCGTCCGTGGAAACAAATAATTAAAATGACTGTTGGGGAAGCCAGTAAAAATTTGCCATGGTTGGTACATGTATTGATAAAGAATTTGTAATATCCTTACAATTACTAACCTTTACGCCTAAGACCATAATGTATTTTTTTCAGGGTTGAAAAATACCGGCCTTCCAAGTTAGATGACTTAGTCTCTCATGATGATATAATTAAAACTAGTAAGTACAATCCTTATTAGTATTCCTGTTTTAAGTTTAATCATGACATATAATTGAGATAAATTTGTTGTTATTTTGCTTACAGTTAATCAGTTTATGAAAGGGAACCAACTGCCGCATTTATTATTTTATGGCCCTCCTGGAACTGGAAAAACGTCTACAATTTTAGCTTGTGCCAGACAAATGTACACACCGCAACAATTTAATTCCATGGCAAGTATTTGTAGGTATTTAGTAAAGCAAGTGCCTAGCCAATAATACCTAAACAAAATACAAGTAGGTACCTAGATTAACATAATACTAAAACTGCTCAGCCTATTATACAACAACAGTACCCATAGACTGTTGAAGGCCTAAAAATAATTTAAATGCTGAAGCCCAGTACCAGCTGGCAGTGTACCCAATGTTTGATGGCACTTCAGACAGAAAAAATATATAAAAAAATGTCCGCATGAAGGTTTAGTTACAAAATCTTAGTCAGCTAATACATGCTTATAAGAACTTCAATTTTTTTTATTGTACAAAGTAATATTAGTGATAAACCACTTATAATCCACAACTTAATGCTAAAAAGTAATAAATATAAATATTAAAAACTCTTAATGTTCTAGGTTCTAGAGTTGAATGCTTCAGATGACAGAGGCATTGGCATTGTGAGGGGGCAGATTCTCAGTTTTGCATCCACTAGAACAATATTTAAGGCAGGACCTAAGCTCATCATCTTGGATGAAGCTGATGCAATGACCAATGATGCTCAAAATGCACTGCGTAGAAGTAAGTTACAGATTTTTTACTATTCAAATTTTCAGCTTATACGAATTAGCATTTAGAGTGCTATTATTATTATTCAATATTTAGCATAATGGAGAGAGAGAGAGTAATGGAGAGAGCTATGCTCGGAGTTTCTTTGCGTGATAGAATCCGTAACGTGGATATTCGGCAAAGAACCAGAGTCATCGACATAGACATAGCTATTAAAATTTGCAAGTTGAAGTGGCAACAAGAATTTCACATCGCTTGAAGAACCGATAACCGATGGGGTAGAAAGGTCCTTGAGTGGAGACCACGAACCGGAAGACGCACTGTAGGTAGGCCTCCCACTAGATGGACCAACGACATCGTGAGAGTCGGGGCATCCAGTGAATGCAGATGGCAGGTTGTCGTTCAGTGTGGAGGTTAAAGGGGGAGGCTTATGTTCAACAGTGGACGTCTTATGGCTGATGATGATGATGAGCATAATATCGGCCTTTTAATGTCCACTGCTGGACTTAGACCTATCCCCGAAAAGGCGATTGGGCCATTCCACCACACTGGCCCAGTTGCAGGTTGGTGGATTCACATATGCCATTGAATTTCTCCCTGTACGTATTCAGGTACTGCAACCTCACACTTTCAAGTCTAGCGGTCTCTTAAATAGGCAACCACGGCTATACAGCTTCCAAGGCTATATTGAACCCTTAAAACTCTAACCTCATATTCAATATTTTAATTCCCGTTTAAGAATCATCATCAGCCTATTTAATGCTTGTCCACTGCTGTCCTCTCCTTAAGTTAGCTTTACACCTTTAATCTTCTGCTTTGCATATCTACTTGCCATCATGTATGTGTGCTAATGGGCCATTTTCCTACTTATCCTGGTCAGAATGATCGGTATTCATACATAAATAATATGGTAGAAAACGTCTATTACGACTTTGTTTATAATGGCTAACCGTTTTTTGTGAAGAAAATGCAAACTCAAGTTTGGTTTTATGCAGACTGAAAACACATCTGAATACTAAAGCCTTTTTAATGAATACCAAATTTCTTAGTAATCTTGCAGTCAAGTCCAAGGCCACTAATTATTGTTTTCCAAGTAATATAAGTCCGACTGCCTCGGTGGCTCAGTTGGTAGTGATCCTACTTTCTGTGCTTGGGGGCGTGGGTTCGATTCCCATCTAGGACAAACATTTGTGCGATGAACATTTGTGTTTGTTCTATGTCTGGGTGTTAATATCTATTTAAGTATGTATTTAAAAATATATATGTATGTATATCAGTCTCTGGCAGCCATATTACAAGCTTTGCTTAGTTTGGGGTCAGATGACCATGTGTGCAATAATGTCCCAGATATTTATTTATTATTATTATTTATTAATATAGTAAATAACTGACCGAGGCCAAGTTCAAAATTATTGATTAAGCCTACCTCTAAGAATGGATTAACATAATAAATGAGTTTTTGTAATTCTTTCCCTTCTAATATGTTGCTATGGCTACTTGCGCCACAACACATGATCACTTTCATTATGTGATAGCTAGTTCATTAAGTTTCCTGATTAGTTAAGGTACTCTTCACTAGTTCAAACTGAATTGCACTGCAAAACAAATATTATTACCTACTGATAGAATTTAGATATTATAACTGTAATAAAATGGAAGTAAATTCTTTTAAGTTGAAAACAGCCTTTAGTTACGTTTGAAAGGAAGTTATAATGTCCGACACTGATGATGATGACGGAGTCCAAAGTAAGACAGTGAAAATTGCTGTTGTTGGAGAACCAGCCACTGGAAAAGTAAGTAAATCAATTCATACTACTAGTATCATACAATAATTTAATTCTTTTACTAGCTACATATTTTTTATGTTGAACACTGTTTTAAACTATCACGGTTGTTCACTAAAGTTATATGATTATTTACGGGAGCTCCTTCCACAACCTTACAACGGTAAATATCTTGTAAATAATCATGTAACTTTTTTTATGGTGGTTGATCTACTTTCTAAAGTACATCTAATTGCTTACTACTGCTTATAGTTTTTAGTATTTAGGTTTTATGCTAAGTTTGTGAATTGGGCACTAGTAACGCCACTAGGTTTTACTCGCGATTGTCTAGTTTCCCTGCAAAGTTCCTCCGTAAAAAGTATTATCTTATCACTTTGTAAGTTTAACTAAAATAGGTTGTCATTTAGCTGCCAGCCATTGCTCTGACAGCTGCAAAAACATTGCAAAAAGCTGAATAAAACATTTAAAAAAAAAAGTTAAAAATTACTAAAACTATCTCTCAATATTTAACTGAAGTTTATCTGGTACCTGCAACAGTCTTATGTTAATTCGCGGGCAACAGCACTAGTATGTAATAAATTATT
The DNA here is from genome assembly GCA_949125355.1 of Agriopis leucophaearia. Taxonomy (NCBI): domain Eukaryota; kingdom Metazoa; phylum Arthropoda; class Insecta; order Lepidoptera; family Geometridae; genus Agriopis; species Agriopis leucophaearia. The sequence continues at coordinate 11,142,558 of OX421275.1, forward strand.
GAATATTGTGTATTGAATTACAGCTGTCAGATAATATAAAAGTATGAAATGTTGTGTCTATTATTATGTGTGTTATTTCCAGAGTAGCCTCTGCAGCCGCTACCTCGGCAGCAATAGCGTGACCGCCGGCAGTACGCAGGGTGCCGAAGTGATGGCCGGACAGTGCGTAGGCCTGCGCCCTCCAGTTGCTCTTCAACTTTGCGATATCGCTGGCAACGCACTCGAGACGCACATGCTCGCGAATTATTTATATGCATCTGATGTGAGTCAATTCATAATTGTCAGTCAGAAGACGTCTACTGCTGAATATAGGCTTCCCCCTAAGAACTCCACACTGAACGACAGCCTGCATCTACTGGATGCCCGCGACACTCACGATGTCGTCTATCCATCTAGTGGGAGGCCTAGCTATGTTGCGTCTTCCGGGTCGTGATTCCCACTCAAGAACCTTTCTTTCCCATCAGTTATCGATTCTACGAGCGATGTGGCCTGCCCATTGCGATTTCAACTAGCACATCTGAGCAGCTATACTATCATCTATAATAACATCTGAGAGCTACTGTGGTTCTTCGGTGAATATCCTCGTTCCGGATTTTACTGCGCATAAAAACTCCGAGCATAGCTCTCTCCGAACGCGTCAATTACATCATATCAATATTATAAATGTAAAGTTTGGTTAAAGTTTGTCGCGGGCATCCAGTGGATGCAGATGGCAGGATGTCGTTCAGTGTGGAGGTTAAAGGGCTAGGCCTATGTTCAGCAGTGGACGTCTTCTGGCTGATGATGATGAAAGTTTGTTTGTTCCTCTTCTAATTCTAATAATCATAACTCATAAACAAATATCATAAGATCAGTGGAAATCGCACCCTGTGCGATTCACGCGATATTTCTTGCCTCATACCTGCAAAATGAAGCTACAACATGGGGTTCTTCAAAACGCGAGTTAATAAATTCTTAAGGGGTCAGCAACGTAGTTGTGATCCTTCTGATGTTACAAGTGACGACGTGACGGCTTACCATCAGTCAGCCCGTCTGATTGCTAACCACCAATGGCACAATAAAATCTATATAAATAAAAATTAAATGAAGTTCGTTGGTGAGAAAGACTGGACCGATTTGGCAAACTTTTTTTTAATGTTCGTAATAGTCCGATTAATTAGTTTTTCAAAGAAAGTTCACAAAACTTGCCCAGAAAATTTGGGAAAAACTGAAAGTGCTTTTTTATATGAATTTTTGTATGAACTCATAACTCAAACAGATTTATTAAAATTTAGACAGGACACGTCTGTCGGCTAGTTCATCAATAATTCCAATAATCAAAGTGGTGGGGGGGGGGGGGGGTTGGGTTAAGACCTGCACTGACATCCTGCTTGGGGTGTGTGCCCCTACCAGCCTACCCAAACAGCAGAGCCCCGTAAAACAATGAAGCACGGCTTTGAGTCGCTGTTATATAAGGTCGGGGAAAAAGTTTCTTCGTATTTTATAAACAAATTCAAGACATATTTTTTTCAAGTTTAATTACATTTAATTGTAACATATATGTGCCATTTTGTTCGATAACTTGTTGCCATCTTGTAGGTAGTGACATGATCCCGTTGCTGTAGAAATTTTGGGACTTCTGATCAAAAAAATGCAACAAGTAGTTTTGACAGTCCTCTCTTGATGTTAATCTAACACTACCCAAAGAATTCTGAAGAGATCGAAACAGGTGGAAATCTGAGGGTGCAAGGTCAGGGCTATATGGTGGATGCATTAACACTTCCCAACCAAGCTCTCAAAATTTTTGCTGAGTGGCCAAAGATGTGTGCGGTCTGGCGTTATCATGATGAAAGACCACACTCTTTCTGTTGATCAATTCCGGCCGTTTTTTCTCAATTTCTTGTTTGAGTCTCATCTGCTGTTGGCAGTAGAGATCCATTTCGATGGTTTTGCCCGGTGGTAAAAGCTCATAATGAACGATGCCCTGCCAATCTCACCATACACACAGCATCACCTTATTACGTGTTAATCCGGGTTTCGTTACAGTCTAATAAATAACCTATAATTACGGCCCTTTGACCATGATCGTTTGCGCACATTCTTGTCGTAGGTGATCCGTTTTTCATCACCAGTGATCAATCTTTTCAAAAACGGTTCGGTTTCGTTACGTTTCAATAGAGAATCGCAAATGAGTACACGATTCATTTGGTTTCTTTTAGTGAGCTCGTGTGGCACCCAAATATCGAGTTTTTTTGTATACCCAGTTTTTTTCAAATGGGTCAAAACTGTTTTGTGGTCAATCCCCAGTTCTTCAGCTACGTCGTAACTACTAATATGCCGATCTTGGTCCACTTTTTCAGAAATGGCATCGACTTTATCCTTAACAGGGCGACCAGAGCGAGCTGCATCTTTGACATCAAAATTCCTGGACTGAAAACGCTTGAACCAACATTGTGCTACTCTTGATGACACTGCATTAGGTCCATAAACGTCACAAATTTTATTCGCGGCTTGTGTCGCATTTTTCCCTTTTTTGTAATAAAATTTCACAATATATCGAATTTCTTCGTTAGATTCACTCATTTTATCGAACAAAAAAACAAATGAAAAATGGCGGGAAATTGCTTTTTACTTTTTGTATTCCTTTTTAAAAATGTCATATTTTTAATGGTATCAAAACCAGCCAGATACAAACAGTACAACGGATAAGATTTTTACTACAACTTTATACATACAAAATACGAAAAGACTTTTTCCCCGACCTATTATCTACCCCTATTTCACCAATTTGTTCTTCAACAGTTGGGAGGGCCTGAGAGTTGACACTCCTGATATTTTTATCCTGGAATGTGTGCGTTTCTTGCCTGAGGCGTCCATGCGGATGAAACCGCGAGGCGCAGCTAGTAATCCATTCTTGTTTACTTGTTTTCAGGTAGAAGATCAGTTTAAATTGTTAAAAAAATTGCATATTGTTTACAGATAGTAATATTAGTTTATGATCTAACTAATCTGCAAAGTTTTGAGAAACTTACCATGTGGATGTCGAAAATAAAGAATATATTTGAGTCCGAACCAAAGAAACCAAGAATGGCATTGTTTGGCAATAAGTCTGACTTAGAACACCAGAGAGCGGTGAGACTGTCTTGTGTGCAGAGTTTTGCTGCTGAACATTTTTTGGAAACATTTAAGGGGTCGGCTAGAACTGGAGAAATGGTAATCATAATGCTGTTTTACTTTTCTGCACATCACAATTGGCTTACATGATTCACACTAATATTATAAATTCGAAACAAACTCTATCTGTCTGTTGTTTATCTTTTAACGAGCTTTTGTTATTATTAAAATGGCTAAATCGTATTTGATGAAATTTGTCAAAGAATACGTATGTGGAGTATAATAAGTATAATTTTTATCCCAAAATATTACGACAAAATTGGAAAATCATAGGGTGCAGCTAGTATTAACATAAATGCCTTAGTATCATCCCATACTTTTCCGAAACCAATTAGTAATTGTAAACAAGAGAATTTTTAATTTAAAAACCGACTTCAAAATTTGTAGTTAGTCACTTAAACAAATACAATGATATTGCTAAATCAACAGACAACAGAATTATTTGTATTATTAGATCTGGCAAAAAGTACTAGGGCAAATTGTATGAAACTTTTGTGGACTACCTCGAGACCTTCCCACATAATAAAACAAGCTTTAATAAAATAAAACCTTTTATTTAAATGACTCCATATTGAAAATATTACAATATCGGGTATTGCATATTGTAGGTAGTCACCAGAACTCAAAATTTCAGGCAACTGGTTCTAATTCATCTAGCAAGATTTGACCTAAACAAGTTAACAAAAATTGCCAATTAAATAAAAGCTTGTAAAAACGAATCACGTGAATTGGTTCACAGATGTCGGAGTAAACGGTGTATTTTTTTATGTTAACCTGTAATGTCCCACTGCTGGGCAAAGGTAACCCCCTTATTCCTAACCCTGGTTTCTGTCCTGGTCCAGCACCGACCTTTTGAACCCCTCGAGTTCGTAGCGCCATCGGGTCTGGTGGCGACCAGCTTGGCTACCACGAACTCAAAAACATTTTTATAATAATGTTACATTGAATTTTGTCTTGCTCTCTCATTAGCCAAGAGAGCAAGACAAAACTCGAATGTAATGTTATTCAAGCTAATGTAATATTACTTCAATGGGTCGACTGTTAGGTGACTCCCAATCCGAGAATCGGTGTAGGTACGTACATTAAAATAATTATCAATTTAAAAAACAGACTTCATAAAAATGTCAGAACTGGACCAAATTGAAATGGGACCACACGGGAAGCACTAGCTTTCAAATAAAAAAAGAATCATCAAAATTCGGTTCACCCAGTCGAATGTTCTGTCTGAGGTAACAAACATTAAAAAAACAGGCGAATTGAGAACCTCCTTTTTGGAACTCGGTTAAAAAAACGAAACGAATTGAAAACTAAAATTTGGTAAAATATACAGTTACATAAGAATGCTAAAAACAATGTATACTTAATTAATGATTTGGTTTTACGCATATCAAACTTTTATATTTTTTTTTATTCCAGGTTCACACTCTTTTCTTGAACTTAGTTTCCCGAGAGATGGGTATGAAGGTCCACAAACTGCCCCCTCTGATAGCGAATGGGCACGCCAAATCGCCGCTCCCCAGCGAAAGGAACATAAGTAGCCCATTGCCCTTACAGGCTGTGCCCACACATTCACTCATCATGAATAGAAAGGCTTTAAGGATTATGCATAGAAAGGCGTCGTCGAAAGTGTGCACTATACATTAAAGACAATAAAACTTTTTTTTTTATAACTTGGTATTATTGATTTTGTCCTACTTTAGGTACCTATTGCACTTTCCCTTCTGCCCCTGAGCCTTGTGAATTCACCGCAGTGGTGTTCTAGTTTTTCTACAACTTTTTCCAGTAAGCTCCTTGTGTTAAAGTATTTCCTCCATTTCAGTACTGACTTACTGATTTCTAAACTAACAACAAGTATGAAATAAAAATATATGTAAAACTAACCCTTAAAAGACCCTATGTTGCTGTAGCGGTATATACTCTATCAATTGTGCAAAAAAAATAAAAAACAGAATCAATTCGGAAAAACTTAAATTGTTATGCATAAACGCGGTGCTTAAAAAGAAAACCGCATTAAATTCGCGAGTAGTTTTGGAGAAAAAACAGTAACAGATCTACAAACACACCCACTTACATACGACCTCTAACGCATATACCTTCTGTTTCATTGTGCGTAAAAAGATGGTTGAATCATCCATCCAATGTAACCATCACATCACAAAAAATACAGTAGATTAAACTACTGGACTGATTATTTTAATTATCTTTTAACAAGTACTTATAAATTATTATTTTTAAACCTCGGGTAAGAGCGCTGATAATATTCAAATGGCTGAACAGATTTTGTTGAATCATCAGCAAGAACACTCATCAAGTCACCTTTAAAAAAAAAGACGAAATAAAATAAGTTTGGCCGTTCGGGAGCTACGATGCCACATACAGATACACACGTTAAACTTATAACACCACTGTTTGCGTCGGGGCTTTTAAAAGCTGACTGTAAATAGAGTTGATCACCGAGAACCAATTTAAAATGCGTTCAAAATTTTGGAAGAAAGTATTTTAATACATAAGAGAGCGCACTATACTTACAAATTACTTCATAATTTCTTTCGTACACAATTACATTTTTCTCTAAGCTTATCTCATCTTCCCTATCTCTACATAGTATAAAATAAAGTCGCTTTCCCCATCTGTCTGTATATCCGCTAACTCCTCCCAAACCGCGCAACGGATTTTAATGCGGTTTTCACCATCAGTTCGATAATATTTTACGGAAGGTTTATTATATAACTTACACCCGTGTGAAGCCGGGGTGAGTCGCTAGTTAATTTAAACAAATTAAACAAGTATACTGATAACCTTTAGAAAGCGGCAAATTAAACAGGTACTATTTTAATATGAATACATATTACAGTAATAGAGAAGTACACGGAGAATGTGCGGTTCTGCATAATCTGCAATTACTTGGGCAAGATAATCCCGGCGCTACAGTCACGCTGCACACGATTCCGCTTCGCGCCGCTGCAACAAAGCCAGATCGTGCCACGGCTGAAGGAGATCGCCACTGCTGAAGGGTAAGCACTAACCACTATTACTGTTTGCTTCGTCGGCGAGCGAACATTGGTGTCCACGCCCGATGCAACGAGGACCACGTGACCGCCGCGTGCCACCACCGAGAGCTTCCACCACCAGCCGACGACCACAGATTGCACCTCGGTTCTGCCTGTGTTCCTCACGATCTCTCTAGCGACTTGTGCAATATCCTCATTATTCTAAAATTAAATGTACTTACGATTGTAGAACCATTTTTCATTCCATAATTTGCGAGTCATATTATCACACAGACCAGGTTCTCAGTAACCTAGGAACTCCTTCCCTAAGTAGGATGAATACGCGTCTCGGCAGACATTCAATCACACCAGCGGCCTCAGCGAAGACAGTTGGGTTTGAGAAAAAATATGCTCTGGACTGTTTTAAATATGTTTTATCGTTCGCTTGCTATAAAGGTTTATATTGTAAAAACGCATTTTTTTAAAGGGAATTGCAGTCATTGCATTTTTGAAATCGGGGTTCTTTTGCCTTAATAGTTTCGGTATGTGGTATCTACTCAGCATCGGTCAGATCTGCTCGGTGGCCATACTAGACATGCCTTGCCTTGCGTACCTTCTTATCAATAGATTGCGTATCACATCTCCAATGTATGAACCTATTTAGTTTGCTACAGTTATAACTAAACTGTAACATTTCAGAGTGAAGATATCTGACGATGGACTTAAAGCCCTTCTTACGCTGTCCGGGGGTGACATGCGCAAAGTCCTCAACACTCTGCAGAGCACCTGGCTGGCGTACCGTGACGTCACAGAAGATAACGTGTACACGTGCGTCGGACATCCGCTGCGGTCTGATATCAACAACATAGTGCACTGGCTGCTCAATGAGAACGACTTCGCGGCCTGCTTCAAAAGTATCCTTTTCAAAAACACCGCCATCAACGGTTTATTTTTCTTGAGTATCAGTTTACGATCCTATGCTAGTCTTATCCATTGCTCTCCCGGTTCCCGACAACCATACTCCGACTGTTCATTCTTGGTGAAACAGCTAGCCTACCATAGATTTTAGTATATTTTGTGCCTTCGTTAATTGTCCGGAGTTCCGGACTACGTTCTTTGGCTTTATCCAGGCCAAGAGTTTAGAGCGGGGGTCACTATTTCATCCGACCAGTCGACCAGTGACTAGTGCTCGCTTTCCGTCCTGTGGTCACCATTTTGTTGCTATATATTTTATTTGTTTTGTGGAACACATTACAATTTGCAACCGACTTTTAAATCAAAATTCTCAATTTGACAGATTTTTTTGTGTGTATGTTACGCGATAAATTTCGCCGATGTTGTACTGATTTTCATAAATATTTTTGTATTTAATAGACTATCTCTAAATGGGCCCCATTTAAATTTGAAGAAAATATTGATTGCATCTCTAAAGGTAAAAGGCAAATTAGGGGGTGAATCCCGTTTATAGTGAAGTCTGCTGTAGATTTTTGTATTAAGTAATGATCTTTCAACACTTAGAATAGTTTTGGCATGTAAACAAAAATTTGGAATACCTTCAAAAAAGGCATGTTTTCTGTTTGTTGGATTAGTCTTTTTTTTTTTTTTTTTTTTTTTTAATTAATGGCTATCGCCCACATTTAGGGCACTTTGGCCAACGTCACGTTAACAAAAAACGAACGCGATTTAAAATAAAACAATATATGACCAGCAATCCTAAAACAAAATAAATAAGTAATACAATACATATAAATGCTTACAAACACAAAAATACACTATAAAGCACTTTATACACTAACATTATTGTCAGAAAGAAAATTACTTATAATACGGAAAATGGAAATATCATTTGATGAGAGAAGAACAGACATAGAAGTTGGAAAAGGAACTACAAGACTAAGAGAAAGAAAAAAAGCTGAGTGATCAAGCAGCGGACAGGAGAAGAAAATATGATTGAGGTGGCCGTCATCAAGGCCACACTCACACAAAGAAGAGTCCCTGATACGTAACTTTTTAAAATATGTGGGAACACAACAGTGTCCCAACCTCATTCGAATTATGCAACTTGTAATTTTTTTACTAAAGTGCATTCTGGCAAACCACGGCCTCCGAGGGATTACGGGCTGGAGAGCCGCATAAGCGGAACCCCTAGACCTGGCAGAGCCACGCCAGCAGAATGACCATGACTTAAGTAAAAGAGACTTAGGCAGGGATGCAAGATCATGGGGAAAGATACAGAAGGGAATTTTGTCTCCGCAGACAACGGCATCCTTTGCCACTCTGTCAGCCCGTTCATTTCCAGAGATACCAGCATGACCAGGAATCCAAACAAAAACAACTTCTAGACCTTTGGAATTGCAGATAGATAAGGATTCCTTAAGGAGAAAAAGAATAGAGTTGTGGGAATTGGGGGAAAAAGGGTTTGAGAGAAGAGACTGAAGGGCACTCCGACAGTCAGTAAAGACGAGAGAACGGCGGAGATTGAAAATAAGAATATATCGAATAGATTCAAGGAGCGCCCAACACTCACCCGAAAAAACTGAGGTTTCAGGGGGAAACTTAACCTTTTGTACAATGTTAAATTGTTCATGGAAGATACCACAACCAACACAGCCTATAGGGGAGAGTTTTGAAGCATCAGTAAAGATATAGTGCCACCCATGCCAATCCCTCCGCAGAAGATCACGGAAATATTCATCAGCATGGGGGTCACCAGCACAAATGTCAAAGTCTAAAATTACATTTGGACGAGAGACAATGACATCATAACTAAACGAGAAAAGAGGAAGCAAATGAGAACGGAGAACAGGATCTTTTAAAGACTTATAGGTAACAAAACTCTTCACTAGAAGAGGAAGCTGCTTATGGAGCCAAAACCGAGAAGAAAACGAGAAACTATGGAGAAGCTGAAGTTTAGGGACAAGAGGATGATTAGAAAACTGCACACAGCGAAAAAAAAAACCTATTAGATAGAAACTGACGGCGAAGATGAAGGGGAGCATCAACACATTCAACCTGAAGTGCATTGATAGGAGAGGATAGCATAGCACCAGAAACAATGCGAAGGGCTTTCGATTGAATCAAATCCAGTTTCTTGATACCACCCTTGTTAGCTGGCTCCAGCAAGAAGGAGCCATAATCTAAAATGCTACGAATAATGGCGTTATACAAAAGTTTCAGTGTAAAAGGATGAGAACCCCACCAAACACCTGATAAACACCTTAGAATGTTAATATTTTTCCGACACCGATCAGCAATATAATCACAATGCAACTTTCCACTAAGCTTATTGTCCAAAATAAGACCAAGAAATTTCACTGACTCCTTAACTGGAATCCTGGACCCTTTAACTAAGATATCTATTTCAGGGGGATTGCGCTTTCGAGAAAAGACAACAATGTTACTTTTTGATGGTGAAAGATCTAGACCATTTAAATGTAGCCACGAGTTTAAGCACTGAAGGGATTGAGAAATACAGTGACTGGCAATGTCAATTTTATGGTGAGAAGTATATAAAAGGATATCATCCGCATATTGAAGAATACGGCAGAGACCAATAGATACCTCTAAATCAAAAGTATACACATTATATAGAGGAGGACTAAGAACAGACCCCTGAGGAAGACCACGCCAAATGATTCTGTGAGGAGAAATTGAAGAATCACTGCAACGAAGATAAATATACCTTTCAGTTAGAAGATTCATGACAAAATTACATAACTTAGGAGGAACCTTCAACAAAGAAAGTTTATTTCCGAGAATAGAAAGCTGGACGGAGTCATAAGCGGCAGAAATATCTAGAAAAGCACCAATAACTGATTCATTTCGAGTAAAGGCAAGTCTAATATCAGTTGTAAAAACACTTAGGCTATCCATAGTGCTCTTGCCTTTTCTAAAACCATACTGAGATTTGGCAAAAAGGCCCTTACTTTCAAGAAACCATTCAAGGCGGTTCTTGATCAGGCGCTCAGCAAGTTTCGCCAGGACAGAAGAAAGAGCAATAGGACGATACGAATTATGATCCTCCGGGTCCTTATCGGGTTTAAGAATTGGGATAATATACTGAGATTTCCAACTAGCGGGAACAAAACCAGACTCAAAAATAGAGTTAACCAAAGATAAGAAAAAGAGAAGTAAACTGTCACTCGCCTTCGTGAAAAATGAATAAGGAATGCCATCCATACCAGGAGCAGAATCTTTGACGGACTTTAATATATTTTTCAATTCAATTAATGAGAATGGCTGATCTAGGGGATCGTTTGACGAAGTAACAGCTAAGGAGGGTAATTCCGAAGGGAGTGGACAATACTGAGGAGCTAACTTATCCATAAATGCCTCAGCCCAAGACTGAGAAGGGCTACAGCAACGAAGAGGAGGACACCAGGAGCGTCTATATCGGCGAATTTTCGACCAAATAACTGAAGCAGGAGTACTAGGACTTAAGCTAGAACAATAAGCCCTCCAACTATCCAGCTTCTTCAAGCGAAAAAGGCGCTTAGAACTAGCAATGGACCTATTCACTTCAGAGAAGTTCTCTAGAGTCATAGAGCGGCGGAAATTAGCTTCAGCCACCTTACGGGCTTTAATAGCGTTACTGCAGTCCTTATCCCACCACGGAGGAGGAGGCAATTTTCCAGACGAAGGCTTTTTAACAGGGAACGATTGGCTAGCACACTCATGGAGCATACGGACCAGATTATCAGAGGAGGAAGAGATATTAAAAGAATTAACAGGAGGTAAATTAGCAGAAACAGAAACAGAGAGGTCGTGAAATTTTTCCCAGTTAGGACAATCATTATAATTTAAAATATATTTAAGAAGAGGAGGATTAACAGAAACACGACTAGAATTACGTTGAGGAAATTCAAGAAGAATAGGAAAATGATCACTGCCATGAGAAGAAGGAAGGACATGCCACGACAGAAGAGAAGCAAGCTCAGGAGAACATAATGAAAGATCAACAGCACTGCGAAATTCATGAGGACGAGTCCTTCTAGTAGGGGAGCCATCATTAAGAATGCAGAGATTAAGAGTATCAAGAGAGTCCAACAAAAACTCACCACATTCATCGGACTTACCACAACCCCATACAGAATGATGACAATTCAGATCACCAAGGACCAAAAGCGGCTTTGGTAGGGAACTCAAAACCGAAACTAATTTACGAAGAATTAACTTAGAAGGGTCAGGAATATAAAGTGAGACAACAGAATAATTCTTGACACGCACAGCAATTGCTTGAAAACCACTATGAGCAGGAATAATAATAGGAGAGAAAGGAATATTATTTTTTATCAGGAGGGCAACACCTCCAAAACCATCTTGTCTGTCACTTCTGATGACATCAAAGCCAGAAACTCTAAAATGAGAACCAGACTTTAACCATGTCTCAGAAATAGACAAGGCAGTAATATTATATTTATTAACTAAATATATAAGATCAGATAATTTATTATATAGAGATCTACTATTCCATTGAAGGAACTTGAGATCCATTAGATAGAAGGGAAATGAGTGAATTTAAATTAAATGCAGCGTTGGACGGTAAAGGATGGGAAGGGGAGTGATGAGCACGGGGAGGGTTGAGAAGAGAGGACAAAAGATTTAAAAGTTTGAGAAGTTCAGAGATAACCGATTGAACAGATGGAGACTCGGGGGTTTTATTAGGGTTAAGGGCACATCCATTAGGAGCGGCTTCCGCAAAGTCACCCCTAACAATGTTTGAGTGAGCCAAATGGTCATAGCCAGAAGAGGGAGAAGTTGAGCCAACAGGCCTGTTTTTTTTACCCCTGTAGTGCACTCTGGCAGGCTCCACAGTAACGTGATTAGTTGAACCCGAAAGCTGAGAGGGAAAAGGAGGAGAAGGTGCCAAAGAAGAAGAAGTCACTTCTGCATAAGTAATTCTTGATGAGGGGTGAAGTTTCGATGCCTCTGCGTATGATAAAACATTTTGCGACATTGTTTTTTTAATAGAAATCTGGCGAGACATTTCGGGGCAGATTTTATTGGTTGCGAAGTGACTACCACGGCACCAAACACATTTGGCGCCCTCCGCATCTACATTGCACGAGTCTCCAGTGTGGGCTAAAGAGCATTTGAAGCATACTGGCTTCGACCTGCATTGGATCTTGGTATGTCCGTACCTACAACAAGAAAAACACTGGATAGTAGGTAAAACGTACTGCTCCACTTGAAAAGAGTTATAGCACAAAAAAACTCTTGGGGGTAGGAGTTGGCCATCAAAAGTTAAAACAACCGTTTGAGAAGGTTTCCATGACACTGACCCATCAATCACCAATTTGAAGTTCAATCTACGAACTTTGATTATCGGGCCGCACTCTTGGGGCACCCGTACTTCCTTTATTATTTCTTCGTCGGATAAATCGACGGGGATGCCCCGTACCAGACCCAGACGAGTTACATTATATGAGGGAATAAACGCTTTATACCCCTTATTAGCGAGGGAGCTCGAGTCTATGAAGGCATTAGCGGCCTTAAATGAGTGGAAACACAGCGAGATTCTATTTCGGCCCACGCTTTTAATTGATCCATCAACAATGCCTACAAATTCTCTCGAGCGCTCAAAAAGGAATCGCCCGAAAGTAACAGGGTGCAAAGAAGTGCTATCAGAAGATACAACCGCGATTTTTTGTACGTGAATAACATACGGCCCACGATCGGATGAAACATAGCACTGACGTGCAACCGGAGTTGGAGCGATTTTTTGGCCCGGGGGCAAAAATGAGGAGGAACTTGTTGAAGCAATTGTCTTCTGACCTAAGGGCAGAGACGCAGATACGGGGGTTGGAAGAGTGGCAAGGGGAAGCTCACTGCTCACAGTCGAAAAAAAATTTGGGGGTGTGTTTTGTCCTGAAGTAAGAATTACGTCATCAGCAATTTTAAATTCTTCACCAGAAGAGTCAATGGGAGAACATGCTCTTACATCCCGTTTCAAAGCTCTACGCTTAGAGCGTTTATGGGTTTTTTGGACATCCTCCGAGGTGGATATTGCTGTAAAAGCACCAGGAGAGGGAGGAATATTATAATCGGACGCCATTATTCCACCGCCAGGATCAGGAGGCTCTTCGTCAATCATATTAAAGTGTTAGAAAAGGGGCTACTGACAAAAATCAAGATATATAACTACAATGATACTAATTATACTAGAAATGAAACTAAAAATTAAATGATAGCTATTTACTAGGAAAACTGGTCAATTAGCTATGATAAATGGATTTAAATAGAAAAATATAACCGGAAAAATTTTTTTCAATGGTGACACGGCGATGACGTTCGACCAAAAAAAACTGGATTAGTCTTATTTAGCCAGATTTACAACTTCCGTACGAATAACAAGAAGTGACATAAATATACTCGAATTATTCAGTGCAATCAAGTTTATTGATTGAATGTAAAGATAGAGTGAGGTAATATTCCATCGTCTGTCAATGTCTGTCATTGAAGAATTTTGTTTGGATGACTGTGCCAGAAAATATTTCAGAAACTTGCTTTCATTGTCAATGATTCATCGATATTGGACTATATGTTATTGACATAAGGTGTGTTATCTTTATTTTTATTATAAGTATGCGTTTTATTGCACAAGGTATTGCAAAATGTACACAGTAAAATTCCTATACCTCTCTCAGATATCCAAGACCTAAAGATTGCCAAAGGCCTAGCTCTTAGTGATATTCTCACTGAAGTTCATACAATCATACAAAGAGGTAAATGTATTATTAAATTTTTTAATGTTATTTTTTATATATTTCCTGATAGAAGCTTAGGGCATGCGCAATTTGCGCAGATGATAAATGGATTGCTGTTTAAATTTTTATGTATGCGGACGAAAGAGATATAGACCGGATATAAGGGTTGGAGTTACACATTAGTGATGTAACGAATATAAATTTTTAAGCATCTGCGATTATCTGCCGCCGATATTTGCGAATGCGAATATTTAGTTTTGAAATCTTTATTGTGGATTGTAAAAGTAACTATCGTTTTGTGCTAAACAAGACTATAACTGTAGGCATACAATTAAAAAAAATGGGTGCAATTGACCGCTACTTCGCCTGATGTTAAGCGAAGATGCGGTCTACGATGGAGCACACTTGCCTAGAAGAAACTGATGCACTCGTGATTTGAAGACACCCAGATTGTAATTATCGTGGAACTCCCATTCAGGCAGCACTTTCCACAGACTAGCAGTTTGCACAATAAAAGTGGAACCAAAGCGCTTCGTATGGATTTTCGGAATATCAACCATAAAGCGGTGTCAATTTTTCGGCTCGCTCTGGCAGATACCATACACGGTATATCTGCATTGAACAGATCGGATCGTGCCAAATTAATTATATCTACTAAGCGGTGGTTGTACTATTATTTTTAACCGACTTCCAAAAGGAGGAGGTTATCAATTCGATTGTTTTTTATTTAGTTTTTTTTTCTGATGTTCATATTCGCAAAATATTCCCTACATATGTATGTATTTGCGAATGCGAACATCAAGAAATAAGCGAATATTCGTTACATCACTATTAAACATACACTAATGCAGTTGTACATGCGAAAGAACTATATATATATCTAATTGTCACCTTTCCACTACTAGAGGGCTGAACAAATATTGATATTTTTTTCAAAGGGAACAGTGTACATCATAAATACAGGCCATAAATTGCAAGAACATTGGTCGCAACTAGTATCTATAAATATAATAAAAAGGTAGAGATAAAAAAATCTGTAATTGCGAGATATAAAAAAAAATATTACACAGGGCGACTTTAAGACCGTTTTTAGAATCTTTGTTTGTTTGTCCACGCACATCTCCTAAACCTCTGCACGGATTTAAATGCGGTTTTTAGGAATATGCTTAGCTATGACCAGATATATAGGCAATGATATTTTGCGCAAGAGTCGGATTAAGGGAGGAAAAAAGGGTTGAAAGTTTATATGGAAATCTACGCGTACGAAGTCGCGGGCAAAAGCACTAGTAAATAATAAAGCCGCAACTCGCATTGTTCCTGACCATGTTCTGAATGTTCCAGTGAAACTGCCCCCCGAAGTGTTGATATCTCTGCTGATCAAGATGTCCGACGCAGAGGCGCGTCTCGCGAGCGGCTGCAGCGAGCGCATCGAGCTCGCAGCGCTCGTCGCCGCCTTCCAACTCGCCAGGGACCAGGTCAAACTGGACGACGACGCTGCCTAGCTGTAAGCACTGTTCTGTTGTCTATACTTAATATACCGCCGAATATCTTAATTATTATAATAAGAACTGTGCAGCTGGCATTCAAACAGCTCTGCATTGACAGTCAGTTTCCACTCATAAACGGACCAATCATGTTATGTACGTACTATGTCATATGGTTTCTACTTATAAAAAAGCCTCATGTTACTATGTCAAATGTGTTATGTAAAGACACAAAATGTGACAAGTCTGTTTCTTCGTTATAATTAAATCGATTTTATCTATGTAATTCAGTTTATTATAATTCATTCCAAACAACAGACGACGCGCTGAGCCGTGCATGACTTTCAGTCTCTCGTATGTGATGCGCCAAGTGTAATGTTCTGTTTTGGCGTACAATAAGTCCCGCTTGGCTAGGCGCGTTGTCTTTGGTGGCCCTAAAGCCCATTGCTACGCGTCGTCGGCAATGAGCTACAACACTTTTTGCTTAGTGCAACTAGCAGTGGAAGTGCTTAGTAGCACTCGCTCTGGTCCTTGCGCAAGTGAAGCTTCGATTTCCCACTACACCTTACATACTCCCGCCCGTCTCGCGCGACGCCTATCTGCGCATGCGCAACACCCGCGAGAGTACGTACTCGCATGCCATCACCACGCATTGTGTGCGTCACCTCGCGAGTGGCTATTTACGTTTTACTGGCGTAGGCTACTGCGCATGACCTGCAACGGGCTTTAGTATGGACACCAATACCACGGAAACAGTCCCAAGATAATTTAAATTACACTTAATTATTATGGTAAACCATCAAACAACTCGGTCTAAAACAGTGTTGTAAGTAAACATTCACTTCAAACATCAAAGTAGGTTAAAGTTTTCGGATGGAAATCATTATTACCAAAATTTTAAAGGAGTCAGTTGGTAAAAATTATCAGATCTTTATTCTAAAATAAATAAAATTATAACATACTATTTACAAAGTCATACATCTTCTCTATCTTACTTAACTTAGTTTTCCCGAATTTTTTTGTTAATACTCTACTACATTCACAAAACCTAAACAAACATATTTGTGGAAGAAAATGTCTACTCTACCTACTCGTGTTATGTACTTTTTCAAAATGTTGTCTTATTACACGAATACACAATTTTTTTTTTTAATTCTGAATCTAAAACCTAAATCTAATCTTATTTAAGTATTTAAAGCTCTTATATTTGCTCTTAAAAGTTATTTAACCGAAGAAACTGGACATGAGACCAGTGAATGAGTTTGTGATGGAAGCGATGATACCGGGGGCTTGCGTGGGCGCCGGCGGCAGTCTCGGCGGCGACGGGCCCGGCCGGTAGTACTGCCCGTCTATACGCTGCAATGCAAATTTTAATTTAATTATTTCTATTGACTGGTAACCTGATTTCGCCTGTCACTACAATAACAATGGCACAAACTATTGGCTCCATTCGCCTCGCCTCATGAAGGCGAGTGAATTAGTGCGATTACGATTGCAACTGACAAAGAACGCAATCAGGCGGCAGGTAAAAACACAACAATAAACTGTTACTAGAAATGTTAAACCAGAATCATACATTTGTTATGATTTACTTGTTATTGTTAAAATTTACATAAACACTCACCTTACATCCACTAGGTTTAAATATATACAAAAAACTAAACAATTAGAGACCAAAAATATGATGTGATTTCATATTCCAATATAGTTAGATACAATTTCACTAAGCTAAATAATCTAAACATACATATCAAATATTTGTACTGATTTCAAATTACAAACAACAATTAGGAAACTAGCGAAATAACTATACAAACTCCAACCATATCTATGTATATTCTATTGAATAATATTTCAGCAATATCTACAAATTCGACATATTGTCAAGCGTCAACAAATCAAAGTATTTTATGTGCCATTGACTGCAGATGACAATAAAACCATTATGGATTTTTGATTTCTATAGTCGCCACTGTAATCCTACTTGTACCTATGCATACTATGTATGCGTAGAAAAAAGTGAGCTAGGTAGGTATCGTCTAGTTCAGGGGTCTCCAAACTACGGCCCGCGGGCCAAATCCGGCCCGCCACTGCCATCAATCCGGCCCGCGACAGGAATTGAAACTCGCGGAATTGTCGGTGATTCAGCCTTGTGGATCTGATAAAATTAACAACTGATATGACTGGTCTTAGAAATTCAGACAATTCCAAACATTTTCCGCACAAGGACTGAAGACTGTAGCTGAAATAGATAGTACCTAGAACCGTACATAGTATCACTACTCGACACTAGATGTAGTTACGTGTCACAATACACAATCAATAGTAATTGAAATGCAATAAAAGCCTATGTTTGCTTAGGTGGGCAGAAAAAATAAAATTGTTACGGCCCTTGCAACATACCGAAAAAAACATTATGGCCCCAAGGCTTCAAAGTTTGGAGACCCCTGGTCTAGTTGCTGTTTTGAAAAAGAGTTTGATCATTTTGACTAGAATACATGCATTGTTAGTGACCAAATCATGCATTTAAAATGATTGTATTCATGTATTCAATAATAAGTCGAGATTAGATTTTTCTACTAACCAAAATCTTTATAAATCTACATTAATTCGAAGTTTAACTTCAACAGCTATCTAAATTATGAGCCAAATCAGTCTTCAGGAAACACGATAGTTCCTTCCTCGGGAACCTGAGAATCCTTGGGGTTCAGGATACCCTGGGGGAGCTCAGATTCCTGGGGGACTCGAGTGTGTTGTGCAGGTCTGGCCGTTGTGGTGGGAACCTTGTTGGGCCGGAGGGGTCTGCGATGCTTCTGCGCTGGTCTGCTGGGGACGTAGCCCTACACCACAATACACTACATGTCATGTCACCACAACCACATATAAGACTCTATTTACAAAGGGAATATCACATTAATACTGGTATAAAAAAATCTATGGAAATATTTACACGGACCAGAGATAATATAGGGATCGAAAACTCGTATGTTTTATGTACAAGACCTCTTCACCTTAGAATATAAAATTATATACAATCTCTATCAAAGTACTACTTACTTTGGCTGAATGTAACGTAACATTAAGCAGAGTTGGATGGCTGTCTATGACGATGAACTCAACCTCTTGTGGAATGTAGCCCTCCGCAGAAACCTAATGATAAGACGTCCATTAAAAATTGTCAATAGTAGATTTTACAAACAGTGCATAAAACAAGCCATAATATTAGCCGTGACGTTTATCAGCCTGTGTCGAATATGGGGGCGATATTTAAGTCGAGAATAAAATTTATTTTATGCACTCGGTTTTTCACTTTAATTATGAGCAAATAAAACTATGATAATAAATAAATAATAAATAAATAAATAAATATCTGGGACATTATTGCACACATGGTCATCTGACCCCAAACTAAGCAAAGCTTGTATTATGGCTGCCAGAGACTGATATACATACATATATATTTTTAAATACATACTTAAATAGATATTAACACCCAGACATAGAACAAACACAAATGTTCATCACATAAATGTTTGTCCTAGATGGGAATCGAACCCACGCCCCCAAGCACAGAAAGTAGGATCACTACCAACTGAGCCAGCGAGGCAGTCACCAGTATAATATAAGTAATATCTCTTTGATTAAAATTTAAACTGAAGTTCGAATATAGTTCTATTTTTATTCGACGAATGTTGTGTCTGGGTCTTTAATAATACCCTAATCTATGAGTATTATTAAATACTAACAACTTCAATGACATTAGGATAACTAAGTCTAGCGTTACATTCTCTTTGACTAAGTCAGCTCGACTTAGTGACGCAACAAGTTTGCATTTGATACTACTGTAATATAAGCCGATCTGAGACAGAAACGTATTTTTGGTCTTGGTTTCAGTCCTATGACTCTCTCTCTCTATCTCTGTCTTCCTGAATGCATTCCACATGGTGGTGGGGATGTAAAGAAGGCTCACCTTCCTTACCTTTTTCTCGACTTCGTTCCATTCTTGACACCGTCTTCGGAAATTTTACAATCATGTCCTTTAGCACAACATCTTTCCATCTTGCCTTTGCTTTGCCTCTGGATCTTCGACCGGGGATGGAAAGTTGTAGTTGTTGTTTCAGTCATATGACTAAAATAGTGTGATGGATAAAAAGTGCTATATTAGTATTCAATGTTCTTACATCGATGCGGTAAGTGCCGGGCAGCAGGATCCTCCAGAACTCGCCATACTTGGTGGTGCGGTAGGCGACGTCGCGGCCTTTCACCTTGATACTGGCGCGCTCCACGGGCGCGCCGCTCTCGTCCATCACGAACCCGTGTGCGCCGCGGTGCACCTCGGCCAGGTACTTGATCAGCGACTGCAACATTAGTAATTGTTTTGTATATTCTTTAAGTTACTCAGCCGCCAAGCAAGTGTGCAAATATTACTGAAGTTGAATTTGAACTGCTGAAGTTTAAAAAGTTTGCGTGGCACGTAACTATTTCGAGCAAGCATGACGTTTACCATCAGGCGAGCGAAAGGCTCGTCTTGACTCATTTGTATAAAAAATATCCTGTAAAGCGAAACAAAACATTACATAATTGATCCCTAATTTCGTATTGTACTCGATACGACTTTAGCGTTAGCGGTTTCGATTAGCGAAAATACACTAGACTAGACTAGTGACTAGAGATTCGTTTAAGAAATAAAAAACTTTTTTCGAATTGATTAGTAGGATGCGCTTGACTGCCACCTAGTCTGATGATGTTACGTAAATGATGATGTGGTCTAAGATGGAGCACCCTTGCCTAGGTGAAACCGATTCACTCGCGACTTAGTCTTATCCATTCAGGCAGCGCATTCCACAGTCTAGCAATTCGCACAATAAAAGCGATTCGTACAGGTTTTCCGAATATCAACCATCAAACAGTGTCGCCGCTTCATAACTACCCTGGCCGGCCGATATGGGCAGGATGGGAATTAAAACATGCAGATTCGATGCATGTATCCAATACAAAAAACTAAAGACTAAGCTGATGTTCAAGATTAAGAAACTTAATCTCAATTAGGAATTAGTTGCTGATGAGATTCTTGGCACTTTTATAAATGGACTTCAACCCCTCTAGCTTGCACTTGGCTGATCCATTATAAATCTGCGAGCAGTACTCCATGCACGACCGAACTTGTGCCTGGTACAGTGAAAGCAACCCGACATGTACCGTCGCCCCTTCAAAAGGATACCCATCTTTTTGGCAACTTGAGTCTTGCTCTCAATACAGGAGCCGAAGTTGAAACAAATGTATTTACTATTTTATTTTATATACATATATGAGTAGGTATTCAATTATAGCATTTTCACATTCGAAATTATTGTACTTATCTCATAGTAAATAGTAAAATATCATATCAGCTAAAGCCGAGTGCTGATCTATATCACTACATTAGTGAAGCGAAATGCTTATCGGCACTCCATTGGTCTGTCCAGATTAGGCATTAGGTACAAAAACCGCGTGTGATTGTCTCTTATCTACAAATACTTGTGATAATAATGAGATAAAAATTATATCTAAACCTGTCAACCAATCAACAAATCGAATTTTAGGTCATTTCTCGTCACTTCGCTTCGCTATATTGATCAAGTCACCTGGGACAGTGTGTCGTAAATTATAAAATCAGATTACTTTTTTTATACATTCCAAGATACAGATTAAATTGATTACCCCATCGAAATTATAATGAGTTGTAAAACTTTGATAACTTTGTTCGCACTCGGCATCGTTAATTTCGCAAGCTGTGAAACGAAAGTAGCTCAAGCAACTCTTCAAGCTGGAACTATAAACGGGACCATTCTGTTCACGGAGACAGAGCCAGGGATTCATGTGACGGGGATCATTACCGGCCTCCCTATTGGACTGTACGGTTTCCACGTGCACGAGATTGGAGACGTGAGCACGTGCGACGCGGCCGGAGCCCACTTCAATCCTGAGGGGAACAATCACGGCGGGAGAGATCATCCAGTACGTCACGTGGGCGACCTGGGCAACGTCCAGTTTGTCAGCGGCGATGGAGGCACTACTATCGCGTACGTCAATTTCTTGGACAGCTTGATCGCATTCAATGGAACAAACAATATTTTGGAACGCACACTGGTGCTGCACGAGCAGGCGGACGATCTTGGATTGGGAGGGCATGAGACTTCGCTCACGACAGGAAACGCAGGCGCCCGAGTCGCATGTGGCATCATACGTGAGATTGATACCGGGAATTCCGTTGGATCTATCGCTCCTTCAGTTACATCTTTAGCTTTTGCTTTGGTTTTATGCTCTTTTCACTGTAACTTTTACACTAAATAAATAGGATCTAATAATTGTTGTATGTTAAACTACATATAAGTATTAAAACAGTGCTCTAGGGGGAGAAGTGTTTTTATGTGTAACCCACCTGTTTATTATCTTGCCAGTATTTAGGTAACTCGTGGGCGGGTGGATATTTACAGCACGAAACTTCCAGAGTGATCTCCATACAACCGTGCCAGAGGTAGTTGTAGTCCTGCATTCCACCTAAAATGTAGTAGTGTGCATATTACATTTTCTGATTATGATGCCTAAAAGTGTAACTGAGTTTTCCTACTCCTACATTATTTATAGCAAGTCCGGGCGGTGTAACTTTATAGATGGTTTAAAATACGCCGAACAGCTAGTGCAGCCTGGCGTCTACGAAGCGTAATGCAAGCGTACCTACATTTTGTCTCATTACCGACAATGCTAAAGTCTCCGCTCGGTGTAATGTGCCACGTATACATAAGCATAACAGCCGATATCACGCAGATTCCAGATGCGGTGTAGCCGCTGCGTCGACAATTTTGTAGGCCTAATTTTTTAAGAAAGTAAATTCATAGAGTAACATGATGAGCAAACATTTAAACCAATTCTCTAAAATAACCCATGCTACCCAAAAATCCGGAATAAAATTCCTACAGATAGTTTAGAACGTTTGTTCCCAATTATCCATTGGTTTTTCAGATCCATGTTTCGTGGTCAGTGCTATGGTAAATTTTATTTATTTATTGGAACATATAGTGATTGTCATTGGTTGCCTGACTCTATATTTGTTTATGGTTCAACACTACGATAGACTAGATGACGGATATCTAAAGAAAAGTTATAAATTATTTACAAGTACCTAACGCCAAAGATTTTTAAACAAAACGTTCCCCTATGTACGCAGTATTTCTAATAGAACATACACGCGATAAAATCTGTTGAAAATATATTTGCAACAAGGGAAACATGCTGTAGTAGAAATTGTTGTTCGTGTTCAATGTCTCCCATTTTTTACTCTATCACAAACGCATAAATTATAAGTACGGCACACTTACTCATTTTTCTTACGCACACTAAAAATCTTGCAGCTACACCAACACCTTGTCTGTCTGACTGTCAGTGATGAAGGTAACATACCTGTGAGAGGGTACCAAGCCGCGCCATTGGTGATTCCGTTATCAAACCGTGGCGAGCTCGACTTGCAGGAGACGCCGCGTGCCATTTTAGCGTGGTTCTTGGAGTACACCAGCGATAAATGGCGGAACACGTCATCATCCGGCGCGATCGACGGCGTGTGCGCGTAGCTTTGGAACACTGCATTCAGGGGATATGTGGACGGAAACAAGGATTGTTAATTATGCTCATAATACTACTCGCAGCTAAGCAGTTGAATTGAGTCTTGATAGCGAAGACTTCTTAGAAAGCACATCAAGATTCTATGCTTCCTGAGTTCTGTAGGACTCGCGCTCGCGCTGGATATTTTATTCGTTTTGCTTAGATTTTACATAAGAACATTTTAATCTTTTTATATCTTCAAAAATGTACAAGGGAGATAGAGGAAGCACGAGCATAGACCAACTCGGGTCTAACTTCGGCAGAAATGAAAATGAGTGGGGCTATTTTGTAAATTGGAAAACAATAGTTACTGAAGGCTGAGTTGGAGAAGATATAGTCGAAAGTTCTGATCGTAACGAGCTAGTCCCAAAGCAAAATGATTTTTAGACACAGATTTTTAACAAGGATGCTAAACACTAAAGCTGAGAACTTCAAAACAAACATGATCAATCTAAGTACTAAAGTAATACCTTACCCGAACAAGAGACCGCCGACCTGCATATTCCTTTGGTTGCGTGAAAATTAAAATTGGTGGGTATTTGTTTACTTATTTAACTTATTACTTGACCTATTAGTCATGGTGTGCAAATTCAATTTGTGTAGGTATTGAATGTGAAATAACGGCATTCGAAGAATATGGACCGCGTTTTCCGTTATGTACATATGTTACCATAGTAGATATCACTATTCTGTGGTATAATATTATGTTTAGCTTACTACAATTTTACAACTGCTGCTCACAAATTAGTTTTAGGTATACAATAAATTGTTTTCCCTAACTTTTTCAAGTTTCCCTGTTATGTTCTTCACTTAAACATACAACCTACCTACTTAGCGTAAGTAGGACTTTTTATTTTCAATGAACAAAACCCATCTAATTTGCCTACTTTAAATATTATACATGAAGCATTTACCCCTACTTCTGTATGCCATAAGTGGCGCTTTCATGGTCCGTGATCGATAGTCATCAGTGAAAGTGTCCTACAAACGGTGCACACAGATAACAAGGCTTGGATGCCGCAGTCGCTGCGCGTCATCATGGTCGTGCCAAATGACACGCACGCATTGCTCATCGGCCTTCGAAACCTCCAAGGTTATGATTATCTGGTTTTCATCTCGTGAGTCAGGGTGTCGTTTATCCTTGTTGCCAGATCTTAAGATGAGAAATTCTCCTCTACTATTATTTTGAGTGTTTGAACTTGGTTTCAAATAAAAAAATCTCCTATTTATTAAGGACACAATCCAGAGTGTTAATATGTACCTACACATGACTTAAAAACTAATGTTAGTATTATACAGTGGTGGTTTGCATCATTTAATATAACTACTATTTATCTATATGGGAAAAGAGGTCACAAATTTCCCAATAAGATTCCTGTTACCCGTGTGAAACAGTGTTGACGCATTCAATATATTTGGTACATAGTTGTTAGGCTTCAACTTGTATGACTAAGGTACTTACTAGCACTAGGAGTATTATCAAAGGGATAGGAGGCGACGAGTGCGCCCCCGTGCAGAGATCCCGAGAGTACGAACTGGATCTTGCTGATCCACTCTTTGACGGCTTCTGTCTCCGGCTGCGCTTGCTTCGTGTTCGCCTTGAAGTAGTCTGGGAAGTTTCGGTTCAGGTCGTAACGCCTGGCATTGTGTCTGTGAACAACAAAATATTTTTTTCTTTATTTTATTTCATGCTAATACTTTTATAACAGGGGTGCCTCCTAAAGATCATATAGGCCTAATCATGCACCAACAACGTCTCAATCCTAAGAGTTCAAATTTGAGAATTAACTTTCATTCAATTCTTTGTTCAAATGTCCAAAGGTGAAGACTCATTATTCTGACTACAATGTGCTTCAATTCAATTCATAACAACAAGAAAGAACAGATCTACTCAACGAGATATCTCTCAATCATACCATCGACAAAGTACCATCCATCCTTGATCATACATAGACCTCATGAACCTCATTCTTGAAATTCTACGAACCGAAAAAGATAAGGAAACGTAGCTCGTATTAACCACCACTCTGCTGAGAGTGTACGGATAGATTGGAAGAAAATGTGGATTTAAAACCTGTAGGCAGGAGAATAAAGCTGTTCGCTTTTTTAGAAGAGTGGTTTGCTTTTTCCTGACTTGCCAAATTGCCATGCTTGCCGCGATCGTAAAGATCGTCTGTGATTAGTCAATTGATGTTGGCTTTGGCCATGTTTTTGTCAAAGTATGTAGATCAGTGTTGTTCTTATTACATCTGTAAAGTACACGTATCTTTTTATGATTTCTAATTTTCCAACCCATAAACCAAAAATTTTATGTACTGTGTTGCAAAAGCTCGTTCGAGTGAGTGAGAGGTACCTAGTGTTTATAAATAGATGCCTGCGCACATTGATGGATCCATCAACAGGTTTTCACTTTACATGTTAACAGTGAATTGTGTAATAGTAAATTAATCGACAAATAGACCTTCAATCTATTCAGCTCAAATTCAGGTCAACGCATTTTGTTCATTGTGAATGTGTTGCCTAGTTTGATGCCAGCTTCTGAGCTCCGATTAAAAATCCAGGTCTATTTGTACTGTATATACCTACTTATATATCACATAATTTTTTTCTACTTTTATAATGTTTTTTTTTATGATACTGGGTGACGAGAATAGCGAAGTCTCTTACCTGGTGGCTCTTCACGCTTGCCCATAACAGCTCTACGTTTATGGGAATATTGGACAATAACTACTTGTACCAACTTACCTCCCGTGCGTGGTGTCACACTGTCCCTCTTTGGAGATGGCGAAACCGTCAGGGTTCATCGAAGGCATCAGGTGGATTCTTGTGTTGTCCAACAACCACTTAATGTAGGGATCAGTGTCGTATGATGTTACCAGATACTGAAAAATACGTATGTTAAATTGATATACCGAGTAACTATACAGTAAGCGAATTGTCAGTTGTCACTGCTGTGATTTTTAAAGAAACGGTAGAAGGTTCGTATTTCACCTTGATTTTGTGATAGTAATCTATGTATTTTTTAATTTTTTATTATTCGGTAATAGGCTTGCATTTGACCGCCAATTCGCCTGATGTTAAGCGCGATGCGGTCTACGATGGAGCACGCTTGCCCAGAAGAAACCGATTCACTCGAGATTTGAAGACACCCAGATTGTGTATATTAAATACTAGCTGTACCCGCGACTTCATCCGAGATTTCTTCTGAAAAAAATTGCGTATGTCCGTCCTCATGATACATACTATTACCTCGCAAAATTTTATCAGTTAAGCCGTTTAGCCGTGATTTAATAGCAAACAGATACACGGACAGAGTTACTTTCGCATTTATTATATTAGTGTGGATATATAAAAATGAAATACCACTCTCTGACTGACTCATCACAAAATCTCGAAAATATGCTGAAATTTAGATATATACCTATAGCAAGTAGATTTCATATGGGGTGTAGAGTTCCGCTAAGAAAAGATTGCGAAACGGCCATTGACAGGGGGTTGATATTTCATATGAAAGTCGGTACGTATACGAAGTCGCGGGCAATAGCTAAACTCGGGCATTTATTTGCTCTGACAGCTGCAACAACATTGTAAAAAGCTGAATAAAACCACCAATTCTGATACAACAATCTCAATGTGACACGATCAATGTGATGTGTGGTGTCAATGTGATGTCTCAAATTCACATTACTAGATCACTAGGTTTTTAAACGCAAGATATAAGTACTCGTAGCAGGTTACCATGATATACTTCAGTATAATATTAAAAGAAAATGTTTTTATTTAGCTTTTTACAATGTTATTGCAGTAGAGTAAATATATAGTTATTTTAACATAATGAGAGACGAGATGTCTTATGATATTATTTAGGAAATAATCCCGTTCATATCCTAACGGCCTGGCTCTGTTTTATGCCAGTTCTCGGGAACATATATGGTCAACTGACATTCTAGTCTATAATAATAGTTTATTGTATACCTACATTCTGCGAAAAACACTTGTATAATAAATAAATAACTAACTTGTATGAGGTGCAAGAGAAGCTCCCGGCCCACGGCTTCATTTCCATGGATGTTGGCGACGTACTTAACGTCCGGCTTGCCGATCATGTGTTCATACGGAGACGCCGACACCACGAGCACCCACAGATCTCGACCTGATAACAATCAAGTCAACATTTCAACGGCGTCACAAAGGCATATCTGAGAGTTTGACCCAGTAAGGTTCATCTCGAATGCAACACTTCTGTTAATTGACTGCAGCATGTCAACAGCTTTTGGATAGAAAAGAGGGTAGAAAGTATTAGGTCACATCGCTACGATGAAAATAGAATGTACTAGCCAACAAAATAACACATTTTATCACAATATTGTTATATGTAAGTGCAACATTATGAGTGCGTGTGTGTTAATCCTGAACTTTACATGACGAACATTTTTGGGTTCCTGTGGGATAGTGATTATTGTCCTCGCAGGTGAATTTGCAGCGCGTCTAGTAAAGGAATAGGATGCCAAGGGCAAAGTTCATAAGGCGATTAAAATCTTTGACAGACTCTTTTTTTACAATTCTTCTATGGTTAAAATGTCATTTAATTAAATAATTATCACCTAAAGTTTTGGTGAACCTGAACCTCAAAATATTATGTTGGTCTAGAATACAGATATAGGCACTTGTTTGGAATTAGTTACTGTTCTATCTAAATTATTTTGAAAGTTATTCGTTATGCAGCCAATCGTTTTGGGGCCAAGGTTTATTCACTTACCTACACAATGCTCGTGGATTTTGTTAAAAAGGTGATTCTACGACTTTGATAAGAAAATCTTTTGTTTTGGGTACGGCATTTAGTTTGCTGATGACCATATTGCTTACTGCTAACATTTTCTGGATATCGCTTCGTTACAAGTATATAAATTTGGTTCTCATACGTCTGGCAAGTCCGATATTGAAATATTATGAAGATGCAAGTGGATGCAAAGATTAGTACCCTGTACAGAAGTCCCGACGGAGTACAGAGCAGTGAGCGCCGGGTAGCGCGCCGACACCGCGCGAAGGTACCTCGTCATCTGTTCATGGTCGTGGTACTGGAACTCCAACTCGGTTCCACTCTCTCTGGATTCCACTTCACCCAGATTTGTTGAAGCATCTTGACCTGTTAATGAGAAACGGCAAATACAAAAATACGTTTGTTGTTTAGAGACACCCCCATTAGTTTTTACTTTTTGACTTTATTATTACTTCTTAGTTAATCCGATGTAACATCACATTTTAAGTAAAAAAAAACTGGCTAACTATTACAGTTCGAAAGATACAGCCGTTAAAAGGTCAGACAGACAGTGTAGGCTTAGATTTGGGTACGGAACGCTAAAAATGAATACTACCCTTAATAAATGGCGTCTCCTTAGTTGATGAAAAATATAGGGAATCAGCAAGAACTTCAATGAAGAGCTGGCTCTTACATTAAAATGCTTGTGCAAATTA
Organism: Agriopis leucophaearia; assembly: GCA_949125355.1. Lineage (NCBI taxonomy): Eukaryota > Metazoa > Arthropoda > Insecta > Lepidoptera > Geometridae > Agriopis > Agriopis leucophaearia. The sequence goes on from OX421275.1 coordinate 11,171,004, forward strand.
CCTGAGTCGTAGCTCGGATCAGTAAAAGCCTGCGAGCGCGTCGCTCTCAATAAGGTCAGCAGAAGGAAAACGCAGGTGACACCAGTTATTGTACTCCCGGTCATCTGCAAAAAAGATAAACAATTACATTGTGATTTCGCCAATTTGGCAGATCATCATCATCTCTTGCAACTCATTCATCCCACGATGGCCTTCCTCTTTCGCAATTTTTCTAGTTTAACGCTAGTCTTGTCGATGTATTTCCGCTAAGTTTATTTAAGTAAGTCTATCAATATTTGGCAGATATTAATAAAAATTAAGCTAAACGTAAGGTCCTGGCATCATGAAATCAATTCTAGCAATGTAACTAGTACCAAACCAATGTTTTTTGTGGGTTTTTGGTCTGGCTACAGAGGCCTTTGGACCATGTATTTATTTTAAATCACGGCACTTATCTTAATTAACGTCAAACAAGTCAGAGTCAAGCAAAGTAAGTCACAGTCAAGTCAAACTCATGTCCCAGTAAAGTAGTGGAGGCTTTACAATAGGCTTCTATGGAGTTTTGGAAACAATATGAAAAGACATGTTTCACCACGTTATATTATTTGCCTACACTCGAGCACGCTCACGAGCCCTTATAATATTAAATAAACAATAATCCACCATTATTACACATTTACACTCAAAAATACACAAGTTTAGGAAAATAATACAACGAGCCAACATGTTTTTTCCACGTTGGGACCAAAACTCTCCCAAACCAATGATATTCATAGCTAGGGTAGGGTTACCACTTTTTACCCAAGAAAAAAAATACAAAAAAAAAAAAACATTTTTTGTGTGGTTGGCAGCCCTGTTCATAGCACATGTTTACTAGGGTACAGAACTTGATAGAATCAAGTTTAACTGTAAATATTTTTATGATTAAATACGAAGATATACCAAGAACTTAGTTATAGCTTAATTATTAGTGTTACAGATGCTACCTATATTTATAGCTTTGCTCCACTTGCGCCAGCGCAACTGGTTGTGGTGAAGGTCACTGGGTCAGTAGTCCGACGTTACTCAGTAAATACCTCGACTACAGGTGGCAAGACAGATCTTCCTTATCCTTGTACCTGTCTCACCAGTGATTACAATAATTAATATGGTTTAAAAAACTTAAAGTACGCTTAATGTATGGGACTCGACAAAACAAACCCTTGAAGCCAAACTCGAGGGGTTTACTAGGAACCATCCAACCAACCAAGAGTTACACTATCCACCTCCTGGCCCCATCGTCAGATCAGCTCGATGGTACTAAATTATTGTATTGTCATCTGGATTAAACATAGGTACTTGCAAAGTTTTTAATCGATACAAACATTGGAAGTAGGTTAAAATCGCCGCCAAATTTCTTTTTTGGTACCTAATTCATCCTTAGTCCTCATAGTTCGTATTTAGACACTAAAGTTTTCTTGACACTAAGTTTTATTGAATGAATAAACTTTTTTTATGTTATTTACATTGCAAATGCACCTTGGTACATAAGAAATAGTGTTCTCCGACGGGCCCTTCAATTAGGGTTCGTTGACAATTTAATTTAAAATTACGTAATATTTATTTAATTCTGTTTTTTAGTATTTGTTGTTATAGCGGCAACAGAAATACATCATCTGTGAAAATTGCAACTAATTATCACGGTTCATGCGATACAGCCTGGTGACAGACAGACAGACGGACAGCGGAGTCTTAGTAATAGGGTCCCGTTTTACCCTTTGGGTACGAAACCCTAAAAACGTTGTGTCAGTTACAAATGAAGCTGATTATAAAGCGTGTAAAGTACGTGTAATCTTGAAGCAGCATACTTTTCTTCCTAGTGTCGACGAACCTAAGCTTTATAACTATCATATCATTGATTACGGAAATGAGAATCCGAGAAGTAGTTGATAGCGATAGCCATAACGGTGGTGTCCGCTTTCCTTCCGCTTTTGACATTGGCACATTAACCCTAAAGCCGCGTCCCGCTAAACTCTTCTCACTTTCGTTTTTAAAATGACCATAAACGACATGTGTATATATTGTTATTATACTCGTAGATTACCTACACAGAGAATGCTACGCTCTTGGAGATTGTCTGTAATTTGATCTGTATATGTAGTATCCTACAGGTTGGCAAAAAAGAGTAGAAATTAATGGGGGCGCCACTATCGCAAATTGTTCTAATTACTAACAATCCTGTAATACATCTGAGGAAGAAAATTGGATGAAATTCTTCCACTGCCGTGTTTCCACAGTATTCTCAGTAGAACAAAAAAGTAGTGCAAACGTAATTTACGGATTAGATTTATTATTTTACTAGTGCTGTTGCCCACGACTTCGTACGCGCAGATTTTTATATAAACTTTCAACCCTTTTTTCCTCCCTTAATACGGCCCTTATGCAAAATAACATAGCCTATTCAATCTGGTCATAGCTAAGCATATTCGTGAAAAACGCATTTAAATCCGTCTAGTGGTTTAGGAGATGTGCGTGGACAAACAAACAAACAGACAAAAATACAAAAAAATCTTAACGTGTTCAGCTGTTTATTTTAAGACGCCCTGTTTTTTTATTTTTTATTTCTCGCAATTACAGATTTTTTAATCGGAATTTAATCGGAATCGTAAAGTTTTTCGAGATAAAAAGTCCGATGTCACTCTCCGGCCCTCCAACTATCTATATGCAAAAATTACGTCGATCCGTTGCTCTGTTACTGCGTGAAAGAGGAACCAATGAACAAATACATTTTCACATTTATAATTGATCATATTCTGTATCCTGTGTTAAGACCTACGTATAGTTGTTGACACAGGAGGTCATGAAGGTCATGATCTACCCGTGGAATCAGAAAAGTCGCATTACAAATTACGTGGGTAGGTGCCTATACTTATCTATCATTTTCTAGTGAAACTTCACTCATCATTTTACAGTTTGCATCGTCGATCAACAAACAATGCAGCACACTTTTTTGTTATGTGAAAGTTGAAAACAATTGCGATTTGAATAACTATGTGTGTCGTGTGTTGTGAGATCTCTATAAAAGGAAACTGGTTTAATTTTTGACTTTATTTCTGTGACATTTGATAAATGTCAACTAAGTAGAAGTATGGTCGAGACGCCAATTGACAATTTGAAATGTTAACTATGTTGTTAGGTAATTATACCTAATTAACTAACTTTCGAACAGAGGTTGTCAATTCAATCAGTTTTTTTTAAATTTTGTTAACGTACTATGTGTTTTTTTTTACCAGCCGTCCCGGAGATTTTTTTAACATTCTAGTAATAAATATAGCCTAGGTTACCATTCTAATGATGTTTTTTTTTTTTAAATCCGTCCTGTACTTTTTGAGTTAATTCGTTACAATCATCCAAGAATACAAAAACACAAATCTTTCCTCTTTATAATATGAGTGTAGATGAAAAGGAAGCTATCAAAATGGTCCCACAATAATTTCATTAACTTTGGCTTAGTAGTTTTTTAACCAGCTCCAATAGTATGATATGAGCGCAATGAAATGTTGAGCGCTTACTAGTTTTGGTTTGTCGTATTGATAATTATTAGGTATAATCATTCCATTCAATACATAGGTACTTATGTTAGGAGAGCGAACAGTTAAAAGTATAAAAATCAAACTCACAGAAAAAAAAAATAACACGATGGAATTCATAGCAACATAAATTACAGAGAGGTTTTAATCAAAATAGTAATGTTATTAACCCTTTGGCATTTCCTTTACCCGACTTATGAAGATAATGTTAAAATCCTATATTTATTGAAAATATTAGATTTTAGTTCACCAGTATTATAGTGAATTTAACTATAATTATTAAAACACACCCTTGCACCAAATGGAGAATCAGGTAGGTGCCTAGCTATCGTGCTTACAAAACTGGGTTAGGCTTTACCACAGATTCTACTATGGAATGATCAGTTTTCTGAGGTGATTACTAGTATTAAATTAATCATTGACTAGATTCTTAATAGTTGTTGTCTAGAACTTTTTACCTACATTAATCTAATTCAGCTCTGTTACTTATATTTGTTATTTGAAAATTATAGCATATTAAACCTCACCTTTAAAAATCAGAAGTCCGGAGCTAAGTAAAAACACTTTGTATCGATATCATTTAAACTTTATAAGTTTTCACTTAATAAAAGTATCCGCGAAGATCGAAATGTTCGGCAAGCGCGGAAAGAGGGCCGTGAGGGTTCTAGCAAACGATCGGACCTCCGTCGGCCGACTGCCGGCGGCTTCGCGCTCACGGCTGCTGCTACCGCCATCTGCGTCATCCGATCAGCCACACTAACGGAAAGTGCTTTCTCTGGCGGGTAGACTGCTAAAACTATTCTTAAATCCTCTTTACTAGAGCTTCATTTTCTCAACACCTCAATTGCTGAGCTTGCTCTCTCCTCCTATTTTCAACCTTAGCTGTTCAGCTTTAAAATATAGTTTTAACAATATTTGTCTCCAGTTCGTGTAGTGACGTCCGCGAAGTATTTCTTCGTACGTATCGTCTCATCTGGCTCTTTTTCCCGCGGATATAGTTTCTTCTGTTACTTCCCGACATTTTATATGACAGCAAATAATGTTAGACTACGAAAAAACTAGTGGTAGGTTGCCCAACAAACCCTTCCTTTCGTTCGAGTCGTTAGTTTTTTTACTGCCACACATATAGATCAACGCTTGTCCTCTAACTCGCCTGATGGTAAGCGACGTTATTATGGTCGAGGATGAAGTACATCGATCTAGAGAACAAATCTATTCACTCTAGCGATTAAAATCAAGATTGATTCTGTTTCCTTGATTCCCAAGAATCAAGGAAGCAGAGAGTATCATTCTTGGGCAGTAAGTACGCATCGTATATGTGTAATGGAACCAAATCGTTGCGTACGAATTTTTAGAATTTCTACGAGGAACGGGTGTTAGTATGTAGTCCTACTTGTGCCCGCGTTGTAAAGTACGAGTATATAAGGCATTAACGATAGTGTAGGTCATGTAGCATTCTAAATGTGAAATAATTTTCATAATCGGTTCAGTAGTTGCAGAGATAGGTATACCTACAACGCTTCAAGTCGTGATTGAAGCGGTTTTCTGTACAAGCGTGCATCTTCGCAAGCTAGTTAAAGGTCCAGCAAGCGCAAGCCTATTTTCAATATAAAAAAACCACACCAAATTATACATTTTACGACTTTATCCTTGTTGGAGTCACATAGTACGTAAACAATGCGTAAAATGTACTAACTTATGCTTTAAAATATTATTCTCTCTTATTAATTAATCTTTGAGTAAGTAAAATTAAATGTAACTCTGCTTCTTTTTAAATGAATCCCGGTAAGTGATTTACCTAAAGCTTTTTGTATAATTTTAAAAGTTACATAAAAATACCCAAATCGGAGACTTTCTAAAATAGCTCTTATTATCAAGAGAGCGACATAATTATCATCTCAAGGAGATCGGCTTGAAGGCCGCCCTTGACGACTGCCGCGAAATCCCCAGGAGAAATTGGTTGGTAAGAAATTAAAGCCAAGCGAGATGGGAGTACTTGACATTTCGCCTACGCGAGATATCTTACTTACAACTCTAGGTCTAGGGTTTCAAATGTAATATAACTTTTCGTACCCATCCTTGTCCCATAATATATAGAAAAAATAATTTACTCAAAATAGCTCGTAATGTGGTCATTCTTTTAACAAACTTCTTTGAGCAAAGTCGTCCATTCAGCGCTACTCGAATAGGCGGCAGCAAAGTATAGAATTTCATTGCTGGTGAGTTTTAGCCAGCAGCAATTTGCTTTGAAAATTTATTATTGTCGAGTTATGTTTCAAAAATAGTTATGTGCAAAAATATTTACATGTAACATTTACGCCATAAAGAAATATGAATAACTAGCTGTACCCGCGACTTCGTCCGCGATTTTTTTAGAAAAAAATAGCTTATGTCCGTCCTCGTGATACATACTATTACCTCGCAAAATTTTATCGAGTTCGGTTAAGCCGTTTAGCTGTGATTATGTAGCAAACAGACAGACGGACAGAGTTACTTTCGCATTTATAATATTAGAGTGGATACGACCTTCAGTCTCAGCGTTTATTACAGCTTGTTCATCAAGGGCTGCAATGCTGTGATGACCTGGACCTGCGCTACGCTGCGCTTTCGGCCATCATCATCGCTGCCAGCAACGCTCTCATTACAGACCGCGGCAACAATCTATTATTCTATTATTCCTATGAACCCCGATTTCTCCTGGTCACGCTATAACTTCAGAATGGCTTTACTGATTTGTTTCATCTTTTTAAGGTTCCGTACCCAAAGGGTAAAACGGGACCCTATTACTAAGACTACGCTGTCCGTCTGTCAACAGGCTGTATCTCATGAACCGTGATAGACATTTGAAATTTTCACACATGATGTATTTCTGTTGCCGCTATAACAACAAATACAAAAAAACACCATGAAATAAATATTTAAGGATGCTCCCATACAACAAACGTGATTTTATGCCGTGTTTATAGGTAGGTAATGGTACGGAACCCTTCGTGCGCGAGTCCGACTCGCACTTGGCCGGTTTTATTATTTTGAAATGTTTTCTAATACTTCGTAGAAGGTTCTTACATTTAAAACAGCTAAACTGATTTGGATGAAATTTTGTGTGCCTGGAGCGGGTCTGGTATACAACCGTGCGAAGCCGGGGAGGGTCGCTAGTGTAGATAAATCAACACAATCAAATGGTTAAAAGTGCTAAAAAAACATCACATGATTAATGGACGGCCCCTTAGATACTGTTCTGACATAGATACCTACCTGCAGACCTATCACAGGCCGTGGACAAATTGCCTTACCACCTTTTTAGCCCGCGAGAAAAAAAGAAACTTATCGATATTCTCTTTGTTACGTCTTTGCGCGGATATAATATAGGCTGCGATACCCAAGTCGCCTGCCAAATATGGGAATTATGGCAACACCCCTGTTTATAAGAGGGAGGCCTTTGTACAGCAGTGGACTTTTACTTCATGGCTGATGATGTGATGTGACATAAAATTTAACGGAAATGTTAGTCGAACTATACAGCTGCAACTTACCTGAATATTTATAATATGTTAGTCATAATCATTTTATACTGGACCTACAAAGCTGTTTTATAGCTGCATAGTTAATTGTAAAATAATATTATAAAGTATTTAATTGACGTACCTAAGAACATTGCGATAATGTCAAGAGGCAGAGATAAAGAATTAAATTGAACTTCTAACGCTGCTTAAAACAGAGAAAGATAAAAATGGTCCATGATGATGATAATTCAACATTTCGTTTAACACCTCTGACTTACTACTTAATAATATAAAGTATTGTTGTTCACCTCAATAGCCCAGATTTTGTTAAATTCTATACTGTACAATAGTTTCATATTCCATTTTAAACACATTCAATACTTTATACATTTACTGCATTTTTTTATTCAAAAGGGCCTCTTGGTTTTGGCTTCGGCTCCACCAATGCCCACCAAATGTCCGGGCTAGACCCGAGAATGTAATTAAATAGAGTAATGTTACTAAATCTCCTAAGTTATCATCAACCTCAAGGTGATGTGTTCACGGTGTTCATTCTACCAAGGTCTATCTGTACCCCTAACCTGACAACATTTTCCTAGTAGCTTCAACCTTGGACTTTTCAAGGATTTCCTGCATTTCTGATTTGGATCAAGGCTCTCGTTGTGGATCTACCTACCTAAGTTTGTTATTTGATCGTCTCTATTTATTTTCAGAATGATTATATAAAGTTTAATGCTCCTTAAAAGCTACCTTAACTTATATCACAGAAGTAATAATAGTACAAGTACTATGGATGCTTACGATATTGATTCCATCATTAATGATAACGTATCTATCTATCTATCTATACATATAATAAAAACGTAGGGATAAAAAAATCTGTAATTGCGAGATAACAAAAAAAATATCACACAGGTCGTCTTAAAATAAGCAGCTGAACACGATAGGACAGTTTTTAGAATTTTTGTCTGTTTGTTTGTTTGTTTGTTTGTTTGTTTGTCCGCGCACATCTCCTAAACCACTGGACGGATTTAAATGCGGTTTTCACGAATATGCTTAGAAATTACCAGATTAAAACATAGGCTATCTTATATCATTTATTTTAATTCTTTATTTTTACATAAACGAAAATAAAAATCAATAATTTATTTTTCGTTACCCGAAACGTAATATGAGGATCGTCACATAGCCTCAAGCAAGGAGATCCAAAGTAAAGAGAATGTTATTGACATAGCCATTAAAATTTTGAAACTGTCAACTGTCACTGTGTTCGGTTAGTCAGTTTAAATTTAAAAAAGGTTCCTTAACCTTCTTAGATGAATGAACGTGTAGATCAAGCATGTTATAGGCCTTACAACCTCTTTGGTAATTCATTCCAGTGCATGAAGTAGGAGTATTACATTCTCTTGGTTTTATTCTATGTTAGCATTTAAAACACAAAATATACCGCATCCTATTTTAATTCAGTCCCGCGAATGGAAATATTCAAAAAAGGCCCTTTGTACATGAAAATAAACTTATACAACAAAATTCCGGACGCAATAAAGAAAGAAAGAAATAATAAAAAAAAAACAGAACCAACTTCGTAAGTTTCTAACCCAAAAATGTTATTACGAGATAAAAGATTTATTCAACGATAAATTTTAGAAAATTATAATTAGAAAATAAATATCGATATATAAATAGTTAAGAAAGTAGCGTCATAAGTTTTGTATCATCTCATATATAATTAAGTAACCTATCACAGTAAGTATGTTTTTTTTTTGTTTTGTAAAATTACTTCACCCTAGGTTAAGTTTGAATAGTATATATAATATTTATGTAATAGATTTAACTATACTTAAATTTATATGTTTATGTCTGTGGTCTGATTTTGTGAACAGCCACTACATAAGTCAATGCTGCACCCTTTATGCAGGGTATATAAACTTAGCTTTTAGAAGAATACAGTGTATATTTGCAATAAGAATAAGAATATAGAAATAATTTTATTTTACTGTGATATTTTAACAGATAAATAGAGTAGTTCCATTTCATGGCTTTTTAATCAAGGTATACATACAAATGCACGCGAAATAAGAAATAACTAGCCAAGAGCGTGTTAAGACAAACATTATGTCAGGGTTCCGTGGCCAGCGAAACTGGACAGCCAAATTTCAGAGATGTATATCATACCGACATGACATGATATACTTTTAATGGTTTAGACAAAAAGAAAATTTCAAAACATGCTCTGCACTGTGGTCACATTATCTTTTTGATTTGAAAACTGTTGACGGTGTTATTTATTACTTTTATGCTTCTATCAATACTTCACACAGGGCGACTTAAAATAAGCAGCTGAACATGTTAAGGCAGTTTTTAGAATTTTTGTTTGTTTGTTCACGCACATCTACACCCCTGGAAGAAAATGCGGACGGATTTAAATGCGGTTTTCACGAATATGCTTAGCTATGACCAGATTGAAGTATATGCTATGTTATTTTGCGCAAGGCCAGATTAAGGGAAGAAAAAGGGATTGAAGGTTTATATGAAAATCTACGCGTACGAAGTCGCGGGCAAAAAAGCTAGTAAATAATAAGACAGTTTTCATTAAATTAATTTTCATTAAATTAATTTTCATTAAATTAATTTTCATTAAAAGTTTTCCAGTCGCTCTACCGCTCTGTCTAGCCTAGATTACAGACGCTGACGAGTGAAATGGGGGTAAATATGTGAAATGGGGATGTTTATTTTTTTCGTTGTGCCACCCCCTTTGCTCTGCTCCGCATATGTGGTGTATCGTTGAATAGGTATTTTAAAGTGAAGATAAGGCTTCATACATCACTTTTTATGAAATAAATCCTTTGTGAAGTATATGACCAGCCAAAGTAGCAAAAAGCTAGCCTCCCCTGCACTTCTAAACTATTAGATATAGAAACTTGAAACTTGCTCTGCTGATAGGTCTTATTAAAAACCTATATTCTAAATTATTTCGGACATTACCTGGCTATAACTTTTTGAGTTGTAAGGATAAAACTGTAATAAATTCAAGACTATCTGGCTCAAAGGTCATTGACCGTTCCGTAAAATGATCTTATCAAAGAATGTTTCCCTAATAGTTTTATTTTTTACTAAACCATAAAAAACACATGTCATCGGCTTCGTTCGATCGAATTTTTGTATAACCACCAATTTCTGAACTATGAATATGACCACAACTATAAATGCCTTTGGCCACGGAACCCTACCATATGCATGTCTCGACACGCTCTTGGCCAGTTATTATAATAAGTAACAACTGGTTCTTCCGGCCTACCAGCTCCGTACCGCTTGTAAACTTTGCTAGAGCCTATAACTGCCTAATAGCGCAAGGCATTCTGGCTGAAATAAGCTCAATTTTGGTATGCTTAGTTTAATTAACATTCTGCTCACAATCTGTGATATGTTTAAAAATTTGTTAGTTATTCTTACTTATTTTTATTTTTATATTTACTTCGCGATACGTAGGTACCTGTTATAATATGTATGTAATTACGTATCTGTACAGCATTTTTTATTATTAAGTATATGACAAAACTGTTTTTCTGATGAATTTCTAGTGTGTTTTTTTAGTTTGTGTAATTTGTAGTGTGTTTTTTTTGTTTGTAGTGTGTTTAGTTTTTAGTGTAGTTTTAATGTTAGTGTTTTGAAAATGGACTTCCAATTCAATGCAAAGTAACGCCTGATTCAATCAACTAAGTATATGACAAACAAACTAACGTGCCGCCTGATGGTAAGCGATTAACATCGCCTATGGATACCTATAACACCAAGGGCATCACAGATTAATTGCCGACTCTTCATTTCGTGTTGCCGACCTTTGAAGAATCTATTAACAGCCCTTTTGAAGAACTCCGTGTTAGCGTGTGCGACTCATAAAGATGTATGTATGTTGGAAGTACAGTAGCCCTTGGCTGTGGCCAGAGCGGTCTTGTTTGCCACTAATGACATAAAGTTTTACCGACATACATTTTAGCCAAGAAAATCTGGTGCGAGAGCCGCATGTGAGTAGCTGTAAAAGTTCTTCATGTTTTTTTTTTACAATTTCTTAATTTATTTGCACTGAATACGAGTAAACCATACACTCATTTAAAAACGCATGCACAACTTATAAAAGATTCAATAATATCTGGGACATTTTTGCACACAAGGTCAGCTATGACCCCAAACTAAGCAAAGCTTGTAATATGGCTGCCAGAGACTGATATACGTACATATATATTTTTAAATACATACTTAAATACATGATAACACCCAGACATAGAACAAACAGAAATGTTCGTCACATGAATGTTTGTCCTAGGTGGGAATCGAACCCACACCCCCAAGCGCAGAAGGTAGGTTCACTACAAACTGAGCCACCGGGGCAGAATAATAGATGCTTATAGGTATAATATTAGTCACTTTGTATCATGTTTTGCCTAGTTAGTAAGCGTAGGTACAAATGGTCGAAACAAAGTCAATAGTTAAAATATCATGTTATTAATCTAATTGACATTTCTATAACTGCAGAATAAACAATAGCTATGACCAACTGCCGCCCTCGTCAGTTATTGCCGGAAATAATTCTGGATTCGTTTTCAAGAATATAGGTAGTGTTCAATACATATACCTATTAGGTATATAGTGATAATGATTTACCTAAAGCTATACGCTTTATGTAATCATTATTAGATACATATTATACCTAAATAAAAGAGGGCCTAGGATACTTCCTTGCGTATAAGTAAACTCCAATATAGAAAGCTTTTTATGACCTTGAATATTGTTAGGGTAGATTCTGTGGCGGTACAATGCTTTTGGGGCACGTATACCTCAGAGCAAAGTCAATGAGACGCGTAAGAAAGAACGTCACCGGCGCAGGCGCTTTGCGTTTGCTTGGATATCGACCCATTGGAGCCCCGCCCGGAGAGGGCGCGCTGTTCGAAAGTGAACCGTAAAGTGTAAGGGCGAGAGGAAAGCGGGAAGTGTGCAGTTTTCCCGCGCAGGGCAGGGCGGCGGCGCGGCGCAAGGCCGGCTGGGGAGGGACGCGAGCGAGCTCCGGGGGACCCTCATTACATAACTCGACACGCACAGGACGGCGCACAAACAATGTGATTTTATTTATCTTCGATTTTTCTACTATTTTTGATTAATTATACATATATTTTAGGATTAACATCGTGATATTATTTTAAGTGTCGCGCGACGTTATTTTCGCTCTCGTTTTAGATGTTGATAGTGTTGTGAAACGGTACCGAACTAAAACTGCAGGCGTTTTTGTAAAAAGTTCTAAAATATGTAAATTGCACTAAATATAAAAAAAAAAACTGAGAGTGACTGCAATATCAGAACATTCAGAACAAAACAAACGCTTTTTTATGTTCAAAATTCTAATTGATCGGTTATGAAAATCGTAGGCAATGTAGAAAACGTATGTAGTTCATAACAAAAAATACACGTTTCGAATAAATATAATGATAAAAGTATTCCCATGTGTGTAATATATATTATAGATACAAAGATATCTAGTTAAGAAGTTAAAGTTTGAGCTGAAAAGATGACTACTGGTGAGTAATATTTCGTTTACATTTGTACGTAGGTTACATAGTTTTACAATATTTTATGAATGTATAAAATAACATATTAAGTATGTAGTACGATTATAAAGATTGATAGTTCACATATTAGTTACAGATCAAAAAAACAAAACTAAAATTACAAATTGGTGGGGTAGGTACTCATAATATTATATGTACGTATATAGAGCTACAATCTCCCAGCATCTAAGGTGGTTTGCGAGCCCCACAGATTCGGGGGTATACCTACTATTATTTTTTGTGGCGCTCGCGCAGAGAGCTGGTTCGTTCGTGATAGTTTAGGCACGGAATGTTTTCTGTAACCTAGGTACACTGTGAAAGCAAATAATATATAAGCTTGCAGTTTAACAATTTTACAGACACGCATACTCTTAAAAATCTGATAAGACCTGTCGTAGAAATCGGGCAGGTATACCTACATTAACTGCATTGCTACCTATTAACTACGAGTACTACTCTGTTTATTTTGTAGTTGGTAGTCACTACAATAGGCTGAGCTGAGCTGAGACAGACATTCGGGAAGTAGTGCGTCACCGGATAAGCGTTGTTTTCCTCAATTTGGGGCTTGGTATATTAAATTGTTTTGTTCAGTCCGGTTTGCTAATTTATAATATCCTTCTATATGCCTGGTATATATTTTTAACAAGTGGATCACATTAAAAACCGACTTCAATGATATATGAAAAACATAAGTGCCTATAAAATTTGAGGGCTGCCCTTGATTTCCCTGGGATCTCATCATCAGATCCTGACTTGGTGACAATGGGACCCAATTGGAAGTATACCCTACCGAACAAAATATATTTTTTGACGTCGGTCAACAGTTGGCGGGGATATCGGTGAACATACATAAATATATATTGGAATATAGAATCTCCGCCTTTTTTTAAAGTCGGTTAAAAAGAGGCGAAGCTCATAATGCATCATTAACATTCAAATGTTGATTAATTCATTGTTCTTATCTATCAATGACATGGCACTTGCAATGCGTTTTATAAATATAATTAAATCAGTCATCAACATATATTTATCACAGACATTTTGTAGCAAAATGCCTAGAATAATATGTTGTTACCAAATTTGGAAGTTACCATTCTTACCCGTACCTTATTAATAATTGTCGCTCATAAAGATATTAAGATTAACATCTAAAATAGGTCACTGCTCCGTCTACTCAAGTGTTCATCAGTCGGTGAGGTCAGCCGCTGTCGAGCTCCCTGCACCCTATTTTAATTGAGTCAAATTTTAGATAGCTATTTAGCTGATTAATGTGTTTAAAAGTGACGCAACTGATGCATCCAAAGGCGAGCCGACAGACGGGCAGTGGCAGTAGGTAAGACAGCAGTCAGGTCGCGGGCGCGCGCTGTGCGAACGTACCTACGCCTGTGGCGGAAGTGCGCTGAACGGCGGCGACCAGTGTTGCTCCACCTTGCTCCACCTTGCTCCAGCTTGCACCACCTTCCGCGATCTCCACCACCACCGCTACCCTCGATGACGCCAATACATCATGCTTGGGATCAAACATAGTGCCTGACTATTCCCAACATTCGATTTATCATCATAACAATAAACTGTTGACAAATACCAATCGATAAATAATGGAAAAGAGTGATTCTTTCGCAATTATTGATATTAATATCAGTGATAAAGAGAAAATGGATTGTGGAAAAGATATACTGGATAAAGACACCAACAATCGCAAATCGCCCTTCTCGACTATTATTAAAATTCGTAAGTTTTTATACACAGAAAATTTTAAGGTGATTCTTCATTTAAAAAAATAGCATATTGTTAAAATGTCCTTTGCCTAATCTAACCTACCTAACACGTAACGTATAATATTCCACTATACAGAAATTCACACAATACAGAAATTCTGTATTCTGAGATTCCACTGATAAGGAAATATGTAACGCAGTTTACGCAGCGTAAATTGTATCCTATTATTTATGTGTTTTTCTTATTACTCCATGTATGTAACTGTGTATGCACCTAACTATGTAACATTACGTAAGGCTTGGTGGCGTACGTGAAAAAAAAATGCTCTTACTCTACTATAGTCGTGAGAACCATTACGATCTTTTTTTACTAGCTAAGTACACAATCCTGTTGTTCATATTATCACCTCATTCTCTCTATTGTATCTTTTGATCTCACGATATAATTACTCATTTGAAAACACACAAATCGTTCTCTCTTTTTATCCGACTGCGCAAGAAGGAGGGTTATGTATTTTCGAGTGTATGTATCACGTATGTACCTATGCAGAGGTCTCTTTGGCACTGCCTACACCCTAAACAGCTTAATGGATTTCGATATAATACGAGATGTAATTTGAATCTTTTACTTGGTTACTTTTCTTTTCAGTGATGGTCTTGATACTTTCAGTTACCTACTTTTTTTTCATAATTTAATTTACTTGTTAATTATTGACATAATGTTCCGATCATATGTACCAAACTACATGTACCTAAGTAATGTCTTTTTAATGGCTTATCTCAGTATGTTGTAGAGTAAAAGGTCATCAGAATAATTGGAAAATCCGACTTAAAATCCTTAACTTTGAGCATCGACGCTCTCTTAGTTTATAAAGTTTTAATTTATAGATGTTTCATGATTTGATCAATAGTAAGTCGCCCCAAGGAATGGATTTGAATATTAATAAAATCATAATGGTCATGAGTGGCCATATATTAAGCATATCATGGTATTTAAATTCATTGAAATCAATTCATCTCATCATAGAGCACTTTGTGTAGAGGGAGCATAACGTGAATGGCTGGGTGATGTTATTGAATTTTTTAAGATTTGAATGGACTCTATGGTGACCGGGCGATGATTAGTGTCAACTGATGAACACGTAGGTTGTATCCGCTAGTTGTCCTCAATATGATGTGCGCACGCGCCGGCGGCGTCCCTGGTCGTTTGGCGTCGAGGGAACCTGTCGCGTTCCACTCCGGTGAGCGCGTTGCAATGCCCTGCTTACTCTACTCAATACACCTGTAACTTATACAAAACAATAAGGATATCCTTTCCTCACAATATATTATTCAATTTGAATGGTGCTCATCTAACACTTATGAAACTTCTTACATCATGGGCACTTCCGTTCCAAGAAATTACACCTTGGAAGACCTGTGAACTGAAGCGAAATGCAACGCGTCGATTGATTGATACCCAATTACCCACCTACTACTACCTACTACCAGCGATGCGCGCAGGAAATACGTGGTAGTGGGTGGATGTACGTTTTTGTAACGTTTAATTATACTAGTGATGGTCTGTATGTAAATGGTATGGCTCATGCCGCATAATTATTATCAAGGAAGAAGTAGGTATAGGTATGTTTTTCTATGTTATTAATGAATGCAAAGTAGGTACCCACAATCATGTATATAAGCATGTGTATCAAATGTGTGTAGGTTGTGTGTCTATTATTACTTAAGATACGTGTAACTCTTATTTTAATCTTACCTTCGATAATCTTAATGTTGTCTTGCTCGTTCACTAGCCGAGAGAGCGAGACAAAGCTCAATGTTAGATTAATATAAAAATGCTTTTGAGATTGTGGTACGCCCCCCTCGTATTTATAAATTTTGGTGATTGCGTGAAATTACGTAAAAGCTTCTGCTTCTACTTTATCTAAATTTCAGCACAACTCTACCTCGTCATGGTGTACAAGTTTGTAAGCCCTTATAATTTTTAGGATTCTAACCCAAAGGGTGCTAACGGGTCCCTATTACTAAGCCTACGCTGTCTGTCAGGGACAGACAGTCCTATCTTTTAACGGCTGTATCTTTCGAACCTTAATAGAAAGCCAGTTCAATTTTTTACAGAATATGTAGGTAATGTTACTGTGCGTTAACTAAGAAATAATAATAAAGCCTAAAAGTAAAAATGAAAGTGGACTTACGACAACAGACGTTTTTTAAACGTATTTTTGTGTTTGCTCTAATATAAAAACGGTAATACGTACAAGCGTCAAACTTGGCATGCTTTTGTATTTTGTGGTGGTAAGGAACCCTAGTGCGTGAGCCCGACTCGCAACTGGTCAGTTTATTTAAATGCAAACTTAAGAAAAAAAAACACTGGTTATTATGTATTTTTTTTCTATCAGAACGGGATCGAGGTGAGCGCGATTACATCGGGTTCGCAACCCTGCCAGAACAAGTTCATCGCAAATCAGTGAAGAGAGGGTTTGACTTCACGCTGATGGTGGTCGGCGAGTCTGGCCTCGGGAAGTCGACCCTTATCAACAGCTTATTTTTAGGAGACCTTTACAAAAATAGGAAAATACCCGATGCTCAAGGTAGGTACAAGTACAAAGTATTGACCCAAATATAGCACAGACTAGGTATAGCTACTACGAAGTCTTTGGTATATAGTTACAAGGATGGTTTGTTGTATTTCAGATAGAATAGAAAAGACGACTACGGTAGAAAAGAAGACAATGGAAATAGAAGAGCGCGGTGTTAAATTACGATTAACGATAGTAGACACACCTGGATTTGGAGATGCTATCAACTGTGAAGACTCCTGGAGAGTTTGCTCCGCGTATATTGACGAACAATTCAGACAGTACTTCACAGACGAAAGCGGACTCAACAGAAGACACATGCAAGACAATAGAGTACACTGTTGCTTATACTTCGTGCCACCCTGGGCTCATAGGTGCGTTACCACACTTACCACATACCTACCATCACACGCAAATTACCGTCTCCCATTGTCCTGTCGAGTGCACGTAAGTATATCCAATCTGAACAGCAAAGCGACACAGTGCAAATTGTATTGGAAGATTGCATTCAGCATTGTGTTTAATGGGGCAAGTGATCCCCAATAGCAGTAATTTTCTCTACGCTTTTACCATTGTTGGCCCGTTAAAATTAAGCCCAGTATTACATTCATGGTTTCTTAACCGACGGATGTCTTGCTTCCGCTGTGGTTTTCTGAAGCCTATCTCGCGTAGACACGTTCGTAGAAGAATATTGTATTATTGGGTCAACAGGCTGGTCAGGGCCATAGTGATAGCGACGAATATTGCGGAAGCACACGTGCACCAGTAACTCATCGCAGTCTAAAGATAAAAAAAACTTCAAAGGAAAAATACAGTACAAGAAGTACATGCGCCGAGTTCAGATCGTTACGCAGTTTGGATGCATTTTTATTGCTAGTGTTATTTACTGTTGTTTGGTTTATTACAAAACGCCTGACCTGATGCTCGTTAGTTGGAAAACTAATCTCAATTCCCAAATTTAATAAATTATAATCTGTTAACAAATGAAAGGAAATGGGGGAGGCAACATAGGCTAGCAAAAAGAATTGCTAATACTCAGTACTTAAACCACATTTACCTATATTAGCAACCGAACTAGAAAAACTGTATGGCTCTACCAAACGTGCTCTGTGTCAATAACTGATTCGACTGAGTAGTTTTCCCAAATTCCATAATTTTTATTGGTTAACTGAGTCTGTACGTATTTAAAATACAAAATAAATTTCTCCAAAATTCATGGTTCCGCCAGTCTAGCTCTACCGAGTAAGTCTTGGTGTCAGTGGCTGATTCGTTCGTTTTAATAGAGACAAATTACCTCGCTTGATTCCATCAATACGAGCTATAGCGAGTCCGTAAAATTCTATTTTGGGAACCGTGCCTACATGCTTCTAACAAAAGTTAATAAAGGCCTTGATAACGTTAATTTTTGTGTCCAGTCTGCGCCAAGTGGACTTAGAGATGATGAAGCGGCTGCATCGGAAGGTGAACATTGTTGTGGTGATCGCTAAGGCTGACTCGCTCACAGCTGCCGAGGTGAAGAAACTCAAGATGCGCATACTGAACGATCTTGAAGAGCATCAGATACAGGTATGTGACCGATCAGCCCAAATAGATAACAATTGGAAATACGACGTTTAGGAGCAACAGCGTCGATGTATTTTTAAATCCCCCTTTAAATTCATCTATGGGAGGGCGATTGGTGGTCGCCTACCTCTTATCGGACACTTAACGTTGTGTTGTGCAACTTCTTTCCTTGTTATTGGCCTCGTCACTTTTTTTTAGGGGTTCTAGCTCAGATCAGACAAATAAATCATCGCTTAACATCGCGTGTTGGCGGTCAAAGGCAAGCCTATTTACGCATAAAAAATATATATAAGGGAGATATGGCAAGGTGGCGTGGCGGGTCCGAATGCATCTAGCCTAAATCAGGTTTGATGAGAGTTTCCGTTTTTAGTTGAACTCAAGGTGAGTTTCTCACGGCAAATAGCGCATTCTTTGCATGTGGACTATTAGTTAGTTTATTGATGTCGCTGCAAGATTCTTAGTGTGCGCGAGAAAAAATAATTACTGTAGCGTATATACTTACAGCTTTGGCAACACAATTTGACATATGACAACCAGCAATAATATTATACTAAGGCATATCTCCCTTGTTTGTCTGATCTGAAGGTAGAGTCTAGATAACGGCGATGTAAAGTGATTCGTACTCAGAAATGGAACTGGTTTCGTATCTAGGTTGTAGGCTACGTACTATTCATGGCCGACTTTTCGTAGCAAAGACTTAATATGACGTCGTGAGGCTGTATCCTCCCTGGGCCCTGCCAGATACAGGAATGCTTTCCGTTTACCATTCCCTATCTCAGGCAAACTTATGTTCCCTTCATAGATCCGATGTCATGGAGCCACATAAAAGAAAATAACCTCTCTTCTCTTTTTAGTGATCGAGCCGTTTAAAAAAAATGCTTGCGTTTGACATCCATCTGGCCTGATGTGGTCTACGATGGAGCACGCTTGCCTAGAAGGAACCGATTCACTCGTCATTTGAAGACACCCCATATTGTAAATCTAACGGACATCTATGTGCATAAAAAAATAATGTGTCGATATTGCAGGTGTATCAATTCCCGGAGTGCGACAGTGACGAGGACGAAGAGTTCAAGCAGCAGGACCGCGAGCTGAAGGCAGCGGCGCCGTTCGCGGTGGTCGCCGCCGACACCGTGCTGGAGGTGGGCGGGAAGCGCGTGCGCGGCCGCCAATACCCCTGGGGGATCGTCGATGGTGAGTACTCCACTCCACACCACCTCACCTTGCCCAGCAGGCCTAGAATGGGCCGTGGACAAACTATATCTTTCCTCAGTTTTTATCCGCGCGTATCTACAAAGCTATAGAATATGGATAGGTACGTCTCTCATTCTTGCGGGGTTTATTTAATGTTGTTAACTAAAACGGCTACAAAAAGCCAATTACATTTGCTAATTAAATTAAATTAACACGGATAAAAACGATAGAAAAGACAATTTGTCCACGCCCATGCTAGACCTGAAAGAAATAATATAGAAACTTAGATAACCATTTCAGAGATTTCATCACTATGAACGCAACACCATGCAAACGCAAAACACACTAGAAACACACTATACATTTTTTCGAATTACCTTTTTCCATGGAACAGCTGATATTTTTTCGCGATTTTATGGTTTGCCCCATAGTAAAAATTGGTCATTACGATGCGTACTATAAATAGATCCCTTTCGGCGTACTACACCCTTTCCGTGTTACCCTGTATATCTATCTATATAAATAAAAGTTTCATTGAGTTTCGGCGTTCGATCAAAAATGCGTATTTGTTTGAAGGTTCCAGCAGTGAAAACAGCGTTGCTCTTCAATAATCAGCGGCCTAATAACTGGTGTAATGTTCCAGTGGAAAACCCGCGGCACTCTGACTTCACGAAGTTGCGCACGATGCTCATCTCGACGCACATGCAGGACCTGAAGGACGTGACGCAGGACGTGCACTACGAGAATTTCCGCGCGCAGTGCATCAGCCAGATATCGCAGCACGCCATGCGGGAACGCGGGTAAACTACCCCCACTCATCCCATCAGCTTATGTCATATTTACGTAGGTCTCTTAAGAACGTCTATCACTGGCACACTTTCACATTATTGAATATACCGGGTGTAAGGGAAACGTTCCCGAAAACGAAGACTGGTGATAACGCTGGTGATTGCTGATACGATAACACAAATAGTTATCAATATAAAAAACCGACTTCATAAAAATTTCAAGACTGGGCCTAATTTAAATTAAATCAAAATGGCAGCAAGTGAATTTTTCGCTTGTTAGGTACCATGTTACTCCGTCAAATTAAAAGATATCGAAACGAAAATTTATTTGTTTGTAATGTCAGCGTAACTTGGTTTTGTTACTTTTCCATAATCACAGATTTTACGTCTTAAATATTGTAAAAAAGCACGAGCGAGAGAACCGTGGAAGAGAAGAGCTGCCTTGATGTTTGATTTATGTATGATGTGGCTCTGAGAAAGCGAGACAAAGCTCTATGTAAGATTAATATGATATTGTTTTCGGGGTTGTGTTACGCACTGAGCTTGTTAATCCTCGAAAAATCATCACAGTCACGATTAATAACCGAGGATAGTAGAACATAGAGAAAATACAGTCTCTCTCAACTGTAGACATAGAAGCTTTTCCAGCTACCCTCAAACTATTCATGGATGTCATCGTCATAAATGTCATCTTCAACATTAGCTCTTACTTTATTTAATTTATTTTTACAGCAAATTGAAGAGGGATTCAATGGGTAACAACAATGAAGTTTCGTTCTCCGATACAGACAGACTATTGTTACAGAAAGATGAAGAGGTAAGTAATGTAATATTAATAGTTGAAATTTTGACTCCAGACATTAGCCAGCGTTAAGTAGGTACAATATAATCATCAATATAAAAAACCGACTTCATAAAAATGACAGATCTGGACCAAATTGTAATGGGAAGCACCAGCTTTCAAATAAAAAAAGAATCATCAAAATCGGTTCACCCAGTCGAAAGTTTTGAGGTAACAAAGATAATTTAAAAAAAAAAACGAATTGAGATTGATACTCCACCTTTTTGGAAGTCGGTTAAAATATTCAAGAATCTTGCAGATATTTTTAAGTTTTAGAAAATATCTTCCAACAAGCATAGTTAGTAGTCACAGTCTAGTCCCCATATTTGTAGATATAGACGTAAATAAAGGAACATCGAATCCTGACGTCACCCACATGCTGTTTAAACATATAAAAAAAATTTGGTGATGTGAGAATTCGAGGTTCCTTTATTTACGTCTATAAATATGGGGGTATGTCTCGGTCAAGTCCAAGTCACGCCCCTGAGGCCACCACTTTACTGGCGCGTCGCCTATAAAGTGGTGTAATTTGGTGTGGAGGTATTATACCCTGAACTAACAACAAATTACTTTTTCCTTAAATGTTATAGACAATTTAAACATTTGACGACCGGCAGGAGTGCAACCTACAATATCCGGGTTTATGCCATGGAGCGCTGTAACTGCTAAGTTACGGTCGCTTTCCTTCGTCAGCCTCCAAATTCTTGAGCTCCGTATTCCGTGAACCAAACTAACCATTTCGCATCACACACATCATCAGCCAATTAACGTCCACTGTTGGACAAGGCCTCCCTCATAGAGAAGGGTATTGCCATAATCCCCACGCTTGGCAGGCGGCTTGGGGATCGCAGTACGTTCACTGTGTACTATCAGGACACTGCTGCCCTTCCTCCGGTGGTTCTGGTCGCAGTTTTAGGTCATACCCGGGTCCACTAACATTGGTGACATTATCTATAATTGCAAGTAACTCAGCTAGAATCTCTACAGGCTACAAAGCTTACTGAAAGATGACGCCTTTTTACTAACTCGAAAGTAATTTTATAATTTGTTCCAACCTTTAGGATTTACAACTTTTTTCTATAACATTTGGGGCCTTAAAACCGTTACTCAAGATTATCTATGCTTAAAATTGCTCTCTCACCAACTTCTCCCTGACCGCAAACGTCACACGCGAAAACGGGAACAGCAATTTTAAGCATAGATCTTGAACTTGAGAAACGTTTTTAAATAGTAAATCCTTAAAGTGTAAAGAGAACACTTCAAATATAAATATTAAAGGCAAACGGATGAAACTGGGGCTCTGCTAGTTAATGATAGAAGTTTGTTATAATTGAGAATTCACTTTGTTTCAGATTCGACGTATGCAAGACATGCTCACGCAAATGCAAGAGAAACTCAAGGCTTCCGACAAAAAACACGACAGTATTATAGATGTGTAGGATTTAGACTGCAATTAAGTAATCTAGGTTAGCACTTTTCACTAACACTTCTCGCCTAGCTGTAAACAGGGTTACCACCTGTTCTGATTCTGCCGGGACAGTCCCGATTTTGATGATATTGTCCCGCGTCCCGATCTTCGATCAAGGATGTCATTGATCAAAGGTCCCGATAAACTATATACATATTTTGTCCCATTTTTTTTAACATGCGACGATCGCTCAATTCGTTCAGACACAGCATAATGTAAAGACGCGTCGCAAACAATCACGCGTCGACTAGAGGGCCATTACTTAATTTATACGTAGGTAAGGACAATTTTGACCATTTAACCCCCCCTCCATCGTCAACACCGACCGATTGTCCCGACTTTTTTTTAAAAGGTGGCTACCCTGGCTGTAAATGAAACGTTGAAAACCTCTTTAGAATATTCTGATGAATTTAGAACTTTTATACAGACGATTTAGATATATCTAGAACTGATTTCCACGTATTTGTACGCACTACACACATAAATAGCTAATCTCCATCAATTTAGGCTTTTTTCAAGACTTCAAAAAGCAGGTTCTGATATTTGACTGTATATTTCTTTGATATGCATGAAACATCTATAAATCTATAAAGGACATGTAACCTACTCCATTGCCCCATTTTAGTTGTTAGGAGAAAGGGAACACATCTTCGTACAATAGGCTATCATTATCATAAGCCAGAAGACGTCCACTGCTGAACATAGGCCTCCCCTTTAGATCTCCACACTGAACGACAGTCTGCCATCTGCATTCATTGGGAGTCCGCGACTCTCACGATGTCAGTTCATATGGTGGGTGGTCTCCACCCAAGAACCTCTCTTCCCCAACGGTTATTGGTTCTTCGAGCGATATGGGCTGCCCATTGCCACTTCAACTTGCAAATCTTAATAGCTATGTCGGTGACTCTGGTTCTTTGGCTAATATCCACGTTCCAAGAAGAAACTCCGAGCATAGCTCTCTCTCTATTTTCCGCTGTGTGACTCTGCGTTTTTCCAAAAAGCCAACAGTTAAGGACCACTTCTCAGACCATATGTCATCACTGGCAACACATGCTGGTTAAATACCCTTGTCTTTAGGCATTGTGGTATTTTGGACGAGAAAATGTCACGCAATTATTTCCCGAGCTTCCCGGCTAGCGGACTGATTATTTTTTATTGTCATATAAAAAAGCTAACCATCAATAAAGCCGATCATTGAAAACAAAATTTAAATGTGTTCAAAAGTAAGTAAGATGCGTGATGATTGCTAAAACTTGCACGAGCGCAAACCGTATCTCTGCGCGTAAAAGTTCACGTTCGCGTGATTTTCCGCAATCGCCTAAACTAAATCGCTTAAAACAGGTGATGGTACGGCCCCCAGATACCTTTATATGCAAGCAATAGTTTGCAGTTAACAACATGATAGGTATTCTATTGTACCTAAGATGATTCTGACACTTCACAAAATAGTTTACCACTATTAGGAAAGTTAAGTAGGTAGGTAAGTATATTGTTTATAATACACGGTTTTTTTTGGAGTGCGTAAATTTTTATCACGTATTTGTATATCGCTATTGGAACATTATTGACGAATTCTTTTTAAATATTTATTATTATTATTATTTATGTCCTGGCTACAGAATATATAACAGTACAAGGCCCGGTTAATGATAGAGAGATGAGCGCCGCGCAGTAAATGAGGCGCGGTGCGGGCGCGTTTTAGGTGGTTATTTTGTAATTTTTGTTCCAAAAGGGTGATACAAAAAATACACCTTTTTAATTCTCAATGAGTTTGACAGGTGCAAAATTACGCACTCCAAACTCTGTACCCTGTATATGTTCATATTATATGAAATATTTTTGTTAATATTTTTTTGTAAAATACTTAATTTGTTTATAATAGCTAGAAATTGTGTAATTTCTACAGAAGAATCCAGCAATACAACACGGTAGCAATATTTTTATGGATAGCTATAGGTACACTAGGTACACTTAGAACACAACAACATTTTGTACACTACAAGGTAGATAACTACAGAACATAACGTGGAAAGTGCTTTTTTTTACTAGCAAGCACAGACAAGTTTAAATAATGAGTATAAATTGAAAACTTTTAAAACTTAAACTAGCTGGTTTTCAAACGGCTGAACAGATTTTCATAAATAACTTTTTTTTCAAAGAACACGTTCTTAAATCGCTTCAGCATTTTGGGAGCCAAGATACCACAGACAGCCACACAGCATACACACTTTGAACTTATAGCACTCACAGAACACATATATAGCACCCCTCTTTTTGCGTCGCGGGTTGAAAACTGAGTGAACAATAAATACCTATACAATAGCAAGAGTGTACCTACAATAACTTCCATCCACAGGTAAAATATAATAATATTCTATCACTATAAAAACCAGACCAATTAATAATCAAAACAAACAAATACTATTTATAGACAATAGTCTGCTAACAACATTATATTAGGTAACTATATGAGTAGGCACTAACAGCAAACTTTTTTTGCAATGAAATCGAATATGATTTGTAAATTCGTCCTTTATTTATAATAATTTGATAATATATTTCACGCTTATACCAAAGTTTTGTAATTAAATTAATATATATTATTGTAATAAAATAAGTTGATATCAAATTTCCGTGTTATTTAATCTGCCCCGCATGCCCATAATTATTATAATAACCTGTAAAACCACAGAAGATTTAGTAGCACAATAATAAAACTAAAAAATTAACAAACATTTTATCGCGACACTCATCCTAATCACACCTTATAGCTATTATTACATTGTGTTCACGACTGTACTTTAATGACCTATTCTAAAAGTTGAAATGATTGGTCTAAACATTTTGTACGTACTATAAACTAATCGAACATTATATTTCCAAACTGTTAAACTATTCTAAATGTTTAAATAATTGGAATCATATTGTCACCGAAGGCATATTAAGGTCGAGACTCTTGACGAAACTCCACAACCCTGATATTCCTCGCCTCGCCATGGTGGCGGCGGTCATGGTAACGGCAGGGCAAGGAGTGCAAAAAAGTTCGTACATCTTATGCATTTGCATCTTGACACTAACGAATGCACATGGCATGCTGGCTTTTCTTCGGAAAGTTGTGGCATTTAGGTGGTAAGTGCTCCACATAACAGCTGCATGAAACATGAAAGGTATGGAAAATGCAAAAGACGTGGGACGCCAAAATCTCCTCAGAAGAAAAAATGCCATTCTTGTACTGTCAGTGTTATAAATACACACTGTCAGTGTCATAATTCAATGTCAAGTTGGTTGATCGAGTCGAGTCAACATCGTTTTGGATCGGTCGGGTTGGACTTAAGCGATGATTGTATTAAAATTTTACAATTAAACCATTAAACTGTATTTAAATCTCAATAAGATCATTAGATTATGTTTTTTTAAGCATCTGTCTTCCTTTTTATAATGGCTGATAGAGATCTCACCGTCGGCCCTCGTGAAGGGGTAACCTATCCCCGAAAAGTACAGTACTGCGGGAACTGCTCTATGCCCATAGAATATTGTGAATATTATCCTGAATATGATAAATGCAAGCTGTGGTTAGAAAAGAATTTACCTACCGAGTTTGAAAAAGTGAAAATAGGTAAGTACTTAGCTAGAAGTAAGGTTATGGAATCGGAAAAACTTTGCATTCGGGCTCGTACATCTTGTTTAATTTGACTTCAGATGAAGAAGAGAACGCCGGTGGCGAAGAGGAGAAGAAACGTCAGAAGCGAGGAGGCAAGGGCATGCTGAAATCTAAGAAAAAAGAGGATGTACCCAAACTAGTGCAGGTCTCTAGAGCTCCGCGCGGCAAGAAAAAATCTGTTACCGTCGTCTCAGGGCTGAGTACCTTTGGTATGTCTCATCTACACTAATATTATAAAGAGGAAAGATTTGTACCTATTTTTGTATGTTTGTAATGAATAGGCTCAAAAAGTACTGAACCGATTTGAAAAATTCTTTCACTGTTGGGAAGCTACACTATCCCCGGGTGACATAGGCTATATTATATTTTGTAGCGAGGCCGAAGGCCGAGCTTACACTCGTGCGAAGCCGGGACGGACGGCTAGTGTTTTATAAAACTGGATTTGCCATTGTTGTAAAACTCTTAGGCTTAAATCCTTCTGAACTTAAAATTCATTATATTCTTTTTCAGATATTGATTTGAAGGTAGCAGCTAAATTCTTTGGCACAAAGTTTGCATGTGGATCTTCGGTGACTGGTGATGATGAGATAGTCATCCAAGGTGATGTCAAGGATGACTTATTTGACATTATTCCTGAAAAATGGCCTGAGGTATTTATTATTATTTATTTCATTTGTTAATGTTAAGAATGTGGGTCAAATCATATAGAGCTCTGAATTTAATAGATTCATATCATTTTATTTTTAATTAAGTGAATGTCAGTGACATTTCTTTTTGTATAACTACTTCACCACTACTACAGTGCGCCACGGCCAAAGATGCTGCTTCATAGAGTAGTCGCACCACAACTTAACATAATCTGTTATCTCCTTGTGGCATGTTGGCCGTGTTTTTATACCTGCCAATCAATATTTTTACTGTCAAAAACAATAAACATCCCTAGTGAGAGTAGTAAGTGTGGCGCTCATCACATGACCTTGTTTTCCATCCCTATAGTAGAGGATCCCTTGCCACAATATTTTAAGATACCACCTAAAGGTGGTACCCATAGCACACATATCAATTCGGAAACGGATTGTAAGCATATCAACTCGAGCTGATCAGTATTCTTTGTATGTAACTCCCTACTGCACACTTATCCGAATCGAAATGTAAACGACATGTCTTGGGACAAGCTCACGAACCGCGGCGCAGCGCGTGGTCAACCAGCGGTCCTCGCGCTTATGGTTCTTCGACCACGCACTTACGCCTCTCCGTCAGCCATGGTGCCAGCCAGGTCAACCAGCGGTTGGCGAGCCGTAAGCGCGGCGTCGCCTAGCTGTAGCCGAATCAACGTATCGAAGCTGCTGATCCGCTTTGGTTACGTGCTTACGTTAGGTTGACGCCTGTTTGATGACGAGGCTAAATGGTGACGATCCCTCTCCGAGTTCATATGTGTGCTATGACCTTAAACCCGCATCCCCACTAGGGCTGTGTGACTCCGTGAAGCTGATCCGCGTGGCCGTAGTCAGGTTGCAGCTTAATGAATATTGATATATGAATAATATTTTTTATCCTGGCCTTGATAATATGAATTATTGATGCTCCAATTTCTGCAAACGATATCAACAAACAATTAGCAGTTTTGTTATAAAGAAGCTGAACAATATTTAAAAAAAAAACACCGCAAACAAGTTGTCTCAGACATGCTTGAACGAGTCAATTTGGATCCTGAATATTCATGGAACACTGTTATAACGTATGATGAAACATGAGATTGACATGCAAACCAGCCAACAAGCTTCAGAATGGCACTTCGACAGCGTCCAAGCCACTAGAAAATCAAAGTCATGTTGACTGTTTTCTTTATCGTGGTGTTGTCCACTGAAAATTCCTTCCGGAGGGTCAAACGATCAACAGGATATTATCTAAAAATCCTGAAACTTATTTGACAAAACAGTATAATAAAAAACATGATTGCTCATATAAATCTATCATGCCGCATATGATATGAACTGATAGTTAACTACTGTATATTTCATAGTATTGTAATAAAATATATATATTACAAGGTAATATATTTACAGAATCTGCTCAATAAGTTTTAGATGATGATAATTAATTTCATCACATGTTTTGATAATACATTTTATAGTTTGGTTTCACTTATTTCCCATAATAGTAATATGTTTTGTTATTGAAACTTGGGCATTTATTTATATTTTTTATAAAAGACTTGCATTTGACTGCCAACTCGCCTGATGTTTACCCATGATGCGGAATGCAAGGATTCTAACGATACCAATGACATCTAAATCGGTTCAGGAGTTATGGTGGAACTAATAAACCCAGTTACATACATGAACCCTAAAAAACATAACACTCCTTTTTGGGCTGTCATGTAAAAACTCTATTCATTCCATAATATGACTGATCTTTAATATTGCACTTGAACTACAGATATTACAGATGATTTGACCAACCTTCTTTTCAGTAGCCCATTTCATTAAAAAAATATTCCTATAAAGACCACCAAAAGCATTAGGGAGCCGCATTGGTGTTTGAAAATGTAATGTAGGTACCTTATTATTCAAACAATGTGATTTGAATACAATCCATGTACTTATTTTCTGTACTGATGATTGACTGATATGATTTTTTTGCAGATTGATGAAGACAGCATTGAAGATTTGGGTGATCAGAAGAGATAGTCACAACTGAATACTAAAGTGTGATACCTTACATGATAATGCTCTATTTCACTACGCACTTTATTACATAGATGTCTTAGAATCACCTACGATCCAATATCTGAAATTATAATTGTATCAAGTGCTATAAACAAGTTATTTATCTGAGGAATGAAGCATTGTCAATGGAAATTTTCTTATTTAATTTATGAGCTACATACCATAAATAAAATAAAGCTAATAAACAATTAAGTTCTTTTTCTCAAACATGGTATTTAATCTACACTAATATTATAAAGAGGAAAGATTTGTACCTATTTTTGTATGTTTGTAATGAATAGGCTCCGAAACTACTGAACCGATTTGAAAAATTCTTTCACTGTTGGGAAGCTACACTATCCCCGGGTGACATAGGCTATATTATATTTTGTAACTCCCACATGATAATTTCTCTAAAACTGTCAAAATAACTTTGAATCGCTCGCGCATTTTATGAGGTAATAGAGACCCCAAAAATTTACCATCTAGTAAGTTAGAATAAAGGATTCACATTAGCGAGAGAATTGGACCTATTTCGGATTCGATTTGCACAAATTACTATGTGGTTGACTGACCCTACATGTTTAAACCAATCTAAACAATGTGCCCCTGTGAGAATTTTGGGAACATAAGACTGCAGCTTTTACAATGCATGAACATCGCGCACAGCTGGCCACAGAGTCCAAAGACACAGGAAGTGTTACTGGGTTTACATAATTTTAGTTAATATACAATATGTACATAGTAAAATATTGTACATTCATTACGTTTCCAAGTTATACCTAAAATAACGAAGTCAGCCGAATCCCTGTTAGTATAAAAAACTTTATGGAATACAGTGAAGTTTTTATCAAACTTCGCTGACGGAATACTTTATATTTTATTGTGACAAGATTTTTTCGCGTTGCCGCCATCTGAAAACTGAATGATCATACGATAGCAATCTGTGGTTAGGTGTGGTCACAGATATACACAACGATCTGTGGGTGTCTGTGGTGGGTGTGGTAGATTTTTTGTGACTTTTAACAGGCATCTTTTTATTAGTGTTAATGTTTTGGCAGCAGACATTTTGTTTATTTAGCCAGCACAGTAGTCAGCATATAGAGATTTTCACGGAATATAAGTGGTGAAACGGTTTTAGAAACACATTAGTATTGGAACCGCTGCGCAGTCACTTTGCTCTTCGACAAAGTATGTGTAAATTCTTATTTGTTTTTATGCGTTTGGCGACAACGTTTTCTATACTAATGTATTTGTAAAGCTGTTCCATCACTTCCCTATTCTGTGGCCAAGCTTATACTAATATAAGAGATTATTATGTATGCACGTAAGAACGGTAATAATTTAATACTTGATACTGGCAAATGTACAAGAGGGAGACGCCAAAATCGTCGCAGAGGAAAAATTAAAAATAAAGGACTATAGACTATAATTTGTTTTTTGAACATAGCAATAGTAGCAAAGAGTACTATAAAATAGTAGTTTTGTTTATGAATTCTTGCAACACTGTCATCTTTGCAGAAAATAAAATTAAAACCACAAACACAAAATAAAATCACTTTACTCATTTTGCATTCACTGTGTGTTGTGTTTTGGTGTAACATATAATGAACTGCGTGTTGTAACAATAAGTGAAAAATAAACAATCTATGGGAACTTGGTAGTGATTAGCAGGCTCGATGTGTTCATAATGTAGCGCTCAGTCAAGTTCCATAAATCTCATACCCAAATATTATTATTGATCTCAAATTGTGTTGGACTGTAAATAAATACAAACTAAAAAATGACGATGGTTAAAGGCAAAATGGTTAAAATGGAAGTAATTCAAGTTGGTGAATATGAATACACGAAACAAGACATTATAGGTCACGGAGCCTTCGCCATAGTATACAAAGGAAGGAAGAGAAAGGTATGATATCAAACACTTGTCATTGTTCTAGCATTTCTTCGTGTTCTTAAGAAGGCATATTTATCGTTGCTACAGCATTCTAGGCTAGAAGAGAAATACCAATAAAATTATTAACTCTTAAACCAAAACACCCGTGTGGGTGGATGTAGGTAGTTACAAACGTCGATTCATGGTCCATTTAAAAAAAATAAGGTAATGACGCAATTAATGTTTCCATGTATATGATCCTAAAAAGTAGATCAAATGTACAGCTAATAAAATAATGCATTAAGAAATTATCTAATTAAAATAATACAATCAAGTCAGCTGATACAAGTAACCTCTAAAAGTGAACAATAAATTGTTGTTTTACCACTAATAATATTACCATGATGTTTTCCCAATCCTACTTTAGTCTGGCGCGGATCCAGCCCTCAAAAAAAGTTGTGGTCACATTCACCCGATATTCCGGCAAGTGCGAGTCAGCATATGAACCTTGCTTGTGCATGATCGATATAGTGCATTCCTATAAAGGAAGTGTTTATAAAAAATATATGACTGCCTGACCAATATTTTGTACAGTGTATCGTAGTTTCACGCGAGTTAAGCTGTGGGGAGTCAAAAGTCAGTTATTAAGGTTGTGGGCATGCCCATCTTGCCCACAACGGTGGATCCGCGCCTGAGTTTAGTGGTAATTGTTGTGTGCTGCTATGATTCTACAATTCTTGCAAAGTGTATTCACCAGTGATTGATAAGTCATAAGTAATTTATTGGTAAAATGGCAATTTATAAGTCAATGGAATTTCTCTTAAAAAGTGAGAAAATAGCAAATAATAATTGATTAATTATTATGCTTGACACATTCAATAGAATATAATTAGACACAGCAGGTTCAATCATGCAGGTTGTTTTTTAAAAATATTGTGCTGCTATCAACAAAAACTTACTTTAATTTATCTTGCAACATGACTGCATGATAATATGTACTGCAAATATTTCATACTTATACTTCGTACATATTTAGGAAGAAAAATTACATTACTTTTACATATTTTAAACGTATACAACTAATTATTTATTCATGTTATGTACAATACTGGTTATTACGATTATAAAGCTTCTTAGTTTACATGTAAAAAATAAATGTTAGTATACCTCCTGTTGCAGGAGAGAAACGTTTTTCGTTACTACAATAATAATAATAATAATGTTATTATGTTGCCGATGTTGCCCTTCCGGTGCCAAGATACGGCAGCCTTTATGGGGGGCCCATTCAGTGGGTGGCAAGTCATCACCTGCCTAAATATATTTTGAGATGAGACAGGATAAGGCAGGTGCCGTTTCTCATTCTATAAATCTGTTATTTCATCCACAAGTTGTTCACCTCAATAGCCCAGACTTTTTTAATCCTATACCTACTGTACAATAGTTTCATATTCCCTTTTATACATATTTAATAGTTGCATGTATTTTATATTCAAAAGGGCCTCTTGGTGTTGGCTTCGGCTCCACCAATGCCCACCAAATGTCCGGGCTAGACCCGAGAATATATTTAAATAAAGAGAAATAATAATAAATTTTAAAATATTTATGCCGATAGCCATAAAACTGGTGTTTTTTGTAAAAAACAATTGAACTCAAATACAGTGTAAACTCTTTATAACGAAACTCAAGGGACTGAGCATTTTTTGTCATTATAGAGAGTTATCGTTATATGGAGTGAACAAAAAAAGTAGGTTTACGACTGATAATACGATAGGTACCCAAGTATGCTTGGTCAAAGACCATCACTTCCGAGAAAACAATGCGTCATACTGCACGTGTTCAAGGCAATTAAGGATAACAAAAGCTAGACGGACCTCAGATGTTTCGGAGCTTCAAAGTCTTTTGTTACCTGATAACATAACATAAACAATAATACTGATAATAAATATTTACTGTCTAAAAATATGAACACATTTCTTCGTAATAGAGAATGGCGTATCGCTCTAAAGAGTGTTTCAATATGTGGGTTTTAACGCAAACCAACCAAGTTGGGCTCACTTCAACGTTACAGGGAGTTTATTGTTATAAAGGATAACGTTATAAAGAGTTTACACTGTATCTCGCAAACAGTTAGGTTTAGGATGGGGTGTTTCATAGACAAATCAGTCAGAAACAATGTAAATTACACACCCTTAACGGGAATAGGTCGACTTAACCGTTAACTTCTTAAAAACTCCATAGAACTGTTTGTTTCTTAATTCTGTTATTTTACGTAAAGCAAGCAGTGTTATGTACTCTGTTACAAGATTAATGAATTGAATAAAAATATGAAGAAAGAATACCAATTGCAATCAATAGACCCGAATAAAAAATGGGGGTATGTTTTGGTCATCATAAAACACTTATGCAAAAAGCATTACATTCTTAATAATCGCTGGTAGATAGAAACAGTGCTAAATCCGTTACAGACAATGCGCAAGTACTTGCGCGAGTAATTACTACGCATCGTCTACGAGCTACAACACTTAGAGCAAGTAGCAGTGGAAGGTGCTTAGTAGCACTCCTTCTGGTCCTTGAGCAAGTGAAGCTTCGATTCCCCGAACTACACCTTCCGCATCCCTGCCCGTCTCGCGTGACGCCTACTGCGCATCCTCAACATTAGCGGGAGTTCGTATTCGCACGCGAGTTGTGCGTCACCACGCGAGGGGCTATTTACGTTTGAACGCTGGTGCGAGTACTTGCGCAAGCTACTGCACATGGTCTACAATGGGCTTAAGATTCTATATAATCAATTTACGACTAGTGGAGAGCACAGGGATATTCTCAAAAGATTTCTCTTATTAGTCATTAAGCTGTCCTCGAGACAACTACCTATGTAGTACCAATCCGATAAAACAGTAATTCAGTAAGTTTTGTATGTTTTTAAGGTTTCCGTACCCAAAGGGTGCAAAGGGTGTATTATGTATTATATACATTTTTGAAAATGGTAATATTTACAAGCGTTAAACTTGGCATAATTATAGTTCAAATTCTAAAGTAAAACAACAAATCATAAATACTGGCCAAGTGCGAGTCGGTGACAAATTTCTGTTCTCCAAAGCTAAGCAACTTCAGGCACCGTCGTTACTTACATGGGTGACCGCCTGTGCCCAATGTTGTCTTTTTGCACTACTTTTTTATACATTAGTAGTTAACAATTTATGTTATGGTATGGAACCCTCAGTGTGCGAGCTCGACTCGCACTTGGCCAGTTTTTTTTAAACCAACCTTGAGGCCAGGCCTAGTATTCTGGGATGATAGGTTGTGATGGTAGCTCAACCGAATAGCCCCCTTTCCCCCTTATTCTGGTTCGTTCGACATTATCTTGGTCACTCTCACTCTAACGACATATTTGTGAAAAAGTACCAGTGACAGATTAGCTTTAGCCCATTAGGATATACTGTTTGTCAATATTATCATCAGGGTGTAATGTAATTCTACAATAACTGTGACTGTGTCTTAGACCATGAATTTACTTAAATTTCCTGATTTTTTTAATTGTCTTGCCTTTAACACCACCTCGCCTGATGTTAACTGATAATGTGGTCTGTGATGGAGCATACTTGCATAGAAGAAACTTTTTCACTTGCGACTTGAAGGCCACCCAGATTGAAACTATCGGGGAACCCATTCAGGCAGCGCAGTCCACAGTGTAGCAATTCTTTTTAGAATATTGACCAAGACACGGTGTCGTCTTTTCGTCCCCGCACTGTCCATCCGATAGAAAAATGTGCAGGAGG
Source organism: Agriopis leucophaearia (assembly GCA_949125355.1). Classification (NCBI taxonomy): domain Eukaryota; kingdom Metazoa; phylum Arthropoda; class Insecta; order Lepidoptera; family Geometridae; genus Agriopis; species Agriopis leucophaearia. The sequence goes on from OX421275.1 coordinate 11,205,827, forward strand.
GAATGATTGGTCATGAAACTTTTGTGCCACTTTATACAGACATGTGGAGCCAAAACACAAATCTTAAAAAGTACATATTTAAATTATTAGATTAGATGTTGAACTGATTCCTAACGTCTTAGCGGCGCCAACATCTAGCACAGCTAGGACGCTCTATAAGTCTGCCTATGGGCTATTTAAGGATAGACCCTAGGATATAAACTTGGCGATTCCTATGGGACTGAGTCATGTGTGACATATGTATGACAAAAAAAAGTTTTAATGTTTCTATGTTACTGTAACATACACCTTTACTGCATTGCCTTGACTGTATTTGACATGACCAGTACAAACATTTTCTTTTTAACACGCTTTCATTAGCTTGGTATGTATCTATGTAACAGAATCTTTCAATCTGATTTTTCACCCCATTAAAACGTTGATTGAAACTTTGCACACTTATCAAGAACTGATGACAATGCAATAATTTGTATAGTTTGTCCAATTATCTGCACCAGGATCTTCAGGATTAGCGATTTTCCCATACCATCTTGCGTCTGAGCAATAATAGTTTATTTTGTTTTGTTCCTTTTGGTAGAAAATGGAGCGCATTATAGACACTAATATTTGCTACTGTACCAACTTGGCAGGTACAAAATGTAGTACTTAATTCATTGTTTATTTTATTTTATTCAGAACATACAGTTAAGTATTACGTTGTGCTAAATGGCTGTGTTTGACCTCGATGGTAGAATCAATTGCTAGGTCTCTGACTAACTGGGCAGCTGATCCTATTCCGGTTTTGCAGCTGGCTTAAACTAGCTCGTTGCAAGTCTTACCTATGTACTTTTCTAGTCGTTTAATGTCGCGCACGAACCTGGCAGCTGGCCTGGTGATGGATGGTTGTTTCTGCAAATGTTTATCTCGCAACTTTTTCTCAAATAGATCCTTTGAGTTTAATACACATCTAATCCAAGGGCCAACAAGGCGGAAATTCAGGCGTTGAGAGAAGGCATGGTAGAGCGTATGAATCAAGCTCTGAAAGTTGTTTCTGACTGGGGTGACGAGAATCTCGTCAAATTCAACGCCAACAAGACCCAAGCTTGTCTTTTCTCCGCCAAAAAGAGTCAGTTTCCTTTGTATCCTACTTTCCGGGATGTATCCATACCTCTGGCAGACCATCTAGAGCTACTAGGAATTACCCTAACGCCTACGCTGAACTTCGGGGCCTACCTCGAGTCTAAAGCTAAACTGGCTAGTAAAAAACTTGACATCCTCAATAAGGTCAGGCGGTACTTCTCACCGGGGCAGTTGCTTCACCTGTATCAAGCACAAGTCCAATCGTGTGTTGAGTACTGCTGCCACCTATTCGACGGTGCAGCCAAGTACCAGCTGGAAGCTTTGGATTCGGTAGACCGGCGTGCTATGAGGCTGATTGGTGACAGCAAACTAGTCGCCCAAAAATTACAAAGCCTCGAGCATCGCCGTAAAGTAGCTTGTCTGTCTATATTCTACCGGATACATTTCGCTGAGTGTGCGCAAGAGCTTCATGACCTTATTCCACCCTCCCCCTTTTACTACAGGACAAGTAGAAGGACTGCACACTATCACCCCTTCCTCGTGGAAATTCCAAAGATTCGTACACAACGATTTGGGTCGTCTTTTATGATACGTACCGTCCAAGAATGGAATTCCCTGCCGTCCTCCTTGTTTCAAGGCTAGAGTGAATAGATTTCTTCTAGATCAACGTGTTCCATCCTTGGCCACACCGTCGCTTACCATCAGGCGAGATGGTGGCCAAACGTAGATCTATTCTATATATATAAAAAAAAAAAAAACAGTACACAAATAGCAGCTATTTTATTTATAATGATTGATTTAGGTATCTTATTTTCCTCCAGTAAGTGAGTACTTAGCCTACACCTAATTTAAATTATATAATTTGTATGTGTACTTAACAAAATCATTGATGCTGTGGCACGAAATAACCCTGTTTGTTAGACGTTAGACGCTACTACATAGCGCATTATAAAGTACCTACTATGTAGTATACTATTGCTGGAGGGTCAGTCCTACCGTGTTCCTAGAGGTATTAGATAGTCACGTACTGACTCCAGCGTCGAGTTACTCTTTGTCTGAGAGGGAGACAATACCGACCCGACGCGCACAATGCGATACGCACCATGTGCTCGCGCCGCGCCGCGCCGCCCAAGGGCACCGACATCTTCTATAACCCTAGTACTCTCCTAGACATAGCAGATATTTATCTATTTAGATACAACCCCATATTAGCTACCATCGCCTTACGCCTCTAGATAGGCGCGTCTTGTAAGTTCAAAGTAGGTTTGCCATTTAGGCAAGTAGGCACCCATATGCAAAAGATAATAAATTTGTAATAAGAAAAACTATCAATGCCTTGACTGCGTAAACTGGACCATTGCTATTTATCGAGCAGTTTAATAACTAAAGAAAAACACGCTTTAAATACGATAATCCGGAAAACTATTTAAATTATTGCATTATCATAGGTCCTTCATAAGTGTGCAAAATTTCTTTTTAATTCGACGTTTTGAAGAAGGTAGTTGAAAGATTCCGTTACATACATACTTACGTACCAAGCTAATAAAAGCATGTTAAAAAGTCGGAAATGCCTTCAAAAAGTTGAAATTTATAAAGGTGGATGACATCATAATGTAAGTACCTTATAGGTAGACACATTTCTGTTAATAAAGTGATGTAAGATAAAACTGTATTGGCATATTGGCCGAGGTTAGCGTGGTTGGCTAGCTGGGGAGAGAAGCAACAACGCGCATGTGACCGTCACCTCGCCACCAGACGGTGTAATATCTGGGGCCTTACGCCCAACTCTAAACGCGGCTCCGAATAGGTGCAGTTTGTAAAATCACGCGACCGCAAACCGTATCTCGTTAAGGTTCGCGTGATTTTGCGAACTGCACATATTCGGGCCCGCCTTTAGAGTTAGGAGTAAGGCCCAAGCATGGAGGGCAGATACACTCGTAGTATCCGTTAGATGCTTGTTTCTATTACTACTCGATAATTAATATGATTAACTTGCCCAACTTGCGAACTCGTCCCATGCGGTAGGGTTCCATACAAAATATTAGAAATAGAAAACAAAATGTGCAAAGTTTTTTTTTTTGCTTTTTAAACATTTTTGGACCATACATGGCTTAGTGGACTATAATATATCGTTATCTATCTAGACTAGTATCTGTTATATTTTTAATTCAAATTCATCTCAAAAATCATCAACCTTCTAATACGTAGAACTACGTAAACTGACTGCACCCGAAGGTTCACTGCTAAAACTGGGCCCGTATTTACTAACTAAAACACGCACGTAACGCGGCGCGTCAAGTTAACCTCTGAAAATTTGACCTCTATACCGTCGAATTATCCGTTCCATTGTCCCCTTTAGTTTTTACTTTTTAAAAGCTAACGTTTAGATGTTCACTTAACGCGCCACGTTACGAGCTTATTCGTAGTTACTGAATAAGGGATCTGCTTTCATCACCTATGTGAAGATGTCCTTTGTAACACCAAATAATAAAACAGCAGCCATGGTTAAACGCAGCTAGGAAAACATCAACTGACGAACCTCTGAAGGCGTCATTTTGTCTCGCAGGAATAGTCCTACTCCTATCCTATCTTCCTATCATGTTGAAATTAGGTCAAGACCCGAGCCTGCGGAATGTAGGGCGGACTAATGATAGATCGGCGCCGACGCAATCCAGCTACTGGATAAGAACAAATCGAACCAAATGCTTCGCACGTCCGTTTAAATATAGGCACAATATTCGCGCTTGCACAGTATCATTCCGAGCCAGCGGGTATTTTAAAGCCCCGACGCAAAAAAGAGGGATGTTATAAGTTTCAGCTTGCGTATCTGTGTCAGTTTGTGGAATCGCAGCTCCCAAACAACTGAATCGACTTTGAAATCGTTTTTTTGTTAGTTTGAAAACAACAAGGTGGCTTGATCGAGAGTGTGTTTCACGAAAATCTGTTCAGCCGATTAAATATTATCGGGGGTTTAATAAAACAAAATCATATTATTATCACAAAGTAATGTAATAATTGCACTAGTGAATTACTTACAAACAACTTATGTTCATTGTTTTAAACACGTGAACGAACGTACATGTGAAATTAGTATAGCTGCAAATATTTAAAAACCGGCCAACTGCGAGTCGGGCTCACGCACCTAAAAATGAGTTGTGTGGTTGGTACGTAACCCTCGGTGCGCGAGTCCAACTCGGACTTGTCCTATTTTTTCGGGTTATAAAGTATCCTGTGTCACTCTCCTGCCTTTCAAATATCTCTATGCAAAATTCACGTCGATCAAACAAACCAACAAACAAACTTTGGCATTTATATTGTTAGTGTGATTATTGTGCAACCTTTAGCAATGAAATATAATTTAAATTCAAAGGAGATAATGCAACCTCCCATACTTATGTGACCTCGTTGTCCACAGAACCCGTCACAGTCAGTGGCGGTGAAGGTGGTCACCAAGAAAGGCATTCAGAAGGCATCAGAGATCCTCGTGAAAGAGATCAAGATTCTGCGCGAGTTGACCGCCCTGCACCATACAAATGTGGTGGCGATGCATGACTGCATGGACAGCCCGGCGCACGTCTACGTCGTCATGGAAGTAAGTGAACTCTAACAGTTATATGATTATAACGGGATATTTACCGTGATTAGGTTGTTGATGGAGCTCCCCATACTTCGGCGCAGTTACGTGCATCATTTACACGGGCAGACAACCGTGAACAACAAATACAACCATGATAGTTTAAAATGAAGTGAAGTCTTATTTTTAACCGTCTTGAACGGTTGGCAAACCGCGGCTTGAAAGCCGTGTGGAAATACATGTGGCTCTTTCAAGAGACAATTGCGGCCTTTTTAACACCTAACGCAAAAAGAGAGGTGCTATAAGTTTAAGATGTGTCTCTCTGCGGCGGAACCGTTTTGGATTTAGTTTATTTTTGTGTGAAAGGTGACTAAGTAAGTCGAGAGTGGTCTTAGTTATGCTATGATTCAATATCTGTTTAGCTGTTTTATGATTATCAGCTTTCATCGGCGGTTTGAAAAAAAATATGTATAATTATATAAGAAAAAAATTGCGTCTTCATGTTTGCTGTTTACCTTGAGACGGCTCAAGCCAAACAGCAAAGAATTAAAGTTACCTCTTTGAAATTCATGAAATCGATATTTTTATTGGGACTAGCTTTTCAAGCTTAAAAATTTGCCGAATCCTGATTTACTAGAACGATTCTCAATTCGAATTCGAATGTAGCTTTTTGTGTTTTCTACGATATCTCCGGCAGTGGATTCATGTTTCTTGGTTTTTTTTCCTTACATACTTTCAACCGAATTTTGATCATGAGCTACAAAGATATGACATGAAATGACCTGGCGAAGATTCGACTTCACCTTGACGATACTCGTATACATATCATACGGCGAAATGTATGGCGATTAAAGTCGGTTACGATTTTTTTTTGTGGAAAACCTTATTACTCCTACTACTGACCATACGGGCTCACGAGCAAAGTTTTGGTATTATTATAATCTATATCTATCTATAATTGTATTAATTATTTGACAATTATTTATTTGTAAGTATTTGTTTTTGTTTAAATTAGATATGTGACATTAGATGGATTTAATTTTAATTTAATTTTAATATGTGAGATAAATGTAACTGTATAATTCGTTTTTGTCTCAATAAATAAATAAAAATAAATAAATAAATATACCTATTACTTATAATAAAACTGTAACAAGTCCAATTATGTATGAATGGATAATATTATAGTATACTGGCAGTGTTAAGGGCTCATTTCGATCAGCTCACTTCCGATCATTAATTTCATAACAGCTTAGTTAGAAAAAAAAATATATTTTTGTTATTAGAAACGTGGTAGTTGTTTTTTTAATCATTGTTATATAAACTTATTCCCCAAGGGAGGGAAGTAGGGATGCAAATTTATAGTATTAAAGTTCGTAATTTTCTTAAAGTTAGAAACGTAGAGTTGATATTTAGGCTTCTGTTTACAAATAAAAGTCAGCATTATAAGCATATTTTGAAATTCATCCCCTAAAGGAGTTAAATAGGGTATGAATGTTTGTTTAAGCTTTTTATTCTCCATTTAACAGTTGGGTAATCCCATCGGCCACACGTTTCGTGTATTTATAAAATACATATCTATAGTTTTCTCCGTAAAGCTTCAACTTTAGTAAACAGGAACCCAGCTGCCGCGATATTTCCTAAACACTATACCAGAAATAGGTACATAACTCTCATGAATCGTACGAGTTGTAAACGACTACAATCTTGGTTCAATCAATCAGTTTCCCAAAATTGTTCTATGGTTCGGTCAAACACTGGAATATTTAATAGAGCCGAATAAAATATCATATATTGTTTATCTACACTATCTACACTAGTAATATAAGGAGGAAATATTTGTATGTTTGTGTAAAGTCGTCAGTCGTCGTCAGTTTTCACCCGTGCGAAGCTGGGACGATCGGCAAGTAGTGAACAAGATGACTGATAGCTTAGCCCTACTGGGGGGGTGAATGTGCTGCCGATTTGAAAGTGCATTATGGCTACGTACGATATTACGAATAGAAATGTACTTTTACTTTTTTTAATATAGGTTTGCGTTTAACCGTCACGTCACCTCGCCTAATCGGTCGATGATGCCGTTTACAATGAGGCACGCTTGCATAGAAGAAACCAATTCAATAAAGTGCGGTCGCTGAAAAAATATGTCTGACAGTTGCCATAACATTTTAAAAATCTGAACGAAAACAGTAAATTCTGATAACTTTTAATGGTTTTTGAATGTTAGATTGTAGCTGGTAGTATAATACTGCAGTAACATATTTACAAAAAACCTTCAGATTGTTACTATATTATTGCAGCTGTCAGCCGCATTCTCTCAACGCCGGTCTGTAGCGACTTAAAGACACCCAGATTGTAACTATCGAGGAACACTCATTCAGGCAGCGCATTCTACAGACTATCGATTCGCACAATAAAGGTGCGGAATCAAAGCGTTTCGTACAGGGTTTTCGGAACATCAACCAGTAAATGGTATCTAAAATACCAGCAGATATACAGGGTTACGCGAATAGGGTGTACTAAGTTGAGAGGGGTCCACAGTACCCATCATTGTGAACAAGTTTTACTTCGGGACCAACCCTGTAATCGCGAAAAAAAATAGCTGTTTCATACATTTTATGGAGTGTGAACTGTGTGAATGACCATTTTCTATGGAAGTAGAGTAAATGTCATATTTCCTATAGTAAAATAAGTAAGTCCAAAGTAATACGTGATAGAGCAAATAGTAATATCAGAAAATATACCATAAATCAACGACAGTGTCGCAACCGACTTGATTATTCCCCTTTCATGATTGCTGGGTAGCGCGCTCCACTCGCTGCAGTCGTGGCTAGCGTGTTGCAACACCCGTAATCGACTACACGTGACTGTCTCAATGCATTATACAGAGTGTAAGCTAGATGGAGCTACGCAAAAGATTTGCTATGGCTACGCACACGCTGTGCTCGTTAATCGAGCAATACCACTGACGTTATCAACTAGGTAATCCAATTAGTCACATCATACGTTTCTGGTCACATCATACGTTTCTGGTCACATCGTACGTTTCTGGCCATATCATACGTTTGTGGTCACAACATGCGTTTCTGGACACATCATACGTTTCTGGTCATCCTTCTCTAAGAACGTTTTTAACCCCCGACACTAAAAGAGAGGCATTATAAGATAAATAATATAATAATAATATATATTGACGTGTGTATCTGTGTCTGTCTGTGGCATCGTAGCTCCCAAACAGACCGATTTAGATTTTTGTTAGTAAGGTATATGCTATGATTCGTGCTGTGTGTGATTCATGAAAATCTGTTCAGCCGTTTGAAGGTTACCAGATCATATAATGGGGTTTAAAAATTAATACTTAATTTATACTTATCGATTAGATATTCGATTACTTTATTGGCTTTTTGTATTTTTTTTTTTTTTATAAAACGTTACTCTTAGTTTTACAAATACTATACACATTTTGAATCAGGAATTTGAAGTACAATGCAAGATATTAATTTAAAAAACGAATAAAAACGTATGTAGATAAAAGTCGTTAAAAGGTAGGACAGACAGACAGACTGCGTAGGATAGACAGACTGCGTAGGATTAGTAATACGGTCCCGTTTTCACCCTTTGGGTACGGAACCTAAAAAAGGTAGATAACAATAATATGCAAACTTGCGAATCTTATCAAAAACGAATAACTCTGATGTCGCGGCTGTTATCGCATATATTGGATTAGGGCAAGGCCAGTGGGTTATGGGCAGAGCTAATCGAATTCCTGGACACGGGCGGTCTGTATGTCAGCGTTAGGTATAGGAAGTAAGTATAAAATGTATCTCGGGAACTGTTTCAGTATTGTATGTTAATATTTGTATGTTCCTTATTTAATGTTATCGCTTAACGGAGGAACGTTCCGTCGTCGGCTGACAAGCCAGATGGGTTGACATCAGCGATCAGTGAGGCCTATCGCGGGTTAGCCCGAGACTGGAACAAAAGCAGATGAGGCTTATACCCAGAAGTGGGATACAGGCTGTCGAAGATGAAGATGAATGTTCCTGGGTTAACAAGCTTTTGTCTCTAATGTTGCAATGCGTTAAGGCCGCGCTCCCGGACAGATCTATATCTATTGCAAAAACAATAGTTTATAGATTCGGATCAGATAAAAAAAATACGATTGGGCATTCTTATTAACTGACTTCCAAAAAGAAGGAGGTTATCAATTTGACTGTTTTTTTAAATGTTTGTTACCTCAGAACTTTTGTCTGGGTAAATCGATTTTAATGTTTTTTTTATTATTTGAATGCTGATGCTTCATATTTGATCAATTTGGTCCAGTTCTGATGAATTCGGTGTTTTATATTGACAATTATTTGAATAACATTCGATTGATTTTTTTCTCTTCAAAAATGTTGATAATTTACGAAAGATAGCTCTGGCCGGTGAACAAAAATCTGCAAAACTAGCGATGGATTCGATTCGATCAGGTTGGATATCACCACGAGGCGGCTTCCGTATGTCCATTCCGCGTGTAGACGCAGCAAGGTCACTACGCGTTAGATAAATAGAGTGAACACGCAGCACGCACGCGAGGCGTGCCCGGAGTCTGTCGTTCTTTGTCGTCTCTCGCCGGCAGATTAACCTAAATGTATTTAATCCGACGTCCTACACATTATTTCTCTATATTTGCACTACTACTCCGCAGCGCGTGAGGTGGCTCATTATTGCGCATTTAAATACCGTAATAGGTCAAGGGAAGAACAGTAAAAAGATTATGACAGATAACACTCCAGACAATGTACGTGCTCTTATCTAAGGGGTCGTCCATTAACCACGTGCACATGTTTTTAGCAAATTTTTAATTCCCACCGGTGATAAGTGGTGAGGTTTAAGACTGAACCCCCTCCCCCCTCCAAAATCTCGTTTTGTTGTACAAAGTATCTTAAATTTTTCAGAATAAGTAAATCTAATTTAATTGTTTTTAAATTGCATGTATTATAATTTTACTATTGACCAAGTAATTAAGTATTTTTTATTGTAATAATTTCATAAAATGTTGACTTAAACTACACTATTGCATTGGGTTTAACCTGTAAAAATAGTTGTAAAGAATGAATAAATAAATAAATCTTTAAATACAGTATAATCTTCATTAATTCTGTAAAATGAAGAACGGTAATAAAATAAATCTTGCTTAATTTACTAAAAAAAAATATACACATGATATCTCACTACTTCCCCCCCCCCCCTCCCATTCGCCTCACGTGAATAATGGACGATCCCAAATTTGCAGAACTTCGTACCGGCCACTGGCATCAACCTAACGACATGAAGTTGGCCTACTAACCTCTTTATCTATTCGAAGCTCGAAACGTGCCCTTATCTGCTACTAATTACCGTTCCCGAAGATAACTAAAATGTATGATTAATAATAGTGTGATAATGATATTTGATTCTTATTGTTATTGAGAAGGCAAATGCATCTTTACACCTAATTACACAAGAGAAAGCAAACGTCACAAATCCCTACTGGGGCCTGCGCCGTCACAGACCAACACTGCACACCACATCCTCAACAACAAAGTCGTTTGCAATTGGAACAGGTTGCCCGAGGATGTGGTCGCATCGAAATCCATAAATGCGTTTAAATACAAACTGGACAGATGGATAAGAATTAAGAAGATAATCTTAACAGATAAATACAAAATTTTTACACTGTGTGATATAGGCAGAGGCACATCAGCTTATGCTGCTCGCCTATAATCAATAAATAAATAATATAAATAATTATACTTTTATAAATATTTTAACGGCTATTCGAGTCTTGTTGTCCTTGATGTTCACACTGAAGAGCCATTTATCTGATCGCTACGAAGCGGGCCCACGCCACGTGGTGGAGTCTCCCAAATTACTGTCTCAAAATAAATGAACTTGTAACACGACGTACGAAAGACCAAAACAATACCATTTCATTCAATAAACGCGTAAATATGTACTTACACGGTGGTAAAGATTTGACAGTGTCGATTTCGTAACAAATGAGATAATGGCGACATTACGTCTGCTGTAAGTACGAATATATATCGCACGTGTCGGTAGGCCGTGTACTCCGACCGCCTCGTGGAAAATATTTGTATGTTTTGATAAACAATATTGCGCACAGTGCATCACCGCTTGCACGGGTATAGTGCACATAGCCGACGTATGTTTACTGCTGCACATAACCCCTACTTTAATGGGGCTGCGCAAATTCACATCTTAGCGTAGTTGATATTAGTTAAGGCCTAACAGATACGATATCACTATCAATAATAATTTACTGTTTGTATTGCTTTGTCGCTTTTGGATTGATAGTTAAAGTTACTAATATGTATAATTACAACAAAAAAAAAATTGTTCACTGACAGGTAACGCCCGCCTAAACTAGGGTTTAAAAGCATGTCATTTTGCCCAAGTGGCTCTTATATAATGATAATCACGAGTGAATCGGCTTCTAGGCAAGCGTGCTCCATCGTAGACCGCATCATCGCTTAACATCAGGCGAGTTGGCGGTCAAACGCAAGCCTATTTATGCATAAAAAAAATTACTGAGGAAAGATTTTTGAAATTTCATCCCCTAAAGGGGTATTAGATGAAATTTTTCATGGAAAAACACTGTTTTAAACTATCACGGTTGTTCACTAAAGTTAAATGATTATGTACGGGATATTTACCGTGGTAAGGTTGTGGAAGGAGCTCCCGATATTTCGGCGCAGTTACATGCACCATGTTCACGGGAAGACTGAACTTGGTCTTGGTTGTCTTCCCGTGAACATGGTGCATGTAACTGCGCCGAAATATCGGGAGCTCCTTCCACAACCTTACCACGGTAAATATCCCGTAAATAATCATTTAACTTTTTCATGGAAGTTTGTCATTTTTGAATTTAGCAAGGTGGAAGTTGGTACTTAAGACTCCTGTTTAAAGGTAAAACTTATTAGTATCAACATTTTTTGACAACTCATTCCCTAAGGGCTTAAATAGGATAAAAGTTTTGAAACGTTCACCAAGTGAAGCTTGGTGAAGTTCTACCTAGCAGTGGGTAGGTGTTTCAAAGAAAAGAGTTTATTATAGTATAAGTTAAGATTTAATAAAGCAAGCGAATGAATTTACAAGTCAGACAGAGGGTCGTGAGCTCGGAAGGTGATGGCGATAAAAAAAGTGTTGGTCCCTTGTTTGGAGACTTAGCTTGAAGAGCTTGGGGCGCCGGTCGCCGCGTAGCTCGACGCGGCTCGTGGCACGTGGAATGTCAGCTGGGCAGTGTAGCGACGAGACAGCTCCGTCCGAGGTTTTCAGGCGTGGCCAGAGTGTGGTCAGCGCGTCACGTCGCTGTTGTTGGAGACGTGACCGGAGTACGGTCAACGTGGTAGCGAGTAAGGTCAGCACGTCACGACGCTGTTGTCAGTATCGTGGCCGTAGTAAGTAGAGGGTAGGAGCCCGATTGGAGTACGGGGCTACAAGATTTTAATTACAAGTTTAAAGGTTAAGTCTGAACGACTTTCACACGGGAGTACCGTTGCACAAATGAGCGAGATTTTTAGTTCGGGTTCTATATATAACCTATTCCTTCTAGAAAGAATATGATATTTACATACCCGAATCTTTTAAAAATGCAATTAAATATTTCCGAGGGTTAGAACAATGATTTTTCGCTTAACGAAATGAAAGTGATTGACATTACGTCAATCACCTTCATCTGTCAACAATGTTTATGTCATAGTAGTGACCTTTTTTATTGGTTAAGTTTGGCTTCTAGCTATATGCCATTTGCCATGTATTGGAAGTCGGTAACGATCATGGAACGTTACATACCCCCTTTTTCAGTTAAGAATTTTTGCTCAAGAAAATTCGCTAACCTCTCTAGCATCCTAGTTATAAAATTGCACCTTCCCCGTCCAGGGCTGAGTCTAATATATTAACATTAAGTAGGCTCGAGTGTAAAATTAATGTAATCAGGATGCTATGGTCTGAAGTTCCCAATAAGAGTTGTGGCGTACTGTGTTAAGAGTCCGGTATCGCTGTATAAATGCTATAGTGGCACCTATACAGACGGCAAGAATACCGGTGGGTTCTTCCTTTTGCTGTTAAGAATGTTAGATACAATACTTAAAAGCAGCAAAATAAAAGAAAAGCTAACAAAATAAGGAACTATTTTGCTAGTTAGTACGTCAAAGAGAGTATAGTAGTGGTATACGAGTATAGGACCATAAGATTGTAGGTAGCGATTTGTAGTCTAGGTGAGCTTAGAGAAGTTATCAGGGTATCGATAGAGTTAAACTATCAGTAAACTATAAGTGTTTAGTTTGCTATAGCTGTGGTGACGACTGACTTGAGTTACCTAGTATGCTAAAGGTTATATTAATTAATATTCGTGTTTTGGGCTTTTTTATGGAGTTCACGAGTACCGCTCCTAGCATTTTAGAGGCTTATTTTTAAAGAGTTTGCAATAACCGCTCTTAGTGTGAAGGCTTTCAGTTTTAGAGTACACTAACCGCCCTATTTCTGATATTTAATAGACATACATAAATAGATATTATACGATATATGTAAATAAAAATATTTCTAAGTATTTTTTTCAAGTCAGGTATTTTTTTTTTTTTTTTTAATTCAATTTTAATTTTTAGAGTTGCATTATCAAGTTTTAGATGCAAGATTAATTAGATTTTCTTCAGAGGGAAGCTATAGTGGTAAATTATTTTTTAGTTTGTAGTTAGGATGTAGGTTTTTGCAAGTTTCATTTTCTGTTTCCGTAGTTCCTGCACAGAGTCATCCGAGGAACCACCACGGAGGGCAACCTCATATGCAAGTTCAGCTTTTCGTAGAGACAAAAAGGTATAAATGGGGTACGCCATTTTATATACCTACGTCAAAGAGAGTTTAGAATCTTAGTTTTAAGAGAGATATCGGGCAAGTTTCCGTGAGAGCAAGTTTTACAATAATTCAAGTTAGATGTTCCGAGTGTAGGTTGGGTGGTAAGTTTGGTAATTTTGAGTTTAAAGAACAAGATTTTAAGATAAGTCGAGTATAAAAGTACTAAATGATTTTAATTATTCTATAATAAAAAAAAAATCAAGTAAAAAAAATATTATAGTGCGTTTAAGACGCGGACAGAAGGGCGTTACTTCTGTAGGTGTAACCTTTGTCTTCCTTAGTCGCCTCTTACGACATGCATGGAAGCTACAGCTGGGTATTCTAACAAATAAGCTCCCGCACCAGCACAGGGCTATATTTACCCCTCAGCCTACAGACAGACACAAGGTTACAAAGAAGGAGCCGTGAATATACCACGCCAGAGAGATCAACACCTTTTTAATCAACCTTCCTGCTTAATACCTGGGCGCCACTGAAACGTTCACCAAGTGAAGCTTGGTGAAGTTCTACCTAGCAGTGGGTAGGTGTTTCAAAGAAAAGAGTTTATTATAGTATAAGTTAAGATTTAATAAAGCAAGCGAATGAATTTACAAGTCAGACAGAGGGTCGTGAGCTCGGAAGGTGATGGCGATAAAAAAAGTGTTGGTCCCTTGTTTGGAGACTTAGCTTGAAGAGCTTGGGGCGCCGGTCGCCGCGTAGCTCGACGCGGCTCGTGGCACGTGGAATGTCAGCTGGGCAGTGTAGCGACGAGACAGCTCCGTCCGAGGTTTTCAGGCGTGGCCAGAGTGTGGTCAGCGCGTCACGTCGCTGTTGTTGGAGACGTGACCGGAGTACGGTCAACGTGGTAGCGAGTAAGGTCAGCACGTCACGACGCTGTTGTCAGTATCGTGGCCGTAGTAAGTAGAGGGTAGGAGCCCGATTGGAGTACGGGGCTACAAGATTTTAATTACAAGTTTAAAGGTTAAGTCTGAACGACTTTCACACGGGAGTACCGTTGCACAAATGAGCGAGATTTTTAGTTCGGGTTCTATATATAACCTATTCCTTCTAGAAAGAATATGATATTTACATACCCGAATCTTTTAAAAATGCAATTAAATATTTCCGAGGGTTAGAACAATGATTTTTCGCTTAACGAAATGAAAGTGATTGACATTACGTCAATCACCTTCATCTGTCAACAATGTTTATGTCATAGTAGTGACCTTTTTTATTGGTTAAGTTTGGCTTCTAGCTATGTGCCATTTGCCATGTATTGGAAGTCGGTAACGATCATGGAACGTTACAGTTTATATGATATAGTTCGTAATTTTTTAAAGATAGAAACGTGGATCGGCCCTATTGGAGATCGATGGGGGAGGCCCTTGTCCAGCAGTGGACGTCCAATGGCTGAAATGGTGATGAGAATGGTGGAAGTTTGTATTCAGGCTTTTGCTTACAGATAAAATTCAGCTGTATAAGCGGTCTTGCAAATTCATCCCGTAAAGGAGTTAATAGGGGATGAAAGTTTGTATGAGCTTCGTCATTCCTTATTTAACTGATGGGAAATCCCATCGGGCACACAGCTCGTAAAGAATAAAGTCAGAAATGTTAGCAAATAAAGAGCTATACATTTTAAGACGTCATGCTTGACTTTCCTGCCTGCATGTCTGCCAAATTACTACAACTAGAACATAGTATGTACTCATATAGATACTTGTTGTTTGGGCTCAGATTCAAATTAGAACTACACGTAATAAAAATTCTGTGACTCTCTGTGATTGATAAGATTATAGATTATAAAAGCGATGTAAATTTTTGAGACGAGGGTTTTATTTCTAGTTATTTAGTTTAATATGCATGTAAGCACGTACTGGCGAGTCCATATAGATTAATGCCAATGCCCTGACATATATATTAATAAATTCTTCCCAAGGGCATAGAAGTCAAACAGTCCGAGCAGGTCATAATACTCACTATTTACGTAGGTTGTCAAACACGATGTGTGATCCGTGTGAATGACTACTGTCAAATTATCTACACAAAAACGTTTGACAGCTTGTTACGTAAAAGTCTAAAACAACAGTGCCCTCATCGCATACAGAGCCAAATCCAAGTTCATTGGCATGATTTCATTTGAGTCGCGCGATGTACGCTGACGGTTGTCATGGCTTCATGGACCATGACTACACTAATTGGCAACGTTAACATTTTTGGCCGTTCTATTTATAGATACCTCAGCGGACCTG
Source organism: Agriopis leucophaearia (assembly GCA_949125355.1). Taxonomy (NCBI): domain Eukaryota; kingdom Metazoa; phylum Arthropoda; class Insecta; order Lepidoptera; family Geometridae; genus Agriopis; species Agriopis leucophaearia. Next base: position 11,221,583 of record OX421275.1, read on the forward strand.
TTATATTAATGGACGCCAAATATTGTTCTAACTGCACCGCAACATGTCCTAAATTTTGTTTCAATTTTCAACTCTACTATATACGAGCGCACTAGATTTTTGTTTATAAACAAAGCCATGTCATGTAAATTGGATACAGTCCGAGATACAAAATTAAATGTATCTAAATAGGAATGCGGTTAAATAAGTTTGTCATTGTTTTAATGTTCTTGACTTTCAAAGATAAACATTATTTTGACAATGAATTTAATGTCATGAAGGATGTTGGACAAATTCTTTCTTATAAATATCAGCTTTTAACGAAAGTTATATAAGATGAAATACATGTATTCGCTAACAATATTTCCCAATCTTTCTTTAATAGTATGTCAAATTAGATCATCTGCATTATAAATAATTTTACATTCTCTGTTGATTGACAAGCATTACCTATAATATAGGTAGTAGCAAAAAGCGACCCGGAAGAACAATCATCGCTCTTGCGTCGTAGCGGAGTGGTCGATGGTTTATTACTTACTCTAACTGCTCAAAGTTGTACCAAAGTTATTTTTACGAATATAAGCTTTTATAACACATATCAAACATCTGCAACAGCATAAGTTTTTTTTTAAGTGACAACTTCATTAGGCGCGTTGAGCACATTTTTGGGTGAACAAAAATCATGGGACTCGCGTTATCGTCACGCTGCGCTGTACCGTGTATTTTAAAACTGAAAACTGTGAAACCATCTCTTGTATAATAGGTGAATTACTATCGTACTTAAGTTTTCATTTCTGACGTGCAGTCCTATGACTGATGCGTTTTTTTTTATATCTGGGACCTTATTGCACACATGGGTATCTGACCCCAACCTAAGCAAAGCTTGTAATATGGCTGCCAGAAAATGATATACGTACATATATATTTTTAAATACATATTAACACCCAGACATAAAACAAACACAAATGTTCATAACATGAATGTTTGTCGTAGGTGGGAATCGAACACACGCCCCTAAGCGTAGAAGGCAGGATCACTACCAATTGAGCCACAGGGGCAGTCACTCAAGTCATAGATCGTCTTTGCATCCTATACTCTAGAACTCTAACTATATAACGAATATAGACATAACCAATCAAACACGCCTGACTAATTCGTTTCAATATTACGTGAATTTGAAAAGTAGTCTTTGTTTGATTGCAACAAATTTAATTATATGTTATCACAAATTAAAAGGGTATGCTTTGCATGCACTAGTTGTGAAACTTATGTAGCTAGTTCTATTGCAAAAGGACCATATTGGCACACGTTTAGAATTAACAACATCAAACGGAAGGTCGTCTTTGAATCCGTTGCATAGCATATACTCGTACATGCTATCCGTGGTTAAAATAATGTCGGTATATACTAGTGTTGTGGCACTACGATCGAAATAAATGTAAAACTTGCACGTTTTAAATAACAGTTTTCATTGCATATTTACAAATTACATAACACTTGTAATCTATCATGCCTCTTGTCCTACATTCACGAAAGACACGAAACTTAGTTCATTATTGTTTTTATTTTATTTGGTGTGAAATTGTTCTGACGCACCTTATAGAAATGCTCCTTGAATAATCCTTATCTAATCAATTATTTTTTTCAGTAAGTACTAATTTTGTCGGGCATTGTTCTACTAAGTATAAATTTCTAATGAAAAATATTGCAACCAGTGAATGAAAACCTTTGTAGATTGTATTGAAATCTTCCTCGGGTTTCACGTAAATGGCAGAGTTAGATTTTAGCCAAGATAGAAGCTATAAAATACAAGCATTATGATATATGACTGAACCGGTAAGACAAGTGTTTGTGAAGCCACTTGCGAGCGAGCGGAGCGTAGGCCCATAACCACGTGTATAAAATGTATGAATACAGTACTATAACCTACTTCGATATCATAATACCGTAAAAAGCTGAGCTGATGACTTGAGAGCCATATAGCGTGTTGACTGTGCGCACCTTAGATATTTAAATTAGTTCTATAGATATTTTATTGCCCAAGCAGCGTACCTATTTATAATCAAAGTGTTGCATGCTTGCCTGGGAGTGGTGATGATTACGAGCATGCCGCTTGATGTAGACAAATCGGCGTGCATGATTGCGTCGAGTGGTTTCTCCAGCCATAACACCACGCTAAAGATCGGCCACCCAGGCTCAAGATCGAGAGTATCGCGGTGGAAACCGCAACGCGGCTTTCTAAGCATTCACTTGCTTGCTAAGACTTTAAAGCTTATGATAGGCTATTTCCTTTTCTCTATACTACTATTAGGCACACGGAAATGATCAAGAAATGTGTATTTGTGGATTGAATATATAAGAAGCTATTCAATTTGAATGATGTGCGTAATATTATATCCTTTGTATAACGAGTCCTTGCGGCTGGCTAATATGGTTGCCGTGTCGCACTCGCTTAGCTTGATCTGTGGCTAGATACGTCATCTCATTTCTTTGTTTAGATATTGCTTTGTGTTGAAATATTTTAACACATGTAAATTATTTGTGAAAGCTATTTTTTTTTTCTTAAGCGAAACATCTTACAAAATCAAATAAACACTTAGTCAAAAAATGGATTCGTCTTAGTTACATTACTTTTAGAACTGTTATCATAAACATGTACGAATTGAGGTCGCTGCGCTTGAGTCATATCTCACGTTCCGTTCATGGAAGATACGGGTATAAACACCTAACTCTACCGCTCTGTTTACTTTATCACCGGGCGAAGACCTCATACGGACGACAGTCAATGACAATGGACGAGTTTCTTTCTCCTTTTTAAAATGTTAACGTTGTTCTTTGTTGGTAATAATGCAACAACGACACACAAACAGTGACCCCAGAACTGTGTTATCGCGTGATGCAGTCTGTTAGCTAACGGAACAGTACTAGTCGGGCGACGCGTGAGCACTCTCTTCTGAACCCATTGACTCTGAACCGCACATCCGCTTACGTCGTATCTCGGTATCTTCGTCAGCGTCGTCCAACCTGTTCTCTAGCTCTCTACAAGCCAGTATTTTTCCCGCTAATTCAACTTTCATCTATGCTATGTACACAACTACACACTGCTACATCCATTGTGTACGTTTCATGCGAACGCGAACATTTCGACCTACTAAGATTAGTTCCAAGTGTTCTAACTGCAATTTTGTAGCTGTATATTATTAGTAGATATTCACCTGTAGAATATACTCAGGAATCATTACAATAGGTACAGGATAGATTATGGAAGGATGTTCTTTTCAACGTGACTGCTAGAATATACGCGGGTAGTTCCGTAACTGTCAGTCGTACTTAGAGATGACTTATCATCCCATAAAGTACTACCACTAATTGCTGGGGTTAGTGGTAATTTGATAACCAACCAAAATCAAACTACTAATAAACTTTTTTTTTGTAGAACAAAGAATACCATCTTGTTGTTAGATTAGATAACTCCTCCTTCGAGTTTGCTTTGCGACCATTAGTTTACGACATATAGCTGATCAATTTAATGATTACTTAAGAGTCAAACAAATGTTCCGGAAAATCCGCAAAAAACACTTTGCACGCTTAGAACACAGCCACTATTTTAAATTATAGGCCGCGAAAGACAAAAAGCTGCATAATATATGTAAAATATTATCTAGGTCTATGCCAAATATCACGTCTATGAGTAAATAATCATATCGAAGGCCGCCCCTCGTTCATAGAAAACATTGCATGTTCCTGCTATATGCATCTTTATCCAAGAAACTCATATTACAATTATATGAAGTAGAGACATTAGACTAAATTTGATGAATAAAACATAAACATGTACGTAGCTCGCAGCTGCGCACATTTTAAAATTATTTAGAATAACATACCTCGTTTGTGGTCTAACAACGCAGCGTGCTTATCTGCGTATCAATGACCGGTGTAAATCTATCCATGAAAACAAAACATACGAGTAGGTGGTAGTAAATAAACTGGCTGCTACTACGTGATGTTTTTATCTGGCCGATGCACGTAAACATTCTGCGATGTTCGATGTGATAATATTAAAAAGACATTCTGTCGATGACCTTTTCTCTTTGATCTTTCAGCACAGTTAGATAGATCTCTCAACAGTTTAGAATAATATAAATGAGTATTATGGGTTTTTTATTTCAGCGTCATTCTAAGTCTAAGTCTTAATAAAGTTATATATTAATTTGATCAATTATTAAACGAAGATTCATTGTAATAGTTTATTGCGAAATAATATAATTATTATTCTACATGCCAAAGTACAAAATTAATAATGTTAATTGCGTTACTTATAGTGTAGTAATATTCTTAGTTTATTAAATTTAACAGTTGTCTAATCTCATCCATAAATCTTAAAACTTAATCTATTTATCATACAATCATACATCATACCAAAATAAACGTCAGTGCCCTAAATTGTAATACATTACAATTATGCAATCAGTAGTGATATTTACATTACCTACTGAAATCAACATTCATTGTCAAAATTTTGAACTTTCTAGGTTTGAACCTTCGATAAAATAAACAGAGGATATCGCACGCCGTACATGTATTGCGAAAATAGTGGCATAATTTTATTGTCAATACATACTAGCTATACATTTGTTCATGGCACTTTATGTTTACTAAGGTTTAATTGCTAGGTAACGAGGAACTGAATGCAAACTGCTGCACCGGCGCGTTTTGATGGAGTTTTGTTTTGGTAGGCCGCGGTCGGGCGGTTGGTGCAATATCCTCTGTTTATTTATTTGACCGACGGTTTTTACAGTCGATATTTCATTTTATAATATAAAATAATGTATTTTCGCTTGAAGTCAGATCGAACCCGTTCATTCTAACATTACAAAAATTAGATTATTATATAATAATACACAAATAAATAGAGTAGAGCTTAGTTAGACAGGAGATTTCTCCTGAAGTGGGACTTCTTCCGGTGCCGTGCCGTTTGCATTGGCACCGGGGCGCTCGTTGGCTGCTCGCGGGGCTGAGCTAAATCGGTTTCTTATAGAACTCCAGTTCTTTTTTATTGTAATTCCCGCAACCACTAGCACCATACCAGCCACGATAATGCCGATCACGCTCTTGTCTACTCCACCTGTTTTAGTTCCGGATGTGGTAGCTCCGACCACCTCAGATTCCTTTTGGTGGTCCGATGTTTCATCTTGTTTCGGAGGTTCTACCAATGTACTCATCGGAGATATTCCCTCGGGTGCCTTGTTAACGGCAGAACGCATTGAGAATTCAGATCCCGCGTTAGTTTCTGGTGGAGGTGTGTTGCCCGTACCAACTTCAGCTTCAGAAATTTCAGTGACTGCTATTTTGTCTGTATCGACATTTGCAGCATCTAATACCACTGGATCTGCATTTTCATCGAACATAGAGCTAAGGGCTATAGTTCCAGGCAGAATAAAATTAATCCAATCATCATCATTACCTTGCGGGGCATCTGGACACTCAAACAGTTTCGTATCACATGATTCAGTACAAACTGTTACTAAAGATTTTTTCATAGAGGTGCATAAATCTTCCACTATTTCCTTTGCGCCACTGGGTAAGGTCAATTTCTTAAGAGCAGTAAAGTGCGAGAAGATATCACGATTCAACGTCTGTAACAAAAAAACAAAGAAATATTAGTATTCTTCAATTTTATTGGTACCTAAATTGCAAGGCATGGCAAGTGACAGTGTTCAAGCCTAGAATGAGAACTGGCTTCTGGTTAGCGCCCGAACACACTAATCGATGCTTGCCGACAGATTTTCATTGAAGACCAACCTTCAAGTTGAAAATTTATCGCCTAGCAAATAATGGTGTGTTCCGGCAGCCTCACTTAAGAGCCAGTTCTCATTCCAGGCTAGGCGTGTTTACCATCTTCGACCACACCGTCTCTTAACTTCAGATGAGCTGTGGTCAAAAGCCAAGCCTGTCAACCATAAAAAAGAGGATTATCCAATAAGACACTCAATCAACCCCTCATCTCACTCTCATCATCATGTCTTCTTCACTTTGAATATGATGTAGTTGAAGTATCAAGTTATAAATATTACGTACCGTTCTCATATCGTTGCCTCCCAAATCAAGTTCTTGTAGTTTCGTCAAACCGAAGCCATTCTTCAAATCTTTGGGGTACTCGATCAGTCTGTTGTTCCCCAATTTCAGCACCGTCAGTTCTGGGAGGTTGCTTATAGACTGAAAATAGTAGCAATAAAAATATTAATAAATAATTCTAATATTGTTTAATTCATATGAAAGGATTCCTAGTCATCATTGTCATCATCATCGTCAGCCTTTATAGACCAACTGTTCTGTAGACCTCCTTGATCCATTTCTATTTGCCTAAGGTTTTTAATAGTGGAATTCTTATTGGTGATCTCAGAGATTATAATAATTATTAATTTCATATGAAAACCGTCTTCAGTTCTACCGCTGAGTTGTTGAAATGTCTGTATCTACTATAATATCTTTTCCTAAGTTGGTCATTATCATAACCATTAAACAAGTGAAATAACAATATCCTAGTAGTATCGTGTAGGTTTGTAGGTCGTGTAGTAGTATTTGTTAAGTTCCAAATTTTGTGTGGCGCTGAACTGTTATGGAAAGTGCGGCGCTTTTGCTCATGCGATCGGTTTCCTTGCTTGTGTAGAATATAATTATTTATAGATCAAAGGTACTTACACCCGAAGCAAGATCCATGATTAAGTTGCTGTCAGCGTTTAATACTGTAAGATTTTTCAATGACGATACTTCTTTCGGAATTTCAGTTAGTTTATTGTTTTGAATGTTCAACTTTGTAGTTCTAGTGTCTATCGATGCAGGGAACTCTGTTAAGCCGTATCCCGAGCAATCCACAACGAAATTATTAGATTCCCCTTCGACGTGGCACACGCATGGCTTTGGGCACGATGAGTTTTCTGTTTCTGCTGCGATTGGCAGAATTTCTTCAGACACCGGTGACTGAACATCTTCCAGTGGAGGTGAAGAACTAAGTCCAGACGTCACATTTACGTCGACTGGCTCCTCTACAGCACCAGCGCCGCTGCCTTCAATAACATTTCCACTGTCTGCGTTTTCTGGTGGGAACTGGTTGTCATTTTCCAGGGGAATGTCGTCCTCAGACTGAGCTGCAGCAGACCTGAAAATTTTGAATGCAGCATGTATAATGACATGTGACTTTATCAACTAAGTATAATCAATTGGAAATTTTATCAAGGTGACGCAAAATTGGAATAAATAAGTAAAAGATAAAATTGGCGATAAGTACCACCTAAGAATGATACTGCAAGGGCGTATCTGGGAAAGACACAAAATTCAATACTGCTGCTGGCTTTTTTATTTATTTAGGAATAGGCTTGCGTTTGTTTGCCAACTCGCCTGATGTTAAGCTATGATGCGGTCTACTAAAAAGCCTAGAAGAAACCGATCCTGTATAATTTATGTAAAAGTGTGCACTATAGGCGTTTGAAGTTAATTTTCAAAACAATTTTGCCCTACGTCGCTAAATCTTAAGTCACACTAAGTGCTGCATAATTTAACAAATTAATCACTTTGTAACTACTAAGGAGGTGCTTGGGAACATGTTCTTACAATATTTTTTATATGAATTGTCATCTATTTTTCAATAAGTTACCTACAGATTTTTACAGTTCTAATGTAATTCTCGACCATAACGTTGATTATGTTACGTAAATGTTATTAAAAAGGTCAAAACTTACACAACGAGTGCCAACAAGAGCAGGCAAGGAGCCGTGAGCTTCATGGTCAGTCCCAGATGAAACACTTGAGGCGCTGAATTCAGAAGCTGTTACCTGCCGCGGCACGGGCACTAACGTAGCGTACAGCACATTACTCACTGACACTTATAACTATTATCACTCAATGATAAGATTACCAGCGGCATGGTGGAGCTTATCGCGAATCAACGCGATAACGATACTGCATAAACGAGAAAATATTGGACGAGCGTTACAATACTTCTGAAACATGCTAATCACATCTACTTACTACGTCAAACGTTCTAACGTTGAATAACCAATAAATACCAAGCAATTTTGTAGCATTTAGGCGCTAAATGGTTTATCTTTATGACATCGATGTCAGGTATTCCGTGTCCGAGTCACTGATATAAAAAAGTACTGAATCTCTAAAACCCACTTCATTGCCAGTCATTCATCATCTGCCAGTTTGACACTATACTTAGGCGAAGACAGCGCAGGAGTGGTGCCTCCATCTAAAAAACATAACAGGCATACTAAAGATAAGCAAATAAAAATTTGACTCTAATAGTCGGTCGAGAATGCTATGAAACACCTTGGGAATACTACTTCCAGCAACACAACGTATTGCTTAGGTTATAAAACGCAGATTAACTAAAAAGGCCGTTTTTGGCGGTAATAAGTTTTATAACTTTAGGATAATATGTTACTAAAAATAATAGTTCAAAAAACACTTCATTACCTTCCCGAGCGACTAGGTATGGGAGTCGACCCATCATTTAGCCATGTTATAGTATACCTGCAAAGTCTTTCCCCATTGAGGGTGCCACTCCTGCGCCCCTTTCACTTTAACCAGAAAAACACGGCTAACAATTTCAGGACATTGCATTACGAATTACTAGAATCCTGCCGGAAGTAGTATGTATGTTGAATCACTATTATTACATTTATTGGAATTGGCTCGAAAACTGATATGGTGCACTATCTTTACATCGATCAGATAAACGATTTCCCACAAATATTAATCTCGTGTTATTATGCAGATATTACGTAGCCTCCACCATGTCCATTTGGCAGGATACTAAAACATGAACGCACCTTCCTTTGGTATATTTAAGAGTAATTGCTTTATTTGTTTAACGTAATGTTTGTTTAGTCAAGTAAACTACATCTTTACGAATAGCCTTTGGTCACTTCAATGTACCCGATGATGTACTAAAGATAAGATCTCGACAGGACGTGCTCTTTAAAACAAACATAGTAAATAATCATAAATAGGTATTATTATAGGTATATCCTCAGATCATACAAACGAGGGAAATATGGTAAGAAGGCGTGGTGGGTGCGAACGTATGAGGTCAAAATCGTTTAATGCCTTTAGTCTTAACTCACCCCTGTAGACGACCTTGCTGCTCTTTTTTTGCATGTGGACTATCCTTTCATTGGTGCTGCTGCAAGTTCCTTAGTGTAAGTGAAAAATGAGTAAGTGTGCTGTACTTACAGTTTTTGCGTCAAGTGGTTTAGCGTATCGTCAAAAAAGTTGGTGAAATACGGTGAAATTTGAACACAAACGATATTACTATCTGATGTTGATCATACTATACCAACAATTGTGATGCGTCGCAAGATAATAATGTTTTATAATAGTGTAGGATACCTTTGATATGGATCATATCAGCTATCTATCTAATCAATTAAACCATCGTCTCCACCCCGTGCTGAGTGCTCGGTATAGGACAAACTTCTGCACGTTCACGGCATCCTTTCCAGTTCTATGCAAGTCTGATGTCAGATGTGATTGACAGGTTCTGTTATGTTGTCTGCCATCTTCATAGTATCGTGATATTAATATGTATATGTGTTGTTACAGTACTGCAACGGTGGCGACCTGGCGGACTACCTGCAGGCGAACCGGCTGCTGAGCGAGAGCACCATCAGGCTGTTCCTGCGGCAGCTGGCGGAAGCCATGCGTGCCATCCACGCCAAGGGCATCGTGCACCGCGACCTCAAGCCGCAGAACATCCTGCTCACGCACAACGTCGCGCCGCCACGCACGGCGCACGCATCAGAGATGACGCTCAAAATTGGTAACTAATCATACTCTAAAGACAGACTATTTAGAAAAGAGCGACGGTAGACGACCGGCAACTATGCGCTTTAAAATATGACGGCTCGATCGATTCGGTTCGATCCTCGGCCCTGCACCAATGACTTATTTAATACCTAAATAAATTATGTGCAGTTTCGTTGCCATCGCTTAAAAACGATGCAGGAAAACTTCGTAAGGAAACCGGTACGTCCAAGAACCTCAAAAGTTCAAAGACATGACACTCATACCAACATGCACTGGTCTAGCAAGGTGGATTAGGGCCCATAGTGGGAAGGGGAACATGATAGGCTGAAATGATGATTTTGATAATGATGCTGACTATCGGCGTCCCGTGATTTGATCTACGATAATCGAGTTCACATACCTAGAAACCCGTTGGGATCCCGGGGTGTGGGGTGTTTCCTTAATGACGCACAGTTTCCTTGACATCGAGATTGATTCAGTTAGGTAACAAACGGCAAAGACACTAGAGTAAATTTTGCATTAGTAATAATTTGTGTGAAGTGTGATGTAGATCGCGAATGTCGTGATTGCCATGTGTGGCGCGTGATGACATCATCCGTATTACACCTGTTTTGCTCATTACTATAGTAAATGCATTATCATCTAAGTCGTCGAGCAATAAACGTCATACCATAAGACCTGTAAGTGCGAGCGAGTTCGTTTACTATTTTATGGTTAAGTCTGATGAGAAGCTCTAGAGACGTAAATGGTGTTCATATCGTTTGTGATGATAAGGCAAACAATTCTGAAACCTGTGGTGCAATTAAAATATACCTACTTCATAATTTTTATCTTGAAGTCGATAAGTTACAGAAAAAAACTGATACCATGATGACGTAGGGCGACGCGTCGACGTAGCTTTACCACTGAGGAAATTTTTACTTACTATAGCTACTAACTGCGCCCGCGGTTTTACCTGCGTGGACATTCTGAAACCGCAAATTTTTCCGGCCCTTTAATTAAGTTCATTTATCTCTATGCGTATAAATTCAAAGCGCTGATAATCTTTAAATTTAAACTCAACAGATTTTCTTGGATCATAAGGACAGTCTCGATCAAGTCACCATTCAAACAAACAAATAATTATCAATATAAAAAAAACCGACTTCTTTTAAATGTCACAACTGGACCAAATTGAAATGTGACCACACGGGAAGCACCAGCTTTCAAATAAAAAAAGAATCATCAAAATTGGTTCACCTAGTCGAAAGTTCTGAGATACATACGTAACATAAAAAAAAACGAATTGAGAGCCTCCTCCTTTTTGGAGGTCGGTTAAAAACTAAATCAGTATCGAATCAGCCGCTTGGGAACTCTGCAATGCCACAGACAGACACACAGAGAAACACACGTGAAACTTATAACACCCGTTTTTTGCATCGGGGGTTAAAAATCACGTCGCTTTGTTGCTACGTGAAAAAACAACAAACAAACAAACCAACACACTTTCACATTTATACTAAGTTTTAGTATGATTTAGACATTTTTAATATCTTTTATAATTTAGGTGTTCATTAGTAGTTAACAATTTAAGTAGCTTATAGCCTTAATTGAAATCGTGGTTATTTCTTTGAGCAATCAGCCAAATTAAATACAATAATTTTGTTCTATACTAGGTTTTTGTATTTTATGTGGTGTTACGGAACCCTCAGTGCGCGAGCCCGACTCGCACTTGGCCGATTTACTTTTTACATCCAAATGTAAGGCTTCTCTCTTAGAACAGAATAAGTACACGAATCAATTGCTTCTATGAATTGAAAACAGTTTTACAATAATAACATGAAAATTTCAAACTAAATCATACAAAACAATTATGAATCACTATTACCACAGTCTGTGCTATTACTGAGAAAACCAGTATTCAACCAGTTATATTATAAGTGTACTAAGGTCATCCGTAGATTAGAAACGCTGTGTGCGACCCCTAGTCTTCAACTTGGGAAAATCCTATCATATAGGTACTGCAGGTAGTAACAGTAGGTAACTAAAGTTATGTACAATAATTATAATGTAAAAATGAGTTTTATTAATGCCTTGATATTAAATTTTTTACAGCGGATTTCGGTTTCGCGAGGTTCTTGGAAGAAGGCAAAATGGCGGTCACGCTCTGTGGATCACCGATGTACATGGTAAGTTCTTGTATTGTACATAGATTTAAGTATTTTATAACTTTGATGTTATACTCAAATAACTGGCTAAGAGCTGACGGGTGCCGTGTATAAATAATCATCCCCCACTTCACATGTACCAGAGCCAACCCTAAAATGCAAAAAAGATTTTTTTTACTGATATCCAAAAAGGAGGAGATACTCAATTCGTATTTTTTTTAAATATTTGTTACCTCAGATCGTTTGACTGGGTGAACCGATTTTGATGATTCTTTTTTATTTGAAATCTGGTGCTTCCCTTGTGGTCCTATTCCAAATTGGTCTCATTCCAGTTCCGACATTTTTATGAAGTCGGTTTTTTATATTGATTATTATTGGTTAATAGTTATTAGCCAATAATAATCAACTTAAAAAACCGTTTTTATAACACATTTTCATGGTGCTGGTGCTTCCCATTTGGTCCTATTTCAATTTGGTCCAGTTCTGACATTTTTATGAAGCCCTTTTTTTTATTTTGATAATTATAATATAACTTGACGCTTTTTTTAGGGTTCCGTAGTACTTGAGGTAACAAACATTAAAAAAACTGTCGAATTGATAACCTCCTTCTTTTTGGAAGTCTGTTAAAAATCAAACTAAGCTAAGATGTCCGCCTGAAATCGAACTTCGGTGCGTCGACCGCAGAGGCCTTTGTCTCTTTCAGATAATCTCAATAAATATCATCAAATTACGACGTTGCTTGACAACGTATTCGCCCATATTGTATTGGCTGTGCCTGCCAGAAAGGGACAAAGTGGTCCAGGAAGGTGTTTTTTTTATTTTTTTATAAAGGCTGACAATAAATAGAGCCGATCAATGAAAACGCATTTTAAGGTCTTGCTAGACAGAGAGCGCACTATACTTTTGGCGTCACTTGTTAGTCAGCTATACAAACTTCATACTGGCACTATGCGGGCAAGGGACAGATCATCCCTTCCTTATCCGTACAAAAACATTGAACGCTTATATCGCAAAACTTTATTGGCCGATTTAAATAACTGCTTCATTAATGTATTACATTAATTATATTTTTCACAATTCCTGTTATTTTCACATCAAACACCTTTATACCGACAGCCTATTCAGATCAGTTTTCGCTCTTATACTTCTGTATGCTATTTTGATTTTTAACTTGATTAACACATCATTAATTATACAAATTTATTTTTGTATGTGCATAATCCAATTGAGTAGAAAATCCTTGGTTGTAACACTTATCTTATAACTCTTTTTTATCAATTTTGATACAAAGGTTCTTTCAAATTCCGATAAGTAGGTAGGTAGGCTTATAAGTTTTTTTATATATAATATATGAAGTATTGTGTCACACTTTAGGAATAACTAATTAAAAGTTATAGACAATTCAAAAATTTTACATGTGGCATTCGAACTTGCGCTATCCATGGTCTTTACGGCTAGCCTTTAACGCAGGCTCGAAACAGCGCAGAGCGAAAAATCACGCGAACGTGAACCTTAACACGCTGAGATACGGTTTGCGGTCACGCAACTTTTGGCATCACCTCGACATAGTCGCTTAAAACAGGGAGCCATAAGGCCCCAGCAGGCCTAGCACGGGCCGTGGAAAAATTGTCTTTCCACCGTTTTTATCCGCGCGTAGACGCGACAGAGCTAGAATATGGATACGTTTTTCTCTTTCTAGCCGGATAAAAATGATGGAAAGACAATCTGTCCACGGCCCTTGCTAGGTCTGCTGGTTTACGCCCCGAGCATTCTATCCGCGTCGTTGCTCTCAGTTCGGCGAAACAGTGCTCAAACGAAACTCCAAAATGAAAAAAGATGCATTACTCATTCGCTGTCTAAATAAGATAAAATAAACGTTTTCACGGAACGAACGGAAATCTTATCCACTTACGTAGGTATTGGATAAAAATAATTGTGAGCGCATTGAGCTGCAATAATATTAACTTTATCTGTATCATGTTTCCAAACAAATTTGTTCTACCTGAATGTGAAAGTAAAGCCTTACTTGTTTTATTTTCTTATCTTATTAGTTTCAAGATAATGCTGTTAAATTAGGATGCAAAAATCAATGAGGTTTTACTTATAGACACGTCAACATCATACTCATTAAAAACCCACTACAAACATGGCGACATTTTACTACAGATAACTTTACAGCCGTTTACAGCCCTCCCAGTATAATTATTTCACTTCCTAAACACACAACATGGCATTTTTGATTATTTTTGATTCTCCAAAATCGCGCAAGACAATACTTTATTAATAACTCCATAGTTACAAGTCAAACTTCTCCAGCACTCTTCTACTACAATGTATATAAAAATTATATACGCGTCGTACGTTTGCGTCGTTGCCAGACACAGAATGGACTGAGTAACCCTCAAGCTAATTAACTCGTGTTTGTATCGCCGCGCAGTACCTCTGTAAAACGTATCTACCTCGGTTTATATATGACATCATTGGCAATAATAAACTTTCTCAAAGAACTTGACAGTGCGTTGACCTTAATGATTTTCTCTACAAGCGTGTGTGTTGTTTTAGGCGCCCGAAGTGATAATGTCACTAAAGTACGACGCGAAGGCGGACCTGTGGAGTCTGGGCACGATCGTGTACCAGTGCCTCACGGGCATGGCACCCTTCCAGGCCACCACGCCGCAGCAACTCAAGGCCTTCTACGAGAACAGCGTCGATTTGCAGCCTAAGTAAGTACTTTTACCGATTCTTCAAAGGTTGCCCACATTCCATACATGATTTTACCTATTAAACAATTTTCTTTCTAAAGGTATTACGATGTTCTATGTAATATATTAACTGTTAGTGCTTCTTCAAACAACTGTGTAAATATGGTTCGTTTTCCAAATAAGGAAAAAAGTTACTTACAGTGAAAGTAATTTTGAGGTTATGTTAGCTGCCAAACCTTATTTATTCTGGATATAAACTTGAGTATAAGAGGCAGATAAGTTAATAAATAAATGACATAAAACTCCCAGACCGCGTTAGTGATAACTCGACTATAATGAAAGTAAAACACTGAATCGCGAAAAGAAATCTGCTGTTCATAGAAAACTGTCACTGACATACGACAAAATGTATGGAATGGCAAATTTTTTTTCGCTATTTAATAGTTGGTCCCATAGTAAAATTTGTTCATAATGATGAGTACAATGCCCTCCTTTCGGCTCATTAAAGTCTATATGCGTAACCTTGTATACATGTATAGACGCGCGCGCACTTCCTTGATCTAAGAAGGCAATGCGCCCCATCAAGGTTTAGACTGATATCTTTAGATTATTTAGCATATAGTGTCGTTAGTATAGTGAATCGCAAAATATTATTTTATTGCTTTAAATCGTTTGATTCGAGTCTCATTATTCGAGTACATGTATTTATCATGATCCACTCTAACAACTTTGTTTTTATCGAGTTCATAAGGTTTTTTATTCTACTCCATGAAGAATATATAATACCATAAGGCCAATGCCCCGAAAACATCAAGACGATGGTTTTGCGTATAACCACTTGACCGGACGTAATTATATATATATATATATATATATATTTTATTTATTTAATACCAAAAAATTACAATGTTTCACATCAAAAGTTGTCTTAAAACCTATCATTATTTATACAGTTTATTGCTTACATACGTCTATTTTGAACTTACAAATTTACATAGCTGGGACAGGGTTGGTAAATAACGCGAAACTACATTTTCTAGGTATGTACTGTAACTAAAGCATATCACTGTTTTAGACTATCACGGTTGTTCACTAAAGTTAAATGATTATTTACGGGATATTTACCACATTTTTTCCTTCCACAACCTTACCACGGTAAATATCCCGTAAATAATTATTTAACTTTAAAGCATATAAATTCCAAAAAGAATGTGGTTATAATAACTAATCAATACATGCTGTTTCCATTTGAAAGGCAAAGTTGTCAGTGAAATCACTTGATGTCTGGTTAGGAACAAGCAATACCAGCAGTAAACGTAACCAAGGTTTTTTTATTTTGACCGAACCACTTTTTATCCTGTACGTCTGAGATTGACAGCTCCCGTGGTGTAGTGGATAGGTTTCAGTCAATGACCTCTACTTGTTTAAAACGTGATTCACGGATTAAAATCATGCGACTATGAAATGAAACAAACACTTTAATAAAAAAATTGTTCAAAATGGGATTTGTTCCTTGTCTGAAATGTACCCGTATTATCCAGTTTTCCCACATTTTAAGTGTTAAAATTATTTTAAGTCTATCCTCAGAATGTATACTCTTTCCTTGTCAAATTTGATTAAGATTTGTTTAGCCGTTTAGTCGTAGACAGGAAATAAACAGCGTTACTTTATGTTAGTGAATAGCTTTTGATTTAGCTAAAAGTTTTGTAGGTTAAGGTTCGAATGGCTAAAAGTTATCGTTCCATTTCAGAGTACCGGCGGGCACGAGCCCCGAGCTCTGTAGCCTCCTACTGGGGCTGCTGCGACGGAACCCGCGCGAACGCATGCCCTTCGAAGTGTTCTTCAACCATCCATTTCTTCAGCGGCCACGCACCACATCCATCACCAGTAAGTATCCTACCGCGCCATTGCAATCTACATTGTCTATTAGTCAGCCTTAATAAGGAACGAATTAAATGAAGGAATGGAATAAATCCCTTGATATTGAATGATTATTTCAGACATGTAAATGCAGATAGATTTTTCATACAAAAAAGGTTGTTATAATTGTGCAAATTTCTAAAGAAAGCGGTCAGAGAATGCCTTTCTCTAATCTCGGAATCCAGAACTCACTTAAGGTCTGCGTGGATTACCTAACAGAAGAAAGTTTATGGTTTCAGCCGTTTCCTAACATAAACACTGTCTTTTTATAATCAAGCTATGCAGTTTATTCATACTGTTCTACAAATAGTTCATAGGATTTGTTATTTTAATGAGATGTCAAATAGTTGGAATACTGTTGATCAGCCCAAAATACTCCATTACTGATTATCATTTGTTTGAATTCACTTGGTGTTGCATCTTCTTTAAATGCGTATAGGTTGAAGAGCACTCGCCAAATGTTGTTCAGTCACTTTAAATGGTTGTGAATGTCATAATACTATATAAAGGGTACGTACAGCACTCTCTTCTAAGTGACACTTGATTGTGATCCAGCAAACCTCTTACAAGACAATTGGTTGCCCTTTATTTGTGTTAAAATAACCTTAATTGACTGAATAATGACTCAGATTGTTTATGTATAAATAAGTAGCACAACGTAACATTGACTTGACACTGCACAGTCGAATACATGAAACTCTAATTTGACTGCTGACTAATCGCCCGCAATCTCATTGACTATGCTTTCGTCAGCCGCAATACTGTTGCGTACATCTTTTGTTACCTTTCCACACATCCTAGAATTTTCCACGTGGTTGTCGACATAATTGAATTACTAAATCTTCCCGACAGGTCTAGCATGCGTGCGAAAACGACCGGCGTATACATAAACGAAGCCTTGTCTTTGCGCACGACAATAAATGTGAAAATTTTGTTTCGGCGCGCACGCTAGGCCTGTTGGAAGTTCAGTTCACACCAATGTTATGCCGCGTGACTTTTTTTCCATGATGGATGAACTGAACCGTCCGTGTATTTAATGAATGTATGATGGATGGTGGGATTATGGCGTTGTATTACAAATATTTCATCAAAATTCTCTATTGTATGAAAAAAATCACTGTAAATTTGTCTGACACCATAAAAAAGAGCTTTTTTTTTTCAAATCAATATTGTGTCTATGCACTTTCTACTCCATGCATCCGTCACTCTCAAATTTTTCCGTCACGGTAAAAAAGTCACTCGGTATAATATTATGAACAAGTTTTACTATGGGACAAACCTTGAAAGCGCAAAAAAATATCAGGTGAACCATACATTTTGTTGAGCGTGCGTGACATTTTGTATGGAATTGCAGATATTTTATTTCGCTTATTGAGGTTTGGTACCACCATAAACGTTCATAATGATGAGTACATTGATCACCTAACGGCTTAGTACCACCGTTCCGCGTTCCCTGTTTTATTGTAATTATAAGTCAAGCCGCTTCGTATTAACCTTATCATAATTTATACTTACTTTAATGAAGTCGTAAAAATTCACTAGTGTAACTCATTACAGCAATTCACTATTTTAAACATCACTAAAACTAGTTTGTATGTGAGAATAATAAAGTGTGATTCAGTAGTTTAATTATTCAAACATTACATAGTATCTATAGAACACTACTACATTACTAGATGTCATAGAATTTCCATGCAAAATTTGTTTATAAATCATTATTTTCATGCACATGTAGTCCATGAATTTTTGAACTTTACTTTAATATACACAAACAACCCGTTCACTAGGTTACCCTGTTTTCAGGGCATTCCCTTATCGATGAACATCAGCATTTTGGGCGTCGACATTTCTAGCGAGGTTCAGTTTAGGAGTCATTTGAAGAGTTTAAAGCTGGACTACCAGCCATAACACTTGATGTATTGGAGCCAATGGTACTTCACTCTGGACCAGCACCTTTTATTGTATAAATCGCAATTTTAGCTGTACAAGGAGTACGCTTCCATCCCTGGAATGGTACACCAAAGTACCAGGTCAAGAGCATCGCTCTTGACTGCAGGCGGTGACCACTTTCGGCCACCGTCGTTTGTTTGCCATTTAATCTAATAATTATCAATATAAAAAAACCGACTTCATAAAAATGTCAGAACTGGACCAAATTGAAGACTACTGGTCAGAATAGGACCACGCGGGAAGCACCAGCTTCCAATTAAAAAAAGAATCATAAAAATCAGTTCACCCATTCGATAGTTCTGAGGTAACAAACACAATAAAAAAACAGTCGAATGGAGAACCTCCTCCTTTTTGGAAGTCGGTTAAAAAAGACATGTAATTGTGAATTTTGTGTGAGTAGTGTTGGTCACGGTGTATAATTATATATTATTCAGGTCTGGACTCGGACCTGCCCGATATATTGGAGAGCTATCTAGAGGGCCGGCCCGATACTAACTGTTCCCTTGAAGAATCGTGGGAGAGTCAGGGTACTGCATCATTTATTAATTCGCTTTGAATGTGCATGGGGTGGGCTGTAAACAATGTTTGTCACTCGTTTCTAGTCTGTCGACTGTGTCTAGTACGTCTCCTCCAATTTGAATATGGCTTAAATAGCATGGCTTCATTATGTAAAAATATGCACATACATTATTTAATAAAACTCGAAACTCGTCCGAAAGGACAATCGCAGTTCGGCCGAAACATGTCAATGTTCAAAAATTTCAAGGACTTCAAGTTCATTTCAAGACGTAGTGTGTTTGGCTTGTTCATGATTTCATTCGCAATGTTAGTAAAGTTGAAATTCCGCGGTCACACTACGATCCGTGCTGTGAAACGTGTATGTGTGTGAACTCACGTGTGGGATTTCGGCTTGTGTAATTACTATACATACATAAATATGTAATTTTAATATCAGTGGCGGATTAAAATTGAGACACTTGTGAACATTTATTTTGTTTGTTTGAACAAGACGCGTGGAACACACTACACTACTGACACTACTTTTATTAACCCACAGAAAGAACAGAAGCTCGTAGAGTTTTTTTCACTTTAATCCGCCACAGTTAAAAACCCATACATAAAACCTTACTGCATGTACGAATAATGGTTTTGTTGTGTGCTATCGGAAAAGGAAAACGCTGAGTTGTTGTGTTTGTGTTGCAGGAGCAGGCGCGTGCGCCGCACCCAACCCCAGCGCCGGGACCGCAGCGGGCCGCACGTCCTCAGCGGCCCGCGGCCCGCAGCCCGCGCCGCAGCCTGCACCCGCGCCGCCGGCCCCACACTCGCTAGCCGCGCCACAGGCACACAAGAAACCACAGCCGACATCCTCCGGTACGTCCACTGTACAAGTTTACGTGATAAAGCACCACCAAGTTTCTATACCAGATACTGTACACTGATACTGTGTGATACAGATAACCGATGGGGAAGACCGTAGGTAGGCTTCCCACTAGATGGACCGACGACATTGTGAGAGTCGCGGGCATATAGTGGATGCAGGTAGCAGGATGTCGTTCAGGGTGGAGGTTAAAGGGGAGGCATATGTTCAGCAGTGGACGTCTTCTGGCAGATGATGATGATGAAGTTTCTATACATATTTCTTGTACTAGAACTCGAGAAATCACTGAAATTTCAATGTCCAGTGTACCCAGTGAGTAGATAGCCAAGGCCTCAGTCGATATATAGGTATACACATGCTTTATATTCTATATACCTTAAACGTGTTACTACATAGGTATCTCTAACAATGCATTTACCTTGGCATAAACAGTTCAACATAGGTAGGTAATGTGAAATCAAATAAGTCAGTACCCAGAAACTATTTAATTCTAATTATGCAATGATTTGATTAAATTATTTTAAATAATATACACTTACACCACTGGCGCAGCGACCTGAAATGGGTCGACAAAAAAAATGGATTTAAAAAAAAACATTTTTTACATTTAATATTCGAAAAATAATAAAGAAATTGATCCGTCTATGGAGTTTCTAAATATCTGATTAGGTATGCCTTTGCCTCTAATATGCTGTATCTTTGACTTAAAATGCTCGGCAACTAAAACTAAATGCGCATTTTAAACCCAGGCTACGTAATCTCGGAGACGTACTTTTCATTTGATGCCATTTCACGGAGGTGCGTAAAAATAACTGCCACCATCTTTTGATTTTGAAAGACGTCACTTAACTAATCATGCATTGTCATCCGAACTAAACGTGGTAAAATTTCAGCTCAATCGGTTGAGGATAACTGGTCTAAAATTCAGTTACAGGATTTGTCTCACACATACATATATACATACATACTAACAGGGCAAGTTAAATAAAAGCTTGTAAAAATAATTATATTTGTTGCGTTAGGTATAAACGTTACCGCTAACATTGCTAAACCCAGGAACTAGCATTTCGATGAATGAACTAACAAAACGATGCGAGATGTAACAGTTAGTTCAACATTCAACCCACAGCTACATTTCGGAGAGCGTACATTGGATCTGCATGATCTGATTCCTTCCTGCCCTTTTTTCTATGACTGCCAGAGTAGGCACGAAAAATCGACACCACTTTATAGTTGATATTCCGAAAACCCGTAGCATTGATTCCAAATGTATTGTACGAACTTCTACTTTGTGGATGCGCTGCCTGAATGTGTTTCCCGATAGTTACAATCTGGCTGTCTTGAAATGACAAGTGAATCGGTTTCTTCTAGGCAAGCGTGCTTCATCGTAGACCGCATCATCGCTTAACATCAGGCGACTTGGTGGTCAAACGCAACCATTAAATTAAATAAACATTAGGACACCAATTATTGTGTAATATACTCGTAATGACGGGCATAATGCAGGAAATTATTAATGTTATCTGTTTACCTTACAACTGATTACATTGTAATGAAAGTAGGTATTAATGTCTGTACAAGCAATATCGACTGCTACCGATGAACTAGAATACGCAGTAATCACGACCTTCATATTCGCACATAGATTTTGATAAAAACTTGCGTGTACCTATCTGTACCTATTGTTTAATCGTTAAGATCGCGCAAAGATAATTATATTAACAAGTATACATTTAATATTAAAATAATTCTCGCATAAACTAAAAAACACGCTTTAAAATAGCTTATTCTAAAGATCCTGGTAAGGATAATGAGATAAACTATTTAAATTGTTGCATTGTCATCGGTCCTTGATAAGTGTGCAAAATTTCAATTTAATTCGACGTTTTGAATTAGTTAATTAGTCTTCTTAATTAGAACTGCACAGGAATGGAATGCGCTCCCTGCCTCGGTGTTCCCTATAAATTACAACCTGGGTCTCTTCAAGACAAGAGTGAATAGGCACCTCATGGGCACGCGTGCCCCATCTTAGACCGCATCGTCGCTTACCATCAGTTGAGTTGTGGTCAAAAGCTAGCCCATTTCATCATAAAAAAAAAGTTTAAAATCAAGTTCAATGATACCGTTACATATATACATGCCCAGCTAATAATATAAAATAGCGTGTTAAAAAAACTATAAAACACGTGATAATCAAACAGCTGAAAAGATTGTCTTGAATCATAGCTGAGAACACTTTCGAATCAAGTCACATTTGAAACACAAAAACTAAATCAAAATCGGTTCAGCTGTTTGGGAGATACGATCCCACAGACAGATACACAAGTTAAACTTATAAAACCCCACTGTTTGCGTCGTGGGTTAAAAAACTAGCGTCACTTAGGTTAAAATAATGTCTACTTATAAACTAAAAAAAACTTGTTTCCGGCCTATATAGTTCAGTACAGAAATAAACTATAACAAGTAAACAATAATAAGTACAGTTTAAATGTTTCAATTAAATCAGTCAGTATACAATATTAATTATTCTCGTTAATGACAAAGTCGTTCGATGCTATGAAATTATAGCATTGTGTACACTCCAATTCGATAACCCGATTAACCCGCCATCTCCAATGTATCCTGTACTCAATACATAAGCTCACCCTAGTTCTGAAAGACGGCCTGTGCATCGAATTGGGTCGAGGCGGTGGTGTCGCGGTGTACATGCCCTAACAGACTTGTCAACTTGGCTGACGAACCGGCGTCTGACCAACAGGAAAGAAAGAGAAAATCTAAACTCTAAAATTTAGATCTTTCAGTAACAAAATTTTCTCGTTCTCTCCCGTTGGTCAGACGCCGGTTCGTCAGCCAAGTTTACACGTCTGTTAGGGCTTGTGCACCGCGACACCACCGCTTCAACCCAAGTCGATGCATTACAACTGGCCGTGAAAAGGCCGCCTAGCGTAAACCGAAGAGTTGATAAACTCTTCGGTTTACGCTAGGTTCTAAATAAGCCACCGGACTGTTCTATATTCAATAAACTCGTTTTTAGGGTTCCGTACCAAAGGGTGTAAACGGGACCCTATTACTAAGCCTACGCTGTCTGTCTGTCCTACCTTTTAACTACTGGATCTTTCGAACTGTAACAGATAGCCAGTTGAAATTGTCACCAGAATATGTAATGTTACGGCGGATTAAGAAACAATAATAAAGTCAAAAAGTAAAAACTAAAAGGGGTTACAATACAACAAACGTTTTTTTTTAAATGTATTTTTGTATTTGCTCTAGCTAGTGTAAAAAATGGGTAATACGTACAAGCTTCAAACTTGGCATGATTATAGTACACACTCTAAAGTAAAACAACTAATAATAAATACTGACCAAGTGCGAGTCGGTGATATATTAATATTCAACACTGGTTCTCGTACGATCACCGAAGTTAAGCAACGACGGGCGCGATCAAGACTTGGATGGGTGACCGCCTGGACATGTTGTCTTTTTGCACTACTTTTTTGTACTTCAGTAGTGAACAATTTATGTGGTGTTACGAAACCCTCAATGCGTGAGCCCGAATCGCACTTGGCCGCTTTTTTGAGGCCTTATTGAATTCAGTAGAGTATTTATTGTAGATAAAAAAAATATACTGTGGTTCATTAGGGTGGTCTTAGGTGGGCGATTATGACGTCTGTTTTGGTCTCTACGATTATTTACCGCCAAGTCGAATTTATTATATCAGCCGGTCTATTCTGCAAGCTAAGTGAACGCGCAAGTGGGGTGATAAGCTAAGAGAACGTGTATTTTTCTTGTTGATCACTATAGAGAAACGTCAAAATGTCGAGTGACCACCGTTGACTGTAGTCCCTTACCCTTATAATATCGATATTTTAATATTTATCTGCAGAAATAGGCAAGAAAAAATCACATTCACTTAGCTTATCACATCACTTGCGCGTTCACTTAGCTTGCAGAACAGACCGGCTACATTGTGTTATAATTTTGTCTCTGTTTGTTTTTAACTGCAGCTATCGTTATTATTGTGGTCTACTGCACTTCATCATTGTCGTTTCCGACATTTTTATGACTTAATGCACTCGTTAGTGGGTTGCTGGGCGCTTCGGTAAATATTTACGTAGTTAATAACAAACTTGAAGTTCACATTAATTAGTTCACCTCTGATTACATGTAAGTGACAAAGCAACTTAAACATGCTTTCTGGTACCATAACTGTTTTAAATAATATTTGTTTAACAGTACACTGGTCTAGTTTCAAGCACTGATTGGGTCATTAGATCGTTTTCTCAATCAGTACTTAATGTTGAGGTTAATAGAATAGTGGAACGTGGATCTAGGCCACACCTAGACTATACATAGATATTGCTGCAAATACATGATCTATGTCAAGAATTAAACCGTTTGTAATCTCTCGCAGAAGTCCCAACAATGAATCCCGAAAATGAATTTTCATCTACAGTATTGTGATCGCGCGTAATATAATAGATAAAACGTCAACGTCACTCAGTATAAAAAATAATAATTAAATACTTATAACTCATTGATTTTCGAACAAATTTTCATTGTTGGCCTCTATTTATGATTAACTTTAGTTTATATGAGGTAATTAAAAAAAATAGGACACATGCGATTGCTATTTTGGTTTCTGAGTTTCACAACATAATACACCTACATATAGGCCATATTTGCAATCGCCTGATATGTAAGACGTAGCTGTTAGTACGTCAGCGTCTCTTTACGAAGTGATATTGTTGCAGCCGAGTCTTCTGACACGACCTGGGCGGGAGAGGATGACTTCGTGCTGGTGGACGCGATGGAGAGCGGGTCGGCGGAGTGCTCGGGCGCCTCCTCCGGCTCAGAGGCGGCGCCCCGCCCGCGCTCGCTGCCGCTGCACCCGCCAGAACAGCACCAACAACAGCCACAACACGTGCAACAACACCAACAAAACACCAACACCAGGGTATGTAACTAAACATCACTTGACTCCTGGTTTCAGCACTAAAAAACTAAGCAGTTGTTTGTTGACGATGAATTTAACTATCTATGTGTACTAAAAATATGTTTTCGCATACCATCAATGGTAATCCAATCTTAGATTTGCTGCTAATCATTCACTAAAATGTTACATCAGTGTCCATCTCAGAAAAGACAAATAAGAGGGATAGGCCTCAGTACAATTCATTTGTGGTCAAATGTTTTACTTTCATAAAAAAAATGCTATATCCCCGCTAAACTGCTTAACGCAAAAACTGTAAGTACAGCTCACCTAGTCATTCTTCGCACTGAGAAACTTGCAGTGCCAATGAAATCACTAAAATGCAAGTAAAATCGGCGACGAGATCTTCTGCTGGGGGAGTTCAACTGAAGGCATCAAGCCTGCTTTAGGTCAGATGCGGTCGCACCCGTCATGCTTTACATTACCATATCACCCTTGTTTGTCTGACCTGAGGGGAGTACATCTACATGGTAGATGCTGAAAGTGAGTAACCCCAGCGTTGTATTACAGAACCCTCTCGCCATCGCCCCTAACAGCGCCGTGCCGCGCTCGCAGCCGATTGACGTACTCCGATCGAACTACAGCCGAAATGCGACCAACATCGGCTCTCTCTCGCCGCCCACTGTAAGTAATGGAACATTCGTAGGCCAAACGTACATCTACTCCATACATTAAAAAAAACACATTTCACACCAAGCCCTTTTGACGAAACATTCTACTGAGCCAGGTGATTGCCGTAATCGATAGCCAGCCGTGTAACGGATTGTCTATTTAGGTATATATTTACAACTAGCGACCCGCCTCGGCTTCACACGGGTGTTAGCTCGGCCTTCGGCCTCGCTACTATGACCCGCTTCAGGGTCACAAAATTTCATCCAAATCGGTCCAGCCGTTTTTAAAGTAGCCTATGTGCTATTCCAGATTATAATCTATCTCTGTGCCAAATTTCATCCAGATCCGTTCAGCCGTTCTGTCGTGATTGAGTAACAAACATCCATCCATCTAGTGGGATTTACAATGATAACTTTATACGTAATAATAATTACATGGCAAAAATTAATTAATTTACTCCTGTTTTGGGATTAATTCCTCTACGTCATACGTTGCCATATTGGTAAGAAAGACCGAATGTTTATTTTTAAATAAATAAAGCGACATGGCGTGAATTTCAGCAAGCCATTAAATATATTAATGCTAAATATTCGGGTACATTTAAAAGACTGTTAGCCAAGGTTTCCTCATTCCTAGTCAACTTTTCGTGGACATTGCCTAGTGTCACTAAAGATGCCAACTTTTTATAAATATATACACCGTATGGTAGAAGTATATTGCTGGCAGAGTCATGAGCTCGGTCTTTAATGAATGGCTTATTAAATAGCCTGGTGTAGATAGTCCATAATGCTTGTCCATTCTCTCTACTAAACCTAAGCGGGGCCTTACGCATACCTGTTATAAACGATTCTGTTTAGGTGATTGCGAAAAGTTGCGCGACACAAATCGTATCTCGGCGCGTTAAGGTTCGCGTTCGCGTGATATTGTAAATTGCACGTATTCGAGCCTGCTTAGATTAGAGATAGGTATAAGGCCCCTGGACTAAATATGCTCATTTCGCCATCGTCATAATTTTTCCTTATACATACAGACAACACTCACACACACTCACTTATACTCTACTGCATATAGACCTCTCGCTTATTCTAATCTATCTCGGTCGTAATGCTATTCAAGTCCAGCAGTGCAAGTACCGTTCCTATCGATCAACAAATTTGACAGTTGATGTACAAATTCGATAAAATAAGTTCTCTAGACTCGTCTGTCTGATCACGTTGATCTAGAAGAAATCAATCTACTCTCATGCCTAGATTGTAGTTCTCAAGAAACAAGTAGGACGGCAGGGAGTTACATTCTTGGGCAGTACTTATCATAAATGTTGACCCAAATCGTTGTGTACGAATTTTTGGACCTTCCAAAAACAAGGATTGTACTGTGCATTCCTTCTTCTCCTAAGTAAAAGGGGGAGGGTGGAATAAGGTAATGAAGCTCTTGTGCTCACTCGCCGAAATGTATCCGGTAGAAAATAGACAGACAATAAAATGTATAAATATTATTGTTGATTCTGCCGTTCATGTAAAATGATGTAAATATTGGTATGTGAATTGTTGTTGTTGTTGTCAGGTTCCGTTCCCGATGACGCCTCCCAGTGCGCGACGTCGCAGCAGCAACTCTGGCAGCTCGCCGCCGCCCTCGCTGTGGCAGGTCTCTCCCACCAACGCCAGCCCGCTGCGCAGATCCGGTATGTGAAAACATTCAACACTCTCCCACGCAGACATTTAGCACTAACAATTTCAACTGCTAACAAGATATTGCCAACGTGAATATGTTCACCAAGTTTTATCAAAGTCAAGCGATAGAATCACGTTTGGCGGGAAATTCAAATTTCAAACAGTTTTTTCGTTCTTGTAGCTAGGCCGGGTAATTATTGTAAACGATCATGATGTTTGCGAAAATTGATTATTATTCTTTACAAACTCGCGTAAAGTTATTTATCTCCAATGCACAACATTATTACATACATTTGTCAATAAACAAATTTTTGCTGTTTCAAATGGTTTATTGCCAAATGTAAGTAATATGGTGAGTAACTGATTAATAACTGTACATGATAATGTAAAGAACGACCAACAATTTTCACAAACACTGTGCCATTTCACAATAATTACCCGGCCTATCTACAAGGACAAAAAAAACTGTTTGAAATTTGAAGCCGTCAAACATGAAACGTATCACCTTAAGTAAAGATAAACTCGCCTTTTATTGTGAGGCTAGCTGGTATCACCTTAAGTAAAGATAAACTCGCCTTTTATTGTGAGGCTAGCTGGTATCACCTTAAGTAAAGATAAACTCGCCTTTTATTGTGAGGCTAGCTGACCCGACAAACGTTGTCCTGTATAAAAAAGCACTTTCAGTTTTTCCCGAATTTTCCGGGCAAATTTAAGATTTTTTTTAACTCCTCTGTATTGACGTGAACAAAACATAAAAAATATATTCAAATCCGTCAAGCCATTTTCGAATTTTTGGGAGGCTAACGCACAGCAATGGATTTTTATTTAAATATATGGTTTAGTTTGTAATGACACGGGAGTTACACACGTATGATTATGCCCGTTATTCCGACTATGGTTTCAACCACATTCGGCGGTCTTTTTCAAGGTGAATGCGCGCGCGCATATGTATATAGATAGTGTTTCTAGTGTGTGTTGTGTGCCAGGTACGTCCCCGCCGGTGCCGCTGGCGCTCCGTGCTTCCAGCTCGAGTGGCGCGGGCGGCGGCTCAAGCGGCTCGCCCAAGCGCGCCGCCACGCTGCCCGACGCGCTCTTACGTGGCATCAAGCTGCACTCCGACCCGCCCGTCTACATACCCAACCTGCAGGAGGAGACTATACTCGCTGTGAGTACCGCCCCCCGGGACAATATTCAAGTGTTACGTAACCACCATAGAGGGTTCGACAATTAAATTTTTGATGATATGAGGCACGAGGAGCCTGGATGGTGATTACGTCGCAGCAATGATCATGGCGTAATACAATAATCGATGTATGTTCCTTATGGACTCCAAAACGGCTGGACTGATTTTCACGGGATTTTCACTGGCAGACAGCCGATATTATAAGGAGTAATCCACGTGGGTGAAATCGCGAGGCAAAGCTAGTAGTCTATAAATTACACTTACAATAAATAAACTTGAGGCCTTACGCCCAACTCGCGAACGCGAACCTTAACGCATCGAGTTACGGTTAGTGGTTGCGTGATTTTCCAAACTGTTATGTCATTACGTATACCAATGTTTACGTAAACACAGGGAGGAAGGGGGGGGGGATGAGCTTGGCTTACTTCGGGAGGGTTACAGTTACTAAAATTCTGCGTACGCAATGCTTGAATGGCTCCATACTCGCCGTAGGTAACGTCATAATCGGGCGAGAACGGCACAACCCTGTAGTACTTGTTCTTGAAGTTTATAATTGTGTCGTGTTTTCCCAGGAGGAGCACAGCAAGGTGTTCTCGCAGCTGAACTTCGTGCTGATGCTGGCGGAGCTGCTGGCCGAGCTGGCCGTCTCCTGCGGTGCGCCCATCGCCGCGCTCATGGACGCATCCGATGGTATGTTACCACAGAAAAGTTTTTTTTTTTTTAATTAGAATGGCTGTCAAGGCATTTTTGTAAGAAATTTGTTGTAGCCACTTGCACCCATATAAACCCATCGCAACTGTGACGCGGAGTTCGACGCGTTGACATAAATAAGAATGTTCAATCAAGTATCTGTCACAATACCTGGCGACAGTTTCCTTCTCATTTCCGTTCTATTTACTTCTCTTTTCTGTGTATGCTACCACACACATTTCTTACGAAAATATACACAGTTGGTGCGGAAGGGGTCTGTTATTACTCATCATTATGAACAACATTACTATGGGACAATATGATACAACTCAGAAATCGCCAATTAAAAAAAAGTTAATATTTGATCATATTAGGAAGAAATGCTCTTTTTAGTGTTCTGTATCCAAAGGGTAAAACGGGACCCTATTACTAAGACTCCGCTATCCGTCTGTCTGTCCGTCCGTCTGTCACCAGGCTGTCTCTCATGAACCGTGATAGTTATTTGTAATTTTCATACATGATGTATTTATGTTGCCGTTACAACAACAAATACTAAAAAACAGAATAAAATAAATATTTAAGGGGAGCCCCCTTATACAAAAAACGTGAATTTTTTGCTCGTTTTTGCTCGATATTGATAACGGCACCAGGTAGACCTTAAAATATACGCAGAATATTTAGTTATATATTCACTTTAAAAAAAAAACAATTAAAGGGGCTCCCATACAACAGACGTGATTTTTTTGCTCGTTTTTGCTCGATATTGATAACGGCAACAGGTAGACCCTTGAAATATTCGCAGAATATTTAGTTATATATTCACTTTAAAAAAAAAAATAAGGGGGCTCCCATACAACAGACATGTTTTTTTTTTTGCAGTTTTTATGGATAATGGTACGGAACCCTTCGTGCGCCAGTCCGACTCGCACTTGGCCGGTTATATTTAGTTTTATGCCCGAAAACCCAAATTACTAAAATTTCAGTATGCATTTAGTAGTAGTGCAGTAAAGAATGGTGATTATATCTGCAGACCGGTGCAATGAGAGCGTGCGCCTCGGGCTGCTGGTACAGGCGATGCAGGCGCTGGCGGCGGGGCTGCGGCTCGCGGCTGCTCACTACCGCAACCGCACGCTGCACTCCACGCCGCAGGTGCGCAACGGTACGTATTCACACTATATTGTTACAGTACCGATCTAAATATATGAAAAGGTTCAAATTAAACACTTTTAACTGCTAACCACTTTTAACCACTCTACAAAATTTGTACATTATATAATAACTTAAGGATGTAGATTGAATGATGCCTATTAGTTACTTTAACCATTTGTATATTATGTTTTCAGTGCTTTAACTCTGCAAGTCTACATTGTTCAATATAAAAATTTTGTAAAGTGCATTTTCAGAACTTATTTTTTTGCCATAAAGACTTGCGATTTAGTTGCAACAGGCTAATATCGGAAACTTTAAAATTGCGACTAAATAAATACTATATTTATAAACCCTGAACCATCCCGGCTTCGCTCGGTGGAGTTTTTTTTTTCTAAACATTCTAGTAATAAATATGAAAATGTAGCATTCTAATAGTGAAAGAATTTTTTAAATCGGTCCAGTAGTTTTTAAGTTAATTCGTTACAAATATCCAACAATACAAATTTTTCCTCTTTATAATATTAGTGTACATGAGGAAGTAATTTTTTTTTTGCTATTACAGTGGTGTCGTTGATGAACGGAAAATACAAATGGCTCGTGAACGAATCGAAGAGGCTTCACGAAGCGGGCGTGACCCCCGCAGTCTGTGATAAAATACTCTACGAACATGCCATTGAAATGGTGAGTATGAAATGTGAAATTGAAGTGCACAAACAAACCGCCAAACTTTGGCCATCAAGACCAAACATTTGTGATATAACAATATTTAGGAGATAGTATTTTTTAAATTGTAGAGTTACTAACAGCCTTAAATAACAGAGATAGAAACAAAATATAATACAAAAGAGCCAATAATAAGTTTTCACTAATAGAAACTACTTTATTATTAGGTCGGCAACGTATCTGTGATGCCCGGTGTTGCAGGTATTCATAGGCGACGGTGATCGCTTACCATCAGGCGACCCGTCTGCTTGTTTGCATCTATGCTATAAAAAAAGTCGGGAATTACTCACGTATAATCAAGTCGCTTACTCCGACTATAGTTTCAATCGCATTCGGCGGTCTTTTGCAAGGTAAAGGCGCGAACGCGGCTGCGTCTAGCTTTGCATTTCGGGTGGCCGCGTGACGTAACTACTTGTGTGGTTGGAATGCCGATATTAGTGTATGGGTAGTAAGCTATTACAAAACGGCATACACTCACGTTATGTTTATCGGTCGAGACAAGCGACCGGATTCGGTGTCATTAGAGCTCCTTCATCAGGGAATACGCGCACTCCCGGAGACAGTCGCCCACGCACTGGTGGTGAAATCGGCCAAGACCGCGGTGGGAACAGTTCGCGCGAATCCTAACGCGAATTTTGATGAAGTGATTTTAAGTTGTTAATTAGTATAAATAATAGACAATTTATATTAGACCTACTATTTGAAAGTCTCCTAAGTATTGTTGAATCGAGAACGCATAGTAGTCAAAGCCGGCTCGGCTCGGGCTCGGCTCGGTAGGGCTCACGTAGGCTGATGGTTTGTATTGTTTTAGTGCCAGATGGCGGCCATCGAAGAGCTGTTCGGCGACATGAAGGAGTGCGAGCGGCGCTACATGGCGGCGCAGGTGCTGCTTCACTCACTCGTGCAGCGCCACCCGCTGCACCCACACCATCGCACCACACTCTCCAAATGTAAGAACTCTTTCAACACGACACACATACACATTGTGACCAGCTAGTTCGAGGCGACATGAAGGAGTGCGAGCGGCGCGGAGGAGGCTTGTATTCTAACGTTTCATTTATTACAAATAACAGGCTCAGGGAAGGATTTAATTAAATACATTACACATATTGAAAAAATAATTTTAATTGGCTGATACATTTCTGAGAAATAAGCGTTTATACGTTTTTGGTGGGGATAGAGAGCGAATGCTCATTCCCTTTTCCGCAAAGTGCGTGTTAATACAATATTTGTATGGCGTGCGCACGGCTTGACGACGTCATAACGTGCTATATAGTGCGCTCTCTATCTAGCATGAAATTTAAATACTCATAACTTATTTATTTTTGAACAAATTTATTTTTGGTTTCGTTGTTGGGCTCTATTTATCTTTAGCTTTTTTATGAGGTAATAAAAAAGGACACCATGTCTATTGTATATGTTTTTTTTTTCAGACCGAGACGCAGTGCAAAGGCGGCTCAACTGCCTCAAGGGGCCGCGCAAGATTATGGACGTGAAACTCGAGGCCGGGATCTCATAATGCAAAAAGATTTAGAGGTAAACACAAGTGGCGCAATATAAAGAAAAGTGATTTTATTTTGTAAAAAAAAAAACTCAGTGAAAAACAATTTTTGACGAGTAATGTATAAAGAGAATTAAGTAAATGAAAAATCATTGTAAACAAAAAAAATAAAGTAAAAATATTATTAACAATAGTGATTGCAATATCGAATTATATTTTTTTATGTTCAGTGCATTGCAAAGAAATACTTGTAATTATCATATTGATAGAAAATGTCAGCCTGTAGATCATTATAGTGCATAAAGTAAAAAATATTTAGAGCAAACGCTTTGTGAACAATCTTTCTAAGCTTGTTAGATGTGTGTCTTGATTTCATTTTACTATGGTTGTATCATTTATTAATTAAGGTTTGAAATTTTAGTCTTTTAAGCACACATTAACCTGAAGGAGTGCTGTGATTCCTTCTACATGATAAAAATAACATATTTTAATGCATGGAAAACCTGTAATGATATTTTTCCAGTCATCATTATGTGTTACAAAAGTATAGAGAAAAAAAACAAGCAAAAAAATTTAGGGTAGATCTGTAGTATTTTTTTCCAAGTATCTTAATAATATTTGATTGAAATGACTTGTAGTGTCATTTAATAAAAGAAAATGTGACATCAGAGTGTATCATAATGCTATTGAGATCTCATCGTTGTTGACCAAGAACAATCGGCATTTTTAGGTTAAGCTATGAAATATAAAGTATTTTCCGAAGAACCAAGATCGCGTGTTTGAAATTATATCTTGAATTTTATTTTTCAAAATCATTTACTTTGCCCAAATTAATCCTTTTTATGTATTCTCCAATAAATATGTTTTATGCTTTACTGAAATAAGAATAAAGACTGTTGTATTATAATATAATTTTGTTTTGTTTTAATAAATACTTTTTTTAACAACACAATATTTATGCATATTATTTCGAAACTGACCACATCAAACTGTATAACAATAGGTTTTTATTTAAATATTTGTGTCAGTGCAACACAGATTTGGCGAGGTACGAGAGCGAATTCGGCAAATATACTCTCGCAAGAGAAAGCAATTGATACTTTTTTATGTTCATCTACCACAAGGTACGTATTATTTAATACGAACTCCTTGACACTAGCTACTTTAGATGCGAACTCTATTCTTACAAACGACTAGGTTGAGGCATGTACTCTCGGACGAGAAGGGCCGGCGCTCACAGACTGCGAGGCACAGGACGGCGCGGCACGCCACGCTTCGGCATGCCGAAGAATCCTGTGACATGACGAAAGCTAGATTCAACCTTGTTTGAGTTACTTAGCACTCGCATTCCTTTCATCATCATCCATAAGACGTCCACTGCTGAACAAGGCCTCCCCCGTTAACCTCCACACTGAACGACAACCTGCCATCTGCATCCACTGGATGCCCGCGACTCTCACGATGTCGTCGGTCCATCTAGTGAGAGGCCTACCTACGCTGCGTCTTCCGGTTCGCGGTCCCTACTCAAGAACCTTTCTTCCCCATCGGTTATCGGTTCTTCGAGCGATGTGGCCTGCCCATTGACACTTCAACTTGCAAATTTTAATAGCTATGTCGATGACTCTGGTTCTTTGTTGAATATCCACGTTTCGGATTCTATCGCGCAAAGAAACTCCGAGCATAGCTCTCTCCATTGCCCGTTGTGGAGTTTCTCCATAAGGCCACAGTTAAGGACCACGTCTCAGTACCATAAGTCATCACTGGCAACACACATTGGTTAAAGACCCTTGTCCTTAAGCACTGTGGTATCTTGGACGAGAGGATTTCACGCAATTTCCGAACGCTGCCCATCCGAGTTGGATTCTTCGGGCGACCTCTTTGCCTAAATTGGACTTTCCGAACTGAATCTGTCCAAGATAGGTGTAATGGTCAACAACTTCCAGAGTATCGTCACATTCCTTTAACGACAAAATTATTTAATGCGTTTCACGTGATGACGCGGCATCCCATGGAATGTCGCGACGTGACGGTGGATCCCATGGAATATCGCGACGTGTCGGTGGATCCCACAACAAGCGACTGTCGTAGCGCGTTATTTTTAAAAGTCGAGTTGGACGCAGCCGCAACACATGGGAAATCTTATAACATGACGATATGATATTTCTCGCCTCTAAAGGAATGTGATGTAGGTCCATGAAGAAAGATCAATTAAAATCTGTTACGACTTTGTGTTGAGCAAAATGAAATTCAATAATTTGAAAGTTTTATCTCTTTATTTTAAGTGAATACAGTTAGACAAAGAGTTATTAAATATTTTAATGTTGTACAAAAATACCAGACCCTTGTTTCAGTAGTTTATAAGGTTTTACTCTGTTCCTTCCACGAACTGGACTGAACATAATCTTGTCTGGAGGAAATTCTGAAGATCCTGTAGTCTCCAAAAGGATGTCGAGGCATGTCAGCAGTTTCGTTATTTGCGCAGACAGTGTGTGTAGCCGCTCTTCCGAACCCCATTCAGTATTTATAACCCGTTCAATATCCCGTATGTCATCATTAATTCCAGCATGGTGAGTTCCATTCCAATGCAGTGTTAATGAAAATATTGGTGCTTTTTTTGGATAATCACTTCTTAGAACAACAAAAGCTACCAGTTTAGCAGACTGCCTTGTAAAAATGGCCCTGTACAGCATATCATTAGAGCTGACCAAGCCTTCCGATATGAGGAATGCTGTTGCAGGCGATTGGCTATACTCTTGCCAGCCAATAGATTGCCATTGGGTTAAAGACCCTGATAACCTTATGGGATGTTTACCTTTGGTTGGTAATATTTTTCCGGACTCCAAGTCTTGAAGCTCTTTCATTAACTCCACTCTGGATTTGAGTCTTTTCTTCAATGTCAAAATAAAGTTCTCAACACTTGTAACACTGAGGGTGGAACAAGGCTGAACCACTTTATTTGATTTGGCATCGTCCAAAACAATTGCCATAAAATCTAAACCACACATTCTCTGGGCCCAAATATAAGGTCTTCCAATTTCTGATATAAAATTTGGGAAGTCTTCAGATATCCCTGCATTTCTTAATAGAAATGAGGTGGCAGGATGTGGCGAATCATTTCCTGTGTCACCATAATACAGCTCATTCAGGATACAGTGACCGTTCAAGACATCTGCAGCCGACACACCAGTCACAGGCTTGGGCAATGACACAGTGAACTTCACTACTACAATTTTTAAATTCAGAAGGTATGAGAAAACTAAATTCAAAGCAGTGCCATCATGAACTTTTACAGACACCATTACATTCAATGGATGTTTCTTTAGAACCTCTTTCTTTTTGGCTTCAGCTTTTTCTTCTTTAGATATTTTAGCAGTCCTGTGATGACGTTTTTTCTTTTTGTCATTATGATCTTCATCATTGTTGTCTTGATCTGAATCAGAGTCATTAGATGCTACCAAGTCATTATCCACACTGCTTGTTTGGTCCAACCTCTTGGCTTCATCTTCATCTCCAGATATTCCTGTAACCATGAAATTAAATCAACTTTTTTGAAGATATCATTAGTTCGTCGACAAAAATCGACCAGGGCTAAAGTTCGTTGCAGACCATGCGCAGTAGCTTGCGCAAGTACTCACGCCGGCATCACGACGTTCAAACGGAAGTACCCACTCGCATGGTGACGCACACAAGTCGTGTGCAAGTACGTACTCGCGCGGGTGTTGCGCATGCGCAGTAGGCGTCGCGCGATACGGGCGGGGGTGCAGTAGGTGTAGTTCGGGGAATCGAAGCTTCACTTGCGCAAGGACCAGAACGAGTGCTATTAAGCACTTCCACTGCTACTTGCACTAAGCAAAAACTGTTGTAGCTCGTTGCAGACGATACTTAGTAATTACTCGCGCAAGTACTTGCGCAAGCTATTGCGCATGGTCAGCAACGGGCTTAAGAAATGTTTTGACAGCTGCAGTAAGTAAAATACTGAATATAAACCATTTCTTTTTAACATGCTTCTGTTAGCTTCACTTGTAACTAACAACGTAATTAAACATTGAAAGTCGATTTTGACCTACTGCTAACTGACTATGACTTGTTACTGCTAACTGACTATGACTTATGTTATAAACTGCTTTGTTTTGATACTTAACAAGTTTTTTTATTTTTTTATATTATATTATTTCACTGAAATATATTGGCTAGCAGTAACTACATTTTAAATATTTGATAGCCATTGCCCCAGTTTTTAGTGAAGCTGCCTTCTATGCTTAGGGGCGTGGGTTCAATTCCTACCTAGGACAAACATTCATCTGATGATCTGAATTTTTGTGTTTGTTCTATATCTGGGTGTTAATATCTATTTAAGTAAGTATTTAAAAATATATATGTATGTATATCAGTCTCTGGCAGCCATAATACAAGCTTTGCTTAGTTTGGGGTCAGATGACTGTGTGTGCAAAAATGCCCCTAATATTTATTTATTTAATGTTACATTTAAGAAACTAGAACAAGTACCAGAATTAATACAGCATTTTTCAATTTACTGCAACTGTTAGAATTAATTTTAGTTCTGTTCAGGTATATAGAATGTAGATCTATAATGCTTACCAACTGTGACAGTCTTGGTCCCTAATACATCAGAGTATGCACTTGCATTAGCATAGAGCAAAAACAAAGGAGGAGGGAGCAACGATGCAGCTCTGGCTTCATCTCTCTTGTCATCCAGCCTGAGAGCCAGGCACTCTTGTAATGGCTTAGTGGCTTTGAGTACATCGCGCAAGTGTGGAGACAATGCTTCAAGCCTGGAGCGTGCAGCAGCGATGGCAGCCGACACCCGCTCCTTGGAAGCAACCAGCTCACTGCACACACCGGCTAGCTCACGACGCTGCCGCAATTCCCATTCCAACCTTGCCAGTTGAAGTTGGTGTTCATCAGTTTTAGTTACTTCCTGAAATTAAAACAATAAGTTCCATACAAACTACCCATAGAGGTGATATTCAGTAATAAACTAAAACAATGAATGGGTTAGTATAATTATGTGCAGACATACTTACAGGTCGAGATATCTCTTTAGGAGCATTTTTATAGAAGTCATCCAATGTAACAAGTTCTATTTCTTCATCCTTAGATTTGAACTGCAAGCACTTTATGACTTCTTTATTTAGATGATCGGCTTCATATAATAAATTTTGCAGAAGTAGATGTGTTGAGTCAACCCGCTGTTTTTCCTTGTGTAGGGTGTCACGGCCTACTCTGGTGCGTACTTTTTCTAAGCGGTTTAATTTCTTCAGTGCAACTAGGTTCAAGGAGGCTTCTACTCTTTTAGAGTTCATTTTTTCTCTAGCCTGTAAAATTCCTAGCCATTAGAGGTATGTTGCCAAAAGATATATATTTTGTTAGGTTTTCAGAATTAAATGGCTGGGCTGAGCTTGATGAAATTTGGAAAGTACGGACATAAGGCGCTATTATTTTACAATAATGAGGGAAAACTAGAAAATAGCAAGTTAAACCGCAGAAAAAAGCAGATATCATATAAAGCAAACATTAAAAAAACAGCCATTAAATACACAGTTTATGATAAGATAGGGTCATGACATTTCTACTATTTAGGCATAATTAGACTATCAGAAGAATTAAAAGGTACCTCCTCAGTATCTTTGGCTTTTAGTTCTGCTATTTCAGCAAAAAGTTGCCTTATATCCTGACATATTTTCTTGAAGAGGGCTGCATCTTTTTCAGCGGGACGAAGTTGGGCCTCCGATTCCTCAAATTCTACCACACGCTGCAATCAGACCAATATTTAGGAAAAAAACAGCGCAAACCTACCGTCTCGGACAGAACGTTCAGGAGAAAATTTGATTTACATGAAATACCATTTCAGGAACTAACCTTATAAATGTCAACTGGGGCTTGTTTAGCGGGTTCACTAGAAGTACTAGTATTTATTTTACGCCGTTTTTTGCTTGCGACTTCATCTTTTCCCATGATTCCTAGCAAAAGTAGCAAATAGAAATTCCTAAGTTGTTTTGATGATTAACGCCGTCCAACCAAGCCACAAATCATATAGTTGTATGTCCAAACCCAAGCGTCCAAACTTTCCTATATTAAAAAGTACTCTTTGGTCCAAACCAAACTCCAACCTCCAAAAGTCCCAAAACTAATTTAATCAATGACATTGACAAATTTGACAATCAATCCCAACCCAAACCAACCAAACCAATCATTTTTTATTGTTATTTTTGCAGGACTATAGGTCCAGAGTCCTTCAGTCGTAATATTAAACATAGTATATATTTAACAACATATAACTCGAAAAAAAAAAACTATGTACGAAACGAATATTATGAAAGGAAAATAACGTCAAACAAGTCAGAGTCAAGCAAAGTCACGGTCTAGTCAAAACATAACAGTGGCACTGGCTATGACACTAGCAAAGTTTACAAGACGTGCGACGCTAAAATCCTCTCAAGAAATAAGAAAAACTGATTACTAGTCAACTGTCAATGTCAAATTTAATAAAAAAAAATTGAAATAGAAACCTACCTGATAAAAATTAGCTTTTGGAATAAATTTAGAATAAACTAAAGTTTCTCAAACTTAAAATTCAATATGGTTCGAGTTACCACCTGGCTATGTCGCGTCCCAGTAATAAAGTTTAAAAAGGGTGGGTTAGGGCTTCCAGCAGTTCCGCCTGCGGCTGCTTCGGCCGCTGCTAAACCAGGATCCTGCCCAGCTTTTGCACCTTCCGCCGTACGTTGCAGTATTTTTAGTTTAATTAATGGGTCACTATTTATTAGGACCAAGATTAACAACTTTATATAATCTCATATACTAACCTTATGAGACATGTATTCTCATTATAGGCAGCGCAGCCCGCCGTATCAATGAGCACAATCCCCGACATCGACCTCCCTGCGCGTTATCGTCGGCAACCCCTCTCACAAGAAGAAATTGACCACATCAATGGAGGCGGAGTTGTTTAATCTGATCTAATGTTATTTGTAGAAGCAGTTTCTAAATTTGAACGTAGAATTGCAAAGCTTATTTTTTAGTTTAGTGATTTTATTGTGTAAATAATCAAAATAGTAGTATTATTGTAAAGGTTATTTAATTAACATATTAAAGGAATAGATAGAAAAAAATACCTATATAAATTGTGGCCTTGAAACTAAATGTTCAATCGCTGTTGCTGGTATCGTATGCATGTATTTATTTTATGTATAAACCCAGTAAATGCAGCAATTTTGTTATAACTTTCTCATAAATTATTTCAGGAAGAAATAGAAACCAGATCCCATAAGAAAGAACCAAAAATGTTAGGCATGATCAAAATACCCAAAGGAGTGCTTGTCACCGGTAAAAGAGGTGCAGAAGCAATTAACTTGAATATTGTTTTGCAAAAACAAGAATCTGGTGGCATGAAAAGACGTTAGTGCATACATTTTGACAATAGAAAATTAGTCTCATTGAAAGCAATTAAAAACAGAAAAATAATCATGAATTTTATTGTACACGGTAGGAATTTATCACAATAGATCATGTTAAGTCTTGTAAGACTTAAATATAAAATCAGTACATTACTTAGGACTGTAATCAATATATAGAATGTAGAGTATGTATACCAAGGAGACGATCAGGAACAGTCTAATAATATCTAACATTGAGTTTCTCACTCGAGCTGGCCCACATCTGTGCAGGCGGCCCATCGTAGGCGACATCACTATTGCTTTCAAATTTTATAATGCCAAACTTTGCAAATTGATTTTTCCAATCGGGCTTTTTGTGAATATTGAGTAATGCATCTGTAATTGTTGCTTTGATTTTAGCTGAAAACATAAATAGATTGTAATGAATACCTTAATATTAATATATTTTTTTTATTTATTTAATATGTGAAAATTGCTAAATGGTGTTTAAATAATCAATGTATTTAAACACCAGTTTTTTTAGTAATCTAGTTATTTATCACTATGTTTTCCATATAAAATAAAATAAAGTATAATAGAAGATAAAAAGCACAATATGTTTGTACCTGGCAGTCTGGAGTTTACAACAATAGGGTATGGTGGAAGTCGACCCAACGTCTCTAGAGTCATTATATCTTTGCCTCCATCATACATAAACTTTTTCGAATATAATAGTGTTGTTGAATCAACTGCTGCCCACTCCGCTTGTTTAGATAACACCATTTGAGCTGAAGCAAGATGTGAACCGGACCCTGGAAGAAAAGATTTCGTATTACTTCATAAAGCTTGCCATAAAGCACATTATTTTACAGATATTAGCATAAATTTTACTCAGTAATGATCCAAAGAATGATGCATTTTCGCCCTTTTCCTTCAATGTTTTCAGAATGATTCTACTTCCGCTAAGTGACTCCTCGTCACTATAAGCGAACGTGCAGCCGCGCAAATCTAATAGTGTGTTAACATTATGTGCCCTGGAATTACAAACAATACAAATATAATATTAAAGCTCCGATAAAACAATATTAGCACACTGGAAGCTAATTGTGGAGTAATAGAAGTGCTCTTTGTTATCAGAGTCAATGACATGATTGATAATATTTTTATCTTTAGTCTATTTGTTTTGGTGTAGGAGTTCTTACCAGTAAATGTGTTATTTGATAAATAATAATGTTGGTACTTATAAGCATACATATTGAGTTTTACCGACTTTAAAATTTACTAACTTCGGATTTGCAAGGAATATCTACAAAACTAGTAGATTCCTAATTATACATAACATGTTTTGATCGTTTCAATATGTTTTGCATAGTTACCTACTTTTTATCACTATGTATTATAATATCAGAAAAATATCCGGGCTTATTCTCGACGTTCATTTGATGCGCGAAAACCGGTGTCACCGGCAGCAATTCTATATATTCATTCTTCCTGTGCATTCTCATGTACGCCGACGCCGACATAAAGGCTGAAACAAAATTATAAGTTAGCTGCGAATATGAATGAACTATTGGCAGTGTTTATATTTTTCCCACTACATCATAATTATGATAGCATTCAATGATGACTGTGATCTATGAATTCAGACAGATATGTAGGTATAGGTATAACCACCTCACACCACCCATAATGCAGTCAGTAGAGCAATAAGTTATAATAAAACTAATAACTTGAGTATTTGAGAAATGAGCATGAAATCAGATTAACATGGTGTATTTAGTTCTCTGCAGTCAGCATGCTGAACTGCCACAACATACCACCTGTTTATTGCTGAATTGCAGTCATTCGTTGTTCCGACTCTGTCGATCCCCAAGCCGCCTGCCAAGCGTGGGGATTATGGCAACACCCCTCTCTATGTGGGAGGCCTTGTCCAACAGTGGACGTTAATGGGCTGATGATGTGCGTGTGTGTGTGTGTTGTTTCGACTCATTATAAAAAC
Source organism: Agriopis leucophaearia (assembly GCA_949125355.1). Classification (NCBI taxonomy): domain Eukaryota; kingdom Metazoa; phylum Arthropoda; class Insecta; order Lepidoptera; family Geometridae; genus Agriopis; species Agriopis leucophaearia. The sequence continues at coordinate 11,263,387 of OX421275.1, forward strand.
CGACTTCACATAATTAGTATAAAATGGGAAACTCGGTTACTTGGATGATTATAATTATTGTCATCAAGGTAACAAAGAAATCCAGTTATTTTTATTTAAAAGCCAAACTATTGAACCGAATTTGATGAAATTTCTATGGGACCAATCTGAAAATATATCCTTTCAATTACAAAAAGAATTTTCCAAATTGGTTCATAATAAATGATATAAATAATATATCCATACTAATATTATAAATGCGAAAGTAACTCTGTCTGTTTGCTACATAATCACGGCTAAACGGCTTAATCGATTGCGATAAAATTTTGCGAGGTAATAGCAGGTATCATGAGGACGGACATATGCTATTTTTTTTCTGAAGAAATCGCGGACAAAGCCGCGGGTTCAGCTAGTATGTTCATAAATGACGGAATTCTGAGGTAACAAACATTTAAAATTAAAAATAATTATCAATATAAAAAACCGACTTCATAAGAACAGGACCAAATGGGAAGGACCAGCTTTCAAATAAAAAAAGAATCATCAAAATCGGTTCACCCAGGCAAAAGTTCTGAGGTAACAAACATTCAAAAAAAATACAGTCGAATTGATAACCTCCTCCTTTTTGACAGTCGGTTAAAAATGAGTTTCGAGTGTGAAGATTTGAAGGTAGAACTTGAAAAACTTACCTAAGTCCACTTTGTCCATGGCAAATGGATCAGGTCGATCCGGGAATGGGCCAGAGCTTCGACTTTCATATTGCAAGGTACTGTAGCAATCTAAAGCTTTCTCCAACACTTCCAGCATCAACTGATAAAGCTCAATGGGATGTGTAGGACACATATAAGTCACTACACGGAGTTCTAGCTTTGTTTGTGACATTTTTGCTGTAAAAATGTCTAGACACAAATGTAGTCTACCTCAGACTAATCAGTCTACATGTATTATAAGTGAGATCGAATAGGAGTAATTATCTATCGAACTCTGTCGTAGAAACACGCGATATGCATGCACACCTCGGTCATGAACTAGCTTGGCCGGTTTCTGCTGCCACCACCAGTGACGTCATAGCACGTGTTGATCGCGTGTTAATGCGTCACGTTTGACCTAGGTTCTTGTTACTGATCGTCAACATTATGGCACATTTTAGAAATTGTACTTTATTGCAATTACAGAAGTTAAGTTTTGATATTTTAGCGTTCGACATTTGACAAATTACATAGGTAAGTACCCCACACCAGCGAAATATTCCTACGCCTATTTATTTGTCACGTATGCAATCAACTTGCTTGCTGTTTAAACAGATAAAGGAGGGTAACAGTAAAGCCCGTCAAAGACGTAGCTATAATATATATCAATACTAGCTGCGCCCCGCGGTTTCACCCGCGTGGTGATGAAAATCGGTGATGATGATGAAAAAAATAGCCTATGTCCGTCCTCATGATACATACTATTACCTCGCATAGTTTTATCGAGATCGGTTAAGCCGTTTAGCCGCGATTATGTAGCAAACAGACAGAGTTTCTTTCGCATTTATACTCGTAATATTAGTAAGTATGGATTAATCATAGCTATATCAGCCCATTACGTTATAGTTTCAATACTTTGTGTTACCACACACGCAGCTATAATATATAATATATTATAGCTGTGTGTAGAAATTTGATTTATATTAATAAATATAGCTACGTCTGGATCGGGCTTAAGTAGGTAGGTCGGGTCAGTACCTACCTACTATTAATTATTCTGTATAGGCAACTCAATTCGAGGTGCCGTATCGAACCATGGAAGATTCAAACTCAAGGTGGGCTCCCGCCAGCTCCTTTTAAATATATACACTCTACGGGCAGGGACCACAAGACTAGGTGGCATCGGGGCTCCATGTCGGATCTGTCCTATGTTCACTCTATATATATAATCTCAAGTATAATTTGAACTACTTTTTCTTTAGTTAGCTACTACAAAATATACTCGATCTGACTAAAGCTGCATCGTCTTGCTGAGGTACGTTTTGGAGTGGTCATATAGCGTATTTGATCTCCAAACTACACCCCTCAATCAGGTCTGTGACGTCATCGGCGTTTCCACAGGGTATATTTTTTTAAACCGCATCCCCACTCTTAGATGGCGAGGCACGGGACGACGCAGCACGGCACGCTTTGGAATGCCGATGGATCCCAAAGGATCTCGTTTGTGGCATCCCTTGTGACGAAAGCAAGATTCAACCTTCTTCAATTACTTGGCACTCGTATTCCTTTAAAGACATGAAGCACCTATGGCCTTAACGAGCTTTACTTTAAAAAGTTATCAATTTAATCGATGCTTAAAATTGTCTCTCCACTCACAGATGGCAATTGTCACATGGGAAAACGAGACAGCAATTTTAGGCATAGATTAACTTGAGTAACGTTTTTATGTAAGGCTAGCAATGTTATTGCAGCTGTCATAGCAAAAAAAAATACTTGGGAGTTTACTGATTGTACTTATTCTCGACTACTCACACGCCTTGATGTGATAAGCATATGTCAAGAAATAAACAATGGTTAAGGTAGAATAAATGTATGACTTTATAATCAAACGCCCCAATTAAATTAAATATTTTTTACTAATAAACTTTTCAGATACATTATTTCTGATTTCAGGCAACAGTTGTATTTAAACATAAATAAAAGTATCACTTAATTTTAAATAAATAGATCCATACATACACGACATGTACATTCACTACAGCCTTAAAAAATCTCGTAATATCGAAAGTCATACAACTACACAGAATATTATTGCGCTGGAACACTAGTTAACAACAATATTAATAATCCAACCGCTACAAAATGCAAAGAGCATGCTTATGTTACATAGGGCTATCGTATAAAATATGATTTTCATGCATCATTCATCTCGTGGAGTATGGTTGTATTTAGACGGGACTACGGAAGTTGGCGCCGGCGTACTTAGCGGCGGCGCCGAGCTCCTCTTCGATGCGCAGGATTTGGTTGTACTTGGCGAGGCGCTCGGAGCGGCACGGGGCGCCGGTCTTGATCTGTCCGGTGGACAGTCCCACTACCAAGTCGGCGATGAACGTATCTTCAGTCTCACCGGACCTAGGGCAAAATTACGTTTTACTATCAGCTTTAAACTAAAAATCATTGATACAAACTTATGATACAGTCATCAATGCAAGTTATGGGAAGGAGATTTGACCTTCAAAAAAAATTGGTTGTCTGTAAAGTAGGCTTACGGCCGATATTACGTGATAACGTATGCGTCACAAGCCGAACGCTTTGGCCGATTGTGCCTCTATCGCTTGTTCCGCGCTCTCGCATGCACGCTCGGCTCAGGCGGAACGTGACAATGAGTCATGCTTTTTCATGCGTGCAGCCAGCGTTCATCGATTTATAAGACGTTATCACGTCAAAACTGCATCCTTTTGATATTTTTAAGCAATAAGTCGCAGAGAACTCTGTATCTTCTTAGCAAGAAGTGTGCTCCATCGTAGCCGGCGTCATCGTTTAAGCGCCCATTCATATTTTTCGACGAAAAAAGCAACTAAATTCTATCTGGAGTTCCGATTCTATCAAATAGAAATATCTATAGCAAATTCAATATACGTAATAAATGGATCTAATTTTATATTGAAAAAAAAACAGCTTCAAATTTACATAATAACTAGTTTTTCGTGGAGCTCTAGGAGGAAAAGTTTGAGAGTGGATTTCGTTAAATTTCTGACCACATAAACAATTTTAATGTTATGGTTTACTTGTTTTATATTCGCCTTGACAATTACGGCTTTATTTTTTCGTTTTATACCTTAAAAACGAGATACTTAAATTGAAAGATTGCATTTTGTAATAGGGCTCTTAACATCAGGTGGAGTGGAGATCAAACCTAAGCCTATCAATAAATTAAAAAAAAAACAATGCTGTACAAATCTGGTTATAATGACGACGGTTTATGATCTACATAGCAGTTGTCAGTCGCGCCTAGCAAGAAGATATTGTTGAGTGCCCTGGTGGCTCAGTTGATACCTTCTGCGCTTGGGAGCGTGGGTTCGATTCCCACCAAAGACAAACATTTATGTGATGATCATTTATGTTTGTGTGGGTGTTAACATCTATTTAAGTATGTATTTAAAATATATATGTACGTATGTCTCTGGCAGACAAGCTTTACTTAGTTTGGGGACAGATGATCATGTGTGCAAAAATGTAAAAAAAAAGTACCTGTGCGAGACCATGGTGCCCCACCCGTTCTGCTTGGCCAGGAGGTGTGCTTCGATGGACTCTGTGACGCTTCCGATTTGGTTCACCTTCAGCAGCAGGCAGTTGCACGCCTTCTTCTCCACCGCCGTCGCGATACGCTTCGGGTTCGTCACCTGCCAGACCACACAATTTTACCTTTTGAGAAGCTAACAAAATGCAGTCAACTAACAAATAAAATTTAAAGAATGTCCTATTTTATTGATTGAGCATATTTTCTTAATAGTTACACTAGAGTATTAAAAAGTATAAATTGTTTTTTTTAATCCCCGATAAAAGAGCTGTTAATCTTTAAACCACTAGGGACTGGATAGCTTTGCCACCATCCTTGTTTCGTGAATACTATAACCTGTCAAGGCCAAAGTGAAGTGACCTTGTACATCTACATGCCCAACCTAAGGCCGCAACATTCCTTTCCATCAGGTGAGATGGTGACTAAACTTAAACCAACCCTATATAATAAAACGGATAAATGGATTTTCTTGAATTATAGCTAAGAAGAACACTCGATCAAGTCACCAAACAAAAAACTTAATCAAAATCTGTTCAGGCATTTGGGAGCTACGATACCACAGACAGACATACACTTGTTAAACATATAACACCCCTCTTTTTGCGTCGGGGTTATTAATGCGCGATGATACAACAAAAAATTGCTTAAAAACTACTGGAATCAAATACTTTATAAGATTCAGCCGACTATAATGAATGCTTGTGTGGAGTCCAACAAATGTTCCAAAAAAAGTGCAATAATAATTTTGCATGCTAAGAACTCACCTATAATGATTATTTATATCTAGTATAGTAGGAAACCCGACCATGATGATGGCACTACATGCGCTTGACATTTATTTTATAACTTTTGTGATGCACCTTGCAAGTGACATCTTTTACACTACAATAATACAAGTGTGTCACCTTTTGTAACCTTTCTCAACATTCATAGATAAAATAAACAAAGAAAGTATATATCATAACAAATATTATAAAAACAAAAGATAACAAAATATCGAAGGATGACTTATTTTTGTTTCATCTCAATAGCCAGGCAAATTAATAGCTATTGTCCAACTGGCTAGTAGCTTTTTTTGCTGAACTTACAGTCAAGTCATCACCAACGATCTGTATGGGAGTGCTGGCTGTGAGGCTGCTCCAAGCTGCCCAGTCATCCTGGTCGAAGGGATCTTCAATAGAGACCATGGGGAAGTCCTTGATGAACTCCAGGTAGAGTGCGGCAAGCTTGTCAGAGGGCAGGTAGTCGGCGGGGTTGGAGTTGGGGTTCTTGAAGTCCAAATCATAGGTTCCATTCTTGAAGAACTCAGAGGCAGCTACGTCCATACCAATCTCAATCTAAAATATAACATAAAGATATTGACATTGATCCTGTTGGACCATTCTAATTATCATCTATTTTCCTTCATTTATATATTGTTTATATAATACTGGTATAGATAGGCCTTTTTTTTGCTGCCATGCTTCAGTCACATGCTTTTCGCTAATATTATCTATATTTTCTATATATATACTGACTCATCACGAAACCTCGATTACTGCTAGCCCTACAAAGTTCAACTTGAAATGTGACAGGTATGAGGTGTAGAAGACCTCTAAGAATTTTGCAAAAGGCCCGAATCAAGGGGAACAAATAGTGGTTGAAAGTTCATATGAATATATATATATATATATATATATGCGTACTAAGTCGCAGGCAACAGCTAGCAGGTAGTTGTAGTATAAATGAGAAAACAGCAATTTTAGAGCTGTTGGATTATATTAAAAATGATTAAGGGATCATCACCATTATCATTTTTTAACAATAATTACCTTGCCAGTGTAGCCTGCCTTGGCGATGGCATCTTGGATGAGGAACAGGGCATCTTTGTTGTTCAGGATGTTGGGAGCAAAGCCACCCTCGTCACCGACAGCGGTGGAGTCAAGACCGAACTTGTCCTTAATAATCTTTTTCAGGTGGTGGTAAACCTCAGAGCCCATACGCATGGCCTCACTGAAGCTGGCAGCACCTTAAAATTAATATACAAATTAAACTATGGAAAATAGTCTCCGAATAAATAGTCCATAATAATTTCATAATAGTTTTCATATTTTAGGCTGTAATCAGAACTAGATTGCTTTATTCGAAATAGAGGGTTCAGTAGTCATATAGCATGAACACTTCTCTATTAATTTATGTATCATATATCTGAGTTAATCTTATTTTATTCACATCTTTCACACAGTCCTTTCATACATACATCTATCTCTTTCATCCATCTATAGCTATACCCAATATTCATTATTCTCCTCACTAATTGGTTCGTCCAGCAATCTCCAAAAAGTAATCACACTAATATCATATATGTGAAAGTTTGGATGGATGGATGGATGTTAATCACGCAGAAACGGCTGGATGTATTTGGATGAAATTTGGAATATACATTGCTTATGTCTTGGATTAACACATAGGCTACTTTTCATCATCATCACCACGCTGGTGAAACTACGGGGCGCAGCTAGTAGAAAATAATTTATTCATGCAAATAAATATGTAGTTATTCACCTGTGGGCAGAATCATGAACTCTTGCATGGCAAGCTTGTTGCCAGCGTGTGAGCCACCATTGATGACGTTAAAGGCAGGCACTGGCAGAATAATGTCTTTGTTTCCGGCTAAGTCGGCCAAGTGCTTGTAAAGAGGGATTCCTTTCTTGGCAGCTCCAGCCTTGGCCACAGCGAGAGACACACCAAGGATAGCATTGGCACCAAACTTCGACTTGTTTTCAGTGCCGTCTAGTTTGATCATGAATGCATCAATCTGTTGGCAGTTTGTATAATACTTAATGATCAAGTATCAAAAGGTACTTAACAAAATAATCTTCTGTTAGTAGATATTTTGTTTTAATTTTAGTTCATAATATAAGAAATCAAAACAGCAAATCTCACCGCTTTCTGTTCAGTAACTTCAATGTTAGCCTTGAGCAGTTCAGGGGCAATGGTGTCATTGATGTTCTTTATGGCAGTGAGGACACCCTTGCCATGATATTCAGCCTTAACATTATCACGCAATTCCAAAGCCTCGTGAACACCGGTGGAAGCACCAGATGGCACAGCAGCGCGGAACAAGCCCAGCTCTGTTACCTGAAATATATTAGTTGCCATAATCAACAGAATTAGGAGTTATTTTTGCGCTGCCTGCATGGTTGTTTCCCAATAGTTACAATCTGGGTGTCTTCAAGTCGCGAGTGAATCAGTTTAGTTGAGGCAAGCATGCTGCATCATAGACCGTATCATCACTTAACATCGGGCGAGATAGCGGTCAAAAGCGAACCAATTTGCAGCAACAATATATTTGCTTATAAAACATATTATGACAATCTTAATCTTACCAAGTCGACCTCTACTGTGGGGTTACCACGAGAGTCGAAGATCTGGCGCGCTTTAATTGACTTGATTGGCATTTTGAATAGTTGAGACAGAATCCTGTAACGGAAAAGATTATGTAACGCAACAATTTCGGCCGATTTAAAAGAGAATATGCGGGCCGGTAGATGATGTCAAAAGGTCAAGTGGAGGTTGTACCCGGCATTTGATAACTAAAGTATGTAAGCAATGTTAGATCAATGATATCGACGTCTTGTACTGAAACGCCAAGTTAATAAAAACAAAACACGTCAAAATATAGTCTTAAATTTCAATAAACAGTTGATAGTAAAATTGACAAAAATGTAGCTAAATTGATTATAATTTACGCTACGCTATGAGAATAGGTACCGTTAATTAACGAAATGTTTTATGTTTTACGACAACAACATAGAAGTATTGAATACCTAATTCCACACAGCCTTTCCTTTTTCACAGGATTTTGCAAATTATTACCTACCTTGCAGTATCGGTGGCAAACGAGTGACCTTTGCAAGGTGAAACTAGGGATGCACAAAAACGAAAACGTCCGCCGGACGCCAACCAAACATTCGCTAGGCTTTTTTTAAAAATGATTTTGGAGTCTCACGTCTTGTACAAGTTGCTAGTGTCAAGTATGTAACTTTCAAATACTATTAACAAGTTTAGGAAAATAATACAACGAGGCGATGTTTTTTTCACATTGGCGCTAAAACTTCTTCAAGATAACTTGAACATCCGAAGATCGTTTTTTTTTCAACATTATTTGATAATCGATTTTTCATCACTACCCCACCGCACGCAACCCTAGAAATGTCACTCTAGTCTAACTAGTATGTCAATTGTCATTGTCAATGTTATTTATTTTATATGCCCGCCCGCATAATGCGCTTCTCAAACTAAAAAGTTTATTTTGTTGTGTTTGTGTTCTGAATACGGCGTTATTAATTCTTATTTCAGTTATTTATTATTTCTTTAGACAAAATGAGTGACCCGGAATCTAAACCTGGAGAAAAAAAACTCATTACAATAAAAAATACAGCCGATCTTCAGAGACTCAAGATAGAAAAGCTTATGAAGAATCCCGTAAGGTCATTCTTAAAGTAATATGAAAGTTTTCGTTTCAGGGTTTTTAATTTGAAATAAACTTCTGGTGATTTTAGGACAAACCAGTAGTGATTCCTGAACGACCAAAGCAAAAGGCTTTGGCTCCACCTCCAGACTTTGTCCGTAATGTAATGGGATCAAGTGCTGGTGCGGGTTCTGGAGAATTCCACGTTTACCGGCATTTGAGGAGAAAGGAGTATGCAAGGCAGAAGTTTATTCAAGAAAAAAGTGAGAAGGTATTCTGGACGCGCTGATAAATTACTTTCACTTATCTAGGTTACTTTTATCTAGGTGTCTTCAAATCACGAGTGAATCGGCTTCTTCTAGGCAAGCATGCTCCATCGTAGACCGCATCATCGCTTAACATCAGGCGTGTTGGCGGTCAAACGCAAGCCTATTTAACCATTAAAAAAAAATGTAGGTACACCGATTTAACATTTGTAATAATTTGCTTGTAGGAAAAATTAAATGAAGAATATCATATGAAAATTGAACAGAACAAACAAGCAGCAGAAGAAAAGACAGCAAAAAAAAGAGCTAAAAGGTTAAGGAAGAAAAGAAATGCGAAGCTAAAGGGTAAACAACCAAAGAAGACTATAAACCAAAACAATGTATCATCACAATCTGACAGTAGTTCTGAAGATGATGAGAAGACGCTGGATACACCTGGAGATGAACGGCAACGTGAAAATCAATCTAATATTGGTGGAAAAGATCATTCTGATAACATTCAAAATACAGGCAGCAATGATGGAGAAAAAACAGATACTGATGGAAAAAATAATTCTGATAACAAACAAAATACAAACATCAATGATACCGAGAAAACAGATACTGATGGAAAAAAATATTCTGATAACATAAAAAATACAGACATCAATGATAGTGAGAAAACAGATACTGATGGAAAAGATTGTTCTGATAACATTCAAAATACAGGCCGCAATGATAGTGAGAAAACAGATGAAAGCAATAAAGAAACAACAGACCAGAAAACCAGTTTGTGATAGTTTTAGTAGGCTACGTACCTAACTAATTTGGTATTTATAATTTAAAGAAAAATAAAACTCTTACATATAATTGTTTTAATGGTTTATTACAATAGATATATATCTAAAAAAAAAATATGTTAGCATTGAGGCAACCACTACCATTTCCTGTTTTATCTCTAAAACTGGTGGGTAGGTTCACCCAACTAACTGCACCAGAATCAATAACGGTTTTTAAACAGAGGAAGACAAGTAATGTTTTAATATTTTCATGACAAGAATGGACTGATACAACAATAGTGATATATACTGATATTGATGTGAGCGTGATAGTCAGCCGCTCGCTGGAATTCAATAGGGACCCGCACTGTTACATCAGTCATGCCTCATGTCATTACTTTAAAAACCAATCAACCAATAGTTCAGTCTTAGAATGCTTTGCTTACTCTTGATTTAATACCAGGCACTTGTACAACAACAACTAACAAGCTTGTACAACAAATAACTATAGTTACAGTAATTGTATGAGTGCAAAGTGATCCCATAAGTTTTGCTTTCGGAGAGATTAAAGCACAAGAAGGCAACTTAATGCATTTTAGGTTCTGCAGAAGAACAAACTATTACAGGATTGTTCACAACATTGTTCTGAGCGAATCTAAGTGTGCTGAGTCAGGATATCTTGATATAGCCTGCTATATAAGTCACAAGTCTTCCTTTGTAAAAATGCTGTTGAGCTTTAGCTCAACAACACAATGTTTAATTTACAGTTAACTAAAAAGATGCATAGCTATCATCATAACTGAGCTCATTGACATAAGCATATGGAAGCATTAAGGGCACAGAAACTGTGGGGCCATCCTGGATGTGGTAGTGTGGTCCAGCCATTTTACTCCAGCCAGAGCTTGAATTATTTTTCTTCATGCGATTACAGCGTATTATGGCAAGTCTGTAAGCAGAAATAATGTGACTCAATCAATTGCTATGTGCTTCAGTACCAAATCAGGGCTAATGAAGAAGACAAGTCGGATTACAGTCCGGCTGCTGAGAGAATGTGTCTGACAATTGCAATAATATAGTAAAAAAAAACGAAATTAAAAATATATTTTTTCAAATCTTCACTGAATTATTTTGGCTACCAACTACAATCTTAAGTTTAAAAACTATTAAAAGTGATCAGAATTTACTGTTTTCGTTCAGCTTTTTACAACGTTATGGCAACTGTCATCAGGTGCATTTTTTCACCAGCCGCACTTTAATATGTGCAATTGTACCGCACTGAGTGGCAGAAGCACCCATATTCGTAACATTTTTGCCTCCGTTATATTCTGTATTATGAAACACAACTTGACGACAACTGGGAATATACATACGAATCGAATAATATGCAGTATTTTTTTACTGATTTCGAAAAACTAGGGGTTGTCAATTCGGTTGCATTTTTTTGTTTGTTACTTCAGAAATCCCTTCTTTTATGAAACAACTTGGAAAATTATTTTTAATAGAAAGGATATACTTTCAGATTGGTCATATACAATGCCGGATTTAGAGGTCTGGAGGCCTCGGGGCTACAAAGGAGTGGAGGCCCCCCGGTTTACTAGAGTGAATTTGTTTGATTTTTCCGAAGTCTCGTAAAAAAAAGTCTATTGTGGGCCCCTTTTTATGTGGAAGCCCGGGGCTGTAGCCCCGGTTGCCCTCCCCTAAAACCGGCCCTGATCGTACAGAATCGGTTCAGATTAGATCAGATCTTGACCGGATCAGATTTTGACTTTTAAATCAAAATAACTAGAAATAATGTAATCCAAGTAAACGAAATTGCGTATTTGCTCATTTTGAAGTGTTTTAAATTTTTATAACAATACATAAATTATCAATTCGATTAATAGTATCAAATGTTAAAAACAGATACAGCAATTTAGGTTTTTGAGGACAACATTTTTCTTTATCAACATTTCAGTTATCATTGAGATATAAACTATGGATGTTAGAACTGTCTACACTTACCCAACAATAATTAAGGTAACTATAAGCGCACCTGCTAATATTAATAAGAGACATTGCCAAAATTCAATCATTTTTAATGATCAGGAAAATACAACACTCCGATTTTTGCTTCCTTTGAATTTTTACACTTAAATGGGGGTAGATTTATTAGTTTTATTTGTAGTTGTAAAACTATAACAAGCCTGTATTATTTCCTAACTACCCTCAATTATGCTAGCTAGCTACTCGTCTACTTATTAGCATTACATTCTTTGCTACCCATTTTATGTACAAATTTTGGAAAAAATACAGCGGGTTTGAGCACCTCAATCCTAAACAAAGCTAATATCAATATAAAAAAACAGACTATAAAAATTACAGAACTGGACCAAATTAAAATGAGACCAAACAGGAAGCACCAGCTTTCAAATAAAAAAATAATCTTCAAAATCGGTTCATTCTGAGGTAACAAAAACTGTCGAATTGAGAACCTCCTCATTTTTGGAAGTCGGTTAAAAACGTACCTATTTATCAAGGTATACAAGTTTTTTTTTAATCTTATAAAAGAGCTGATAATCTACAAACAGCAGAACAGATTTTCTTGAATCATAGCTAAGAACACTCCCGATAAAGTAGTCTAAAAAAATATATATGTTAAGCCCAGGCCGTGCCTGTGGTCCACCTTCTCAGTTCACCTGGGTGGACCATGGGCACTTTTTTAAGCCATTTGGGAGCAACTATGTCACACAGACCTGTAACACATGTTATACCTATAACAGCTGTCTTTTTTGCGTCAGGGATTAAAAATAATCAAGTTATAATACGTAATTAATATTTATTAGAAAGTGACAATACAGATAGTTTACTATGATTAAGTAGCCTAACACCCTACTGCACGGAGGCCATGATGCTGTCCTCGTTCTTCTTGAGTATGACGAAGCCTTCCATGACGGGTGAGAGCGGCACGTACTCGTCGGTAGCCAGCTCGGCGCGCTCACCGTACGACAGCAGTACGGGCGTCGTGTGCGTGTGCGAGCCAGCGATCGTTTTCGGTGTGCCCGCCTTACCAATCACGTCTACTGCCTGGGAACCATACATATAGAATGTCAAATAACAGGAATTATAGGCATGTGTACAATTTTTTTATTACGTAAATAATTAACAATATAAAAAAACAGAATTATGAAAATCGGTTCATCCAGTCGAAAGTTCTGAGGTAAAATTTAAAAAAAAAACAAGTTGAATTGAGAACCTCCTCCTTTTTAGAAGTCGGTTAAAACATCAACACATCCCATCAACTAAATAAAAATTTGTTCAAAAATAAATAAGTTACTAGTACTTTAGTATTATGCTAGACAGAAAGCGCACTATTAGCACAGTATGGACATCAAGCTGAGCGCGCCATACAAATGCCATACAACACACGCTTTGCGGCAGAGGATCAGCGCGTCAGCTCTATCCCCACCAAAATTTTTAAACGCTTATATCTCAGAAATTTATATTGTTTTTTCAGTACCTGTAATGTATTTTATTAAATCCTTCTCTAAGCCTGTTATTTGTTATAGATGAAAGATAAGAACCTAGGCCTATTCAGTCAACCTGAACTATGGAGCATGTTAAAGAGTATGCAAACATACTGAGTTATAGGCACACATTCTAGGCTCTAAGCATTGTCTATGATTTATTTTGACGAAACCATCAAACACCATCACACCAACCTCTTTTTCAAATCAAATATGTAATGCGACGCGCGACCAAATTGCTGCCGTTTTTCTGACTCAACACATAATTGCCATTCAGCGTGGTAATGCCGCCAGCATGATGAGTACACTGCCAACTGTTAGTGGGCTAGCTTTAGAGCGTGGGCTAACTTTAGGGCAGGCGCCAACTGTTTTTGTATACAAAAATATTTTGTACTAGCTGCGCTCCGCGGTTTCACCGTGATCGTGATGAAAAGTAGTTGTCGCAGAAAAATACAATTTCTAAGGTTCATTATATGTATAAAGGAATGATAAGATGTTTACCTGTCCAACGCGTACACTGACGTTCAGGGGCTGAAGGTTTTCATCCAGAGTGACGAGCCAACGGGGTTGCATCGCTGTGGCCAGCACGAACAGGAGATAATGCGACTTGCCGAGGATTACTGTTAATTAAAATAAGACGGTAAAATAATATTGTATTTGATACTGTAAGAAATGTCAATATGCATAGAGTGTTGCCTCTCATGTTCCCACTGCTGCGACACATACCTTCTTTATAGAGAGAGGGTGGGCCCTAATCCAACATGCTGGCCTAGTGCATGTTGGTGAATGTCACTATCTTTGAACTTATCAGGTTCTTGGACATACCGGTTTCCTCATAATAGTTTCCTTCAGTTATTGAGCGATAGCATCGAATCTACACATAATTTATTTAAGTACAAAATAAGTCATTGGTGCAGAGCCGAGAATCTTTCTGTTTCATAGAAAACGGTCTTTTACACTTGACAAAATGTATGGAACAGCAGATATATATTTTCGCGATTTTAGTGTTGGTCCTATAGTTGCTAGTCTATCAGTTTTTCATCGGATACATTTCGGAGAGTGTACATCGGATCTTCATGATCTAATTCCCTCCTGCCCATTTTTCTATCGAAATGCCAGAGCGGACACGAAAAATCGACATCGCTTTATGGTTGATATTTCGAAAACCCATACGAAGCGCTTTGATTCCACTTTTACTGTGCGAACTGCTAGTCTGTGGAATGCGCTGCCTGAATGGGCGTGGGTGTCTTCAAATCACGAGTGAATCGATTTCTTCTAGGCAAGCGTGTTCCATCGTAGACCGCATGATCGCTTAATATCAGGCGAGTTGGCGGTCAAACGCAAGCCTATACATAAAAAAAGTTGTTCATAATGATGAGTACAAGGAGTACTTTTCTGCTAAGTACAAGATATATGTGTAAGCTATAGCGAGAGGGGTGAGTGTGCTTACTGTTCTTGCAGTCGAGCGCGGCTGTGAGTACGACGAGCAGGCCAGCGAGCGCGGGCTGGCTCACGAGGCGGCGGTCGGCGTGCGCGGGGCTCAGTGTTATCGTACCCTTGCCGGCGTGGCACAGACCCTGCGCCAGCCGCACCATGAAGAGATGCACCGGAGACTTGCCGTGGTACAGCGCCAGTGCGCGCAGCATCGTCGCTAGTCTGCAACCAACAATCATAAAGGTCAAATAATTATCAATATAAAAAACAGACTTCATTAAAAAAAACATATTTGAAATGTTCTTATTAAGCCCTTGCCCTTTTGATACCAAATACGATATATTAATAAAAATATATATAAATAAAATAAAATGTTTTTTCGACGTTCAAATGTAGGTTTTAAAATCCGCCATATAGTCTATGACACGACGAGTATTAAGACGCGTTGATAGACACCTCAATGGTCAAAATAGTAGTAGTTCAGGAGATTAGAGGGAACATATGAACATACATACATACAACTAATATCATACTCATAACCCTCCTTTTGCCGTAGTCGGGTAAAAACAGTTGTAGATTACCACCCTTCATGGCAGTGTTGCCAGCGCGATAGAATATGGCGTCTGTATCCCTAAAAGAGCCTACAAAAAGGTGGGCAAAATGGTAACAAAAGGGTAAACATGGGGAGGTCATTCATCATCGGGTAGGCGAGTCAAGACACAAGCAATTATCACATGGTATTATAGCCTATGTTGTCATGGCGGTGAAGTTTTCCGTGTATCAACCAACTGATCCATAAGAAGAAAAATCTCGACTGCAGTGACCTCTTAAAAACGTTATCATGGGTCAAGGGACATTGTCAAGCACCTGGGAGGCAGGCAAGCAGGGGAGTCTTAGTGGGTAGTTGCATCCCAACACAGCCAGGTATCTTGTAAAGATTTCTCCATTATCAACCAAAAATATACTAAATCAAAATTTAACTATTTCAGGTAGAAAACACAAAGGTCACCAAACTCCAAGAAAAATCTGCCATAATGCCGAAGCTGTTTGTTCGAAATGTCTAGTACTAACCGTGCATTGTTGGTGCCGGCGCCGACGAGTCCCATGGCGAAGATAGCGTTGTACGCGACGTCATTATCGGCGTCGTGGGAATACTTGTTGAGTACGTCGATGACGGAGAGCTGCGGGTTGGAGACGGAGCACAGCGCGATCGCGAGCGGTACCGCGCGACGCACCGCAGGCTCGCCGTAACGACCCTACACAAATCACAATCTTTATTATTGCAAACTAGCTGCGCCCGCGGTTTCACCCGCGTGATGATGATGATAAAAAGTAGCCTGTGTTAATCCAGGACATAAACAATGTATAATCCAAATCCATCCAGCCGTTTCTGCGTGATTCAGTAACAAACATCCATTCATCCATCCAAACTTTCACATTTATAATATTTGTGGGATAGTGGGATGGGCAATAAGTTGTGATAGCCATTTAAAATTTGAGTTCTAATAGCTAAAGTTTAAAAGTTACTTTTGTGTTGTAGTGTCAGAATTAACTAAAGTCTCGGGTAATCAGGGTACTGAAACCTGACTATTGTTTTACAATAGAAAATGTTTTATGTTCACAACAATCGCTACTGAGTGAAGGACGAGTTTTTTTTATAATTTAAAATCAACATCATCATCATCATTTCAGCCATAGGACGTCCACTGCTGGACATAGGCCACCCCCATCAATTTCGAAAAGGACCGGTTGGAAGCGGCCTGCATCCAGCGTTTTCCTGCGGTCTCTTTTAGGTCGTCTGTTCATCTTGTAGGTGGACGTCCTACGCTAAGTCTCTTCTTAAGTGAAAATTTATTTATAACGGCAGCAATAACATGTGGAAACCAGTTAAACTTGCTCCAAGCATTTATTTCCTTTGACAGCTGCAATACCATTGTATAAAGCAAATGAAAACCATGAAATCTAATAACTTTCGCAAGGTTTTTGAACATAAGACTCTAGCAAGTATCCGATATACTTCAGTGAAGTTGTTTTTATTCAGATTTTTTCAATGTCATTGGAGCTGTCAGAGCAAATAAATGCTTGGACCGAGTTAAGAGACTTGCAACAACAAAAAAAAACTCTTGTATGCGTGTTATTTCTATCTCACTCTGCTTTTCATGGCGTCCCTGTCTACTCACCAGTTGTCCAAAGATGCGCGTGCACATCTCAGCGCCGGTCTCCTCCCCGAGTGCGATGACGGCGACACCGAGCGTAGCAACGGCTTGTACTGACGACAGCTCCTTGTTGGCGTCCTTTTCCTTCTCTTTCTCCTTATTCTTGCTGTCCTTAGACTTGCCTGGAATAAGGACATGAAATGTCAGTTTTAAGCAAAGGCTCGAGCTAAGTACAACCCGGTCACGCTAACTTGGCACTTGCGGCTGATGATTATATTGATAAGATAACTCTTTATTAAAAGATCACACTAGGAAAACATATATTCATCATCATCAGCCAGAAGACATTCACTGCTGAACATAGGCCACCCCTTTTAAGCTCCACACTGAACGACATCCTGCCATTTGCATCCACTGGATATCTGTCTATTTTTACCTATATTTAATAGTGCGCGATAAGTCCCGATAAATATGAAAACATGTGTTTGAATCGCGAAAGTTTAAAAATTACTATCCACTGGATGTCCGCGACTTTCACAATATCGTCGGTCCATCTAGTGGGAGGCCTACCTACGCTGCGTCTTCCGGTTCGTGGTCTCCACTCAAGAACCTTTCTTCGCCATCGGTCATCAGTTCTTCGAGCGATGTGGCCTGCCCATTGCCACGTCAACTTGCAAATTTTAATAGCTATGTCGGTGACTCTGGGTCTTTGGCGAATATCTACGTTCCGGATTTTATCGCGCAAAGAAACTCCGAGCATAGCTCTCACCATTGCTCGCTGTACTGTATTACAATAAAAATATTATCAAGGCTTTTAATAGGTGGCCTTATCGCTTAAAGTGATCTCTTCCAGGCAACCATGTACGGAAAGGAAATAATAAAAAATTATGTAATACTTACGATTACGATTTTGCTATACTACCCGGCAGACATCGTCCTGCTCAACCGGGTCAAATTGTGTTTTCAAACTATTTAGGAACCCATTGAAATATACATACAAAATTTCATTCAATTCGGTCCAGCCGTTTAGGAGGAGTTAGGCCGTGGCGGGTCGCTAATCATCAATGTATTATTACATAATATGAGTAGATATATATATGATAGAGATACGATTTAAAAAATATTCAAAACACAGAAAAGAATTTTTTTTTGTTTAAATTATAATGGCTGTCAAGGCATTTTTGTAAGAAATTTGTTGTAGCCACTTGCACCCATATAAACCCATCGCAACTGTGACACGGAGTTCGACGCGTTGTCATAAATAAGAATGTTCTGTCACAATACCTGGCGACAGATTTTCTTTCTCATTTCCGTTCTATGTACTTCTCTTTTCTGTGGTGTCTACCATAGAATTTCGAAAAATGTATAAGACAGAGCCGATTCCAACAAGTTAATGTGACCGGGTAGTACTGGGCTATGAGGTAGGAAAATGATGCGGTCTACGATGCGGAATTGCCTTAAAGAAACTGATTCACTTCACACACATTTTGTGTTTTTCAGTAAGAATATTTTTCAGCTGAAAAATGACATTGTCTAATTAGTCGACTAGAAAGGCTTACTTTTCCCCTTGTCGTCCTTCGAACTAGAGCTGGAAGAGCCGGCGGCAGCCGTTGCCGTACTCGCTGCTTCCTTGCCATCTTTCTTCGCACCGGGTTCCTGCTTCTTGAAAGCCGTGTCCTCGGTCGACGTTTGTTCATTCTAAAATAAGTTTCAGTTCAATATGGGCGAGATAAATTTATCTGATGTTATGATCTTACTCGCAAGCCTAATGCACCCATACAGGTGGCCAAGGTCTCTATGGACCTTCCCCCCGATGAGCTCAGGAGGTTAAATTAAGATTGGTGGGTGCCGGCTCAGGACTGAGACAAGTGAAGGAGTAGAAAGAGTCCTTTCCCCAGCAGTGGAAAAAGCGCAGGTTAACATAATTCATCTTGCAAACTTGACAAAATGTATGGAACAGCAAAAGTTTTATCCACGATTTCAGAGTTGATCCCATAGTTAAAGTTCTTTGTAATGATGAGTACATAGACATACCCTTCAGTATTACCACACCTTTTTTTTACACATCGTATTATATTATACTCTTTATAATATTAGTATATATAGACAACACCCTACAACAACGTGGATTTAACAATGTTTTCTGGTTTTGTCTTTTAAATTATGTAATGACATATGGCGCGATGTTCTATTATAATAAAAATATCTGTTTGCAATTTCTCTCAGACAGATTAAAGGTGAAAAGATGATGCAATAACGGTTCTTTTGCCGTAGCCATGTAAAAAGAGCTTACATCAGTATCGTAGTGTTTAGAGCAGATGTGCAACATTTGTTGTACTACGAGCACGTCCCCGGTGGCTGCGTATGCGCACATAGACAGCGTGGTCTGGCACAGGGACTGCTGCGGCTCCGGCAGCACCTCCAGCGCGGCCATTGTCGCCTCTGTGCTCTCCTTGCAACCTGTACACAATTTTTTTATTTTATTTGTTGTAGGTAGATCTCCATTCGGCCACCAACTCCCTTGTTGTTAAGGCCCTCTTTTCCGACTTTTACCAATTTTGGTCATTCTAGTTTTTTAAGTCTATCTACTTCCATAAAATAAATAATAATTATTTTATTATATTAATAATCAATATTAGTAACTGATAACCGTTGGGGAAGAGAGGTTCTTGAGTGGAGACCGTGAACTGGAAGACGCAGCATAGGTAGGCCTCCCACTAGATGGACCGACGACATTGTGAGAGTCGCGGGCATCCAGTGGATGCAGATGGCAGGATGTCGTTCAGTGTGGAGGTTAAAGGGGGAGGCCTATGTTCAGCAGTGGACATCTTCTGGCTGATGATGATGAATATTAGTAAATTTTTATTATATTATTTAAACTTTATTTTAAAAGTGATAAAATAAATATACTACTACTTACCTAAGAAACACAATCCTAGACCAAGATGCAAAAATCTGGCGTAAGTAGAAGAGTGCAAGTCTTTGTTGTCATCGATAAGGCGTTGAATGATGGCACAAGTCACCTATAAAGAAATGAGTAGTTAGCATCTTTTTAGTTAGATTATAAATCAACTGTGACTATTATGACCGCGGATCAGAGAAATAAGGGAGATATGCCTTAGAACAATTATCGTTTGTGTTCAAATGTCTTAATTTTTCATAAAATGTATACCGCCAAATCGCTTAACGCGAAAACTATTTCTTAATTAATCCGCCGTAATATTACATATTCTGTGACAATTTTAACTGGCTATCTATTACAATTCGTAAGATATAGCCGTTAAAAAGTAGGCCAGACGGACGGGCAGACAGACAGGCTTAGTAATAGGGTCCCGTTAACATTGGTGTCACATCCTCGCGCTCTGTGTCCGCGTATACTCGTATTACTTACGTCTCCGTTGCAGGAGCCGACTGCGATGAGTCCGCAGGAGATGGCAGCGAGCGCGCAGATCTCGGGCGGTGCGGTCGTGTCGCTCAGCACTGGCAGTAAGTGCGACAGCACATCCTCGCGCTGCGTGCCCGCGTACGCGATACCCAGTCCTGCCCGCCCGATACATTACATTCATTAAGATTTAAAAGATACGAGTTTTAAAAATAAGTTCACAGAGACAAACATCTATATCTAGATCAATGTTTTTCAACGTGTGGATCGTGAAGCCTCTATAAGGGGGTCGCGGAAGGTCGCGAAGCCTCAGTAAAGTAGTTGTAGTTAAGTAGTAAAGTTATGGGTTTCTGTCATAGGTGCTGAATTACGTAATTAGCCGATACGTAATAAAATAATAATAATGTTGTACATATTTGATATTTTTAATATAATAAAATATAGATTATAAAAAGTGGGGGGTAGATTTTTTTTTTTCATACTCAGGAGGTCGCGACATGAAAAAGGTTGAAAAACATTGATCTAGATGTTTAAATTGTATATGAAAAAACATTTGCTAAGTGCGCGTCGGACTCGCACACCAAGGGTTCCAAACCCAAAACAATAGTTATTGTGCCTTTAGCGGTCGCCTGACTCGCACTTGGCCGGCGTTTATTATCTGTTGTTTTACTGGAGAGGACAACAATACTGTGGAGTACTATAATTATGTCATACTTGACGCTTCTACGTATTACCGTTTTTACATTAGATAGAGCAACAAAATAAAAAAGTTTAAAACACGCATTTTTGGGCCGCCACCCCAAAGCTAAAATTTTGCCAATGCTTCTAGGCCTTGTTGCCTCGAGACAGACAGAAGAGGAAATCTAGCAAGTGAAACTGACCAAGTACGCTGCCGATCCTCAGGTTGGCACTGGAATGCAGCACATAGTCCGAGAGCAGCGCCAGCGCCGGATCGCACTCGTTGCGCACGCCGCAGTTGACGAGGCCGAGAGCGAGCAGCGCGCCCGCCTTGATGTGCTCGTCTGCCGTGTACAGGTACTTGTCGATGGGCGTCAGCCCGCCGTCCACGTCCCACAGGTGGATCATGCCGAGGGACGCCGCCGCTGATAGCATGCCTATAATGCAATCATTACTTAGTAACCTAATAGCTTCGATCAAAAAAAAAAGATGCCAAAATGACGCGCTAATCGCGGCAATACTCAATCTGGCTGGACTCAATACGCAGCCAGAATGGATTCACAGTCACGCGATAGTTGCACAAGCCGAAACACACCGCAAGAGCCGTAACAGACACGTCAACTTGGCTGACGAACCATCGTCTGACCAACGGGAGAGGAAGAGAAAATTGTCTTTTTCTCTCGGGAGTGAAGTTCCCACTTGCGATTCAGACATAATCGCCGTCTCGCTTGCTCAACGATGGTTCACGAGTTTTAACGATGGTGTGCAAATCGAACAGACATTAGAGTACACCTCCACTGAAATTTATTAGAATAGACACCGCCAGTTAATCTAGTTTATTAATATTTTTCACTAAGTCTGTTTTTAAAAAAAAACAAACAAATGTCCGATAGTCTATTGCTATAACATGACTAGCAATCTTACCATGATCTTTATTCTTGTACATCCACTTGTTTCCATCCTCAGTGGTGACAAGCTTGTCTCTGCCAAAACCGGCGTTAACGAACGCGTTGACGAACGTCGCCGAAAGATTCTGACGCGCGGAGTCCACCGGGTGCTCCGTGAGTAGGGACGGGCGAAGCGCCGAGCCTGCAGACTCTAACCATGTCTTGTACACCTCTTCTGGAGTCTTGGGCTCCATGATATCGAGCTGAAAAAAATTAAGTCTTAGAATCGTCTAATGGGCAAGTTTAACTAAATTAATAAAATTTAATAACAAAAAAAGGATTGTTGTTGTTATGAAGTTGTTTTTTTCACAATTTCAGGTTTGGTCCCATAGTAAAAGTTGTTCATAATGATGAGTACAATGACCTCTTTTCGACTTAGTACAGGGTATAGCGTAACCCTGTATAAGGTTAAGGACCACTTTGGCAAAACTTCATGGTTCTAGACCCAACAGTTTAGGTAGTACATTGTCTGTCAGTGAATGAATTTAAGATTTTTACTAAGTAGATAAAATATCAGTGGAACTTAATCCATCCTTGTAATGGATTAGAATTTAACAAAATGAGAATCAAATCCATTAATGACTTTTTAGTGGGTTAAAATAGGGCCTGCATAAAAAAGGCAGAATAGAGGCATTAGAGATAAGTTGCAAAAAAATGTGTCTTTAGCTTTGATCTAGTTTTTACCTCTCTAGCCAAGCTCAAGTAGTGATCATTGATGTGTGCATTGAGAAGAATTGTTCGAAGATCTTCATCATCTATTTCCAATGGAATATACTGTCTAGCCAGCATGTAGCATAGTTGTTTCTTGAGTAACCTGCAATGAAAAATGTAATAAGTGAGAAAAATTCACTCCAGGGATTTTTAACAGAATGGAATATTTCATGTACTGTTTTTTTACTTACGGATCAGCACAAGCATTAAAAACTTCCTCGCACTTGGTCTTGTCGTGCAACTGCATAGCAACTAGTAAAGCACGGGGGTATTCTCCGAAGCGAAGATATGTGTCTAGGACTCCCTGAAGAATCTGTGTAGACTCCGGCTCAACTACATAGCTGGCACAGCTGTAACAATTATAAATGCATCAAATTTTTTGTAACAAGACAATATTGAAATGCTTTAGAGAGACAATTAAAAAAAAACCTTTTTATTTTTTATAACATTTAAATAGTGTGTAGCAACACTTCAAATAAAAAACAAAACTGTTTTAAACTATCCCGGTTATTTACTACAGTTACATGATTATTAATGGAATATTTACTGTGATAAGGTTTTGAATGAAGCTCCCAATATTTCAGCTCAGTTACATGCACAACCTTATCACGGTAACTATTCCATTATAATCAAATAACTGCATCCCGATCAATGGGCCAGGATCGTCACACAGGTGCCTGATGGACGACGCAGTCAAGGAATGCCTAGGAAACGCTAGCGTCATGATCTTGACTCATTCCGGAGAGGTTGGCAAGAGGTGGCGGAGGACCGAGATTTATGGAAGGAAATGGGGAAGACCTTTGCCTAACAGTGAGACAGCATAGGTTAAAAAAAAAAACTGGTATAACCTTGAACGCGAAGCGGAGGAGGTAGTGTTCTACTGCTACTACACCTCCCCCCTGCCCTAAATGAATTTCTGGCTATATGGAATTAGGATGCAGTTGGAGCTACCAATATTTCGACCTTATGTTCCTTTTTCCCCGTTTAAAGCTTGTTCTATTTGTATATTACACACTGCACCAACTTCACAGATGAGACAAGGTATGAATATGATGATTACCTCAAACTATTGGAGTCACAGAGAAGAAAAAAATGTTTTTGTTTGAAATTAGAACGGCAGTCTTGGCATTTTTGTAAGAATTTTGTTGTAGCCACTTGCTACCATATAAACCCATAGCAACTGTGTTAGCAACTGTGACGCGGAGTTCGACACGTTGACATAAATAAGAATGTTCAATCATATATCTGTCACAATACCTAGCGATAGAGTTTCTTTCTCATTTCCATTCTATTTAGTTCTCTTTTCTGTGATTGGAGTAGTGAGAGTTTCTTACCCAATTAAATACAAGCACACTCTAGGATAGTTGCTCTGGTCCATGTGTTGTGTGAGCAGATCAAGCCTGTCAATCTCCATAAGTAAATCACAGGCTTGGATCTCGGCCGAGTGCTTCATGTCGAAGGCAATGATATCTCGGACCAGGGGAAGAAGGGACTCCATGTTGTCAATGTTGTTCCATTCTTCAGCAATTTCGCCTTCAAGTTGTCTGACAAAACAAATTCATAGTTATTACAGCTTAAATAACACAATTATTGTTAAAGCAAACCAAAGAAGCCATTTCACTTGGTTGCTAGTCTGAAGATGGCACTAGTAGGTGGATTGAGTGTGAACAAACACATTTACACACATCCTTTCACATTTGTAATATTATTGTCTGATAAGTGCTGTTTATTCCCTCCGGAGCATCTAGACAGATTAGCAACTGGACGGAGAGTATAGGAGGAGAAAAGTAAAATAATAATTATCAATATAAAAACAGACTTCAAAATTAGAAAATACGTAATTTCGTTTACTTGGTTAACATAATTTTTATTCCATGTATTTTGATTCAAAAACTACTGAACCGATTTTGATAAAATTTCTATGGGACCAGTCTGAAAATAATTTACAAATTTCATTTACTTGAATGGCAAGTAAACGAATTTTTCAGTTATTTTGATTTTAAAAACAAACTACTGAACTTGTTTTGATGAAATTTCTATGGGACCAAACTGAAAGAAAAGTTTCATTCAAATCGGTTTATAAATGAAGGGAAAGAAAAATTTAAAAAATGCAACCGAATTGAGAACCCTTATTTTTTTTAAGTCGGTAAAAAAACGAATAAGACAAAATAATAATAAACTAGATATTTATAAGAATAGTAGAAGTAGCACTTGAGCTGTGGCATCAATTCTGTTGCACCACTATCTAACTTAGCTTGTTTGCCAAAATTTGACCAGCAGATTAAAAGTTATGAGTTCCTTTACGACTTGGTTGTGGGTTAAATTATAATAAGGCAAAAATTTCAGAATTTTGTAAGCTGTCAAATTTATTTCAGAATATGGGTACATGGGAATATGGGGTTTTGTAGTGGTTGGACTCTTTTGCAGGGGTCCGCCTGGGGAAGTACCACACCTTTGCCAGTTATTCAACCGCCAAGCAGTAGTGCGCAAACACTACTGTGTTCCTGTTATATACCTATACATTGTATGTAGGTACTTATAGTGGTGGCTGCGCCCACCAACAAGCCGTCGAATAAACCAGTGTGAATACAGCTACCGTAGTTGTCACTCGCTCCTGTCCACATATATAATAGTTCCGGATTGAAGGGCAATGTTTCCAGCGAAATTACAGGGCACACAGAGATTTGACATCTTATATCTCGGGGTGACGAGCGCAGTGCATTGCCATCCAGGGTTTTGAACTGTTGAAGTTCAAAATTCTGAGTGGCGTTGAGCTGTTATGGGTAAGCGTTAAGAGCCATCAGGTGAGACTTCGCTCGTCTCGTCACTCAATATCATAAAAAAAAAACAAAACAATGACCTATCAATTATCTTTCAGTACAACAGGTTCGACATCAACGTAATGAACATGGCAGATAAGAATAGGAATTAATACATGAACACTTAGTTATTTCATTATCTTACCTGACATATTCATGCCCCCAATCACCAACATTTGACAGGGTTCCAAGAAGACAATATTTGAGACATTCCCTCTTTTCAATGGCTTCCTAAAAAGTTCAATTAAATAAATAATTAATAAATAAATATCTGGGAAATTATTGCACACCATGGTCATCTGACCCCAAACTAAGCAAAGCTTGTAATATGGCTGCCAGAGACTGATATACATACATATATATTTTTAAATACATACTTAAATAGATATTAACACCCAGACATAGAACAAACACAAATGTTCATCACACAAATGTTTGTCCTAGATGGGAATCGAACCCACACCCCCAAGCGCAGAAAGTAGGTTCACTACCAACCGAGCCACCGGGGCAGTCGCAAATTGCAAGTTATTAAATAAGAATAATGGTCTTACACAAAGACTCTCAACAGGAATCTATATATATATAAAAGGTGATATGTATTAGAGATGGGTCCACTCGAGTTTAGGTTATTTAACTCGACTTAAGAGCTTATTACAAGTTGAGTTGCATCTACTCCACGCATGTGGTTGTCTCAGTCAACGATGACGGCGTGGGCTCTGCGCTATTAGTTCTAAGTCAGGTTGTCGGTATGAGTTAACAACCTGAATTCGTGCGAGTTTGTATTTTACTGTTTAAAGTAGGGATCTTACGGAGGTGGTTTTTTGATGACGGCGTGGGCTCTGCGCTATTAGTTCTAAGTCAGGTTGTCGGTATGAGTTAACAACCTGAATTCGTGCGAGTTTGTATTTTACTGTTTAAAGTAGGGATCTTACGGAGGTGGTTTTTTCCGAACTGAAGTCAGAGTCGGAAGTTTCAAATTTGGCTTGTCGGAGGTTTCTTAATGCAGGAATTCTCAAACTGGGCAATCTAGTAGATTTCTTCATCCAGTCAACTCGAGTTGAGTTACGCATTTATTTCTACTCAAGCTAACTCAGTTTAGCTTAAACTCGAGTTTGCCCATCTCTAACATGTATGCATTTATGTTCCCTATGGACTCCAAAATGGCTGGACCAATTTTCATGGGACTTTCACTGGCAGATAGCTGAAGTAATACGGAGTAATCCTCGCGGGTAAAATCGCAGGGCGTAGCTAATAACACATAAAATAACATTATCTCACCTGTGAGCCACTGACGCCCATAGCAAGGACAGAAACAACATCTGCACAGAATTTCTTGGTTTTAGAATCATTGATTTTTTCATAAACATCCTTGAGAGCAGGGTAGTGTTCTCTCAAAAACTTCAGTGGCTTTGGCACAGAAGTCATAGACGTAGTTGATGTCCTAATGAGATTGCTCAGCATTTGCAGTGCCGGAAAATATAGGTCTACATCATTGCCCTGCAATATTTAATTTACTTATTAGGTTATAAGTACCTTTGAATTGTAAAATTATGTGCTGAAACTTTAGGATTTTACGTACCACAAGCTTATCAACAAGCATATTGAGCTCCTCTTGAAGGCGTTTGTCTTCTTCGGACTGAAAGTTTATTGAAACAATAATGAATAGTCATGTCAATCAAACTACTATCTATTATTACAAGATTTTTGCAGATATTACATACCAAGTCATCGTTGGTAGCAGCTACAGGTTCAGTTTTCTCTTTTTTCGGTTCCTCGGGTTTATTTTTTATAGTCATTTTGTTATATTTTCAATAATATTCAAGGAAATAAAATACACTTTCTTTACAATCAATGAGATGAGTTTTACAATTTTTGACAAGTCACTCGGCGTCAAGGTTCCCAGTGTTTAGCTGCAAATACTCTACCACTTTCTACCAAATTTTGATACAGGTGCGACACAGCTAGTCTTTGATAATATAATAATATAGTTTGGATCTGCCTTGAAACTCGAGCAAGTACTGATAAAAGTCTACCAAAAACTGAAGGGGGCGAGGTAAACACGTATTACACACACTGACACACGCACACTTCAATACTGAGCGCACGAGCTGCAAACGATGTGCTCAAAATGTATACGAAAGGACCACTGAGGGGGACGGGGAGGTTTAAGTGCTAAAGGGGAAACGGTATAACGGTTCCATTTTTTTTTTTCTGAGCAGCTAGGGAATGAATTTGGAATCGGATTCTACGACTCAAATTCAAAATTATTAATTTCGAAAATTGTAGATCCATGTTATTATTACAGGCACAAAACACTAACCGCCAGTGTTAAAATTTGGATGGAAAAGGTGGATTATTTACTTTTTATTCTTTTTTCGTCTTATGAGGCTTTTGGGGTCGCACTTCTTGTGCATTTACCTGTGTCCAGTAATTAAATATTTTCTAGTTGCTTGAGATATCGTCAAACAAGTCATAGTCACGGTCACAAAGTAGGTCACGGTCAAGTCTAGGCCATGCCTTATTTTTTTAATATAGCATATATATATTTTCTTAATA
The DNA here is from genome assembly GCA_949125355.1 of Agriopis leucophaearia. Taxonomy (NCBI): domain Eukaryota; kingdom Metazoa; phylum Arthropoda; class Insecta; order Lepidoptera; family Geometridae; genus Agriopis; species Agriopis leucophaearia. The sequence continues at coordinate 11,291,298 of OX421275.1, forward strand.
TATATATAATTCATCTGTACGTGTGTTTGTGTGTGTTTATTCCTCCTCAACGACTGGATCGATTTGGATTAAATTTTGTGTGTATATTGCAATGGGTTCCTGGATGGGTTTGATTTGAAAACACAATTGGACCCAGTAGCGGGCAGGACGACGTCTGCCGGGTCCGATAGTATATATATATATCGACCTCCTTGACGTATCCTTCATCAGCAAACTAGCCGGTTATAAGCGCGTCAATGGAGTTTTGGAATCAACATAAAAAGACATGTTTCACCTCGTCAAATTACATAGCCACACTCGACCACGTCCACGAACGAATACTTTATACAAAAAAAGTCCACCATTATTATTTTTATTTGTTTTTCACCCATTTGTGAGCAGGCTATATATCCATTCAATAATATGATTCAATCGACATAAAAATACGTTTTACCCCATTGTAGAAAATTGTCACACTCGAGCACATTCACGAACACAATAAATAATAATCCACCATTATTATACACTAGTTGTAGCCCACAGTGTCACACGCGTAGATTCCTTATATCATCAGCTATCTGCCAGTGAAATTTCCACTCAAAATAAATCTGGCATAGATAGATACCTAGTACCAACACGAGTTGGGGCACAATTTTTCTCTTCTTTGAGTTAGGGTATATCGTCTGGATTTCAAAGTCGTAGTTCACTGATATTTGCATTTTTTTTTTCTTTCTACTTCTAACCACTGAGGAGTTGTACTCATCATCATCAGCTCATCCATATGAAATGATGATTATCAGACGAAAATACTTGAACAGCTTTAGAAAAACGTGCCTATAAAATTCAGGGTTGCTCTCGATTTCCCTGGGATCCTATCATCAGATCCTGACTTGCGTGACAATGGGACCAAATTGGAAGTATAACCCTACGGAACAAAAGTTTTTTTTTTATATCGGTCAACAGTTGAAATATTGGTGAACATACATTAAAAAAACCGGCCAAGTGCGAGGCGGACTCGCGCACGAAGGTTTCCGTACCATTAACTACAATAACCGGCCAAGTGCGAGTCGGACTCGCGCACGAAGGTTTCCGTACTATTATCTATATAAACGGCAAAAAAACACGTTTGTTGTATGGGAGCCCCCTTAAATATTTAAGTATTTTATTCTGTTTTTTTTTTAGTATTTGTTGTTATACCGGCAACAGAAAGTGAAAACGTCTAAAAAACGTCTAACCATCACGGATCATGAGATACAGCCTGGTGACAGACGGACAGACAGACAAACGGACAGCGGAGTCTTAGTAATAGGATCCTGTTTTACCTTTTGGGTACGGACCTAAAAAACAGTGGAACATAGAACCTCCGCCTTTTTTGAAGTCGGTTAAAAACAAGTTCCTAGCTCCTTAGTTGCGTTGCGTGGTAATACTTTCCGTATATAAAAAGATACTCTATGGGTAAAACGCGGAGAGAATGTGACGCACACGTAGAAATATATGTTTCATATTACCATTAATTGTGAAGCTTGGTCGGTCAAGCACATGTTTTATTCACTGAATTATTAACATTGAAATATGAGCATCTCACGGCAGTCCTATAGTAGATTTTATTTCAGTTTGTATAAAACGGCCGTGAATTGTTGTTGTATATTGATAGAGATACTGTAGGAACGTTGAGTTACGTCTACAGATTCTACGTGCGTAGGTACTGATCAGCGAGAAAAATATCTGTAATAAGGTAATATAATATTTTTAATATAGTCAATTATCGTGGCCATGGTCAAGATTTTTGTTGGTTATTTTATTTAAAGTTCTACGCCTGCCTTTAGAAACGCGCCCGCACGGTTTATTTGCAAAAATTGCAAGCGGTCGGTGTAAATTTACTCATACTCGTAATAGAACGGAAATAACATACTCCGCAGTAATCAACCGAAGTAGTTTAGAAGTTTAATTTACTAGAAAGAGTGTTGCAAAATAAACCTTTAAAAAACTTTTAAGAAGTAAGTGGGTACCGTCACATTATTTGCATCAGCTAAATAACTCACCTTTTTTGTTATTTTAAGGTACAATGAATCGTTACACGAAAATATTACAAAGGAAAACGATTTTTTTCGTTCAATGGACAGTTACATCTTTAAGAAATGTTAAGACCATGCTAACGATAGATGATATGCCACATCCAAGATCTTTACCAATATTTGGAACGAAGGTCGATTTATTAGCAGCTGGAAGCGGCAAAAAGTAGGTACATTTATGCATTTAATTGAGCAGAAACTTCGGCTCTGCTAAAGTTAAATCTAAAACATTGTTTTCAAACAAAAAGTCACCGGTGCATTAGTTACGCTCGTAATTATAATGTGTTATTTTTAGATTACATGAATATATAGATAAACGCCATCAGCAGCTGGGCTCAGTTTTTTACGAACAGTTGGGTGGTAGTACTAAATTAGTTTTCTTAAGCGATTCTATGGCGATGAAGTCATTATTTTTAAACCTAGAAGGTAAATATCCAGCTCATATATTACCAGATCCATGGATATTGTATGAAAAACTGTATGGAAATAAAAGAGGCTTATTTTTTATGAACGGGGAAGAATGGCTAACCAACCGACGTGTGATGAATACCCACCTTTTAAAAGATGACTCTGAAAAATGGATGCTCGATTCAGTACAATCTACAGTAGACACGTTTATCAAGAATTGGAAGAATAAAGCAGAAAATGGTACCTTTAAACCGAATTTAGAGTCTGATTTCTATAGGTTTTCGACTGATGGTAAGTAGTAGTCTACGATCAAGACAAAAAGTGTAGGTTGGTGTACTACCGATACCGTACGCTTGAAAACAATGAAAATAGAACTGATAGTTTTCTTTTTCAGTGATAATATCGGTTCTTCTGGGAAGTCATTCAACATTAAAACCGAGTAAACATTCGGACATGATGTTGAATATATTTTCTAACTCTGTGAAAAAAATATTTCAAACAACGACTCAATTATATGGTCTACCTATTGAAGTGTATGAACGTTTTAAATTAAAAGCTTGGAGAGATTTCAAAGAAAGTGTTGACACGTCATTATCACTAGGTTAGTAAAGAAAAATACAATTATTCATAATTTCTAACTCGTGCTTATATAATACAGTTGAAACATTTGGCAACCGCAGCATCCGAACTTGCGCAACTAAGTATCTTTCCGAGTAAACGTCCTTTTTGTGAACTCTATATTAAAGTAAAACTCCTGGTAAAATCTAAGCCAATTAAGCTTCAGTCAACAGTCGGTTTTCTATCGGCCCCCAGTTTTTCAAATTGTCTTTTTGTACTCAATCAGTCAAAGTGTTGCACCAGCTGTGGATACATTTTGCCTTCAGTCATCTTGGAATATTAATATTCAATTGTCAAAAAAGCAACGAATTACTCGGCTAGAATAGAACCATTACAGGCCTCAAAACGAACTAGAAATATAGCTACAATTGTGTCGATTTGACTGATGTGGAAGTTGCTAGATATTATTTTATTTCAGCTCAAAAGATTGTTGCTGATATGCTCCAAAGAGCAAATGAAAATAAAGGACTCCTAAAAAAACTTCACGAAGAAAACCTTAGTGACGAAATAATTACAAAAATCGTCGCTGATTTTGTGATTGCTGCTGGTGACACGGTAAAAAATAATATTATCTCATAAGAAAAAAGTATATCATTAGTACAATATTTCAAAATACAGACGTAGGTATATAAGTAATTTTTTTTAATTAAATTCGATTGGAAGATTTTTTTTCTTTTAACTACTTGTTAGATGACAATAAAATCATAAATAATGCAAGTTTATTGTGGTGAGTTGAGTATGAGTATTCAATTTCACTATACCATTTAGTTTTATCTGCAATAGGACAGAATTGGTAATATTCTAGATTTTATAAAGTTTCCGCTCTCCTAATTACACGTAAACTCGTTTTTCTGAACTCATCATTATCAGCCAGAAGACTTCCACTATTAAACAAAGATCTCCCCCTTAAATATCCACACTGTGCGAGTACCTGCCATCTGCATCCACTGGATGTCCACAACTCACGATGTCATCAGACCACCCAGTAGAAAGCCTACCTGAGCTGTATCTTCCGGTTTGTGGTCTCCACTCAATAACTTTTCTTTCCCATCGGTTAACGGTTCTTCGAGTGATGTGGCCCACCCATTGCCACTTCATGGTGCAAATCTGAACATCTATGTAGGTATAACTGTGGTTCTTTGACGAATAATTTCGTTCTTTATTTTATTGCGCAAATAAACTCGAAGCATAGCTCTCTCCATTGCCCGCTGCGCAAATCTAAACACCTGGTCTTTTTTAAATTACTAGCAGTTAAGGACCACGTCTCAGTACCATATGTCATCACTGGCTACTCGCAATAGGTAGTTTCACGCAATTTCCCGTGCCATCGAAGTTACCATGGCGACTATATCATCGATAAAACAAAGGTTACTGATGTATTCGCCATTGATGATGATGCCAAATCCGTTCCAGTCCAAGAGCATGAAAACGTCCTCTAATGCGTTCATGAGCAGCTTTGGAGAAAAAAAACTTCTCCCTGTCTGACACGTTTCTGCATTTGGATTGGTTTCGTGATTCGGTAATCGATATGACAACGCTGGAATACTGCCCGTCTCGATCAATCAAAGGCTTTTTCATAGTCCACAAATGCTAGACATAACGGCCGATTATACTCAGTTTGTGGTCTATAAGGCAAAACGGCTTTTTGGGAGGTCGAAAGTCATAAAACCTGCTTTCGAGATGGTTCGTAATGACTATGGAGAACAGCTTGTGCACATGGCTCAGGAGTAAGATGGGTCTATAATACTTAAATAAAGTGTTATGACCTTTTTTGAACAAGAGCACTACCACACTACTGTGCTATGGTTTCGGCGTAGTACCTTCGAGTATGACTGAATTAAATAACTTCTGAAGGACTAAAAGTATACATACCGTACCGTAGTAAATAATTAGTACAAAATAAAAACACAAACTTTCGAAAACGTACCCACCTACCTACCACCATACCCTAAAGACCTAGATAAATTGTGATCTTATTTTCAGACTGCACATACTTTGTTATGGATTCTCTATCTTCTTTCCAATCGCCAAGAATTCATAAAAGAAGTAAGGACAAGAGATCAACAGTATGTCAAGTATATTGTTAAAGAATCGATGAGGCTTTATCCAGTAGCACCATTTTTGACCCGTATTCTACCCAAAGAAAGCATATTAAAAGGCTATAAGCTAGAAGAGGGGGTGAGTTTTATACATCATTTGACTTTTTCATTTAGAATGGTTTTTGATAAAATCTAATTGTACATTTTTATATATTTTATTGGCTACTGCCCTGTTGGTGTTGGGCGTTGGGGAAATGTTGTCATGGACAGGGAGGTGATAGAGAAATTAGTGTTTAAAGGGGGGAAATATCCTGGTCGATGGACCAACTAATGGAAAATAACAAGAAATAACTGTCCAAGAGCGTGACGAGATACGCACTTAGGTAAGCTTCCGTAACCAAAGTCATATGATTGTAGTCCATAGTTCAGTAATTGATAGTTATTATAGAAAAATTCGAACGAACGAAGCTCTAAGGACTTAGCCAAATTTCAGAGATGTATCATCCCAACATAGAATATACTTTTTATGATTTAAACATGACTAAGAAACATTCTTAGTTAAGAACATTTTACATAAAAGTGAATGTCCTTTGAGGTAAAACGCCTTGGATTTATTACAGTTTTATCGCTGTTACTCAAAAAATCATAATCAGATAATGTTCAAAATAATTTTCAATTATGGTTTTAAACATAATTTATCCGTACTGTAAGTTATAAGTTTCTATGTCTTATGGTTTAGAAACGCAGGGGGGGCCAACTTTTTGCAAATTTGGCGGGCCATATTTCGCAAAGGATAAGTAGACTATAAATAAATTGGCCAAGAGCGTGTCAAGACACGCATATGGTAGGGTTCCGTAATCAAAGCCATAGTTGAAAAAATTATGGTTATAGAAAAATTCCAACGAACGAAGCTCTCTGTGGACTTAGCCAAATTTCAGAGATGTACCATCCCGACATAGCATATAATTTTTATGGTTTAAACATAGAGAAAACTGATTGAGAAACATTATTTGTAAGGACCATTTTACAAAAAGGTCAATGACCTATGAGCTAGAATGCTTTGAATTTATTACAGTTTTATCGCTGTTACTCAAAAATTCATCATCAGATAATGTTCGAAATAATTTTGAATGAAGGTTTTAAATATGACCTATCTGTGTTATAAAACTCAAGTTTCTATGTCTTATAGTTTAGAAATGCATATTTCGCAAAGTATAGACTTTATAAAAAAGTGATGTACAAAACCTTACCTTCATTTTAAAAGAACTTTTCAACGATACCCTACACGAATAGTTGGAGTGAAAAAAATTATTTCATTTCCATTTCACTTGTACCAGAGCCAGCCCTAAAATTCAATATTATATATTTTTTATACTTTTAAAATTGAGATCTATACTACAAATGTTATTTTGCAAAGTTTCATTCAATTATCTAAATAATTATAGAAGTTAGAAGGTTTTAAAAAATTCGGACGGACGGACAGACAGACAGACAGACGGACGGACAGAACGAATTCATAAGGGTTCCTTGTCGGGCTACGGAACCCTAAAAAGTGATGTATCAAACCTTACATTTATTTTAAAAGACGTCCCTTGTCGGGCTACAGAATCTTAAAAAAACAAAGATGCCTTTTTTTTAATTGGTTACTGCTACACCGGTTGTTGGGGCAATTTTGCCATTATCAGTGAGGGAGGAGATCATTGATAATATTATATTAAAAATAATTTAAGGAGATAGTGAGATTGTTTATATAATCCTGGTTGATGACAATACAAAATAACAAATGGAAAAACTAGACGACTATTATTTGAATGAAATTAGCAAACAAAAAAACATTTTGTTTGAAATGGGAGTAAAGAGAAAATATACACCGTAGGTATCTAATGGAAGCGGAACTGTGCATTTAGTGATGCTAGAAAAGATGATTTACTACGAATATGACACCAAAAACTATATCATGATTTAAAGAGCAAATATCCAAATCACAGGAACAAATACGAAAGTTGTAAATTTTTTATTTAAATATGAATGGGACTACTAACATTACCATTACAGAATTAACACTGATGAAACAAATTTGTGAACAAAAAGGAAAATTTTATTAAAATTGGTACCATGTTTTCTTGCAACTTTGTAAACTATATATAATAAAGTACTCTTTGTCTGTGACTACGTTTTGATAAACGAACATTTTTGTTGATTACACAAATATCTTTCTACTATTATAGTAGTAAAATGGTATATAGTAATACTTATAGGGTATTTGCTTTGATAATATATAGTTTGGATCTGCCTTTAAACTATAGCTAGTACCGAAAAAAGTCTGCCAAAAACTGAAGGGGGCGAGGTAACACGTATTGCACACACTGGCATATTCTTCCTAGTTCTATAAACGCACACTTCAATATTGAGCTCACACAACTGCAAATGATGTGAACAAATGGATAACCGAGGAGGTGTAAATGCCAGATTGGAAAAAGTAGATATAACGCTTCCATTTATTTATTTATTTCTGAGGGTATTTGACACTGGTGGACCGTGGAAATAAAACAACCTTCGTTCAAGAAATAAAATATTAAATACTTACATATATTGAAAGGTTTTATTTTATTAGTTTTTCAAGAATTGATGTAAGGAAGGGAAGATGCGGGACGAACTTTTTGACGTGAACCGCGGGCCTAATCAATTTCAGTCTCAGTAAATAATAATACATAAATGGAAGCGTTATACCTACAGTTTCCCCTTTAGCAATTACATTCCCCTCGGTCGTCCATTCGTTAACAATTTTGAGCACATTATTAGCAGTTGTGTACCGCTTATTATTGAAGTGTGCGTTTGTAGAACTATTAAGAATATGTCAGTGTGTGCAATAAGTGTTTTCCTCACCCCCCTTCAGTTTTTGGCAGACTTTTCGGTTCTAGCCATGAGAATGTAATACTTAGCTCGAGTTTAAGACAGATCCAACGAGGCGGTATGGCCGTAAAGGCTTTAGCCTGCCCGATGGGAGAATAAAAAAATGTCATTACTCATTATATATAAATATATTTGTAAACAAAAATTATAAATTATTTTACTTTACTGTGATTAGGTACTTATCTTGGAACTATGAATTATTTTAAATATGTTAGTACGTTTCCTAGAACATTGTGTAAGTTACCCGTAAGAAATATCAGTGTGCTATGTACCAATACACGCCAAGACAAAGAACTGAAACAATATAGTTTTAAATTCAGTAAAGTTAGATCACCATGTGTAAGCAGTAAGAGGCATTTATCACTAGAAGGCTTTTCGAAATGGCAAGAAGGAGTATATACCAGTATATCTAACAGTTATCCTGTCCATGTGATGCAAGATGGGCTCCTATATTTTCACGATACCACTGGCTTTCCCTGGTGGGCAACTGTGGTAACATCCACAATATTAATTCGTTCAGTAATGACACTGCCGTTAGCAGTATATTCAACATACATACTGGCTAAAGTAGAAAATATTAGTCTAGAACTTAAAGACCTCATACTCGATCTCAAGAGAGAAACAGCTATAGCTAAGAGATACTGGAGATTATCCGATAAACAAGCAGCAGTAATGTACAAAAGGTCATTAAAAAAACAGTGGGTGAAACTCATTGAGAGAGATAACTGTCACCCATTTAAATCGAGTTTAGTTGTATGGTTTCAAATTCCGGTTTGGGTGTGCATGTCGTTTGCATTGAGAAACTTGGTATACATGACAAGTGGAGATCCAGCAGCAGCAGTCACGTTTATGGAGCTATCTACTGGAGGAATCAGCTGGATCCCTAATCTCACTGAACCGGACCGCTCGTGGATCTTGCCTGTTGCATTTGGCTTAACTAATTTGTCGATAATTGAATTGCAGAGAATGTCTAAACTGAGACAGCCTTCTAAGATGTACAATGTGTTTACAAATGTATTTAGAGTATTTTCAATCGTAATGATACCAGTGGCAGCAAGTGTTCCCTCGTGCATGAGTCTCTACTGGATGACATCTAGCGGCTATGGTCTCATTCAAAACATGATTCTTCTCTCACCTTCACTGAGAAGAAAACTCAGGATCCCTGAAGCTCCGAGTGAAATCGAACAACCCTACAAGCATATCAAACAAGAATTGACTCAAACATTTAGTAAATTACTGCCTAAGAAAACAGAATAAATTGTATTTGTAAGCTATATATTATATTATATTATCTATAAATATTATTTTTATTAAACCGCCTTAATTATTTCTGTAACTATTTGAATATTTTACATTGACTAATCACCAATAGGAATTATGCTTACTACCTACATAATGCTACATAACCATCTTAGTTTTACTTTAACAGACACCCATAATTGCTTCTATTTACACATCTGGACGAGACGAGCAAAACTTCAGTCAAGCTGATCAATTCCTGCCATTCCGTTGGGACAGGAGTGACCCACGGAAGAAGAACTTGGAGAACCACATTCCTTCAGCCTCACTACCATTTGCACTGGGTGCGAGGTCTTGTATTGGAAGAAAGCTTGCCATGTTACAGATCACAGAACTTATCTATGAGGTAATGTATAAAGAACCTTTTTTTCATGGCACTTAATATTGTTTTTATGTTTATAGGAAACTGGCTTTTATCTGCTGCTTCACCTGCATAGCCAAATAATCTCTTATGTTGAATTCCTTTTAGAGGTAGATATATTTAAATAAAGACAAAGAAAATAATAGACATCGGGACGTGGTCCTTTCACTTTTTCAAGAGAAGGATATTATATAGAAGAATTACTCATGAATGAAAAGGACAAAGCTATATTATTTCCATCCTGCACTGTGTCCGGTTATTTGATGGCCAGTCCTGCAACTTGTGGCAGACAAATCAAGACATTTTGCTGAAAAGAACTGTGAAACCCTTAGATTTCTATCATTTGTGACTTTGTTGATATTCTCTAGAAATGTGTTTAGTGATGATAATCGGCTCTAATGCCGAGGTGATAAATATGATTTACTGTCTCATGTGGACACGTTATCCCATATTTTATAGCACTGAAGTGAGATTTTTTTAGTTTAGACCGTTCTCTTTTCTGTGTTCTATAGATGATGATGATGACCTATTCTCTGTATTTAAACTATATTTCATTGACATCTTTACCATATTGTGATATCTCAATTCCATCACACTTTGACAGAGTTTCTGACATTAGACTTTCTGTAGAAATCGCAGACGAACTCGCAGATACAGCTAGTCCCGCTAATATTATAAATGTGAAAGTTTGGATGGATGGATGGATGTTTGTTACTCTATCACGCAGAAACGGCTGGATGGATTTGGAATATACATTGCTTATGTCCTGGATTAACACATAGGCTACATTTACATCATCATCATCACCGATTTCTATCACCACACGGGTGAAACCGCGGGGTGCAGCTAGTAATTTACATTTAGGCAAAATACCACTTACTCACTGACTGACTAATTCATCACTAAATCTCAAAAACTACTTAATCTATGAAGCTGCAATTTCGTAGGTTGCATTAAGGCAGGTTCTGAAGATTCCTTATAAGTGTAGAGATTCGCTAAGAAAAGATTTTACAAACGGGACAAATTATGGGTGGCAAAAGGGGGTTGAATGTTTACATGTATGAAGTCGCGGGCAGCAGCTATTTTCATATAACGTCTTTGGCTCATGTAGAAAAATAATGTGTTTTGTAATGTTTCAGATTGTGAATCAATTTGATCTGGAATGCTTAAATATAAATGAAGTGAAAGCAATCACTTCCCAGGTTTTAGTCCCCAATGAAGACATAAAAGTAGCTGTATCACTGCGGAAATCAGAAATCAAAGAAAATCTTTAGCATATGTACGATTACTTTTTTATTTACACTTCATTATAAGTTTTCAATTTTTTTATCAATATTTTTTTTTATTTTATGTTTAGAAGAAAGAATTAAAATTTCATAATTTCTTATTTTATGTTTAAAACAAAGAATGCTTAGTGGCAATTTGTATACATTTTATCAGACATTAAATAAGTACTTAAACCTAAATGCATTTTTAATAGTAAAATTAAGTAATAATGTACAATATTACAATTAGTAAGTCAGCTAATACTCAAGTATGTACAAAAAATTGTCAGCAAAATAAAATAATACAATGAAACAGATAATTAATATTAAAAGCAAAAAGTTTATTTCCATTCTTCTAGCTGTCTCAATATAATAGATTTGATGTCTTCGATCCACTGTTCTTTATACTCTAAATTCAGAATATTTCTAAATGCTTGTGATCGCTTTGACTCACACATCTTTCCAGTCAATAAATATGCTACAGATTCAACACATAGGAACCCCATACCCTCACTAAGGGACCAAGCATAAATCTTATCAGCAGTGTCTGGCGTCATTTTGAATTGCAAAATAGCGCTGTTCAATAATACCTTCAGTTTTTCAAACAAAAATCGGTCGGCTAATAATAAGACTTCTAAATTTGTTTCTAACTTATCAGACATTGGGAAGACTTTAACATCACATTTAGAATTATTTAAACCACAGTGTAGTAAAGTGAGTAGATACTCAAGTCCTTCCTTTGTAACATTTTTTATCTTTGCTGATTCTTCAACTGATTCTTTGAAACATCCCATTAGCATAGCACTAAATACATCTGAGTTCTGGCACAGAAATGTTCTATTTGCTTTAACTGTGGACATATCATCTAGTTCAAATGTAACTATTTCTTCATTAGGTAAACCGTCCAGTATAGGATCGTAGCTGATGGAAACATGGTCAGAAAATCTGTTTTCCAAAAGTTTCGGGTCTTTTATGCGAACATTGGTGGATAGCTTTTCTAAAGCAGTTACATAACATTCAAATTCTTCCTTAGTCTCAGGTACTGCTGCAAAGAGCACAATCAGTGCATTGCATTCAATGTAATATTTTCTTAGTATTGCTTTAGACCTGAAAAACAAGAAAATGTTTATAGGAATATTATTGCAAGCATAACAAATATTTAGGTACGGCAAAATACTTCTAAATTGAACTCACTTCACAACGTAAGGGAGAATCAGAGAAAGTGTTTCCTTCATACTATCAGGACCTCGGAGGAGTTGAAAACTGATCTCTCCAATCCCGTAACTTGCTTCCGCTTGTATCGTCAATTTAGTCATTAAATTCACACATAACTTCTTCAGCTGAAAATAGTGTTACAAATGTAGAAATTGAATTTTTAATACAAAGAAAACCATGGTAAAAACAAGCTAAACATTGATGCTACTCACCTGCCTACATTGTTGGCATTTGCTTAGTGGATGATTATATGTAGTAGACAAAGACATGTTGTGTAACCTCAAGGCTATTTTATGTTTCAGTATATTTATCAAGCAAAGGGCATTGCTGAAAACAAATCAACTTTATTGTACAAAAAGAAACTATACCAAACTATTCAGTCACATAATGTATCAATATACAATCATATATACCTAAAAATAAGAGTCAAAATACTGGCCGCTCTGCCCATGGGCTTTCGGCACTTTTGCACATAATCAAGTAGCGCATTTAAGCAGTTCTCTCCAGTAAGTTGATCAAGCACATTGTTGGGTATAACTGACGGTTCTTTCGTCGTGTCATAGGAACCGCGTATCACCCGATGCAGCAGCACCATTGCGCACACGATACGGGAAGAGTTAATGTCGCAGTATGCTTCTCCTGAAAAGAAAATTGAACTGAATCTTTTTCTTTAGCTGTTCTTTAAACTTAAATCGTCCATGAAGGACTATATTTTGGTAACATTTGGGATAGAAGCGCGGTGGTTCCTAACTTCCTCATACTTTCTTCAAGTTATTAGCTAACTTAAAAATAAGGGGTCAGAAAGGGGCATTTCCGCTGGGAATATGGACCGGAATACGCCTATATAATTTTATGATATTTACCTTTTTTTAAATGATGAACTGGGCTAGCGTTTGACCACAACTCACCTGATGGTAAGCGACGATGCGGTCTAAGATGGGGCACGCGCGCCCATGAGGTGCCTATTCACTGTTGTCTTGAAGAGACCCAGGTTGTAATTTATTGGGAACACCGAGGCAGGGAGCGCATTCCATTCCTGTGCAGTTCGAATTAAGAAGGAATTTTGAAAACGCTGCGTACGGACTTTACCTTGTTTTTCATAGATAAATATATTTGAGTAGGGCTAGCTGAACAACGGTATCTATCTTGACACCAAGGCTAAAATAGCTGGCAAAAAACTGGGCATGCAGAGAAGGGTTAGGCGTTATTACACACTGGGGTCATTGCTTACTATATTAAGCTCATGTCTTGTTGAATACTACTGGCATCTCTGGGCCGGCTCAGCCAAACATCAGCTCGAAGCTTTTGAATCGGTAGTCCGGCGTGCTGTTTGACTTATAGGTGTTAGTTACTCAGAAATTACTAGGTAGGGAGTCAATTTTCTACAGGATTCATTTTGTAGAACGTGCATCGGAGCTACATGACCTTCATCTTACCATCCCTTTTCCACTACAGGACAAGTAGAAAGATGGCCAATTACCATCCCATGTATTGTGGATTTTCTTTGGATATGTACTAAACGTTTTGAATACACGTTTCTTATTCATACAGCCAAGGAATTAGAACCATCTGCCGGCTTCTTTGTTTCCTGCGAGACAAAATCTTGATCTTTGCAGGGTCTTCGTGAATAGGCATCTTCTAAGCCTGCATGCTTCATCTTCGACCATATTGTCGCTTACCAACAGGCTTGCTGATCAAAGGCGGGCTACGCGATAAAACAAAAGGGGAGTTCTTCATCGATTTAGCTTTGACAGCATTCTAATGCTTCTACTAGTTGCCAATCATTGCAACTAGTTGGAAGCATATTAGAAGATATTGTGAGTACTTACTCTCGCTCGTCTCGTAAATTTCTACATCATCCTGCGTGTCCAAATCGTGTATAACAAAACCGTCCAGAGCCGCCTGAGCTGCGTCTAACACCACAGAGGTGGTTGTGTCTGCAACGCCTTCCGGCTCGGCCTCGTGCTCGCTGCATACTGGCGAGTACCGTCCCGATATCTCGGAGTCTGAAGAGTCTGCCAACAGGAAAACACCACAAGATTATTAACCAACCCGTCTATCGTTTTTTTTTTTAATTGTTTAATATACTTGTTGTACTGTTGGATCATCATTGAAACTCTCTCTTTCACTACAGGGATAGCCTCCTCTCTATTTCACCAACAACGCCAGTTTTGCGGTTTTATTGCATACTAGAGCTGTTTCCCGCGACATCGTACGCGTAGATTTTAATATAAACTTTCAACCCTTTTTTCCTCCCTTGATCCGGCCCTTGCGCAAAAAAACATAACCTATACCTACTTCAATCTGGTCATAGCTAAGCATATTCGTGAAAACCGTTTTCAAATCCGTCGAGTGGTTTAGGAGATGTGCGTGGACAAACAAACAAACAAAAATTCCAAAAACTGTCTTAACATGTTCAGCTGCTGTATGTTTTGTGCGCCCTGTGTTTTTTTTTTATATCTCGCAAGAGGCATGATGACTAATATTTTTTTATTACCTCATAAAAAGCTGATCATCAATAGAGCCTATAAACGAAAACAAAATTTAAATTAGTTCAAAAATAAAAAAGACAGTTTTTAGAATTTTTGTCTGTTTGTTTGTCCATGCACATCTCCTAAACCACTGGACGGATTTAAATGCGGTTTTCACGAATATGCTTAGCTATGACCAGACTGAAGTAAAGGCTATGTTATTTTGCGCAAGGGCCGGATTAAGGGAAAGAGGAAAAAGGGTTGAAAGTTTATATGAAAATCTACGCGTACGAAGTCGCGGGCAACATCACTATTTATAACAAATAAAATATTTGTCCATACCTTCATTCAAGACGCTAAAAGGCGAAGTAGGGCTGGCCGAGCTGCCAGAACTCCACTGGTATTCGGTCCAGTGTGGCGACACAGAACTGCCCTCGCCAGTACTGAAGCCTGACTCTGGGCTCCAGTCGTAGCGATCACGCCTGCCCGAGCCTCGGTACTCGGGACTGAAGCCCGATGCGCCATCGGAGTATGGCGACATAGAAGCGGGTTCGGGACTCATGGGGCTCCGGCTCGTGGTTACTCTTTCTTGCTCGCTCTTCATCTCCCAGTACACGTCCGAACCCCACTTTCGACACCGCTACATACAGAAAGCAGCTTTAGATTTACGACACGATTCTACCAACTTCTTTTTACTAACATGCTTTATATCGTAACTTACCTTCATAACAGAAGTTGGGCTTTTTGATCGAGACCGTTTGAGGGTCTTACACTGTTCCCGTGGAGTTTCATCTTCGTTTTGGCTGTCAGATGAATCCATAGCAATAGTTTCACAGAAGCCCACATACATGTTGTCTCTTTCTATGACGACATTTAAACTATCTTCGTCGCTTGAAAATTTTCGTCTATTGAACAGTCCTGTTTTCTGTTTATTTACGTTTTCATTATGCTGCAGTTCATTTTGGGTATTCTTCTGAGTATCTTTACTATTGCTTTCCGTCATGGGTTCTTTGTAATCATGCTCGCAATCCATTGTCAGCAAGTGTTCCTTCAACTCGTCGGTCACTAGGGCTATAAGACCTTCGTTGACAAGTATTTGGAATGCTGTAACAAGAACTGTCACTTCAACATCATTGGTTAAAAATATCGATGAACATACACAAAAAATAAACATACAGACGAACACAGAACCTCCTCCTTTTTGGAAGTCAGTTAAAAAACATAGCAATAGGCCTGTCCTAATTATTTTTATTACTTCATAAAAAAGCTGATCATAAATAGCACAGAAGAAAAAAATATGTTTAAATTAAAACAGCTGTCAAGGCACAAAAAGGCTGGACAGGCATTTTTGTAAGAAATTTGTTGTAGCCAGTTGCACCCATATAAACGAAACGTCAGTAATTCGAAATCAGTTAGCAACTGTGACGCGGAGTTCGACGCGTTGATCTAAATAAGAATGTTCAATCAAGGTTCTGTCATAATGTCTTGCGACAGATATTCCTTCTCATTTCCACCTGCTGGGTGAGTTCGACTAAAGCATCAAGTCTGATTTGTCTGCCACATAGTTGGCCCCCGCCATCCCACACATATCTCCCTTTTTTTCTGATCTGAGGTAAAACACATGACATATTCTTATGTCATGTGCAATAAGTACGTGTTTATCTTGCCCCCTTAGTTTAAGGCAGATCTAAACTGTATAATATTATCAAAGTGCTTACACATGTCGTCAAAGACGTACTGCAGCAATGACCGCAACGCGTACGTATTTTCTCGTGCGGCGGCAAGCAACAGCGGCAAACCTCCCGTGAGGCGAATGCGCGCTCGGTTCACCGACTCGCCGGACAGCTGCGCTAGCGCGCGCGCAGTACCTTCTGGCCACCGACACACTTCTGTACCAAGTAATATAACAATGAAAATGATCTGTAGAGTTCAGATGGAACTAAAGTTCTTGATGGAAACTCAATTTTGTTTAGTATTTCAAGAATGTAGTACTTTAATAAAAAATTATAAAGGCTTTTAAATAAAAAATCCGCAATTTCGGTTACCTACTTGGATGACAATATTATGTCATTTATGTAGGTAACCGAAATAGCGATATTTTGATATAAAAGCCAAACTACTAAATAGCATTTAATGTTTTTTTTTTTTTAATTGGTTCCATACAGAACTATAGAAAGTTATACTTTCAAATGAATAAATAAATACCAAATCGGTTCATAATGACCAAGTTTTGAGATATTTTTTTTAAATTAAAATTCCCTTCTTTTTTAAGTCGGTTAAAAACAGACACAAACACAACAGAGACATTACTAAATAAATAAATAACTTCTCAAATCTACAGATTAACAAGTTTTTGCTCAATGTATATTTCGGGATAAAAATTGTCTGGTCTCATTATGCACATTTCTTCCTTACAAAATTGAATCATAATTATTTTAGCTATTATTGATAATAACTGGCCGAAAGCGTGTCGAGACACACATATGATAGTGTTCCTTCATTTTAAAAGACCTATTGAAATTAAATGAAACTTCGGGCAGCGAAAAAAAAAATCTGCCAAAAAAAAAAAAACATTTCACATGTAACAGAGCCACCCCTAAAATGCAAAATTATTTTTATTATTTAGTTTTAAAATTGAGATCTATATTGGAACTGTCATTGTGCAAAGTTTTATGCACTAATAAGATAACTCTTTAATAAAAGACCACACAAACAAGGAAAACATACATTACAATGAAAATATTATCTAGGTTAATATTAACATATATTTTATTATGGAAAATGACGTGGTTTCCACTCATTTTATTTATTTTTACAATGTTTTTTTTTTTTTGAGTAACTTGCCTAATCTTATGTGAGTAATTCCCTTGTAATATAAATAATATTAACATATATTCCTTATATTAATAACCATGGAAGTTAGAGGGCTCTAAAAAGACAGACAGACAGATGGATGGACAGAACAAACTTATAAAGGGTTCCTTGTAGGACTACGGAACTCTGAAAAGGAAACAACGGTATTTATTTTGGTACTTATCATTTTAGAGTAAAGACAATGTTGTCATTGAGCTATAAGCTCTTCGAATGTATGGATAGAAAGTTATTTACGAACAGAATACCTAGAAAGAAAAGTAAGAAATTCAGCGATTACCTGATGTGTTACCTGAAGATTTCTGTATTATGGCTATAAGACACGTCACAAGCCCTGCAGTACCCAGCATCGGGCGATAAGAAGACAGGAAGCAGAGGTTTATTAGACATCTGAGCGCTAGTGATTCAAATGTTTTTGTAAGAGCAACGAGGCATTCATACCCTCTACCATCTCCTTGAATCTGTAAACATTACAACAATATGTTTAGGACCATTCCAATTTACAGCTGTTAGGTTTTTTAAATTAAATAATAGGCTTGTGCTTGACCGCCACCTCACCTGATGTTAAGCAATGTTGCAGTATACGAGTACAATGGAGCACGCTAGGTAGAAGAGGCCGATTTACTTGCAATTTGAAGACACCCGGATTGTAACTTTCAGGGAATACCCATTTAGGCAGTGCATTACACAGACTAGCAGTTTGCACAATAAAAGTGGTATCAAAGCGCTTTGTATGGGTTTTTTGAAATATCAACCATGAATCAGTGTCGCCTTTTCGTGCCCATTCTGGCAGTCCAATAGAAAAAATGGGCAGCAGAGAATTAGATCTTAGATAGTAATCCTAGTAAAAAGTACAGTACAGATAGATAGTGACTCGGCAAATAGTAGGGTCTACAAGGTTAAGGAATTTACCTATCACAATGAAATGCAACTATAATAAACATTAAAATTTTACCTGTTCAGCACATTCAGCAGTAGCATGGGTGGTAAAGTAGCCAAGGCATTTGAGTATACCACTAATTAGTTCTTCTTGACTTTTCCTCAACTCTGAAGGTTCACTATGTGGATTATCAGATTTCAATATGCCTGCTGACTCACATTCTGTAGTGAGTAGTATGGCAATGCAGCGCACTGAGTTTACACTCAGCATTTCTTCTCTTTTGTCTGTGACTATCCATAGTTGCCTGAAAAATTATTTTAACACCCACTTTATGAGGATTCTAAGAATTGATATTTAGATACTGATGATGATACTGACGTTACTGAGATGTGGTCCTTAACTGCTGGGTTTGGGAATAACTCAAAGTTGCACAGTGGATAATGGAAAGAGCTGTGCATGGAGTTTCTTTGTGCAGTAAAACCCAGAACGAGGTTATTCGCCTAAGAACTACAGTCACCATCATGGCATACAAGAACGGATAATGAATGGGGAAGAAAGATTATTGAGTTGTGACCACGAACCGGAAGACTCAGCGTAGGTAGGCATTCCAATAGATAAATCGACGACATTGTAATAGTCGCGGGCATCGAGTTGATAGATATGGCAGGCTGTTGTTCAGTGTGGAAGTCTAAGGTGGAGGACTATGTTCAGCAGTGGACATCTATTGGATGATGATGATTTTTAGATATTAAAAAATTGTCATTTAGCTCATACCTTATAGCTCTGACAGCCATGGATAGGGTGGGGTATGAAGTGTCTTTGTCTCTGCTTTCTATAAGAGTGACCAAAGCTGGCACGGCTCCATGGTTATGAAGATCTTCTGCATTAGAACTATTCAGTGCTATGTTTCCGACGACCCTACATGCCCGACCCACTATACTGTCTCGACAAACAGTTTTTAGCACCGTTATTAGTGGTGGAACAATATGTAATTTGGCTACCTGTAATAAGGTAAATTATTATACAGGGTTCCATGGAATGGCAATACTGAGCCAAAAGGAAGGCATTGTACTCATCATTATGATAATTTTTTTACTGAGACTAAACGAAATCGCGAAAAAATCTGCTGTTTCATAGAAAATGTCATTTACACTCAACTAAATGTTTGGAATGGCTAATATTTTTTTCACAATATCAGGGTTTCGATTAATACAATGACCTTCTTTCGGTAGTAACACCGTTCCGTGTGAGTTACACGGAATGGTGGTATTGTCTGTCTGTTACGGGCGTATATTGTGAATTATTATTAGTGAGTAAATAAGATGAAAGTTTACCGAGTGGCACTTGTTAAAGTATTACTTACTTCTTGACGACATTCATCGTTTAAACAACAATTTCCAAGAATGCTGAGAGCTAAACCAAGAATTTTTTCATTTGGCTTTCGCAAATGTGTAACTAAATATTTTAATCCACCACATTCTGTAAACAGTTTGATTCCATTATCATTTGTTATGATTTTATTCCTTATCTTTAGGAGATACTCTTGAACTGCGCTAGATGATGAAGATTTTAAGCCCTCTATAACAGTTTTTACGTAATGTTTATCCATTTTTAAATAATAATACACATTTTAAACAATAAATAAATTTTTCAAACGAAAATAATTTCGCAGCCAGCTGATTGTCAAAATAAAAGCGGCCAAGTGCGAGTCGGGCTCGCACATTGAGGGTTCCGTAGCATCACATGACTTGTTAGCTATGGTCTACTATATTATATGTAAATTGATTGAAAATACATAATGTCAAAATCCTCTAATAGTGCTGGGGCAATTCGGATCAAATCGAGAATAATGTTTGTTTATCGACTGGAATTGTTTTGCACGAATAATATTTTCTAAAATCGTGTAAGTACCTCAACTAACTACAACCTTATAAAATGTTTGACTTTTTATGGATTAAAAGCAAAACCATCTAAATTTTTGTTGTAGTACTAGTATAATGAGACTTAAAGATAATTAAATAAAACAGAGGTAGTCCAACAGCCCAAAATTATTTATTATAAATAAATATATTGTTTAATCTAATGATGTACATCCCAAATCCTTATTATCATCATCATCAGCGTCAGAGTGACTTGAGCAATACTGGAGGTTAATAATAAATGCTATTGAATCAATAGTGAGTCTAGTATGCCATTCTACTAGTCGGTCTTTGGATAAAGATGTTTCGTTTCGTAAAATTTACAAAAGATGGTTGCTAGTACTTAGATATTATTATACCTTATACAAAAGAAATCTAGGTTTGCAAAAAGTAGTTCGTTATCTGTACTAGTTTTGTATTTCGATAGTATGGACTTGAAACTCTGAAAAAAAAAACATACAAATAAGTACTATTAAAATCAAACAGCTAAAATAATCGATTTTACATTCATCGATATACCACGTCCATGAAATTTTAGCCAAGTTGTCGTAACCTTGTTATGACAGAATCGCTTTACATTAGTGTTTGTTTAATGAGGTTTCAAAGGTAGGACAGACGGACGGATGGAAGGACAGACATACAGATAACGTAGGCGTACTAATAGGGTCCCATTTTTACCTTTTGGGTACGGAACCTTAAAAATTAAACGTCAAAGATGAGTCAACGTGACTTTTTTGTTCGTTGTGATCAGTTTTTTTTATGACCATGGTTACAAAGTCCTTCAGTCGTAATTTTAATCAAAGGCCACAGTAAAGTGGTGGAGGCTTTACAAGAGGCTTCTATGGAGTTTTGGAAGCAGAACAAAAATATATGCTTCCCTCGAATCACTTGCCCACACGCGATCACATTCACGAGAACTTAATAAACAATAATCTACCACTAATCACGATAACTAAATAAGTCATTAACACTCTAAAATACATAAGTTTATGAAAATAATACAACGAGCCGACATATTTTTTCCACGTTGGCGACAAAACTCCACTTTTTAGTTCAAAACTATAAAATAAACAAACACAGGTTTAGAACAAATCGGTAATTTCCGATTGACTCGCTAAGAAATTCTGTAATATTGACTCATAACATCAAAGAGAATACAATAGAAGACATAACATTTTTAGTCTGTTCTGTTACTGTTCGGTTTTGTAAAAAAAAAAACACAAAAATGAATACTGCGATGCGATGACAGAGTTTTGTGATATTTTACTCAAAACTACACTTTAAATTAATTGTAGTTGATTAAATTCTAACATAAATTTGTCATGAAATCGTTTTATGAGATATGAGTGTCTTTGGAGATTTTCAACGTGTGTGGGTGCAACGTTTTCCAGAGAGTGCATTGCCAGCCGCCTGGGAGGAAGATGTCAGGGCCAATTTGGCTAAACACAAACAAAAAGTCGCTATTCTCCGCGAGGAGTTGGAGAAAGAAGAGTTTTACGTTGAGTACTTAGAGACATTGCTGTCAGATGTCGAGAAACACAAAGCAGCTGCACAATCTATCCGGGGGGCTCCGCCCTCGGTGTCTGACGTGAATGAACCTGATGATACGAAAGCTCCTGATAGCAGCACACAGGTAATTCCTTAAATCGCGAAAATACCAATATATTTGAATACCTTTGAAATGTTATGACAATAGCAATAAACTTTCACACCTTATTTCTTATCTTAATAGATTATGGCTATCTTCTATTATCTCTGTATTATATTCATATCATTAGCAATACAAACACTTTAGTTGTTACATTTGGCCATTGTGGTATTCAATGTCATTATCCTAAGCAAAATTTCACCTGAGTCATACCTATTTCCCCTAATTATGTTATCTGTACATATTCTTCTGGTAATCCTTCTGTTCCTAAAACATTACTCTCAAGGATTCATTATTCATAACTGGACAGTACTCTTCCATATTAATGCTATGATAATTTTCTGCATACCTCATTGCTCATTGATTATTTATTGTTAACCGTTGTTGGTTTTTGAAGCGTGAAAGTAACTGTAAGATTAAGGTAGGTAGGTATGTCATATTATTACTTGACAAGATTGTACACTGCAGCTTTTACATAAGAGAACATAATGTAAGAACTTCACTATGGTCATAGATATTTCTCTGGTTGTTTGATAATAGCATTTATAGATAATCTTCAAGACCAAAGACTCTTTTGTTTCTGAGCTTCTGATTGGAACAGTTAAACTTTATCATAATCATCTCTTCCCTTCTCCCAATTATGCAGGGTCAGTACTGAATGCACCAATATTTTTCCATTCTTTCGTTATATCAGATTAGCAATACTGTCTGTTACTTAATGTATCCATAATAGCTGAATGGTTGGCCTGTTAAAATCCCAACATTAAATCTGGGCTGCCAGTAAAGGAAAACATTGTGAGGAAACAAGGCCATGTAGGATACAAGGCTAAATACTCTCACGTTGATAATGTGATGCCATGCACCTAATTAATGGTGTGTTATGGCAGTCTCACTTTTGAGCCTGTTCCCATTCCAGGCGAGCCATATTTATCATCTTCAATCACACCATCCCTTAACATCATATTGTGAGGTGTGGTCAAACGCCTAGCCTGTCAACCATAAAATAATTATCAATATAAAAACCGACTTCATAAAAATGACAGAACTGGACCAAATTAAAATTGGTTCACACGGGACGCACCAGCTTTTAAATAAAGAAAGAATCATCAAAATCGGTTCACTCAGTTGAAATTTCTAAAGTAACTTTTTTTTTAAGCAGTTGAATTGAAAACCTCCTCTTTTTTGGAAGTCAGTTAAAAAAAACAATGTTCTTTCTAATATTTTATCTTACACAGAAAGTTTGTAAAGTGTTCGCTGTTACAAAATGAATCATTCCTGAGAATATAGTAGGCTTGAATGAATAATACTCACTGCTGATAGGCTTGATGTAGTATAATATCCTTGCTATGTATATTATACAATGGATATTGTTATGCTGGGATGTGGTGGCACCCAATAATTATTATGTGAATGATTAGTTATATTGCGACTGCTAGCTGTTGTCCGCGACTATGTACGCATAGACTTTCATATAAACTTTCACCTTTGCCTTTCGTCTTTTGCCTTTCGCAAAATCCTTTCTTAGCAGATCTTTACATTGCATAAGGAATCTACCTGCCAAATTTCAGCTTCGTAGCTCCACAAGTTTTTGAGATTTTGCGATGAGACAATGGTATTTTGCTTTTATATATATACAGATGTAGATAGATTGTTTAACTGTTTTAGTTAATTTAGCTTAGGTGATTACAATATATATTTACTAAATGTTAGTTTTTATTTCTTCATCTTTCAAGCAGCAACAGATTGTCCAGACTATTTTCATAGAGTTTTTTTTTTACTGTTCTCCTCCACATAATGCCCCCTGCCATTAGCAGGGACATTTCTTATGTATTATTTTATGAATATGAAATAAATAAATAAATTTTTACTCTATTTACATAGAGATGTTTTTTAAATTCTCTTTTATCCTGAAAAAATGGTTCCAGAGGAAATGTTCACACAGGTGAAACAGCAGAGCAAAACTTGTATGCAATAATTTTCAAGAGCAAGTGCACTTTTTCTCATCATCTTGTTTTGGTCTAAAGTGTAAAGGAAGTATTTATAAACTTTTTCAAATATTATATAATAATACCTAACAAACAAACAAACATAAAACAAACAACATAAAAACTGAAAATATGATTCTGATTGACCACAAAAATATATAGATAAGTGGCACTAAAGCAATTACAAACTTAGGAATAGGTATCTTCTAAGTATCTATCTGCATTCTATCTGCGTGCTTCATCTTCGACCACATTGTCGCTTACCAACAGGCGAGTTGGTGGTCAAATGCAGACTTATTAGCGAAAAAAAATAAAAATATATTGGGTCTGTGATCAAAAATGACAATTTAAATCAAGTGTTCAAAAACCCTACTAATTATTAAGGTAATCTGTGCATTCAGTCTACTTTTGTTGCAAGCTAAATTAAACATTTTAACAACAACATAGGATTTAAACTAGTATGTTGGTATTTATAAAATGCAACTTAATATATAATAGGTAAGCACGGGGATGCACTTTTTTGAAATTTTTGTACTAGACATAACACGTGTTTGTAAATAATTTGATATGCTCCCAAAAACCACATAACAACTCATATATGTACATAAAAGGGAAACAATAATTAACCCTTCATTAGCTTCACACTCCATTAGATGGCAAAACAGCATACTGTTTTAATTAGTACAATGTGAGTGAAAAGTGTTACCATCTGTCTTTTTTTCCGGTCTCTCTGTCCTAGTTATTTTCAAATGAATAAAAATATGGCATTATTGTCAATAAATTGAGAGATTACTTGGTCTAGCATTTTTTGCTCTGATACCAGCAATTACATTGTAAAAAGCGGAATAAAAAAATGTCCTTTTAATATTTCACTCAAGTATATTGCTTACCAGCTACAATCTTACGTAAAAAAACCTAGCAAAAGTGATCAGAAATCGTGGTTTTCATTCAACTTCTTACAGTATTATTGCAGCTGTCAGAATAAATGCTTTGGCGGAGTTTAGGCACAGAATGCATATTAGTACAAGTACAGAAGATTCACTTCGCAAAATCGTTTAAATAAGTAGCGACTTTTGCTATTACACAAGCAAGTGCAATTCAGGACGTGTGAGTACTAACTACTTAAGCTATATTAACCTAGAAGTTGCCTCTCTGTCTATCGCGTAACTCTTGTCGCGTTATCTCTGTTCTCTCGCGCAGCATCTCCGACAAGTCGGCTACTTGTAGCTTCATACCTAAAGTGTGGAGTGCGCCAGGCCTGGTTTAGGTTCATCAAAACAGATATCCTATAATTTGCTAAGCTAAATAAACCATGCTAGCTCATAAACCATGGGTCTAAAATTATTTTTGTTACAATCTTTAATGAAAGCCTTGGAGTTTATGATCAGTTTATAGGTACTATTTCTCTGAAATACGTAATGGTAACCCTATATGTGAGCAATTATGTAAATTGGCACATTTATGGAAAGGCCGGTGGCTTGTTGACCGACACACCTACCTACGGTCACACCTACTTAATTGAAAATATGAAAGTGTTCCTCAACACGTCAAGGTTAACTGATAGCTTCATCATGTTCCATTTATGGCATGGGAATGGCATTGTAAAACTATTGTCTAGAATGATTGATTCAACACATTGTTTTATTATTATCAGTCTTGACACTTATACTTTTGTTAAGCTTCTCTACTTGGCTGCAGTTTTGACAAACCTGTCTGATAAGTATTAGGTGGGTGTAGATGTTGGCTTGGCTGAATCTTGACCCTAATTTATATTCATGTTGTCTGCGTCACTGTTACAACATTATGTTACATAATATAAATATTATCACATTAGTCTAACATAATTACATGTAAGAATCTAGGGTAGTAGGTAATATTTTAATTTCATTGATCACTAGATGCGCCCTGCGATTTCACCCGTGTAGACTTTTCCTGAGGAACTATACATTTTTCTGGGATAAAAATATTCTATGTCACTCTGGCTCTCTCACAATTTTTATGCCAAAAAATTACATCGATTGTTGCTCTGTTGTTGCGGGAAAGAGGAACAAACATACATACTTGTATTTATAATACTACTAGCAACCCGCCTTGGCTTCGCACGGGTGTTAGCTCGGTCTTCGAGATGACCCGATCCAGGTACACAAAACTTCATCCAAATAGGTCCAGCCGTTTTTAAAGTAGCCTATGTGCTATTCCAGACTATAATCTATCTCTGTGCCAAATTTCATCTAAATCCGTTCAGTCGTTCTGGCGTGATTGAGTAACAAACATCCATCCAAACTTTCACATTTATAATATTAGTGGAATTATGATTTTTCGTAATTTCGGGCGTATTTGACCTGAATGTTTTGCATGTAACTGTTGTGAATTATATGTCTTTTATAGCATTAACAAAATTACCTATACTTTCCCGCTGCTAGGCAAAAGTCTTCTCCATCTCTTTCCAGCCAGACAGTGCCACCACAAGCCAGAATCAACCAGTTTATCTGTCTATCCACTAAAGCGTAACATTTCATGTAGCACACTGTACTATGGCTATCTATATACTAGTAGCTGCGCCCGACAGTTCTATCTTCAATTTTAACAAATTTTCGTGGATATAAAGTAAAGTAAAGGGTATAAAGTCGAATTAATACTCTTATCTTGCTTCCTTGTCAAGTTTCATCAAAATTAGTTTATTTGGAACAAGTAACAAACAACCGAGTGATGGTCTCCGAGCGGTAGCATGTGCGCCTTACAATCTGACGGCACGCAGTTAGATCATCGACCCTGCATCAATGACTAACCTAGTACTAAAATAAATTATGTGCAGTTTCGATGGCATCGCTAAATAATGCTGAAGAAAAACATCGTGAGGAAACCGGTATACATACAAATAACTTATTTTATAAAATCAAAATGACTGCGGCTGGTTATGCCAGCTTCCATAGAAAAATGTTCGAACCCCTTTGCATTTATAATAACCGCAAGATATTTGAACTTCAATCTTCTAACTGTTTTAGGGCTCCAACACCAACTCGCTATCAAAGAAGAGCGAGGCGAGCATAAGCAGCAACAAGAGCGATGAAACCGCCGAGACTGCCGAATGCGAGCCGGTGCAGCTGCGTGCCAAGCCGGTGCTCCTCGCCGAAAGGAGCTCCGTTAACCAGTGCATCAACGAGCTCTCCTCCAACCTGGCTGCAGAGGTTCGCAGAAGGTGCAACAGTGAAATAGTTCAGAGAAGTGATAATAGTCAAGATTCAAGCAGTGAGTAAATCTATACATACATTTCTAATTACTCGTATGTTTACTTACTGTTCACCAACTTGTTGCATAACTGTTTTTCTGATGAATTTCTAGTGTAATTCCGCTTCTACGTCGTTTCAAGTACAATAAGGAATTTGTGATAAATTTACCTGGTAAATATTTGTTGATAATGTTAATTTTATTGAGTTTAATTTTACCTAACCTGATATAAAATATTAATTACATAAATTGAAAATTAACGTAACCTGAAACAAAAATTAATTAATTCTGAATTATTTTTAAATATAAAATTATTAAAGTAATCTGTAACAAAAATTAATTAATTCTGACACATGAAATATGATAATACTAAATCTGAAAACAAAAATGTATTAATTCTGAAACATAAAATATTATATTAATTGAAATGACATGTATTTTAATTGAATTTAAAAAGTAATCAATTATACCCGTTTCCTTAGTGCACTTTGTCGAAACGACGAGCGCTTCCAAGCGCTCGAAGAGTCAACACGTCCTGAGTATGCCTCGTGAAGAGGCGAAACACGTGTCGACAAAGTGCACTAAGGAAACGGGTATAATTTATTACTTTTTAAATTCAATTAAGATACATGTCATTTCAATTAATATAATATTATATGTTTCAGAATTAATACATTTTTGTTTTCAGATTTAGTATTATCATATTTCATGTGTCAGAATTAATTAATTTTTGTTTCAGGTTACGTTAATTTTCAATTTATGTAATTAATATTTTATATCAGGTTAGGTAAAATTAAACTCAATAAAATTAACATTATCAACAAATATTTACCAGGTAAATTTATCACAAATTCCTTATTGTACTTGAAGCGACGTAGAAGCGGAATTACACTAGAAATTCATCAGAAAAACAGTTTTGAAAATTGACTTCCGCAAAGTAACGCCTGATTCAATCAACAACTTGTTTTATTTATTTATTTATTAATCAACAGAATGATTACAGTTAAACCAATGCGCAAACTATTTAACTATAATATAATATAACTAACTAACTTAAGTTACTACCTACTTAGAAATAAAACTAAATATGTGGCAATTATATTAAGATTATCATAAAAAATGTCGACATGCTGGAATTCGCGCACAAACGCATTATGTAGTGCCACAGCCCGCCGCGTGGGCGTGTTGTTGGCGTGGTGCGTCCATAGATTTAGGATGTCAAAGATAGTCTATGACAATTTGATATTTGATAACATAACAAAAAATCATTTGCGCATGCCTGAGTAAATTAGTGTTGTGAAACGTACCATTTTTTTTATCGATTGACCAAAAATGGTCCTCCGGATTTTTGTCGATAAACATTATCGCATCACAATTATAATTGAGTTGTTTTCTTGTTCCAAGTGACACTGCTACAGAGCAAAGAAGAATAAAACCACTATAAGGCTGCTGAGCTAGGCGGATGAGTTAGATGTCAGTGTCACCATGTATCGATATTTATTTATCCTAGCACACTAACGTACGAACATACCAATCGTTTTGGTGGGAATTTAATCCATAAAAATATACATATGCAAAGATATCAAAATTTAAAATCAAAGTTATCAAAGTTAAATAAATCAGTTATTATTATTTTTGTTGGAATTGCTTCCCCAAATTTTCACTTACGGGTACAAATAAAATAGGTATTGAATCTTTCATTCACATGCAATATTGATTTCATTGAATGAAACATTTGTCTTCAAAATGTTTATTGCAAATTGTTGAATTTTTGTTTTCTCTACTTATAATCCGTATCCATTTTTCACGTATAAGGATGGAATACCTCAAGTACATATTAGAAAGAATTACAATTAATTCGTAATATTATGTTATATCTACGAAATAAAATTATGTAAGTACTAGCAATGGTGTAGCGAGTGAAGCCGTGAGGCACTGCTAGTATTAGATTCATATTAACATTTTGCATTTATAATATTAGTGAGCGTGCTTTAAAATATTAAATAATTTAACCGTCGGCGTCGTGCGTGAGTCCTAATCGCAATAAATGTAATAATAACAACATTTTATGTAAATGTTTAACAATATGCACGCGTTGCCTAATGATATTTGCTAAAAAATTTCGACTCGATATCGATAATAATGACGTCACCATTTTATCCATCTCTAGTGATAACAGAGTGTAAACAAATCAAATATTTTTTGCTTAATTTTATCGTCAATTTTACTTCTACCTATGAAATACACAAATAATGAAGAAAAGATATTAATATACCGTTGTAAAATCGGATTCTTCAATAAATTTATGCAACTACTTTTTTGTACTTTTAACTAACAAGTTATGTGGTGGCACGGAACCTTCAGTGCGCGAGCCCGACTCGCACTTCGCCGGTTTTATTTAGAAGATCTACGGCTCCCACATCCCCACTACACTATAGTTCACTATAGTTTTATCGTTATTCACAAACGATCATTAAGCTATCAAGAGAAGTGCTATGTAAACTTGTTCCTGATAGGTGTGTCATGCGCGAAAACAAGACGAAGCACATTTTTGTATGTAGTTGTCTCTTTATAACCGACTTCCAAAAAGGAGGAGGTTCTCAATTCGACTGTTTTATTTTATGTTTGTTACCTTAGTACTTTCGAATGGGTGAACTGATTTTGATGTTTTTTTTATTTGAAAGCTGATGCTTCCCGTGTGGTCTCATTTTAATTTGGTCTAGTTCTGAAATTTTTATGAAGTTGGTTTTTTATATTGATTATTATCTTACTACACAATCCCGTGTTATTTGTTACAGTAGCTGTAGATCAATCGAGTCCGAACAATGCTAAAAACCGTCCAACATCACAAAGTGGTGATTTCATAACAGTCATCGAAGTAAATGGTCTGAAGTTAGCCGAGACCGCCGCCAAGAAGGCGGAGGAATCACCTCAATCATCAGAGAGTAGCCCTGTAGATCCTGTTGTAGCTGCTAAGAAGAAAGTTCCACCTAAGTAAGTAAAGAGAAATGATAATTAAAGACATTGTTGATTCTGAAGTATCATTCTCTAAACTAAATTTGACAGCTCTAAATTTGTTGCCATCCTTTTTTGATGTATTGAAATGCTGATAATTTTAATTTCAGTCCTGTCAAATTAGTTTAGAGAATAGTACAACAGAATTGACATCATTCTGAGTATATTCCTACATTTAAATTCTGACACTGGGATTGACCACCTTTAAAAACTTTGCTTCAAAGAAAAATTATATATTTTGAGTTGCTTGCGGTTGCGCCACGCCCACTGCGGGGAGAGCGAGTGAAAAACTAATTTGAAATCGTGACCAGACCGCGCCTTAACATCAAATGATTTGACTCGAGTCTCAAAAGTAGCTTGTGAATTATGAAACAACTAAATCATCTCCATAAAAGACTGAAAAATGTTTTGTAATATGAAGTTCTAATGACTTTTACCACAGTTTTCACTTTCACAGATCTGTAGTTTATGACTATAATTAGACGAATTAGGCTATAAATAATAACGCGACTTATTCGCGTGTTTGGTGCGAAAAATTAAACAAAGCTGCATATAAATGATGCATCGTAAACACAAGTTTTATTTATTACTTAAACATCAATGTAAAGAAAAGAGGAAATTTACAAAAAGGGCATGCATGCATATGTGGATGGTTATTGGGCAAGGGGACAACCAAAGAAAGTATGAACAATGATGGAGATGAGCGGTGGAAACTGGACACATACTGTACCAAACCCACCCAAGTGGGGGGCCAGATAAGTGAATAGCGTCCGAGTTCGACTCGTACGCAACTTCACTTAGATTACGATGATGTACTTTTATAATTCTAATATTAATTATGGCTCTTTATTTAATGTGATCTTTATTTTGTAAGCGCGCGGTGGATGTGAACGCAATCTCAAACCAACCGTGGTTTTGTGGCGCAACATAAGATTATAAATTGTAATATGTGTTAAGAAAATTAACTTAAAAACAGAAAAAACAGAAAAAAAACATGTATCTGCCACAGCTTTTATTAAAATGTTTTAAAGTATGCTTTTTATGTGTGTTGTATTGCAGACCACCACCGAAAGTGTTCAGCAAGCGTGGTGCTTCCCTGCCTGAGTCTGGTTTGTCGGAAGACAGCCCCCCTTCGTCCTTGGGGCGTAGACTCCGCAACGCAGATTCCAGGGAGTCTATATCCTCGGTCATCCATAGTCGGGCGTCCACTCCCTCTATCAGCGAAAGGGTACGCCATACATTGTCAATGAGTTGTATTTTAACCGACTACCAAAAAGGAGGAGGTTATCAATTCAACTGTTTTTTTTTTAAAGTTAAATGTTTGTTACCTCAGAACTTTCGAAGTGATTTTGATGATTATTTTTTTATTTGAAAGCTGGTGCTTCCCGTTTGGTCCCATTTCAATTTGGTCCAGTTCTGACATTTTAATGAAGTTGGTTTTTTATATATCGATAATTATGTTCTATTCATAGTCATACATACTAGTTACGCATTAGTTTAATAAGATAGGCGTAAAGAATTTGAATTAATCATAATGGTTTCACCACATCATAATATTTTCAACTAATTAAAATTGTTTTGTCATGATGTCCATCTAATCGAAATTTTTGTGGTAATTTACTGAAATATTGAATAATAATAATTCTCATTCATAATTATTTCATTTATTTTGTCAGAATATTCCAAAATGTTAATGTAACCGATTAGGAGAAAAGGTGTGGCGCTTCTCTGTGGATTGAACCAACTTTAGTGTCATGTTACGAATTATGTTTTTTCTTAAGTTTTAATTCCATGATATTCATGATTTATTTATTTATTTATTTAGTTGTGTTTGTCCACATCATGCCTGATGTTAAGCAAAGACGCTGACCAAATTAAAATATTTAATAATGGACCTTGGAACTACAGGCTAGGTATCTAGAATAGAATACCTATTTTTTTTTTTTAGATCGACATGCTCCATCTGTAGCCACTGGTTCGATGCTCCATCCTCGGTCACATCGTCCGCGTACCATGCATACTATCAGCCGAGTTAGTAGCCAAACGTAGATCTAGCAATAAACAAGTATATTATTAAAACTAGCCGTCCGCCCCGGCTTCGAACGAGTGTAAGCTCGGCCTTCGGCGTCGCTACAAAATATAATATAGCCTATGTCACCCGGGAATAGTGTAGCTTCCCAACAGTGAAAGAATTTTTCAAATCGGTTCAGTAGTTTCGGAGCCTATTCATTACAAACATACAAAAATAGGTACAAATCTTTCCTCTTTATAATATTAGTGTAGATAAAAACAAACAACCCAACTGCAAAATGTAGCCTATAACCACAAAATAAGTAGGTACTTATTTATTTTATGCTATAACACTCTAGACATGACGACAAATCCAACGACACCTCACACATCAAAATCGGTCAAGCTGTTTAGGCTAGCTATGGGTCATCGCTAACCGTGCAGAACTGGGGTTTTTTTTTGTTTTCGAGGGTGAAATCTTCCAAAGATACCCGGCTGCATTGGCGTGCAGCCAGGCTATCTGGGATTGTACCCACTAAAACCCCCCCGGTGACCAGCCTTAGTGCTTGACAAGAGGGCTCCGGGATCTCCAGAGGAACGCACCGGAGCCCTCAGCACTGCGCTATGGCTCCTCCCGAGACAACTGCGTGTTGTCTCAGTCCCTTCACTCTCGACAACGTTGGTCACACAAAGTACTCTCCCTGGGCACGCTTAAGTGGATGGTCAGAGCCCCAACTTTGACCATCCCGAACCCATAGGTCCCCTTTTAGTAGGCTCTTACTACAGGCAGGGGGGGTACCGGTGCCGTATTATATTGCCCCGGCACCAGGGCTAAAGAGCTGGAGTGGCCGTTGCCGCCACCCCGGCGTCGCCGTCTTCGTGCAGGGTCTGCCCTTTCACGAGCGCGCTCTGCGATTTCTTTTTGAGAAAGCACGCTTTCGCAAAATTCAACCACAGCCCTCCATGCAGAACTGTCCGCCAACATTGCTGACACAACGCTGGGTAGATACAGGTCCTGACCAATCCTGTTCACGAGTATCCCTATCTCTGCACTCCACGCAGGGCATTCCTCGAGTGTGTGTTGTGAAGAATCGACCACGGCCCTGCAGTGGTGGCATTGCGGCGTTTGTTCGCGTCCAATCCTGTGGAGGTACTCGCCAAAGCAGCCGTGTGCTGTGAGAACCTGTGTCAATCTAAATGTGACGTGATCCTTCCTCTTCAGCCAGGCTTGAAAACTGGGCAGAATTGCGCCGACAGCATGTTGGCGCACATTTTGCGGCTCGTACAACCGTTCATGCCATTTTTCGAGTGCGCGTCGGTGCTCTTCCTTCCTTATTTCTGCGGCATTTACGGGCTCGGATCCGTGACTCCGGTGTAAACGCACGTATACCTGAGCGTCCATGTCTGCCAAGATGTCTAAAAGCGGGAATTGGGGTATTAGAGTTGCCGCCTCGAAAGATATAGTGCGATAACCTCGCGCAACCCTAATGGCCATAATGCGCTGGAAACTATTAAATATAGTTCTGCAGCGTTTAACGCCTAGTCTTTTAGACCATACAGGGGCGCCGTAGAGAGCCATCGACCTGATAACTCCACAGTAGAGACGGCGAACCTCATCACGTGGTCCTCTAAGGTTGGGTAACAATCTATGCAGGGCACCCGCTACCCTTTTGATTCGAGGAGCCATGCGTCGGAAATGCTCATCAAAGCTCCAATGTCCATTCAAGCTGAGCCCTAAGTACTTTAAGTACTGCCCTACTTGAACGTGTGCGTCACCTACTCTTATTGAAGAAGCAGGTGGTTCACTTCGTTGTCGAGTTCTATGGAACCACAGGGCTTCCGTCTTTTGCGGTGCTATGCAGAACTGAGCCTAATACATGTTCGGTTAGAACAGGCTATAGAAGAATAATTTAGAAACATTAAAAAATTACAAACAAACAAACATCCAACATGAAAAAAAAACAGTGGGGTAAAAAGAAAATGTTTCTCCTACAGGTGAAAAGCTATGAATCTATCAACTCTCTATCATCGGAGCGGAAGCGGTCGGGCGGCGCGGCGACGCCCCGATCCATAGACGAAGAAACA
Organism: Agriopis leucophaearia; assembly: GCA_949125355.1. Taxonomy (NCBI): domain Eukaryota; kingdom Metazoa; phylum Arthropoda; class Insecta; order Lepidoptera; family Geometridae; genus Agriopis; species Agriopis leucophaearia. The sequence continues at coordinate 11,325,579 of OX421275.1, forward strand.
TCCACCACGCCTGACCTGGGCGACGGCACCGAGGCAGACAAGTCAGCGCCTGCCTCCCTCGAGAGCATACCAGCCGCCGTGCCCACTGAGGACGAGCCGTATTACGATCAAGTACCCGCCGACCCAGATGGTGTTAACGATGGCGAATACGTCTACATACAAGCTGGTGAGCTTTTCATTCAATGTTTGCTACCTCAACTCTCGATCATGCTTACTTCTATTGTCGGTTGTAACATGCATCATCTATTTCAGTATACCTTCATTTTACAGTAGGCGTCAAACGCGGTACCTGTAAAAAATGCATTATAAAATGGCTTTGTCTGCAGGTGGTACGGGCTCGAGCACGGAAGAGACGGCCAGCGGCGCGAGTACACTGGCGTGCGCGCCGTCCGCACCGCGTGCGCCTGACTCGCCGCCCGGAACTGCTGCGCCCAACTACGTCAACATACACTACTTCATACAGTAAGAAATAAACCTGATATCAAGCATGGCGGAGCAGGGCAGCAAGGCAAGCACGTTAGCGTGCGCCCAACTTGCTGAATGCCTCGAGCCGTCACGCCCAACTACGTCAACCACTTCATACAATCATTAGGCATTTACTCCAGTTTTAGAATGAATTCATCTACGCCATATCGGTAGAAAGACCTTAAGTTGCTTTTTTTAAATAAAGTGACTTGGCTTGTCTTATCGATGGATATCTGCAAAGCGTTAAACATTTATGATACTTGGTTAGCCATTGTATGGGCATAATCAATGTATCAATCCTAGTATTTTTTTTGTGGACATCGCCGAGTCTCACAAAGTTTCTATGAATATAATATATGTATACTGGTATGGTACAACGCATTAATAAGGACATACAAACTAGTATCTCTTCCTCAATGCCTCATATCTCATCCTCTCTTCTTCTTCCGACACCTTTATCAAAAACGAGATTTGCACAGAAGAAATTTAACACTGTTGCTCCGCGGTTGTATAAAATTTTAAACGGAGAATTCAAAACTAAAAAGTATAGCAATAACGAAATAAAAAAGGTCATTTTAATTTGGTTGAAAAGGTTTGATTATAAAGGTATTGAAGATATGATGGATGGCTTACACATTTAATATATAATACAATAATTATATGATAATATTATATAACATATACAATATAATACGAGTACTATAACACCTTTTCTTATTAAACACACACTCGCACATTATTTATTTATTTTTGTTTACCTATATTATACGGGAATTACTAACGTAAGATTAAGTCGGTTACTCCGACTATTAACAATAGCACTGACACACATTCGCATGTTTTAATTTCAAATTTTAATGTAGGTATATTTTTATTATTTTGTAAGTTGGGTTCTTTATTTTTTTTTTTTTTTTTTTTCTATCTTTGGCTATAAATATTGGTAAATAATAATTACTTAAATTCTAAATTTTTATAATAAGTTTATATGTTATTTTTAATTATTTAATTGTTTGCTTTGGCATAAGTATTATGATATATAAGAGAAGCCACTGGCACCCGACACACAGTCCCAGACTAGTTCGGGAGCCTATGGAAAACAAAACAATGTGAAACTAAAATTTTTGTCAAAATAAATTACTTTGTATTTGTATTGTATAATGACTTTCCACACCTTTGTTGTCATGCGGTGAGCGCTTACAAACAACACTTCTGTATAACTCGATCAGAATCATTGTTTTTTTTTAAAATATTGAATAGATCGAAGCAAAATACATTAGTTACTTACGCCGTGACGTTTTTTTAAATGCCAAAAGCTGACTGGCTTCCTGATGGTAAGTGATCACCGTCTCCTATGGATACCTGCAACACCAGGATCATCACAGCTACGTTGCCGCCCTTAAAGACTATTAACAGCACTTTTGAAGAACCCCATGTTATAGTTACTCGGAAATGCCGTAGGATAGCTCATACTACAAATTGCAGGTTTGAGGCAAAAAAGATCCCGTAAAACGCACAGTGTGCGATTTCCACCGATCTATGATATGTGGATGAACTTCGAGGCGGTGATGGTGTGGATGAACTTTCAATTTATAGTTGTTCTAATGTAATGTGTGTTACAGGCAAGGTGTGGAAGGCACGGAGCCGAGTGAGGCCACCACGGACCTAGCGGATTCGTCCGACACGCCTCTCCTCCTCCGAACAATATCCTCCGACACCGAAGCAAGTGCCACACCGCCCGCACTGAGGAAACTAAACCAGGTAACATTATATACAGGGATATGCGGAACGGCGGCACTAAGCCGTAAGGCCATTGTTATCATCATTATATATTTTTTTAGGGTGAGTTGCACCATCTTTCTTTAGCAAAAAAAAACATCGACATTTGTCTTCTTTTGTTATATTTGTAAATAAATTAGTATCTAGATTACCTACCTAGTAATAAGTATAGCGCATTGGATATTTATATCTGTAATGCTATATTTAGTGAAAATAAATGAATAAAGAAATAAAATAAATAAATTTCAGTTAAAGTACCGGTTAGGCAAAAAATTTGTTGCACCATTGACAATTGTTAAATGACGTCATAATTTTAACTGTTAACTAACTGCCCACGCTTCCCTGGTGTTATTGTTTATGTTAAATATCTGTCAGATGCATAAAATATAATTACGGCTAGGCATTTGGGGTAAATAAGGTCTCATTTGACTTCCAACCCTGGTAACTTTAACTATGCTAGTGAATACGCTGGTGCAACGCATTTCGCAGTAACTGCTAAAGTCAGCGTTACTGTTATTCTCCAATTTGTCAATTTTGTTCAATTTTGTGGTGCAACCAAACCTTGCTGTGGGACCAACCTTGAAATAGAGAAAAACATCAGCTATTTCATAATAATAATGATACCGAACCATCCTATGCGAGTGTAATCTGTCTGTTCTATTCAGTCGTAGACCGCATCATCCCTGAGCATCAGGCGAGTTGGCGGTCAAACGCAAGCCTATTACTAAATATTAAAAAAAACACATCAGTCATAGGACTGCACGTCAGAAGTGAAAACATAAGTAGTAATTCACCTATTCTACAAGAGATGGCGCTGTTTTAAAAAACACGGTACAGCGTGACGATGGCGCGAGTTCCATGATTTTTGTTGCTCAACGCGCCTAAAGAAGTTTTCACTTCAATAAAAATAAATTGCTGCTTTAATACATTTCCTTGAGTGTTAATGAAATTTGTCTAAGGCTTACCGCCGTGCCGCGTAACCCTAAATAGGAAGCCTAGATAAGAGCCCTAGAAGAGACCGCGTGTAGCAATGTGGCCAGTAGTTTCTGCAGTTTCCTTGTTTCCAGTGTGAAAAGTAAAAGATTTATCTTATTCTTATTTATATTCTGATTTGAACCATAAGTGCTGCCAGGGTTGCAAACCGCAACTTCTTAACCTACGACGTAAAAATAGAAGTGCTATAAGTTTAACATGTGTGTGTGTGCAATACGTGTTTACCTCGCCCCCTTCAGTTTTTGGCAGACTTTTTTCGGCACTAGCTCGTGTTTAAGGCTGTATAGAGTAAATAGATATCTTCTAAGTCTGCGTGCTTCATCTTCGACCGAGGCGAGTTGGTGATCAAAGGCGGACTTATTCGCCATAAAAAAAACGTATATCAAAGTATCTATGTCAAATGAAAGTCATAGTCTGCGTGCTTCATCTTCGACCGAGGCGAGTTGGTGATCAAAGGCGGACTTATTCGCCATAAAAAAAACGTATATCAAAGTATCTATGTCAAATGAAATTCATAGTGGACCACTATACCTTTATTTGGCCGTCCGCTACATACTGACAATACTAAACAACAGTTAATTTCATAATACAAACTGGAGTTACAGACTAATGATAAGGATTTAAACACACCAAAACAAGTACCTTTTCTTTACGTCAACAAGATAGTACAAGCTAAGCCAAGTACAAAAGTCCCTTATCAGAAGTTTCCTTAGATAAGAAAGCTTTATTGGTACAATCGTTTACACAACTTTATTCCGTTTAAATTTGTACGTTCCAGCAACGGAATAATGCGAGCATTTATTTATTTATAATTCTGTTTACAATCTTTAAGTTGTTATCTTCTAAGTTATCGCTATACTTAACATTATTTTCTGCCAGAGGTGGTATTCTGTTGTCTTGTAAATGAAACTCGAACGTTCCATATAATTTGTTGGTCGTACACTTTTCTTCGTTTGTCAACAGATGATACTTGCAGTAAAGTATCTTGCAGTTATCACGCTCACAAGTGGTGTAATAGCAAATTCCCTTTGCGCAGAAAGTGTCCATCTTGGCGTTTGCTATAAACTTCTTCATAATTGCCGTCGCATATTCTTCCAATATAGACTGTATGTATGTGGATATTATTGTGTCAATTTCTTCGAGAAGCGTAATGTTTGGGTCTGGATTATATGTTACACCTGCAGAATAGAAATAGTATTCAGTAAAAAAAACAGGCCAAGTGCGAGTTGGGCTCGCTCACTTAAGGTTCCGTACCATCAAAATACAATAATTATCAATAAAAAACAAAAACGTTTGTTGGATCACCGTTGTGCCCCCTAAAAATATTTTTACCTGTTTTTAGGGTTCCGTAGCCCGACAAGGAACCCTTATAAATTCGTTCTATCCGTCCGTCTGTCTGTCTGTCCGTCCGTCCGAATTTTTTAGAACTTTCTAACTTCTATAATTATTAAGATAAGTGCATGAAACTTTGCATAGTTATTATACAGATCTCAATTTTAAAAGTATAAAAAATATATAATACTGAATTTTAGGGGTGGCTCTGGTACATGTGAAATGGGGATGAAAATATTTTTTTCACACCACCTACTCGTGTGTGGTATCGTTGAAAAGGTCTTTTAAAATGAAGGTAAGGTTTGATACATGACTTTTTTATAAAGTCTATACTTTGTGAAATATGGCCTGCCAACGTTTTTTATTTTCAGTGTTGTAGGCACCTATAATTGACTGGTTCACATAATTCAATATTTATCTTAAGCAAACCATTAATGTTTGGTGAATTATTCGTTGGTGTGTCTAAATAAAATATTTTTTTTTTTTTTTTTGCGTAAATAGGCTTGCGTTTGACCGCCAACACGCCTGATGTTAAGCGATGATGCGGTCTACGATGGAGCACGCTTGCCTAGAAGAAGCCGATTCACTCTTGACTTGAAAACACCCAGATTGTAACTATCGGGGAACACCCATTCACGCAGCGCATTCCACAGACCAGCAGTACGGACAATAAAAGTGGAATCAAAGCGCTTCGTACGGGTTTTCGGAATATCAACCATAAAGCGGTGCCGATTCTTCGTGCCCGCTCAGGCAGTCCAATAGAAAAATGGGCAGGAGGGAATTAAATTGGGAATTGAAAATTTCTGTCTAACTATCACGGTTCATGAGATACAGCCTGGTGACAGACGGACAGACAGAGAGATGGACGGACAGCGGAGTCTTAGTAATAGGGTCCCGTTTTACACTTTGGGTACGGAACCCTAAAAATTATAAGTGTAATGACCACTGATTTATGTTGCACAGACACAATATGTTATTTATTATAACAATTATAAATAGTTTTTTAAACCCCCATAAAAGTGCTGACCATCTTCAAACGGCTGAACAGATTTTCTAAGCTAAGAATACTCTCGACCAAATCACCTTTCAAACAAAACAAAAAATAAATAAATCAAAATCGGTTCAGTCGTTTGGGAACTACGATGCCACAAACAGACACAAATAAACACGTTAAACTTATAACAACCCTCTGTTTGCGTTGGGGGTTAAAAAAGAGTTAGTAAATCCAATACGTTTTATCGATCAGGCTTACCGTTTCAGGTTTCAATATTACAATTTTATCGCTCGTATTTACGGCGCTTTGATTGACGGTAGACGATAAAACAACTTCCAGTTCCAAGGGGTGCTCCTCGACTGGCGGGATATCTTTCGGCGTAGTCATAGGAGTTGCAGTTGTGGTATCTGGAGCTTTAGAGGAGCTTTCGGTTACTTTCTCTCCCACGGGTTTGGGCGTCGGTTCAGTCGGCTTAAGCGAGTGCTCTTCGGGCGTTGATACTATATTATACTCTCTACATTCTCCCATCAAGTCAGTGTCGTAAATATTGCAAGTTATGTTTCTACAACCAAACTGGTCACATTTCATTGTGGTGCAAGTCTGGTCGTTACACCAGACTGTCACGTTGTGTTTCCCGACTTCTATGCTATCTTGGGGTCCGTGTGTTGTAGTCGAGCCTATTAGCTGTTCATTAAACGGCGGCAGCTCAGGTTCTGAGCTCCACCATGTAAAGGGATAGGTTAACCAACCCCATAATGTGGACCCGATACCGCGACCCGTGGTTAGGAGATCATCTGCAAGCGATGTTAGCCATTATTTATTACATTCCCAATAAATAATGAATATTGTTATAGAATATTGTATAAATATTGACAGTTAACTTACTTTCAGAAGTTGGTTTACTTAAACTTCCACAGACAAAACACAGCAACAATATAGCGGCGAATTTCGCGGGGATTCTCATGGCGACAGGTGGTGTTCAAAGCTCTTAATGGTAATAAATGTTTGTATAGTGGCGACTCCCCTTTATACCTTCCCAGACTAGATACGCCTCTATCAGACATGAGATAACGCACTCTCGGGAATGTTTACATAATGAGAAACAAACGACCATTGCTTGAAACCTTTTAATTTTGTTGGAACACGTAGGTTATGAATTAGTTAGCTACCTATATACTGCCCTCATAAGCCCAAGAGCGGTAATAAAAAAAATTATATATCTGTTTTTTTCGCGCATCTGCTTATAAAATTTTGCACCAGATGGAGTAAGCAAAATAACCGTATCTACATTGGAACATAGTCTAAGGACGTAATGCAAGCGATTTAAAATAATATAAATATGGAAACATTAAATTTTTTATAGAATGTTCTTCTATCTCAAATCCAGTGATCCTCTTATTATTTTGAAATATATTCTTCCACAGCAGATAAATAATTTATTTTTTATTAAATAATATGCTTGCACTTGACCGCCACCTCGCCTGATGTTACGATGATGCGGTCTACAATGGACACCCAGTTTTAGTTACTTTTATCGGTTTTATAATTTTACTTCAGAAGTCCTTTATTATTTATGTATTGGATGATCCATATTATATATAATTTAATATTCATATTTTGTTAGTAAAACTTATATTTTACAAGTCAATTAAATTATATCAAATTATAAATAAATATGGATTTATGGATCCATATTCTCGAAAACAAAGTGAACTCTTAAGACATTATATTATGCCGCATATTTTTTTATTCTTGTAGATGTAACAAGAATAATAAAACACGCAACCCACATGAAAATACAAATGAAGACACACTGTTAGGTGCCTTAATGTATAATACACTCTTTCGTCCTGCACATAAGGTGTGGCGTGTTTGAAATCGATTTTTGAGTTAAGTGCCATGCTTTAGTCCTATCTACCCCAAAGTTTATTGTTTTTTGTCCTCTTTCAAATTTTATGCGGTGGCAATGGGACAAATGTTCATTAAACAACCTCAACAACAATGGCGCGCGCCTCTCAAGCCAGTTTGAAACGCGTCCCATTATTTGTGGAAGACCTAAGATCCTGAAAAAGCCCATCCTTTACTTTGTAGTGTTCTTACGGCTGATAACTGTATTTTTGGCCTGTGTTTGGGCAATACATCGTTATACTTATATGTATGTTTGATTGAACAAAAAACTGGTTGAAATCTTTTCACATATTGTGGTAGTATTTTTTTTACTATCTTCCTTTATTTTAACCTCGCACAATGTACAGAACTCTTTCACGAACGGACATATAAGAAACCTGCAAAACGTCCTATCCTCATTGCAATAGGTAAGCGCTTTTGTCCTAAATTCCTTATTGTATATTTTATTGATTCTTTTTCGCATATTTTTCAAAATATATTTCGTTATATTTATGCCCTCATAAAAATCATGGTGGTCCAATTGAAATAAATATCTGTCTACACCATTATCACCGTCATTATTCTCTGTGTCAGTTGTTAATGAATTTATTTTTATTATATTTTGAAGAGGGACTTCTATTTCTTTAACATTACCGTCTTCATCAAAGTCTATTATTTTCGGGCCTGGTTCTTTGATACTATTCCAGGGACTTAGATATAACTTGGTTGTCGTCTAGAAAAAGTTTCAGGCATTAATACTAAATTGACATGTAATATATATCATTATATATTCAATGTATTGAAATTCATTATGTGTGTACTTACTTGATTGTCGACAGATGTATTATGTAGAGGCAATGTAATGACAACAGCAATTAAACTTAACAAAATGTTTGTCCATATTCCTATCGACACATTCATTTTACGAGCATTATGTGACAAGCAATGACCATGGTTATTAACCATTTCTTATCGCAGCTTAACAAAGGATATGGAATTCTCATACAAAAATGTTTATACCATTCAATTTATTATTTATTAAACAAGGTTCACAATGTATAACTTACGCAACCTTTGCCTGTATACAATGTCCTTTAGAGTCCAATTCTTTCGCTTTTCCTGTATTTATACATTTGTATTTATGAAAAAATTTCTTTGATGAGGCAAAAGTGATGCATTTAGTATTAATGCAAAGGGTTATTTTGCCAAACAATTTTCCGATCATTCTATCCTGTAGTATGTCCACGATTTCAAAAGCAACATTAGATGGCAGGTCCATTATTGATGACATTGATGCTACGCTGTCTGAAATAAATAAAATAAATAAATATGTGGGACATTATTGCACACATGGTCATCTGACCCCAAACTAAGCAAAGCTTGTAATATGGCTGCCAGAGACTGATATACATACATATATATTTTTAAATACATACTTAAATAGATATTAACACCCTGACATAGAACAAATGTAAAAGTGGACGTAATCTATGAAATTGATTCTAACTTTATACCATTTAGAGCCGGTAAATTGAACACCTTTGTCTAGTTTTGACAACCTAAAACAAGTATATAGTAGATTCGAAATCTATAATACAGAATATAATGCATAATGATAAATACAGAATTTGAGACATAATTATAAATAGAACATTAAATTGTACAGTGGTGATAGCCAAAACAAATAGAAAAGTGTTAAAAGCATTCTAAATAATTATGGCGCTGGAGATGTATAAAAAAATGCAGGATAGAAAGGAAAACTTATTGGTATTGGATTTAGAGCCTGTAGAAATAAAATAAGGTAATGAATAATGATACTCAAACACTTGATACAACATGTAAGATCTTATAAATACATGACGATCGTATACGGAAAAATAGAAAAAAAAGAGAGACAGAGGAAGACATAAAAACCATTGTTGGATCAAAATAAGAAGGAAACAATAAAATGTTCTCACAAAGACCTCAAAACTTTGCCAAAATAGATGGAATAGTGTATAATATTACTGTAACTAGGTTTAATGCAACTTGCTTTTTCGCTTACCAGTATAATTAGATCCAGTACAATGTCCTTTATTGTATCTATCTTTAGGCGCACAGAATCTATGTAGGCAGTTCTGTTTAGTGCATTTCATAGAGTGACAAATACGGTCATTGCAGAACGTTAATATTCCCTCGATATATTTGCCAAAGAAGGAAATGAACGCTGGTGCCACTGTGTCTACATCATTCCAGTCTGCGTCTCCGAATATAGCCTGTTCTAATGCTCTGGTGTGATTGTGGCGCAACGTGTCTGTGGTCATGTTAAGTTTGCTTTTTTTATTTTCATTTTCTAATATAATGGCAGTGATATTCTTCACGATATCTTTAGATTTGGTAATTTTAGTGTTAGGCCAATATAATAATTCCAAATCGGTCGGTAGGTTTTTATCAAGTTTCTTGTTATTACTTTTTGCCTTGTCTAGTTTTACCTTGATAAGTGTAGAATTACTTTTAGCGGCTTTGTGACCCATCAATTTAACTGCAGTATTCTTTTTAGTAAACTTCTTTTTAGGTTTGTTCTTAGGCGTAATATTTTTTATCGTAGATGTGGATTGTTTTGGAGGCACAGAAGATTTAATTTGTGATGTACTAGATTCGACTTTCGGTGTAGTAGACTTATTTTCATGCGAGATTTCTCGTTTTTTGATTAAATGCAATGTTTTTTCAGTGGTTGCATTTGATATGGCGTTCGTATAATCTGTTTCTATGCTATTTTCGGTTCTGTTGTTTTCGTTTGTTCCATTATCTATATTATTGGTTATATTGACGAAAAGTAGAACATTATCTTCTGTTTGAGTTTCGCTTATATTTAAAGTTTCAACCGGAGTAGTAGTAGATATGGTTAAGTATGAATTTTCGTTAAGTGTTTTATTCGAAGGTATATTTAAAACTATGGTACTATTGTTTTCGGTTTTATTTTTTGTATCACTCATTTTACTCATATTAAACATTGCAAAGGTCAGTTCTGGTTCAATTTTGATGTTATGGAAAGTGATAACCTTCTTTCGGTGTTTTTTATTAGTATTACCAGCTTTCGATTTCTTTTTCTTGTGTATAGTGATTTTATGTAGAGAATTTTGTGTATCATGTTTGTTGTTTTTGTTGGTAAATTTTCTATATCCGAGTAAATTCATAGGAATTGGAAAATTAAAATAAGGTGAAGGTAATTTAATAGCTGAGAGATATTCTTTGGATACGCCGACATCATAGTCTGACATTTTGTCTCGACTTTGTAGGTTGTAGAATTGACCGCGATCTGGTTGAAACTTAGGCAACTGAACGTCTACTTTAATTCTTACATTGATTGTATCGTCAATACGTTCGGGAGACATGAGGTTATTAAAATTGTAAATTTTTTCGTCATCCAAAGATATTGGATTAGATCTTTGTTGTAGATGATCTAGAGACATGAAGCACTGCTTGCAATTTGGTCGTCCGTCTGTACAACACGATGACTTTAATGGAGTGCTTGAAAATGAACTTAACGGACTTTCGTCGTGCAACATAATTTTCTTGATTGCGCTTAGATTATTGCTATAAGTAGGTTGCTCACTTGTTGTCATGTATTTATTAGAGTTAAATGGAATAAACATATTGAATGGATTCAGAGCTTGAGGAATTCTATTCTCTGGTTTAAAAAAGCTGTTCTTGTAATAGTCATTATATTTAGTGGCTGCGGAAGATTTCATTTTTGTGTACTTCTCATGGTGTAGTATAGGAACTTTGTTTTTAGGTTTGTTTTTTTCTAAGTAGTTTACTGATTGTTTGTGTGCTTTCTCTAAATAGTGATGATATTCTGATAATAAATCTTCTATCTCCTCGTTACTTTCGCTTTCGTTATTTGCTTTCTCGAATGCTTCATTCTGAAACATAAAATTGTCATAAATGTCATAATGAAAAATATAAATTGTTCTAAATATGTATTTTAAAATACAAATTAGCGTTGCAAAATGATCGAAACACATTTTTCAAAAGAAGACTGTGATTTTATATTTAAAGAAAACATCAAATGTGCGAATGAGATAGCGGCGTGTCATATTCTGGGCTTTAAATGATGAGAAATAAATAATGTTGTACTTACGTTGTGTTCAAATTCGTTAAGAATATTCGCAATGTCGCTATATATTATGGTTTCGTATAGAGGGCTGACTTCTACCCCATTGTATTCGAAACCTTCGGAAATTTAACATAATATTAATAAGTTATTAATGTGTCTTATTTTTTCATAATACTTAGAAATTACTTACTCTCCGAGTCGAAACATAGTACACAGTTAAACAGGAATCCAGTAACCAAAATAACCGCTGCTTTCATGGTGCGTGCGAAGAAATTCACATTTAAATGAGCGCATTCGATCGCGCCTGCCGCTTACGTTTCCTTTTAAATGTTTACCTTTATGGGCTTACAACATCAAACAAAGGACCTTTGAAACCTATTGTATGCTTTTGGAAACATGACTTAACATTGTTACGCAATTTTCATAGCATTTGAGCCAGAGGCGGATTAATTCCTTAAAGGCCCGGGGTGGCCTCTGGTATCGGGCTCCATATTCAGTGCCGACTCTAGCACCACCACCGACGCGTTGGCCATAAAGTTACGCAGACAGTAGAAATAATATGCAAGCACAACAAGCGCAAAAGTTTTGAGCTGTTTTTCTATGCTGCTTGCTTATTTCAAGCTTTTTTAATCTTACAATGGGGCCCTCTGTTAGTGGAGCCCTGGGCGGAGCGCCCACTTCTCCCCATCTTAGTCCGCCACAGGATAGACCAAGTGCAACTCTTTTAGTTTTTATTTATTATGTCAACGGGGTTGGGAACTATCAAAGTGGCGCTAGCATAGCTACTTTTTACTTTAGCTTTCATTTAGTTTCACCTGTCCCGGTGTCTGTCTGTCTGTAATCAAATCTTGCAAGTATTTGACCCATATCCCGGGGGTAGAGCTGAAATTTGGCATACTTGTCAAGTTCCCATGACAATACAATATTATGGTGACAGCGACTGGCAGTGTTTGGGCTCATTTTGATCAGCACATCGTTCCGATCGCTAATTTCTAACTGAAAAAGATATGTAATGAGAATTTTGTTGTTAAGACATTTGATTTTTTTGTATCTATTACTCGCCGATCAAATAGTATGTAATCGCCGAAATGCCTCCTACATGCTAACTACAGTCTAGGATTATCTTATGGCGAAACTGGCAATTAATGACATATTGGTTATCTCTGTAGGAAACGGGCAGTAACAATGCGGAGGCTGAGCGGCTCACCATGCAGCGCTGCATTATCACCAGTATCATCGAGAGCGAGACCGTTTATGTTGAATGCCTTTACGTTATGGAGAAGGTGAGCACATTCGTACGCCGTACGTAGCAAATACATCACCCTTTTAATAGTCCACTACTGGAAATAGGCCCTAAATCCGAAAGGGCGCTTGGGCCATATCCACGCTGGCCTAGTTGCGAGTTGGTAGATACACAACACATATGTAATTGAATTTATTCTAGGTACGTAAGCAGGTTTCGTCTCTATGATTTCCTTCACCGAAAAGCCAGTGGTGTGAAAATCTGTACATAAACTCCAAAGAGCTCATTGGTACGGGCCCGGGACTTGAACCCGCGACCTCACGCTTTCACGTCTAGCGGTCTCCCAAATAGGCTACCACGGTTATTAGCAAGGACATGAGAGACGTTTAAATTTGTGCGACGCCGTATATTATTTTGTGTGTATACCTATCATGTTCTGACAATATGTTTTTGTACAAATAAAAATGTTGTCATTATTTTCTAGTATATGAACGCAATAAAAGCGACGCTGTCGACGTCCCAGCCTGTGATCACCGAGGAAGAGTTCAACACCATTTTCTATAAGATCTCGGAACTGCACGAGCTCCACAAGAGCTTCCTCGAGGGATTGAAGACGGCCGTCGCCACATGGGAAGAGCCTCTCTCAGTCGGAATCCATTTCAAGAAAATGGTAACACTGTTCAACTAACTTTTAAGCTTTCGAGATTCGAACACTTATTTAAGTTACCTAATTTTATCTTAATAAAGTGATTCACTATAAGTCCCGATAGTAATTTAAAACACTGTTAATCTTTCTCACATTATTCGAACTAATTACTTTTATTGTTTTACAAAAAATCTGACCATAAAGAGCTGAACACCAAAAACAGTTTAATAACTTGTTAGACAGAGAGCGCACTATACTTACAAATGATGTCACGTGTAAGTATGCCATACAAACTCCATACGGAAAGGGGAGAAAAGAAAGGAACAGAGCATCACTTCCAAATCCAAATAAAAAATTTGACGTTTATAAAGGGGTTACGCATATAGACTGCACCAAGCCTAATGGAGGTCATTGAACTCCTTATTATGATCAATTTTTACTGTTTTTTTTTTTCATGATTTCAGGCTTGGTACCAAATTAATAGTTATTCATAATGAGTAAAATGACCTCTTTTCGGCTAAGTTATCTTCTTGAAGCAAACTTTTTGAAGTGCTATTCACCGAAGTTGGAATGTTTTAACACTGAAAAAACGTACAGGTTTGACAAATTCATCACGTTAAAATTTCGAATTTACTTTTCGCGCTAGCGGATAAAAACGACTTGCGCGCTGATTTTAAAAGATAAAGTAAGACTTTCCGAACTAGTGAGATTAAAAAGATATTTTTCAACAAAAAAACTTGAAAAACTTCAAAATTTTCTTTCAATGAAAAACTTGTTCCATTTATGTAAAACTGGTCTCATTTTAATCTGCCCTTCTCTTTGATTCGTAGGCTGAAAACATAAACGTGTACGGCGCATTTCTTCACAACTACGGTCGCGCGACGGACGCGGTGCGGCGCCGTTGCGGCTCCTCGCAGACGTTCGCCAATCTCACGCGACAGATCGCGTGTCGCGGCCAGCCTGTATCGCTCGACGATCTGTTGCACAAGCCTGTTGCTCGCGTGCAGAAGAACGCCCTTGTTTTACATGTAAGACATCTGAACTCATCATCATCATTTCAGCCATAGGACGTCCACTGCTAGACATAGGCCTCCCCCATCGATTTCCAAAAGGATCGGTTGGAAGCGGCCTGCATCCAGCGTTTTCCTGCGGTCTCTTTTAGGTCGTCTGTCCATCTTGTGGGTGGACGTCCTACGCTGCGCTTACCGGTCCGTGGTCTCCACTCGAGAACCTTTCGGCCCAATCGGCCATCTGTTCTGCGTGTTATGTGCCCTGCCCACTGCCACTTTCACATCTGAACTCGTCTAGTGACAATGTAATGCACAACATAGATCAAACGGGCACATGAAGTATTTAAGCGTCGTGTTAAACTGCACTATATCTCGAAATAGCTCCTGTATCTTTATGCCCTCGCTTTATATTTACAAGTATGTTCATCATATTTTTATTTATGGTATTATATCATAATTTTTCTCTGTGTGTTTGTCACCTAACTCCTCATAAACGGCTGGACCGATTTGAATTAAATTTTGTGTGTTTATTGCAATGGGTTCCTGGATGGTTTGAAAACACAATTGGACTAGGACGTCATCTGCTGGGTCCGGTAGTTATTGTTTCAGTATTAGTGTATTATTATAATGTATTTCTATGCCTTATTAACTACATTTATTCCATTATTACAGCACACCCCATCTTTTACCTCTTCTGTATGTCCTCTCCATACTAAGGTTGCCTGGAAGAGATCGCTTATAGCGATACGGCCGACAAGGATAAAGATTTTACTAGTGTTTTAGTTGTTTTTGTCTTATGTATAGCATTTCTGGTGTGAACAATAAAGAGTTATGTATCTATCTATAGGTCACGTAACGTAACAGATGGTAGATCGCAACGATCGATTGATCTATCACAACGGCGATTGATTAATCGCTGATCGCCACCATAGATCACATATGTCTGGGGCAGGCCCTTTCTCCCACTTTACAGTTTTTTTGTGATCTGATGCCATGATAGATAATTTTTCAGGGTACCATAACAATAAAATAAAAAAACCGACCAAGTGCGAGTCGGAGTCGCGCACGAGGGGTTCCGTACCATTATCTATAAAAATGGCAAAATAAAAACATGTATGTTGTATGGGAGCCCCCCCCGTAAATATATTTTTATTTAAATTTAATTATTTATTTTTAAAGTGAATATATAACTAAATATTCTGTGAATATTTCAAGCGTCTACCTGTTGCCGTTATCAATATCGAGCAAAAACGAGCAAAAAATCACCCTTTGGTTACGGAAACCTAAAAACATTATAACTCTATTCTTTTTTGTTCCAGGACCTAATAAAATACACACCAGCTAGTCACCCTGACCACGCAATGTTGACGGATGCTCTAAACATGACGCAGCATTTCTTGGACGAATTTAATATAATACAGACAAAGTCTATGTTTCCAGTAAGTATTTGATTCACTAATATTCTTATTCCATTAAAGTTTAATAGATTTAACCATGTTCCTTTCTTGTTGCAGAATGCCGACCGAGCTCAAAGGAGGCTGGTCAAAAACTCATTCATAGTAGAACTTTCAGACGGACATCGAAAATTGAGGCATCTGTTCTTATTCAATGACGTCATTGCTTGCGCTAAATATAAGGTAAGATAGTAGGTAAATCCTGACTAATATAATAAAAGCGAAAGTAACCGTGTCTCTGTCCGTTTGTTCGCTTTTCACTACTAAACAACTAGGCTGATCTTAACAAAATTTGGAAGGATTATAGTGTACACCATAAGAACGGACATAGGGTACTTTTCCTCGCAGAAAATGCGGAAAACTGGAAAATCGCGGGTCACGCCGCGGGATACAACTAGTGACGTATACAGGGTTACGCATTTACCCTGTTCTAAGCCGAAAAGAGGTCATTGTACTCATCATTATGGACAACTTTTACTATGGGACTAACCCTGAAATCGCGAAGAAAAATTAGTTTCATCATCATAATGATGACTACAATGACCTTCTTTCGGCATAGTATAGGGTATATGCGTAACCCTGTATAATAGCTGTCTTTACTGCTCCGATAACACTTTTCACTCTATACTATTACTGATTCAAGTTCTTAAGATACCTTTGCTTCTACTTTATTATGATTAGGGACATCTTATTTCATCGCCAATAGAGTCCACATTCATTATAAATACAGAATTTGTTTCTTTGATGGCAACAAAATGAGAATTAAAAAAAAAGTCATCCTCTTTATGTACTCATATGTTTTCTCTAAAAACATGTTTATTTCCATTGAACATTTAATCAGAGGGGAAATGTTGGAATACATTATTATATCTAGAACTCAGCAGGCCTAGCACGGGCTGCAGACAGATTGTCTTTCCACCGTTTTTATCCCGCTAGAAAGAGACAAACGTATCCATATCCTAGCTCTGTCGCGTCTACGCGCGGATAAAAACAGTGAAAAGACAATTTTTCCACGGACTGTGCTAGACCTGCAGGTGCCTAGGTGGAACTCTTCATTAATTCCACTTGTGGGTTTATCTTATTATCAATAGTAAGGTTATCCCCATTGGCTTCCTATAATTTCGACTATAACCAAGACTTTAAAAAACTATATTACACTTGTAAATAAAACACTTGTTAGTAATACCTGTTAGGTGTTTTCCCAGGCGTCAGGTCGCGACAAATTCACCTTCGAGTTGAAATGGTTCATCCCACTACCCGACATAGTGGTGGTGGAAGAAGACAGTGCGCTGGCGAACGCAGCTGACGCGAGAGAAACCTCTCCCGCCAACATCGTAGCACTCAAGTCGCAGGCCTCTACTGTGCGTGACCAAATACTCGCCGAAGAGAGAGCTGCTAGCGACGACAAGGTAAAATACTCAGAAACGCTATGCACAGAACTTCCAGAGTCACAGTCCTCATTCGTCCTCAAGTTTTATTTTTATTTATTTTTTGTTTCTTGTAGTGTTATACAGTTATATATAACAGGTGCTTAGAAATAAATAAATAAATATCTGGGACTAAGTAAAGCTTGTAATATGGCTGCCAGAGAGTGATATACGTACATATATATTTTTAAACACATACTTAAATAGATATTAGCACTCAGCCATAAAACAAACACAAATGTTTGTCCTAGGTGGGTATCGAACCTACACCCCCTAGCCCAGAAGGCAGGTTCACTACCAACTAAGCTAACGGGGCTGTCAAGAAGAAGAGAAGCTTTGTCATGGGTCATGGGCAGAATTGTGAAGGTCGGCAAGAGAGAAAGGTGGCTTGATTGGTACAGACAAGGGTTTATCCAGACCATTGTTGGATTGGATGTAACTTATTTTTGAAATTGTTTTTATAACGTTGAGGTAAAAGACTTTGTTTTGTACAGAAAATGCGTCTGGGCGGTCGTGGCGCGGCGGAGAAGCAGCGCAAGAAGCTGGCCGAGCTGGAGGGGCAGCTGGTGCTCGCCTCGCCCAACCTTACCTTCAGAGTGGGCGCGAAGGCGCCGGCTGGCACTGCCCTGCAGCGACAGCACATATTCTTCCTCAGCTCGGAGTATGAGCGCACGCAGTGGATCGACTCTATACATGCTTTACAGGTTCGTGTGATTTGATTCAGATTGATGATTTTTTCGTTTACCATCTCTGACATTGACTGCTAACACAAAACATACTAAAAGTATTTAGTGTCTGATTTTGATTTGATAAAGATCTTTATTTATCATAATTAATTAAATTCTAACAATACAGACACGGTCTTATGTAGATGACAGACAAATATATTGAATTCTTAGGCTACATACACCTCTAACAGTCATTTAATAACTAAAAGTTAAATAATTATGTTACATTGTAAAACGTGATGGTTAATAAAGTATGGGTATATATTACATACAACTAAAGATACGATGCACAATTATGAGTCTTTTAGTGTCTCATAAGGCACGTAAGTGCGTCCGCGTTATTGTTCGGCAAATCGGCGCAGTCACGGCGTGGTTGCCCGCGCCATGATCTTCCATCGATCACTACAACGTGATTTGCGATCGTATTGGTTTTCCCGGGGTTCATTGACCGAGCAATGAGTGGTCTCAGATTCTACCAGAACAAGTCAGCATTTGTATGTATGATCAAAGCCGGATTTAGAGGTCTGGAGGCCTCGGGGCATGTTTACTAGACTGTGTTTTTCTTTCTTAAGTCTATTGTGGGGGCCCCTTTTTTGTGGAGGCCCGGGACTGTAGTCTCGGTTGCCCTCCCCTAAATCCGGCCCTGTGTATTGATGATAACTTTCGTATCGTTGATCCGATCTTTACGACATTTTGTAGGCAAGTGGTTCACGCAAATAGAATTTTCAAGTTCAGTGAACAATTTTTTTTTCTATTGGACTAACTGTTGCCTTTTGACTTGCATATAAACTTTCAACCCTTTTTCGTTTCTTTTTTTGTATTGAATTTTTTGCTTTGGCCGCCACGTCGCTTGATGTTAAGCGATGATGCGGTCTACCATGGAACAAACTTGCCTAGTAGAAACCAGTTCTTAAAGACACCCTGATTGTAACTATCGAGGAACACCCTTTCAGACTTCGCATTCCACTGTCTAGCGGTTTACAGTGTGCACACAATAAAAGTAGAATCAAAGCGCTTTATACCGGTTTTCGGAATATAATACTGATTATCGGAATATCCACCATGAAACCCTGACTGTCTGATAGAAAAATGGATAGGAGAGAATTAGATCATGCAGTTAGTTTCCATCGAATGATATAAACATCATTCTGCAGGCGTCATCAGCACCACCGGCGGGGTCGAGTAGCATATCGATGCTGGAGCTGCAAGCGTGGGTGACAGCGTGCCGCAGCTACCTAAAAACAGACATGGGGTCGTATCTATTGCGCAGTGGCCGCGACGACTCATTACTGCTGGGTGATCTGCAGCTGCACGTCGGCGGCATGACGGCGCCGCTCGACACCGCTGCAGGTACTGTTATAGAATACGGCTTATAGCATCAATCCATTTATCCGTATACTAACTGAGCGAGCAGTCTCGCTAGCCAGCCTCTGACTCGTATGCCCTAAGACGAATTGCAGTTCAATGCGGTCTTATAACATTGAACAGCAGTTGAACCTTATTCTTATTATATATGGGGGCCAATGCGTCTTGCATTAACATTGTCATCAAAATCTGTTCACCCAGTCGAAAGGTCTGAGCTAACAAACATAAAAAAACACTGTTTTAAACTATCACGGTTGTTCACTAAAGTTATATTATTATTTACGGGATATTTACCAACCACCCGCATTCTTCAGTGTTCCCGTGAACATGGTGCATGTAACTGCGCCGAAAAATCGAGAGCTCCTTCCACAACCTTACCACGGTAAATATCCCGTAAATAATCATATAACTTTATAAAAAAACCAGTCGATTTGAGAACGTCCTTCTATTTGGAAGTCGGTAAAAAATATTATTTATAATTGTCTTGTATGTTTTCCTTCCTTGTTTGTGCGGTCTTTTACTAAAGAGTTATCTTACCAAAATTGCTAAAAGTCGGAAAAGAGGGCCTTAAAAGTAAGCTGCATCAAACCAACGTTATTCCACAGATTACTACATAGTGGTGGAGGTGGACTCGTACGGGCATTATTTCCGCAAGGCCAAGTCGAAGCTGGTGTGCCGCAGCGCGCAGCCGCGGTGGAATGAAAGCTTCACGTTAGACCTGGAAGGGTCGCAGAACCTTCGACTGTTGCTTTACGAAGATGCGGCGCGGCCCGTGCTCAGGGGCAAGTGCACAATCAAGGTAAGTTAGTCGGGCCTTGAATCGACATAAACATGGAGTGATACTTCTAATCAACAAAAAAATAATACTAGCAACGAATAATCTATATCTTTACATATAATAAAAACGTAGAGTAAAAAAATATGTAATAGCGGGACATAAAAAAAAAAAAACAAAAAAAAAAACAGGGCGTCTTAAAATAAGCAGCTGAACACGTTAAGACAGTTTCTCGAATTTTTGTCTGTTTGTCCATGCACATCTAAAAGGGTTGAAAGTTTATATGAAAATAATAAATAAATATGGGACATTTTTTGCACACACGGTCATCTGACCCCAAACTAAGCTAAGCTTGTAACATGGCTGCCAGAGACTGATATACGTACACATAAATATTTTTTAAATACATACTTAAATATATATATCGCAAGTATTGTTTGCCCTAGGTGGGAATCGAACCCCACGTCCCCAAGTGCAGAAGGTAGGTTCACCAGCAACTGAGCCACTGGGGGAATAATATATACTGGCTACTGCTGCTATACAAAAAAGTATAAATAATCTGCAATCGGCTAAATAGATTCTCCTGAATCATAGCTAAGAACATACTCTATACACTCTATATACTCTACCAAGTCATATTTCAAACAACAAAAATGTAAATGAAAATCGGTCCAGCAGTTTAGGAGTTACGGTGCTACAGACAGACACATATACACGTTAAACTTGTAACACACCGCTTTTTGCGTCGGGGGTTAAAAATAAATAGCTCGAATTTTTTATTTTCACGATTGCGATTAAGACGACTTAAAGTGCGAGCTTATATATTTCTTAATTTTAAACAAATTTTGATTTTGTTTTATCTATTTATATTTAGCTTTTTTTCATAAGAAAATTAAAAAATCTCTGTTCTGCAGCTTGACATGACGTCACGCAGCAGTCTATGCACTGCAGCTAGTGTTGGTCAACACCTCGTCGCTCCACCTCGGTGGCTTGCCTTGTCGTCCTATGATGTTCCCTTGTGTTTGTTAGTTGTTACGCGAATGGGTGAGCGAGAGTGCGGCAGGCGGCGTGTCGCGTACCGTGGGGCTCGGTGGCGGCTCGCTGCCGCTGCGCATGCGCGTACTACCGCCCGAGCGCTCCGCGCGCCGCGTGCCCAGCGCCAAGCCTGGTGCGCTCTTCGGGGCCAAGATCACAAACGCAGCCAAGTAAGTATATCGCTAGTGGTCACTTCACTACTCTGCAATACACCTCACAGGTGCTACTTCAGCTACTTCTAATCGCATTTGTGATACCACACTAGCGCGCATAACTTCTGTAAGGTGTTACGAGCACAAGGCCGTTATTGTGATAGCGTGATAGGTAACATAATAATTTGGCTATTAGGTATGTATTCCTTTTATTTCTGTTAATTTAACTTAATATATCTTTATGTAAATACTACTTATCAACTATCTTACCTAATGTCCAATATCTACCTATCTATCCAGGCCTATCTTGGTGTTGCAACGAGGCATTTAAACAATTTTAGTTTGTATTAATGAAAACTTTTTTCTGGCTTTTGTGTAACTATTCATCGTATATCTACCGTGTTTGTTATCAGCTGTTTATTTTCCATGTAAAATAAAATAATCAGGCTGCTAGTATTCTAACTCCAAGAGGGATTATTGTACACGAAAATGAAAGAGTTATTCACGGTGATAAATAACACCGAATATGTCCTCTTCAGTTCCGGCATACCAGATCTGTTTAATCATGTATAGCGAGTGAGCCGGAGAGACAGTATTTTCTCTGCTCTAAACTTTGCCACTTGAAAAACTACAACCGCATCACACTAGTAAGTCTGAAATCTGCTTTGTTTGTTCCAGACGCGAGAAACGCAACATCCCGTTTATAATAAGCGCGTGCGTGCGCGAGGTGGAGCGACGTGGCATCCACGAGGTGGGCATCTACCGCGTCTCCGGGAGCGCCTCGGACCTCAACCGACTCAAGAAGAGCTTCGAGACGAGTGAGTTATCCACATTACTGTTTAGTTATAATAGTCGTAAATACGATAAATATTGTTTTTAACCGACTTCCAAAAAGGAGGAGGTACTCAATTCAACTGTTTGTTTGTTGTTTGTTACCTCAGAACTTTCGACTGGGTGGACCGATTTGGATTATTATTTTTTTATTTGAAAGCTGGTATTTCCCGTGTGGTCCCATTTCATCCAGTTCTGTCATAATTATGGAGTCGTTTTTTTTATATTGATAAATTATATTACTTCGGGACATTTTTGCACACACAGTCATCTGACCCCAAACTAAGCAAAGCTTATATTATGGCTGTCAGTCTTCTACTTTTTTACTTATTTGCCATGCTCTACAGACCCCTAAAAACTGATTATTCGATACAAGATTGCTGAAATGGTGAGTTTTCCAATAACGCCCTTCATTAGATTGTTTTACTGTCTTCCCTTTTACCAATAATTCTGTTGGGACAGCTACATTTGCAGTCTTGACCTAAATGTAAAGGAATATTCTATAAAAACCGTCAATCATTTCTCAATATAAAGACTATCCGGTAATATGGTTTCCCAGATGCATATGAAGCGGAACAGCTGTTGAAAGAAGTGGACGTACATTCCGTGACGGGCGTCCTCAAGCTGTACCTCCGAGAATTGCCCGAAGCTTTGTTTACGGACGCCTTATATCCAGAGTTACTACGCGCTTGGGGATCCACTCAAGTAAGTCTATTTATTTCACAAGTTTTCAATTATAATTATAGGATTCTGCTCTCTCTGCATGCGAGATAGCAATGTTTGAGATTTAAAAAACCTTATTTACCATACTGATGTTATTTTTACTATTTTACGGAACGTCCAAATAAGTGTGAAATTGGCATAGCATTTTATCGGATTTATACATTTACAGCAGTTTCTGAAATTTTATGTGTGTTTGATGTTTTAGGGTGTGGGTACATCAGTAGACTCAGGGCCGGCGCACACGCGCCGCCACGCGCTCTTGAAATGCTACGCACAGCTGCCAGATCTCAACAAGAACTGCATAGACTTTCTACTCAACCATTTTGTCAAGTGAGTAAACTAACATCTAAAGATCTAAACTAGCACATCTAAAGATCTGTTGACTTTAGTGTTTTAACGTTTATGTAGTATAATATTACTATGATTTGACTTATGTAACATGTAATGACTTAGCTAAGTGAAAATCAGCTAACTCTCAACCCATAAAAACCAAGACTATTACTTTTGCACCCAACACCTCAGTGCAGCCTACTCCATACTTTTCGAGCTCACACAGTCATGTCCCAGTAACATGAATAATAGCAGCTGTGAATGGACGCCATTAGAGCGAACCACATACATAAAGTATCCTGGTGTTATGGTAGATAATGCCATGAACTGGATACCGCACATAGACTCTATGGCGTCTCGCTGGTGGCGAAAGCTTATCTACGTGTATAAATCTCTTAGATTGATCCCTACTGTGGTTGACCTTCATTACTACATACTTTAGCCCAATCAGTTTCATCATAATGTGTTTCCTCTTGGGGTTGCTCTGCTAAAACCCAAATGATAAGATAGGAGAGAGCGCAGAGAGCTGTCCTTTGTATTATTATTATCTATTTACCTTGTGGCGTGTGTAGAGTGAACCAACACGAGAGCGAGAACAAGATGTCCCTGCACAACCTTGCGACGGTGTTCGGTCCGACGCTGTTGCGGCCGGGCAGCGCGGGCGCGGCCGCCAAGCAGCGTACCGACCTGCTCGCCGCAGGTACAGTCGACGCCATGGCCCAGGCTGGCATCCTCTACTGCCTGCTTCAACAGCGGCAGCTCGCCGCGCAGCTCTCTTCGCACCACCGCACTCCCACGCTCCTCGAGTAATCCAACACATTGCTAACTAGCGCTAATAGGTCTGTGCCTTATTTTTTTTTATTATCTAATAAAAAAGCTGGTTATAAATAGAGCCCATCAACGAAAATAAAATTTGTTCAATAATAAATAAGTTATAATATTTTAATTTCATGCTAGACAGAGAGCGCACTATAGCACGTTATGACGTCGAACCGTTCACGCTTTGCGCGAGAGGGACTAAGCTTCCGCTGTCTATCCTCACCAAAAACTTTAAACGCTTATAACTCAAAAAAAAATCTGCCAATTTAAATTATTTTTTCAGTATGTGTAATGCATTTAATTATATCCTTCTCTAAGCCTGTTATTCATAATAAATGAAACAGGACACAGGCCTATCTAACTTTTTAACAGATTACAGTAAAATGTTCAGCCAGGCAGATGTTTGAATGATACATTTAAGTATCTGTTTTGGGTTTGGTTGTTAGTTATGTACGTTCCACTGCATCCCCGTATCCTCACAAAAAGCAAAATCATGGATTTCCCTATGGAAACCTGGATAAAGATTAAAATACTGTGTAGAGCGAGAAGCCGCCAGGTTGCTGGCGGTCATGGTTCCCACATAGCATTTTTAAAGTTTACTTTCTTAGTGTAAATGTTAGGATTACCGCTGCCGGTTGCAGAAATCTTAATTAAATTATATTATTAATAATGATTGACCTTAACTTGACACATTTCTTTAGTCTGTTTCTTTAATTCTAATTGTGATCCAGCCGGACTAGCGTGCGCGCCGCGAAAAAAAATGTCGTTTCTTTTTATCATGCCAAAGCGATATAGGCGTATATGAAACCGTAGGCACCTTGTCGCGTTCTCGCTTGACAAAGTGACGACAAGATTTTGTCGCGGTGCGCATGCTAGCCATGCAGATTACTCTACGCACGACCAAAACTGAAACTAAATTTGTTTGATGAAGGAAAACTTTTAAGCATAAAACGCCGCTGGTCGCGTGATTGGTTATTTAGAATGCCTCTATGTAAACAACAAAGAGTGTAAATAAAATAATGAATGTAACAAGTCGCAAAGTTAACTTTTAAGGGTTATTTCTCAAAACTCATTATGCTTTAATTGGAAGAGGAAACTCCACCTCTAGGTAAATATATTGATAAATCAATTGAGCGAAACGGTCCGAAAGACTAATCACTACTGCTTACGGACAGCTCTTGGAAATCAAATTTACACTATGGAGCATTTTTCAGCATTTTTATTCATACATTCCATTGATTAAAACAGACTGAATGTAGTATGTACTGCTTATTTATATCATTTACACGAAAATAAAAATAAAACAATATTATTGTAATTTGTATAAACATTATTGTAGCTTAAAAAAAGCAACAGAAACATGTGATTCTGAAAGCTATGGAATTGTTTTTTTTGTTGGTCATGTGAAAATGTATTAAACTATCGAACAAGTTTCTAAACGAGTATTATGGAAAGGGACCGAAATATTGTAACGCTAATTATATTAGAGTAAATTGGAGCAGACTGATTTTTATATTTAACTGTGACTATGTAGCATACTTAATTCAGCATCAGAATAAAAATACATTGGTTATAAAACAAAGCGTACATAGTGTATGTAAATATCGATGCGAACTTTTAATTAAATAATTTATAAATGCAGTTTTAGATTTTTACAAAAAAGTACATTTATTTAATTTTGCTGGTTGCCAGCAGTTGCTTGAATTTGGTGTAAGTAGTTTTGTTGCATAAATTTGAGTGAATCCCCGTTTAAACTCACACCAAGTGGGTATTTCTTCTAATTATACATAGATCTAAGTGTTAGTGGTACATGATGGGTTGTTAAGAAAGTACGTAATTTTTAAGACTATATTGGACATAACACCTTGCGTCCATAATAGCATTTGATATGCTAGTCGTGTATTATTTAGTACCTTTAGTAACATAATTATTATGTTTATCAGCACTTCTTACTATTAAAAGTATTGTGAGATGCATGCGTATTATGAAACTTTGATCGGGATCGCGACTTGTCAAAATTATGTAAAAAAAAAAAAGCGTTGTCTATTTCCAATTTCGTAGTATGAAATTGGAAATAGACAACGCTGTTTTTTTTTTTTTTTTGCGTCATAACCCCTTTCAAGTGTCAAAGTTCTGTCAATTCTGACACTGACTGACCCCGATCAAAGTTTCATAATACGCCTGATGGTTGCAGTAATATCCAAGAATGGTAATCCACAGCACCGCTAGGCCACATTGTATTAACTTTAACTCATAATGAAAGTCACATTGAATAAATAAATTGAATTGATTGACATATTCGTTGGTTAGTACTGGTACATATCACATTGGCTTTCTTTTAAGAGCTTAACTGAATGCCTATCCCACACAATTTTGTCCTGGCGATACTGTTTTTTTGTCGTTAGCCTAATAGTTTTACATAATTAAGGACATGAAAGGAAGTAAAAAACTAGCATTTTTTTCAGTTATTGATGAGTCTTTCGTTATGTCAAACAAGTAACAAAAAAGGTAAATTTTTGATGGTCCATGTATGTGTGAAAAAAATTAATCGCTGTGTTGCATTTTTAATCTTACACTGCATCACGTTACAGTGTTGTGGGTTGTCGCTCTTTAATTTTATTATTATGTTTTGCACACCTGTATTTAGGTGTTTACTTCACAAATAGGCGTAAATGAATGTTATATCCCTTAGTACTTAAATGATTTATTTTTTACCAAAAATTATAAAAACTTAGACACTGATTCATTTATTTTGTGTTATTTTTTTTGTTGACTAATATATTCAATACTTAGATTTTAAGGACCCGAGTTTGTAAAAAAACGCGTTTGTAAAGCCTTATCATTTTGAAATTCAGCATTAAATTCCCTTCACCAAAGACCAGGTTACCGTAATCTCAAAAACATTCTTATAACCTTATATATAATAATCTTACATTGACTTTTGTCTTGCTCTCTCATTAGCCGAAAGAGCCAGACAAAATTAAATGTAAGGTTATTTATAAGAATGTTTTTGTGATTATGGTAACCCACCAGCTATATGAACTGTCTGCTTTAAACGCTAAGTACATCTTTGTATTGTTTCTAATTCATTCATTATTAATCTTAAATTCATGAAACTTGTTTATAAGCAAGCAATATTATCAAGCTACTCCTATGCATGCTGTTGCCAAACCAAGAGATGCCAATTTTATTCTTTTAGTGTGGTAGATGTGGCAACCTTTGCATTTTTGTCAATTTAAAGATGACTGTTGAAGCTTATAGCTTAATAAATTACAGGTGAAATTTTGTCTTATAATGTGTTTCCATGAATAGTATTATAGGACAATTTGTATTAGTCTTGAAGTGTTACCTTGTAGTGTCTGAATTGAGTTTACTGTGTTTACCTGAATAGTGTTTTGGTTGCAATAAACTTTGCAAGTTTGCTTGTTGTGCTAAATTGATTTTAACTGCTGTATTATTGCTACATTCCGCAACAGAAATTTTTAACCATTTGTTAGGCAATAATAGGTCAAACTTTAAAAGCACAACTATGATGAACTATGTAGGCTTTATTGCAAGTATACCCTGCTCTAAGTAATGTGTTAGTGATTCAATATTACTGTAATATAAAGTATTTACACAATTTTGTTATTATGTCCCATGTATTTAATTTTTGTATATAAATGACACTAAATAAGCTATGTAACTTTTGCAATAAATGTATTTTTAATACACCTTTCTATTGCTTTTCATTTCTAAATAGGCATTATTTTGAAAAGGAATATAAAGAATACCATCATGGGTTCAAAGTTTTTGGAACTCTGACAGCTGCAGATTACTAAAAGCAGAATGAAGACTAAAAATAATGATGACCACATTTGCTGCCTGCGTTTTTTTTCTTCATTTTTAGTGCACAGCTCTATTGACTCTACTCTTTGTCAGCTTAAACAGGCATCATTGTATTACATTCATAAATCTATGTGTGCATGCGCAGCTCGGTTGTCACAGCAAAGAATCGTTGCTGTGACAACCGAGCTGCGCATGCTATAGCTTCTATAGTTGCAACTATAGCATCTATAGCTATACAAGATAAACCTGAGAGAAACACTTAGACATCTGCCTTTTTCTGCATGAAGTCCGGGCAAACTCTTTGTGTATATTTGTATTCACGGACGCCATGTGAAAGTTGTTGCTACGCCCATGCATGTGTTCAAGGAACAGAATTTTATCTATACTAATATTATAAAGAGGAAAGATTTGATTGTTTGTTTGTTTGCATTGAATAGGCTCCAAAACTAGTGAACCGATCTGAAAAATTCTTTCATTGTTGGGAAGCTACACTATCCCCGGGTGACATAGGCTATTTTATATTTCGTAGCGAGGCCGACGGCCGAGCTACCTATTCCTGTGTGAAGCCGGGACGGACGGCTAGTTGAAAATAAAACAATTGACTATAAATATACAGGCTATATTATATTTTGTAGCGAGGCTGACGGCCGAGCTTACACCTGTGTGAAGCCGGGACGGACAGCTAGTTGAAAATAAAACAATTGTCTATAAATATACAATGATTTATATTTGATCTAAGTTTATAAAATAAAACAGCAAGAAAATCAAATTTTCTTGCCAAAATAATATTTCAGATATCTATATTAATAAAATTTAAAAATTCTTAATAATCTGAATTAGGTTTTAAGGGAAAAAATAATCTCTCCGATGATCTCAAAAGGGCTGGCAGAGTTTATAATTAATATTGAAAAAATAATAATCATGAACTATGTGGGCTCCTAAACAAGTGTTGTTTTGATATTATATTTGTCTTTTCGTAAAAACACTGTGTAAAATATACAAGCATCAATCTTGTTTTGACTCTAATGCAAAGTCATGAAGTAAATCAATAATGATTCAAAATCTACCAAGTTTGAGTCAGGCTTGCTTTACTCCACTTCCAAAACTTTCACCTAAACAGTCTAGCAAGTAAATAAATAAATACTGAAAAACTATGAGTACAGCTAATGTTAATTAGTTTCTAGGATCAATAAATGATTAACACTATAGATACTATTGCCGATTCCCTTTGGTGCTTTAATAAAATTACTGATAATAATATAATTACTAAGTTGAAACCCATACTATTTCAACATAATCTTAATTTGCTATGTTAGTAAAGTAACCACACCTCGCACTTCAATCTCACCTGATGTATGCCCAAAAAACTACCCACTTTGGCAATTTGGTCAAAATTATAGCAAAAAAGTCACAAATATATTCCTAATGCCTTGATCCCACCTAACAAGTACAGTGGTGAGACAGGGGGGGGGAGGCTTAGGTTTTCGTCACATAGTCATTATCCCCTAGGGAAATATCAGGGTTTTTCGAGCTATATTCAAATAATGCACGGACTCTTGGAGTCACGCGGCAAGTGCCATATTAATAAAGACAAATATGAGTATGTATAGTGTAGAGTACAGAGAAGTTTCTGTACATATGTAATTTTTTTTTATTTAAAAACATATTTATGAATTAGGTACCACATGAAAACTAGAGGTCCCCCTCTAGTTTTCACATATTAGCATGTACTATGGGGGTCACTTAAGGAAGGGTATAAAACTTTTAAAAAAATCGTCACGTCGTATAGGTAAGTTCCCGTAATGTTTGTAAATTTTATACTTTACTAGTAAAAACATAAGTATTATAATAGTAAACTAATATAGATTTTTCTTGACAACGCTTAATAACGCCATAGAATGTGCAGTCCTTAAGTGTTATTATACAGAGTTAACAATGTGTATATAAATAAATAAATAATATAATTAGATATCTAGGTTGACTTTTCAAAAGTTTTTGCTATATTAGTTAAGATTTCATTAATTGCTACATGAAAATTGGAACTTAGATAAATATTTTGCATAACTTCTAGCATATGCATGTGTGCTGGTTCTAGGTAATATATTAAGATGCCTAGAAATATGAAAAATATATACAAGACT
This sequence comes from Agriopis leucophaearia, assembly GCA_949125355.1. Lineage (NCBI taxonomy): Eukaryota > Metazoa > Arthropoda > Insecta > Lepidoptera > Geometridae > Agriopis > Agriopis leucophaearia. The sequence goes on from OX421275.1 coordinate 11,355,632, forward strand.
GATCTAAAATATCTTATGTGTATAATTGTCGCTATGACTGTAAGGCCTGTGTATAAAACAAATTTTTTCAATGTAGTGAATAGTATATCATCATGCAGTTTTCTCGTTATACACATTCCACCCCAGAGCACATTAAGGGGTTCACATGATGTACAGTTCTTGGCTCCAGTTCCTGCACAGGTCCTACAAGAGCTATCACAGGCTCTGCATTTGAAGCTTCCTTCTTTATTGATACAAAGCTCATTAGGTTTACAGCCAGATTGAGACAAGCATTCATCTATGTCAATACAGATACCAGATTCCAGTTGCCAACCTGGCTTGCATGCGTGGCAGGCAGATGGCCCTTCTCCAGAGCAGCCTCTACATGCATGATGGCACTGCTCACATGAACCGTCCCTTGCAGAGAAAAAATTGTCAATACATTGATCACAGTTGTATCCGATATATCCTCTCTTACAAATACATGTTCCGTTCCCCTGGCGAGTGCCATCTCCATCACATCTGCCGTTGCCATTGCAAATTTTATTGTTTACTAAAGGACAAGGGGTACAAGTTTCTCCAAAATGATCGACTGGACAACAGTACTTTAAAGTTTCAATGCACAGCCAAGTGTACATGTCAATTGAATTAGGGTCTTCATGAAACCACAATTTTTCTATAACTTGTTCAGCTTCCTCTGAGAGGGCGTAACAGTTGTCTTGGTGCTTACTTAGTTCTGAACAAAGACCTTCTTGTATTTCTACTAGGCGTATTTCACTACGCGCGTAAGATTTCAATTTGGACTCTTCCCATGCTGCATCACCACCTTCGTATTTTCCGCGTGATGTTTTCTTCAACCAGTAGTTAAAAGAATCCGTGAGAACCTTGCAGCGACCGCATTCATTAAGTATTTTATCTTTACGACCAACTATATCCGGCGAACGTACTTTTTTACTTGAGATAATATCACTTAGGAAAATTACAAATAATATAAGTGCTTTTGTAACAATTTTTCGAGACATGACTCGCTTAAAATATAAATACAAGCAACACTTTTTCTTGACCAGTAATCACAGCAATGTGTGGTTTTTTATTCAATAAATGGAAAATAAAACTTCGTACAAAACGTCTACATCTCCAAGAAAAGGAAAATCCTAAAATTACGAACACGAATAATCACGATTAAATTTTGATTGACATTGATAATAACATAGCAAAGCATCATGACATATGACACAAAACTTCAGGCAAGTTTTTTTTTTAATTTATTCCGTGACCATAGATACAAAATCTTTTTATCGGAATAATAATTAGTTTACAATAACGCCAAATAAGTCGTAGCCACAGTCAACTAAAATAAGTCACAGTCAGGACTAAGATATGCCCTAGTAAAATGGTGAAGTCTTATCTGGGTTCGATTCCCATCTAGGACAAACATTTGTGTGATGAACATTTGTGTTTGTTCTATGTCTGGGTGTTAATATCTATTTAAGTATTTATTTAAAAATATATATGTACGTATATCAGTCTCTGGCAGCCATATTACAAGCTTTGCTTAGTTTGGGGTCAGATGACCGTGTGTGGAAAATGTCCCGAATATTAGATCAGTGCATACTCTCGAGCACGGTTTTCTATAGTTCCTTCTTGATAGTTCTTAGCCTGCGCTCCGCAGTAACATTACATATTCTGTAACAATTTCAACTGGCTGTCTATTATGGTTCGAAGGATACATTATAGCCGACAAAAGGTAAGATGGACAGACGGTCAGACAGACAGACAGCGTTGGCTTAATAATAGGGTCCCGTTTACATCATTGGGTACGGAATCCTAAAAATTATGTGATATGAGAAAAGTAAAGTTCAAACAAAGTATCAAAACAAAAAGCAACATAAAAAGTACTTCTAAGAAAAAGTACGTGTATGCGGTACTCATTTTGTGAACTCTTATTACGCCAAGGCCCTGGATTCCATAACTAAAACAAGTACGAAACACGGCATGTTAAGTATGATGGTTTGGCAGTAATTTGGCGAGAAAATAAGAGTTTTGGCGCCAACGTGGAAAGTCAGCTCGTTGTATTATTATCCAAAACTTGTGTATTTTTGAGTAATAATGTACTATTGTGGATTAAATGCTCGTAAACGTGATCGAGAGTGGTGAAGTGATAAATAAGGTGAATCATGTCATGTTGTTTGTAAAACTCCATAAAGATAAAGACTCTTGTAAAGCCTCCATCACGATATACATCCTTGATACCATTATAAATCAAGAGATTATATTTTGTATCCACGGTCATGATTTAAAAAAAACTGAAATAATGACTTTCTATGCCTAGTTTTTTTATTTTATAGTCTGTGGTTAATCCACAAAGCACCTAGGATAGGAGTATTACATTCTCTTGGCCACAAAGTACTTTTAAAAAGTAGGGGCAGGGGGCGCGCTCAGTGAAATTTGTGGATTTATATTTATCGTATTACATGTGCTTTTGAGTGATATCTCGAAAACAATGACCCATTTTTGATTATTTTAAAATTAGTAATTTATATTCAAGTACTTAGCTTAGTTCGAAATTGTAATTTGAAGTAGAAACATATGAGTGGGTAACCTCTCCGATGTTACAAATATTTTCATATTTTGATCCCACAAAGCAGTAAAATGGCTGATAAAATAAGGTATGTAGAAGGAAATGTAACTTAAACGTGTATTCTTAACGTATTATACATTAGTGCGAACATCTAGCCAGACCAAAGCTGTTAAAATGGTGTTACCATGCTACCATGACTATCATAAAAACGCAGTGATTACCTCTTTAGTGAGTACTTATATTTGTGTAGAAATCATTAGCAAATGTTTTCTTAATGAAATTGTTGTTACAGAGTCAAATCCAACTTCAATAAGGAAGGCAACTATGAGCCCACTGACTCAGAAGATGAATATTCAGCGAAGGAAAATTCTTTATTGCAAAAGTTTCGTAAAAGGAAACATGATTCTGAGAGTGAGGAAGAAATGTATGCCTTTTCAGAGTCCGATGAAGATTCTGATGCAAAAAAAGATGATTTGGGAATAGCTGATAGTGATGTTGAAGGCCAAGAAAAGTCGGACGATGATTTACCTGATTCCAAAGCATGGGGAAAAAAGAAAAAATCTTACTATGCAACAGATTATGTTGATGAAGACTATGGGGGGTTTGGTGATGACGAGGAAGCAGCCCTCATGGAGGAAGAGGAAGCCAAAAACATACAGAAAAGACTCCTGGAACAACTTGGAGAAGAAGACTTCACATTAAATTTTTTCACTAAACAAGTGGCTGAAGTGGAAGAACAGGAAACTGTCATCAAGAGTGATTTGAGTCAAATGTCAAAGAGACAAAAGTTACAGCTTCTTGAGAAGGAAAGCCCAGAATTTTCAGGTCTCATTGATGACTTTAAAACCAAACTAACAGTGGCAAAGGATGACTTGCATCCTGTATTGGAATTAGTCAAAGACGGGAAATTACCTGCTTGTTCTGCATCAAAATTTGTCAAAACCAACTACAATCTTATTTTGAACTATTGTACCAACATAAGCTTCTATTTACTTCTCAAAAGTCAAAGGATTAACATTCAAAACCATCCAGTTATCAAGAGATTGTATCAATATAGACAGATGTTAAATAAAATGGAACCTATTTATCAAGAAGTGATCAAACCGCAAATAGATAAGATACTAGATGCAGTTAAAAATAATGACAAATTATACCAACAGAAGAGCAAGGAACAATCCAACAAAATCAAAATGTTTAAACCCGGTAAATCATTTGAATCTGAGCCCAAGAAACTTAAGCTTATCACTGCTATAGAGAAAGATGAGGGTGAGGACACTGGAGTATCAGACGATGAAGACAATTATGAAGGCAATGACTTCTTCAAAACTAAACCTTCCAGCATTCAGAGGCCTGATAATGAGTCTGAAGAAAGCGGTTTCTCTGATAATGATGCTAATGGCACTGAAGCAGAGAATGATGAAAGCAAGCCTTCGACATCCCAAGCCTTGGTCACTGAGGAGCTTGGAGACAAACGCCAGATTACCTATCAGATTGCAAAGAATAAAGGATTGACTCCTCATAGGAATAAGGTACAAAGGAACCCCAGAGTCAAACATAAATTGAAATTCAGGAAGGCTAAGATAAGAAGGAAGGGTGCTATTCGAGAACCAAGAACAGAGATCTCCAGGTATGGTGGAGAAGCATCAGGAATAAAGGCAAATGTCAAAAAGAGCATAAAAATTAAGTGAATACATTTTATTTAACAATAATAAGTTACATTATTCTGTAATAAAATTATTGTATCTTTCATCGCAAATGCTTGATTTTTTTATTCAGTGCTGCCACCTGAAACAAAGATTTATATTAGTAGATATTCAAAGTTAAATTACTAAGATAATGAGATATGATGCGGGTGAAACCGCGGAGCATGGTGAGAGTACTAATAAACTCATGCACTTTTTGGTTAATGCCCTAGTATTGACCTTAATTTGTAGAACGTAAATTACAAATATGATAGATTATTGATTATTGTATTATGATAGAGAGAAAGCTCGAATAGGTTCGTGAAACATCGCCGTTGTTCGTAGTCTGTCGGGTCGGTGCCTCGGCAGGCCTCCTGTGCGGTGTGCTGTGGTCTGAAGATTATTAGCTTACTTGCACAGATTAAGACATGCGGAGTATGCGGACCAACTGCAGTCAACATGGTGGATTACAACAATAACAAATAAATATCTGGGACATTTTTGCACACATGGTCATCTGACCCCAAACTAAGCAAAGCTTGTAATATGGCTGCCAGAGACTGATATACGTACTTATATATTTTTAAATACATACTAAATAGATAGATATTAACACCCAGACATAGAACAAACACAAATGTTTGTCCTAGATGGGAATCGAACCCATGCCCCCAAGCACAGAGGTTAGGTTAGGGTCACTACTAACTGAGCCACCGGACAGTCAAGTATACAGACAGACAATATCGTTCCACTGCTAGGCACTGTAACGATCTGATCCAGAAAGACACCTCTTGGATATGCTAAGGATGATACTTACAGTTTCAATACTTTGTCTTTTCCTCCTGAAGCAACATAAGATCCGTCTGGCGCCCAATCTACAGCAAACACTTCATCTGCGTGCCCTGGCAGGTCCAGCTCGAGTTTCTTGGTTTTCATATTCCACACTGAAAAATGATTTAGGGGTTTTAAAAGAAATAATAAAAAGAACAAATGGATGGTAAAAATTTACTAGGAGTGGTAGTTGGGGATGTACGAATAATTTACGAAGTTCAGTTACGAAAAAAGCAAAATTGTGTAAAATTTTATGAGTTGCAGTAAAGTTTTTTTTTTCATAATTCAAAATGGCTGCTAAAATATTCATAACCAGTTTCGTACCTTTTAGAGTAGAATCAGCACTAGAACTCAACAGAAGCCGCGAGTCTGCAGACCAAGCAACCATATATACTGCCTGCACATGCCCTCGTAATGTGGTAATAAATTTACCAGTTACTGCCTCCCATAACTTGACTGACTTATCAAAGGAAGCTGATGCTATTATTCTGAAAAATAATGCAAAATTATCTGTAGAAGTTGTAAATTACGAACTCGCCTGTTCGTAAGCGACGATGTGGTCAAAGATGAAGCACGCAGTTTAGAAGATAGCTATTCACTCTGGCCTTGAAAAGGCCCAGATTATATCTCTCAGGAAACAAGGAAGCCGGCAGGTTGTTCCAATTCTTGGCCGTATGGATTAGAAACGTAGAATCGAAATGTTTGGTACATATCCATGGAAATTTCACAATGAAAATTAGGAAAAGAAAGAATTTTTAGTGTCAGCTAAGCAAGTTTCGGGTGGGTAAACGAGGGCCGGGGCGACTGACGTGCTCCTCTCGGTAAACATTTGCAAGTCTACATCTAATTTTTAAGAACATGGGTAAATTCTTCAGTCATGGCATTACCAGGTATAATTGAAAATATATAGGAGCATTACCTGGTGTCAGGGGAGAATTTGACATCATTTATGAGTTGTTGATGGCCAGTCATTCTCGCTAAAGGCTTCTTCTCTTTTTCTGGCAGCCATAGAAATAGTGTAAAGTCATCTGATCCTGACACAAGTCTTTCTGCACCTTGTGGACATACTGATTCATATCTATCCAAAGCCCTCTGCTGGAGTACTTTTTCTGTATAAAAAAAAACTTATGAGAACTTACTTGACATAAGCTCTGGACTTCCACGCAAGTTTCCATTATTGTGTAGGAAAATTAGGCAAGGGTTTAACATTTGAATGAGTTTAAAAATAAATACTTACTGTCACTACATATAGCGCCTAATTTATCAGTAACAGGATGGAAGGGACCAGTCCGCAGAACATAATCTGTGCTCAAGGCAAGTGTGTTCACCCAATGTGCGTGCCCTTCTAATGTCCTACAAAGTACTCCGTCATCGGCTCTCCAGACCTGTTTAATCATAAGAATTTTTTAACACATTTTGCTCCAGGTGCTTTGTGTATTGTTTTGAAAAAATAAGAACCTTGATTGTTCGATCTTGTGACGATGTGTAAATGAGCCCAGTTCCTCCCCATTTAACAGAAGTCACTGCTTTGGAATGGCCGGTCAGACTGAGGAGTGTGAGGCTGGTTACAGTGTCCCATATTCTCACATCACCATCTTTTGATGAACTGGCTAATTTTCTACATTCTGCATTCCTGGAATGTGTAATAATAAATTGTAAATAAAACGGTAAAATTGTTGCAACAAACTAATAATCTAAACAAACTTTGGAAGTTGATTGTAACCTACTTCTAATAATTGTTGTGTTGATTTGAAAGTTTGCAAAGATGAGGGTCTGAGATGAGAGAATGACACTAATGACCCCTTGAGTTTGGGCTCCTTTGGTTTGTTTTAACAAGTTATTAAAGCATGTTTTTTTTTACTATAACAGTTTTTGACTAAAGCAAATGTTACCTACCTGTGATAAGGTTCCCATGCAAGAGCTGTGACCCACTGCTTGTGCCCCATCATAGTTTTTCCCACTTGTTGCCCAGTACAGGGGTCCCATATCATGACTCTTCCTTGCTTGCATGCTGAAGCCAACTTTAATCCATCTGGTGACCAGCTTATACATAACACCCAGTTGGAGTGACCTAAATAAAAGAAGGAAAAGGTTTGAGGTGTCTATGTAAGATTTGAAGAATATTAATAAACACCAGCCAAGTGCAATTCAAATTCATGCACTGAGGGCTGCAACCAAAATATGTGTTTTTTTAGATAGATCTAAATTTGGCCACCTCTCCTGATGGTAAGCGACATTGTGGCCGAAGATGGAACACGTCAATCTAGAAAAAATCAGTTCACTCTAGCCTTGAAGATGCCTAGATTGTAGTTCTCAGGAAACAAGGAGGACGGCAGGGAGTTTCATTCTTAGGCAGTATCAGCAGTATGTATCATAAATGACAACTCCAATCGTTGTGTACGAGTTGAAGTTATTTTCTAATATTCAATTGGGATCTTTAGACCCAATCCTACTGGCCAGTGTTCATTAATTGTTGTTTTACTTTTGAAGTGTACTAGCTAAGCCCCACAGTTTCACCCACATAGATTACTCCTTATAACATCAGCTATCTTCCAGTGAAAGTCCTGTCAAAATAGGTCCAGCCGTTTCGGAGTCCATATGAAACATAAATACACACACGTCGCCTTACATATATATAGATAGATACTATAATCATAAAAAAAAATGCTTGTATGTATTAACGTTTTTTTATTTAAATTTGATATAGTGGTAGATTTTAGCCTGGATTAACACATAGGCTACTTTTTTATCTGAATAATATATAATGTGCTCAGTAAGACACCATATATTTTTCATACATGGTGTATCGAGGTATCCTTGAGAATAATAAGTGGTGAAATTATGGGGCACTGTGTTATAAAAATATAACAGCAGAAAGAATTTAGATTCAATTGGTAGGAATGAAAGATGGTTGCCTGGTAGCATAAGTTATTCTTAGGCAAATGCAGTAGAATATAAATTTACAGATTAAATTGGCAGCTACACTTAGGATAATCATGTTAAGTTAACTTATACCTTTGCAGACATGTAAAGGTGTCTGTGTGCTTAAATCCCAGAATCTCACTGTGGTGTCTCCAGAGCCACTGGCCAACTGTTTCCCAGAAGGACTGAAGCTGGTGGATATAACTGCTTCTGCATGTCCTGGTATAGAACTAAAGAAAGAAAGAAGGAGCTTCAATGGTTATGTCGCAATAGGGCATTTGTTGTGATGGTGGCAAGATTTTTAATGTTAAATGGTACAAAAAGTTGACTGGTGTTTCATTTATTACAAATAACAGGCTTAGCAAAGGATATATTTAAAACATTGCACATACTGAAAAAATAATTTTATTGGCTGATAAATTTCTGAGATGTTAGCGTTTTTGGAAGGGATTGAGAGGGGATGCTTTATCCCTTTCCTGCAAAGCGGGTTATATTTGTATTGTGTGTGTTGGCATAGTATTATTATGGTGCACGCAAGGCATAACTTGTCATAGCTATTGAGCACTCTCTGCCTAGCATGAAATTAAGACACAACACTTTTTTTTTACAAATTTTAATTTTATTTTCTTTGATGGGCTCTATTTATGATCAGCTTTTATCAGGTAATAAAAAAAAATTAGTCAATATGCATAATGTAACATAAACAACTACCTAGGCTAAATAGTGGAACCAAAAAAATGTGACAAGTGTGATTTAATTACCTTGTGCATCTTGTGACTGGTCTGACTCTGAATAATGCTTGCTGTTGGTATATTATCTCAACAACTTCTTCCGAATTCAAACTTTTAATGTCCAGAGAATCTTTCAAAGTAGTTGTGACTTCAACATCTTTTACAAAAAAAAGAAAAGGTTTATCTTCCTGCAAAAAAATTACGGATAGAATTGTGAACGTTCCTTCTTTTTTGAAGTCGACAATAAAATTGTAAATACTTTTTATTCAAGGTTTATTTAAAATGTTGTGAACTCCACTACTTTGCAATGGGAGATGAGATAATTAAAATTATATTTACCTCTTGTAAGAGAGCGTTACAAACGAGTTGAAGTTGATCTTTCGTTATGTTTATTGGCAAGTCTAAGGTGCCTCCAGCTTCCTCTCCAGTGTCAGATTTAAGCTTAGCTTGAATGGTATTAGGCAAGTCGACTTCCATTATTAGAAATTTTTGTTCATAAAGATAATTTTACCTTATTTTTATTTATTTCACAAAATATAACCTCAACAGTAAATAATCGCACGCGTAGTATTCATTTAGGCTGCGTTCCAAAACAGGTGAATTTCACCCGATGAGAGTGAAATTCACTCGATGCTGGTTCCAAAACACCTCGTGGAATTTTCTCCTAGTGTTTTGGAACGCCTACGAGAGAGTAAAAATTCAACTGGAAGGTGAAACAAATCACTCGGCAAAAATCGGGGTTAGGCATGTCGATCTTTAATCGATTAATCGGAAAATCGATTTTTTGAGGTCAGAAAATCGATTTTTTAGATCGATCTGACAGAATGGATCGATTCACCAGATCGATTCTCGAACCCTGAGAATCGGACCGATTCACGATGTTGATATTGAGGTGCTAATATAGATCGTAGAAATGCGGTGCATCCCACATAGCATCGATAATATTTCACGGGATTATCTATGGAATCGGTTTTCTAGATCGTTTATATGCTGTAAAAGTTTAATTATCGAACAATAGTCTAGCAGTCTGTGCGAACTATAGTATGCGCAAGTTGCGTGGCTTATTACGGTAGTTATGTTAGAAGTAACGGCATTATCATCGCTAAGCGCGCGAACAGGTTGACAACTGTCACCATCAGAATCGCGAATAAAAATCCTTAATAACCTAAAATATTCTATTATATACTTTGTTGTAATGAGAGTTTTGGCACCAACGCGAAGAAAACATGTTGCCTCATGGTATTATTTTCATTTTTGTATTTTGTTGGGGCAGAATGACTAAAATACACAAAAAATAGAAGAGAATCTAACCTAAAAAAAACACTGTGCTAAACTACGTAAGACGAGGCAGTATGGCCTCAATGGCTTTAGCATACCAAGTTATAAGCCCAAAAACAAAAACGTATCCGGAATGTATAATAATTTTATTATACTTTGGTGTTCTATGAACAGTGTACATTACATTTGTTTTGTGATCTATTTGCTCTGTATTTATAAGTAAAAAAAATGAGCTAAGGCATGTTTCCAGCAGGTGACCATTTAATTATTAACTTCTTTATCATTAAATCGTAATATAATTTTTAACCGACTTCCAAAAAGAAGGAGGTATGTCTTATGTATATTTATATATATTTTGTATCTTGATCGATATTTTTGTTTCACCGAAAACTAGTAATTGTTCTTGCAATTAATACTTATTCAATTTAAAAATCGTTTTCTATATCGATTCGATCTATTCTGCTGCAAATAAAAATAAAAATCTTTTTAAATTGAATAGTAGGCATAAATTCGTCCTCGAGAATGTAACCGAATAGAAGATCGAAACGGTTTAAAAAAAATTGTTTTTATTTTTATTGGAAAATCGAATCGATTAATCGAAGATCGATCTTCCAGATGCCGATTTAATCGAGAATCGATTCAGTGGACTTCGATTCGAATCGATTCGAAAATCGATTTTTTTCAGGAAGAATCGACATGCCTAATCGGGGTTGAAATTCACTCGACTGTCAGAAACAGAATATGACAGTTACACAATACACTTATGTTCGTTTTTGTCACGATTTTAGATTTTTTAATTTTAAATTATTGTGTAAGAATACGTGTGGTGTACGTAAATATAGTAGTTTTACTAGTTTTCACACAGTTATTCTCATAGTTTATACAACGCTTTGGTTTAGAAATTGTGTATCATTGTTGTGGCAAAAATACAGAGTTTTTTTCGTACGATTACAAAATAACTATTATTTGCAGAATCTATAATTTCCTGAGATTATCCAGTTCTTTTGTCGCCAGAGCAAAGCCCTAACTATCTCTAATCTAAGTATTGCTTTGTTGAACCGTAATCCATTGAACTTTATTAACAAAAATCCACATCGATCATAAATATTATATGTAAGTACCTACTCTCTTGGGCCAAAATAGCAACATATTGCTGTAGAATTTCCTATGAAAGCTATTGAGGAAAATATTTGTATCTTTATTCTGCAGGTACTAACTCCCTCAGTTTTAGAAGTTTGTTTGTTTTCAGACCATGGAAGTGGAGGATGATTTGGATCAGTTACCACCTATATGTTTAGAACCAACTCTAAAAGATTACAAGCTTGCAGTAGATCACAGTGACGCCCCATTAATGCAGAACGGCAAACTAGTGTTAGTTGATTCATCAGGTAAGCAATACAAAAAAAAAACAACTATTTACATCATATTCATCATTAACATACCTGAAGAGCTATTATTTTTTTGTTGGTTTATTGGGAACAAGCAATATGAAAGAGATGCCATTCCAAGCTTAGGGCCGCCCATAGATAGCCCGTTGGTCCAGTTGGAAGTGAACCTACCTTCTGAGCTTGAGGGTGTGGGTTCGATTCCCACCTAAGACAAAAATTTATGTGATGAACATGATGAGTAGATGAATTTCGCTTTTATATATATATATATATATAGATAACTGATGAAATTTTCCTTGGACTTATTGTTTTAGTGGTTTAAAATGTTGCAAACCAGCAATGTAAAGCGTGCGCACAGAGCAGGTCGTTCATTGGTCTGTAGAGTCAGCTGATATTTTATTTAAATTACTTGCAAACATTAAAAAAATGAACTTTTTAGTGGTATTATAATTATCAGCAATCATCAGCACTATAACCAGTCTTCGTTTTCGGACGCGTTTCTCTTACACTCTGTATACTTAGGATGAATATGGGACAATCCAATCTTGAGTAGCTTAGTATTAGCATGTATTAGGTAGCTTAGTATTGATAGTAATTATGATTGATAATAATCGATATTTTGTTGATTTGAGTGTCGTTTATTTATGCTTACCATCTTTTTTTTACAGGACAGTCGAGGTGGACTCACGCTGCCACATTATATCTAATAGAGCTGTGGCGCCAACAATGCGAAAGATTTGAAAACAACAACAACAACACAACATTTTTTTGAGATAAAAAGTAGCCTAGGGCTATTATTATGCTACAACCAAATAGTGCAAAACCTTAAAAAAAATTGAACTGACAATTTTTTTTATAGTGCCCCAAGGTCCGAGAAGACGTACCAGAATGGAGAGAACCGTTGGACGCTGGGCAGAGGAATTTCGTGTAGAAGCACGGCAGCGAGAGGAGGCGAGGGCACGGCGCCATGAAGAGTTATTACAAATTTTGTGAGACAGTAATGCTCTATATGAGAGGCTGACAGAGCGCTTAATTGAAAAGTTATAATTTTACCTTGCCCAGTTTAACTAACTGGTACATAATATCTATTTGTTCAGTTGATGACGAACCTGTTAACTAAAGGGGTCAACAAAATTACACTGTAGGAAGTAGTTAGTTGCCTTGATTTTAAAAAAGTTGATATATGAGTTTGCTTTTTTAAAAATATGTCTAGCAAGTGATTAATATAAGTTGCACTATCTGAACTAAGTGTCAGGTTGACAACATAGTGTTGATTAAATCGAGTATTACTGTAAGTAATAAAGATAGTCAAACTATATATTTGTGTTTTTTTTAAATGTGTAATCGGGATGACATAAATATGAAACACTCAAGAGTGGCGACTACTTCATTTATTTAGCAATCGAAATGAACAGAGAGATAGCTTATATTATACACTCCCCTCAAAGGCTTGGCGAGCTTGGCAGTGGCATGGCGGCTGTCATTCGTAGTTTCGCAGGCAACGTCGCGTCCGTTTTGTTACACTCGACCATCCTGCAGCAATTGCTCCCACAATTGGAAACGAACAACAAGGTTTAGTTTCCTAAAGGAACTTCTCTAAAGCTGAAATTAAACTATGAGTCTTGGATTGAACCTTCAATTCAAATTATTTATTGAGAATAAAAACGGACAAATTCCTCTAACATTTATCTCACATACTGTTAAGCTTAAATAGATTTCCTGGTAAAAATAGGAATAATATTATAAAAAACTAATATAATAAATACAACAAATTGCTGTAAAAATATGTCGACACAAAATTAGTATGTCATACAAATTGTCATCATAGTCATCGGCTTTTTCAATGATAGCAGGGTGGAATAGATTATCTATACAGGGTAGAATTAATACACGGTGACTTTAAAGTTTAGTTCCAAAGTTAATAAACAAGTTCGTTAGCTACTCTAGTATTCCCCAGTGGCTAGCTTATTGACAGCGTGTGCTAGGTCCACAAGCCCCTCCTTCGCTTGTGGAGATGAGACACTTCCTTAGATCTGGGCATCTCTCTCCCACGAAGTGGGGAATATAGCTTGAAATAGGGACAAGAGGACATTATCTTTTAGCTAGCGAAATGTCTAGTAAGTCTGTTTATTCCCGAGTCATCTACTTGGCACCGCCAGTGTGGGGCTGGCGGCGTTGGTGGTGGTAGAAGACCACCTGTTTCTTTGCGAGAACCCACAGGACTTAATTTATAAATCCCATAGGTACTCTATCGGAACATAAAAGGAAGTATATAAATAAATAGATAACCTATTCCTTAAGCACACCCTACATTATTACAAACCATATATCCAGAATCCTAACTGAGGTCAAGAGAAAACCTATTGTTAAAAAAATACAATTATTATCTTTTGATCACAGTGACGTTTACAGGTGTAAGTATTTTGACTTTCGCCTACCATCACCACTCTGGCAAACCCCTCTGTACCTATAGTTTCATAAATGTTTAGTGGATGGAAAGTGACCGTAGGTATTTGTTAAACATTTGATTAAACACAAGTACTTTACAAATGGTTACTAGGTTTATTATCAACTATAAAATCTGTAGACAGACTTCGCCAACAAGATTGAAAAATACCCATCTTTATGTAAAAGGTAAGTAAGTAAATAGGTACAACTTTCTAGTAGACAAAATCTATGTGAAGATGTCAACGTCTCTCTGTTTTAGTAGAGACCTATGACTAGGCGACTGCTTTACTAGGCTTAGTAGAGAAAATCAGGCTTTCTTTCGCCAACTGAGGATTATTAAATTCTCAACAAAGTCAAAAGGCTTGGCGAGCTTGGCAGTGGCATGGCATGGGAGGCATGGGGGTGTGTCGTGGCGGCTGGCTGGCTGTCATTCTTAATTTTGCTGGCAAAGTCATGTCCATTTTGTTACACTCAACCATCCTGCAACAATTGCTCCCACAATTGGGAACAAACAACAAGGTTTAGTTTCTAATAAATTAACAATGTGTTCAGTCTGAGGCCGACTACACTACTGGCAATAATAAGGGCTACTGGCAATATTAACCCTTAAATGCATAAAGTAGTAAAACTGCAACATACCATTCAAACGACCATAAAATTATTAGTATGAGTTCAATGCATGCTGTTGCAGGATTATTACTATCATGGTGATATATTTAATCGAGTGGCAACACACTTTTTTTCTTCACGACTGTCAAATTTAAATTGATTTTGACAAATCAAAGCCGATCGTAATTTTGGAGCGGATGAAAATTGTGTATTTGCTTTGCAGTGTAATTATTTGGTTTTCGAAGGTACGTTCAAACAAAATTAGTTATTTTACGTAATAATTCATCTTCTTTTCAGTACAATTTATAAGTTATAAAAAAAACTTTTGGTGTGTTCGGAAATTTTGTTTATTTTGTTGTTGTAAATCTGCAACAATATGCATTTACTAGAAAATGTCCCTGTTTAGTTACTAACTATCACTTTTATTGGTTTTCAGATGCCATACTTGAATCAAAAGCAAATAGAAGAGTATTTAGCTCTAATAAATGATGGAGAGATTTCGGAAGATGATCTTGAGGACTCGGATACAGAAGGTAATGAGAATTTTTATGAAAATAGAGACGATTTGCTTCACGATCTTGAGAGTCCATTAGAAGAGGAAAATGATGACCCCGATAATGATCCATTCATGGCAGGAGACCCGCCATTGATAAATGAAGCTACAGCAAATGATCAAGTGCCACAGGTTCCATTCCCCTCAACAAGTCAAGCTAGTCGCCGAGCAACTATGAGAGGACTCGTATGGAAGGTAAAAAAAATTGTTTTGAATTCTGACCAGACAGCTTTTCATGGAGACACTACATACCCACCTGAACTGAAGGATGAGGCTACTACTGGTACTCCCTATAGTATTTTTTCACATTTTATTACATCAGAAATAGTTCAAAGGATTGTGGAAGAGTCTAATTTGTATTCCGTTCAAAAAAATGTGACTAAACCATTAAATTTATCTGAAACTGAGCTAAGAAAGTTTATGGCGATACTGATATACATGTCTGTTATAAAATATCCCAATGTACGGCTATACTGGTCAAATACTGTAGGTTTTCAACCAATCAAGGACATAATGACTGTCAACCGATTTGAGACTATTCGTAGATTTCTACATTTCAACAATAACGAGAAACATTTACCCAAGGAACACCCACAACATGATAGGCTCCATAAGATAAGGCCTATAATTAGCCATCTAAATGAGAAATTTGCTTTAGTTCCTATGGAACAAAAACTCTCAATTGATGAACAGATGTGTGCCACAAAAGTGGCACACTTCATGAAGCAGTATTTACCTAATAAGCCCCATAAGTGGGGGTTTAAATTATATGTGATGTGCAGCGTGAAAGGTTATGCTCATAAATTTGAAATATATACTGGCCAAGAGAATGAACGGCTTCCAGATGAACCAGATTTTGGGCCAGTGGGAAATGTTGTAGTCCGGCTTGCTAGAGGTGTCCCAAGGCATATAAATCATATAATTTATTTTGATAATTTTTACACCTCTGTACCTTTAGTTACCTATCTTGCCAAACAAGGAATCTATAGCCTAGGTACTGTGCAATCTAACAGGCTAGTGAACTGCAAACTGCCGGACAAAAAAACAATGATGAAGAAATCTGTTCCTCGTGGAACTTATGAAGAGCAGATGACTGAATTTGACGGTATTGATTTGACAGCAGTTACTTGGAAGGACAATAAAGTTGTAACTTTTCTATCTTCATATGTTGGAGCTGAACCTGTGGGCCAAGTAGAAAGATTTGACAAGGCAAATAAGACTAGAATTAAAATTTCATGCCCACATATAATAAAGGAATATAATGCCCATATGGGCGGAGTGGACCTAATGGATAGCTTTATTGGGAGGTACCGAATTGCAATGAGAAGCCGAAAGTGGTATCTTCGTATCTTTTACCACTTATTGGACATGACGGTAATAAATTCTTGGCTTGTGTATAAAAATTTAAAAACAACTGAAGCCAATTCATCAGTTCTAAACCTATGTAACTATAGACTGGAACTAGCTGAGGTATTAGCCAAAGTAAATAACTCATTTGAACTCTGCAACAAAAGAGGAAGGCCAAGTACCAGCAACAGTGTTGAAATGGAAATACAAGCAAAAAAAAGGAGAGGACCAGCTCAACATATTCCTCCTAAGGACATAAGGACTGATAATGTTGGTCACTGGCCTGGTAATTGTGTTCGCAGCAGATGCAAAATGCCTGGATGCAAGGGATACACGCAAAACAGGTGTGAGAAGTGTGGAGTAGCTCTTTGTCTAACCACAACCAAAAATTGTTTTAAAAATTTTCATATGTAGTTATTGTCTAGTGAGTGCATAGTGTTGTAGTTCTGCAACAAATGGTTTTTAATAAAAATAGCTATGAAAATAAAAAAAACTATTTTTTTTATTATTTTTCCCTAAATCAGCATATTCATGGCTCCAAAATATATTTTTTCTCGGTCTAAAAATAAAATCATGCATTTAAGGGTTAAGGGCTAATGGCAATATTAGAGGGTTCTGACAATATTAAGGGCTACTGACAATATTAAGGGCTAATGGCGATGGTCATGTTCGTTTTGTTACAAATGTCAAAATAGTACTTATGGCTAATTGTTTACAAGATTTTTTAAATAATCTCGTTTGCTGAGTGCAGCAGTTGAGGATTGCTCATTGATCAAATCTTCATGGAGAAGTTCAGTATTTTCAATTTCGTGTATTTGCCCTTCAATTATGTAGTTTTCGATATCCCGTTGAGACTCATTCATGCTTCTCAAGCACAGATTATGTAAGACACATGATGCCACTATAGTGGGTGCTATCTCGTCAGTCCTAAACATAGGAAGATGTTTAAGTCTTCGGAGTCTACCTTTAAGCAGTGCAAAAGCCCGTTCTATAACTTGCCGTATCTTTGATAACTTTGTGTTAAAGTTTGTTTCAGCTTGTGAAAGGTGTCCGAAATTTTTGTAAGGTGGAATACACCACAACAACACAGGATAGTAGGCCTTGTCACCTATTATATACTCATTACCTTCAAACAATTGAGATGCATCTCTGTAAAGAGGAGAATTTTTAAAAACTCTAGCATCATTTACTGAGCCCGGATAACCTGCAAAAACATCAGTGAACAGAAGTTCTGACGTACAAACTGCTTGTAGTTGCATGGCATATTTCTTTTTACCAGTACGGTAAGCTGCTGGTTGTTCTTCTGGAGCATCAATTCCTATGTGACATCCATCAATTGCTCCAATGACATCAGGCAAACCTGCTAATTCTTGAAACTTACGTTTAATATGTTGTTTTTCTGATGTTGATGGCCAGTAGATTATTTGAGGTGTCAATTCGATCAAGGCTTTGTACACCCGGCGAAAGCAATGGTGCAGTGAACTTTTGCTCATACCAAATTGTTGACTGATTGACCTGTAACTATCAGGTGTAGCCAGTAACCATATTACTGCTAACATTTGTTTGCGCGGGTGTATGGTTTGTCTCCCTTCGTCACCATGGCGGATCAAAAGTAGGGAAATAATATTTTCCAACTCATTTGCCGTAGCAGGATGCAGTCTGAAATGACTCTGAAATTCCCTATGGTTAAATTGTGGAACGATAACTTCCGTGTAACCATATAGCTGAGGCGGTTGACGTCTGTTGGGGCGAGATCGATTGTCTGCTTCTAATCCTATCAGTTTCAAAAGTTCTTCATCTTCAGAATCTGTGTCGTTTTCTAGGAGTGCCATGGTTACGCTTTTGATTGTTTTAAGTAACTCTTGAGACAGTTTGATGGTGGCAATAACTATTTCTCGTCTATTATCCATTTTAAACTCAAAACTATCACTTTGTTATATTACTTTTAATTTTAATAAAAAATAAACAGCAAACAAGCAAGTACCAATCACGTACATTTGAGGTTATAGAAGTATATTCCTTGATTTTATGACAATTGACAAAATGTCAAATTAATTGTACAAATCCTTATTCTGAATGCGCTCGAGATTACTTAGGTCACTGTCACACTTAAGATATTCAGAATGAGACAGACCGATACTGAGATAATCTCGAGCGTACCAGAATCATTAGGCGTTCCAAAACATAATTCACTCCGCGTGAATATTACCCGCATAAGCCCAGTTCCGAAACCAAAATTCATGCGACGAATTTCACTCGATAAAAGACTGTGTGTTTTGGAACGCAGCCTTAATTGTCAATGTCAATGTTACAGATGAGTTGTCAATGTTGTCATTGTCTTTTGAGTTTTGGCGCCAACGTGAAAAAAACATGTTGGAAAAAGTGTCCGTGAAGGTGGACCACGGTCGTGGCGGTCGTCTTATTGTATTATTTTTTTAAAAGCTATAACAGACTTACGTACCACGAATCTAAGGCACTTCTTCCCTCTTTACTAGGGCATAACTGTGACTCATTGACTTCACCCTGATTTACTTTGCTTGACTCCGACTAGTTTGACGTCATATCATCAAACTTGATAATATTTTAATACTTGACACTGGCAAATGCACAAGAATTGCGACGCCAAAATCCTCGCAGAGAATAATAAAAAAAACTTATATGAATTACCACAGAGTAAACTATTATGGAAAAACCAGTTACAAAGAAATAGTAGGTTAAGTTTTTTACGTGCTAGCAACACTTTTTTATAAATGTCCGACTTTGGCATTCCACGTACGTGTGTTTATTTTATTTTGGAGTTTAGTTATTTTT
This sequence comes from Agriopis leucophaearia, assembly GCA_949125355.1. Classification (NCBI taxonomy): domain Eukaryota; kingdom Metazoa; phylum Arthropoda; class Insecta; order Lepidoptera; family Geometridae; genus Agriopis; species Agriopis leucophaearia. The sequence goes on from OX421275.1 coordinate 11,374,792, forward strand.
AAATAAATATAAAACTTGAAGAGGACAACATGAAATTTTTCTATATATTAGTATTTTTGTGGACAACAGTTTACTGCGATGAGCACACGCACGCTTACAAGGAAGGCGAGCAAGTGGTGCTGTGGATGAACACTGTTGGTCCTTACCACAATCGCCAAGAAACGTATGCGTATTTTTCATTGCCTTTTTGTGTCGGCACTAAAGTTACTATCGGACACTATCATGAAACACTATCAGAAGCTCTTCAAGGAGTGGAATTGGAATTCAGCGGTCTTGACATCACATACAGAGACAATACACCGGCGCAGCAGTTTTGTGCCATAGAACTCAATGACCAATCTTTTAAAGCACTTGTTTATGCAGTGAAAAACCACTACTGGTACCAGATGTACATCGACGACCTGCCAATCTGGGGAACCGTGGGTGAAATCGACGGCGATCACTTCTACATTTGGACTCACAAGAAATTTGACATTGGATTCAATGGAAATAGAATTGTAGAAGTAAATCTCACCACTGAGAATAAGGAACGACTCACTCCCGATGCGAAGATTCCATTCACATACGAAGTGAACTGGAAGAAAAGTGATATTAATTTTGAAGATCGATTCGACAAATATTTGGATCCCAACTTTTTCCAGCACAGGATTCATTGGTTCTCAATATTCAACAGTTTTATGATGGTGATATTTTTAGTGGGTCTTGTTTCCATGATACTAATGAGAACACTGCGGAAGGATTATGCAAGGTATTCAAAAGATGATGATCTTGATGATTTAGAGAAAGATTTAGGTGATGAATATGGATGGAAGCAAGTTCACGGTGATGTGTTTAGACCAGTACCACACTTATCATTGTTCTCAGCTCTCATCGGGTCTGGTTACCAACTGACAGTTGTGACATTAGCCGTCATAATCTTTACGATATTTGGTGAACTCTACACAGAGAGAGGATCCTTACTCTCTACTGCCATATTTATCTATGCTGCTACTTCTCCTGTCAATGGCTATTTTGGGGGTTCCCTGTATGCTAGAATGGGTGGCAAGTTGTGGATCAAGCAGATGCTCTTGTCTGCTTTCTTCTTACCAGTTCTAGTGTGTGGAACTGCATTCTTTATAAATTTTATTGCAATGTATTATCATGCTTCTAGGGCCATTCCATTTGGCAGCATGGTTGCTGTTATGTCCATTTGTACATTCGTTATACTGCCTCTAACTTTAGTTGGTACAGTACTTGGAAGGAACTTAGCAGGACAGCCTGATTATCCTTGTCGCATCAATGCTGTACCTCGACCGATTCCAGAAAAGAAATGGTTTATGGAACCATTTATCATCATTACTGTGGGTGGAATTCTACCATTTGGATCTATATTCATTGAAATGTACTTCATTTTCACATCTTTCTGGGCATATAAGATCTACTATGTGTATGGTTTCATGCTCTTAGTATTCCTGATTCTCATGGTAGTAACAGTATGTGTCACTATAGTATGCACTTACTTCTTGCTGAATGCCGAAGACTACCGCTGGCAGTGGACGAGTTTTCTGTCTGCAGGTAGCACTGCTATCTATGTCTACTTGTACTCGTTCTACTACTTTGTTTTTAAGACTAAAATGTATGGACTGTTCCAGACCACTTTCTACTTTGGTTACATGGCCCTCTTCAGTCTCGCTCTCGGAATTATTTGTGGCACCGTTGGCTATTTGGGGACCAGTCTGTTTGTCAGAAAAATATATTCCACTGTGAAAATTGATTGAAATGCTCCATGATACTTGATAGGTATTCTATTGTAGATATTCATGATAATATTATTTATCATGAAAGTTTCAAAAAAATTAGTTTAATCAATTTTAATTCATTGATGTTGTTAGATTGTTTTGTTTCAGTTTTTATGAATATTAAATGGAATGTCATAATATTATTATCTCTTAATTAGATACATTCCTCGTGTGTTACTGATAAAGCATTTTAATTAAAACATATTGCACGCGTGGTTTGAGTCTTGTAACCATAATATAATATATTTTATGTACAAGTGAATGTCGAGTTTCTGTCTGAGAGAAAATCAAGAAAGTCATTACTGGTGAAAATAACATCTGAGCTATTGAATGAATCTGAGTTTTTGTTTCTTTACATTTTAGATATAAACTACTTAAGTATAGCAATAAGGAAATTATTTAATCGCACATCGGAAATACTCAATGAGCAAATTGCATCTAAATGTCCACCAATATATTTTTGAGACTAAAATTACATAGATAAGTGACAAGGCAAAGGACAAGTTTAGCCTCATCCTTTGGTTTGATTTTTTGTTTGGACGTTTGGTATGTAAAGTGTTATTTTGGTGTTCGATTAAATACCATCCTAGCAATAAATTCTAATCATCTTGTCTTCAACTTCTATTAGCGCAAATTTGATGATGCTTTATGTAATAAGAAGTGTTATTTTGTCTTTATTGTGTAAATAGATTTACTATGTCTAGATGTAATAATAGCTTATGTTATTATCTTAAAATAAAATTACCAGTTTCATATCTATAATATCATTATTTCATCTGATGTGGTCCATGTAGGACGGTTGAAAAAGTTATTTTTGCAACAAAGAAATAGGAAAGAGTTTCAAGAATTTAGTTAATATTAGTATCAGTGATTTTTTGTAAATATGACTATCTATTATGTGTAAATTATTAATATTTTGTTATATTTAGCATTACAAACACTTTTATGACATGGAAACTACATAGGTATGCCATCGTAACTTGTAATAAATCTATGGCATGAAATAAAGATAAAATTAGAATAATATTGTTTTATTCAAAATATATATATTTAGAGTAGGTAACCTACTTATAGCACTCATTTTAAAGAATATCATTATAAATTATCATTATCTCCACCAACAAATGTTTCGACTTCCACTGCCCCCTTCCTAGATTTCTTGCCTCCAGGGTTTTTAGCATTGAAAGCTTCAGCGGTTCTTTTCCTCAGTAAACTAACATCTTCGTTGTCATCAGTTTGATCAGCCCATTCCAAGACCAATCTTCTACCGTAAAGATGAGTAGATTGGCAGAGAGCATCAAATGCCGTCTAAAAACATTAAAATTGATTAAGATTTACAACTTTTGTAAATGTTAAGAGGTCAATAGGTAACTCATTGTACTTACCTTGGCATCGGCTTTTGAGTGGAAGTCGACGAATGCAAACCCACGATGTTGGTCCGACCCTGGCGATAGTTTTTTTGGCAGTCTCAATGTTTTTATTTCACCAAATGCCCTGTTATAAATAAATTAGATTAATCAGCAAGTAGGTACAACTATATATTTTTATTTTTTTTATAACTAACATGGTATGTCTGTAATATATAATATGGTTTAGCAATAAAATCACAAAAAACAACCATTTTATAGGATGTTGCCACAATTTAAGTTTGAGTGGGCGTGCTACGTAGACAGAGAAAACAATAGACGCAATCACATTTCCTACTCTTTTACTCCGCAGCGAAACAGCCATATGAAAAAATAGCATGCGTGAAAAAGAAGGATCTATGCTTTTTGCCTCTTTGTCGTTGTAACCGGTTGACTCCAAGCTCTAATTGACAGTGTGGTGACAAACATTGAGAGATTTTTGTGTTTTTTCGGAAATAAATCATCTAAATTCAATTCGTTATCCTTAAATTATTATCCTCGTGTGGTCAAGAGTATTGGATTTCGTCACAATGGTGCAGTGTTGTGTTTTGGGTTGTCGGAACAGAACAGAACAAGGTTTATCTGATGTTACATTTCACAGGTTTGTAATGGCCGTTTTTATTTACAATATATCGTCTAAAATCAATAAAAATAATAAATATGATGTATTGATGCAGGGGCAACATATTTAGATGTGAAGTTTTACTGCAAAATTACAAATTATACAAAAGCAAAGAAGAACGTAACCTCAAAGATATTGAGTTAGGGCTGCCATAATGTAGCTTTCAATTTTTCCCTAGTTTTCTAAATGTTTACCGACGATGTATTGAATTTGACAGATTTATTTTATGCGCTCAAATAAGATGCCATTACTGTATTATCGGTTTTGTATAGCAGCGTTTTTTTTTAACGAAAAATGATTTTTTGTTTGTACTAAACTAATAGTAGAGTCGGAATCTATGTTATCTGTAATCACAGAATTTACCATATACTTAAATTTCCTAATATTTATTTACAGATTTCCATCGAATGCAGGACCGGTAGAGATTTGGATACAAGCATGTGGTAGATATGATTGGAGACCAACACGAAATTCCAGAATTTGTTCCAAACATTTTAAGAATGATTTATTTATAAAGCGTGGAGAAAAAAACTATCTGAAACCAGGTGCTCTGCCAACTAATGATATTTATGTGAGTAACCAGAACCACTAACTATGACCAGTAAAAAAAACAACTCATAAGTTTTCCACCAACGAGAATTATAACTTTAGTGAACAACATATAACTTCAGTGAACAACCGTGATAGTTTAAAACAAAAAACGTTTGTTGTAGACCTTTTTTCCGATTTTATTATTATTTGTTATTGAATCCGCCGTAATTCTTACTCCTTACAAAAGCGAATGTAACTCTGTCTCTCTGTCTGGATGTTTGTTCGCTTTTCACGACTAAACCGATCTTAACGAAATTTGGCAGGAAGGTAGTATGCATCATGAAGACGGACATAGGGTACTTTCCCTCAAAATTTGTTGTCAAAAACTGCTTGGTTATAATTTTTATGGTTTCGTAATATTGAAAATAGCTGATTTGAGGGTGTATATGTGTAATGAGTAATTCCCGTGTCATATTACTAAAATAAGGTACATTCATTTTGCCGTGCCCTAATTTGCTAATTTTATTTTACAGACTTCTGATCTTACTTCGAAACCAGGGGGTTCAGATTCAACTGGTCAATCGAAATTTTCAGGAAAACGACCTGAAACGCTAGATTTAGAAATGACAAGAAAACATGATATTGAAATCCCTCAGACACCACGAAGGAAAAAACTGGACGAGAAAAGACGAAAAAAGTTACGAGCGGTGCGTATATTAAATTTTTGTACCTTTTTACTCGACTATAAAAAGTATTATATAACCCTATGATTTTCAAAATCATTTCAATCATCTTTGGGTAATGGTTTGGTAATCTTTGTATGCATATATAGATTTAAATATATTACGTTCATTTGTATTTGTACCGTATCTCCTAATCTAATCTACCCCTTATATTAAAAATAATTGTTGTGAAAAATTAAGTCTATCAAAGCGTCTTAACATTTTTTTTTATTATTACAATAATAGGCTTTTGTTTGACCGCCAACTCGCCTGATGTTAAGCGATGATGCGATCTCCGATGGAGCACGCTTGTCTAGAAGAAACTGATTCACTCGTGGTTTTATGATACCCAGATTGTAACTATCGGGGAACACCCATTCAGGCAGCGTATTCCACAGACTAGCAGTTGGCACAATAAAAGTGGAATCAAAGAGTTTCTTACGGTTTTTAGGATATTACATATAAAGCTGTGACGATTCTTTTTACCCACTCTGGCATTCCGATTCCCGATAGGAAATGGGCAGGAGGGGCAGATCCGATGCACACTCCGAAATGTATCCGATAAAAACCTTAAGACTAGCAACTTTGCGTCGACGTTTAGGACTAAGCAGCTTAGTCTGAACTAAGGATTCGTTGCTGATGAGCCTCTTGGCACGTTTCTCAATAGACTCCAATCTGGGTGCAATACAAAACAACAAAGGCACATTTTACCGTCACAAGAGTCACAACACACTCATTTGTACAACAAAACTCGTTTGCAATGACCTATAATTATTTATTTCTATTTGCAGGCTTCCGATCTTTCTTCAATATCTGGGGGCTCGGAGTCAAGTGAAACTCAATCGGATATATATGAAAAAACGAATGCGCTGTCTTTAAAAGGAAGGTCAAGAAAACGCAAAGTTGAAGAAGTAGAATCACCACGAAAGAAAAAACTTCGTAAAATTGCTGCGACCAGACTAAAAAAGTTACGAGCGGTACGACAAGCCAAACGACGGCTTTTAAAAAGGAATGCTGAATTAACTAATATTATATCGGAACTGAGAACGAAATCTCTGTTGTCTTACGAAGACGCAGAGTTTTTGAATTCAATCGACACAGTTAATCGCGACTTTCTGAGACGGTTCCTTGGTGTTGAACATAAAAACACTCGTTATTCGCCGTCACTACGAAAATTTGCTTTATGCTTACATTTTTTAAGTCCACGGGCTTATTCCTACGTACGCGAACAATTTAACACTTGTTTGCCTCATCCACAAACCAATTGATTTTGTTCTTATTTCTGTTAATTTAACTTAATATATCTTCATGTAAATACTAATTATCAACTATCTTACCTACTGTCTAAATTCTACCTATCTATGCAGGCCTATGTTGGTGTTGCAACGAGGCATTTACACAATTTTAGTTTATATTAGTGAAAACTTTTTTCTGGCTTTTGTGTAACTATTCATTGTATATCTACCGTGTTTGTTAGCAGCTGTTTGTTTTCCTTGTAAAATAAAATAAAATAAAATATAACCTGAAGTTTTACTGTTTTTTATTTTATTACAATAGTAATAAAACCCACCCTAACTTCCCTATCTTCTATGGAGCCATAATAAAGTGGCAACACTCTTAGAAAATATCGCTATCTCTTATCCGGTTACAGCGTACTTGTGTCCATTGGTTCCTCCGTCTACGGCGTGCTACGTCATCCTAGAAGGTATCTAATAGATTGTCATGTGTGTGTCATGACATGCTTATGAGAAGGTTCCATAGCTATGTTCGAAATAATTAATCGAATTTTTGTTTAATTCTTAACATGAATAAGTCGAACACTGTTTTAAACTATCACGGTTGAAAAGGTCGTTTTTGCAGTTTTCCTGAACATTATTAGATTGACTCTACAAAGGCATTAACTTGGACAGCTAAAATCTCTAGTTACTCATAATAATTTTTCAATTACTGTCCGTGTGCTGGTAATCTAAATTTTTGAAATATGCTTTAAAGGTGAATACTTTTTTTAAATAGCGACCTTTACTCAGATATTACAAAATGGGAATTTTTTTGAAGAATTAGTGATTTTTCTAAATGCCTTTTATAACAATACCCCACTCACAATACCTTTTTTTAACAGTGAGGCTAAGCTTCTGAAAAATATTTTCCCTTGTATGCTATAATTATTTATTATCTTTATACATTTACCAAATTTCAGTTTTCTAGTCCATATAGAGAAGCAGACATGGTAATAGTTCGGCCATGTCTGTTTTCTGTATGTACGAGTACTTAGTTTGTTATGGAATCCTAAACATTTGCTAAATAAATTCAAAATACCTGAATATTTCATGTAATTCATTTCTATTAGCTTGGAAAGGAACATTCCGAACGAGTATTTTGGTGCCATTCTGCGCAGTATCTTTCACATTTTTCTTCGAAGTACGGATTTCATTTCTGTAAACAGAAAACAAAAATCTTAAAACAATCGAATACCTAACACCTTAGGAAAATCCCGCAAAAAAATACGATATAATTATGTACCATCCTACTAACGTACAAAAATAAAAAATTAGGTGGTATTTCCCTAGAGTATAAACACACCAAATAATCATTAAACATATTAAAAGCTAACAATGACTAATTACTTAAAATACATTTTTCTTATTAGTAGGTATGATGTGCTTTTGGCTATCAATAGTGTTGAATATGTATGAAACATGTATGTACTTAGTTACTTATATATGTAACATTCAGTTGTAAAACATATTTACTTACGTATTTCCCCTTTCTGATCGTTTTAGTTCTAACGTTTTTCCGTCTATAGTAGAACTCTGTAGCAGTTTGAGCGCTTCGTTTGCATGTCCTTTCTTCACAAACTGCACAAATCCATACCCCATAGAAAGAAACTGACCAGGATTTTTCGGATCTTTCTTTTTGGCTATTGTCACATTGTGGATTTTGCCGCAACTTGAAAAATGCTGAAAGAATAGGACATTATTCACCGAGGGGCTAAATACAGATATTTAACGAGGCTGGCATTTTGAACTCGCTACAGTTGTGCTGTAAAACAGCTGAACACGAAATCCGTAGTTCCGCCGTGTGATTATAGTACAGGGATATTTTTTGGAGTGCGCAAATTTTACATACATCAAGCTCATCAAGACCCTTATTTTTTGTTTTAACCTTTTTTAGGGTTCCATACCCAAAAGGTAAAAAAAGGCCCTATTACTAAGTCCTCCCCTGTCCGTCTGTCACCAGGCTGTATCTCTTGAACCGTGATAGTTCGACAGTTGAAATTTTTACAGATGTATTTCTATTGCCGCTATTACAATTAATACAAAAAAAAAACAGAATAAAATTAATATTTATGGGTTTATATTTCAATTTAATTTTTGGCTTCGCACATTCATTGTAAGGAAAAAAATTAAAAATATTTATACATTAGCTTTTCTTTTTCTATTTTTTTAATCTCTTATTATCTTCACTTCGAATTATCTTATCACAATCAATATATCATGTTCCTACTGCTGGGAGATAGGCCTTTTCTCAGAGAAAGAGGACGGGCCTTATACCATCATGCTGGCTAAGTGCATTTTGGTGAAATGTCATATGAATTAATGCCACAATATTTAGTAGATCGTGTACGAAATTCCATTCAAGGGTTCCTACTACAGGAGTTGTGACGATACTTGTGTCGCCAAGTCCGATATTTGTATGACATTTATGTACGAACTACTTCCCCACTTTTCAAGAATGTAATTAAGCTGTTACCCGCGACTTCGTACGCGTAGACTTTAATATAAACTTTCAACCTCCATTTAATTCGACTCCCGTTTCATCTTGTATTCGAATGAATTCGATTCGGCCCCCCCTTAATTCGACTCTTTGGCTAAATCCTCTCTTAGCGGACCTCCACAAATCTTTCTATAAGGAATCTACCTGCCAAATTTCAGTTTCGCAAGTCAAGTTGTTTTCAAGATTTTCTGATGTGTCAGTCAGTCAGTGAATAAGTGAGTCGTATTTCGCTTATATATATAAATATAAAATAAGCAACTTACAGATCTAAGCGTTTCTTCCGTTGTTTTAAAGTTCACATTCTTTACAAAAAGCGTGGTATCATTCTCTGGTTCTTCTGCATCACTGGCTTCTTTATTCTGTTCGGGCGGATCTTGTTCTTTACTAATCGCTTTACTACGCGCTTGAGTTTGTGGTTCTTTTACATTCGACTTAGATCCTTTGACGTTGTTAGATTTGACATCATCATCATTGCGAGTTTCCATAGCTTCTTCATCATATACTTTGCTGCTAGTTTCTGTGGTTTCACCAGATTTAATGAAAACATTTTCAGGTGCCCACTCTAAATATAACGGCGCGTGTTTAAATTGAGAATACGCTAGTTTAGTGAAGGCCTTTTTGGCTTCGAAAGGTTCGATGAAATCTACGAGAGCTGTGATGCCATGTTTGGGCATAAGGAATCTCGCTATGTGCCCGTGTTTCTCAAACAGCGTTTTGATCTCTTCCTTATCTGTGCCCGCTGGTAAGTTTTTGACTAGGATGCAAGTTTTTGATCTTTTCTTTGCTGGCTGCAAGATAAATTTAGTTAGATGGGTGGAATTAGGGAAACATTGACTTGGTGTTGCACGCTCCAGGAGCGCTGAAGCAGTTTCAGTTGCGTGAAGCACAGTGGAGCGTGAACATAGTGGATATGGATTGATGATATTTCTTACTTTGTTAAACGCGTCGAGATAGACTCCATTGTGTTCCAGGAAAGCTCTGGTTTCTACCACCAGCTGCGTCTCTCCTAGAGCCAGCCTGACCGCAGCACTGGTATCTGAACAAGGGTAAATAATAGCTTATAATACAAGGCTCTCTCATAACTTTCTAGATTAGTTAAACCTACATATGTTTGTTTATACATTTTCTGTTACTTAGCTTTTTATTGCCCAATCAAAACGTTAGGTATGTTATCATTTTGGTTACAATTTGTACGAATGTACCAGAATTTCATTACATTGTGTTTGGAACATATCAAAACAGAATTTATTCTATATCTATATACTTAAAATGTAAAGTTTTATGTTAAATATATTAGTAATAGTTGACAACAAAATATAAAAAAGTTTACAAAGGGCACGGAACCCACAGAACGGAACTACACTTATAAAAAAAATAGGATCTCAATTTTTCTCAAAAACAGGGAGAGAAAAATCTGGGGCATTACGGCTAACTCTAACCGTGGGCTCGAATTAGCGGTTTGCAAAATCAAGCGAACGCGAACCTTAACGCACCGAGATACGGTTTGAGTTGCGCAACTATTCGCAATCACCTAAACTGAATCGCTTATAACAGGCAGCCGTAAGGACCCTTAGCTAGATTCCCGCAAGGCTCATATATAGATGGGTAAACGTATTTAGAAATAAAAATAAATGCAAAGCAGCGATTGTTTTATGAGATTTACAGGTTTCTTCTGATTTGATTTATTAAATTCTAGTTAGATTCCAATTGTCGCCTATTCCCCGTCGTAGATAGTACTTATCTACTAAATTATACAAAGTGAAATGCGTTTGTTAAAAATTCGTTTTATTCAGGTTCACAGAAATATTTTCGTAAAATCCTTTCTCAGCGCATATCTACAACTATTGGAATTTACTTGTTTTTTTTTGCTTCGTAGGTTTAGTTTACGAAATTTTGTGATGAATCCTTCGATCAAAAAATTATTTTTTGAAGCATGAATCAGTCAGCCAGTGAGTGGTTTTTCGCTTTTAAATATTAGGTAGGTATTTTTAATGGAATACGCGATAAGATTAAACGTGTTCCTAAAATTGTGTCAAATCACATGATAAAATTATCATTACAATTAGGTAAAACATATATTTAGCTACGATAATTAAAATTTTAACTGATTGAATAATCGATAACTTATTATTGAGTTTGTGAACTAAAATAAAAATAAATAAAAAACTAACTAACCGCATAGACTATATAACTGACACGCTTTTTTAGCAGTTATTATGAAAGATTAAAGCACTAGATGTCTGATAGTCCGTTCACTGTTATTTTACCTCGGACATTAGTCTGTCTGTCAGTTTGTATGGCATCACTTCTTGCCAGACAGAGACAACAACCTGTAACCTGACCTGACCTGATTCATATGAAATGCAATTTAATATGGACTTTTAAGGGCCCTCTCACATTTTTTGACGAAAAAAGTAACGAAAACTGGATTTTTGGCGTTTTGATTCCATCATATAAAAAATCTCTACAGTTTTTTAAGTTTCAGCATTAAATAAATCTATATTTTTTATTGAAAATAACGGCTTCAAATTTAGGAAAAACTCACCATATCAATTTATTACCTCCGATTTTCAAAAGTAGTTTTTCGTAAAACTCTTGGAGAAAAAAAAGTTTGAGAGTGGATTTCGTTTATTTACTTGTTTTATATTAGTCTTGATAATTAGAATAAAGCCGTTTATTCTTTAGATTATATTCCCGAATATCGTATGACACTTGTAATTGGAGAATACAATATAAGAATGTTTTTGAGATTATGGTAACCCATCACGAGTCTTGCAAAACTATCAGTGATAATTTTTCATCTTACTCTTGTTATTATCGTTCAGCAACTGTTCCTTGGTGGTGTTGTAGTTGGAAGCCACGACGTCGGCGACTGCGTTCGCGCCCAGGAACAGTACATTCCAGTTATGTGACGATTTGGCCTGGGCTTTCAACTGCTTCGCCTTCTTTTCTTTGAAAGACAATCCCTCTGGAAACAATTTGCGAAAAAGACAAGTTTTTAATGATTGTGAAACGTGACTTTGGGAATTAGAAAATAATGAAGATAGATATAACTTAATCGTGCACACCAGAAATTTATTGGTTGTGCAAATTTGAGAGCTTATTATACAGACTACAAACTTGGCAATAGACATTTCGACTGTATTTGAGGGAGGCTAATTGATTTTATAAGTTTATAAACCTTTAATAATTACCAATATAAAAAACCGACTTCATATAAATTTCAGAACTGTACCAAATTGAAATGGGACACCGGAAGCATCAGCTTTCAAATAAAAAAAGAATCATCAAAATCGGTTCACCCAGTCGAAAGTCCTAAGGTAACAAAAAAAAAAACACGAATTGATAACCTCCTCCTTTTTTGGAAGTCGGTTAAAAACTGCGTCCGACTAGGTTCTAACTGAGCAAACTGTAAGCCACAGGAGTCTCCTTGGTTATCAAATAAATTATAAAAATACATACCATCATCACTCTCGTTGTCCAACTTTTCCGTCTTAGCGGGCAAAAGATGCAGCATCCGGCCGCAGAAGGCAGTGCCGTCAAGTTCGGAGAACGCCTTCACTGCGTGCTCGGGAATCACAAACGTGACCGTAGCGAAACCTTTGGGCTGCCTACTTATCGAGTCTATAGGCATGGTTACGTCGGCTAGTGGACCTGAGTACATTATTAAACTTTACTTAAATAAGTTGTCAAGAGCGTGTCGAGACACGTGTATGATAAGGTTCCGGAAATATATAACAACATGCTCGAATTATTTTGTATTTTAAAGCGGCTCTTCCAGGGCCCCGATTCTACTAAACCAATTGTTTTTCAATTGTTAATGAATTGCCTCATTTTTAACTTTTGACACTATCTATATACCAAAAGTGTCAAAAGGGCAATTTTTGAGGCAATTCATTACAATTTAAAACAATTGGTTTTTCACTTTTGACACTTTATCTATAGCAAAAGTGTCAAAAGAGCAATTTTTGAGGCAATTCATTATCAATTTAAGAATCATTTTTTTTAGAAATCATTATCAGTTCTTTCGCTCGCCCATGTTCTCATTATTGAAGATATAACATCACTGCGTAAATTTACAAAAAGTGACAATAACTAAGTTTTGCTGAAGTTTTGTGTTTTATCATAATCATAACAGCAGAAACAAATAAATTTTCGACTGAATACATTTTAATTTGAGGGTGTAAAATAGTAACAGGTGAATTTTTTGCCCTAACCATATTACTCTGTCAAATTAAAAGATATCACAACAAAAATGTACTTATTTGTTTGTTATGTTAAGATAGTCAGTAACACATGGTTGTGTCACTTATTAGAAATTCATACTCAAGGGATTTATATATTCAATACATAATGTGAAACTGTACGAGCGAGACATCTGCAGACGGCAACAACCCTCTTAAAAGCCCTATTCATCAACACACCATATGAGGACAGATTTTTTAAAAGCACAAGTATGTTTTCTTTATAAATTAGATCTATGATTACAATATATTATGTACTTTGGTTTATAAATGTAGATGTAGGCATTCGTGCCCGGCCAGACTAGTCGCGACAGTGCGAATAATGGCCGAAGCCCAATATGCGGTGGCCACATCATATTTGTGGAGTTGCGATGTATTTGAGCGAATAGAAATGCCTGTCGTGGTGTTGTCAGTTTTTTTAAATATAGAATAAGTGGCAAACAAGCCACGGGCCACCTGGTGGTAAGTGGTCACCTATGCCTATGGACACCTACAATACCCGGGGCATTGTCAGTGTGTTGCTTACCATTAAGGACTCTATTGACCCTTAGGATCGCTTTAAATTAAAGGGTAATTGTAAATGAAATATAGTTTGCCTCAAAATTACATATGTTTGGAAGTAGATGTGGACAAGATTTTTGCCGATAACCGAAAACGAAGGATTTATCGTGTCATACATCGTACACGAACATTTGCGCGATAATAAGGCCCCAGCAATAGTGTAGCCACAGCATTAATAATAATAAATAAATATCTGGGACATTTTGCACACACGGTCATCTGAACCCAAACTAATCAAAGATTGTAATTTGGCTGCCAGACTGATTTACGTACATATTTAAAAAATTAAATGCATACTTAAATAGATATTAACACCCAGACAAAGAACAAACACAAATGTTCGTCACATAAATGTTTGCCCTAGGTGGGAATGAAACCCACGCTCTCAAGCGCAGAAGGTAGGTTAACTACCAACTGAGCCACCGGGGCAGTCAACACATGACAACTATTCTATTGATGCCGCACTGACGCCACGTGACTGCCGTACCTGTCTGCTGTCTTGGGCACGGCCAAGGCCTTTAATCTACTCACCATATTTCTCAAACAATGCTGTCAACTCTTCTTCTGACACAACATATGGCAAATTCCTGACAAATATACTGCCACTCTCGCCTATACTTTCTTCGCTGTCAGTTTTCTGTGAAAAACCAGAGATTGTTAGCAAGTTTATTTAGGGGCGTGTTCCGATAATACCTCCTCCTCTTTGGAAGTCGGTTAAAATATCATCATAGTCGTCCTCCATTTTCTATAGATTATGAAGAGATTTTTGTAGTGGTGGGACTCTTTTGCAGGGGTCCGCCTGGGGAAGTACCACACCTTTGCCAGTTATTCAACCGCCAAGCAGTAGTGTGCAAACACTACTGTGTTCCGGATTGAAGGGCAATGTTTCCAGCGAAATTACAAGGCACACAGAGATTTGACATCTTATATATCGGGGTGACGAGCGCAGTGCATTGCCATCCAGGGTTTTGAACTGTGGAAGTTCAAAATTCTGAGTGGCGTTGAGCTGTTATGTGCAAGCGCGAAGAGCCATCAGGCGAGCGACTTCGCTCGTCTCTTCACTCGGTATCATAAAAAATAAAATAAAAATAAAACATGACGACTCATTCCTCATTCATATATAAGATAAGTAACCATACCTCTTGTCTTTTTTTCCTGTTGGAGTCTGCTTCTTCTTCTGCTTCTTTCTTGTCCTTGTCATCATGTTTATGGATATGTATTCGATGATTACCTACAACAATCACTTTCTTTAACCACCGACGAAAAAAGAGGGGTTTTATACATTTAACGTGTGTCTGTGGCACACGCGTTAAACGTAGTATTGTAGCTACTAAACGGCTAATTTTAATAACTTTTTTTTCTTTGAAAGGAGACGTGATCGACATTATTCTTAGCAATAGTTCATTAAATTCTGTTCAGCCGTTTAAAGATTATCAGTTCTTTTTTTTTTCAATATAATATACTTGTATAAATGTAATAATACAACGGTAACTAAAAACCAAAATAAAGTTAGGTTTATGGTATCAGGTAAATTAAAGAAGTTGTCTTTGGCACAAAGACTGCGTACGTACTGCGATCCCCAAGCCACCTGCCAAGCGTGGGGATTATGGCAACACCCCTATGAGGGAGGCCTTTGTCCAACAGTGGACATTAATTAGCTGATGATGTGTGTGATGTGTCTTTGGCACAAGTCTTATAAGCCACATATGCCTTTCGACATGACTTTACCTAAAAACAGTTTGTCTTTATTCAATGCCTTTGTCAGCTCCTTTTCTGTTCTGAAACCAACGTAACAGAACCCAGCCAGCTTCTTCCCTTTGCTAAGCGGCAGTCTGATAGAATATGGCACTAAAGGTCTGAAGAACTCTTTTATATCTTTCTTTTTGCATTTGAATGGTAATCCTGTTATCTGTAAGCAAATATACATGAATATAGATTTTGTACTTTATACAAGGTTTTTATTTAATTTAATTTATTTATCATTTAAAAAGAAAAGTATACAAAAAAAATAAAAAAAAACTAAGTTTAAGTTATATATTAAGTTCATCTGAATGGGAGTTTGTAAAAATATCTAAGAATCCAAATTCCACCCACTTCTAATAATTGTATCTATTTGAGAATTTGCAAATGTTTTTGCGAATTTTATTTTATTCATAATCTGCTTGCATTTTTCTATTTCATGCCAGATATTAAATTAAGGAAAAATACAGACTCGGATAGAGTATGTTTGCCTAAAAGGAACCTGTTTGCTCTTGATTTGAAAACACCCAGCAAACTGACATAGTTTGTACGAAAACTTCATCTTAATTCAGGGTATAAGCTAATTACGTTGGTATCTATAATGACTCTCTTATATGTATTCATAATTCTTATATGTATAATATTAATATTATAATTTGTAGTAAAATCATATACTTATATAGTTATGTATTGATATAGGTTTAAGTTGGATTTATTTTTGATGTATCTGGTTATCTATTTCTTGTAAAAGTTTTGTTCTTTAGTTTATTTCTTTGGTTGACCAGCTTTTTGTTTTTTCATGCACGCCTACATACCATTTGTTCCAACCTGGTGGATGACTGGTAGAAAATGTTTAGCATTAAGTCCTCCATTTGTGCATTTGTACTTAATTTGTAAGTGTGCAATAAAGTATTAAATAAGCTACCTCTTATTTCATACAAAACTATTCAGATGTTACAGATTTGAGTGGGAACAAACACACAAACTTATGCATTTATGATATTAGTGTGATATACTAACTTTAACATGTAAAAGTGGCCTGTTCCTAATTTTCTTTGGCACCTGCTCCTCTGGCTCTTTTGCTGGTTCAGCCACTATATTTTCTGGTGTAACTCCGACTTTTTTCATCAGTAATTTCATGTACTAAAATAAATAAATGATATTTTGAGATTAAATGGTAGTTTTTTTCATTATAATTTAAGGAGCTTTTTCTCACATGCAAATATAATTATAATAAATAATTCCGCTCTAATTCCGCTCATTTATATTGTTTCAAATTCTATCCACAAGTTTGTATAGCATTCTGAAAGAGGCTCGGCCAGAATATTGTTACAGTAGCCTATTGGTTGATCAGTACTTAGAACAGGGGATAATTCTAAACGCGGGCTCGAATAAGTGCAATTTGCAAAATCACGCGAACGCGAACCTTAACGTGCCGAGATACGGTTTGCGGTCGCGTTATTTTGCAAACTGCACCTATTCGGGCCCGCGTTTAGAGTTGGGCGTAAGGCCCCAGTTCTTCGAATATTTTGTTTCCGGGCACATTCCATAATAATGTGATATGTATCATGACGTTAGAAACAGGACAGTTTCGTGTTCTTGATTTTCCCGTTATATGAGAAAATTTGTTACCATGGAGTGTGCCCAGAACGAAATCTTAAGACTACTACAGTATCATGTCTATCGAATACATTGTCTATCCATGGGTGTCTCGATGGGTGGATCATTTGGTACTAGCTTGTATTTTTCACAGCTGAACTCTTTGCCACCGCCAAGCAGTCCACTGTCTGATTGATAGGCATTTTTTACAGCAATATTAGAGGGCAACATGATCATCATTATGTAACAGAAGTGCAGCGACAGAACCGCAGATGATATTGAAGTTCATTAATCTGGGTGATACTGCAACTATTCTGCCCTCATAAGCTCAAGAGCGGTAACTAAAAAAAAAAAAGAGAATTCTGTTTTTTCGCGCATCTGATAGCTTACAAAATTTTGCACCAGATGGAGTAAGCAAAATAACTGTATCTACATTGGAACATTAAAATCAAACACTAAAAAAGATTTATTCTTTTAAAACTCATGTTTAAAAACTATTAATTCTAAACGAAATGATGGTATCTCATAAAAAACACAAAAACAATAATATTGGGTTTTGAAACATATATTTAAGAAATATATTGGTCCTAACATAGGCACATAAGTGAAAATAAATTAAATTATGTCATTAAGGTAATGAAAAATCAACTTTCACAAAAACTCGATTATCTCGAAATACACCTAGGCTGAGATACCGCTCTCGGGCTTATGAAGGCAGTATTGTCAGTCAGGCATGATGCTTCCTTCAGATAAGATAAACAAGGGAAATATGCCTTAGCCTTAAAACATAATATAGTTCAAGTTCAAATTTTATTATTTTTTACCGGCATCATAACGGAGGGGTTCTCAATTCGATTGTACATATTTTATTTTAAATGTTTGTTACCTCAGAACTCCTTGATTTATGAACTGATTTAGAAAATTATTATTTTTATTTGAAAGGATATATATACTTTCAGATCAGTACCATAGAAATTGCAACAAAGTCAGTTCAGTAGTTTGGTTTTTAATTAATTATAATTATATAACTGGATATAGAATTTGGGTATTTTACAAATTTTGAAGTCAATTTTATAAATTGATAATTATTCTATATACCGCTTAATGCAAAACCTGAAAGTACGGCTCACTTACTAATTTTTGATGCACACTTGTGGCGACATCAATGAAATAATTAATAGTCCACATGCAAAATAATAGTCATAGTCATGTCGACTAAAGGTATATCGAAGTGCTGAAGTGTTTGTATAGAAACGCCACCATGTCGATCCGATTACAGGACGAGAGCACGGAGCCAATCCAATTGCAGAAAGGCGTGAGACAGGGAGATGTTATCTCTCCAAAACTGTTCACGAACGCATTGGAGGACGTTTTCAAGCTTTTGGGCTGGAATGGATTGGGCATCAACATTAATGGCGAATACATCATTCACCTTCGTTTTGCCGATGATATAGTTATCATGGCAGAGTCGCTGGAGGACCTCAATATAATGATCAGTAACCTTTCCCAACAGGTGGGTCTTAAAATGAACATGGATAAGACAAAAATCATGTACAATGTCCATGTTGTACCTGTGCCGGTCAATGTTGGGAACAATACTCTCGAAGTTGTTGATCATTACACCTATCTTGGACAGATTGTTCAGTTAGGTAAGTCCAACTTAGGCAAAGAGGTCGCCCGAAGAATCCAACTCGGATGGGCAGCGTTCGGGAAATTGCGTGAAATCTTCTCGTCCAAGATACCACAGTGCCTAAAGACAAAGGTCTTTGACCAGTGTGTGTTGCCAGTGATGACATATGGTACTGAGACGTGGTCCTTAACTGTGGGTCTTTTGGAAAAACTCAGAGTCACACAACGGGCAATGGAAGAGAGCTATGCTCGGAGTTTCTTTACGCGATAAAATTCGGAACATAGATATTCGCCAACGAACCAGGGTCACCGACATAGCTATTAAAATCTGCAAGTTGAAGTGGCAATCGGCAGGCCACATCGCTCGAAGAACTGATAACCGATGGGGAAGAAAGGTTCTTGAGTGGAGACCGCGAACCGGAAGACGCAGCGTAGGTAGGCCTCCCACTAGATGGACCGACGACATTGTGAGAGTCGCGGGCATCCAGTGGATGCAGATGGCAGGATGTCGTTCAGTGTGGAGGTTAAAGGGGGAGGCCTATGTTCAGCAGTCTTCTGGCTGATGACGATGATGCAAAATAACTGGCCAAGTGTGAGTCGGACTCGCGCACGAAGGGTTCCATACCATCTTCTATCTATAATATAAAAATGAATCGCAAAATGTGTTGGTAAGCGCATAACTCAACAACGCCTGGACCAATTTGGCCAAATCTTTTTTTAAAATGTTCGTTGAAGTTCAACGATGGTTTTTACGGCGAGAAACGGCTGGACCGATTTTGATGAAATTTTGTGTTCCTGAAGCGGGTTATAGTAGCGAGGCCGAAGGCCGAGCTTACACCCGTGCGAAGCCGGGGCGCGTCGCTAGTTATCTATAAAAACGCCAAAAAAAAACACGTTCGTTGTATGGGATCCCCCCTTAAATATTAATTTTATTTCAATTTAATAATTTAGTTTTAAAATGAATATATAACGAAATATTCTGTGAATATTTCAAACGTCTACCTTTTGCTGTTATAAATATCGAGCGAAAACGAGCAAAAAAATCACGTTTGTTGTATCGGAGCCCCCTTAAATATTTATTTCACTATATTTTTTAGTATTTGTTGTTATAGCGGCAACAGAAATACATCATCTGTGAAAATTTCAACTGTCTATCACGGTTCATGAGATACACCCTGGTGACAGACGGACAGAAGGACAGCGGAGCCTTAGTAATAGGGTCCCGTTTTACCCTTTGGGTACGGAACCCTAAAAAGGGTGACAAGGGTGAGTTCCACAAAAGGGTTCTCACCCACTACGCCACCTTACCATATCTTCCTTGGTTGTCTGATCTGCGTTGCTTACTATCAGGTGAGTGAACTGCTTGTCTTGGCACTAATTTAATTAAAAATTCAGTCTTTTACCTCTAAATCACTAATTTGTTTATTGGCGACTTTTTCTTCCTTTTTACTGCTTTTGTTTTCAACTGGTTTTTTAGGTTTTTCTTCAACCACTTGTTTGCTTTTATCATCAGCTTTGTTTCCTTGTTCTGCTTCAATCCTACTGTCTTCTTCGTCGTCGCTTTTGGCAGCGTCTTGCAGTGCATCTTTGATCCAGGCCGTTTTATCATTAATATGGGCTTCAATAAACTCTGCGAACAGCGTGTCATCTTTGTGCTGTAAACAAGTATAAATTGTTTTATTTTAACCACCAATATTAGGTCTGATAAAACGGTGAACAGATTTTCTTGAATCGTAGCTAAGTCACACACAAAAACACTCAAGTAGAAACTCTTGATAAAATCACCTTTCAAACTTATAAAAACTAACTCAATATCAGTTCAGTTGTTTGGGAACTATGATGCAGACATAAGGAGGTTAAACTTATAAAACCACTCTTTTTGGATTATGGATTAAAAACAAAGATTTTTACAACTATGAAGTTTCTTCTCGATAACTCCATCAAAAAAACTGACAAACATTTAAAACATGTATTCTAATCGGGAAAGTTAAAGATGTGTAGGTATGCCATAAAAACTTCACACTGACACTCACTATGCGGGAAAGGCTCAGAGTATCTCTTCTTAATTTGAACAAAAACTTTAAATGCTTATATCTCAGAACTTTATAAGCTGAATTCAATAATTTCTTCAGTATATGTATTATATTTAAATATACTTTTCCCTGCCTGTTATTTTTAACTAATCAAACATCTGTCAGCTTATTGGTATTCAGTGTTCCACTGACCAATATATTGTTTGCAATGTAACGTAGTAGTTAGGAAACCCATCCACACTAGTTTTAATATTTATCGGGACTTATCGCGCACTATTAAATATAGGTACCGGTAGGTATTGGTATAGGTTTAATATAGGTATAGGTACTGGTATCTATTTTTACCTATATTTAATAGTGCGCGATAAGTCCCGATAAATATGAAAACATGTGTTCGAATCGCGAAAGTTTAAAAATTACCATCCACACTACACTAAACACTTCTCAATGTTGCCTAGCGCGTCCGGCAGCACTGATGCACTTAACCAAAGATACTCATTATACTGAGATGAGGGCAGTGTGTTGCTTAACACACAAATGGTTCCCACAGTGATAGCTATGAACTGTAAAAGTGCCGATCATAGGGATAACACTAAATAGGGCGGCATAAAAGGCACTTGTTAGGTGGTCAGGTCAAGGATCAGATCCAATAGGCAGATATTCTTTGACATGGTGTTGTCAGCAGTTCCTCACTCAGCAACCCTTAAAACCAGTTGCTTGGATCCTGCCCTGCTGCCAGTGGCTGCCCTAGATTTCATATATTTTATTTTTATATAGAATACATCTATGTTTGCCACCAACTTGCCTGATGGTATTTTTTTACCTTTTTTAGCAAGTCCTTGATCTTATTCTTATTTTTCTCCACTTTTTTCTCTTTCTTCGCAGTTTTCTTGGCTTCTTCTATGTCATCTTTGTGTATTTCCTTGTAGGCAGTACTGTCTGGTGCATATTTACTCCATGCTCTAGGTTTCTTTTCGTCGCCCAAATTAGCACAGGGTTGTACTTGAATCTGCATAGACTTTATACAAGTACCATCGAAATACTCGAGAGCCGCATTTGCTTGCTCCTCTGTTCTGTACCCAACGAAACCGAAGTTTCTAAACTTACCATCTTTGGTATACTTCAACTGAACATCGGTTACTTCGCCTTTCGCACCAAATATTTCTTTGAGTTGTTCGACAGTAACCTGAAAGAATTTTATTACAAAATTCAGCAAATATATGATTAACAATAATAATGATATGATCGCTATCACTTGCCTTATTTGGTAAATTCTTTATAATAAGTCGTGACATTCTGTTTAAGGAAAACGCATAAGTCGCTCCACTTGTTGGTTTCAAGAACTTGCATTTACTATATTCTTTCTTTGACTTGCACGAAACGAAACACCAAACCAAAGAAAAGTGATAACAAATACAAACACGTGCGCGCACTTCAGGGGTTGAAGATCTGTGGAATACAGAAGCTGCCTGTCACTGTCACTTGATTTGAAATGTCAATGTCACAAGCATTTTTAGTAGCTGTGAAAAAAAAAACTTGCTGAAGGACTCCGTCTTCATCATCATCATCTAGAAGACGTCCACTGCTGAACATAGACATCCCCTTTTGACCCCACACTGAACGACAGTCTGCCATCTGCATCCACTGGATGCCCACGACTATTACGATGGAAGGAATCTGTATACATGGTCAATTAATCAATTAAAATCGGAAAAAGGAGGATTAAAAAAATCGGCTCATAATATTAAAAAAAAAAACAGCGAACAGCTGATGTGATTGTCAATTGATAATAATGTCAATTGTCAAGATTTATTGATATGACGTGCGAAATGTACCTACGACTTCAATTGTATTATTGTTGAATGTATTATTATTTAACGCATAGTTTCGTAGATTTTTGCGAGCCTTGAGACTTTATTAATTCATCAATTTTGACATCATACAAAATAGAAACATGTCGACCGCAATGACGTTTGGCCAGAAGCAATTTATTCCAACACCGCCTGATAAGGGCAGTTTTCCTCTTGACCATGAGGGAGTCTGCAAGAAAACGATGAATAAATACATGAAGTGCTTATTCAACAACAACAGCGACAACTCTATGTGCCGTGATGAAGCTAAGGAATATCTGGCATGCAGAATGGATCACAACCTAATGGCTAAAGAGGAATGGTCAACACTAGGCTTTCAAGATAAGAATGTTACAGACAGACAGTAAAAAATGATAACATTGGTGCTTAGGTACGAACTGTGTAAATTACAAGTGTACAAAATACTTTAGTTATACATATAATTGCATTCATATTTATCAAGTTTTGTTATTTAATAATATTTTCAGTGGTGTAGCGGAGATTTCTGTTATCCGCGAAATATACAATCATGCCACCTAGTCTTATGTTATGTGGTTAATTTATAAATAATTATTAGGGTATAATTCACACCACTGAAATAGTACGAACTACTCCTCAAGTACATTCTTAGTAGTTCAATGATTAACTAACTTATTATAGTTAGGTTACCTACGCAACATAGTTCAGTTTTGTGAGATTGCATCATGGCATTGTACTAAGTTACTGTCGCGATTGCTCAATGCGATCTTTCATTGATTTTATTGAAAGACCGAGCACACCAACTAACACATCGTTTGATGTTTGTACTCGGTGACACAATAAATTCTCTCACAAATTTCAGTTTACTGGGTATGTTATAAAGCATAACTTGCTTATATTTTGACAATCTGGTGTTCTGAGTTTTAATAATTTTTGTTTTGTTCATACAATTTTAATCTTGATTGATTGAGAAATTCCTGACTGATTTATAATTATGCACACTATTATCAATAAAATTGTTTATCTGTTCTAATATTTATGAATAAAATACTCATTCTAAGCACTACTGCTACCACCATCCCAAAATGAATAAAAAAATTACACAATCACACTACTGTACCACTGAACTAATATTATTAATTGAACTACAACTCTAAACTAGTACATTTGATTGCTCGTACTAGTACGTAGAGCTCCGTGCAGTGAACAAAGCACAAGCATGGTTACCCCTTATCATAAATGCGCGAACAAACGCTACCCCTAAAACCTAACCTTACCTAAAATGTGCTGCCTAGAGTAATGCCCCCCAGTCCTACCACTGCCACCGAATATTACATTATATGTTTAATGGTAGTCCCAACTCTGACAGTATGTTATGCTTGTATGTTGATACATATAATTGATAGATTTAGTATAAAAGTAGATGTAAATAGGTATTCTATTATCGCAAAGATATAAATAAATTACAACTTTATAAAATAATCTTTCATTGAATTTATTGTATGGGATGGGGACTAAGTATAGATTAGGAATGCCTAGTTGATGACACATCCTCATGCCTTCCAAGTTTATTTCCTCAAGTTTCCCTCAAGCCTCAAGTTTATTTTAGATGCTGTACCTATGGTGATTTATATGAGGCAGGAGGGACCAGGTTCTGATCCCCCATCACCCATTTTCTCGCTGCCTTCAATTTATTTATTTTGCTTTTGTTCTCTGTATTTGCTGATCAAGTTGTACCAAAAATCCATGGATAGTCTTGTCAGACTATTTTGATGTTGCTGTAATGGGTATATGTTGCTGCCCTACCTTCAGTTTGTATTTCCTATATATTTTTTTACATAAAAATATATGTCAGACAGGGACATGGACCATGTCATGGGACCAGACAGCTCAATTAGAATTAAGGTCGCGATTTATTTATCGCCTCAGTACCCGAATAGTTCCCAAACAGCACAATCTCAAAAAATTACCAGCAATCCGATTCTGGCTCATCGAACCACATCCAACCGCATTTAACACAACACGCGGCGCCCGCGCTCGTCCCTTGAGTACTGTAGCCCTCGCATTGTCCATGCGGTGTCTACGCGCTGTCCATGAGGTGCCAGCGCGCGTGGCGCACTTGTCACGTGCTATGCTTTCGACTAGCCAAATAGATATTGAGTGCATAGCGTGGCGACCTCGCGTTGGCCACTATTTTTACTTACAAATCTAAAATAGACTATGCAACACAGCTTAACTAAAACCGGAGTTAAGCTGCGCTGTCTGTCTGTCCTTCTGTCCGTCCGTCTGTCACCAGGCTGTATCTCATGAACCGTGATAGTTAGACAGTTGAAATTTTCACAGATAATGTATTGCTGTTGCCGCTATAACAACAAATACTAAACAACAGAATAATATAAATATTTAAGGGGGCTCCCATACAACAAACGTGTTTTTTTTTGCTTGTTTCTGCTATATATTGATAACGGCAACATAGACACTTGAAATATTTAGTTATATCTTCACTTTAAAAATAAATAATGAAATTAAAATAAAGAAAATATTTAAGGGGGGGCTCCCATACAACAAACATGTTTTTTTTTGCGGTTTTTTTAGATAATGGTACGGAACCCTTCGTGCGTGAGTCCGACTCGCACTTGGCCAGTTTTTTATTTTGTTGATTGTGAGGCGAGGCGACGCCGGTCAGCTGCAGAGGCTATAAATATAAGGCGACCTTTTGAATAGGCAGTAGTATATGTGGTACACACTCGGATTTTCAGTAAGGCACTTTTGATCAGAATAAATTAATGAAATATTAGATTCAGTTGGTCTTGCACATTATTTGTAACTATAACAATTTTTAAGTGATTGTAAAGCACCTACTGCCATACTAAGTAATGGGTAATTTGATTAAGATACTAGTAACTATAATAAACCTGAAAATATTCGAGTTGTAACGCTTTTCAGCCCATGTACCTAGAGTGACCATAGCCTAAAAATTATAACTCTTACTTAAGGTGTCTGAAACTATATATAACCTATCAGATTTAAATGTAAGTGTTGGTAAATACCTGAAACGATAAGATCAAACAACAAAATACAATCTTAAAAAACTTTAATTTTATAAATCATTAAACATATAATATTACTTAGGAATATAATGTATTTTTAAAATTACTTAACGTTATAGAGTAATTTAAATTTTAAGAAGTACTTTTAAAAATAAAATTGATATTTTAGCGCCAATCATAAATGGCATTTTTAATAAAATAAAATATCACAGTTATCATTAAATTATTTGTGAACAAAGAAATTCTAAAAAAGCTACACTTTTTCTATAAGTTATTAAATCATGCGCGACTCTGGAGAAAAAAAAAGTGATACTACCAGCTCATTATTATAATGTTTATACAGATTCTTGTGTATGTCGTGTCTGATCCGTGAGGATATTATTTGGTATCAATAAGAAATTCTATGTTAGTCATTGTTTAAATGAAATTAATTTAAAATAACCTTGAAAAACCTACGTGGTCTATTCACACCGCGGTACGAATGGACCCAGTATTTAAAAATAGTAGGAGATTCACATCGCGGTGCGAGAGACACTTGACATAAACGAGTGTGACCCCACAATTGAAATTTAATGATAACATAACAATGATAGTTACTGTATTGAGGAAAATTTTATTTTGTTTTGAAATTTTGAATGAATTTCTACTTATATAATAATTATCAATATAAAAACCGACTTCATCAGAACTGGACCAAATTGAAAGCACCAGCATTTTAATAAAATAAAATAAAAAGCATCATAATCGGTTCACCCAGTCAAAAGTTCTGAGGTAAAAAACATTAAAGAAAACAGTCGAATTGATATAACTTTCTTATTTTTGGAAGTCGGTTAATAAATAGAAATTTTAAATTACCTGCTTATGCAGATTATGCAGGTAAACAATTTTTCAATGTTTACTGAATTGTCATTATATCCCGTGTGGGTCGGACACAACTTACACAATATCATGTATTTAAGTAACTTAATAACCTACTATTTTGATTATAATTTTACGCTCATTGCACAAGAATATCATTATAAACCTGTAGCACACAATTATGTAAGCAAAATTTCAATACAATCATTTATAAGGGACATCTGGAAAGTTACTCGATAATATAACATTCATATCTCAATAGCAATTACAAAAGTATCCAGAGATAATTTGTTCTGTACAATGACTAACTATATAAGCACCATTTTCATTCTACCAAGTTTTATGTCCACAATTGGCAATAAATCTACTAGTGTAATGCACAGTTTCACTTCATACAACATAGCTTAGACTTAGTCTACACAGAAAGTGGTTATCTTTGAAGCTGGATGTTGGATTAGCCAGTACTTAGATGACAAACATAATCCAGTCTTTCTGTATTCTGAGTAACCAGTGAACAAACAAACACTCGTCGGGTTGGCCAGATGACGCGCTTGGCGCCTTTCTATGTGATCTAAGCCTAACTTCAGACAAATAAGGCCGTTAATACCTAGATAATTAATTTGTTACATGACATTGAGTGTTTACCTACTACAATATGGCATTTAAAATTTTTGTTCACTTCTGTCACGTCACCAAAATATACTTACACTTCATTCATTCATTTAAATATAATCTTAAATAAT